>CM062818.1:4633384-5908561 GCA_031772625.1 Pinus tabuliformis
TTATTTGTAGCTTAGATAGAAGTAATTATACATTTGAAGGTCAACCACATCATATGAAACATGTCACAATGTTGAGAGCTCTTTGAGAAGTTTATATAAACTAATCTAGCATTTATGCATGAAAAGTTTCCTTTCTTAGAAGACTATGCCGTGCCATTTTTGTAAATTGAGCCCTCATGGGTCATTTCAATGGTCTTTACCCATCTCACAAGCTATATATTATTACACTTTTCTCTTTGAATTAAGGGATGATACAAACTTCTATTTTGTAATGGTCCATACTTCATGCAAAACAAGAAAAAAGTAGTTAAATTATTGGACTTTATATTTTGACTTGTAAGTGGGTATTCACTTAGAAAATCTTAGGTGGGTTCAACTCTCTCATTTACCCCTTTATTGCTAGAGTGATGATACATTTTTAATTATATATATCAAAAACACACATATTCTTTTAACTCTCAATAAGTATAAAGCATCTAGCTTGTAAATCTCATCCTATAAACTCCATAGCCATTATTCCTTACATCGAAAACCTTTCACTCTTAACCACTATATATATCCTAGATCCTATACCCCTAACCACTAAGATTATATCACCATTTAACCCTAATTAATCTTACACCATCCCATAAGCAATATTAATGCATATAATCCCTAACCTCCATCCCCACTAAACCCTATAACCCATAACATAAACCCTAATCCTTTGATCTGAATTTGAAACTACTTGTAAATTGTTTGCAAGGTATTCAATTCAGAAATATACATGTTTAAAAGATGTCGACGTCTCGCAGAAAGAAAACAAATGAAATTTTTCAGCTGTTCATGACCCATTAAGCATAGCATATTTATTTCCTTTTACTATTTAACACACTAAAAATGAATTTGTTCTGTAAAATAAATCAACCACAATTGCAAAAGAAGTTGATAAAGCAGTTCACCCCTCCTGGGCTACGTCTGATGGGTCCAAAGCTCCCAAATGGGCTTGTCCTTGTTTTAATTAAATGCTCAAATTGAATATACAACTGAATAGAAGCATATACAGTGGAATAGATGGTAAAAATGGATTCAAAAACACTTGAATCCTTCAGGATTGACTATTGTTCACCTCCAATGGATACCTGCAACCCTATACAGTCTTCACAATACTGGGCCCTAGTGGCTCCTAGAACTTTCATTTCGGCTCCAAAACCTCTACAAATGACCTCAGATGGCTGTAAGACCTACACCAATGGCTTCAGAAGGTCGAAAAATACCCAAATAAAAAAAAAAATCGTCCAAAACCGCCTTTCCTAGCCAAAGTTATGGCCCATTAAAGTTTCTCCAGTGTGCCCCTGAAAAAACTCCAGCTAACTGTAGTCGGAGGCCAGATAAGCCCCCAATTTTGGAGCGGCCGCAAAATTTGGCACTCCGCCATTATTCCCACCAACTTGATCTGCAGTTACAAAATAAATGTGCATGTGACCAAAAATTTCGTTGGCGGTTACATTGGATTTCGCGTCGGGCGGTTAGGTTCTAAGCCCACGGTCTCTGCACATGGTCATATGGTATGGGGGCTGGCCCCCTTCGGGCCCCGCCCCAACTGAAAAGTCAAACTTTATTAACAATTTTCTTCACCATATAACAAATGAAACCCCATGGCGCGTTGGTAAGGCGTGTTTGTTGCAGAGTATAGGTCGTGGTTTCAAAACTTCGCACTCCCAAAATTTTAACATGCGCTCCACAAGAGATTTGCTGACGTCACCCAGGGCACGTGGCGGCCTCCGGGCCTGCCACGTGGCAGCCTGTGATTGGTTGTCGAAAACAATATTCCTTGGAATATTCCAAGGAATATTCTATGGAATATTCTTTTTTTTTTTTAATTTTTTTTTTTTAAATTCAAATTTCCAATGTTACTGAGAAATTCTTCTTTTTGCCATAACTTTCTCATACGGCGACCGTTTTTTCGAACCATTCATGGCGCCAAAATCAGAGGACGAGCACTTTCCATTGTTCCACTTTGAACCAGTTCTGAGCATTTTAAATTTTGAGTATTTTACGACACTTGGGACATGAGCACCTGATCACGCCTCCCCATTGGGAAGCTTTTGGACCCAAAATCCTTCAACTACCTGTTAAAGAGGTGAGGGTAAAGCTCCCTCACTCTGTCCACCTCCATCCACTTTGCCTTGTTCGGTTTGCTGCCTTTGAAACCAACCCGAACATAATCTACACTGCCCCTCCTTGAAGTGTGTGTCCTTCTGTCAAGGATTGTATCTTCTTTCAGCTCATCTAAGAATTCTGGCAATAAATCTTCTATAGATGGCAGCTGAACAACACTTTCATGATCAGCAATCAAAGGAGGTTCATACAAATGTAAGTTCTCCACATTGACAACAGAATACATTTGCATGTAGGAAGGCAAATCGAATTGAAAAGCATTATTTCCAACCTTCTTGAGGATTTTGAATGGACCATAACGAATAGGCTTCAGCTTTTTACCTTCTCCTTGCATCCTTTCCTTACTAATGTACAGCCATACCTCATCCCCTTCTTGAAACTTGTGATCGACTCTATGCTTGTCGTGTCTTTCCTTGTACTTGCCTTGACTCTTCTCAAGCTATTCTTGAATTTGCTGATGTATTTGTTGAATTCTTTCAATGACTGAACGAGCTTTGTCAATATCACTATGTCCCTCAATGGCAACATCTTTCTCAAGAATGAAATTAAGAGGTGATTTTGGCAAGTAACCAAAACAAGCTTCAAACGGTGAGGTGTTTGTGGAAGAGTGCTTGGCACGATTGTAAGCATGCTGTATGTAGTGCAAATGTTCATCCCAAAGCTTGGGATGCTTGCTGCAATATCCTCTCAAGAGGTGCACAATGGTTCTGTTCACAACTTCTGTTTGTCCATATGTTTGAGGATAGAAAGCAGTACTTTTCTTCAACTTTGTGTCCATCATCTCCCATAGGTTGGACCAAAAATTCCCCGCATATCTGGAATCCCTGTCACTAATAATGGAAGTAGGCAAACCAAAGTGAATCCATACATGATGAAAAAAAATTCAGCAGTTTGTTCAGCAGTTATAGTTTTCTTACAAGGCATAAGTATACACATTTTTCTGAAATGATCAACTACTACATATAAAATCATGTTGCTTTCTAGATTTTGGCAAACCTCCTACAAAATCCATAGAGATGCTTTCCCATGGTCTAGAAGGTACTGGCAAAGGAGTATACAAGCCAAGCTTTCTATTGCTAGGCTTGCTTGTCGCACATAATAAACATCCTCTTATGAACCTTGAAACAGAATCTACCATGCGAGGCCAATAGCAATACCTTTGTAGATGTGCAATTGTTTTGCTCACACCAAAATGGCCAGCAATAAGAGAAGAATGAGCTTCTCTTATGACATTTATTCTCTCCCCCTGTGGTATACACAACTTTCCCAAATGAAACAACAAATTGTTATGCATGTGATAGTCATTTTCCTCTACATGATTCCCTTTACTCAAGTTAGCATACACATCTTTAAAGTCATCATCAGATGCATATTGTTCTATGTAACTATCATGTACAATGGAATCATTCTTAAGTAAAGTAACAACACCAATAATAGGCCTTGAAAGCATATTAGCAACTTTATCCAGAGTACCTTTCTTGTACCTTATTACCAAATGGAACTGTTGCAAGAAGCCCATCCATCTGAAGTGTCATGACTGTTGTAACTTGCTTTGTGATTGCAAGTACTGTAAGGGCTGATGGTCGGTATGTATAACAATTTCTTTGCCCATCAAATAGTGTTTCCACTTTTTGACGCTTTGCACCAATGCATACAACTCCTTATCATATGTAGGATAATTTACAACAACACCATTAAAAGTTTCAGAATGAAAAGCAATAGGCTTACCATGCTGTAGAAGAACTGCGCCCATGGCATAATCACTAGCATCGGTTTGTATCTCAAATGGTTGTCTCAAATCTGGTAATGCAAGGACCGGAGCTGAACTAATCTTCTCTTTCAAAGATTCGAAAGCTTTTTGCTGCTTGCCTCCCCATTGGAAAGCATGCTTCACACTTGTCACTACATGCATAGGAGCTACTATAGAAGAGAAGTTAGAGATGAACTTCCTCCAATATTGAGTTGCACCCAAAAAACTTCTTACCTCTGTTATGGATTTGGGAGTAGGTCAATTCACAATAGCCTCTATTTTAGCAGGATCTATTCTCAAAGCACCTCCTCCTACTATGTGTCCCAAATAAACCAAAGAAGTCTTTCCAAATTCACACTTTGACATTTTAAGAAATAACTGATTCTTCTTCAAAACATCAAGTACTTTCCTAACATGCATGACATGATCTTCTCTAGACTTGCTGAAAATTAACATGTCATCTAAGTAGACAATAACGAAATCATCAAGAAAAGGACGCAAGACCTCATCCATTACCCGCATGAAAGTTGTAGGTGCATTGCACAAACCAAACGGCATCACAAGCCACTCAAAGTCCTTGTTTGGTTTTAAAGGTTGTCTTCAAATGTCACTTTCTTCAATTCTTACTTGATGATATCCACTGCGCAAGTCTAGCTTAGTGAAATATCAAGCATCTTTCAGCTGGTCTAGCAAATCATCTATCCTTGGGAGTGGGTAACAATTCTTTACCGTTATCTTGTTCAAGGCCCTGAAATCAACACACATACGCCAAGTGCCATCTTTCTTTGGAATCAATACAATCGGTGACCCACATGGCGAAGTACTTGGCCTTATGAAACCCTTGTCCAACAAGTCCTTGATTTGCTTCTTTATTTCAGCATTCTCCATAATAGACATGCGGTACATGCCTATGTTTGGAAGAGGAAAATCTAGATGCAAATGGATTTCATGTTGAATCTCCCTCTTAGGAGGCAAACCTGTTGGCTCCTAAAACATCTCATGATATGCATCAACTACATCATACAGTTCTGACTTAAGTTTTGGATCACAATTGTCAAATGCTTCATGATTCAAATCAACCTTGGGCTTAATCATAAGAAGAACAAAATTCTTACTTGAATTGACCAGCCTTTTTACCTGTCCTGCATTCACCATCGCTATATTTGTCTTCTTGCGATGAGCTCTAACAATGAACTCCTTGCCATCTTTGAAAAGATGATATTTGTTTTCATGGCGATGAAAGATAGCTTTCCTGTCAAACAAGTAAGGACTTCCCAAAACAATTCCTGCTATATCAAAAGGTACCACATCAAGTTCAACTGTGTCAATAAAATGTGCATAATTGCAAAGCAAAGCAATGTGCACTTTCTTGAAACTTGTAAATTTGCATCCTTGCAAATCCATCCAAGTGGATATGGCTTCGGATGTGGAACGGTCTCAAGTTTAAGTTGCTTGACCAAGTCCTCTGATATATGGTTTTCTTGTGACCCACTATCAAAAAGTGTGTCAATTTTAGTATGTTTTGAAATCACCCTCACATGAAACAGTTCAATTCTTTCTTCCTCGTTAGGAGCTTGTACATGGCAGTTTGAGGTACTAGTGCTGGCTTGAGTTTCATTTCTTTTCTTTCCTTCAAGTTTTTCAAACCCATGGCTGCAATTTTGGTTTCATCACCTGAATCATCCCCTAAATCTTGTGGTGTAGATGTAGTAGCAGCAGTTTTCTGTTTCCCTTTGGATTTGTTAGATTGAGGTCTTTTTTCAGGATGTAATTTCCAACAGTTTTTTCTCCTCATGGCTTGATTTAGAACAGTGTTTACAGATCACTTTCTCACTCTCTTGTTTGACAGATGCATTCTTTTTGCCCTTTCCCTTGGAGGTTTTCTCTTTGTTTTTCCCCTTGGGCGGCTTGTTTCTACCCTCTTCAAATGTGTTTTTTCCCCTTGCCTCTAAATGGGTAGCTTGGACACAAACCTCGTCCAGGCTAGTAGGGTTAAACATCAAGATGGTGTGGCTAAGGTAGCTATGCAAGCCACCAATGTATTTCAGCAAGGTTTCCTGGGTCTGTAAATCTACCCCTAACAAGAGAGCTCTTCTCCTGAATTCTTGGGTGTAGTCTTGGACACTCTGACCCTTAAGTTGTCTGAAATTTTGCCAATTCATAATGGCTTTCTGCATGTGAGCAAGAGGATAAAATTGTTTTTTAATGGCTAACAGAAATTCAGGCCATGTTAAGGTAACATTACCAAATTTCTTGATCTCCTCTTTAGTCTTTGCCTCCACCAGACCAATGCTGCTCCATCCATTCTCAACGAAGCCAACTGAATCTTTTGTGGCATCATGCATATTCTGGATCCTCAAGTAAACTTCCAACTGCCTAATCCAGTTGTCAAGCTTTTTTGCATTCACTTCACCATTAAGCATAGGTAATTCGAATTTTACATCAAGCTTCAAAAAAGGATTTTTTTCCAGAGGATCTATGCTTATGCATAGAAGAAGAAGACGAGGATGAAGAGGAAGAAGGTGACGATGGGGGTGGTGGATCACCATTTCCCTCCATGTCCTTTCTTGGAATGATCATCATCCTTCTTACCTCCTGAAGACCCTCTCCTTCATGTGGATGTTTGGACCCTTCTCCAGCCAATTTCTCATTTCTTTCTTGGTACAATATCCTCACCATTTCAATGAGGTCCAAGAAAGCCTTTCTGAAGACTCTTTCTTCTTCTTTTGGATCCTGTCTGCAAGAATTTCTCCTTCATGTGCAGACATTCTTGAAGCTTCTGCTGAGATTCTTGAGGGTGAAATTGAAGGTGGAGGTGATGGATCTTGCCTTCTGTTGTTGGGAAAAGTATCTATTCAGAACGCCCCTATCCCACTTTAAGGTGTGATAGTGCCTTAGCAAAAAACAAGGAAAACTACTTGAGTATTCTTCTTTATGAGATGTAAATGAGGAGAAAGGATGTAACTAACCTGTGTCTTTCGCTAGTTTGTTGATCCAATCGCTCCTCTCTTCAATAGCTCCCATCTCCCTGATCCCTTACCGGCCCAGCTTCACCGAATTCCTGCAAGATCACAAGAGAGAGAAACTACACGAAGATATAGATATACATTCATAAAAAGCTCAGGATCAGATTAAGCTAAACATGCAAATATAACAAAACATCATTGGTACACAGCATGTAGGAGAAACTCAAATAATTTATTGATATGATAAGAAAGTCCAAGAGGAGATACAACCAAGTGAGTTCCGATCCAGCATCTACCTCCCAGTAAAGGAATCCCTTCCTCTCCTCCAACAAAGCATAAATCACCCAATGTACTAATCTCAATCTCAAACCAACAGCAATTCTCTGCAAAGTACAAAATTCCAGCCTCCGGATCTCTGGGATGAGGGATCCATATATAGATGTAAGCAGAGAGGATGAGTCAGCTTATGTTTTGACTTGTGGCTTCTCTCTGTCAGTTCTTGCTTCCACTTGGAGACTGAGAGCCTCTTACTCATCACTTGGTCGAATTCAGTGAGGCAAGTGTCATTGGAGAGGATTCTGGAAGCTTCCATGGTCTTTCCACCTCGTTGAATGACTCTGCCACTTGTCATTTCCCACTCAAAGCACCTGGTAGTGCATTCAAGTGCGTTGCAACGCACCTAGCCAGTGTATTTGGGTGCTTTGCAACGCAGGCAGCTAGTGGAGCTTCTGAATTGATCCTGATTTGACTAGTTCTGAGTGGTTTATGGTGAAACTTCTGGGAGAAGCTGTCATTGGTTGACCTTGTTCCTTTAGGGGCAGGAACAACACTTTTAGGGACTTTGGATCCCTTGGATTATGGACATTTCATGCTCAAAGCTGTAAGGCACAAAAATGCCTATAACAGTTGCCCCTAAAGTATGAGGCCGTTTATCGGGTGAAATGCTTTATTAGGAGGATCCGAAGTTCTTTCAATGCTGGGAGGAGACCTGTAATAAGATACAATACAATACATTATTTTTCATACTGTTTTCATGATCTAGCTGAGGCAGGCATTCCCATGCTCAGCTTCATAAATTCATTTTATGTACATCGGACAGACAATCGTCTGATGGTAGACTGATGATTCTGATGAAATCATCATCCTTTTGGTAGGATGATTATCTGTTCTGCAGTGCTGTACATGTCAATGTCTTTATTTTCCTGAATATATATCGCAGCCCGGATGGATGAAACTAGATCCGGGGTCTTCAATCTCGTCCGATCTTCACTCTAAGTACAAGTCGATCCATGTGAGAAATGCTTTGAAGTCGAACATGGAAAGACATCGCTTGATTACCAGTCAATGATGTAAACTGTTAACAAGCGCGAGAGGAATCACCGATAATGATAATGACCCTCAAGGTACTGCAGTACAATTCACGTGGTGTGAATAAAGGACTTGGTGTCGAACACCACGCAAAATCTTTCGGTCGAAGGTCATTGATGTATACCTGTCGCCGGAAGTGAGAAACTTGCCATTGAGGCATGCAAGCTTCAAAGTACTGAAGGGGGTGTTCCTAGATCAACTTCTTGGATAATGAGCTGATGTCGACAAGAAGCGATCCGTCAAAGGAGGGCCTTAATGAATCCCACATCAATGACACGGAACGGAGCAAATGATTTTGATGGAGGTGAAAACGATCTGATGATATATGGTTCAGGGTGGCGGTCATGAAAGAATGAAGTATAATGTATGGTAGTGGATGGGACACGGTTGACTTCTCTGGATGACTTCTCTTGAACATATCGGCGACACTTATATGATGGATTGGTAGCATTTACCCCAAAGGTGGATGGTATGGCGAGACCATGGTGATGTGGCCGGTGAATGAAACAACCCAACCCGACTCAGGCACGGAGTGGAAGTGTCATGTTCAAGAGCGACTTGCTACCAATAAAGTTTCTTCCCAATTTTTCCCCAGTCATTGCTGACCAGTACCTCTTTATTTTTGTCAAGCTTGAGGAGGATAACATATGCTTGTTCTATAATTTGCCCTTCGGGCAAACCCATCGCTATGTTTTAATGAGCCTAGCAATAGTGAAACTCGTTCTCGTCTAAAGACAAGTTTGTCGCTATTAATCTTTTTAACGAGTCTAACGACAAAGATAACTCGGTCCTTTTTCATTTTTAGAAAGTCTGAAAAAGGTACGTAAAGTTAACTCCAGAGTTCCTTTTTCGTCATCTAATCCCTTAAGTCCGAAAAAGTATAAAACAATACAGAAGGGATGAATTTTCGATAGTTTTAACGAGCCGAACAAAACAAGCGCTCGATCTTTTTGTGCAATAATCCCTCAGGTCCAAAAAGATTAAAATCTAGAGGAGGGATAGCTCTTCATGTCGCTTTAACGAGCTGGAAGGCCAAAACTCGGCAATATTTTCATATTTTACGAGTCAAATGAAAAGAGCTTAAATAAGACTCGTCTTTTGAGGAACGAGTGATAAAATGGGTAGCAGCTGATTCCAGGTAAGGGTTGGAATTTTCCAAGCACGGCAGTGTCACAAGGATGGCTAGTGAAATCACTCTTCGCAGCTGTTCCTCAAAATGGGTAAACAATCATATGGAGGTGAATGATCGGCCAATGGAAAAGTGGAGGTGACGGTGCAAACACGACCAAGGCTTTAATGGCTGATAATGTTACATTCACGGTGGTTATTTACCGGAGGATAGTTCATTTTTTAACGAGCTTAAACGCGGGTTGAAACACTTGCTCGATCTTATGTTTATTTTTTAACGAGCATGAACTATGTGCTAAAACTGCTCGATTATCCAGTCATATGATAAGAATGTCTCATGTAAGATGCCATTTTTATGGGAGCTTGCGCCTTACAAAGCTATGCCCCGCATTCTTTCGTTATGCAAGTTCAGAAACGACTAATCCTACGAGTTTAAAGGTTAGACCTACAGGTTTAAAGGGAGGACCTAAAAATTTAAAAAATAAATAGCCGCCCCTTGCTTGCACTCCAAAAGGTTTGCATGCCCCCAGGTATAAAACAAGTTTCGAAGTCTCCCTCTATTCGAGCTGACAACACATTTGCTTATCAGAAGGGTCACCCTTATTCGACTGAATAACATTCGTTTTATCAGAAGGCCTACCTCTTACAGGTTACCCAAGATTGTTCTATTCACACAGCAAACAAAACACTTCTTCGGCGATGTCTACCGAGATAAGAAAAGGTGAGTGACGATGCCTGCCAACTCACATAACTTTGACAAAAGAATCTTATTCTAGAATAACCCCTATCTCAATCACGGACGGGGTACAGACTAGTCATATTCTCCCGCGGAAACCTACCCTATACCCGAAGTTTTCCTGCCGAAGCAGACCAAGATGCATGCCCCCTGGGTTCCAGCCATATCCCTCCGAATTATTCGCGCTCATCATCGGGAGGATAACCGTGGGTTGAGACATTTCTTGCGTGAAGAGACCATTTATGGATGGTATATGACTATTTGCGATGCGTGATCCGGGAAATGAAAGCTGGTCCACGAGCTTGACCACTCTTCCTTCGTGCGGAAAACACATTACTCTAAAGAGTGAGGAGACGATGGCTCCCATGCAATATATATAGTCTCGTCCAAGGAGTAGGTTATAATCCAAGGGTCCTTGAATGACCATCACGTTCATTTGAATGGTCTTCCCTTTCAATGTTATGGGCACATTGGGGAGGATCCCTAAAGGTCATCTGGTTCCTTTATCAAAGCCTGTCAGATTTCTCATCTCAGGCAAAAGCGATGGCGAACCAAGCGCTTTCCAAGCAGTAGAGGAAAGGATACTCACAGATGCCCCCTCATCAATGATGGTGCCAGCCATGACCATTCTGTATATTTGGACGATAATTCTGAATGGTATGCTTGCTGGTAAACGGGGTCTGCCTAGTTGATTCCAGTCGAAGGAGACAACTAGGTTGCTTGGAGGTGGGACCGAGTAGACGGCCGGGTACAGCTCTGACAAACTTCCTTCCTGCGATAAAGGAATGGGTAGGTTGCCCCCGTGTTCGTCGGAGTCTGTGTTGATGAAGAGAATTTGGATGGTGTCATCCTTGTTCTCTTCAGTGACTGTGTCATTCGAAGATAAATCCTCTGAAGGCAAGACCGGGTCAACTGCCGCCTCGACCTTTTGACTTTCGTCGGGTATGGATTCAGCTGGTTCATCTTCAATGACTGGCGCTTCAGCTGACCACTTGAGTGGGCCAGCTGGATTTTCAACTAACGAAGGACTCGGCAAGAGTTTTTTTTATCCAGGAGGAAGTCGTAACGGTGAAACCGGACGATCATCCAAAACTCTTTTAGCTTCGTCTAAGAAGGGACAACGGTGGATGGCGTGATCGCCTTCGCACAGTTTACAAGGAGATCTAGCTCTCCCTTTTTGTCCTAGGACTTCACTTTCGCTAGTTGACGGTGTGCTTTCAACATGGCTATCAGAGGTTGACGCCACCGGATTGTGCAAACGGGGAGACCAGTCCCTTAGTATCCGAGGGATGCAGGGACAATCTCTGTGAAAGTGGTCTCCCTTGCAAATGACACATGGCGATTTAGGCCTGGTCAGTGCAGTGTGTGGATTTTCATTAGACGACACTCGTTTTCCCCCAGTCGCTTTTGGCTCCTTCTTCTTCTTCTCTTTCTTCTTCTTTTCCTTCTTCTCCTTAGGAACTTGACTTTTGGCTTTGCCAGCCTCATCAAGCGAAGAGGAAGGAGGAGAGGAAGAATTAGAGGAAGTAGAAGGCTGGTGGGTAACTCTGGACTGGTCTAACTGCTGATTCGACCGTTCAGGAATAGTGGTGTTCTGAACGACATTGGTTGAGAAGAGCTAGACCAGCAAGCCAATTGTCAGTCCTGGAAGCGACAATGTGACCATATGGGGCGCACCAACATCTCCCCAAGATGAGAAGGGACTATGATTTCCACCAAGGGGAATTCATTGGTTGGTAGGCTCCATTTTCTCAACCTAAAGATCAACGCAGGAAAAAGGGTATGAATATTCCGTTTAAAATAAGTTTTAATGACGCTTGGACACAACTTGCTTTTTCAATTTTAAAGAGTCGAGAAAAAGCAAAAGATGACTCTAGTCTCCTTCGATTTTTAATGAGCCTGAAGTGACAAGTGCTCAGATGGACCTTTTCCGTTAAGGAGTCTGAAAAGGAACGAAAGGGACTGCTCTGCAGTTCTAGGTAGAGGGTGTTCCAAACCAATCGCAAAACCGCAGAATACTTTTTAAGGTACGGGCAGTCAATCTTCCCGAATGCTGTGTTTAGTGCATTGCGATCAGTAGGGCGGCCGACACGGCTTCCTATGGATAAAGGTTTTATGCCTATAGGGGTCTCCCAATATATACTCGACGGTACGTGGGAGCACAATCCATACTGGCGCTTATCGTCTCTCGGGAGGAATCACCCAACCATCAGTGAGGCCGACAGTCACCAGGTTTTACGACGCCGGAACACGTCTCTAGCCTAGACCTCTATGTTGTGCGTTAAGTTACAAAGCGTTGTTAAGTTCATTCAATTTATTTTAAGTTGATCTTTTTTAGAAGTTTGCCTTTTTGGATCACCACGAGATGTAGATACAATTCCTAAATGCAGTCTAAAGATGATAAGCAATTTTATCTCTTTTCAACAATGAAAATCCTAGCTACAAGGGGAAAAGAAAGACACAATCCTTTCTCAAAGAGCATAGAGCACAATGTAAATGCACTTTTCCTAAATCAAACCATACAAAATATCAATATGCAAATGCACAAATGCATGTATTTGTTTTCACTTTCTTAATATTGATGCCTAAAAAGAAAGCTGTTGTACAAATTTGAATTTGATTTCAAGTGAAAACACAAACAAGTTTCTTTTTGAAATCAAAAAGACGATTACGACACTTTATGATTTTGAAGTAAACACTTGTTTCGACACTAGAAATTCACAAATTCAAACCAAAAGACAAAAGTAAAAGCGCAATCAACTGTAAACAGCAAACAAATTTACTCCTAAGATCAAAACGATACTTATGACAGGTCTAGATCTAAGGGCGACAGTATGACTAGTTTAATTTTGTAATGGGAAACTGCAAATGATGTAACAAATACACAAAAACAAATACAATTTCTTTTATACAACTGAGGTGGAATTAAGGCAGAGAAAAGGGGTTTTCAGATAGGTACACACACTGATAACAGGCTGCAAAAAACAGAGATAAAACTGAACACAAGGATGCAAAGAACCACAGCTGCACAGGGCAAAGGCTGATCAGCGCACCTGTTGCACAGAGAAACTGAATTGCAGCACAGGTAGCCCTCTCGGGACCTGCGTTGAAATGCAGAGTCTCTTCACAGAGCCTGCGCTGAAGCAGAAACGAGAATTGTCTCTGGGTTCTGGGTCACGGTTTGCAGTTTGATCTGAGGTTTTTGGCCGGATAAAAGCTATCAATAAGGTAAAATTAGAAGGATGATTTAAAGGAGGACTAAGAGCTATCACACAGGGCAGTTAGAGAATTTGTGGATCAGCTTGTTCAGATCATAAACAGGCCCAGTGAGTGGACTAGAGTGGCAGATCTCTACTTTGCATTTGTAAATGGCAAATGCAGTTCGATTCTCCACTCCTAAGTTTATGAGAAGAACAACAATAGAAACACAAATAAACTAACTAGATACGATCCCCAGCGGAGTCTCCAATTTGTTGTTGGGAAAAGTATCTATTCAGAACGCCCCTATCCCACTCTAAGGTGTGATAGTGCCTTAGCAAAAAACAAGGAAAACTACTTGAGTATTCTTCTTTATGAGATGTAAATGAGGAGAAAGGATGTAACTAACCTGTGTCTTTCGCTAGTTTGTTGATCCAATCGCTCCTCTCTTCAATAGCTCCCAGCTCCCTGCTCCCTTACCGGCCCAGCTTCACCGAATTCCTGCAAGATCACAAGAGAGAGAAACTACACGAAGATATAGATATACATTCATAAAAAGCTCAGGATCAGATTAAGCTAAACATGCAAATATAACAAAACATCATTGATACACAACATGTAGGAGAAACTCAAATAATTTTATTGATATGATAAGAAAGTACAAGAGGAGATACAACCAAGTGAGTTCCGATCCAGCATCTACCTCCCAGCAAAGGAATCCCTTCCTCTCCTCCAACAAAGCATAAATCACCCAATGTACTAATCTCAATCTCAAACCAACAACAATTCTCTGCAAAGTACAAAATTCCAGCCTCCGGATCTCTGGGATGAGGGATCCATATATAGATGTAAGCAGAGAGGATGAGTCAGCTTATGTTTTGACTTGTGGCTTCTCTCTGTCAGTTCTTGCTTCCACTTGGAGACTGAGAGCCTCTTACTCATCACTTGGTCGAATTCAGTGAGGCAAGTGTCATTGGAGAAGATTCTGGAAGCTTCCATGGTCTTTCCACCTCGTTGAATGACTCTGCCACTTGTCATTTCCCGCTCAACGCACCTGGGTAGTGCATTCAAGTGCGTTGCAATGCACCTAGCCAGTGTATTTGGGTGCTTTGCAACGCAGGCAGCTAGTGGAGCTTCTGAATTGATTCTGATTTGACTAGTTCTGAGAGTTTTTGGTGGAGAACTTCTGGAGAAGCTATCATTGGCTGACATTGTTCCTTTAGGGGCAGGAACAACACTTTTAGGGACTTTGGATCCCTTGGATTATGGACATTTCATGCTCAAAGCTGTAAGGCACAAAAATGTCTATAACACCTTCCTTGACTGAGGATTCTCTCATTCTCTACTCAACTGTCCTTCCCCTCTTTTAAGTTTCAACCTGGTAAGCATCAATACTTGCAAGACAGTTAGAAGATTTTTGCACAAAACCCTGCTCTGATAGCAACTTGATCTGAATTTGAAACTACTTGTAAACTGTTTGCATATTCAATTCAGAAATATGCATGTTTAAAAGATGTCCATGTCTTGCAGAAAGAAAACAAATGAAATTTTCAGCTGTTCATGACCCATTTAAGCATAGCATATTTTATTTCCTTTTACTGTTTAACACACTAAAACGAATTTTTTCCTGCAAAATAAATCAACCATAGATGCAAAAGAAGTTGATAAAGCAGTTCACCCCCCTCCTAGCTACGTCTGCTGGGTCCAAAGCTCCCAAATGGGCTTGTCCTTGTTTTAATTAAATGCTAAAATTGAATATACAACTGAATAGAAGCATCTATAGGTGGAATATATGGTAAAAATGGATTCAGAACACTTGAATCCTTCAGGATTGACTACTGGTTCACCTCCAATGGATACCTGCAACCCTATACAGTCTTCACAATACTGGGCCCTGGTGGCTCCTAGAACTTTCACAGCTCCAAAACCTTTGCAAATGACCTCATATGGCTGTAATACCTGCACCAATGGCTTCAGAAGGTCGAAAATACCCAAAATAAAAAAAAAAATCGTCTAAAACCACCTTTCCTAGCCAAAGTTATGGCCCATTAAAGTTTCTCCAGTGTGCCCCTAGAAAAACTCCAGCTAATTGTAGTTGGAGGCCAGATAAGCCCGCCAATTTTGGAGCGGCCGCCAAATTTGGTGCTCCGCCATTATTCCCGCCAACTTGACTGCAGTTACAATAAATGCGCATGTGACCAAAAATTTCGGTTGGCGGTTAACATTGGATTTCGCGTCGGGCGGTTAGGTTCTAAGCCCACGGTTCTTTGCACATGGTCATATGGTATGGGGGCTGGCCCCCTTCGGGCCTCGCCCAACTGAAAATTCAAAATTTATTAACAATTTTCTCCGCCCATATAACAAATGAAACCCTGATGGTGCGTTGGTAAGGCATGTTTGTTGCAAAGTATAGGTCGCGGGTTCAAAACTTCGCACTCCCAAAATTTTAACATGCACTCCACAGAGATTTGCTGACATCACCCAGGGCCACGTGGCGGCCTCTGGGCCTGCCACGTGGCAACCTGTGATTGGTTGCCGAAAATGAATATTCCCTGGAATATTCCAAGGAATATTCTGTGGAATATTCTTTTTTTTTTTTTTTAAATTCAAATTTCCAATGTTACTGAGAAATTCTTCTTTTTGCCATAACTTTCTCATACGGCGACTGTTTTTCGAACCGTTCGTGGTGCCAGAATCAGGAGTATGAGCACTTTCAAGTCGTTCCACTTTGAACCAGTTCTGAGCATTTTAAATTTTGAGCATTTTACGACACTTAGGACATGAGCACCTGATCATCCTTATAACTCAAAACTTTATACCCAAGATAGTATAACCCTTAAGCACTGGTGTAAATAACTACAAAAATATTCGATATTTAAGAGGATTAACCCACAACTTTTTGATCCCTTATCTTCCAAAATTTCCAATTTTCTATCAGTAGCAACTAAAAACCTTAGACCACAAAATTCGGTGACCCATATCATATTAAAATATTATCTCTCCCTCTCTCTCTCTCACACACACACACACAACCTATATATTCCAGTATATATAATTGCATGTTATTTACACATTATAATTTGGTACATACACTTAGATTGTCTATTGGCATATTTACATATACCCATCTCGTCTGTGGCATACTTTCATAGTTGGTTGTAACTACTAGCATCCATTTAAATAGCCAATGTTTACCACATTGCCACTAAAACTTCTAAGCTCTATTCTACATTTTTGATACATAATCAAGCAAATTGTGAACCTTATTGTTGCCATAATTTCTTAATTGAATATGTTAGCCTTGACTTATTGCAATAATAATAACTTGGAAATCATGTGATGGAGAGTCATGATGTGTTGGGATGAAACTAAAATTACTTGTATCCTTCTACCCCCTCCTCTCTTTCACATGCACTTGCACATACTCACATTTCCAACTATCTACTATATTCCCATGCATCCCTAACATCTTGTACTTAATTTTCCATATTTTAGAAGGCTATAAATATTACAATTTTCATTACCAAAAACTAATAAAAAATTGTAACACATATTTAAAAAATATTAATTTATATAAATTTTATATATTTTTTAAAGACCTGTAAAATTTACAATTTTCATTACCATAAATGAATAAAATATGTAACACTACTTTTATAATATTAGCAATATATATTTTAAATTTTCTTTACGGATGTAAAGGTGACAAGAATGAGGGGATAATAATTCTTGATATTGGGAGAAAAAATAGTATCCAAATTTGCTTAGGGATTAGGACAAGTTATTATAACTAGGAAAAGGCTTACTCACCATGTAAGGGATATTGATTACAAAGGAGGAAATTGTCAACTTGTTTTTACAATTGTTCGAGATTCCATAAACATCATAAAAGCTATGAATACTTTGTGATGTTGAAGAGAAAGAAATTAAAAAATATTATCATTTGGATTAAAAAGGATTCCAACTTCCTTATGTATTCCTCCTATTTCTATGTCAAAAGACACCTCAACTATGTGGCAGACAAGTGGGCTAACAAATCTCCAAACCTTGATATTGGAATACTATTGAAAAATTGGTGTAGAACTACATGTTATATGCCATAGCTCTTAGTTCAAATTGATGGTTTCAAATCACATTTATTCTCTCACGAGTGAGAGATAGTTCATCATTCCATTTGCATTAGTTTGGGAAATTGAAGGATCCTTTGTATCCCTTAAGCATGTGTTCATTAATTTTAGTTTTGGTTATTGAAGGGTCCCATTATACTATGTGTTTCATCAATAGGGTAATGGAGTGTGTAGGTGTTAGAATTGGGTAGTTGCACATCCTACTTTTGGTGGGGATAACAACCTCAATATGCCTATTAATTCTCTTGGACCTCCCATTAACATTGTCTATGCAAACTTAGGGCTCAATTACATCTGCAAAGATTTGTTCTAAGGGGAATTTTATAGCTTTTGGGGAAAAAACACCAACTTCTACAATTTATGTCTCCATTTGAAGATTCTTCACTCTCCATTCCCTTTCATAAACCTAGAATTTGTCCTTTTGGTTTAGGAACATCCTTTGATTAGTTTGATAATGTTTAGGTGAAGGAGTCTGGCCAGATTAGACTAGCTCCTTCCCTTCTCTCAGTCACTTATTTTCATTTGTGGGATCTCTTTATTTTTAAACCCTTCTAGTTTTTCCATCCTTCATTCTTCTTAATCCTAGAATCACTAGGAAACAATTGGGGAAGGTTACCTCAAAAAACTTGTGGGAAAATGCATAGAACGAGACATTGGTTCATCTTGAGGCTTCTCTAATTTATGGTAAGTCTTATTGTTTCTTGTATTCAAATAGTTGTGTCTATGCTTATTTTGATTATTTTTAGAATTCATCCTTAGGTTCAGGAACTACTAAAACTTTTCTTGAAATTTTGTGGAAGTATATAAGTTTGTACTCCTTAACCTTGTTCAAGTTCTTTCTTCCTCTAAATATCTCAAAAAGGATTATCTTTAGAAGCCATATTCAAAAGAGTTTCTGCATTAGGGATTGAGGTCATCTATATTGGATAGAAAATCATCCCAACATGGACAAAAATGATATCAATGAATCCAATTTCAGAAGTTTCAAAGAGCTAATTCATTTTAATAAGTAGACTCTTTTGCAAGCCTACTCTAATATCAATGAATTGGCACCATTGTATCATGTTGCACGTTGACATTGTGAATTTGTTGATTCAATAGAATCAAAGGATTGATTTATTGGAATTTGATAACTTGGTTATAAAATTAGCATCAAATCACAAGAAAGATGATATGTCATCAACCTCAAATGATAAGTCAAGCATATTAGGCCACACACTCAATGAGGGAGAGGCTTGCTTCTATAAGGAATATAGGATAAGGTGCACACTTTTAATAACATTATAAGTTATAAAATTATTTTTGATTTGATCTGTCCTTATTCATTATTCTCTAGAGATACTTCATCCCCAAACTTCACATCTATATAAGATAACAAGAGTGATAAGAGCATAAAATATGAGTTTTTATTATTATCCCTTAATCAAAGGTCTACTAATTATACTTGTTTGCAATCCCATGGTTGGCTTGCATTTAATAGAACATCCATTGCATTGACTTGAGTAGGTATAATAAGAAGAGTCTTTTTTGGATTCGCATGAATAAAGAGCATGCGAGGAAGTGAAATTGAAGGAAACTATAAAGAGTTAAATATTTGGTAGGCAACCAAGACCATAAGAAAAATAGGGTTGAGAGTTGCATTGATATGAGACAATGTTCGAGATTACTAATTAGTGGATTAAATGGCTTATGAGTATTTTTCCTTGGTGCTCTAAGTTTGATCTATGGGCATTTAAATGGTGACCAATTTGTCTAGAAGTTGTAACTTTTTTGAACTAATAATTATCATTGTTTTGAGTGGGTTTTATCATCCTTGGGTTCACACTATAAAATGGTTTTGTCCTATTATGATTTTATTAGATTTTTCACTTGTTATGTGTAGTGTTCCATAACCCATAGATCTAAAATGTAAATTAGGTTTACAAGTATTATAAATATAGTAAATTAGATAAGAGAGACAAGTAAGCTGAGATATGTGAATATACCCTTGTATTATGATAATAAGGGAGGTGTTGGAAACATAGTTTCGATCCATTTTGAGGAACATTTTTGGTTAGCTTTGGTTATGCACCAAAGATTGCATGAGGACTTGCAAAGTGTCTGGTGTGGATAAGACATTGGGCCTTCATTTTGAGGCCTTTAATATTATCATAAGTGTGATTTTTTCCCTCTCTACCGCCTCTTATAACCTATTATCATTCCCATTTTCTCACAGTCATTTACATTATGGTCATCATATGCTGATGAGGTTTGATGTTGTTAAATTCAATGCTTTTCCTTTATTTTTAACGAGTTATTATATCTAGATCTTTCTTTTTCTAATGTGAGTGCCAAATCATATAACCTAGTAAAGATCTATTAACCCAATTGTTAGTTGTCATATCTATACACCCCTCGGGTGAAATATGCCACATGGTTTTTGTTGTTAGGTGGATCAATATGGATTAGTGTTGGTGGATCGAGATGGCTCCTAGGTTAGACAAGGAAGGCACCAACTCACAGTCAATGCTCTAACCAAATGCAAGGTGGAAATGAATACAACACAGTAACAATTGAATACTTAATCAACTTCGAGGTTTTAGCAAGTGGCATGGATATTTTCATGCACGCCATGTCATGAAAATATCCTATGCAAACATATAAGTAGTTACCATGTCAAAGAGAGTTGTGTTTGTCAATGGTATTATGCTCTAATCTTCTTTTCGGATGTAAACAATGAACAAGTTAAAATCCTCCCAAGCTATTCATAGTTTAATACAACTTGCCCTATATTATATAACCTCTATAAAAAGTAAAGGTAGATCCGGATTGGTCAAGGAAGCAATCAATTTATGTATTGCAGAGTTGTTCAAATTCTCCAGTATGAAGGCCATATGATGGTGTATATTGTAGTTTGATGATGGAGCATATGTGGATCTGTGTTGAGTCTCTGCATACTATCTTTATAATTGTAATGTGAACATGTGTATTCCTCTTTTAATATAAATGATGCTATTCTAAGTTATATCTCATAGAAAATTACTTATACTATAGTTTTCCTTTGTAGCACAAGTCAATAGGTAGGACCATCTGCCTGGTTTGCTGTGCAAATACATTTATTTCTTAGTTAGATTAGCTAATTAGAAAATTTTGTATTTGTAATTATGTTCTACAAATCAGTATTTTTATTCGGTGTCATTGTTAGTTCTTTAACTTTCATGTCCTTCATTGAAAAAGTGTGGATTCCCTATAGATGTTAGGCACTAAAGGTTGAAAAACGGAAGTTCTTTTTAAAGATCTGCAAAATTACTTGATGCATTTAATGCAAACAATGTTTTGTGTTCGGATCTTGTAAAGTGCTCTTATCAACATAATTCTAGTTATCCAACAAAAGTTTAGCATTTTATTTTCTTCCTGATTGAATTTTATCTTATAATTGTAAAGTGTGGATCCCCTACAAAAGTTAGGAACTCAAAGTTGAAGACCATAAGTGCTTCTTAAGGAATCATAGAACCATTTAATATCTCTGATGCTAAACAATAGACTATGGTTGGAGTATACAAAATTCTCTTGAAAACATAATCCTAGTGATCTAATAAACTTTTGTAGCCCTTTAATTTTTATTCTTTTGAATCTTATTGTAAGTAGGCTATCAAGCTCTGAGACAGATCAAATCTCTTGATGTCTAAATCTCTTTTAGAATGCAATATAATTTTTTTATTGTTTATATTGCATTTTTTAATGTATAGATGGATTAAATTCTTGAAAATCTCTTTGAGCACTTGGATTGTGTAGAATACACAACCTAAACTTACAATTGCAATAAATGTTTTCTAGATTGCAAATGACTAAAAAATATACCTAAAAAGAGACTGAAATGATAATGTGGTCCCGTTTTGCTGTCCGGAAAACACATCCGATCTGCGTGGTCCCGTTCTGCTGTCTGAAAAACACATCCGATCTGCGTGGTCGTGTTCTGTTGTTCTGTCACGATCTCCGATCTGTCATTCTGCCGCGATCTTCTACTACACCTCGCCAACCCAAATCACATCTTCCTACAGGTTCTGCTCATGTGCACTAACAGGTTTAATAATTATGATCTGCACTCACTATTAAGGTGAGATCTGGTTAGTCACTGGCATTTGAAAATTTTGAGTGAATAAGTTTGTTTGCACATTTTGGGTTTTAGATCTAATCTTTTACTGTCAGATCTAGATCTAGGCAGCTAGGTCCTAGATCTAATCTCCTGTCGCTAGATCTAGATCTAATCTTATCTTCTGCCTTATTTCTCTGCAACTGGGTTCTACGGGCAAGTAAAATATGGATCCCAGCTTCGCGAAAATAGGTGCTGGCTCATCTGCTTCTGGAGGGCAAGCTCCTGCCCATATTGTCAATGAAGCTCCATCTCCCATTGTCCAGGTGGTCTAGGTCTCACTCGATGAGGCTTTGAAGTTTTCTAAAAATGCCCTACTTTTCCGGTTCAATGGTTTTTGGCTGCGGCTGACAGCTCTCCACAATTGGATCTTGGAGGTATGGAAGCCTGTAATTTCTGATGAAATTAATATCTACCCCTGTGCTAGGGGTTTCTTTATAATAGATTTTGAAAATCCTAAAAGCAGACAATGTATTCTAGATTCCGGCCCTTGGTTTTGGGAAAAATCAGACCTATTCATGAAGCCATGGAACCCATCATTCGATCCCTCTACAACAGTCATAACCTCAGCACCAGTTTGGGTGAGATTGCCAAGCCTACCCTTACATCTCTGGAATCTCTCCTCGCTAAAAGCCATTGGAAATTCAATTGGGAAATTTACTGCAGGTGCCCAGAAACAGAGGAATATGCTACAACCACCTATGCACGCATCTGTGTGGAAATGGACTTCAGCGCCGGATTCCCAGCTGAAATAAACCTAACAAGTAAAGACTATGTGTGGAACCAAAAACTCGATTATGAAAGTGTCCTCTTAGATGTCGATCCTGCTTTGAGACAGGCCATCTCCAAAAGCCTCCTAGAAAAATTCTGCTAGAAAAAACCATCACAGATCTACATGGTGGGAAGGAGCACAAAAAGAACACTACACTGTCATCAAAGAAGAATGCTCTAGAGAAACTTTGAATCACAAGAAATCGGGCAGGAAAGAAACAACTCTCAAGACAAGCTAGGAGAAAGCCCCGCCCAACAAATCAACAGTTATGAGGATTCGAATACCACACAAAATAAATCTTCATTTAACAGCAAAGCAGATCTCCTAGACCAAACTTCTTCTCCGACTATCTTCAAAAGGACGAACACAATAGATCGCGAAGCTAAGATACCAATGTCCCAAGAACCAGAAGAGATGAAGGAGATGCAAGATAAAGGAAGTTGGAAGATCGTAGAGAAAAAAAAGAAAGCTACAACACCAATCTCGCCAAGAAAGATGAGGAGCCAGATAATTAAAAACTAAGAATATAATAGGTCCGATAGACCAATTTGGTCTCAGTGGACGTTAACCACCACCACCATCATCATCATCAAGAATAGTTGAATTAATTAAAACCCAATTTTTTTTAATGCATGTCTTAATTTTATAATAAGAATTGAAATAATTACACGTTTTTTTTTTTTGCTTTATGCGTGTATATATATATAATATATATATATATATAGTTCACCTATATTAAAATATTTTAAAAAATATTAAAATTATATATATAATTTTAAAATTTGATATACATTATGTTATTCCACATTAATATCTAACTAATTTATGGTTAAGAGTGAGATATTTTTTTTATATCTTTTAGATTAACATGTCAACAACAATAGCAATATGATCATTGATATTTTATGATGCTTTTGTTTAAAATTAATTAACTAGATATATTTATTTTTGTTTTTAACAAAAAAAAATCCAATAAACATAATGAAAGTGCAATAATTGATATTTTATAGGCTTTTAATTAAAATTAATCATATATATATATAAGACATTGTTTTTTATTTAAAAACTATTTCATTTTTATTTTAAAAGAGACATGTTAACTCAAAGTTAAGCAGGAAAAGAATTGCACATCTTGATCAAACTAAAAGATAAAAATGTATTTTCAAAAACGGTAATATCTTTTTAGAATATTGAAAATTTGTTTTTTACTGAAACAATAATATTACTTTTAAATAAATAAATTTCGAATATATATATATATATATATATTAATAAATATTTTTTCTAAAATAATAATTCATAACCATTAAATTTTAAATAATATTACTATTAATCGTTATTTAATTTTTGAATAAAAATTCTAATCCTTAAAAATAAATGAAAATTTCCCTGATTTAAGAGCCATCATTGAGCGAAAACATTTTGAGTGTGGTTTCACTGATATCGAAATGAGGAAGGTGATAAGAAATATAATTTTTTATATAAAATGTTTGATGATGACACCCCGGCCTCGGCCTCGGCCTCCGCCTCCGCCATAATTCCAAGTGCATCACCTGCCAATTTGAAATTAATTGCATGCCTCGAGCTTTAGACGGCGCGACGACAATCACTATGTCAGACATAAGACCGTATTGTTTCCGGTTGCAAAAGTTTTCCGACAACAATTCCGATGACGGATGCCAACGTCTGTCTATATAAACGAAGAACGAGAGGTGGGACCAACTAGCCACGTAAGTAGATTGTGAAATCTGCAATCGGGTTAAGGGTGGCTGGCAACGAGTCCATTGTACAGAGAGTGTTGAGCTTTCCGCACTGTGAAAGCTCCGCAGAAGGTAAAATGAGGCATTTTTCATGTCTGGTATTTTAGTGCAGATTCCATTGACAAGTGGAACTTTGACTAAGCCAAAGTATGTTCGACCATTATGCATTGTTTCTATTACATGGAGATCTGGCCTTGTGGCGTATGAAGACCCTACACCGATACATTAAGGTTCGGGATCCAACTAATATTTAAATACTTACACCATGAATTAATAACAAGTATAGTTCAATGGCATGACACTACAAGCATCACTCGAAAACTAAGTTGGTAGTTGGCGCATATTGTGTTAATGAAGGTCCCAAGTTAGATTGGCGCCAATCACCGGTCTAATGTTTTTTTATATATTTTTTGGTTATGGAATTCATTTTGTCAAGTTGATGGCATGCATTGTGTAGCAGTGGCACCGAAAAAATATCATTTTCTAGAAGGTATCGAGCAATTTGTAGAATATTTAATTTAGTATATAATTTATTATGGTTTTATGAGTTTTTGGAAGGATTATTTGTCCAAATTGAGTTCCGGAAGAAGTTGAATTATTAGGAATCTGAGATGGATCTAACCAGAGGTATGTGATGTTCTTTTAATGCTTATTTCATGACCAAAACCTCTTGAGCATGAGGATCTATGAGCAGGATGCAATGGTTTTTGATACATGGTGAAAACAAGTTCCTAGAAGGGATTTGAGTGACCGAATTGATGAACTAGTGGAGCTGATCTGATTATGTGTGACAACAACAATATTTGCAAGTTGCAATGATAGTGATTGTAGAAGTGGCATTATTTGCAGTGATAGTGATTGTGACAACAACTGTGTTTATAGGTTGTAGTGACAGTATGTGCAAGTTAAGATGATGGTACATATTGTGATGATGAAAATATATTATAGATTGTGACATTACTTATAGTTCAGTGATATATGATGATAGTGGATCTAGTTTGAAAATAAGATGGAATAGAGGTCCAAAACGAAGTTGAAGAAGGAGGTTGGTGCATCCATGAAGTTTGGAGCCTCAATCAAGTTGGAGCCTAGAGTAGGTTAGAGCATACTCATTCTTGAAGTTGGAGTCTCACATTAGGTTGGAGATTAGAGCAGGTTGGAGCCTCAATCAGGTTGTGGCCTATAACAAGAAGTTTCTTGCATCTTTCAAGGTTGATGCCTCAATCAGATTGTAGCCTACCACAAGTGGCAGCTTGCATTTATTGAGGGTAGTTGCTTCCAGCAGGTCGGGTCCTGTAAATTGATGTAAATGAATTGAAGATAAAGAAGAAGAAGATTGGTGGTTTTCTCCCATAGGGGTTTCCACCTAAAAATTTGTCTCTCTTTATGATGTGATGACTTCTTTATTTTTTTATGACTTCTTGATATGTTATTGATATGATGATTCATTATGATAATTGATGATAAATTTCTTATGGTGCATTCCTATATGGTTGCATGATTATGAAAAGTTGTGAAATGGTAAAATTGATCTCACACTGATTCACACCCCTCCTCACATTGTGACCTTTGGGCCAACATGACTTACCATAGTATTGAAGGCGTTTAGATGCTCTATCACAGAGTATCCATCCTTCATCCTCAAGTTATATATCTTCTTTTATGGGAACAATTTGTTGATCACAAACTTAAATTGATACAAAGCACCTAACTTGTCCCAAAAATCATTTGTTATAGATTCTTCTAAAACATTCAACAATGTTGAATCTAAGAGACATAATTGTATTTTTCTCTTTGCCTTTTGATCCAAATTGGTCTAATCTTATGTTGACATCTCTGTTGGTGGAGTAACTAGATCAACAATGATCCACTAATCTTTGTCCACCAAAAAATCTTCCACTTTGAGCTTCCATATCTCAAAACTTTGCCCATTGAATTTCTTAATGTTTATCATTAAACTACTTGCCATTTCATTTTCACCACAAAAAACACTTCCAAATATATCCCACTGTAACAAGGTCTACCACAGGCTCAAGCTAAACCCCTTAGACACAAAGGCATCGCCTGGAAGCCAACACTATTCTGATACCAAATGTGGGTTTTAATCCTATACAACTAATTGCTACAAATAGATACTTAACAAAAACAAAAAAGATAATACTTCCTACAAGTTGTTTATACTTGGTTGCACCCTCAAATTGATTCCCTTCTTTTGAAGTGAGTTTTAGATTATGTTCCATTGGAGTGGATAAAGGATTTCATTAAGTCGTCTGAAACATGTTCAACAGTTCTCCAAAGTACTTATTTTGGGAGAGGAATATGTACTTTGGATGTTGAGTCATTTTCTAGCTTGTATGCACAATGGAAGAAAACCTCCCAATCCAATTAGAATTGCTAGTATTAGAATGCCTATATATGAATCAGATAGATGCTTTGAATCTCGAATTGATAAAATCATAAATTATATGCATCCCAACACCTCGCTTCAGAATAAATGGGTAAGAATTAGGAGAAAGTTAAGACTACATTTGATCAAGAATCCAAGCCTAGAGAATTTGAGCCAAGAACCATGGTTCTATTATGGGACAAAAGGAAGGATAAACCCAAAATGCATAAAAGTTTGATACGTTCTAGATAGGACCTTACAAATCAATTGGCTCTACGAGTGTTAATGCATACTACCTTGAAACCTTTGAAGGAGAGCCCACCCCACTACTGGTGAATGGCTAGCTCCTGAAGGAGTACTTTTCTAGTATTACCTTATGCATTTGTGTTTAGGTAGTTGCATAGAAATTATGTGTTGCATTATTGTGTATGCATCCTACTTATTCATTACTCATGTTGATGTCTTTGCATACTATATTATATTTCATTTATCTAACCTTTTATTTTTCAATATGAATTTTCGTATATGTTATATAAATGTAAGGGTGATGATTAGCACCTTGTACACATGCTAGTGATCAAGTTTATTTGAGTGTGCAAGTAACAGGTCCGCGAGCCCAAAGATTGTTGGGGTTCTCATGAACTTCATGTTCAAGCATATGGGTCATGCAATTTATAGTGAGCACATGTCCTTAAGTTAGAGACAGATGTTACCCACAAAAAGTGGGCAACCCCATAAGAGAAAAAAATTCTCCTACTTTGGGTATTCGTCCAAGAAACAACCCTATATTTGATCAGTATGTGATGATATGCCACATTTCTCCACCATTTTCACTATTCAGACACATGTCACCATTTGACATTCCTCTTGAAGGAAGGTGGGTTTCCACTTGGCGGGCACATTAACTATTTTGAAATCATGTGCTTTTACTTAATGTTTTGGGCATTCTAACATGGATAAAGGGGTTATTTTCTTACCCTAGTCTAGTAAGACCTCCTCAAAGGCCTTAGAGTTATAGGAGCTTCACTACTTGGGAAAATTGGATTGAAGTAGCATTTTCGTAACCTTTTCATACTTACTACTCTTGAATATTCCCCTAATTTCACATCCATCCTTCAAGTTTGCTATCATTGGTTCATTGGGACTGGCACCTTCATATATTCATCCTTGAGTCAAGGCCGGAAAAATTTTCCTTAGAAGTTGATGCAACTAAAAGAAAGGTAAAAGCATAAAGTGGCCACAATGAAAGACAAAGAAAAGTTAAAATGGAAAATATGGTTGGGACATTAATTTGAATGTGAGAAAAATCCTAGCATGAGCTCTACCCCCCTCATTAGCCATCACTTAGTTCCTAAACACTTGATGTTCCATAATATAATAATGAACCTTGCATGTACCGACCCTGATGAGGGAGAAGTTGACTCATCATTAAAAGGGTAAATAAGTTGTATATCATTAAACACATGCTTGGAAACCTGATTTGTGATTCTCATCAAAGCATTATCAAAAAGAACTAGAAGCCACACCATAGGAGTGAAAAAATAAAGCTTAGGAAAAGGGGAATTCATGCCTCCACAATTTCTCCCTCAATACATCTATACACTCATAATGATGAACCTTCATCAGCTGGTCCCATGACCATGGAATCTTTCCATCAAGCATTTCCACTCCATTGAAACACAATCACAAAAAATATATGATTTAAAGGGTTGACCTTAGACATGTCACCTCCCCTTAGGGGATGGAGGCACTTAATAGTGTTGACCACCTAGCCATCCCTAAAAAGGCAGTGAACACTTTTACGGGACTTCATCTAGTTGGATATTTGAAGACGATCCCAATTTGAAGTCGCATTATCCCATTAACAATAAAGTATGGTCTGTTGAAAAGTGTAACTAAGTTCAGTATTCATAATGACATGTAATTATGATTTTATGTAATGAGATGCAAAGAAGAAAAATAAAATTATTGTATTGACTTGCTTCATGGGTTGCATGAGAAAGATATTTTATTCTTGAGTCAAGACTCCCATTGAGAGTCTTTAAGATTTATTTGTCATCTAGTCACAATATGTTAGAGTCATTGTCATGTAATGAAGTCATGTTACACTTTGTAAAAGGTCAATCTTGTCTATGTAAAGTATCCTCCAAGAACTTGTCACTTATTGATCCGGATTTAAACAGGAATGCAACAAATTACAAATATAACCATAAATACAGAGATGCAGCAGAAATAATACTTCATTTCATTAATGTAAAATATTGAAATATGCCTAGTAACATAAATGGAAATAAACTAGCTTGGGCGATGGTAGCTTATCCCTGAGAAGAGATGTGGCATCTACATGCCTCTGAACTGCCTTAAAATGAGGCTCAAGGGCCTTTTTATTATTGAATAATAAGAGAAAACCCTAAACAACCAAAACCCTAACCTGAGGAGATGTAACACCAAGAGTTTATGGGCCCCGTTGGGGTTAGTTGGACAGCCAACTTCCCAGGGTCGTGACTTGGTCATATTATCTCTGTTTGACGCGCATGATACCCCGTTGGAAAGATATCTCTGAGGACTATGACGGAAAAGACAATTTTATGAACTAATTGATGGCGGTAGATTTCCAAAAAAACATTGTTTAGGGCCTCAAAACGGCTCCAGAAATTTAGGACCCGAAAAACTGCTAAAAATAGTAGATTGTACTATAATTAAAGAAACTGAAAAACTGAAAGAAACAATGGTAGGGGTCCAAGTGGAATTGGTAGGTGGCCACCAATATCCACCTGGATCATTTCTCCCCCCTTAAGAAGCAATGGTCCCCATTTCATTGAGTTCCTCCATGAGATGAGGAAACTTCTGCTGAACTTGGTCCCCAATGAGCCACTTGCCTTGGTGAAGGAGTTAGCCTACTTTGACAACTTGATACAGTTGGATCTTCTACTGGCGAGTGTGCTTGATCTATGTGTCCATGATCTGATCAGTTGCAGCTTGTTCCATGCAATATGGATTTAACTCTGTTGGTGTGAGCTATTCTACAATATCAGATGTGTATAGTAATGGTGGAAAGTATGGCCGAAGGCGATCCACATTGAACACTGGATGCAAGCCAAGGAATGGGGGAATGCTGAGCTCAAATGCATTGTCTCCCATAGCCTTGGTAATGGTGTCAGGACCAAATGGGAGCAGTCTGAGTTTCCGATAGGCTTCAGTAAGGTGTTCCTTTTGCAAATGCAACAAGACTTTGTCGCCCACTTGAAACTTGTGTGGCACTCGATGTTGATCATGTCACTGCTTGTACTTGGCATTTGATTTCTCCAAAATTTCGTGGACCTGCTAGTGGATATGTTGGATGTCCTCAATGAAGCTATTTTCCTTATTTGTTTCGGACTAGACATGAGCTGAATCTGCTTAAATAGTTGCAAATGGCATGGCCACATCAATGGGACATAGTGGCTGGAATCCCAAGCCCACCTGAAAAGGGTTGTGGCTAGTCGAGCTGTGGAGAGCCCGGTTATAGCTGTGCTGAACATAGGGGAGGTTCTCATCCCATGTGCGTGGATGCTTTGAGTTGTACATGCACATAATGTGTATGATCATCTTGTTGACAACCTCTGTCTGGCCATTAGTTTGGGGATGGAAAGATGCGGGCTTAGAGAGTTTGGTGTCCAACATCGACCAGAGACTGGAAAAAAATGGATTGAGGAACCTTTTGTCTCGATCTGAGATGATATAATGTGAGATCCCAAAATGTACCCACACTCGTTCACATTAGAGTTTAGCAGTGGCTTATGTTGTGGTATTCTTCTTGCACGTCGCCATAATGGCCATCTTCGAGAACCTGTCGAAGACCACAAAAACATGGTAATTTCTGTGCTTAGTAGAAGGAAGGCCCAACATGTAATCCATCGAGATGGATTCCCAGGGTCGACTAGAGGTAGGCAGCGAAGTATAGAGGCCTTGCTTCTTGATGGTCAGTTTGGCAATGGCGTAGGCAGTGCAGGATCTTATGTACTTCCCGACATTCTGTTGAAGATTCAGCCAATAGAAATACCTCTGTTGTAATGCCACTATTTTCTCGACCCCAAAATGCCCAACAGCCTGACTGTAGTGTGCTTCCCAAATCACCTTTGCACGCTTGCTTGAAGGAACACAAAGGTGACCTGGGTGGCATAACAGGGCATCCTGGAGGTGAAAATCTGGAACATGCTGACACTCCAAGAGTGTCTGGAATGTATGGCCGAATTCTGGGTCGCTTTTGTAGAGAAGTGACCAATTAAAAGTCTCGTGCCGACAAGAGTTGAGCACAGTGGTTAACTCCACGATCGATGGTTGACTGAGGCAATCTGCAACATTATTGGTTCTTCCCTTCTTATACTTGATATTCAAATGGAACTATTGGAGGTATGTGGACCACTTCTGATGGCGATCATTCTGCAACTTCCCTTGCATCTGTATGAACTACAGGGGCTGGTGGTCTATGTGGATGACCATTTCCTCCCCCAAAATGTAATGCTTCCATTGTCGAAAGGCCTCCACAATGGAATACATCTCTTTTTCATAAGTGGGATACTTCCGGACTGTCTGAAAGTGTCTCACTATGATATGCCAATGGATACCCGTGTTGAGTAAGGCTGCCCCAATAGCATAGTCATAAGCATCTGTCTCGATCTCAAATGGTTGTTTCAAGTCTGGTAATGCGAGCACTGGTGCTGAGTAGAGGTGATGTTTAAAATCTTTGAATGCTTTATGTTGAGATTCAAACCAAAATAAATTTTCTTTCACTCCTCCCTTGGTGACTTGACTCAAGGGTCAAGTGATTTGAGAAAATCCCAACACGAACCTGTGGTAGAAATTGGAAAGACCCAGAAAGTTGCGGAGCTCTGTCAGAGTGGTTGGAGATGTCCAATCCCGAATGAATTGGATCTTGCCTGGATCCACATGCACCCCCGTTAATCAATAATGTATCCCAGATATTGAACTTGGGTCATGCCAAAAGTGCATTTCTCCAAATTGGCACATAGCTTGTGTTGCCGCAGTATTTGGAGAACCTGTCAGATGTGGTGGAGGTGCTCTTCCCAACTCTGGCTGAAGATCAAGATGTCATCCCAGTATACCACTATAAATGAGTTGGTGAATGGTCACAAGATGTCATCCATCAGCCCCATGAATGTTATAGGAGCATTAGTCAACCCGAAAGGCATAACCAACCATTCGAAAAGGCCCTCCTTGTATTTGAAGGAAGTCTTCCACACATTGGAGGGTTTGATTGGTACCTGGTGATATCCTGACTTCAAGTAAATCTTGCTGAAATATTTTGCCCCCTTCAGTTGGTCTAGAAGGTCATCAATCTGTGGGATTGGGTACCTATTCTAGACAGTGATCTTGTTCAGTGCCCGATAGTCAATACAGAGTCTCCAAGTCCCATCCTTCTTCTGTACCAACACGATCGGGCTCCCATAGGGTGATGAACTCAGCCGGATGTGACCTTTTTGCAGCAGTTCCTAAATCTGCCTCTTGATTTCGTCATTCTCCAAAGCGGAGCACCTATAGATTGGTCCATTGGGCAGCGGTGCACCTGGGGTCAAATCGATGGAGTGCTTAACTTAGCAGTGTAGAGGAACCCCTGCGGGGGAGGTGAAGATGTCTTCATACTCCTTCACGACCTTGTCCATCTGTATTTGTCGTGCAGAGGGGCCCTGTCTGGAGGTTGTGGCCACCATGTTCTTCTTTCCTTGAGGGCGTATCATCAGGAAAACGAATTTCCCAGTTTTGGAAATGAGCCTACTACATTGTTTTGCAGTAACCAAAGAGATGGCGGTAGGCGGTGCTACCTCCGGTATCTTGTACAACTTATTTCCAAAAGTAACAATAACAGCACGAGGCATTGATTCATACACAACATGTCGCTTCCACAAATATGGTTGGCCTAATAATACATCACAAACATCAAGGGGAGAAATATCACATAATACCTCATCCGTGAAGAGCTTGATGTTGAATGGAAGGTGACTCTGTTGGCTCACGCGAAGGTCACGTCCTTGGTGAAGCCACCCGATGGTGTATAATTGAGGATATGTTGTGGTCGGTAAGCCTAGCCGCTTCACAACCTCTGCCGAAATTAGGTTCTTTTGGATCTCGAAGTCAACAATGAACTATAGCAGGGAACCCTTTACCCACATCTGGGAGTGGAAGAGGCACTCCTCCTCCTCTGGATCTTTGGGTTCCTCCTTCTGGATCTTCGTGGTGGCAAGAGCGGCATTAGGCTCCGCATCGATAATCTGCTTCCCTTTGTCATTCCCCTTGTCAGGTTATGACTTGGAGTCGAACATACATCTGATTCTGAAGCCTTTAGCTCAGCTACTAGTGATTGCTTGGCCCGACACTCACTTGTATTGTGAGTGCAGCTCTTATGGAACTCACACCACTTTCTTGTGTCCTTCTTCAGCTTCGTGGTGTTGTTCTGTGCTTGCAGATTTGGCGGGTTGTTCTGGGTCACCACACCTTGGATTTGTCCTCTGTTTTGTGGTTTGGGGGCACCTTTCCCTTGCTTTGGATTCGTAACTCAAAAGTATTACTTCTTTTGTTTAAACTTTTTCTCAATCTTGACAGCATATCGGTACGCCATGCTGAGTGAGGAGATGTCCCGGAACTCCATCTCGTCCTATATGTACCTGTGTAGGCAGCTGCGGTATTTGAGTACCAAATGGTGCTTAGTATCCTTGATAACCAAATTTATGCGAAGGGTATGAAAAATATTGTTAAACTCCGGCACGTCTTGGTCCCTTCCCTACCATAGTGTGTTGGGTGTGGAGCCTGATTATCTTCTATATTCAAAGGTATTGCGGCATTGGACCCCAGTTCGTAATGGGGCGGCAATGCCACCCATAAAATATTCGCTGTAGAAGGGGTCTAGGGGGCGCGACTGCGACCTTTGGGAGCCCCCCCGTGGGGGGATCGGGGGCAGTGCCCCCAAAGCTAAAAATAGATATAAAATTGCCTTGTAAAATGTTGTAATTTCATAGTCAATATGGGTCTTTCATTAGGTGGAGATCTGACGATAGAAGTTATGTTTAATTTAGGCTTTTTTGCCCTAGAAGGAAACCCTTCGCTATATATGAGGGAATTGTATTGGGTCTATGTATATCTTTATTCTGAATGAGGAAGAGAGAGGAGATTAAGAGCGAAGAGGGAATTACAGTGGATCTGTTATAGGTTGTATCTCTTCAGTTTGTTGGATAATATAAAAGGAAGGACTGGTTGTTTCTCCATGGACATAGCCCAAACTAGGTGAACCATGTATATCTGTGTCTCTCTTGTTTTATGCGTTTTCTGTGTTTATATTTTTGCAATATTTTATGTGTTCCATTGCTTTGTAATTTATATTTTTCTAACAACTGGTATCAAAGACAAAGGTCTATTTAGCTGATAAAATCGCAAGAGAGACGGGTTCCTGGTTTGAGTGGGAGCAATGGTGGAAGATGGAGGTTTAGGGTTGGAAAATTTAATGGCCAAAACTACCAGCTATGGAAGATGTAGATGGGAGATTATCTATATCAGAGAGATCTATACCAACCTTGAGCAGAAAGGCAAGGAAGCTGACGAGTATGAAAAACACAAAATGGGATATTTTCGACAAAAAGGTCCTTGGAACAATATGGCTATGCCTAGCGGCGTCAGTAGCATTTAATATTTCAAAGGAAACGACAACAAAGGGTTTAATGTCGACATTGGAAAAACTATATGAAAAACCCTCAACCTCAAATAAGGTATTTCATATGAAGCATTTATTCAATATGAAAATGTCAGAAGGTGGATCTGTTGTTGATCATTTAAATGAATTTAATATAGTTACTAGTCAGTTTAGTTCTGTAGGGGTAACTTTTGATGTTGAAGTTAGTGCTCTATTATTTCTATGCTCATTGCCAGAAAGTTAGAATGGTTTATTAATGGCCATTAGTAACTCTGTCTCTAGATCTAGTACTTTAAAGTTTGATGATTTTGTCGGTGCAATCCTTAGCGAGGAAATGTGATGGAAAAGCTTCGGTGAGACATCAGGTAATGCTTTGACTGCAGAGACTAGGGGAAGAAAATGGAAAGAGGAAAGAGCCATGGATATCGCAATAAGTCAAGAAAAGGAAGATCTAATTCCAGATTGGGGATAGTGTGCTGGAAATGTGGGAAGAAAGGACACCTGAAGAAAGACTACAAGTCTCGAAAGGGAAAATAAGGAGATGTGCAATAAGAAAATAATCATGAAGCGGATGTAACAGGTGATGTGTTGCAAGATGCTTTGATTCTTTCTTTAGAAAATATTATTGATGCTTGGGTGGTAGATCCAGGGGCCTCATTCAATGCCACACCTGATAGGAAACATTTTCATGATTATGTTCCAAGATATTTTGGATAGGTTCGATTGGGTGATGATAAGCCCAATAAAATCATTGGAATGGGTACAATTTTCATAAAACACCAGAATGGAAATCAATGGCTATTGAAGGAGGTAAGGCATGTTCCAGATCTGAAGAAAAATCTTATTTCAACATGGCAGTTGGGAGGTGAAGGATGTGTGACTACTTTTATAGATAAAACCTGGAAGGTCACTAAAGGAACCCTGGTAATAGAAAAAGGAGAAAAGGTTGGTACATTGTATTTATGCAATGGTATTTCTAATTATGTTAATTCTTTAACCCCTACAGGAGAAGATACAACATTGTGGCATCATAGGCTCAGGCACATGAGTGAGAAGGGGATGTAGATTCTTCACTCAAAAAATTTGTTGCCAGGTTTAAAACATGTTGATTTAAAATTATGTGAGAATTGTGTTTATGGAAAACAAAAGAGAGTCATGTTCCTCAGAGTTGGGAAATAAAAGGAACGAAAAATTAGAGCTTGTGCATACAGATGTATGGGGACCTGTTCAGGTATCATCTCTTGGTGGCTCTTGTTATTATGTTACTTTTATTGATGATGCAACTAGAAAAACCTATATTTATTGTATTCGAAATAAATCTGATTGTATTTGATACTTTCAAGAAATGGAAAGCTCTGGTTGAAAATGAGACAGGAAAAAGGTTGAAGTGTCTCAGATCAAACAATGGAGGTGAATATTGTAGCAAAGAGTTTGATAGGTATTGTTCAGAGAATGGAATTTGTACAGAGAATATAGTTCCAAGAACACCACAAGAAAATGGTGTGTCAAAAAGTATGAACGGGACAATCATGGAACATGCAAGGTGCATGAGATTGCATGCATGATTTCCTTTACAATTTTGGGCAGATGTTGTAGATATTGTTGTTTATCTAATAAACAGAGGGCCTTCAATTTCCTTGGATGGTGGTATTCCAAAGGAGGAATGGACAGGTAAAAAGGTAAACTACTCTTTTTTAAAGACTTTTGGTTGTGAAGCCTTTGTCCACATTAATAAAGAAAATAGAACAAAGCTTGAGGAAAAATCAAAGAAATGTACCTTTATTGGATATGGTGTTAATGATTTTGGTTATCAATTTTATGATTATGAAAAACACAAAATCGTTAGGAGCAGAGATTTCATATTCAATGAAAATGTTTTGTATAAGGATCAGCTGCAAGAAAAGAAACGGAAAAAAGAAGACAGAGAATACACAGTGCTTGACAAGATCACAGAAAAAGTGATGGTGCCTGAAAATCATAATGATCAACATCCAGAAAAAAAACCACAACAGTGACAAGCACCTCAAACACTTGAAAGTGGTGTTAGAAGATCTACTAGGATAAGTAGACCCCTTGAATGATACTCTCCTTCATTATATTATGTATTGTTGACTGATTCTGGTGAACCAGAATGTTATGAAGAAGCAGTACAGGTAGAAACCAGGAAGAAGTGGGAGCAAGCCATGAAAGAAGAGATGGAATCCTTAGCACATAACCAGACTTGGGACTTAGTTAGGTTGTCTGCAGGTAAAACAACATTGCAGAATAAATGGGTTTACAAGTTGAAGGAAGAAGATGGAGGTAGAAAAAGGTATAAAGCTAGACTTGTGGTGAAAGGGTTTGCACAGAAAAAGGGTATAGACTTTGATGAGATATTTTCTCCTGTTGTTAAAATGACTTCAATCAGAACTATTTTAAGTCTAGTAGCAGCTGAATATTTTCATCTTGAGCAGTTAGATGTAAAGACAACCTTTCTCCATGGGGATTTGGAGGAAGAGATATATATGCAACAACCACAAGGATATGAGGTAAAAGGGAAAGAAAAACTAGTGTGTAGGTTGAAGAAGAGCTTGTATGGCTTAAAAAAGGCTCCAAGGCAGTGGTATCTAAAATTTGACAGGTTTATGTCTGAACAATACTAGATGTCACTTTGATAATTGTATTTATCCCAAAAGGCAAAATGATGGCAGCTATATTATATTGTTATTTTATGTAGATGACATGCTTGTTTCAGGTTCTAACATGCAGGAAATAAATGTGCTCAAAAGAAAATTGGTGAACTCATTTGCAATGAAGGATTTGGGTGCTGCAAAAAAAATCCTTGGTATGAGAATAACTAGAGATAGGAAGAATCACAAATTAACATTGTCTCAAAGTGAGTACATAGAAAAGGTGTTGAAAAGGTTTAATATGCAGAATACAAAACCAGTTAGTATACCTTTGGCTAGCAATTTCAAATTAACTAAGGAGGAGTGTCCCAAGACTTAGGAAGAAATGGCTCATATGTCTAAAATTCCATATGCATCAGCAGTTGGAAGCTTAATGTATGCAATGGCCTACACAAGGCCTGATATTGCACATGTAGTGGGAGTTGTAAGCAGGTACATGAACAATCCAGGAAAAGGACATTGGATGGTGGTGAAGTGGATTCGCAGGTATTTGAGAGGTACCACAAATCAAGCATTATGCTTTGGTGGTTCAAACATTGCTCTACAGGAATATGTTGATGCAGATATGACAGGTGATAGAGATAACAGGAGGAGCACAATAGGGTATGTGTTTACTGTAGGTGGAACAACTATCAGCTAGGTCTCAAAACTACAAAGTGTTGTTGCACTCTCAACAACAGAAGCAGAGGATGTTGCTGCTACAGAGGCTAGTAAAGAAATGATTTGGTTACAAAGGTTTCTGAATGAATTGGGTAAGAAGCAGGAGTTGGGCAAGTTATATAGTGACAGCCAGAGTTCCATACATCTTGCAAATAACTCTGCATTTCATTCCAAGACTAAACATATACAACTCAAGTACCATTTCATACGGTCAGCGTTGGAAGATGGACAGTTGAAGCTGGAAAAGATGCACACTAGCCAAAATCCTACAGATATGTTAACAAAAGTTGTAACCAGGGAGAAACTGAGAATATTCTTAGTTTCAATTGGCATTCAAGTATGATGAAGAAGATGAGAAACAACGAGGTCCAAAGTGGAGGCATTGTCTAGCAAATGAAGTAGCAGTGGAGTTGCTATAATCAGTCTCCAAGTGGGATATTGTTGGGTGTGGAGCCTGATTATCTTCTGTATTCAAAGGTATCACCGCATTGGACCCCATTTCGTAATGGGGCAGCAACACCACCCATAAAATATTCACTGCAGGGGGGGTCTAGGGGGGACGCTGCGACCTTTGAGAGCCCCCCTCTAGCGGGGGGATAGGGAGCAGCGCCCTCAAAGCTAAAAATAGATGTAAAATTTCCTTGTAAAATGTTGTAATTTCATAGTCAATCTGGGCCATTCATTAGGTGAAGATCTGATGGTAGAAGTTATGTTTCATTTAGGGTTTTTTTCCCTAGAAGGAAACCCCTCGCTATATATGAGGGAATTGTATTGCGTCTATGTATATCTGTATTCTGAATGAGGAAGAGAGAGGAGATTGAGAGCGAAGAGGGAATTACAACAAATCTATTGTAGGTTGTATCTCTTCAGTTTGCTGGATAATATAAAAGGAAGGACTAGCTGTTTCTCCGTGGATGTAGCCCAAACTGGATGAACCACGTATATCTGTGTCTCTCTTGTTTTATGTGTTTTCTGTGTTTATATTTCTACAATATTTTATGTGTTCCATTGCTCTATAATATATAATTTTCTAACACATCATGGTCCACTTTATGTATTTATCTTCATAGCTTTCAACAAGGTAGTACTACTCCTTTGATGGCATCCTGGAATGAATTCCAAGTGGATGTGGCTGAAAACAGTGATTTCATACTTTCATCCTTCTACTCGTAGTAGGTTTCCCACCAGTCCTTGACGTGGGGGGCGGCTTTGAGAAGAGTGAAATTAATTTTTCCTGTCAGGAAAAATCATGAATAGAAAAATACCCTTCTAGCAAATTTAACCATTTATCTACAGTGTCTGCATCTATCTAACCCTCAAATGTTGGAATGTTAAAGTTAATTTGTACCTTAAAGGGTGTGGCACTTCCAGAGTAGCTGCTAGAAGTAGATGTGTCGCCCATGGGTAGCCGCTAAAGGATCTGGGCAAATTTGTCCATCATCGCGTTCCTTTGTCGCTCGAGGGCCTCTTCGATCAAGATTTTGATAGGATCTCATGCCCCCTCATCTTTCTTTTCATTCGCCATGGGAGGAATTTGGGATTTGCGAGGCTGGTCTTACAAAGGTTCGACCAGTTCAAGCCCTAACTCCTTATATCCTGACCTTGTTGGGGACATGCAAAGAAAAATAGAGAAAGAGAAGACCACTCTGATACCACTGATCTAGATTTAAACAGGAACGCAACAAATTACAGATATAACCATAAATATAGAGATGCAACAGAAATAATACTTCATTTCATTAATGTAAAATACTGAAATATGCCTAGTAATAGAAATGGAAATAAACTAGCTCGGGTGATGGTAGCTTATCCCTGAGAAGAGATCTGGCAGCTACATGCCTCTAAACTGCCTTACAATGAGGCTCAAGGGCCTTTTTATTATTGAACAATAAGAGAAAACCATAAACAACCAAAACCCTAACCTGAGGAGATGTAACACCAAGCGTTTATGGGCCCATTTGGGGTTAGTTGGACATCCAACTTCCCAGGGTCATGACTTGGTCATATTATCTCTGTTTGATGTGCATGATACCCCATTGGAAAGATCTCTCTGAGGACTATGATGAAAAAGATGATTTTATGAAAAAATCCGTGGTGGTAGATTGCCAAAAAAACGTCATTGAGGGCCTCAAAATGGCTCTATAATTTTAGGACCCAAAAAACTAATAAAAATAGTAAACTATGCTATAATTAAGGAAATCAAAAAACTGAAAGAAACAATGGTGGGGGTCCAAGTGGAATTGGCGGGTGGCCACAAATATCCACCTGGATCAATTATCCTCTTCAATTCGGCCTACAAATGATGGAAGAACATGTTGGAAGAAGTCGACCTAACCTCTACGAATCATGTCGACCTAGAGGACATGTGTGGAGGTGTATATATAACCATACTTGGCCTCACTTAGAGGCAAGAAACTCAACTTGAATTTGATTAAGAAGAGGTACAAAGAAGGGATGAAGAAGGAGTGTGAAGAAGGGAATACAAAGAGAAGTGTGAAGATAGGATAAGAGGGATTCTTCTGGGCATAGTGAAGGAGGTTTCTTCTGGATCAATGAAAAGAAGATTCTTCTGGGGCAACAAAGAAGGGTTCTTATGGATCAACAAAGGAGGGATTCTTTTGGGGCAGCAAATAAGGGTTCTTCTGGATCGGGGAAGGTGCTATTATTCTGGGGCAGCAAAGAAGGTATTCTTCTAGGCAAGCAAAGAAAATTCTCTTCTAGGGTAGTTGTTATGGGTGATCGAGATAGAGATCTAGAGACCAATATTCTCTAGAGGAAGCTAGTGAGATCATAGAGACTGAGTTTCTTTAGTGGAAGTTGAGAAGAATCACTATGAAGGATAGAGACTAATTTTCTCTAGAAGGAGCCAAGGAGAGTAGTTCGAGATCAAGGAGGAACCTTGTCAAAAACCTTGATGCTTTGTCTCTTCCCTTTCTCAAGTTTCTCTAGAAGGAGCCAAGGAGAGCAGTTCGAGATCAAGGAGAAACTTAAGGAAGGGAAGAGACAGAGCATCAAGATTTTTGACAAGGTTCTTGGGAGGATACTAGAGTCAAGGGTCTATTTCATGGTCTTGGTACTCGTTAATTGAATATCTAGAAGAATAATTTTTATCGGGTTTTCCTCTCAAGAGGTGATAGGCTTTCGCCTTGGCTTACAAGCCTACATATTTTGTCACTTGTATTTTATTGTGCATATCGATAATTGTCTTGATGAAAATAACACAATAATAACATAACGAAGAAAAGAATATAAGATAAGAAGTAAAAGTATATCATAAACAATTATCAAGCAGAGAAATATTTTAACTATTCATGCCCTAGATTTCTCAACATGGTATAAGAGCTTAGGTGCTGAAGTCAAGAAGGGGCATTCAATAAAGTAGACACATGAGAATTGAGCTTCAAAATAAGGATTGTACAAATACAATGGCTACCAATGGCAAGATCTTCAAAACCCTAGATAGAAGAAATCTACATCAACAAGAGTCTTGAAACTATCTTCAAGAAGGAAGCAGCAAGAATGACCGAAACCCTAGAAGCACTTTACAGATCATACATCACCAAAGAAGTGGAAGCTCTTCAAATCTAAGGAAGATTAGATCGAAAAGAAAACTTCTCTCTATTGAAGCAAGAATCTAATTTGAAAAGGATCATGCTAAAGAAGGTAGTCTTCCCTCACCAAAGTAAGAACCTTATTAAAGTGGTCATCCGAAGTAACAAGTTCATTATCAAGTTGAATATTCTATCTTCACAAGTAAGTACATTTTTCTTATAATATATTCTAGTAAAAATAACTTCATGTTTCAAGGATAACCATAAGCTGGTTGATATATAGAACTTCCTTGTATGGAAGAGAAGGATAAACATAGTCCTCGAAGTAAATGAATTCATTGATCATGTCCATGGAAAGGTCTCCAAGCCATCCGAAGAACAAGCATGTTGGAAATACTGAGAATAGGGGTGAATTAATATTTCTTTTCAATTGTTATTTTTACCAATTAGATCACTTATAATTAAAACATAAAATGAACAATAAGAATAAATACTTTTATTAATCTCTTCTTTACAATAAATTCAATACAATAATGTGTAGGGCTCCAACCTATAGTTTTCCAATCATCGACTTAGAGTTCCCAAGGCTCCAAACTTTTCACTTTGAGGCACCAACCTATATGGCTCCAACCATATCTCTGGTACAGGCTCCAACTTGGTCTTCTTGAGGACTTGTATCCTCTAGGGCTCCAATCCTATCTTCCAAGGTGCCAACCTTGTCTCTATGAGGCTCCTACCTGTAGGGCTCCAACCCTCGGCTTCAGTTTGTAAAGATAAGTTTGATGATTATTCATGGCTCCCAATATCTTCTTCAACGAGCCCTATCTATCTTCAGTAATTCCTCCTCCAAATCACGTCATCAATGAAAACCTTGTCTTCTTAGAAGGTGTCACCACTTCTCTTCATATTACCCAAAAACAAAGATCTCAAAAGTTACTCCATGAGGGCTTCAACAAAGGATCATGTCTCAAATAGCATCTCCAAGATGAGCTTCTATAAGTTTTCCAAATATCTTCAAGTATCCTTCAAGGTGTCTTCAATAGGTAACTCCAAAAGGGTCTACACCAAGCAATTCTTCAAGTGTTTTACAATGTTTTCAGCAAATGTTTGCACAATGGTTCTCCAAATGCTGTATCAAGGGTCTTCTAATACTACTCCAGAATTGCCTTCACAATCTTCTCTAGGATGATACTCCAAGGTCCGCCTAAGAGTATCTTAAAAACAATTCCAAGCAATACTTTAGAATGCTCCACTGTCAAGGGTTCAAGTGAGAGTGGTATTCCCTGTCCAAAGATCAAAGCTCTTCTTTTTCCTATGCTCCAAGCTCTTCTTTATTCATTGTCCAGGGTCCAAGATTGCTTCACAAAGTGACCCCAATCTAATTTCAAATACCTTCTTCAATAAGGCCTAAGATTGCTTCAATAAAATAAAGATTGCTTCATTGTAGATCTTTAATAAGGACAACTTCAATAAAGATCTTCTTCAATTATGAACCCTTCTTCGATCTCAATGATGTATCATTACCACATAATTATCCCTATCACAAAGTTCTGCATACCTTATCTCATTGTTTTGAAGTTGACTTCACTGACCCGAGGTTAAATGATGATCATAGGTTCGAAATTCAGTGTTCATTACAGGTCTAAGATCAAGCTTTTTCCACAAGACCGAGATCAAGTTTCATCACAGATCGGAGGGTATCTTATCATAGGTCTGAAGCCTATTATGTTGTTTAGAGGCTTCTTAACACAATTTTGAGTTTCTATTTCAATGATCTAAGGCACACAATTTCTCGACAAGTCTGAATAATAACTCCTCCAAAAAATTTGAGGTACAGTCCTAGCTCCACCGGTGATTGTCTTGAGTTTGTCATAGGTACAGGTTCACTGAGCTCCATAGGTGACTACAACAGAGTTTATCACAGGTTGTTTATCACATTTTCACTGAACCTCAAGCCTTCCACGGGACTAAACTTTGATCCTTTAACACTTCAACAATTCGACCCTATCAAGTTAGAATGTTCCTCCATATTTCATCCAATAAGTTCACGAGATGTGAACTAATATTATTTTCTAAGATTTGTGTTCTTCACGAAGATGCTTTGACTGAATGAGTTTGTATCCAATTTATAAACAAGTTCGATCTACAATGAAGGGTCATGTCACATGAGGGGGGGCCGACATGAGGTGAGGTTGAATGTGGGCTTGCGTCAAAAAGAATTATATTTCATCTTGTAAAATAGTTTTCTTCCAACCTATGGGGAGTTAGGTGGAGTGTAAAAGCTTGTAGGAAAGAGCTCAAATCCCTTTGTGCAACTATTCTAATGCCACCTTATAATGAGATCATTTTACATCAAGAAGGAATATATTTGTGCATTGATATCAATATTCCATTTAGGCCCCATTTAGAATTTTATATCTAGGATAGGATAGGAGGTTGTCCATTAGGATAGGAATCAACCAAAGGAGACTAAGGAGTCATCAAATTATAAAGAAAATTATTATAGAATTCCATTTGGTTTCCTTCATGAATTGACCTCATATTTACTTAGGTGATGAGGATGGGGCACATTATGCATCACACAAGAATATTTTCCATCACAGAGAATGCCACATTGACATTAATGAAAACCTTGACCAACATTCTCTGCCTTTGTCATTGACGAAAATATTCTTTCCCTTCAACCAATTTCTCCCCCTCTGACATCAATGGAAAATAGGGTGCCCAAGAACTCCCCTTATCAAGCTACTTCTTGATATGCTGCTTGCATTGTGTTTTCTTCATCAATGAGTTTTCCATGATATGTATGTTTCTCCTTCTTGTCATCATGTTGCTCTCCCTATCTTCATCAAGGATAGCTCCCACTAACAATATGCTGGTCTTCATGTCACAGAGATGCTTCCACTATCATGGTGTTTGACCTATACTCTCCCTAACAGTGTGCATGATCTACCCTTAAATTGTTCAGAAATTATGTCCATAAGATCTTTGTCAACTACTCTCCCTAACAATGATGTCTTCTCTCAGTTTTGGATACATTAGATGTGGCAACAGTTTTTCCTTGGAAATTTTAGCAGTGTGTTTGTGACATTCATGTCATTTGAAAGCATTGTAATGAACCACAATAGATGAAGATTATGAACTATTGAATATTAATTTGTGGCCATACTTTGCAACAATCATTTCTTCCTTTAACACCAGAAGCCCAACTTCTCTCTATATAGTGTTGCCTCAGATAATAAATCCCTTCAGGAGAATAGAATGTTCTTGCAGTCTAGACATTTCAGACATTATATATTCACCAAGATCCATTGATGCTCAAGCGTAATGATCTTTGTAATATTTTTGAGATGATCTTCTTCATCAATGCCACTTCCATCCAGCATTTCAACATCATTGCACTCATATGAAATGGTGAAAGGTTGTGCCTCACTGTTGCTATTTTCTAAGTGACTAGCATCAACCTGAGCTATATTTGACTGCACAACATTTTCCTTTCTATAGTCCTTTTGATGAGACATCTTTTACTTGTGTTCTTTTAAAAGTCTCTGCAAGGTATCTCCATTAGCAAATTTTGATATCAAATCTATGACTATCTTTAAAATTATTTCCACTGATTGACAACTTTTTTTAATGCTTCAATTATGTTATATCATGCCAACTACTCTTGCTTGCGTAGTGAACAAAAAAAAATCAAGCTCCATTCTTAGATGTATCTGCTTGTTTGAACGTTGCCTCTATTTGTGTCCATAATTTACCTGTTCTCACATCATATCCCTGAGTCTAGAATTTCAAGTTCTACTCTGAAGCAATAACAACAACATAGTTATTTGCCCTATTTCTCTAGCATTAGATGGCCTTCTCCATTGCTCCAATTTCTTTTGATCATTTATTATTTTATTAGAAGTAAAACAATTTGATTAACAACATGCATTGTTGTCTTGAGCATTCAAAGCATTTTCAAAATGTACTTCCTTTGGTACAACCTACTTTCTTCTCCAGACTGGTAGTTTACTTAGTAATTCTTCATCCTTGATTTGTTTGGATACCCACTTCATTTTGCAGTCTTGAGCTATATGACCGGCATTATGGCATTTTAAGCATTTTTTTTACATGAATGAATGAGAATACTTTTTATTTGAAGGAACTTTTCTTTCTACAAATTTGTTGTTGGGGAGCTTATTGGTGTTTTTGTAGACATTCCTTTTATATGCCCTGCAATCTTTCGCCATGTGTCCAAAATTTGTACACAAGTAGCAATAACCAAAAAATATGGTATGATACCCGAAATTGAGGATGGCCAATGTGGATTTTTGAAAATGTTGTCCCTCAAAGTGCTTTGATGATATTTACTGCTACTTGCAGCAACAATGTTTCCTCTTGGAGAAAAGGATCTACCAATGTCATCTTAACTTCTTTCATTGCTTCTGCTGGAGCTAGGGGGATTCACATCACTTTGAAGCTTCTCTACATCATTTTTCTTTGAATTTTTGAGTTTTGTATCAACTTTTATAGGATAATCACTTACATACCCAAGGATTGATTTCTCAAATGGTGATTTTTGATGACTGAGGATGTCATCCAAAACTCGAGAACTCTTCAAATTCTTGTTCAACAACCAATTTTATTTTTTTACTAAGACAATCTTTTCTTCCATCTTTTCACAGTATTCATTTTTCCTTGCTAGTTGATTCTCTATTTCTTCCTTAATTCTTGTTGCTTCATTTGTTTCTACTTTAAGATAGATGATATCTGATTTTATTCTAAAGATTTCTTCATCTCTTTCTTTTAGTTGACATGCCATGGATTTTCTTTCCTTTCTTGCTTCGTCAACTTGTCCTTTTAGGAGGAATAATTTTTCCATCTCAAATTCATCTTCTTGCTTCTATTTATTTGCTTCTTTTAGTTGAGGTTTTAGGGAAAATACTTCTTCCTTATATTCACCAATTTCTACTTTAGATTGGTTCAATTTTTCAAACTTCTGTTTAAGATGATCTGCCAAATTGTCTTCCTTCCTTTTCAATTTATCCAATTTATTCGTCATGGATATGACTTCTTCATGATGTATCATCTTGTTCTGTTACAATTATTCCTTAAGCTTGTTGAATTCCTCATCCCTTTCTTGTATTTGGTGCCTCAATAGGTCAAATTCCTTCCTTGTCTTGTCAAGCTATGGTCACCATCTTGTAATTTCTTCTTAAGCTCTTCATTTTCCTTTTTCAAACTACTAATCTCTTCTAGGGCAGCTACAAGCTTCGCCATGAGATCTTCTTCGAAGTCATCTTTATTTTCTTCATCTTCTAGGTCTTCCTTAGCCTTGATGTCTTCACTCTTGTTTTCAGCTTCCTTAATGGGTTCTAGATTTCCTTCTTGCTTTCCATCATCTTCTTGACTAGAAATCATGGTCAATGCTCCTTTTGAGTGAAGATATTGAAGTTTGCACAACATACCTTTTTCCAATGAACATTTCTCCACTTTGGTCTTTATAGCACCTGGTAACCCATCCAAGATTTCCTTCATCGATTTTGTATTATATTCCTTGGATTCTCCTGCCATCATGATTTTATTAATCACTGATTCTCAAACTTCAATGCTTTGAGCAATAAAGAAATTCCTCATTCTCATCTTCCATACATCAAAGTTTCCATTGAACAATGGAACTTTCCGAATTTGATTGTCTTGAATCAGTTTTCATGGATGAGGAAGGACATCTTTAAAAGGATTGGAGGCTTTATTCCTTGGATTTTCCATTTGTGTTCGAAGGATCAACCTTCAAGTTGTTATGCTTTGAGTGAATGTACTGGCTCAGATTCCAATTGTTGGAAATACTGAGGGGGGGGGGGTATATCAGTATTTCTTTTCAATTGTTATTTTTACTAGTTAGATCACTTATAATTAGAACACAAAATGAACAATAAGAATAAATATTTTTATTAATCTCTTATTTACAATAAATTCAATAACAATAATGTGTAGGGCTCCAACCCTAGATTAAGACACCAATCTTAAATCTCCCAGGCTCCAACCTCTAGTTTTCCAAGCACCAACTTGGACTTCCCAAGGCTCCAACCTTGTCACTTTGAGGCACAAACCTCTAGGGCTCCAACCCTATCTCTGGTAGAGGCTCCAACCCTATCTTCCAAGCCACCAACCTTGTCTCTATGAGGCTCCTACATCTAGGGATCCAATCCTCAGCTTCAATTCATCAAGATAAGTTTGATGATTATTCACGACTCCCAATATCTTCTTCAACGAGCCATGTCTATCTTTAGTAATGCATCCTCCAAATCACTTCATCAATGGCAACATTGTCTTCTTAGAAGATTTAACCACTTCTCTTCATATTACCCAAAACAAATTTCTCCAAAATGACTCCATGAGGGCTTCAGCAAAGCATCATGTCTCCAATAGTATCTACAAGACCATATTTTATAAGTTTTCCAAATGTCTTCAAGTATCCTTCAAGGTGTCTTCAATAGGAAACTCTAAAAGGGCCGACGCCAAGAAATTCTTCAAGTGTTTTATAATGTTTTCAACAAATGTTTGCACAATGGTTCTCCAAAATCTATATCAAGGGTCTTCTAATACTGTTCTAGAATTGGCTTCACAATCTGCTCTAGGATGATACTCCAAGGTTTGCTCAAGAGTATCCTAAAAACAATTCCAAACAATACTTCAGAATGCTCCACTGTCAAGTGTCCAAGTGAGAGTGATATTCCCTGTCCAAAGCTCCAAGATCTTCTCTGTCCTATGCTCCAAGCTCTTCTCTATTCACTGTCTAGGGTCCAAGACTGCTTCAGATAGTGACCCCAATCTACTTCCAAAGACCTGCTTCAATAAGGCCTGAGATTGCTTCAATAAAATAGAGACTCCTTCACTATAGTTATTTAATAAGGAAAACTTCAATAAATATCTTCTTCAAATGTTAAACCTTCTTCAATCTCAATGATGTAACATTACCATAGAAGTATCCCTATCACATAGTTTTTCATACCTTAATTCACCATTTTGAAGTTGACTTCACTGACTTGAGGCTATATCATGATCACAGGTTTGAAATTAAGTGTTAACTACAGGTCTAAGATCAAGCTTTTTCCACAGGACCGAGATCAGGTTTCATCACAGATCAGAGGGTATCTTATCATAGTTTTGAAGCGTTTTATGCTATTTAGAGGCTTCTTAACACAAGTCTAAGTTGTTATTTCACTGATTTGAGGCACATAATTCCTCCACAAGTTTGAATGATAACTCCTCCAAAAACTTTGAGGTACATTCCTAGCTCCATCGGTGACTGTCTTGAGTTTATCATAGGTACAGGTTCACCGAGCTCCACAAGTGACTACAACAAAGTTTATCGTAGGTTTGTGATTGTAGGAATTTACAGGGTAAGTTCCTCAGATAGAACACCAAAGGACACCTCTCACAAACAGATCACAGATCAATACACCAGTATTCTTGACGTGGTTAAAACCCTCAAAGAGGAAAATAGTCCATGGCCTGAGCCAACACGACCACTTCAAGAAATTTATTAATGTAAAGGAAAGAAAATTTACATAAGCTTCTCTCACGAGTGGTTACCTTACAAATGACCCTCCATGCTCTTTAAATAGAGATCATGGACCAATCAGGTGTTAAGCCACGGATCAAGTGTCGGTAATACTGAGGAGAGAATTAACCATGGGATCACTTCATGTCTATAACATATTGTGATCATCAGTTTGTAAGTTATAAAAGTACATAGTAAAGCAACACACTTTATGTAACTCTACACTAGAACAAGTTATACTTAACTATTTCCTATGTGTTGGAATATCCTAACAGCCCCCCTTAAGAACAACTTGGGATATGATTTAAGGATGTATAAATATGACACAATAGGAGAAGGAAGGAGGCATTAGATCCTATCCCCCCTTAGTGACAACTTCCTGAACTCCAACCATAAATCGAAGTTTAGTAAACTTCGCCTCTATGAGAGCCTTTTTAAAGATGTTTGCAACTTGATCATCGGTTGAACAATATTGCACTTCAAGAACATGGTCATGAATGAGCTTTCTAATGAAGTGCATGTGTAGTTCAGTGTTTTTGCTGTGCTGATGTTGGAATGGATCTTTGCATAGTTGAATGGCACTTTGATTATCACACCAAAGTGTAGTTGAATTTTGTTGTTGAAAGCCAAACTCTAACAGGATTTGACGAAGCCACGGGGCTTCCTTACTAGCTTCTACGTCACCACGATACTCTGCTTTTGCTGAAGAAAGAGAAATGGAACTTTGTTTCTTGCAAGCCCATGTAATAGCTCTAGAACCAAGAGTGAAGACATACCTATAGTAGACTTTCGATCATCAGGTTCACCAGCCCAATCAGAATCAATGAAACCAACCAATAGAGGAGATGCTTTTGCATTGTAATGAATCCCAAAATGAACTGTACCTCGAACATAACGAAGTATTCTTTTAGCTGTTTTCTAATGACTTTCATGTGGGTTTTGCATAAACTGAGCAATAAGTCCAACAAAAAAGGAAAGGTCAGGACGGGTATGGGTCAGATACAAAAGTTTTCCTACAAGCTGAAGGTATAAGGTAGCATCAACTTCATGGGAAGTACAAGTGACTAAAATTTTTGCTCGAGACTGAAAGGTAGAAGGGGTCGGCGTACAGTCTTCCATGTGAAAGTGGTGTAGAAGATCATTGATCCAAAATCTTTTGCTTATAGATGTGTTAAAGAATTACATGCATAAATTGTAGCTTAACATAGAAAACTTAATGTGCACATGAGAGAAGAGGAGAAACACATAAAGCATGAAAGAAGACAACAAGACTTGATAACGGAGTTCATCTAACTTGGACTACGTCTCCGGGCCCTGCTCGATCAATGGGGAGGCCTTCATTCATTAAGTGGCATGAGAAAGAAGAGTACAAGCATCAGTTACAAAAAGGAGTTTTATACCTCCATACTAAACAATGGCTGAAAAATTCAAAACTAGGAGGGAGAAACAGACAACGCCATTGCGTTCGTGGTGTCGAGAAGTGATGAAACCATATAAAATTTATCAAATTCTGACAAAGTGAAAATTCGGCCCTCCTGCAAAATTCTTCCTCGAACTGCGTGCACTACCTCCTCTACCTAGGTGCACTGACAAAATGCGTTTAAGTATAAAATTGCCTGTAGATTCTTCAAGGAAATCGTTGTAGGGTAGTTGGTTGGGGATCCGATTAATAGGGAGGAGGTCGGGTGATAAACCTCGTCTCCTTTTTTTTACATTACAAACAATTTTTTTTTTTTAAAAATAAATGTTTGGTTGGGTCGGGCCCGCCCACCGTACCTCCATGCTCCATCTCTGAAATTTTTGGTAATGGGTCGTTGGTTTGTTTATTAATGTGGGTTGGGTCTGTGCCCCAAGGGCCGGCCCACCCAACTCCCACTGCATTTATGGTGGTCCTATTCATGAAGTTCCATGGTGTGGAGGGGGGGTGGGGGTTGTGACCCGCCCCTCCATTAACAAATATATACTGTTATGTGTTTGGTTGGGGTGGCGGGGTTGGTGGCCCGCCACCCCCTTTTTTTAATATTTTTTTGTTTAAATAAAAACAACTTGCGCATTTTTGAAAATTTTGTTTTGGACCGAAGGAGTCTTTTTAACGAGGCAACAATTTTGCCCGAAATTTGGCCGGAGTTGGCCAGATTCCATCCACCGGAAAAAGTCCAAATTGCACCTTCATTAATCCTGTCGAGACATCAAAACTCAACCCAACTTTCACTGCCTCTATCTCCTTCATCTAGACTTAGATTGGAGTGTCATTCGCACCGTTGGAATCAGGGGGACGAGCACTTCGATCTGATGTCAAGTTCATCGCCTTTCCACCGCTTTGAATTTTGATCTTTTTTTCATGCCACTGTGTCTAGAGATCCACCTGGATAAATCCTCCCCATTGAGGAGCTTTTGGACCACCAAAATCTTTATCAGTCAATTGGCAAGTGAGGGAATTGTTCCCTCACTCTTTCTTTTTCAAGCCATTTTTCCTTGCTAGGGTGCATCCCCTTGAAACCAGCTCGAAGGTATTCCACATCGCCCTATCGTGAAGTCCTAGTTCTTTTGTCAAGGATGATGTCTTCAGGTAACTCATCGAGATACTCTGGTGCAAAGTCATCAACTGTAGGAACTGTGCCCACCTCTTCAATGTCCATAATCAATGGTGGCTCATACAGCTTTAAGTTCTCCACATTCACTACAGAGTACATTTGCATATATATCGGAAAATCGAGATGAAAGGCATTGTTTCCAATCTTCTCCGAGAAGGTGAATAGACCATACCAAATTGGTCACAACTTCTTCCCTTCTCCCTTCATCCTGTCCTTGTAGATGTGGAACCACACTTTGTCGCCCACTTGAAATTGATGGTCGACTTGGTGTTTATCATGTTGAGCCTTGTAACAGGCTTGAATTTTCTCTAACTGCTCCTGTACTTCTTGGTGAATCAACTGGATCAGCTGAATTAACTGTTGCACTTTGTCCCTGTCATCACGTCCACTGGAGCTATCTTCCCTTGAAAATACCATATCAAAAGGGTCTTTTGGTAGGTAGCCAAAACATGTCTCAAATGGTGAACGATGCATAGATGAGTGCATTGCTCGGTTGTAGGAATGTTTCACATATGGAAGATGCTCATCCCACAACTTAGGATGTTTCCCACAATAGCCTCACAACAAGTGTACCACGGTGCAGTTGACAACCTCTATCTATCAGTCAGTCTGCAGATGAAATGTCGTGCTTCTTTTCAACTTGGTTTCCATCATCTTCCACAAGCTGGTCTAAAACTCTCCGAGAAAGCGAGAGTCCTGATCTAACACAATCGATGTGGGCAACCCAAAATGGACCCAAACATACTGAAAGAAAAGATGAGCAGTCTGCTCTACAGTGATTTGCTTTTTACAAGGCATTAAAATACACATCTTACTAAAACGGTCAATGACGACATACAAATAGTTGTGACTTTTTCTAGACAAAGGCAAACCTCCTACAAAATCCATCGACAAACTTTCCCATGTATGACTCAGAATAGGGAGTGGTGTGTAGAGCCCGAGTTTTCTATTAGAGGGCTTTGAAACAGAACACATCACACAACCCTTTATATAGTGAGTCACAATGTTCTTCATATGAGGCCAACAACAAAATATTTGTACATGACACAGTTTTTTCAATACCAAAATGACCAGACACAAGGGAGGTGTGGGCCTCCCGGATTACATGTACCCTTTCTCATGTGGGTATGTATAATTTTCCAAGGTGATACAACAGTTTCCCCTGCATGTGATAGTTGTCCACCTGTGAACCATGGGTTAGTTTTGCGTAAATCTCCTTAACGTCATCATTGTTAGCATATTGTTCAGCATACTTTCAAAAGATAACAAAGCATTATGTAAAATAACATAAGCAGAAATAGGAGGGCGAGATAGCATATCAACCACTTTGTTTCTAGTGCCCTTCTTATACTTTATTACCAGATGAAACTGCTGCAGAAAACTCACCACCTGAAATGAAGAGATTGCTACAACTTGGTCTATGACTGAAGATACTGCAAGGGCTGATGATCCGTATGGATGATGGTCTCCTTGCCGATCAGGTAGTGCTTCCACTTTTTCACACTTTGGACCAAGGCATATAATTCCTTTTCATAAGTGGGATAGTTTATCATAGCCTGAGAGAACTTCTCAGAATGGAAACATATTGGCTTCTTTTGCTGCATCAGTACAACTCCCATGGCATATACGCTTGTATCTGTCTTAATCTCGAATGGTTGTTGGTGTTACAAGAAACTACAGTCCATCCTCTTTCTGTACCTTCTTACGAAACTTCAATGCGATGATCAGAGAGAAAGAGGTTGAATTCTAAGGTGTTGATCTATCTTTTCTATCTTTTTGTGAGATGGTTTCATAACAGTTGGAGATCCAGTAAGGCCAAGACCGGTGCGGTGCTGATATTTTCTTTCAATGTTTCGAAGGACTTTCTTTGCTTTCCTCCCCATTGAAATACTTGCTTTACACTTGTCAATGTGTGTAAAGGTGCTGCAATAATAGAGAAATTGGCAATAAATCTCCTCCAATACTGTACTGCACCCAAAAAGCTGCGAACCTCGGTTACACTAGTAGGTTTAGGCCAATTTACAATTGCTTCAACTTTAGAAGGATCAATTTTTAACTGACCATGACCAACAATATGACCTAGGTAAACCAAAGAGGTTTTCCCAAACTCATACTATGAAAATTTTACATAGAGTTTTTTGTTTTTCAATACATCAAACACTTTCTTCACATGACATACATGTTCAATCCAGATTTTACTAAAGATAAGAATATCATCTAGATAGACAAGAAGAAATTCATCAATGAAACGACTAAAGAGATCATTCATGACCCTCATGAAAGTGGTTGGAGCATTGCAAAGTCCAAATGGAATCACCATCCATTCGAACAACCCCTGTTTGGTCTTGAAGGCAGTTTTCCACACATCCTGCTCTGTAATTCGGACCTGGTGATAACCACTATGCAAATCCAATTTGGTGAAATAGATAGCATTCTTTAATTGATCTAATAAGTCATCAATGCGGGGAAGAGGGTAACAATTTTTCACTGTGATTTTGTTTAGTGCTCGATAATCCACGCACATCCTCCATGTGCCATCTTTCTTCGGCACTAAGACAATCAGTGAGCCACATGGAGAAGTGCTCAGTCTAATGACCCCTTAGTTCAATAGTTCCTGTACCTGATTTTTGATCTCCTCCATCTCAATGGTTGACATCCTATACATGCCAATATTCGGTAAAGGAGTGTTATGCTGCAAATGGATCTCATGTTGGATTTCCCTCTTCGGAGGTAATCCCTTTGGTTCCTAAAACATCTCATCATAGTTATAAATTAATTCACATAATTCCTTTTTATGCACATGATCACAACCCTGGAAAGCATCAGATAATTTTGCATCTTTTCCCCTTACAACCATAAGCATGCAACCCTTACTGGAATTCACCAACCTCTTCATTTGTCCTGCACTTACAAGGTTGGCATTGATTTTAGTTTGATGAGCCCTTACAATATATTCTACCCCATCTTTTGTGATTTGGTATTTGTTTTCATGACGGAAGAAGATTGCCTTTCTATCATATAGATATGGACTCCCTAACACCATGCCATAGATATCCAATGGTATCACATCAAGTTTTACCTCATCCACTAACTTAGAAGCGATCACAAATTTAACCTAACATTTCTTAGTTACATCCAGTTTTGCTTTATCATGTATCCATCCAAGTGGGTAAGGTTTTGGATGTGGTTTGGTTTCCAAGCCTATCTTCTTCACCAAGGACTCTGAAATTAAGTTTGCTTGGGATCCGATATCAAATAGAGTTTCTACTTTTGTATGATTTATGATAACTCTAATATGAAATAGCTCAATTTATCTTTCGTTCATTAGGAAGAGACTCATCTATTGAACTAGTACCTTCATGTGATTCAGAATTAACATGAGGTGTAGGAACACCTTTTGTTCCTGTTGCTGTGATCAATGCTTCATCTTCAGAATTGGATCCAAGGTCTTGCTACAAAGTTGCCACTGTCTTCTGCTTGCCTTTTCCTCCATACTTCTTTGGTCTCTTTTTCGAGTACTGTTTCCAACAATGATCGTCGTCATGACCTTCCTTTTTACAGTGATTGCAATAAGGTATTTCTCCTTCATCTTTCTTGGTCAATGTCATCCTCTTCTCCTTTCCTTTTCCTTTCACTTTGGGTTTTCCATTTGGAGGTTTGAAAGGTGGTTTCTTGAAATGATCATCTCTTTCATTTTTTCCCTTGTTCTCAAGATGGATTGCCTTCACACTGGCGGAGTCAATAGTAGTTGGTTCAAACAATAATAATGAATGTCTAAGGTAACTATGTAATGATCCAATATACTTAGTTACTACTTCAGGTGAGTTAAGTGCAATGTCCAAATTAAGTTCCTGTTTTCTAAATTCCTCTGTAAAGCTGTGAACATCCTGATCTCTGCCTTTCCTTAAGTATTGCCAATCCATTAAGTCTTTTTGTTTGTAACCCAAGGGATAAAATTGTTCCTTTAATGCAGAAATGAAATTAGGCCATGAGGAAAGAAGATTACCCACACTCTTACTACTTCGCAATTTTCTCTCCCACCAGATGAGAGTGGTGCTACTCAACTAAAGAGAGGCCAACTGAATCTTTGCCTCGTCCTCTTTGATCCATTGAATCCTGCAATAGATTTCAATCTGCCTAATCCAGTCATTAAGCTTTTCTGCATTACTTTCACTGTTAAACATGGGAAGCTCAAATTTGACATCTAATTTAAAGAAAGGTTTCTTAGATGCATCCCTTGAATTTCTATGATGATGGTGATGAGAGGAAGAAGAACTTTCAATCGTGGAAGGAGAAGGAGGGGGTTCTTCTCACCATTTCCATGCACTGAACCTTGTTCTTCTAGATTTCTCTCTTCTTCTTTCTCCAACCTTGAAATCAACTGACCAACATTCTCTGCCATTGTATAGAAGGTTTTGTGGAAATTTCGCTCCTCTTCATGACGAGCCTCTTCATCTGCCATGTTTCTCCTTCGATGTGCACGCCCTGCTTCGGGATCGAAAGACTTTAGTTTCCCTACGCCTCTTCGGAGCCTGTTTCTTGTTAGCATACAAACATGAAATTCACATCTAAAAAAAAAGACCTCCTCCAATACCACTTGATCCAAAATCTTTTGCTTATAGATGTGTTAAAGAATTACATGCATAAATTGTAGCTTAACATAGAAAACTTAATGTGCACATGAGAGAAGAGAAGAAACACATAAAGCATGAAAGAAGACAACAAGACTTTATAACGGAGTTCATTTGACTTGGACTACGTCTCCGGGCCCTGCTCAATCAATGGGGAGGCCTTCATTCATTAAGTGGCATAGAAAGAAGAGTACAAGCATCAGTTACAAAAAGGATTTTTATACCTCCATACTGAAATGGCCGAAAATGCAAAACTATGATGGAGAAATAGACAGTGTCATTACGTTCGTGGCGTCAAGAATTCTGACAAAGTGAAAATTCAGCTCTCCCGCAAAATTTTGCCTCGAACTACGTGCACTGCCTCCTCTGCCTGGGTGCACTGACAAATTGCGTTTAAGTATAAAACCACCAGTAGATTCTTCAAGGAAATCATTGTAGGGCAGTTGGTTGGGGATCCGATTAATAGGGAGGAGGTCGGGCGGTCAAACCCCACCTCCACCTTTTTTTTTTACATTAGAAACAATTTTTTATTTATTTTTAAATAAATGTTTGGTTGGGTCGGGCCCGCCTTGGGTGGCCCACCCACCGTACCTCCATGCTCCATCTCCAAAATTTTTGGTAATAGGTCATTAGTTTGTTTATTAATGTGGGTTGGGTTCGTGCCCCAAGGGCCAGCCCACCCAACTCCCACCGCATTTATGGTGGTCCTGTTCATGAAGTTCCGTGGTGTGGGGGAGGGGTGGGGTTTGTGGCCTGCCCCTCCATTAACAAATATATATTGTTATGTGTTTGGTTTGGGTGGCGGGATTGGTGCCCGCCACCTCCTTTTTTTAATATTTTTTTTGTTTAAATAAAAACAACTTGCACATTTTTGAAATTTTTGTTTTGGACCAAAGGAGTCTTTTTAATGAGGAAAACATTTTTCCCGAAATTTGGCCGGAGTTGGCCGGATTATGTACACTGGAAAAATTCCAAGTTGTGCCTTCATTAATCTTGCCCAGTCATCAAAACTCAACCCAAGTTTCACTGCCTCTATCTCCTTCATCCGGACTCAGATTAGAGTGTCGTTCGCACCATTGGAATTAGGGTGATGAGCACTTCAATCTGATGTCAAGTTCATCGCCTTTCCACCACTTTTAATTTTAAGCTTTTTTCATGCCACAGTGCTTAGAGATCCACCTGGATCAATCACATGCATACTTGGACTAGTAAAGGCAAATATCTTCCTTGGATTGCAAGAATTGAAGACTAAGAAAATAATGTAAGTGTTCTAAGTCTATCATTTCAAACTACTTTTTAAGGCTAGACTTCACATGGTTTATAAGGTTGGGATCACTACCAATAAGGATAATATCATCAACATAAAGAACAAGAATGATAAGAGATTTACCCACTTTCTTGGTGTAGACAGTATTGTCAAAATGACACCTAGAAAATCCAGTATCTAAAAGAAAGCTATCCATTCTGGCATACCAGGCCCGAGCGTCTTGCTTGAGACCATAAAGGGATTTCTTAAGCTGACATACAAGGCTGGAGTCTATTTGTATAAATCCAGGAGGTTATTCCATATAGATTTCTTCATGCAAGTCTCCATGTAAGAAGTCATATTTAACATCCATCAAATGGACTTCCCATTTGAAAGAGGCAGCAAGGGAAAGAACAAGGCGGATAAAGTTCATTTTGGAAACAGGGGAGAAGGTTTTAGTATAGTCAATTCCTTCAACTTGTGAAAAACCCTTAGCAACAAGATGAGCTTTATGTTTATCAACTTTTCCATCTGGTCCAAACTTGGTTCTGTAAACCCATTTGCATCTAACAAGTATTTGTCCCTTTGGAAGAGGAACAAGATCCCATGTATCATTTGCCAATAATGAATGATATTATTCATTCATAGTTGCGTCCCAATATAAATGGACTGAAGCTTCTACAAAGGTGCCACGATCATAATTCATCGAAGCCCTAAAGAAGAGGCCCTATCAAATTAAGAATGTGTGCGACGTTGATCTGTAGGATCATCTGCAAGAGCACCTGTTGCATCTCGAGTAGGGCGGACCCATTTTGGAAGCTAAGGAGCTAAAGGAGGATCCTCCACCGAACTAGGGATAGAGAGAGGTGGCACATCCACCGAACTAGGCTCATAGGCCGATATATTTTTAGAAAACTTTACATCTCTTCTAATGATAACATTTTTGGATTTAGGTGGAAGAAGTCTATATCCTTTGACATCTTCAAAATATAAAAAAAAAATACATTTTTCACTCATATTTTCAAAGGCTTTATGTTTCTCATCAGGAATATAGGTCCATGCTTCACTTCCAAAAACACGAAAGTGACTTGCATCTGATTTAATTGAGTTCCATGCTTCTTCTGAAGTGATATTTTTTCAAACCTTAGTAGGAGTGCGAATTACTATGTAATTTTCATAGTTAAATGCTTCTACCCAAAAATTAAGACTAACCCCTTTAGATTTAAGCATACAATTAGCCATTTCCTTTAAGGTGTGATTCTTCCTTTCAACTACACCATTTTGTTGTGAAGTATATGGAACAGTATGTTGCAATTGAATTCCATGCTCAATGCAAAAGTTGATGAATTTTGTTTTAACATATTCTCCACCATTGTCAAATCTTAGCTTAAGAATTTGGTGTCCATATTGTTTCTCAACAAAGTTCTTAAAGGCTAAGAACATGTCAAAGACTTCACTCTTGAGCTTTAAGAAGTATACCCAAGTGCGTTTGGAGAAATCATTAATGAAAGTTAATAAATACTTGTAGCCAGAGAATGAAACAACTGGAAGTGGACCACATAAATCACTGTGCATAAGATGTAAAGGGGTTGAGGTGTGCCAAGAGGCACGTTTTTCAAAACTATCCCAATGATTTTTTTCGAGTACACATCCGAAACAAACACCATCTCTGCAAGATACCATAGGAAGACATGTCACCATATTTTTCTTACATAGATTTTGAAGGGAGCGATAGTTTAAGTGACCAAATCGCTCATGCAAAAATTTTCTCACTTCATCATTATGAGCAACAAATACTGAGGGAAGAGTTGATGACCCAAAGTTGTTAAACTTATACAACCTTGTATAATCATCAGCAATGCCAGTAGCTAAAATCTGTCTAGGATCTCTTAGGTCCTTAATTACAACATCATGAGGTGAAAATTCAACGGTTTTACCTTCACCTGAATGAGTTATCTGATATACAGATAGAAGGTTGCAAGATAAGGTAGGAACACATAATACATCATTATATTGACCATTGTCTAGATGAATAGTTCCAGTCCCTACAACACTAAGAGATCTATCATCACCAACATATATATTTTTGATGTTACAATCATTTAAAGAAGAAAACATGGCTTTGTTTTTGGCCTTGTGATAAGAAGCTCTAGAATCAATGAGCCACTCATGAGAATGAGAAGAAGAAGATACATTTAGTGCATAACCCAACCGGGATGCTTGACAATCACATGCAGAAAGTGTTATTCCTAATGATGAAGTTGAAGTTGAAGAGTGCTCCAAATGGATGTTATGCTTCTTCATTGTTGCTTCCAAGGCTTCCATCTTTTTAAAGCATTTGGATTCTAAGTGGCCATCACGATTACAAAGGTTTCAATGTCTATCAATATTCTTCCCTTTGTTTTTATTTTCCTTATCATTTTGTTGAATTGATTTTTCATTTTGAGACTGAAATTTCTTAGGACCCTTGTTTGGTTTAGGACCATTCTTTTTAGGATGTTGCTTCTTAGGATTCTTTGAATTTGGTTTTTGTTGGGATTGCTAAGGATTTCTTAGAATAGTTTCCAATATTAAGAAGACCAAGATGTAAGAGTTTTTCTTGTTCTCTTATTAAAGAATCACAAAAGGCATCAAAAGAGAGGGACTTGTAGTCTTGTCCTTGAGAAATAAAGGCTTCTCTTGTAGAATGGAAGGTGGAAACAAATACAAAGTAGGTTGGTCCCAACTTAGTAAGAATGGAATAGATAAGGCTACCATCTTCTTTCTTAACCTTAACACCTTACAAGAGAAGCCTAAGGGTCTTGAACTTGGAAAACAAATATTCAATAGAAGAAAAATTATTGGGGTCCAATGTAAGAAACTCATTTTCGAGTTGATGGGCTCTAATTTCATTTTTAATTCCAAAAAAATTATTGAGTTGTTTCATTGCTTCATCAGGGGTATTTAGTTCTGTGATATGGAATCTAAGGTCTGGAGAAATAGACATCCCTATCAACTCACATTCTTGATCTTGCCTATTTTCCCATTTGTCTTGCTTATCTTCATCTTTAGGTTTAGACTCTTGTCCTGAGGCTATGATATAAATACCTTTACTTCTAAGTAAATCCTCCATGTAGGACACCCATTGGTAGTAGTTGGTGCCGTCAAGAATAACTTGGCATGGAATTTCCATTTTAACATAAATTAAAGTTGTAGATGTTGAAAATAAGTGTTCCAATGGAAATATATTGAAAAATTAGGCCGATTAAAAAAAACAGCTCTGAAAATGTCTTTCAGATGAAGAAGTTATGGCTTTTTGAAGAAAAGTTGTTGAAGATGTCGATAAAGTATGTGAATCTGCGAAAGTGAATGATAATGTTATATTTTTAATCCCCCCCTCACCCACCCCCGCTTTCCAAACATAATCTAATTAGATCACTTTTATAAAAAAATTTATGTGACCCACTTTTATAAATAAGTGAAAGTCACTTTTACAATGGTACTTTATGAGCTGCCCACTAAATTATAACTTAAATAAAAGATAAAGAGACTTCAGAATTATAAGTGACTCACTTTTTATAATGCGTGAGATCACTTTTACATAAAGTAACTTTAAAACATAAGTTACATGTGCTTTTTAAAAAAGTAACTCAAAAAAAAGAAAGACTTGAACTCAAGACCTTTATTCTCATAAAGTAACTTTGGACCAAGTGAGCTAGTTTAAAAGGTTAGTAATATTTGGCAAAGAAGAAGGGTTTTTTTTTAGTCATTGAAGCTTTGGAGTGCATGCTTACTTGAGAAAGCCCTTTTTGCATACAAAAAAAAAAATCACACAACCCAAAACGAACATACAAAAAAAAACCAACTCTTACGGCTTGAAGTTAGATTTCGCCAGAAACTAAATATTTTCCTCAATGTTTCTGATTTTTTGGGATCACACTAAGGCGCGGCTGAAAAGACCATACGCATGAGAACAATCCTTCCTTTCTATTTCTGATTTGCCCAGATCGTACAGAGTCATGGTGCAAAGAGGATACACAAAAATGAAATGTATGGATCTAGTAATAAAAAACAGAGAGATAAACAAACTGAAATAAACAGAGAGATAAATAACTAAAACTACAAATAAAGACTGTATACCTCTAGATCTTAAAAATGACGTAGCTAGGGCTAACAGAACCCTTTTTGCGTGAAACGAAAAGGGTTCTTCATTGGAACATATGCTCCTAACACAATAGAATAGTCATCTTGGCTTGAAAGTGGTTAGAAATAGTAGATCTAGGAAATGACAGTTGGATACAGTTGCACGGGCTTTGGATTTGGATCACCAACGAATGCGGCCCTCAAATAGCTCTGATCCCATGTAGGAATTTACAGGGTAAGTTCCTCAGATAGAACACCAAAGGACACCATTCAAAAATAGATCATATATCAATACACTAGTATTATTGACATGGTTAAAACCCTCAAAGAGGGAACCAATCCACAGCCTCAACCAACATGGCCACTTCAAGCAATTTATTAATGTAAAAGAAAGAAAATTTATATAAGCTTTTCTCATGAATGGTCACCTTACAAATGACCCTCCATGCTCTTTAAATAGAGATCATGGACCAATTGAGTGTTAAGCCATGGATCAAGTGTTGGTAATACTGAGGTGAGAATGAACCCTCAGATCACTTCGTGTCTAGAACATATCATGACTGTCAGATTGTAGGTTACAAAAGTACATAGTAAAGAAACACACTTTACCTAACTCTATACTAGACCAAGTTATACTTAACTATTTCCTATGCGTCAGAATACCCTAATAATGATCATAGTTTCACCAAACCTCAAGCCTTCCAAGGGATTACAACTTTGATCCTTTAATAGTTCGACAATTCAACCCTATGACAACTAGAATGTTCCTCCAAATTTCGTCCAATAAGTTCACGAAATGTGAACTAATCTTCGTTTTTGAGATATTTTCTCTTCAGCGAGATGCTTTGAATAAACAAGTTTGGTCTCCAATTTATATATAATTTCGATCTATAAGGAAGGGTCATGTCACATGAGAGGAGGCCGACATGAGGTGAGGTTGTATGTGGGCTTGCATAAAAAATAATTATATTTCATCTTATAAAAGAGTTTTCTTCCAAACTATGGGGAGGTAGGTGGAGTGTAAAATCTTGTAGGAAAGAGCTAAAAGCCCTCTATGAAGTTATGCTAATGCCACCTTAGAATGAGACCATTTTACATAGAGAAGGAATATATTCGTACACTGATATCAATATTCCAATTAGGCACCCTTTAGAATTTTATAACTAGGATAGGGTAGGAGGTTATCCATTAAGATAGGCATCAACCAAAGGAGACTAGGGAGTCATCAAAGTATAAAGACCATTATTATGAAATTCCCTGGGGTTGCCTTCATGAATTGACTTCATATTTGACTTAGGTGATGAGGATGGGGCACATTATGTAAGGTTGTGTTATATTCTTTCCACGACTAGCCCATGTAGTGAACCGGAGGGTCAAAGGGAGGGTGAAGCCCCCCTTATCTCAGGGTTTTGAGGGGGGTGAGTAGGCCCCCTCTATGGGGGCCGGGGCAGTGCCCCGGGAAGAAAATTTGTGGACACTATATTAGGTTGGGCAGACCTACCTATGGTTTTGTGCATGATTTTTTCACATGGTTTTCGGTCCATGGTTTTGGATGCGATGGTTTTTGGTCCATGGTATTGGATGCTTCGGCATGTATAAATATGTATTGTAACATTGAAAGGAACATAATGAAAAATCAAGCTGATATCCCGATTTTGGGATCCAGGGGAAAATCTCTATGTATATGTGTTTTATGTGTTATACTCTCGCATTGTTTATTTTCTGTGTTTTAGAATTTGTATGCAGGTAATTTCTGTACAGGGTTAAAACCTACATTTTGGTATCAGAGTGATCCAGGTGGATGTTGGTGGCCACCCAGCTATCCCATTTGGACCCCCACAACTGTCTCTTTCAGATTTTTCAGTTTCCTAAATTGTAGCACAGTTTACTATTTTTAGCAGTTTTTCAGGTCCTGAACTTCCGGAGCCATTTTGAGGCCCTAAACGACGTTTTTTTGGGAATCTGGGGCAACATGGCTCCATGGACCAATGTCGCCTCCCAAAGTGGTAGTACTCGGATAGATCTTTCTAACGAGCTATTGTACACGTCAAACGGAGATCGTATGCCAAAGTTACGACCCCGAGAAATTGATGTACCAGTTTACCCAAACGAGGCCCACAATTTGGCGTTTCATCTTCTAGGGTTAGGTTTTGGAATGTGAAGGGTTTTCCATTGTTTGTCAACAATAAATAGGCCCTCGAGCCTCATTGTAACACAGTTCAAAACAGTTCAGAGGCATGTAGCTTCACATCTCTTCTCAGAGATAAGCTACCATCGCCCTAGCTGGTTTATTTCCATTTCTGGTTGTAAGCATATTTCTGTATTTTCCATTAATGAAATGAAGTATTATTTCCGTTGCATCTCTGTATTTATGGTTATCGCATCTTTGTGTATATGGTTATCTCTGTAATTTGTTGCGTTCCTATTTAAATCCGGATCAGTGGTATCAGAGCGGTCTGCCTTTTCTCTGTTTTTCTTTGCATGTCCCCAACGAGGTCGGGATATAAGGAGTTAGGGCTTGAACTGGTCGAACCTTTGCAAGACCAGCCTCAAAAATCCCGACGGCCTCCCATGGCAGATGAGAAGAAAGACGAGGGGGTAGGAGATCCTATCAAAATCTTGCTCGAAGAAGCACTCGAGCGGCAAAGGAACGCGATGATGGATAGCTTTGCGCAGATCCTTCAGCGGCTACCCAGAGGCGACGCATCGGCTTCCAACAGCTACTCTAGAAACGCCACACCATTTAAGGTACAAGTTAATTTTTAAATCCCCATCTTCGAGGGTCAAATAGACGCAGATGCCGTAGATAAATGGTTAAATCTGCTAGATGGGTATTTTTCTGTTCACGAATTTTCAAGTCGGGAAAAGATTGTTTTCGCTCTTCTCAAAGCAGCTCCCCACGTCAAGGACTGGTGGGAAACCTACTCCGAGTAGAAGGATGAAAGTACAGGCTCACTATTTTCAGCCGCACCCACTTGGGATGACTTTCGGGATGCCATCAAGGAGCAATACTACCCTGTCGGAAGCTATGAGGACAAATACATCAAATGGACCACACTGCGGTAGGGACGAGACCGGGATGTGCCGGAGTTCACAAACATTTTTCATACCCTTCGCACACAGTTGGGTATCAAAGATTCTGAGCTGCATCTGGTACTCAAATACCGCGGCTACCTACACCGATACATCTAGGAAGAGATGGGGTTCTTGAACATCCCCTCACTGTTACACTAAAAAATGTCACCTTGACTACTTACAGTTAGTATGGCTCAAATCAACAGTCATGCTACCCTCTTAGGCAAGTCTCATGCCTCTGTTATCCATCTCAAACTCAAAGAAGAGAGAAAGTCTTGTAAAAACTATGTTTATCTCTGGGGTTGCAGGTTCTCTCTAGCCTTACCTGCGGGGACGCTGACCATGTTCACAAAATCTGCGTCCATGGACGCTCTGTATGTTAAGGGACAGGTGCATCCCTCTGTAAAAGGCAAAATGCACGAGTTTTATCTTGAAAAAGTTACTTGTGGTTACTTCTGGAACATTCTAGAGGTCGGTTTGATGAAATGGATGCGCCTCCAGTTGGTTCATGTATCTCTATTAAGGGGGAACTTATCCCATCAATAAGGGAGCTATCCCACCCATAGAGGGGGATGATCCCATTGATAGTGGACCTGAATAACCTCTTTACAGCACTATAAATAAAGGCATTGAGCCAGAAGGAGAGGAGGTTGGAGCTATACATTTTCTTTGGGTAAATGCTGCAGGATTTAGGTCTTCCATTAGAGCCTTTGTGAGGAGAGATTGTCTTCACTTGATTCTACTTGGGAGAGGGTGAGCTTTGTCAAAGTAGAGGAAAACCCTTGATGGACCCTGGGAGGAACTTGCACAACACCAAGGCCAGGTTGTAAGAGTTTCTTTGTTTCGTTATTAATACAAACTGGTTTATTTTTCTCAATAGCTTGTGTTAATGAGTTATTTCATGTGTTCCTTGGTCTGCATGTTGAATATATGTTTTATTATATGAAATGCAAGTGCTTGGTAATTGTTTGATTGTTTGTGGTTGCAGGAATTGACTTGAAGGAGGAGCTCATCCGGATCGTCAAGAACGGACTTCAACAACAGCATTTTGGAATAAGGTAAGCCTAAACACTTGTAGTTTTCATGTTGTAAAAGGTGTATTTAGAGAAAGATCACTCCATTTTGTCTTGTTTGTCATTAGAATGTCTTAGACTTCTAGGAAGGTCAGTCGTGTCCGCACCCTTGACAGATTCCGTGTGACAAATTGGCGACTCCGCTGGGGATAGATTCCATTAACGAGAAAAGTCTTTTCCTTTATGTGAACTTTGCTTTGAGAAAATTGGTTTATTTTTCTGGTTTTGGCTCTGTGATTCTGTCTCTGGGTGGGTTAGCTTAGGATTAGTTTTATTTTGGTTTTTCTTGAGTTTTTCAGACAGACGCACCCTCTGAGTGCTGCACAGTGCGTCCCTGGACGCACTTTTGCTGCGTGCACAGAGCGGGCCCGCACCTGTGCTAACGGGTTGCCTGCGTCCCCTACCAAAATTTGAGAAAATTCCATTTTTTGCCTTTTTTGCTCTTAGATTTTGTTTTTTCTTAGTTTTTTCTGCCCAGATTCATTAGTCCCTTGCCCAGAATCTTCACCTAAGCTTGTTCCTGCTCTTAGCTTTCATCAATTGGGTGTTTTGAGTCTCTTTCTTGAGAAATTCTTGATTAGATTTCCTTTGATCATTACTTGGAGGTTTGTCTCAGTCTTTTCACAATTTTGCATCTTTTTGCTTCTGTTTTTGCAAAAAAATTTCCCCCTCATTCGCCGGGGGGGGCTAAATTGCGTATGAGTGTTAATCGCCTTTGAGTGTTTTTATTTTTTGATCTTTGGAACTCTCACCCAATTTTCTCGACTTGCACTTGATTGGTTCTTAGATTACATTAGAATCATCTTGTGTTTGAGAATTCTCTTGCTTAGATTACATTTGCATAATTAGAATTCTCCTTTTCGGAATATGAATGAAAAATGTGCATAGATTACATTTGCATACTTTTCAAATGAATTGTGCATAGATTACAATTGCATAGTTTACATTCTGAAAAATCAATCGTAGATTTAGATCAACTTTCTTTGATTTGAATTTACACAAAATTAAAAAAAAATGGTTTGGAATTGATTTGCATTAGTTTTTCTTGATAAAATTAGTGCATTAGAGAATTTGTTATATTTTCTCTTAGTGATCAATTTTTTGCATTGTTGGAAGTGAATGGAAACTCTCTCCTTACTTTAGTTAGGATTCATCGAATTGAAAAGATTACATTATCATATTCGATTGCATTCAGTTGAGTCGGGTCATAACACCATTGGTTTCATCTCCATTTACCCATTTGAGTAATAACAGCCTTAATAACACAGCGCTTAATTAAAATTCATCTAGTAATTTTTACATTTCTAGGGTTCTGAAGCACCAACATAGCTTAGGCTAGTGTCTTGGAGTAGGTGAGTACTTAACTCTCCAAGACAGTAAAACCAAACAAGTAGTCGATCTTGTGATAGAATCAAATCCAATTGTTACATTTACACTCTGGGAAAGCTCCTCTTAAAGGAGAAGCACGAGCTCGTGTCCGAACCAGTGAGGGGATCATTCCCCCCTCGTTGGGAACGACGCCAGACAGTACGTATTACAAACGGTAAACCTCGGATTAACCATTGTCGAGGAGCCAGGGGTCACTTATCGGTAAACCTTGGATTGTTGTCAAGGAGCCGGTAAGGGGATTGAGCTTGCTACTCTGCCCTTGCGTGCTGTCGGAGTTTAGACTGTTCCCCCAGGTGTATTTGTTACTGTTGGTGACCTTAGTGACCATAATCTTTAGGGTTCTATCGAGGTGACGGTGGAGGGAAGGTCCCACTGTACCTGGAGCAGACGTCGGTTATACTCACTTGGATTTTCCGGGGGTTCACTTCACTTCGAGACGGTTAAAGTGGAGGAACTTGTGCCGGTCTATTCATTAAGCAGGTTGCCGGGGTAACTGTTCCACCCGCCATTTCTGTACTGAATTCTGCGAGGTTGGGCTTCATCACCAACTAGTGTTTTCGGTCCGGAGAGCTTACTGTTTGTGTGTGGTTTGACTCCTAGATTTGATAGCGCGTGTTAATTTGTTTGTTTTTACTTTTAGAGACCATAGGTGTGAATTGTGAATTTTAGTTGTTAAGTGTGAATTGTTAATTGTTAATTTTAGTTTTAAATTGTTAATAAAATTCACTGAAGTTGAATATAATGGCAAATGTTCCGGAATTTATCAACCTAGGAACCCCTCCTAATGAGAATCCTAGTACTTTTCCTTACTTTGGAAATGTTGGTCCTCCTTATATGGCTACTTTGTCATTACCTGGATTTACAATAGGTTTACCGATATGGTTATTTTCAACTTCGTTGGCCCAAAATACTCCAATTGTTCCATCTCAACCGGATGCTTCACCTCAACAGAGTTCACCATCTCAACATCACCAACCTTCTGTTGACCCTTTACCTTCTTCGCCTAATTTTTCTTCCTCCATTTCTTCCTCTTCGCCTGGTAAAAGCCTTGATGTTAGTAACCAGGAGGCTAAGAAGAAGAAGAAAGGGAAGAAGAAGAAGAAGAAGAAGAAGCAAGATAAGAAAGAAGTCAACCAACCAACCATGGCTGTAAGTGTTAGTTGTGTTGAGGAAAATTCCGACATGCATCGTAAACCCAAATACCCTTGCAGGCTTTGTAAGGGTGACCACTTCCTTGTCAATTGTCCTGGTATTCCAAAGGTCTTGGAAGTATGGTCAGAAAAATCTCATCAACTTTCCATTGATCCATCAACCAGTGATAGTCAGGTTCCTGGGAAAAAGGGTAAAGTTAGGTTTCCTTGTAAGTTATGCAAAGGGAGTCATCAAACTCACATTTGCCCTCACATGGATGAAGCCTCAACATTGTTGGAAAACCTTACTGTTCCACAGCAAGAATTTCCCACTGGTTACCGTAAACTTTCTCCCAACCTACCGTCAACTGACGGAGTGATTGATCTAAATTCAAATACAGTCGGTCACACTCTCCCATTGGAGAGTGAAACTCATGTCACTCAGGTTGATGATCCATTAGTTGATCAAGTGGTCGATTCAATTTCACATTCGGTCGATCCCACTTTCCATTTAGAGAGTGAACTTCATACCGCTCAGGTTCTTCTTGTTACATCATATTCTTCTATGCCGGGGGGCATTTCACCTGTTTCTATAGAACCCCCTCCAAGTACTGAGGTCTTTTCCTTTGATTGGAATAGACTGACAGAACCTCGTCTTCCTTCCTCCATCCCTTTCCAAATCATTGTCAAGGCTGGTGGTAGGGACATACATCGTACTCAGGTAGATGAAGGTGCTTCTGTTAGTATTTTATCCTCAGCTGTTTGGAAAGCTTTGGGTTCCCCTCAGCTTGCGCCTGTTACACAGAATCTGAAAGCTTTTAACAGAACCATTAGTGAACCTTTAGGGATCCTTCCTAAGTTTTCTATTACCTTGGAAGGTAAAACTGTTTGTGTTGATCTTATGGTAGTTCGAGGTCCCTTGGATTTCAATTTACTCCTTGGACGAGACTATGTTTATGCAATGAAAGCTGTCGTATCGACACTCTTTCGCGTGATGTCTTTCCCTCACAATGGCAGTATTGTGACTGTAGACCAGCTTTCGTTCCCTAGTCTTTTTTCAACTACCAATAATATGACACCCCTAAATGTTCCTGATTCTAAAGTGGTATCTACCCTGCCACGGGTTAATTATGTGGCAACTGGTCCCATGTTTTCAGTTACCGGTGTAAGTGAGCCTCTCACTGTTGATTTAGATCTGGTAATTGACATGGAAAACTCTATGGGATTATTTGAACACGATGTTCTTATCCCTTTTGAGTCCCTTGACATGTGTTCCTTCCAGAGAAGTATTCTTCCTTCTGATGACGACCTCTTGGAAGCCATGATCAAGGAGTGTCCATTGACATGTCTTTCCTCCAGTTGGAAGCCATGATCAATGTTACGAGGATAGTTTTTTCCTGTATCAACCTCGTTAAAAAATGAAATAGGCTGCAACGAGGAAAGTTCCTTTTACTGTGTCAACCTCGTTAAAAAATGAATCAGTGCGTACGAGGATAGTTTTTTCCTGTATCAACCTCGTTAAAAAATGAAATAGGCTGTAGCGAGGACAGTTCCTTTTCCTGTGCCAACCTCGTTAAAAAATGAAACAGGTGTCCACGAGGTTAGTTTCTTCTAGTCTCAACCTCGTTAAAAAATGAAACTGGTAGTCACGAGGATAGTTTTTTCTTGTATCAACCTCGTTAAAAAATGAAACCAGGAGTACGAGGATAGTTTGTTCCTCTCTCAACCTCGTTAAAAAATGAAACTGGAAGTAGTGAGGATAGTTTCTTCTAGTCTCAACCTCATTAAAAAATGAAACTGGAAATTATGAGCATAGTTCCTTGTCTTGTGTCAAGCTCATTAAAAAATGAAACAAGGAGTTCTGAGGAAAGTTCCTTTTACTGTGTCAACCTCGTTAAAAAATGAATCAGTTAGTTCGAGGATAGTTCCTTGTCTTGTGTCAACCTCGTTAAAAAATGAAACAAGGATATGTTATATAGATAGTTAGAAAGTAGAGTTTTGAGGACAGTTCCTGTTACTGAGTCAACCTCGTTAAAAAAATGAATCGGGTATGACGACAGTTCCTTTTAATGAGTCAACCTCGTTAAAAAATGAATCAGGTATGAGGATAGTTCTTTTCTTGTGTCAACCTCCTTAAAAATGAAACAACTCCCTTTTCAAGTTAAATATTGAAATTAAACCTTCATTTCATCCAGCCGGTTGAATGCAATGAAGCCTGGGGGGCATGTACCTTCATTTTGCGTCATTATGCTGGGGGCATGCGAACTTCTTGAGCATAGTTCCTTGTCTTGTGTCAAGCTCGTTAAAAAATGAAACAAGGGTAGGTTAAGTAGGTAGATTGTAGAGTGTAGTCATGAGCATAGTTCCTTGTCTTGTGTCAAGCTCATTAAAAAATGAATCAAGGATTTTATGAGCATAGTTCCTTGTCTTGTGTCAAGCTCATTAAAAAATGAAACAAGGATTTTAGAGCATAGTTCCTTGTCTTGTGTCAAGCTCGTTAAAAAATGAATCAAGGTTTTTAGAGTAAAGTTTTTGTTAGGTAGATTGTAGAGAGTAGTTACGAGCATAGTTCCTTATCTTGTGTTAAGCTCGTTTAAAAAATGAAACAACTCCCACGAGTCTTTCCAAGATATTGAAAGTAAAGCTTCATTCCATCCACCTCATTGAATGCAATGAAGCTTGGGGGGCATGTACCTAGTTTTGCATCATTATGCTGGGGGCATGCGGACTTTTAAGAAGCATAGTTTTTCGTTTCAAGCTTGCGTAAACATGAAACCAAATCCGAGCATAGTTCTTTTCTTGTGTCAAGCTCGTTAAAAAATGAAACAAATCCTCCTCTACTTGAGTCTAGAGTTTGACTAGACCTCGTAAATGTTAAGTTGTATATTTAGGTTAGTTATTTCAGTTTTTTGTTTTAGGTCCAGTCTTTCAAATGATCTCGTAACTCAACCTTCATTTCATCCAACTGGTTGAATGAAATGAAGCTGGGGGGCATGCGCTCTAGCAATCATGCTTAGGGGGCATCAAGCACAGTTTTCTCTCTGTTTCAAGCTTGTATAAAAATGAAACTACTTTGAAGCATAGTTTTTATCTGTTTCAAGCTTTTGTAAAAATGAAACCTATCTCGAGTCAATTTCAGTTATTTTCAAGACTCGTTAAACTCATGAAAATCTCGAGATTATTTTGCTATTTTTCATTCTCGTAAAACAAATGAAAATGCCGAGTTCTTTCCGTCTTTTCCTGCTCGTAAATTAAATTGAAAGTCGGCCATATGAGTACATTTTTATCCCTTTTTCGAACTCATTAAAACTTACGAAAAAGTGAAAACCATGAGTACATTTTTATCCCTTTTTCGAACTCGTTAAAACTTACGAAAAAGTGAAACCTTGGAGTTCTCTTTTAAGCCCTTTTCAAACTCTTAAAACATGAAAAGATTGCCGAGCGTTTCTTTTACACTCGTTAAAACGGAATTAAAAGACGGTCCCCTTTTAGCTCTTTTCTGACCGCAAAATCAGGAAAAGATTGCCGGGTTTTTGTCGTTTCAAACTCGATAAGGAAATAAAACGACGTGTCCTTGATCGCTTTTTACTTTTCAGGTCAGTGGCACTAATTATGAAAGTACTCCTTGGTCGCAAGATCAAGCGGTTCCCCCAGGTATTATTTTATACTTTTTCGGGCTTGAGGGACACAAATATACGAAAAAGTTCAACGTGGAGTCTCCTTTAGTTTTTTCAGACTCTCTAAAATTGAAAAACGCCGAGTTTCTCCTATACTGGGCTCGTTAAACTTTTATAGTAGAGGACCTGTTCAATTACAAACAGGAACGAACCACTCCTTCCTAGGGTTCGAATTTAAACTAGGTTGGACTCGTCCGAAGGATGAGCTTATAATCAAGCATATGTTATCCTCCTCAAGCTTGTTAAAAATAAAGAGGTACTTGCCAGAAATGGTGGGGGAAAAAAGAGAAGAATGAACCTATTTGTCACCTTTTGTCTCAAAAGAAACTTTATTACCGCTCTTGAACACGACACTTTTCATTCACCTGGGTTGGGAAATCTTTTACCTCACAGTTGACCAAATCACTTTGAAAGTCTTTAACCGGGTTCCAGGGGTTAACTTTGAGTTATACGTCACCAAGCCATCTGTTGTGTCGTTATGTGTTCAAGAGGTCTGCAAGAAAAAACTTTCATCTGCAAAATACTTGTCATCCATTTGACCATCCCTGAGTCAGTCCTTACAGCAACATTTCTTCAACTTGAACAATGATTTCGTGTTGCGGGCTTGCCTGCAACGGGTCGCTTTCTATCGACATCGACACATTATCTAGAAAGATGACTTAGGAATCGACAGTACCTTGAAGTCTGCATGCATCAATGGCAGGTTTCTCGCCTTTGACGTCAGTTTACATCATTGACTTTCGATCAGAGGATTCCGTGAAGTGTTCGACATCAAAACATCTATTCACATTTCACGGGTTGTGCTTGGTACTTTGAGAACCATTGACATCACTGGTGGTTTCTCTCACGCTTGTTAACAGTTTACATCATTGACTGGTAATCAAGTGGTTTCTACCATGTTCATCACATGGCTAGAATCGTACCAATTCGGGAAGTAGAAGTGAAGACCCTGGATCTAGTTTCTACCATCCAGGCTGCGAGGAGTTTTGTATTCATTATCTATGTAGACTAATCATAAATAGATGGCTGCGTCCATACTGTGTCTACAAAAGTCTATAAAAATGATGTACTGCAAGATCATTCCTGTATCAGAATAGTTAGTCCATTAGTTAAAGTTTTGAATCTGAGTATGGGAATGCCTACCTCAGTGATGATATAATCTTATCCATGTATTTTGTGTTGAAAATTGCAGGTTCCAACCAGGCCATCCACAAGGCAATCCTTGAAATGATAAAGCGCTTCACCCTTCCTAGAATTACAAAACCCTATTCTATTCCAGGCTTCGCACTTTAGGGGGCAATCTGTTACACTAAAAAATGTCACCTTGACTACTTACAGTTAGTATGGCTCAAATCAACAGTCATGCTACCCTCTTAGGCAAGTCTCATGCCTCTGTTATCCATCTCAAACTCAAAGAAGAGAGAAAGTCTTGTAAAAACTATGTTTATCTCTGGGGTTGCAGGTTCTCTCTAGCCTTACCTGCGGGGACGCTGACCATGTTCACAAAATCTGCGTCCATGGACGCTCTGTATGTTAAGGGACAGGTGCATCCCTCTGTAAAAGGCAAAATGCACGAGTTTTATCTTGAAAAAGTTACTTGTGGTTACTTCTGGAACATTCTAGAGGTCGGTTTGATGAAATGGATGCGCCTCCAGTTGGTTCATGTATCTCTATTAAGGGGGAACTTATCCCATCAATAAGGGAGCTATCCCACCCATAGAGGGGGATGATCCCATTGATAGTGGACCTGAATAACCTCTTTACAGCACTATAAATAAAGGCATTGAGCCAGAAGGAGAGGAGGTTGGAGCTATACATTTTCTTTGGGTAAATGCTGCAGGATTTAGGTCTTCCATTAGAGCCTTTGTGAGGAGAGATTGTCTTCACTTGATTCTACTTGGGAGAGGGTGAGCTTTGTCAAAGTAGAGGAAAACCCTTGATGGACCCTGGGAGGAATTTGCACAACACCAAGGCCAGGTTGTAAGAGTTTCTTTGTTTCGTTATTAATACAAACTGGTTTATTTTTCTCAATAGCTTGTGTTAATGAGTTATTTCATGTGTTCCTTGGTCTGCATGTTGAATATATGTTTTATTATATGAAATGCAAGTGCTTGGTAATTGTTTGATTGTTTGTGGTTGCAGGAATTGACTTGAAGGAGGAGCTCATCCGGATCGTCAAGAACGGACTTCAACAACAGCGTTTTGGAATAAGGTAAGCCTAAACACTTGTAGTTTTCATGTTGTAAAAGGTGTATTTAGAGAAAGATCACTCCATTTTGTCTTGTTTGTCATTAGAATGTCTTAGACTTCTAGGAAGGTCAGTCGTGTCCGCACCCTTGACAGATTCCGTGTGACAAATTGGCGACTCCACTGGGGAATCTGAAAGCTTTTAACAGAACCATTAGTGAACCTTTAGGGATCCTTCCTAAGTTTTCTATTACCTTGGAAGGTAAAACTGTCTGTATTGATCTTATGGTAGTTCGAGGTCCCTTGGATTTCAATTTACTCCTTGGGCGAGACTATGTTTATGCAATGAAAGCTGTCGTATCGACACTCTTTCGCGTGATGTCTTTCCCTCACAATGGCAGTATTGTGACTGTAGACCAGCTTTCGTTCCCTAGTCTTGTTTCAACTACCAGTAATATGACAGCCCTAAATGTTCCTGAGTCTAAAGTGGTATCTACCCTGCCACGGGTTAATTATGTGGCAACCGGTCCCATGATTTCAGTTACCGATGTAAGTGAGCCTCTCACTGTTTGCTCATCTTCCTTTGATTTAGCTCCGGTAATTGACATGGAAAACTCTATGGGATTACTTGAACACGATGTTCTTATCCCTTTTGAGTCCCTTGACATGTGTTCCTTCCCAAGAAGTATTCTTCCTTCAGATGAAGACCTCTTGGAAGCCATGATCAAGGTGTGTCCATTGACATGTCTTTCCTCCAGTTGGAAGCCATGATCAATGTTACGAGGATAGTTTTTTCTTGTATCAACCTCGTTAAAAAATGAAACAGGCTGTCATGAGGACAGTTCTTTTACTGAGTCAACCTCATTAAAAAATGAATCAGCTAGTTTTTAGGTCATATAGATAGTTAGAAAGTAGGGTTTGAGGACAGTTCCTGTTACTGAGTCAACCTCGTTAAAAAAATGAATCGGGTATGACGACAGTTCCTTTTAATGAGTCAACCTCGTTAAAAAATGAATCAGGTATGAGGATAGTTCTTTTCTTGTGTCAACCTCCTTAAAAATGAAACAACTCCCTTTTCAAGTTAAATATTGAAATTAAACCTTCATTTCATCCAGCCGGTTGAATGCAATGAAGCCTGGGGGGGCATGTACCTTCATTTTGCGTCATTATGCTGGGGGCATGCGAACTTCTTGAGCATAGTTCCTTGTCTTGTGTCAAGCTCGTTAAAAAATGAAACAAGGGTAGGTTAAGTAGGTAGATTGTAGAGTGTAGTCATGAGCATAGTTCCTTGTCTTGTGTCAAGCTCATTAAAAAATGAATCAAGGATTTTATGAGCATAGTTCCTTGTCTTGTGTCAAGCTCATTAAAAAATGAAACAAGGATTTTAGAGCATAGTTCCTTGTCTTGTGTCAAGCTCGTTAAAAAATGAATCAAGGTTTTTAGAGTAAAGTTTTTGTTAGGTAGATTGTAGAGAGTAGTTACGAGCATAGTTCCTTATCTTGTGTTAAGCTCGTTTAAAAAATGAAACAACTCCCACGAGTCTTTCCAAGATATTGAAAGTAAAGCTTCATTCCATCCACCTCATTGAATGCAATGAAGCTTGGGGGGCATGTACCTAGTTTTGCATCATTATGCTGGGGGCATGCGGACTTTTAAGAAGCATAGTTTTTCGTTTCAAGCTTGCGTAAACATGAAACCAAATCCGAGCATAGTTCTTTTCTTGTGTCAAGCTCGTTAAAAAATGAAACAAATCCTCCTCTACTTGAGTCTAGAGATTGACTAGACCTCGTAAATGTTAAGTTGTATATTTAGGTTAGTTATTTCAGTTTTTGTTTTAGGTCCAGTCTTTCAAATGATCTCGTAACTCAACCTTCATTTCATCCAACTGGTTGAATGAAATGAAGCTGGGGGGCATGCGCTCTAGCAATCATGCTTAGGGGGCATCAAGCACAGTTTTCTCTCTGTTTCAAGCTTGTATAAAAATGAAACTACTTTGAAGCATAGTTTTTATCTGTTTCAAGCTTTTGTAAAAATGAAACCTATCTCGAGTCAATTTCAGTTATTTTCAAGACTCGTTAAACTCATGAAAATCTCGAGATTATTTTGCTATTTTTCATTCTCGTAAAACAAATGAAAATGCCGAGTTCTTTCCGTCTTTTCCTGCTCGTAAATTAAATTGAAAGTCGGCCATATGAGTACATTTTTATCCCTTTTTCGAACTCATTAAAACTTACGAAAAAGTGAAAACCATGAGTACATTTTTATCCCTTTTTCGAACTCGTTAAAACTTACGAAAAAGTGAAACCTTGGAGTTCTCTTTTAAGCCCTTTTCAAACTCTTAAAACATGAAAAGATTGCCGAGCGTTTCTTTTACACTCGTTAAAACGGAATTAAAAGACGGTCCCCTTTTAGCTCTTTTCGGACCGCAAAATCAGGAAAAGATTGCCGGGTTTTTGTCGTTTCAAACTCGATAAGGAAATAAAACGACGTGTCCTTGATCGCTTTTTACTTTTCAGGTCAGTGGCACTAATTATGAAAGTACTCCTTGGTCGCAAGATCAAGCGGTTCCCCCAGGTATTATTTTATACTTTTTCGGGCTTGAGGGACACAAATATACGAAAAAGTTCAACGTGGAGTCTCCTTTAGTTTTTTCAGACTCTCTAAAATTGAAAAACGCCGAGTTTCTCCTATACTGGGCTCGTTAAACTTTTACAGTAGAGGACCTGTTCAATTACAAACAGGAACGAACCACTCCTTCCTAGGGTTCGAATTTAAACTAGGTTGGACTCGTCCGAAGGATGAGCTTATAATCAAGCATATGTTATCCTCCTCAAGCTTGTTAAAAATAAAGAGGTACTTGCCAGAAATGGTGGGGGAAAAAAGAGAAGAATGAACCTATTTGTCACCTTTTGTCTCAAAAGAAACTTTATTACCGCTCTTGAACACGACACTTTTCATTCACCTGGGTTGGGAAATCTTTTACCTCACAGTTGACCAAATCACTTTGAAAGTCTTTAACCGGGTTCCAGGGGTTAACTTTGAGTTATACGTCACCAAGCCATCTGTTGTGTCGTTATGTGTTCAAGAGGTCTGCAAGAAAAAACTTTCATCTGCAAAATACTTGTCATCCATTTGACCATCCCTGAGTCAGTCCTTACAGCAACATTTCTTCAACTTGAACAATGATTTCGTGTTGCGGGCTTGCCTGCAACGGGTCGCTTTCTATCGACATCGACACATTATCTAGAAAGATGACTTAGGAATCGACAGTACCTTGAAGTCTGCATGCATCAATGGCAGGTTTCTCGCCTTTGACGTCAGTTTACATCATTGACTTTCGATCAGAGGATTCCGTGAAGTGTTCGACATCAAAACATCTATTCACATTTCACGGGTTGTGCTTGGTACTTTGAGAACCATTGACATCACTGGTGGTTTCTCTCACGCTTGTTAACAGTTTACATCATTGACTGGTAATCAAGTGGTTTCTACCATGTTCATCACATGGCTAGAATCGTACCAATTCGGGAAGTAGAAGTGAAGACCCTGGATCTAGTTTCTACCATCCAGGCTGCGAGGAGTTTTGTATTCATTATCTATGTAGACTAATCATAAATAGATGGCTGCGTCCATACTGTGTCTACAAAAGTCTATAAAAATGATGTACTGCAAGATCATTCCTGTATCAGAATAGTTAGTCCATTAGTTAAAGTTTTGAATCTGAGTATGGGAATGCCTACCTCAGTGATGATATAATCTTATCCATGTATTTTGTGTTGAAAATTGCAGGTTCCAACCAGGCCATCCACAAGGCAATCCTTGAAATGATAAAGCGCTTCACCCTTCCTAGAATTACAAAACCCTATTCTATTCCAGGCTTCGCACTTTAGGGGCAATCTGTTACACTAAAAAATGTCACCTTGACTACTTACAGTTAGTATGGCTCAAATCAACAGTCATGCTACCCTCTTAGGCAAGTCTCATGCCTCTGTTATCCATCTCAAACTCAAAGAAGAGAGAAAGTCTTGTAAAAACTATGTTTATCTCTGGGGTTGCAGGTTCTCTCTAGCCTTACCTGCGGGGACGCTGACCATGTTCACAAAATCTGCGTCCATGGACGCTCTGTATGTTAAGGGACAGGTGCATCCCTCTGTAAAAGGCAAAATGCACGAGTTTTATCTTGAAAAAGTTACTTGTGGTTACTTCTGGAACATTCTAGAGGTCGGTTTGATGAAATGGATGCGCCTCCAGTTGGTTCATGTATCTCTATTAAGGGGGAACTTATCCCATCAATAAGGGAGCTATCCCACCCATAGAGGGGGATGATCCCATTGATAGTGGACCTGAATAACCTCTTTACAGCACTATAAATAAAGGCATTGAGCCAGAAGGAGAGGAGGTTGGAGCTATACATTTTCTTTGGGTAAATGCTGCAGGATTTAGGTCTTCCATTAGAGCCTTTGTGAGGAGAGATTGTCTTCACTTGATTCTACTTGGGAGAGGGTGAGCTTTGTCAAAGTAGAGGAAAACCCTTGATGGACCCTGGGAGGAATTTGCACAACACCAAGGCCAGGTTGTAAGAGTTTCTTTGTTTCGTTATTAATACAAACTGGTTTATTTTTCTCAATAGCTTGTGTTAATGAGTTATTTCATGTGTTCCTTGGTCTGCATGTTGAATATATGTTTTATTATATGAAATGCAAGTGCTTGGTAATTGTTTGATTGTTTGTGGTTGCAGGAATTGACTTGAAGGAGGAGCTCATCCGGATCGTCAAGAACGGACTTCAACAACAGCGTTTTGGAATAAGGTAAGCCTAAACACTTGTAGTTTTCATGTTGTAAAAGGTGTATTTAGAGAAAGATCACTCCATTTTGTCTTGTTTGTCATTAGAATGTCTTAGACTTCTAGGAAGGTCAGTCGTGTCCGCACCCTTGACAGATTCCGTGTGACAAATTGGCGACTCCACTGGGGAATCTGAAAGCTTTTAACAGAACCATTAGTGAACCTTTAGGGATCCTTCCTAAGTTTTCTATTACCTTGGAAGGTAAAACTGTCTGTATTGATCTTATGGTAGTTCGAGGTCCCTTGGATTTCAATTTACTCCTTGGGCGAGACTATGTTTATGCAATGAAAGCTGTCGTATCGACACTCTTTCGCGTGATGTCTTTCCCTCACAATGGCAGTATTGTGACTGTAGACCAGCTTTCGTTCCCTAGTCTTGTTTCAACTACCAGTAATATGACAGCCCTAAATGTTCCTGAGTCTAAAGTGGTATCTACCCTGCCACGGGTTAATTATGTGGCAACCGGTCCCATGATTTCAGTTACCGATGTAAGTGAGCCTCTCACTGTTTGCTCATCTTCCTTTGATTTAGCTCCGGTAATTGACATGGAAAACTCTATGGGATTACTTGAACACGATGTTCTTATCCCTTTTGAGTCCCTTGACATGTGTTCCTTCCCAAGAAGTATTCTTCCTTCAGATGAAGACCTCTTGGAAGCCATGATCAAGGTGTGTCCATTGACATGTCTTTCCTCCAGTTGGAAGCCATGATCAATGTTACGAGGATAGTTTTTTCTTGTATCAACCTCGTTAAAAAATGAAACAGGCTGTCATGAGGACAGTTCTTTTACTGAGTCAACCTCATTAAAAAATGAATCAGCTAGTTTTTAGGTCATATAGATAGTTAGAAAGTAGGGTTTGAGGACAGTTCCTGTTACTGAGTCAACCTCGTTAAAAAAATGAATCGGGTATGACGACAGTTCCTTTTAATGAGTCAACCTCGTTAAAAAATGAATCAGGTATGAGGATAGTTCTTTTCTTGTGTCAACCTCCTTAAAAATGAAACAACTCCCTTTTCAAGTTAAATATTGAAATTAAACCTTCATTTCATCCAGCCGGTTGAATGCAATGAAGCCTGGGGGGGCATGTACCTTCATTTTGCGTCATTATGCTGGGGGCATGCGAACTTCTTGAGCATAGTTCCTTGTCTTGTGTCAAGCTCGTTAAAAAATGAAACAAGGGTAGGTTAAGTAGGTAGATTGTAGAGTGTAGTCATGAGCATAGTTCCTTGTCTTGTGTCAAGCTCATTAAAAAATGAATCAAGGATTTTATGAGCATAGTTCCTTGTCTTGTGTCAAGCTCATTAAAAAATGAAACAAGGATTTTAGAGCATAGTTCCTTGTCTTGTGTCAAGCTCGTTAAAAAATGAATCAAGGTTTTTAGAGTAAAGTTTTTGTTAGGTAGATTGTAGAGAGTAGTTACGAGCATAGTTCCTTATCTTGTGTTAAGCTCGTTTAAAAAATGAAACAACTCCCACGAGTCTTTCCAAGATATTGAAAGTAAAGCTTCATTCCATCCACCTCATTGAATGCAATGAAGCTTGGGGGGCATGTACCTAGTTTTGCATCATTATGCTGGGGGCATGCGGACTTTTAAGAAGCATAGTTTTTCGTTTCAAGCTTGCGTAAACATGAAACCAAATCCGAGCATAGTTCTTTTCTTGTGTCAAGCTCGTTAAAAAATGAAACAAATCCTCCTCTACTTGAGTCTAGAGATTGACTAGACCTCGTAAATGTTAAGTTGTATATTTAGGTTAGTTATTTCAGTTTTTGTTTTAGGTCCAGTCTTTCAAATGATCTCGTAACTCAACCTTCATTTCATCCAACTGGTTGAATGAAATGAAGCTGGGGGGCATGCGCTCTAGCAATCATGCTTAGGGGGCATCAAGCACAGTTTTCTCTCTGTTTCAAGCTTGTATAAAAATGAAACTACTTTGAAGCATAGTTTTTATCTGTTTCAAGCTTTTGTAAAAATGAAACCTATCTCGAGTCAATTTCAGTTATTTTCAAGACTCGTTAAACTCATGAAAATCTCGAGATTATTTTGCTATTTTTCATTCTCGTAAAACAAATGAAAATGCCGAGTTCTTTCCGTCTTTTCCTGCTCGTAAATTAAATTGAAAGTCGGCCATATGAGTACATTTTTATCCCTTTTTCGAACTCATTAAAACTTACGAAAAAGTGAAAACCATGAGTACATTTTTATCCCTTTTTCGAACTCGTTAAAACTTACGAAAAAGTGAAACCTTGGAGTTCTCTTTTAAGCCCTTTTCAAACTCTTAAAACATGAAAAGATTGCCGAGCGTTTCTTTTACACTCGTTAAAACGGAATTAAAAGACGGTCCCCTTTTAGCTCTTTTCGGACCGCAAAATCAGGAAAAGATTGCCGGGTTTTTGTCGTTTCAAACTCGATAAGGAAATAAAACGACGTGTCCTTGATCGCTTTTTACTTTTCAGGTCAGTGGCACTAATTATGAAAGTACTCCTTGGTCGCAAGATCAAGCGGTTCCCCCAGGTATTATTTTATACTTTTTCGGGCTTGAGGGACACAAATATACGAAAAAGTTCAACGTGGAGTCTCCTTTAGTTTTTTCAGACTCTCTAAAATTGAAAAACGCCGAGTTTCTCCTATACTGGGCTCGTTAAACTTTTACAGTAGAGGACCTGTTCAATTACAAACAGGAACGAACCACTCCTTCCTAGGGTTCGAATTTAAACTAGGTTGGACTCGTCCGAAGGATGAGCTTATAATCAAGCATATGTTATCCTCCTCAAGCTTGTTAAAAATAAAGAGGTACTTGCCAGAAATGGTGGGGGAAAAAAGAGAAGAATGAACCTATTTGTCACCTTTTGTCTCAAAAGAAACTTTATTACCGCTCTTGAACACGACACTTTTCATTCACCTGGGTTGGGAAATCTTTTACCTCACAGTTGACCAAATCACTTTGAAAGTCTTTAACCGGGTTCCAGGGGTTAACTTTGAGTTATACGTCACCAAGCCATCTGTTGTGTCGTTATGTGTTCAAGAGGTCTGCAAGAAAAAACTTTCATCTGCAAAATACTTGTCATCCATTTGACCATCCCTGAGTCAGTCCTTACAGCAACATTTCTTCAACTTGAACAATGATTTCGTGTTGCGGGCTTGCCTGCAACGGGTCGCTTTCTATCGACATCGACACATTATCTAGAAAGATGACTTAGGAATCGACAGTACCTTGAAGTCTGCATGCATCAATGGCAGGTTTCTCGCCTTTGACGTCAGTTTACATCATTGACTTTCGATCAGAGGATTCCGTGAAGTGTTCGACATCAAAACATCTATTCACATTTCACGGGTTGTGCTTGGTACTTTGAGAACCATTGACATCACTGGTGGTTTCTCTCACGCTTGTTAACAGTTTACATCATTGACTGGTAATCAAGTGGTTTCTACCATGTTCATCACATGGCTAGAATCGTACCAATTCGGGAAGTAGAAGTGAAGACCCTGGATCTAGTTTCTACCATCCAGGCTGCGAGGAGTTTTGTATTCATTATCTATGTAGACTAATCATAAATAGATGGCTGCGTCCATACTGTGTCTACAAAAGTCTATAAAAATGATGTACTGCAAGATCATTCCTGTATCAGAATAGTTAGTCCATTAGTTAAAGTTTTGAATCTGAGTATGGGAATGCCTACCTCAGTGATGATATAATCTTATCCATGTATTTTGTGTTGAAAATTGCAGGTTCCAACCAGGCCATCCACAAGGCAATCCTTGAAATGATAAAGCGCTTCACCCTTCCTAGAATTACAAAACCCTATTCTATTCCAGGCTTCGCACTTTAGGGGGCAATCTGTTACACTAAAAAATGTCACCTTGACTACTTACAGTTAGTATGGCTCAAATCAACAGTCATGCTACCCTCTTAGGCAAGTCTCATGCCTCTGTTATCCATCTCAAACTCAAAGAAGAGAGAAAGTCTTGTAAAAACTATGTTTATCTCTGGGGTTGCAGGTTCTCTCTAGCCTTACCTGCGGGGACGCTGACCATGTTCACAAAATCTGCGTCCATGGACGCTCTGTATGTTAAGGGACAGGTGCATCCCTCTGTAAAAGGCAAAATGCACGAGTTTTATCTTGAAAAAGTTACTTGTGGTTACTTCTGGAACATTCTAGAGGTCGGTTTGATGAAATGGATGCGCCTCCAGTTGGTTCATGTATCTCTATTAAGGGGGAACTTATCCCATCAATAAGGGAGCTATCCCACCCATAGAGGGGGATGATCCCATTGATAGTGGACCTGAATAACCTCTTTACAGCACTATAAATAAAGGCATTGAGCCAGAAGGAGAGGAGGTTGGAGCTATACATTTTCTTTGGGTAAATGCTGCAGGATTTAGGTCTTCCATTAGAGCCTTTGTGAGGAGAGATTGTCTTCACTTGATTCTACTTGGGAGAGGGTGAGCTTTGTCAAAGTAGAGGAAAACCCTTGATGGACCCTGGGAGGAATTTGCACAACACCAAGGCCAGGTTGTAAGAGTTTCTTTGTTTCGTTATTAATACAAACTGGTTTATTTTTCTCAATAGCTTGTGTTAATGAGTTATTTCATGTGTTCCTTGGTCTGCATGTTGAATATATGTTTTATTATATGAAATGCAAGTGCTTGGTAATTGTTTGATTGTTTGTGGTTGCAGGAATTGACTTGAAGGAGGAGCTCATCCGGATCGTCAAGAACGGACTTCAACAACAGCGTTTTGGAATAAGGTAAGCCTAAACACTTGTAGTTTTCATGTTGTAAAAGGTGTATTTAGAGAAAGATCACTCCATTTTGTCTTGTTTGTCATTAGAATGTCTTAGACTTCTAGGAAGGTCAGTCGTGTCCGCACCCTTGACAGATTCCGTGTGACACTCACTCGGCACAGCATACCGATACGCTGTCAAAATCGAGCAAAAGTTCAAACAGAAGAAGCGAGACTTTGGATCTGCAAATCCGAAGCCCAAAGGACAAAGCCAAGGCGGGGTGACCCAAGACAACCCGTCGAAGCCGCAAGAAAAGAACAACACCATGAAGCCGAAGAAGGACATAGGAAAGTGGTGTGAGTTCCACAAGAGTCCCACTCATAACACAAGTGAGTGTCGGACCAAGCAGTCACTGATGGTCGAGTTGAAGGCTTCTGAATCAGATTCATGTTCTGACCCTGAGCCAGAACCCGACAAGGGGAATGGCAAGGGGAAGGAGATCATTGATGCGGATCCCAGTGCCACTATTGCCACTGCCAAGATCCAGAAAGATGAGCCCGAAAATCCAGAGGAAGGGGAGCGTCTTTTCCACTCACAGATGTGGGTGAAGGGTTCGCCGCTACAATTCATTGTTGACAGTGGCAGCCAAAAGAACCTTGTTTCAGCAGAGGTAGTGAAGCGGTTGGGCCTACCGACTACACCACACCCACATCCATACAGTATTGGGTGGCTTCATGAAGGACGAGATCTAAAAGTTCGTCAGCAATGCCGCCTTCCCTACAGTATCAAACCCTTCACAGACGAGGTATTGTGTGATGTTACACCTCTAGATGTTTGTGATGTATTATTAGGCCAGCCATACTTGTGGAGGCGACATGCTGTGTATGAGTCTAGACCTCGTGCTATCATTATTTCTTTGAATAATTCATTATACAGGATACCGGAGGTAGCCCCACCTACTGCCACATCTTTGATCACTACCAAAAAAGGCAGCAAGCTCATATCACAGACCAGGAAATTCATCTGTCTAGTTCACTCCCAAAGTAAGGGGAAGATCGTTGCTACATCCATGACCCCTGCAAAGGGTTCCTCCACGCAGCAGCAACAGCAAAGGGATACGGTCATGACAAAACATAGGAACAACTTCTCCTCACCCACATGGGTACCACACAAGTTTCAGGTGGGAAACAAAGTCTGGTTGCATCTGCAGAGAGAACGCCTTACCAGAACCCATCAGAAGCTTAGACCACTCTGACATGGTCCTTATAACAGTACCAAGGCTGTGGGGAACAATGCTTTGGAGCACATCATTCCTCCATTCCTTTGCCTGCACCAAGTTTTCAATATGGACCATCATCGACCATGCTTCCCACCATTACTGGACACATCAGAGATTGCAGGACAGGTTCAACAGATGGAGGAACTCAACGCAATGGGGACCATTGCTTCCTAAGGGGGGAGGAATGATCCAGGTGGATGTTGGTGGCCACCCACCTATCCCATTTGGACCCCCACAACTGTCTCTTTCAGCTTTTTCAGTTTCCTAAATTGTAGCACAGTTTACTATTTTTAGTAGTTTTTCGGGTCCTGAACTTCTGAAGTCGTTTTGAGGCCCTAAACGACGTTTTTTTTGGAATCTGGGGCAACATGGGTACATGGACCCATGTTGCCTCCCAAAGTGGTAGTACTCGGATAGATCTTTCTAACAAGCTATTGTACACGTCAAACGGAGATTGTATGCCAAAGTTACGACCCCGGGAAATTGATGTACCAATTTACCCAAACGAGGCCCACAATTTGGCGTTTCATCTTCTAGGGTTAGGTTTTGGAATGTGAAGGGTTTTCCATTGTTTCTGAAAAATAAATAGGCCCTCGAGCCTCATTGTAACACAGTTCAGAACAGTTCAGAGGCATGTAGCCGCACATCTCTTCTCAGAGATAAGCTACCATCGCCCTAGCTGGTTTATTTCCATTTCTGGTTGTAAGCATATTTCTGTATTTTCCATTAATGAAATGAAGTATTATTTCCGTTGCATCTCTGTATTTATGGTTATCACATCTTTGTGTATATGGTTATCTCTGTAATTTGTTGTGTTCCTATTTAAATCCGGATCACAGAGCTATTTTGGCTTCAAGGGGATGCCTTTGTTGCTGAGGCGTTTTTCTCGGGCCTATGGTAGACTTCGTTCAGTGGGAGATCCATGTGATCGATTCTGGTGGTGAAAGAAGATGGTGAGTAGTGGATAGATAGAGATCGAGAAATTTAATGGTCGGAGTTTTGAGTTGTGGAAACTCAAGATGGAGGATCTTTTGGTGGATAAATATCAGTGGATCGTGGTAGATCTGGGTACTAAACCAACAGGAGTGTCTGATGAAGAATGGAAGAAGTTGGATCAGAAGGCAAAGAGCACAATATGATTGTGTGTCTCAGATTCAGTTTTGTTGAATGTATCAAGGGGAGCTATGGCGAAGGCTTTGTGGGACAAGTTAGGGACTTTGTACCAATCTAAGTCTCTGGTGAATAAACTATTCCTATGGAAAAATCTATATAACCTGAGGATGAAAGATGGAGACTCGGTGACAGAGCATCTGAATGCGTTTAATATTGTGGTAAGTCAATTATAGTCTATTGATATCAAAATTTCAGATGAAGATAAGTCCATTAGTTTGTTGTGTTCTATACTAGATTCATGGGATAGTCTGGTTATTGCAATAGGTAGCAATGCAACTGCCTTGCAGTTTGATGAAATAGTCTCATCCTTCCTGACGGAGGAGATGAGATGGAAAAATATGGAGAGTCAGAATGGTGATGCCTTGTCTGTACGAGGACAGTCCGAGAATAGAAACAAAAATAAGTCATTGAGTGGGAGATCTAAATCTAGAGGGAGATCTAAATCTCTCGAAAAACCTGTAAAGGTGGTGTGCTGGAAATGCAGAAAGGAAGGGCACTACAAAAGGGACTATAAATCTAAAGCTCCTGACAAAGGAAAGGGATCCGATGATGCTCCTTCTGCAGAGGTGAAAAACACCTTAGATAAAGGTGGGGATGTGTACTTGTTGTTGAACAGTAAAAATGGTCTTTTTAACCTCTATTTACCCTACATTAATTATCAATCCAGGTACAATTTTTTTATCTCAAGAGTGTACTTAGTCTGAGGCGGTCACTTGTTCAAGAGTAATGCTTGCAGTATAGTGCTCACAAAAGTAAATGGATGCTGGAAACAAACTCTAATTGTAATGGCAAGAAACTTAAATGCTTTGTAACTAAATCCAAAAACTATAGCAATCATCAGTCAAGGATGCAGTAATGATAAATCTTTCATTTGTAAACTGATGTAAATGAAAATCAATCAAAGAAAAGATCTCCAATCTGAGAACTAAACAACATTAGTCAATGTTCGTTACAATTGTAGATCTTTCTATTCACACCAAAGCAAATACTTGAAATGACAATTCAATTAACAGAAAAGGAATAGCAACTAATCTATTAAAAAGATCGAACAACAAGGCTTAATCTACAAGAATGAATTAAGCGACAATATTAACCAAAAGGAATTGAACATCAACCTAAGAAAGGAACAACAAACCAAAACAGAAATTGAACAGCAAATTTAATCAAATGTAAACACACGGTGACTATGGAATCAGTAATCTTATTCTAACATAAGGAGTATTAACCACAGTTATAAAGGAATGGCAATTGCAGTTGTAATGGAATAGTAATCGAATGAACAACAATCACAATTGTAAGTAAACCGTAGCTAAATGAACAGCAATATCAATCTGTAAATGAACAGTAATATTGATCTGTAAATGAACAACAATATCAATCTGTAAATGAATAGCAATATCCGAATTAGACAATGCGATATTGTTTCAGAATGAACAACATAACATTTTCAGTTGCAAATAATAATCTTACTATTCAATTATGAATTCAATATAACAGAGCAAGAAATGTTCAGGAACAGAAGATTACTAAATAAAGCAAGTAAAGGAAATCAAACCACACACGACTGTAATCAGAAAATAATGATACAGAAAGCAAGTGATCCACTAGGGCTAGGCCCTTAGCCACCAGGGACGCACTGCTACGGTTACTCCAGGATCAAAATACGAAACAACAATGAAGTTATGTATTAATCATAAAAACAGAGTTACAACTATTGCTCTTTAAAGAGAGTTGATGATCAAAGTTCAGATTACAATAGTGAATTCTATAAATCAACAATAACATCTGCCCCTTGGGCTAGCAGCACTGTCCCTTTTTATAATGGCCAGGCAGAAATACCAAAAATACAGATAGCCTTGAGGTAGCGATCCCTCAGGATCGGGATTTTCCATATCTTTAATCTTCAGTTATCTTTTCGTCCTCTTGCGCTGATACCGCGTTTCTTCTTCCTTTTCCTGGTCCATGCACTCCGATCTTGATTTCCTCGTCTGGATGCGGTTTCCTGTCAAAGGGACAACAGTTGGTCCTGCTTTGTCTTTTCCTCCGAAATGGCGATTTTCCATTTTCTTCACTTTCTGCATAGAAAAAGACAATAATTAATCATTTTACATCAATCACAAATCCCCTTAATTCTATCATAATCCTTTATCATATGACCATCTTAGAATGTAAAGAAGTTATGATTTAAAGGAAAAGATAGAGAAATAAGTGGTAATTACATACCTTTTCCAATGCTCAACACACCCCCTACTTACCCTTTTTCATGCCCTCATGAAAACATTGTAATTGACATGCAAGGCAGTTAGGGAATAGGCTGGAGAAGGATTTTCAGTCAGTGGTCTAAAACCATGATTTCTAGCTAAGACTTCAAAAATATGCCCTGTCTGACCTTCAGGCAATTCATATAAGGCTCTATACCCTGGTGCAGGATACCAGATGATTGGACTTCGAAACCTACAACCTAACCAAGACGGGCCTTCTCTCAAGATGAGGTCACCATAGGTAACCAAGCGATCAACAGCTAGCTTAAAATTCTCATAATTGAATGGCTCTCTATTTTGGATATTCCTATTGGAAGTCTGGTATCAGAATTTGGTTGCTTCTATGGCAAGGTCTTTGGTGGTTAGGAAGTATTCTACCCTTGCTAGACAACTGGTGTGTGAATAGGTCCAAATGTCTAGATCACACCCTTTGTTCTCATTAAGATTCTATGCTTATTCCACAGTTGCAATGGGTTTCTAGGTTCACCCTTACCCAGAGATCTAACCTGTTCTCCTGTCTCTCGAAGGTATTGTAGGCTTTAAGCCACTTTGTCTGGTTAACACCAAAAGAGATAAATGCCTGAAGCTGGATATCATCCACAAAAGGGCTAGGGTTCTTTTTCGTTTCACCATCCAACACAAGATTATGCAAATAAAACTCACATAGAAATCGCTGGACTTTCACCCCATAATGCTTACAGTAGTTTATGAAATCATCAATAGTTTTTATCTCTATAGGCACCCTTGCCTTAACAGCCTTAATTTTCAATTGTAAATACCTTTCCATCAAAAACAAAGCATAGTTTTTGGCAGGTGCCCTACATGCTAGAACATCAGTATACAAAGAACATAAGGTATCCATTTGATTCATAACTGTGTCTAGTTTATTGGTTACCTTTTTAACTTTTTCATCTTCCCTTCGCCATCCATCGAAGGCCTCGCTCTCTGATGCATCGATGTCCTTTACCTGCTATTATAACTTCTGATATTTCCCTTGAGGAACAATTTCCTCTGTGAGATTTTCTATCATTTTTTGGGCCTGTGCCAGATATTTTTGAAGTTTCACTATCCTCGGGTCATTATCCATCATGACATTTTTGGGCGAGAGATCTACCTGGATCTCCTTACTGCAACATCTGGTTTTTATAGTCTGTGGTTCCTTCTCACAAACTGTCCAGTTGGTCGTGATGCTAGAGGACAATGCCTCTGTCTGGGCTTCCTTATCACAGACTGGTGTGTTTTCTGTTTGTGCTTCTGCATTTGTAACAGCCACACGCTGTTGTTTGTAGTCTTGAATAATAACGGGTTTGACTTGAGTCCTCTTGGTCTTCTTCTTATGGGGTTTTTCCTGGGTGGTTACATGCTTTGCTCCAGGGGTTCTTTTTGAGCTTTTCCCCATTTTTAGGACCCTTATTTGTTGTCTGAGTTGTTTAATTACATTTAGCAGTCTCTGCTATTCCTTTCACAACTTTTTGATTTCATTTGTTTTCTTCGAAGGAACAACTGTTTCTTTTCTTGGGCTTAGGTTTTTTTCTTTAGGGATTGTATCCTTGCCTTGCCTTGGCCAATTTCCATGTTTTCTGCTTGGAACCCTTCTTCAGTGTTCTTGTCTTGCTGATCAGATTTCTCAGGGGTGGAAACCTTGGGTTGTTCTGTTGTCTCCTGGGCAGCTTCTTCTTCTACTTCTTCTTCATCGTGAATTTCTTCAGGTGTACTCTAACTGTGAGCATATTGTTCCTGAGATTGTCTTTCTTCTTCCTCCTCATCACACATCTCCTTAGATGAACTCCTGCTGTGAGCAGAGTGTTCCTGTTGTCCTCCCTCAATATCGGGGTTGAGTGGGCTATAGGGTTGGACATACTCACCCATATTGGCCAAAATTTGGGCCAATTCATCTTCTTGTAGAGGGTTTTGCAATGGGATTTCGCTAGGTTTCTCTGCTTCCTCCCCTTCTTCCTGACCGGATTACTTAGTTTCCTCTTCTGGTTCCTCTTCTTCATTTTCTTCTAATTCTTCTTCATTTTCCCCTCCTTCAAGTTGTGGGGGTTGCTCGTCCTCTGAGTCATGTATTTCTACAGGCTGACTATTGTTTTCTTGGGGATTTCCCAAAATTACTCTGCTTCTCCCCCATCTAACAATCTGTCTTCGTTTCTGCGGTCTGATTGATGTGCTAGCAGTGCATTTTCATTTCGAGGCTGGCAAGGCCAATCCCCCATCTATTGATAAAATCAATTCTTCCCAACTACTCTGCTGTTGGGCGAGACTGTAACTGACTATCAACCGAATTGAACCGTGATGACTTACTATTGATTCTACATGATGGGATTTTCTTATACTTTGGGCAGAATCATGCAATAAAAAATTCAAGTATGCGGGAAAATTCACAACACATTTTTGTTTTAATACAACTAACAATTTGAGATGGCATGGTCTTACCATGTCTTTTCTTCCATCACAAGTGATGTAGCTTTGGACAATTCTGGCCAATTCTACCCAAGGTTCTCCCAGGGTTGTAGGCAGAACTCCTTTCCCTTTGATAGTAAGGCTCTGTCCTTCGTCCTGGAAGATGGTTATAGTGTCTTGCAGTCTCATCTTTTTCAAGGTCCATACTGGTCCAACGGCTGGCAGTCCCAACACTTCAACAATTATCTCATCTGTTACTGCTATTTGTCTTCCCCTCACCATGGGATGATCTTCCTGTAGATTCTGCAGAAATAAATTGCCATCGTCTCGTTAGACTGCTGTAGACGGTTAAGGTAGGCAATCCATCCTGCCCTTACTAAGATTTCACGTGCAGCATCAACGACCATTAACACCTGTGGTTCGCTGCGAATTGATCTGCCTCCCATTTTGTTCAAGCTTAGCACACTATTAAAAAAACACAGAGATGACAATGGAATAGCAGGCTGTTCAAATTTTTAACTCACTGTTAAAAAACATAGAAAAAACATAGAAATGGTGTTGGAACAGCAAGCCGCGCATATTGGGAAATACAATACCATTAAACTTGCTATTCTCGAGTTTTGATGGAGTCATAATACCTCCAAATAATGAGTTGACACGTGTGCCAGTGCATTATGGAGATCACCCACACCCCCATGAAATGTGATAGGTCGTCCTCGACTGACAAATAAAGGAGCAGCATGTTGAACTGCAATCGTACAGTAGAATAAAGGAACAATGTATAGATCCATGACATGTTTACAAAAATGAGCGGATTACTAAAATCGAGGCTTATGATGGAAATCGCTAATAAATATGGAAATGTCGTGATATGATGCGAAAAATAGAGGATAGGACAGCTGATGTAAGTAAAAGTTCTTATGCGGTCATTATCCACTTTAACCATTATGATTGATTTATAAATGATTTTCATGTATAAAAGGTTCGAAAGGGTTATATAACATAATCTCATTTGAAATCAATATAAAGATATAAGAAGAAGGGTTTATAATGACTATTGGTGTATGAAAAATATGACTTCAATACCATCAGCATAGCTCTATTTCCCACAGGTGTCTATAACCTTGACAGAGTTGCTTGTTTCACCCTTGGAAACATAATCCTTTGTGTATGCCTAGGAAAGTGTTGTGCAATGTCAGAATGGAGGCCATTCTGCTAGCTTGGTAACTAGATGAATCACAATGCCATTCACGAGGAAGGAGTGAAAGGTGGGAAGGTCGGCTCGTGATAAGACCTCCTGTTCCAAGGACTTTTTTTATTTTTCTAATATACCTCTTGGATCATATCCCTGGTGTGGTGGCCATAGTGGGAATGCCACTTCACTTGCTTCCTTATGATCATGGTAGGCTGACTCTTGATGAGACCCCCTATCCTTCATCTAAAAAATCATGTTAGTAATCATATAGATATATATTTTTTCTTTTTTCTTTTCTTTTATATAGCACTTTCCTATTTATATACAGAGGGTGGCTCAACACTCCTTAAGAGTAGGGATAGTGGAAGAAGTCTGAACATCTCAATAGTGGAAAATATGCCCTTATTCTTATTCAATAATAATGATCAAAGAGAATTATGAAGATTTAAGGAAGAACCAACATGATAAAAATAATCAATCAAATTGGTTTTAGTGAAAATAAAGACAACAAAGTGATATAAATAGTTGTGCCCTTTTCTCTTTTCTCTTATCGATTCAAAGCAATTTCTCTAAAGATAACTATTTTTCTTTTGTTTGCTGATTTCAATATGCTCTAGTTTTTTTATTCTTGCATAAATGTATAGTTGGGCCTTAAATGCCCATCATTCACAAAAATATTCTAAATCATGAAACACACACACACAAAAACAAAAAAAATGCACTCAAAAAGTGTTGTTCCTTAGATGGAACAACTACTGTTCCTTTAGAGGGACAACAAAAGAACATCTGCATGCAAAAACTGTGGTTCCTTTAAGAGGAACAAAAAGCAAAAGAAAAAAACATACTCGAAAAGGAACAAAAGTTGTGCCTTAAGAGGAACAACAAATAAAGCAAGCGCGAAATAAAATACTGCTCCTTTAGCAGAACAGCCTAAGATCATCCGAAATCGAAACTGCTGTTCCTTCAGAAGGAACGGTAGAAGGGAAAAAAATGCGAAGGAGGGTTGTTCCTTTAAAGGAGCGACAAAAAAATCTGGCGGAAGTGTTGTTCCTTCGGAAAGGAACAACAAAGATGCAGAGATGTTGTTCCTTCGGAAAGGGACAACAAAAAAATGAAAGTGATGTTCCTTTTTGAAGGAACAACAATAAAACGAAACTGTTGTTCCTTCGGAAAGGAATAGAAGAAAACGAAAGTGTTGTTCCTTCAGAAAGGAACAGTAAAAACAAAAGTGTTGTTCCTTTGGGAAGGAACATAAAAAAAACTAAAGTGTTGTTCCTTTAGAAAGGAACAACAAAAATGCAGAAGTGTTGTTCCTTCGGAAAGGAACAACAAAATGTGAAAATGTTGTTCCTTCAGAAAGGAACAACAAAAGGGCGAAAATGTTGTTCCTTCGAAAAGGAATAGCAAAATGCAAAAGTGTTGTTCCTTCGAAAAGGAACAACAAAAAGGCGGAAATTTTGTTCGTTCGGAAAGGAACAAAAAAATGCAAAAGTGCTGTTCCTTCGAAAAGGAATAACAAAAAGGCGGAAATGTTGTTCCTTCGGAAAAGAACAACAAAAAAAAAATGCAGAAATGCAAAAATATGTACAGAAAGTAATTTATACAAGCAAAAAAAGAAAAATTTATGTACAAAATTTGCGAACAATGAAATTACTTAGTGAACCAATGCCGAGGAAGGGTTATTTTCCTCAGCAAGAATCTACATATTAGAATCTTCCCAGAGTCGCTGGTAGAAGGATTCCCAAGTAAAAGATTTATGGTAAAATCGCACTCGGTGGCCATTTGCTTTAAAGTATGTCCAGATCCATCAATAGTAGTCAAAGTAATGGTGTCATTGTCATGCACTTTCTGGATTTCATATGTTCCAAGCCAGTGAGTTTGAAGTTTTCTCAGAAAATACTGAAACCTAGAATCATATAGGAGTGCCCAGTCTCCTTCGTAGAAGATTTTCTTTTGATCAAGGCGTCATGCCATTTTGCTCTCTACTGTTGGATTAATGCAGTGTATTGAAGATCCAAGAGCCTAATTTCATCTAACTCGTTAATTTGTTGTAATCTATTAGTCTGGGCCTCATTTAAATTCAGACTGATCTCCTGTGCTGTTCTTAATGTTTGTATTTCGAACTCTATTGGAAAGATGGGTTCCTTTCCAAATACTAGCTGATATGGTGAATAACCGGTGGTGTTTCTCCATGTTGTTTGGTATGCCCACAAGGTTTTCGGAAATCTTGAAGCCCAATCACACTTTGTGATGCAATGGTTTTTGTTAATATTTCCTCTATCACTTTATTCGTGCTCTCAATTTGGCCATTTTCCTGTGGGTGATACAGAGTGGTAATTTTGTGCTGAATGTGATAATTGTTTAATGTTGCAGCGATTTTATTACCTACAAACTGTGGTCCTCCGTATGTGATTATGTCCCTTAGGAGGCCATATCGCACAAATATTTGGAACAGGAAGTGAATCATAGAGTCCTTTGTAGCTCTTGGAAGTGCCTCAACTTCAACCCATTTGGTAACATACTCTGTTGCTACTAGAATATATGTTTTCTGATTTGATGATGGGTTGATCGGACCAACAAAATCGAGTGCCCAACACTCAAATGGTTTGATTACTAGCTGTGGGTTTAAAGGCATTTCTTCAGATTGTCCAGGGCATCCTCCTCTTTGGCAACTGTCACAACTTGAACAAATTTCTTAGCGTCTTTAAAGATTGTGGGCCAATAATAACCTGCTTGAAAAACCTTGTGACTAGTTCTTCAAATCTGCGAAATGTCTATCATGACAAGATTTCAGAATGTCAAATATTTCGACTTCACGGATGCATCCTCTGATGTGCATATCTGCCCATGTATGAAATAGGTAGCCCCTAATCCAAGAAAATCAGGTACTACATTGCACAATCTATTTTCATTCATTGGGGGTCAGATGCTTTGGTAATTTGCCTATTGATAAAGAATTTGCAACATCAGCATACCAAGGTGTTTTGACAGTAACAAAAAATAAATTTTCATCTGGAAATTGATCTTCGACTGCTACTGTGTCCACTATTCTCTTTCCCAGGTCGATCTTTTATTGTGATGTCAAATTCCTGCAATAAAATCAACCATCTTGTTAATCTACCATTTGTAATAGGTTTGTTTGCTAAATATTTTATGGCAGAGTGATTTGTATATAAAACAACAGGATATCCAATGATAAAATACCTAAATTTATTTACAACATGTATTATAGCTAAAAATTCTTTTTCAGTAACAGTGTAGTTTAACTCAGTAGGAGACAAATTCTTGCTGATATAATAGATTGCATATGGTGTTTTGACTTCTTCCTGCCCAAGGACTGCTCCAATAGCTGCGTCTGAAGCGTCTAATGAAATTTGAAATGGCAGTCCCAATCTGGGCCTCTGAGCACCGGGGCCGTTGACACAAGCTTTTTTAGATCCTCAAAAGCACGGTCGCATTTATCTGTCCAGACAAAATCAACATTCCCTGTTAGTGCGTATAGAGGTGCAGCTATTTGAGAAAAATGTTCTATGAATCTCCTTTAATAACCAAAAAATCCTAGAAAACTACGTACCTATGTCTATATGATAGGAGTAGGTATTAACAAAATTATTGGAATTTTGGTTGGATCTACTTGTATTCCAGCTGCTGAGATATAATGACCGAAGATGAGCCCTTCAGTCATCATCATATAGCACTTTTCATGGCTCAAGCAAAGCCTAGTGGCGATACATCGTTGTGGCACCTCTTCCAATGTGTCTAGTGTTGGCTCAAAATCATCTCCGTATGGTGTGAAATCATCCATATATACTTCAAGCCCTTCATTTATTAAATCTGAAAAGATGTTGAGGATGGCCCTTTGAAATGTGGCAGGAGCATTACATAGGCCAAAGGGTAGGACTCTGTAGGCAAATATTCCCCACGGACAAGTAAAATTAGTTTTGTCCCGGTCTTCCGGGGCAATCTGAATTTGATTGTATCCACTGAAGCCATCCAAGAAAGAAAATAATTTCTTTCCTGCTAATGTCTCTAATACTTGATCAATGAATGGAAGGGGAAAGTGATCTTTCTGGTTTGCTTTGTTTAACTCTCTATGATCTACACAAATCCTCCACATTCCATTCTTCTTTGGCACAACTACTAGTGGAGAGACCCACTTGCTATCGGAGATTGGATAAATAAAGTTTACATCCAAAAGTTTTTGTAATTCAACTTTCACAATATCTTTTAGATGAGGGTTGAGTCTCCGTTGGGGTTGGCGAACGGGTCTAACATATTTTTCTGTATAAATGTGGTGTGTACATAGCCAGGGATCGATTGTCTTCATATCCAAATAATCCCATGTAAAATCTTCCTTATATTTTCTCAGTAGTTGGACCAACTTTTCTTCTTGTTCAGGAGTCAGGTTATTGTTAATATTCAAGGCTTTTCCTGGCTCAATCTCTATAGTTTTGCTGTTTGAAACAGAGGTAGTGGGTATTGTTTGATCATGAGTGTCTTTGAGAGGATCTTCTTCTAGTTCATTGTCAAATGTTGCCTCTATCATGTGACATTGTACATGGGATCTGGATTCAGATTGGTTAATGAAGTTGTTAATAACATCATCCTTTGTTTGATCTTTAAAATCGAGGGCATCTTCTATGGTTAATGGGGATCTAATATTTTCTGTGAGGTATGATATAGGATCATTGGTAGTTTTTATTATTGTTACACTTGGCTGGGCTGGAGGGTATAGGGCTAGATTCTTGATATTACTCCCTCTAGTTATGGTCATACTACCTTGTTGGCAGCCAATGTAAGCATCAACAGTGGCAAGCCAAGGTCTGCCTAAAATTAACGGGTGTCCATCGAGTCGGTTTTTGGGGTTTATTATCAGAAAGTTAGCAGGATATTCCCAGGAATCTACTAATACCATTACATCATGTAGTGTACCTTCTGGCCTAACTACTGATCGGTCAGCCAGTTCTAATAAGGTGGAGGTTGGTTCCACTGATGTAATGCCCAGCTTTTGACAAGTGGTGGTTGTTAAAATATTAATTGTAGCCCCTAAATCAACTAGGGCATTTGAAAAGGTTTGTCCATTGATTTGCACTGTCACTATTGGATTTCCTGGGTCTTCATATTTGACAGGTGCTTCTCTTCCTGATAACAGATCAGATAGGGTGCCAACTACTTGGACTGTTGGGTTATTTGTTATTCTCCTCCTTGGTTTTTTTATACATAGCTCTTTGATTTTTTTGCATATATTGGGATATCTTGGATAGCTTGGAGGAGTGGGATCTTTATATACAAATTCTTTAGTTCTCCCAGAATATCAAAGTCAGGATGTTCTATAGGGCGCGGTATGATTAATCGTTCTGGGAATGGGGGAGAAGATGTGGTTGCTTGGTCATGAGTCTGTTGTCTGACCACATCTTCTTCTTGTAATGGTTGTTCTGCGGGTAACTGATTTTCAACTTGAACATTTTTGTCTCCCTCAGTTTCTATAATGCGTCTAGACCTTAATTGAAGGTCATTGCACTCCCTTAGATCAGTTTCTAGTTCTGGTGTTTTGATTATTTGAATAGATTGAACTGGTCTGTTATTTGGGTTTAGGTTGGGTTGGGTTGGGAGTTGCAGTCTTAAGTTGGACTGGGGATTTTGTTGTAGTGCATATGGCACTGGCAGTGTAGGTTGAGGGAGTGGAATGGTTCCAGCTAGCTGATTCATCGGTCTTTGCTAGTTTGTCTCCCATGCTTGACTCTGTGAAGTGGGAGGGGACCATTGTGTTGGATATGCATTGTTTTGCCAATATGGTGGAGGGTAGGGAAAATTTGGCCAGTTAGATTGGCTTGTTTGATTCGGCCATGGTGATGAAGGAAATGGTTGTTGTGACCAGTTTGAAAAGGGAGGTTGATTTTGCCACATTGTATTATATTGCTGAGCATGATATTGCGGAGGCTGGAAAGAAGAAGACGGATCGGAGGACATACCTGGTTGTCAAGGTTGCCATTGACAAAACTGATTGAGTAGGTACACTGGCTCTAATTCTTCTTTTGCTTCTTTGTATACTGCTTTCAAACCAGGAAGTGAGGGATAGTTCTCTGTGGAGTGATCTTTTGTACATATAGCACAGACTTGAACTGCATCTAGTGGTCACTCTTTGTGGCTATGTTTCTTTCTGCATCTGGGGCAGAATATTGCTAGGTTTTGCTCTGCTTATGCTTGTTTCTATTTTTCTTGCATAATATCGAGATGCGTTGTCAGAATCCCCAATATATCAGTTTTGAAATTCTCTAGTAAATTTCTGACTTCTACGCGGGTTACTCCTCCAGAGATCTTGTTGTCCCTTGTGAACCTGTCATGTTCCGCTGGTTTTAGCCTTGTGCTGCCTCGTGAACTCCTGATACATAAGTCAATAATGTCAGCAAAATTTTCTTGATAAATGTCTCCTTTTCCCATAATATTTAGTGTTTCAACCCATTGTTCCTTCATGCCTTTAATTAATGTTGTTTTTAATACATTGTCAGGTAAGGGTAATGATGCATAAGGAGATCTTTGAAGATTATACTGAAAACGTTCAACATATTCTTCTAGTGTCTCATTAGGTCTAGCTACCATCTGAAATATTTCATCCTTTAACTCTCTAGACCTACAATAATCCTGATATTTTTTTAGGAAAGCACCTTTCATCTGATCCCAGTCGTTTATGACACCTCCACCTAACCCCATAAACCATCATAACGTAGCCCCTTTTAATGTAGAGGGAAATAATTTTAGCTTTTGGGGATCGGTGGTATAGTCGTATCCCCTGCACAGCACATCGAATTCAAACAAAAATGCGTCTGGATCTTCCGATGTTAGGCCATGGAATGTAGGGATATGTTGGAGAGGAATGGCCTTCATAGGTGCATTGACTGCAGTATCTACAATGGGATATTGCAACGTGGAGGTTTGAGGTGTTTGCTGGTTCTGGGCCATTTGGTCAAATATGTGCCAATATCCTTCTAGGATTTATAGGAGGGTATTCCTAGGATGGCTAGAAAGAGCAAGAATGGCCTTAACAAGAATGGCATTAATAGCACTTCCTTTGTCTGGGATGATGAGAGTTTCTTGCTGAACTAATGTCTAGGGAGATCTTAGCTCTTCAAGTTCTTTAGCTTTGTTCTGGATAATTTTGACAGCACTTCCCTTATCTGGGTTGCTTAATGGCTGAACTATTCCAAGAGGAGATATTGGTTCTTCGGTTTCCCCTGTTTCTCCTCCTCCTTCGCAGAGATTACTATGGTTCCCTTGTAATGATTTTGGGCTAGAATTCTCAATTTCTTGAAAATCTTGCTCCTCTGTTTGGTTGTGCACCTAAGCAAAGGCTACAGATAGTGATCCTGTGGCCCGAAGGGAACTGGTAGGTTTTCTAGAAGCATCTTTTCTAGGTCCTACTGATGGCTAAGATTCTGATTTTTTAAGGATTTCGTTTATAAAGATCGATCGGCCAAGCGTCACCCTCCCCTTAGCTTTATCAGGATTGGGTAGAGGTTTAAGATTCTTTTCATGCTTTTTCAGCTTAGTCATGCACACAAATCAAATACTTATTTCTACCCCAAATAAAAATAAATATGTAGGAAAGCGGGCGGGGGAGCAGGGTTGTTACATGCTCCGTACACAGGTTCTTACCTTCTGTTTTTAAAACCCAACTCTCTCCTAGCAGGTACTTACACTACTCTCTCTTCAAAAGAAACAAATGGCTACACTCTCCTTGGCAACAACGCCAAAATGTTGAGTAGTAAAAAGGGTCTTTTTAACCTCTATTTACCCTACATTAATTATCAATCCAGATATGATTTTTTATCTCAAGAGTGTACTCAGTCTGAGGCGGTCACTTGTTCAAGAGTAATGCTTGTAGTATAGTGCTCACAAAAGTAAATGAATGCTCGAAACAAACTCTAATTGTAATGGCAAGAAAACTAAATGCTTTGTAACTAAATCCAAAAACTACAGCAATCATCAGTCAAGGATGTAGTAATGATAACTCTTTCCTTTGTAAACTGATGTAAATGAAAATCAATCAAAGACAAGATCTCTAATCTAAGAACTAGACAACAGTAGTCAATGTTCGTTACAGTTGTAGATCTTTCTATTCACACCAAAGCAAATACTTGAAATGACAATTCAATTAACAGAAAAGGAACAACAACTAATCTATTGAAAAGATTGAACAAGAAGGCTTAATCTACAGGAATGAATTAAGTGGCAATCTTAACCAAAAGGAATTGAACAACAACCTAAGAAAGGAACAACAAACCAAACATAAATTGAACAACAAACTTAATCAAATGTAAACACATGGCGACTATGGAATCAATAATATTATTCTAACATAAGGAGTATTAACCACAGTTATAAAGGAACAACAATTGCAGTTGTAATGGAACAGTAATCGAATGAACATCAATCACAATTGTAAGTAAACCGTAGCTAAATGAACAACAATATCAATATGTAAATGAACAGTAATATCCGAATTAGATAATGCGATATTGTTTCAGAATGAACAACATAACATTTTTAGTTGCAAATAATAATCTTACTATTCAATTACGAATTCAATATAACAGAGCAAGAAATGTTCAGGAACAAAAGATTACTAAATAAAGCAAGTAAAGGAAATCAAACCACACACGACTGTAATCGGAAAATAATGATACAGAAAGCAAGTGATCCACTAGGGCCGGGCCCTTAGCCACCAGGGACGCACTGTTGCGGTTACTCCAGGATCAGAAGACAGAACAACAACGAAGTTATGTATTAATCATAAAAGTAGAGTTACAGCTATCACTCTTTAAAGAGAGTCAATGATCAAAGTTCAGATTACAATAGTGAATTCTACAAATCAACAATAACATCTGCCCCTTGGGCTAGCAGCGCTGTCCCTTTTTATAATGGCCAGGCAGAAATACCAAAAATACAGATAACCTTGAGGTAGCGATCCCTCAGGATCAAAGGATCCTGAGGGATTCGCCATATCTTTAATCTTCAGTTATCTTTTCGTCCTCTTGCGCTGATACCGCATTTCTTCTTCCTTTTCCTGGTCCATGTGCTCCAATCTTGATTTCCTCGTCTAGATGCGGTTTCCTGTCAAAGGGATAACAGTTGGTCCTGCTTTGTCTTTTCCTCTGAAATGGCGATTTTCCATTTTCTTCACTTTCTGCATAGAAAAAGACAATAATTAATCATTTTACATCAATCACAAATCCCCTTAATTCTATCATAATCCTTTATCATATGACCATCTTAGAATGTAAAGAAGTTATGATTTAAAGGAAAAGATAGAGAAATAAGTGGTAATTACATACCTTTTCCAATGCTCAACACTTGGCTTCTTCAAGTACACATGTAGATCATGAGGCATGGTTGATTGATTCAGGTGCATCCTTTCACTTCACTCCCCATAGAGAGTGGTTTTGCGAGTGTGAGAAATACGATGGTGGTGATGTATTCTTAGGGTATGATAGGAAGGCTAGAATCATTCGTCGCAGAAAAGTAAAGTTGAAGTTGCACAGTGGAAGGGTTAGAACACTTCTGGGTGTTCTACATATTCCTGCATTGGCTAGAAATTTGGTTTTTGTAAGCAAGTTGGATGATGCAAGTGTAAAAACAGTGTTTGAGAAGGATACCTGCAAGATGGTTCAGGGAGCATTGGTATTGATGCGGAGAGTTCGAATTGGAACTCTGTACAAGCTGCAAGGTAGCACTGTTGTTGACGGGTACAATAGTTTTGTGGTTCCTGAAAGTGGAGCTGAAAAACTAGTGGTCTCTAGAAAGAAGACCATTTTGTGGCATCAAAGGCTTGGACATATTGGAGAGAAGGGCCTTCAAATACTTCATGGTAAAGGTATGGTAGAAGGTATGAGTAATATCTCTCTTGATTTGGATTTCTGTGAAAATTGTGTATATGGGAAGCAGAATTGGGTGAGTTTCCCCTCTGGTGGTAAGAGGGCGAAACAGATATTAGAGCTTGTGCACAGTGATGTGTTTGGACCTATGAAGGTTCCATCATTGGGTAATTTTGTGTACTATGTATCATTTATAGATGACTTCTCAAGGAATACATGGATATATTTTCTTAATAATAAATATGAAGTCTTTTATAGGTTTAAAGAATTTAAGGCTCTGGTGGAAAACCAGACAGAGAAGAAGATAAAGGTGCTGAGGACAGATAATGGTGGAGAGTTTTGCAGTAAGGAATTTGAAGAATTCTGCAAGAAATGTGGTATGGCACGGCAGAAGACTACTCCATACACACCTCAGCAAAATGGAGTTTCAGAAAGAATGAACAAGACGTTGATGGAAAGGGCAAGAAGCATGCTCAGTGGTGTTGGGTTAGGACAATAATTCTGGGCAGAGGCGGTGGAGACAGCATGTTACCTGGTCAATAGATCACCTTCATCAGTGTTGGAGGATAAGACTCCACAAGAGGTATGGACTGGTAAGAAACCCTCTCTTTCACATCTGAGGGTATTTGGATGGGATGCATATGTACATGTTCCAAAGGAGAAACGAACCAAGTTGGATAGTAAATCTGAAAAGTGCATCTTTATTGGGTATAAGGATGGTTTAAAGGGTTATAAGCTCTGGAACCCAGTGACAAGGAAGGCTATTTACAGCCGAGATGTGGTGTTCAGAGAGGTGAAAGATGTTATTAAACATGAATTGCAACCAAAGGAACCTGAGAAGGTAGAGTTTGAGCTAAAGAAGGAAGAATCAGACTCTACAGCAGAGGAGGAATCAGAAGATAAAGAGCCACAAACTCCGAGTGTGAGAAGATCAGTTCGAGAAAGAAGACAGCCAGAAAGGTATAGTCCATCTTCTTTCTGTTCAAAGTTTTCTTTATCTATTACTGATGATGATCCCAGAACTGTGAAGGAAGCAGTAGATTCAAAGGATGGAAAACTCTGGAAAGAGGCCATGGTTGATGAAATGGCATCTTTGCACAAAAATGAGGCTTGGGATCTGGTGGAGTTTCCGGTTGGAAGGAAACCCATTGGCAACAAATGGGTGTTCAAGAAGAAGAAAAATGCAGAAGGAAAGGTGGAGAAATACAAAGCTCGGTTGGTAGCAAAAGGTTATTCCCAGGTGCCGGGAATTGATTTTGGTTATATTTTTTCTCCTGTTGCCAAGGTAGCTTCTATTAGATTACTTTTATCTATTGCTGCTGCTTTTGATTTTGAGGTAGAACAGATGGATGTGAAGACAACATTTCTTCACAGGTATCTGGAAGAGGAGATCTACATGAAGCAACCTGAAGGCTTTGCGGTGAAGGGTAAGAAAGAACTGGTATGCAAGTTATAGAAGTATTTGTATGGGTTAAAATAGTAACCAAGGATGTGGTATCAGAAATTTGATACATTTATACAGGGACTTGGCTTCACCAGAAGCAAAGTAGATCACTGTGTGTATTTTAAATTAATTGGTGACCGTGTAATTTATCTGGTATTGTATGTGGATGATATGTTGTTGGTTGGAAATGGCAAAGAAATTATCAAGGATTTGAAGACCCAATTGTCCTCCAAATTCGACATGAAAGATCTTGGTGTTGCAAACTATATTTTGGGCATGGAAATTAAAAGAGATCAGGCAAAGAGGAAGCTCTGGTTAAACCAGAGGAAGTATGTCGAGACAATATTGCAGAGGTTTAATATGCAGGATAGTAAACCAGTAAAAGTTCCTATTCCTGTAGGTGTAAAGTTATCTGTTGAACAGTGTCCCAAGACACAAGAAGAGGAAGAGGATATGTCTCGTGTTCCATATGCAAGTGCAGTCAGTACCTGATGTATGCGATGGTCTGTATTAGACCAGACATTGCACATGCAATGGGAGTATTGAGTTGGTTTATGTCAAAACTAGGGAAGGAGCATTGGACAACAATGAAGTGGGTTTTTCAGGTATTTGCGTGGCACTAGTGATTATGATTTGTGCTACCAAGGAAGACCAGGATTGGACAGAGTTTTGGATATCCATGGATTTGTTGATGCGGATTGGGCTAGAGATCTGGATCAGAGAAGATCTACAAATGGGTATGTGTTTAACCTATTTGGAGGTGTAGTCAGTTGGATGAGTAAGAAACAATCTATAGTGGCACTATCAACTACAGAGGCAGAATACATAGCAGCCACTCATGCAAGCAAGGAAGCAGTTTGATTGTAGAGATTGTTTTCAAGTATGGGGTTAGTACAGGGAGCTATAAGGATAGACTGTGACAGCCAAAGTGCAATTTTCTTGGCAAAGAACCCTGCTTACCATTCAAAGACAAAGCACATTGATGTTCAGTATCAGTTTTTGAGGGATATGATAGAAGACAAAATGGTGTTGTTGGTAAAGGTGGGCACTTTGAAGAATATTGCAGATGCATTGACAAAATCTATGAGCTCTGAGAAGTTCTCTTGGTGTAGAGAAATAATGGGCGTTGCAGGGCTAGATAAATGACTAATATTTCTTGTGGACCCCTGTGGAAAGAAAACAACAAGTGGGAGAATGTTGGGTTGTGTTATTCTTTCCATGACTAGCCGATGTAGTGGACCCTATATTAGGTTGGGAAAACTTACCTATGGTTTTGTCCATTATTTTTGCACATGGTTTTGGACGCGATGGTTTTCGGTCCATGGTTTTGGATGCGATGGTTTTTGGTCCATGGTATTGGATGCTTCGGCATGTATAAATATGTATTGTAACATTGAAAAGAACATAATGAAAAGTCAAGCTGGTAGTCCCGGTTTTGGGATCCAGGGGAAAATCTCTATGTATATGTGTTTTATGTGTTATGCTCTCGCATTGTTAATTTTCTCTGTTTTAGAATTCATATGCAAGTAATTTCTATACGGGGCTAAAACCTACATTTTCGTATCGGAGCTGTTTTGGCTTCAAGGGGATGCCTTTGTTGTTGAGGGGTTTCGCTCGGGTCCATGGTAGACCCCATTCAATATAAAGTATAAAGACCATTATTATAAAATTCCCTGGGGTTTCCTTCATATTGACTTAGGTGATGAGGATGGGGCACATTATTCATCACACAAGAATATTTTCCATCACAGAGAATGCCACATTGACATTAATGACAGCCTTGACCAACAAAGCATTATCTGAATACATGGAAAGGGATCTCAAGGCTCAAAAGATTATTATGGAATTTATCAAAGATCCTCTTATTTCCTATGTAGCCGAACTAGAGTCATCTAAATAATTATATGATGAGATGATAGAACTTTTGTCTAAGATCACGATAGAAAAGATCATATCACTTAGATCTTATTTATATAATTTGAAGGTGTCAAAGGATGAATGGATATTGTCATGTTTCTCAAAGGCATCTCAAATAAAAGGTCAATTTCATGATCTGGGAGAGCTGGTATCTGATAACGAAATAATCTTTGTTAGTCTAAATGCATTGACTGATGAACAAGGTAACCTCATATCTACTAGGGAAGAGGAAGCTATCCCATTCATCAAATTATGGTCTCTCTACAAGGCAGAAGAAGACATGTTGAAGAAAGAAAGTAACAAAAGATCAGATAGAAGGGATCAATCAGTGACAAAAATAAAAGGGAAATTTGGAAAGTTTGGTCCTATAAGGAAAAAGAAGAACATGGCTATCGAAAGATGTTATGGTTGTCAGAAACTTGGGCACTATAGAAGAGATTGTCCTAAACATAAGAGGGACAAGGAAGAAGTCCATATTACTGAGGAAGTGAAAGAACCTGAGACAAAGAAGCTTAAGAAAGAAGAAGCAAAAAGATCACTTCTATGATTAAGATGATCTTCTTCACTAGAAGGTACTTTTCACTTGTAATTTATAGATAGAAAGAAGTGTAAATAAAATAGAATGCATCATATTAGAAAATATCATTGTGATAGAAGTATTAGAAGTAAGAGCTCGTGACATGGGAAGCAGAAAGAATGTTGTTGGGTTGTGTTATACTCTTTCGCAGAGCAATGCCAGGGGGTCACAAAGGGGGTATGCAGTGGGGCGATAACTCCCTTGTATGAGCTTCGGGGCAGCACCTCGGGAATTTTTTTTTGGATCCTATATTAGGTGGGTGGACCTACGTATGGTTTTGTGCATGTTTTTCGCACATGGTTTTGGGCATGATGGTTTTCTGTCCATGGTATTTTTTAGATCCGGTCAAGGGAACTATGTTATGTTATAATCCATGGTTAATGGATTGGGCTTTATGGATTCTTCGGCATGTATATATATGTATTGTAACATTGAAAGGAACATAATGAAAATCAATCTGGTAGTCGTAGTTTTGGGTTCCAGGGGAAAATCTTTGTGTATATCTATTTTATGCTTTATTCTCTCACCATTTTGTATTTTTTGTTTTTAGAATTTGTATGCAGGTAATTTCTGTACTAGGTTAAAACCTACATTTGGTATCAGAGTTGTTTTGGTTTCAAGGGGACGCATTTGCTATTGAGGGGTTTTTCTCGGGCCTGTGGTAGACCTTATTCAGTGGGAGGTCTGCATGATTGATTCTTGTGGTGTAAAAGAAGATGGAAAGCAGTGGAAATATAGAGATCACGATTGGTCATAGTTTTGAGTTGTGGAAACCCAAGATGGAGGATCTTTTGGTGGATAAAGATAAGTGGATAGTTGTAGATCCAAGTACTAAAACAACAACAATGTCAACTGAATGTTGATCGCAGTTGGATTGGAAGGCAAAGAGCACAATATGATTGTGTGTCTCAAATTCAGTATTGTTGAATGTATCAAGGGAAAGCTTCGGCGAAGGCTTTGTGGGACAAATTAGGGACTTTGCACCAATCTAAGTCTCTGGTGAATAAATTGTTCCTATGGGAAAAGTTGTATAACCTGAGGATGAAAGATGTAGACAAGGTGACAAAGCATTTGAAGGCATTGAATACTGTGGTAAGCCAGTTATTATCTGTTGATATTAACATTTCAGATGAAGCTAAGTGCATCAGTTTGTTGAGTTCTCTACCAAATTCATGGGATAATTTGGTTGTTGCAATAGGTAACAATGAAATTGCCTTGCAGTTTGATGAAATAGTCTCATCCTTGCTGTCAGAGGAGATGAGATGGAAAAATATGGAGGGCCAAAATGGTGATGCCTTGTTTGTACGAGGTCGGTCCCAGAACATAAACAAAAATAAGTCCTCGAGTGGGATATCTAAATCTCCAGGAAAACCTATAAAAGTATGTTGGAAATTCAGAAGGAAGGGCACTTCAAAGGGGATTGTAAAGCTAAAGCTCCTGAGAAAGGAAAGGGATATGATGATGCTCCTTATACAAAGGTGAAAACCACCTCAGATGAAGGTGGGGATGTCTACTTGGCTTCTTATTCAAGTACACATGTAGATCGTGAGGCATGGTTGATTGACTCAGGTGCATCCTTTCACTTCACTCCTCATATAGAGTGGTTCTGCGAGTATGAGAAATATGATGGTGGTGATGTATGCTTAGGGGATGACAGGAAGTATAGAATCGTTGGTTACGGAAAATTCATGTTGAAGTTGTAAGGTGGAAGGATTAGAACACTTCCAGGTGTTCTGCATATTCTTGCATTGGCCAGAAATCTTATTTATGTAAGAAAGTTGGAAGATGCAGGTGTAAAAATAGTGTTCGAGAAAGATACCTCCAAGATGGTTTGAGGAGCACTGGTATTGATGAGAGGAGTTTAGATTGGAACTTTGTACAAGATTCAAGGTATCATTTTTATTGACAGGTGCAACAATTCTATGGTTCCTGAAAGTGGAGCAGAAAATTTAGTGGTCTCTGGAGAAAAGACCATGCTATGGCGTCAAAGGCTTGGACATATTGGAGAGAAGGGCCTTTGAATACTTCATGGTAATGGTATCGTAGAAGGTATGTCTAATTTCTCTCTGGACTTTGATTTATGTGAAAATTGTGTATATGGGAAGCAGAATTGGGTGAGTTTCCCCTCTGGTGGTAAGAGGATGAAACTTATATTAGAGCTTGTGCATAGTGATGTGTTTGGACCTATGTCGGTTCCATCACTGGGTAAGTCTATGTACTATGTATCATTTGTAGGTGACTTCTCAAGGAATACATGGATATATTTCTTCAGGAAGAAATCTGAGGTCTTTGACAGGTTCAAAGAATTTAAGGCTTTGGTGGAGAACCAGACAGAGAAGAAGATAGAGGTGTTGAGGATAGATAATGATGGAGAGTTTTGCAAGAAGGAATTTTAAGAGTTCTATAAGAAGTGTGGTATAGCACGACAGAAGACTACTCCATACCCACCTGAGAAAAATGGTGTTTCAGAAAGAAAGAATAAGACGTTGATGGAAAGGGAAAAAAGCATGCTCAGTGGTGCCGGATTAGGACAAGAATTCTGGGCAGAGGTGGTGGGGACTACATGTTACCTGGTCAATAGATCACCTTCATCATCAATGGAGGATAAGACTCCATAAGAGGTATGGACTGGTAATAAACCTTCTCTTTCACATCTAAGGGTATTTGGATGTGATGCATATGTACATGTTCCAAAGGATAAAACAACAAAGTTGGATAGTAAATCTGAAAAGTGCATCTTTATTGGGTATAAGGATGGTTTAAAATGTTATAAGCTTTGGAACCCATAAAAAATGAAGGTTGTGTACAGCCGAGATGTGGTGTTTAGAGAGGTGAAAGATGTTATTAAACATGAATTCCTACCAAAGGAACCTAAGAAGATAGAGTTTGAGCTAAAGGATGAAGAATCAGAATCTACAGTAGAAGAGGAATCAGAAGATGAAGAGCCACAAACTCCAGCTGTGAGAAGATCAGTTTGAGAAAGAAGGCAACCATAAAGGTATAGTCCATCTACTTTCTATTCAAATTTTTCTGTATATAGAATTGATGATGATCCCAAAACTGTATGGGAAGCGATAGATTTAGAGGATGGAAAACTTTGGAAAGAGGCCATCATTGATGAAATGACATATTTGCACAAAAATGAGGCTTGGGATCTGGTGGAGTTGTCAGCTAGAAGTAAACCCATTGCAAGAAAATGGGTGTTTAAGAATAAGATGAATGCAGAAGGCAAGGTGGAGAAATACAAAGCTCGGTTGGTAGAAAAAGGTTATTCCTAGGTGCTAGGAATTGATTTTGGTGATATTTTTTCTCTTGTTGCCAAGGTAGCTTCTATTTGATTAATTTTATCTGTTGTTGTTTCTTTTTATTTTGAGGTAGAGCAGATGGATGTGAAGACAACATTTATTCACAGGGATCTGGAAGAAGATATCTACATGAAGCAACCTGAAGGCTTTGCGGTGAATGGTAAGAAAGGACCAGTGTGCAAGTTAAAAAAGTCTTTGTATGGGTTAAAACAGTCACCAAGGATGTGGTATAAAAAATTTGACAAATTTATACAAGAACTTGGCTTCACCAGAAGCAAAGAAGATCACTGTGTGTATTTTAAATTAATTGGTGACCGTGTTATTTATCTGGTCTTGTATGTGGATGATATGTTATTGATTGGAAATGACAAAGAAATTATCTAGGATTTGAAGACCCAATTGTCCTCCAAATTCGACATGAAATATATTGGTGCTGCAAACTATATTTTGGGCATGGAAATTAATTGAGACCGGACAAAGAGGAAGCTTTGGTTAAACCAGAGGAGGTATGTCGAGACAATACTGCAGAGGTTTAATATGCAGGATAATAAATCGATGAAGGTTCCTATTCCTATAGGTGTAAATTTATTTGTTGAACAGTGTCCCAAGACACAAGAAGAGGAAGAGGAAATCTCCCATGTTCCATATGCAAGTGCAGTTGGTAGCCTGATGTATCCAATGGTTTGTACTAGAACATACATTTCACATGTAGTGGGAGTATTGAGAAGGTTTATGTCAAAAGCAGGTAAGGAGCATTGGACAACAGTGAAGTTCCCTAGGAAAACATTTTTGGACCCTATATTAGGTGGGCAAACCTACCTATGGTTTTTTTCATGGATTTCGCACATGGTTTTGGGCATGATGGTTTTCTGTCCATGGTATTTTGTAGATCTAGTCAAGGGAACTACGATTATGTTCTAATCCAAAGTTAATGGATTGGGGTTTATGGATGCTTAGACATGTATATTTGTGTATTGTAACATTGAAAGTAACATAATCAAAAATCAATCTGATAGTCCTGGTTTTGGGATCCAGGGGAAAAACTCTGTGTATATATGTTTTATGTTTTATGTTTTATTCTCTCACCATTGTTTATTTTCTATTTTTATAATTTGTATGCAAGTAATTTTTGAACGGGGTTAAAACCTACAAATGTCTGGAATAAATTCTACTGTTTACAAAGAATGAGATATCTTGGAAACCTTATCGAAACCTCAAGTGATACTCATAGAAATAAGTAGAGGTCATCATCAACTAGGATCATCATACATTAGTCAATAAAGAAACATTTTTCGGGTGAGGATCTGAAAGATCCTCAAGTTTATCTGATGGAATCCTTATCAAAGGATTCACCGAAAGGAAGTAAGAGTTTCATCATGAATTCCAACTTGTGGGATTCAAGAGATGATGGTATGATGACAAAATAGAAAAGCAGGTCTAAAAGATAAATTTCTTTCATTCAAATGAAGCTGCTACAAGAAGTCTAGATGATCGAAAGGAAATATGAGGTATGTATGCTTATATAGGATATTATCAAAGTTGTTTCATATGGTTATAGATAATATGGATCACTATTCCCACCTTGGGAAACATGATCAAGAAGATGGGATCTCCTCCTCCGAAATATTGCAGAAAAGCATGAAGTCATAGTAGATGAAATCAACATAATATGTTCGCATATGAATCATGAGGAAGTTGACTACAATTGAGGAATTTTGATTAGAAGCTCCTGGGAATAAAGTGTGAAGAGAAAGGAAGGGATTGTAAAATATGCAACTAAGGTGGAAGGCATTCAACATCCGAGACCAAGAAGAGTTGAATAGAATATCTCCCAGAAAGATATGAAGAATCTGATAAGAAAACGATAGAGACCCTTGACAACGGATATTTGTGGGAGATGTGTCAATCTGCATGAAAGATGATGATACCTATAGGAAGATTCCATGAAGAAAGACCATCACAAACGTAATTTTGATTTAAGTGTTCATTTCTTATTTTTGAACTAATAAATGGATGGTCTTATGTACGAATGCTATAGGGGAGATCTCTAGATGACTTCCAAGAGGACCATATTGAAGGATGTAAGATCCTTCCAGAAAATATGGCATGAAAGCAGAATGACATGAAGCGAAACTAGATGGAAAACTGATGGATCACTTTCTAATGAAATGAGGACATGAATATCTCATGGATGAAAGTGATGGATGGTTTTTTCCCTATGAATAATTACCCGAAAGATGAAGACTCCATGATAAAAGCAATTGATGACATCAAAGAAGAGAGGAATTCTTCAGGCAGCTGGTTGTTCCACATGAGGAGTTGTTGTAGGTCCCTAGTTAAGAGGGAGCCTAAAAAAGAAGTTTCTTACTTGGAATAAACTTGGAAATTCCTAAGATAAGAGGGAGCTTAGGTACATTTCTTTTGTAGGAATGAGAAAATTCCTTATTGGAATATTTCCTTCCTATTTGAGAGGGAGAGATAGACATGAAATTCTGGTCTTCACTTGGGAAGACAGAATGGAGGATTGGGTAATCATTTGGCATCTGATGCTCTTTAAGGATGAGATAGGGAATCCAGCAGAAAGAGTAGTCGTCAATGACCAATATTATTTAAGGGTTGGGGAGTCCAACATAATAACATTCCTCATGGAGCACACCCTGAGTACCCAGGTAGGGATGTTCTGAGAGAGATAATGATGAGGGTGTCTATAAATCATTGGTCTCGCCAACATTGAGCTCAGATCTTGTGGAGATAAGGAGTTGTTAGTCAAGTCCTTGCTATGTAACAATGTTGGTTGATATGATGCTATATAAATGAGTTACCAATTTGAATTCTTCTTATGATATATTCTTCAGATTGAGAAAGTCCAAGTACCATTATGAATACCTCCCTAGTTAAGAGGGAGTGTTGAAAAGTATAACTAGGTTCAGTCTTCATAATGACATGTAATTATGAGTTTATGTAATGAGATGTAAAGAAGAAAAATAAAATTATTGTATTGACTTGCTTCATGGGTTTCATGAGCAAGAGATTTTATTCTTGAGTCAAGGCTCCCATTGAGAGTCTTTAGGATTTATTTTTCATCTAGTCATAATATTTTAGAGCCATTTTCATGTAATGAAGTCATGTTACACTTTGTAAAAGTAAATCTTGTCTATGTAAAGTATCCTCCAAGAACTTGTCACTCATCCTCTTCAAGTTGGCCTACAAATAATGGAAGAACATTCTTGAAGAAGTCGGCCTAACCTCTAGGGAGCATGTTATCCTAATGGACATGTGTGGAGGTGTATATATAGCCACACTCAGCCTCACTTAGAGGCAAGAAACTCAACTTGAATTCGATCAAGCAGAAGTACAAAGAAGAGATGAAGAATAATTGAGAAGAAAGGTCTAGGTGTGACGAAGGGCCCTTCCAAGACCTTTTACTTTTGTGACGTATTAAATTACATTTTTAAAAGAAACATAAATGAATGCATGTGCATGTTGTAAATGAGAGGAACATGACAATCATCAGCAACATAAAACATAAGCCGTTGATAACGGAGTTCGTCCAGGAGGGACTACGTCTTCGGGCCCCGGTGTCAAGATGGTGTAGGCCACTGCATTAAGTGTTATCAATAGTGATGATGTACATAAGAGGTGATGTCATCATACAAGGAAAATTCCCTCATGCAAGAGTGGCTCCAAGAGATGTTCCACTACAGGAACTCTCAGTCAAAAGACTCCTATCAGTATGACAAAAACTCATGCATGACGAGCATCCCACCAACATGGCATAAAAGGGATCTCAATGCAAACATACATGATGACAACATGAGTATCCCATCAACATACAACAACGGGATCTCAAAACATAACATGACAAATCATGACAACAAGTACATCACATAGACGATTCCGCGTCACATAAAGTAAGAATCATGAAAACAAGTAATAAAAAAGATCCCTCATCAACATCAAACACGGATCTGTGTAGCACAATGCATAGCAAAAGAAGTACATGAGCACACTGCATATACCTCACGACCAGGGGCCATTTGAAGAAGCAGATGTCAAACTGCTGAAGTTGTTCGTGCCATCGATCTCACGACATCAATTGCATGGAAATGGTTGCTTGCACATAAATGCTAACACTTGCATTCCACTTAGAAAAGTGGTTGGAAAATAAAATGAGCAAATGAAAAATCTGAACGCACCATCAGATTTGTGGCGTCGAATAGTGCAAAATCGATTGTCAAATTTATGAATTCTGAGAAATTGAGAATCGAGGGGCTCAAGGAATCTTTTAGATTCCCCCTAGATTCCTCAAAGATTCTTCTCCATGGATGGACTAGAAATATGAAAATCAAAAGGCGAATCTGACCTCGCCATTGCGATCCCTGTGGAAAACCATGAAAAATGACTATAAACTTGATTATGTTCCGAAAATAATAATTTTTACCTCCTCGCGAATCTTGGGGCATCAAAGAATATTCTGCCTCCTCTGTCTCAAAATCCATGCCCGCTCCTGGTTCCTCTATCTCCTCCTCAGTGCACTGAAAAAACTAGGTTTATATTACTTTTTTCGGCGAATTTCCCAACATTCACTGTTTGGCATGTTGGTAAATATAACAATTTGTTGAGGAGGGGTCGCCTAACCTCTAGGGAGCATGTTATCCTAAAGGACATGTGTGGAGGTGTATATATAGCCACACTTGGCCCCACTTAGGGGCAAGAAACTCAACTTGAATTCGATCAAGTAGAAGTACGAAGAAGAGATGAAGAAGGATTGAGAAGAAAGGTCCGGGTGTGACAAAGGTCCCTTCCAAGACCTTTTACTTTTGTGATGTGTTAAATTGCAATTTTAAAAGAAACATAAATGAATGCATGTGCATGTTGTAAAGGAGAGGAACATGACAATCATTAGCAACATAAAACATAAGCCGTTGATAATGGAGTTTGTCTAGGAGGGACTACGTCTCCGGGCCCCGGTGTCAAGATGGTGTAGGCCACTGCATTAAGTGCTATCAATAGTGATGATGTACATAAGACGTGATGCCACTATCATACAAGGAAAATTCCCTCATGCAGGAGTGGCTCCAAGAGATGTTCCACTACAAGAACTCTCAGTCAAAAGACTCCTATCAGTATGACTAAAACTCATGCATGATGAGCATCCCACCAACATGGCATAAAATGGATCTCAATGCAAACATACATGATGACAACATGAGTATCTCATCACATACAACAACGGGATCTCAAAACATAGCATGACGAATCATGTCAACAAGTACATCACATAGACGATTCTGCGTCATATCAAGCAGGAATCATGAAAACAAGTAATAAACAAGATCCCTCATCAACATCAAATAGGTATCTGTGCAGCACAATGCATAGCAAAAGAAGTAAATGAGCACACTGCATATACCTCACAACCAGGGGCCATTTGAAGAAGTGAATGTCAAACTGCTGAAGCTGTTCGTGCCATCGATCTCATGGCATCAATTGCATGGAAATGGCTACTTGCACATAAATGTTAACACTTGCATTCCACTTAGAAAAGTGGCTAGAAAATAAAATGAGAAAATGAAAAATCTGAACACACCATCAGATTTGTGGCATTGAATAGTGCAAAATCGACTGTCAAATTTCTGAAATCTGCAAATCAAAAGGCAAATCTGACCTCGCCATTGTGATCCCTATGGAAAACCATGAAAAACAACTACAAACTTGAGTATGTTCCAACAAAAATAATTTTTACCTCCCCGAGGAATCTTGTGGCATCAAAGAATATTCTTCCTCCTCTGTCTCGAAATCCATGCCTGCTCTTGGTTCCTCTATCTCCTCCTCGATGCACTGAAAAAACTAGGTTTATATTACTTTGCTGGCAGATTTCCCAACATTCACCATTTGGCATGTTGGCAAATATAACAATTTTTTGAGGAGGGGTAGGCTGGTCAAACCCTACCCCTCCCATTTTAATACATTACCCTTTTTCTTTGGGTGCATGGTTATACCCTATCACAAAAAATGACGCGAAGTTTGTTTGAATGGCATGTTAATCCATGGTAGCGGAGGTACATTAGTTAATGGGTGGTTGTTGGGCCGTATCACAAGGAGGGTTGCATGGGTGTGAGGGTGCCTGGGAGGTGGACCGGCCGCACCGGCCGGGCGGGTTCCAGCCCTGCCACCCTCGGTATTTTGGTTGTATATGAGGTGGGGCATGGGCCGGGTCCACTGCCCTTGTAACAAATGTTTTAATATTTGGTGTTTGGAGGTGGATGCGGTTGGACCGGCGGGGTCATGGCCGTCGATCCTTCCAAATTAAAAATTTTGGTTTATATGGGTATGAGGGGTGGCGGGGTTGGTGGCCCGCCACCCCAAATTATATATTTTTTTGTTTTATTTAAAACAAATTTAGTCATTTTTGAAAATTTGAAAAAGGACTGAAGGAGGCAAATTAACTGGGCCACAAATTCACCTGGAATTTGGCCCAGGTTGGCTAGAATCTGGTGGCTGGGTTCTGTCCAAATTGTGGCCTCCTTAAGCCTGCCCAGTCAACAAAATTCAACCGAACTTTGACTGATTCTAACTTTTGCATACGAACTCAGTTTTACGAACCGTTCACATCACTGCGATCAGGACGAAGAGATCTACACTTTGGTCCTCGTCTGAAATCATTCTAATTAATTTGATTTTTTAGCATTCATAAGCCCTCTTTGTCCTGTGTGTCTCTAGAGCCACCTGGATCAATCCTCCCCACTGAGGAGCTTTTGGTCCTCCAAAAGCATGAAAAATAATCTGCAATTTCTCTGTACCTTGTCTGCATCACAAGCGTCCTGAAAGGTCTCGCTTCCATCTCCTTCACCTTTGTTCTTTGGAGCCTTAAGCGATGAGCCGACACCTACAATCTCTGCAACCTGTAGTACATTGTTTTTCTCATTACATGCTTGACTTGCATGACCAACTAATGACCCAAGCATCCCACACTTTCCACAATTTTATAACACATACTCGGTGGTCAAGTTTACAACAAGATGGACACAATACCCCAGCTACGAAAACAAGGCCAACATATCATTGTTGCTTCAACAAGTGATGGAAAACTCATCAACATTGCAACACATGATTTGCAACAATAAGGCCCATCACTATTGTTTTCTTTGACAAATGATGGAAACACGACATCACTTTCAGAGTGTAAAATGCAACTCAAAATAAGACTATACATCTTTGTTGTTGAATAAGTGATGGAAAACACAACATCACTTTTACATTTTAAAATGCAACAAATGATTTACAAAAGCACGACAACAAAATGCTAACATATCTAGAAACCGTTTTTCACTTATCAAGATGAATGGGTCGCCTCCTTGTGGCAATTTTGCTTGTCGAACAATTGTTTCACCTGGTTCACGCACTGACGCTTTGTCTTTAAGGCACTACTCTGGATGGAGCCTCCAAAAAGTGGCTCTTTAATGGCCACTTCTGTCGCAATGACTGCAATAGGTCTTCTTCCTCCAGATCTTCTTAACATGTTTCTTTATTTGTTGTTGAGAAGATCATTCATGCCTCATCCTTTTTTGTGTTTCCATTCTTTTCGAACACTTAGAAAATGTATGGTTATGTAATCCACAAAAGGTACATGTCCTTTGATGCCATGTTTTACATTCATTATTAAAAACATGATCATAATCGAAATGAACATTCGAATGTCGAGAGTGGTTATACCTTTCCTTGTTGTCTCTGGTGTAGGGATGGCGATGAGAGTTGGCCTCAGCTCTTTCCCTACAATGGGCACTGCCATGGGATGATGGGGATGTGTTCCCATCATTCTCTTTCCTCGATGATTTTGACAATGTCTCGGAAGAATCTGACACCTTCAAGCTTTCTTCTTTGGTGTATCTCAAGCTTGCAAATTGAGGTCTCTGCACAACCTCCAGTGGTTGAGTTATGTCTTGGTTATTAAAACCAATTTCTTTTTCCTCCTCGTGCCTCGTCCTTGTAAGGAGCCTTATGTTTGTCCCTGTAATTGGGATCTCCAAATCTCCAATAGAAATCATACTATGTGAAGACAAAACTGAAAGGAAATCAACATCTTTTACCTCCTCTGTTGATTTAGAAAGAACTGATGAGGGTTTCTCATCATCTATTGTTGGTGGTTCGCTAGCTGTCTCGGCGCGTTCCCCAACTTCCTTTCTGACATACCCAAGTCCTACTTGACAGGGTAATTCTTCTACTTTGATGGGGTTGACAATGCCTTGGCCATTGACACCCAAGCCTTTTCCTTCATACCCCATTTTATTCAACAATTTGGAGCCAATTCCTGTGGTATGATTTTCAAAAATAGTGAAATCATCATCAGGAAACATATATGAATTTGGAGAACTACCTTTTACCTCACATGGGTCTTGCTGCAGCTTTTCCAAGGCCTCGTCCTTTGCTTGCAGCTATCGTAGTAAAATATGTTTCTCCTCTTTCTCTTCATGTATATGCATCTTCAATTCAACATTATCTATTTGAAGACTTTGGTTGTTGTGCTTTAGTTCCTTCAGGACCTCTTCCGTGGCTTGCAACTGAAGCTGCAATCACTCCTTTTCCTCTGTCTCTTTTTGTAGAGTTTCATACATTATTTCCACTCTTTTGGAAATTTTGAACATGGTCTCGTACATTGCTTTTTCATCCTTTGTCACCGTGTGTTCCATTGTTCACGCTACAATTCACATTCACGCAAAGACCGCTCTGATACCACTTGATCCGGGTTCGGGTGTGACAAAGGACCCTTCCAAGACCTTTTACTTTTGTGATGTGTTAAATTGCATTTTTAAAAGAAACATAAATGAATACATGTGCCTGCTGTAAAGGAGAGGAACATGACAATAATTAGCAACATAAAAACATAAGCCATTGATAACAGAGTTCGTCCAGGAGGGACTATGTCTCTGGGCCCCAGTGTCAAGATGGTGTAGGCTGCTGCATTAAGTGTTGTCAATAGTGATGATGTACATAAGAGGTGATGTCACTATCATACAAGGAAAATTCCTCACGTAGGAGCGGCTCCAAGAGATGTTCCACTACAGGAACTCTCAGTCAAAAGACTCCTATCAGTATGACACAAAATCATGCATGATGAGCACCCCGCCAACATGGCATAAAAGGGACCTCAATGCAAACATACATGATGACAACATGAGTATCCCATCAACATACAACAACAAGATCTCAAACATAACATGATGAATCATGACAACAAGTACATCAAATAAACGATTCTGCGTCACATCAAGCAGGAATCATGAAAACAAGTAATAAACAAGATCCCTCATCAACATCAAACAGGGATCTGTGTAGCACAATGCATAGCAAAAGAAGTACATGAACACACTGCATATACCTCACAACCAAGGGCCATCTAAAGAAGTGGATGTCAAACTGCTGAAGTTGTTCGTGCCATTGATCTCACGACATCAATCACATGGAAATGGTTTCTCGCACATAAATGTTGACACCTGCATTCCACTTAGAAAAGTGGCTGGAAAATAAAATGAGAAAATGAAAAATCTGAACACACCATCAAATTTGTGGCGTCGAATAGTGCAAAATCAACTGTCAAATTTTTGAATTTTGAGAAATTGAGAATCTGGGGCTCAAGGAATCTTTTAGATTCCCCCTAGATTCCTCAAAGATTCTGCTCCATGGGTGGACTGGAAATATGCAACTCAAAATTGACTTTGACCTCGCCATTGCTATCCCTGTGGAAAACCATGAAAAACGACTGTAAACTTGACTATGTTCCGACAAAAATAATTTTTACCTCCCCGGAGAATATTGGGGCATCAAAGAATATTTTGTCTCCTCTGTCTCGAAATCCGTGCCCTCTCCCGATTCCTCCATCTCCTCCTCGATGCATTGAAAAAACTGGTTTTATATTACTTTTCTGGCGGATTTCCCAACATTCATCGTTTGGCATGTTGGTAAATATAACAATTTGTTGAGGAGGGGTTGGGTGGTTAAACCCCGCCCCTCCCATTTTAATATATTACCCTTTCTTTTTGGGCGCATGATTATACCCTATCACAAAAAATGGTGTGGAGTTTGTTTGAATGGCATGTTAATCCATGGCGGCAGAGGTACGTTAGTTAATGGGTGGTTGTTGGGTCATATCACATGGAGGGTTGCGTGAGTGTGAGGATGCCCGGGAGGCGGGCCGGCCGCACCGGCCGGGCGGGTTTGAGCCCCGCTACCCTTGGCATTTTGGTTGTATATGAGGTGGGGTGTGGGCCAGGTCCATCGGTGGTAGCCCACCCACCGCCCTTGTAACAAATGTCTTAATATTCAGTGTTTTGAGGTGGATGCGGTTGGACTGGCGGGGTCATGGCCGTCGGTCCTTCCAAATTAAAAATTTTGGTTTATATGGGTATGAGGGGTGGTGGGGTTGGTGGCCCACCACCCCAAATTTTTTTTTTGTTTGTTTTATTTAAAACAAACTTAGTCATTTTCGAAAATTTGAAAAAGGACCGAAGGAGGCAAATTTACCAGGCCAGAAATTCGCCCAAAATCTGGCCTAGGTTGGTCGAAATTCGATCGCCGGGTTTTGTCCAAATTGTACCCTCCTTAAGCCTGCCCAGTCAGCAAAATTCAACCAAACTTTGACTGCTTCTAACTTTTCCATACGGACTCGGTTTGATGAACTATTCACATCACCGCGATTAGGATGACGAGATCTATGGTTTGGTCCTGGTACGAAATCATTCTAATCACTTTGATTTTTGAGCGTTCATAAGCCCTCTTTGTTCTGTGTGTGTCTCTAGAACCACCTAGATCAAGAATATTCTTTTTGGGCAACAAATAAGGGTTCTTCTGGATCATCGAAGGAAGGATTCTTCTAGGGCAGTGAAGAAGGGTTCTTCTGGATCAACGAAGGTGGTATTATTCTAGGGCAGTGAAGAAGGTATTCTTCTGGGCAAGCAAAGGAAAGTCTCTTCTAGAGTACTTGTTTTGGGTGACCGAGATAGAGATATAGAGACCGATATTCTCTAGAGGAATCTAGTGAGATCATAGAGACTAAGTTTCTCGAGTGGAGGTCAAGAAGAAGCAGTGTGAAGGATAGGGACCAAGTTTCTCTAGAAGGAGCCAAGGAGAGAATTTCAAGATCAAGGAGAAAGTCAAGAAAGGGAAGAGGTAGAGCATCAAGTTTTTTGACAAGGTTCTTGGGAGGATACTAGAGTCAAGGTTTTGTGTCATGGTCTTGGTACTCGTCAATTGAAGATCTAGAAGAAGAATTTTGATCGGATTTTCCTCTCAAGAGGTGAGAGGTTTTGGTCCTGGATGACAAGCCTATGTACTGTGTCACTTGTCTTTTATTGTGCATATTGGTAATTTTCTTGATGAAAAGAACACAATAATAACATAATGAATAAAATACTGTAAGATAAGAAGTAAAAGTATATCACAATCACTTATCAAGAAGACAAATCTTTTAACTATTCATGCCCCAGATTTCTCAACATGGTCCACTATAATGCATCTATTGTCATTGTCTCTAATGATTGATGGCTTTCACTTGTGTTTGATATTGTTTTTCCAAGTGGTCTTTCATAGAGAAACATGGGCCTTGAAGGAACACACTCCATACCTACACCATACATGATGCCTAGGATGTGCCACACTTCAAGAGAGTATTGATGACCTTACAAATGCATATTTCCCCTCTAGAGCATAGATTTGGGAACTTTAATGATTCCATTTGTTTAGTGACACCTCATATCACCCCAAATGTTGAAAAGATGAGCTATTATTACTTGGTGTTGGAGATTCTTGATGATGTACCTAGAAAACCCAACATGCTCATGGAAATCGCAAGCTAGCCTTGACATTGTTTGATGGGAATGAATTGATTAGAAGTCCAGATGATAATGGTCATCCCCAAGATGACAAGGCAGGGCTTGCACTACCAATTGGATCCCCAACGTTGGAGAGAGATTTTTTCATGTCATACTTATGTCCTCTTTGAAGATGACTTAGGGCAACCAGAGTAGGGTTTTGGAACTTGGAGACATTTCGAGACATGTCTTGAGGGATTCCCCTTAAGGATAGAGTTTATTATGATGATGGTACACCCCCCTAGCCCATTTCATGTACTTTCATGGCATTTATTTCCCAAAAAATGGCATGATGTCATGCTTCAGGAGAGTTACGACCCACACATGTGGGATTTTGTGGCATATTTTTATTATCAAGAGCTATTGGGTTAGCATGTAACCCACTATCTTGATTCATAATCAAAATTAAACTTGTCACTAGGCTTTCAGGATAACATTTTGTTATAAAATGGAAGGATATGCCTCATCACACTTGGATTTTTAACTCTTCTTGAGATATCGACTTAACCTTTGTAGAACTTGCTACTTTTGGAGATGTAATTTTAATAGTGATCTTACTATTGGAGATTGGATTACATATTGAGGAGAGTATTTTTGGGATTGAAAGAAGGATTTTCCATGGAATAATTGCAAGTTTATTTTATATTTTATTGTGTTTTAAATACAATTAATTATTGTTAGGGTTTTTTCTATGCTTCATGTCTAAATGCAAATTGTTGATGGAAAATCTTGGAAACATTTTTCATGTTGAATGTTTCTTCCTTTAAATCCATAGGATACCTCCTAGTGTGCTTCTCCTAATTAATTTCTCCCCTCGCAAATAGTTAGGGTTTATATATGTGGAAACAAGAGTTTGTCCCCCTTACTCCAAGCACTTGTATTTTATCTCTTGAAGTAAACCTAAATACTACATCGCCCAAGCAGAATTAGGCACTGGTAACCTTTCTATTGATCAAAAACTTTGAAAAAACTTTATAAATTTCCTTCATTCCATTTTCTAAGCCTTTTAAGGCAAGCCACTAGGGAATTTAGCTAGGGCTTAATTAGTTTAGGTATCTTGTGGATGGACATTTGAGTTAGTAAAACCTAATCTTTTCCTTGGTGATCCTTTGAACTCAATGTCTAGCATTTTGCAAGGTAAACATTTTCCCTAAGATGGTTGACATCATCTCCCTCTAAATACTTTGCGCCCTAGGAAACCCTAACCCTAGTAGGGCTTCAACTTGAGGTTTAATTGGAGGGTTTGATTTATTCCATTGTTTATTCTATCTCTAGAAAACTTGTTCTTTGGCCCATATGTTCCTAGGAACTCCTTTGTTGCTACATATCAATAAACCCTATGTAATATGTGTCTTTGCTAGTGTAGGTGCATGATATGTTATTCCTTATTGAAGAGCCTTGATACATTGTCCATCATTGAGTATCTCTACCTATCCTATATTTTTATCACCTAGAGCCTTATAACATAAAATATCCTCTCAAGTAGTCACTAGGAAGCTTCCTTTGTGGTGCAATTCCACTAAAAAATCAAGAGGAAGATTGTTGAGGTTACAATGGCATTATATCTCATTGTTGCAACAACGTCTAACCTTTTCCTTGCGAGTCCTCTCACAAGACTTGTTATATTTTGAAGCAACAACTACTACATCTCATTGTCAATTCTAGCGATTGAATGCTCACTCTCCTACAAAATATAGTTAGATTGACCATAGGGATTACCTCATATGCTAGGATACCTTTTTCCATAGTCTAAAGCATCGAGAAAGGCCACCAAGGTGATGGTGGGTGGATTTCCTTAGAGTTTCTTCTAGGTTATCCCATTGAATTCAATACGTTTACTTCTAAGCAAAGTTTGAGTGGTAGTAACCAAATAACTCAAAATCACTAGGAGCATGTACCACATTTAAAGGTTGATTCATAGGGTTAATAAATTGTGTCATTGAGATCTTAAAAAGTATTATTGGGGGAAGAAATTCCTAAGAATTAGGGGTAGTTGAGGCCTCAACCATGCCCTATTTGGATTTTTTTGCATCAAGTTTAGTATAGTTTTTAGTGTCCTAGATTTCAAGAACATATCTTGAGCTACAAGGGAATATTATTTCAGAGTTTTCACCCCTCATGTTGCATGAGGGTTTACCTTATGCATTTGTATCAGTCATGACAGATACTTGCAAATCATTTTTATGGATTATTGTTGAGGTCCAAGGGAGATATTATGGATTAAATACACCCCCGCTAGCACTTCCCTTATGGGTTGTTCTAACCACTGTTCAACAATGGGTGTGTTGTATCTCGAGGAAAGTGGTTGCTTACACAAGTAGTTATTTGTTGCCCCTAGAAATTAACAAGATCACCAATGGTAATGATTAATCTAGTATTGGAGCATGCCCATATTGCAATGCATTTCAGTGTGTAAGTGATTTTCTTAGTGTATTGTTTGATTGAGATAGTACTTTTCATGGTGCTTTAATTATCTAATTCTAGTTATCACTTGACTAGCTAATGGGATGCGGTTAAATATTAATGGAAGTATATGATTTGGGATTTATATTGCATATGGTTTTTACTTTGGTATTATTAATATTATGTATACCTAAAAAGCATATTACTTTTTACTTAATAATATATGTTTATATTGTAATTATAAAATGTTTGTACCTTTTCCTAATGACATGACAATTTAACTCTTAAATGTACAAATATATGTAACTTATGAACATGTTAAGAAATTATTATAATATATATTTTTTGGATTATTCCAAATGATATCATAGTGGCTATTCTCCACTAGTCATAGAATTGGTACTTTCCAAAAAAGATTTATGTACCATGAAACAAGATGTATGTGGTTTAATGAATTGCATGAAACTATTAACCATTATGTGGAGTTTTTCAAGACTGAGGATGTGTTACGTGGAATAGTTGCCCAAAATAATGAAGACATGCAATTTCCTAATAACATTAACAATCCTAGGGTTGAGGGTTCTATAGATCATAACCATATATAGGAACCAAAAACTCAAATAATTTTAGTCAGATTGAAAGCACTAACAGCAATCTCAGAAAGCAATGGAGAAGAGAGAGATCCTTGAAAAAAAATTGGTCGAGTATTACTCCTCTTGAAAGCAATGGTGGTCGGCATTTACATGTAAAATAAAGGGAAAACGATACAATTGCTAGAAGAGATCAAAGAAAAATTTAACCTTGGAAGAATAATTTTAGATCAAAGAATACTTCACCAAGAGTAGCAGATGATAAATAATAGAAAAAGGAGAAATAGGAAAAATTCTTGGCTATGTGCATCTACAACCGCGTATTATAATTATGACCTAAACAAAATCAAATCAAGAATGTTACTCAGTAATTAGCCACCATGAGCAAAAAAGTAGAAAAATACAAAATCAAATCAAGGATGTCACTTAGTAATTACCCACCATGAGAAACAAAGTACAAAAAGAGTGTGCATTTCTAGAAGAAGTTCTATTTTTACACAGTGATTTGCAACAAAATTAAGGCCAACAACATTAGCGAAATATCCAAATTTTTTTGAATGAGATGCGAAGAGGCCAAGGAAAATAAGGAAGCTAGCATAGGTTTATCACCAAGTAAAAAATAATCTTGGGATTTTAAAATTGTTTGAATATTTGGCTACTCCTAGTAGTTTCTTCAACTCTCAATGGTATCGATCCTGTGCCTAATCTACAAGGTTTGTTCAACAATGGCAAGCAAGGAACAATATTTCTATTTCCTCCACACAAATGTGTTCCCTGCATCAGTTTGGTGTTTGTGCTCTCTTCATATAGGGGTTGATAAGATGAAGGAATGGAGTACTGGTGTGGGGGAATGGGTAGCAAACATGGAGTGGCAGGAGGTTGAGCAACGCCTTGCAGTCATTGAGTCCAAGAGGGGCGAAGATAATTTTCCCTCTTTCATAGAGTTGGTCATGGCCAAACCTAAGAAGAAAAAGAGCCATACTTTGAACCTGATGGAGTTGTAGGTCAGGAGACTCGTTGCGAGGACCAAGGGTTTTACAGAGCATAAAGGGTTGACTATGGAGGAAATGATGGTTCTCCCCACTAGCCCCCAGGATAAAACTAGGGAGGAGACCGAATATGGTGGTGAGGGTTTGGAGGGTGTTTTCAAGGATTATAGATGCAATACGGTTCACAGAAATTTATTGTTAGGATTAGAGCCCAACATTATTCCTCTGGTTCCAGAGAATGTTCTTACAGGAAAACAACATATAGACCTCAAACCCTTTCAGATCTCAGTTAAAATGTTGTGTAGACATTCTCTATTTTTTTGAGTTTGATATACAAATATAATAAGGGACCTCAGAATCTCATTGAAGCTCAAATTAGGGTTTCCCCAAGGGTTTTAACACCTCATTTTTGAAGGTAAACAATTATAAGATCCTATTTCCATTTATGATTATAATATTTGCAAGGATATCATTGTGCTCTTGACTCTTCCTCTACAAGGGGGTTCCTTGGGGAAACCCTCCTCCTCCCAGGCTTTCTCATACAAGGACATAGTTCATACTCAGGCTCCCAAGGGTGTTGTTCCTCCTTCAAATCACCCTCAGCCTTCAGGAAAAGTGGCTCCTTCCCAAACTATTCCTAGTCTGTTTATAGTGGAAAATCAGAAGATATTCCCTTTGTTCAGATTTCCATCTAGATCTAGAAGGTCTTCACGAGCTAATGGAAGAGAACAGCTTGATCTACCACTTTAATGGGTTGTGCCCTTGCATAGTAGAGATTTATCATTGGATCCACTCTAATTGGACCAATTCCTACATGGTTCTCTTATGTTCTAAGGGCTTATTCATAGTTGTGTTTTCCTGCCAGGAAGATTATCAGAGTGCTTTGTCTAAGGGACCATGGTTCTGGGGAAAAGTGAGGTTGTTCATGACCCCTTGGTTCCCATACTTTAACCCCTCTTCGGTATTAATCACAAAGCTCCCCATTTGGGTCTGGCTTCCAAACTTGTCACCTCATCTATGGCATGATTTCGTGTTTATGAGCATTGGAAACACCCTGGGTCACTTTCTAGCCATAGATCTTATGCGAGACAAAAGTGGAGTTTATACTTATCGTAGGATCTGTGTAGAACTTGACATTAGCAAAGGATTTCCTAACAAAATCAACATGAAAGTAGCTAATTTCCATTGGGTCTAGTTGTTGGACTATGAGAACACGACTTTTCGTTGTCGCCTCTACCATCGAACAAGACACTACAAACTTCTTGTGCTCAAAATCTAGTAAAATGAAAGACTGAATCGAAGGCTTGGAAGCCATGCAACCTGCCCCCTCTGGAGAAAGATGCCTCCTCTTCTTCAAACCAGAAAGACAGTGAATCAACTGATGACATGCTCTCCTCATATGAGGATCGAGCTTCAGATCTTCAAATTCCCCTGTGAGGAGGGTAAGGAGAATAAAATTTAGTAGTTCGAAAAGAAATAGACAGTAATATTGTTTCGTTGGGAGCAGTAAAGAAAGCCCATGAATCAGTTTCCTCATACTCTCATAAGGATGCATTAGTAGTTTGTCATGAAATTCTTCAGCAAGCCTTGGTTACTCCTTCACCAACTAGATGGGTGAAAGTTTCCAAAGAGAAAGGGGAAAAAATATAATATGAAAACCTGCCCCAAGTTGGGTGATACTTTTGGTTTATGTTACTTTGTTTACCAATATCTCTCCTTAGAATTTCGCTTTGGTCTCTTTGTGGAAACTGTCGCCTTCATGCGGGTATTGTAAACTCCATGTAAAATCTTTTTTATTAATGCAAATTCTTTGCACAAGATTACAAAAAAAATATTTTGATATTTTAAAAGCATGAAATATGGAGCAAAGAATTGATACAACAATACTATGCAAATTTTTTCTAGCAACTTATGAAGATATCACTGATATTTTGAAGTTGGTAGGGAATTTTGATAATTAATGTTTATCACAAAGGGAGAGTATGATATTAATGATAATTTTTTGGTGAAAATAAAAGTTATGATACTAAAAACTTACCAAGCTACTACATTATTGGAATTTAATGGCTACATGAAGTTGAACTATGAGAAAGATGGATCTATCTATAAGAATAACCTCTTTTCAAACTCTATGGGAAACCCTAAAAACATGACCAATTTTTGGAATAAAAGTACCATTACTTTGGGAGTATTTTAAAAGAATTCTCATTATTTTTGTGGTTAGAATTATGTGTGAATGAAGTTGAGTTGAAGGCAAGGTTCATGAAATTTGGTTGTATTTGATCATGAGGAAATCAATGTAGAAATTAAAAGACGAACATTTGTTGGAGTAAGTTTGGAAATATCCTTATAACATTCTTAGATTCATATTATGTGCCAAAAAACCATCATTAGTATCTCCATTTAAGAATGATGAAAACCCTTATTGCCTCTTTTCACTTACCTTGGAAGACTTGGTGACTTTTATTCTATAATATTTTATTTAGGTATATAGTAAAGGTATTTATCACCAAAAAAAACAAACTTGTAACTGCCATCTAGTCCTACACCAAAATGAAACTAAGATGAATAAATATGAGCTATATGTTCATAAATTGGACAAGAATCTAATTTGGACACATTGGAGATGATGACACTATTACCAACCAAAATAAGTAACCCCTACGCAAAATTGTTTTGTTTTTTTTATCTGTTAGCCTCCTATACCAATAGGCTTCATATATCATGATTGGCAGGGGAAATTCCAAATATGTTCTGCTTTGATGATGCAAAGATTCCATATTTGTGTGTAAAACACATCTGTAAACAATTTTGTTAATGTCCTACTTATTGATGGGTGATCCAACAGTGTAATATGGGTCATGCCTTGTTTAAATTGATGTTGTAGAATAGAGAATGAGAATCTGTCCAAACAGTTTAATCTTGGCAGATTAATAGTTAGGTAGAGAATAAAGGTGCCCAACTGCTTAATCTAGGCCCTTGGAAGTAATAAGGGTAGTCTTAGATAGAAAGGCCTTTGAAAAATAAAAATAAAATAGCAATTGAGGGTTTGCAAGTCCAAATGCACCCTCCTTGAAGTAATAAAAAAATGCTAGGTACTAAGATGGGTAGGTAGACATAGGTTGCAGAAGCTTGACTTCCTTCGTGTTGCTGGCCTTGACAAAGAAAGCATATATTGCCAAGAATAGAGATATCTACTCCACATCTTGATAACAAAGCATGGAAGCATGTCTAACTTCCCCATCATTCCCCACCAAACTTCTTTCTAACATCCCCTTAGTGGACTAGTGGGATTTCCTCATCCAGTCCTAACATCACTCTAACATTGCAGCAACATCAAGGCAAGGTGTTGGTCTCCATCACACAAGAAAGCCACATTTCCTGTGTAAAATCATTCCCCACTCTTATATGCTTCCAAACCTAAGTTTACTTCTTAAATTTAGCCTTCAGTTCTTCTTTTCACACTTTAAATTCATATTAACCTCTAATCTTACTATATAACTCCCTAACTTGTCCCCTTCCCCTAGTATTATAGCATTTTTATGCAAACAATCCCAAAATATGTATATATCCTCCCCTTGGGCAATTTAGCCATATACCCTAAAGTGTGAAAGCATAATAAAGTTGAATTCTAATGTAAATTGATGTACATGCTGCATTTGGGGATTAAATTAACATCTGGTTGATTTAATAGCCCTAACCCACCTTACAAAGTTGTAAATTCATGTTCCTCTCGATTTGTTTTAAATTTTTTTTGCAAAAACCCACTCTAGCCATTTACCCAATGTTTTATATTCCGGTGCCGTTTACCAAAAAACAAAAAAATAATTAAAAAGTCGCCGGGTCCTGCCATATCGCGCTGGCATTTTCACTGTCCGTCATTCGTCGGATCCGGGCCCTCCCATCCGACGGTCCTCGGCGATTTCGGACCACCCCCGCTGTCAAGCCTTTAGCGCCCAAAATTGTCAGTCGGCTGACGTATTCCCCGGGGCGCGTGTCAGTTTCTGATTGTATCGGATGGCTTCCGACAAATACCGGGCCCGTACCAAAAGCGGTCCGATAAAACTGCTTACCGTTGTTCCTTTCCAGCCCATGCCAACATCACGTCAGCGTTACATCAGTGGGTCATGTTAGCGCCTATATTACCTGTTAATCCGACATGGCTGCCCCGTCACTTGTCCACCTCAGCCCAATCATGCACACCACGTCATCTTGCCGTACGAGGACCTGACCAATGACGTCATTCATAAAAGGCGCCAAAAATCTATTTTTTCCATATTGCGCACAAAAGTCATGTTTTTTCCTCATTTTTTTATTGAAAGTATTTTCTGCCGCCTGCATGCCATTCTACGTCGTTTTCGCCAACCTCCGGATATTTCAACCCTGAGCTGCTGTCGCCGCGGATTCACCACTATCAACACCCCACCGGTTGCATAATTGCCAGGTATTTACCATTCCTCTGCGCAACCTGGTTTTCAGTCCTCCACTGTTAAAAAATCCAAAAATTAACCAGTCAATTTCCCTATAACTGCAAAACTAAACTAAAAATTTATCAGAGGAGCGTCCTAGCTCTAAATCCTTTCAATTCGCGCACTCACTGCACCATTTTGGCTCAGACCCTTTGTCAAGCATTCCTCACCCGCAAGGCGAACCACTGCATTATAATTCATCCTTTTCGCCTCTCTTAGCAACATTTTACCTCTGTTTCACCCAATCTACCCCTTTTTCTCTCTGCAAATTACTTTATCCATCAAAATTCACTGTTCAGTGTTACCTTTGTTCAAAAGTCAAGTACAATTCAACTCCAAGTGACAACTAAGCAATGGAGGTCCCTGTGGCATTAAACATTGCACCTCTAAATGCTCCACATAAGAACCTAGAATGGTTGGCTCTTGCTGACCGGGATTATCAAATCGAAGAAACGGTTGAAATAAGCAACAAATATCACATAGAAACCATTTGTGAGCTGAAGAAGAAACACATAAGTGGTGCTGATGACATAGGTATATGGGGGTCGAACTTGCCCATCTATTACCTTCCACAAGTGAATGTGTTCCCATACTTCATCCATCAGTGTTGTGAACACTATGAACCCACTCAAAGAGCAGTTTTGGCTCCATCTGGGACTGTTTTATTTCACATCACTCTTCAATCCATAAATGAGATGCTAAGCTTTTAGCCAACTAAACCCCTGGTGCCCCTTTCTATGAATTTTCTGCTCAAACAAGGTGCCAAGCTGCCCAGCTCAGAGGTCACAAGGATTGGCCAATTGTTCATGCAACCAGATTACCAGCCTCGACAACCTCCTCCTTATCTGCATGTTTGGTTCAATGAAACAGGGAGGCTGCTAGTGGATATGATATCCTACATCCTGGGTTACAATACCAGTGAGTATGTGGATGAAACAATCTTGGTAATGCTATCCATGTTCGCTCCAGGACAGCCCCCTACTGTCCAGTATGATTATGCCACATTCATTGCTCACAGAATTGATGAGCAATTCATGAATCTGGAGAGAGAGAGGGTATTTAAATTTACTTCATACATATATCACTTGATATTATACAATCAGCCTGACAGTTTCCCTATTTTTCTCAAAAAGTTGGGTGCAAAAGGAAACAGGAGGTCAGTGATATACTGGACACCAGTCTGTCACCATATCTTTTACTCTCCATACAACTACTGTGAGTTCATTGATCTGTTCATTCATCCAGCCTTGTCCTTGCTACAGAGTTCTCCTCCCCCTAGACTCACCGATGAAATGCAGAAGATCCTCTAGCTGTCAAAGAACTATAGCATTGGAGATTGGTACTTCTACTAAGACCACACAGTAATCAGAGTATATGGCTGTGAGCTAGCCCCATACAGACTGCAAAAGTACGTTCCCATGAGACTTTTTGCCCTAGAGTACTTTGAGCAATTTGGAAATTCAGACATGGTACACTTTCATAGCATAAATAAGAAAGCACAGCTGAAAATTAAGCACCAACTGGGTCCATTCATTTTTAATAAGAGGGAAGAAGCTTGGGGAGACGCAGACAAGATCCTAAAAAGCCTCCAGCTCAAAACAAGCTTCTATTGGGCACCATATGACCCTAATAATTTCATAAGCCTCAGAAGAATCAAGTATAGGCTTGCTACCTATGATCATTTTAGCATTCCACAAATTGAAAAATATGCTAATCAACTAGAGTGGAGAGAAGGCACATTAATGGAGAATTATTCTGAAGAAGAACTAGCAGAAAGAACAATTAAGAATTTAGAAAAGGCAGTTGACTTGGAACATTTTTGGACAGGTTTGGTCTCCACCCACTCGGCATCTTGGAGGAAGTGCCTCATCTTCCACTGTTCCCTAACAATTTGCCCAAGCAGCTGGACAAGCAGCAAACATAGCTAAAGGCAAAGAGGTACAACAAGAGGAGTCACTTCCCAATTTGGAGCAGCAAGTAGAGCAGCAAGAAGAAATGGCTGAAGCACCTGCCTCCACAGAGCAACAAACCTAAGAGCAAATCCCTCCAAGGCAGGAGGTAACAGTTGAAACTACAATTTTACAGACACCTGCAAATGAAGAAAGAATGAGGAAAAGAGATAAGCAAGAAGAAACTCCTCTCACTACTTCAACGGATCAACCAGGGGAAAGCGACAGAGGCTAAATCCCTTCTCTGAGGAGGAAATGCCTGAAAGAAAACTGATACTATGCTCCCTCCTAGCATCGAAACGTCGGCCAGCTCCTTACAGCAATAGCAAGAAATTCAAGGAGGAGCAGAAGTAAGTTCTTCAAGGCAGCGAACCAAGGCGGAATCTAGTATCAAAAAGCATTTCACAGACATAAAGCAAGAAATGAGCCGGTTAGATACCAGCTCTATAACCAACTGCTCAGAATGGCACCAACCAATCAGGAGAGACTCATGTCAGCCTATGATATTCAAGAAGGGAAAATGACTCTCAGTCATTTTAGACCTACGATGCAGCATCCTCAGTCAACGACAGACTACATCAGAACTAACTTGGAAGTGTTTGCCAAAGACATCCACCCCATGGATCAAATTGAGCTACACAAGCAAACCGGGGAGATGGTCTACTCAACCTTGGCTGATAAAACTCTGTTGGCACACAGGTTACAAAATTCTCTACACAATACTGCTGCTCAGCTGGAACTAGAAAAGGCATCATCTCAAGCCAAGGGCAATAGAATCAAGTCCTTGGAAGAAATTATTATAGAACTAGGACATGATCCAAATGATCCTAAGGGTGTGCAGGCCTTGATGAAGAAAAAAGATGAGGATATAGCAGCTTTGAGAAAGCAGATCAAGATACCACCTACTCATCACCCTCAGACTGAAGGGGTTGCAGAACAAAAGAAAGACCAAGATGTGGTTGCTCTACTCTTGACCTTACATAAGAGATTGGTGGAAACAGAGAGTGCTTTGGAGGCGAGCCTAAAGCAGAGACAGGAAGAGCAAGCAACTCGGCCACCACCAGCAATCATAAATATTGAGGATACTCCTCAAATAATAGCTCCACCAGCTCCACCCACCGGGCAAACATCGGAGGCAGGCCCTTCAGGCTCAGCACCAGCATCAGAAGGGACAACACAGGTAGCAGCATCAAAACAGGTACCCAACCTCAGCATGTAGAATATGATGAAGGAGCTTGAAGCTCTAGAAGTACGGATGGCTGAACTGAAAGAGGCTAAAGAAAAGTTAGCCAATCTTGAAGAGAAATATGACAAATCCAAGCAGAATTTGGCTGAAAGAGTAAGGGAGATAAGAGCTCTTGAGAAAAGCATAAAGGAGTTAGAAAAAGAACTTACTCTGGATAAAACTATAGGTGAAATCAAGAAGATTCTATGGGCTAACATTGGTCAATCCATTACAGACCAATGGCAGTCCATTGAAACAATCCATGAGAAAATGGATCTCCTGAGCAGGGCAAAAGCAGAAAATCAAAGAGCCCGGGCATCCCTGGGGAATATGCTTGAAATAGCCAACAGAATGATTCAAGTCCTCAACAATCACACTGGCCTTCAGCTAGCAGGAATGGGTATCAGAGATAGAATTGATACCATTTTACTAATAAAGAGGGTGCTCAACTTGAGGAACTATGTGCAGACATTGGACAGAAGGTGTTAAGAAATGCAGACAGAGGTAAACAAATTTATTGCAAAAATCACAGCATTGCATAACAGAGGTCTTCCCAGCTTGGTAACTAGTGTAGGAAGATTATTATCACATGAAAATTATGCCAAGAGGGTCAACAATTATGCAGCAAATCAAATAACAATCCGCAAGCATTTCAGAGGAAACAGGGCCCCCATCTAGGCATACTCTCTATGAAAAGTTGGAAAATTTGTTTTTTATTGAGCATGAGATCAAGCACCTTTTTGAAGTGCCTCCAAAATATTACAAATATACTGAAGCTGATGAAACTCTGATTAAAATACAGAGACACCAATTTCCTAATTAAGATTGGTGGAGAGGCATGATAGAAACGTTGCTCTGATAAATCAAATTTTGTTTGTAGTCTTTTTGATCAATCTCGGGTCAGCATTTTCAAAAGACTCACATGTTCAATCTACCTGGGCGGCAATAGAAAGAGCAGATGGATAACAAGGATAATGACTTGGCACAAATAAACGAGTGCGGATGACAGGGCTAAAGCAGTCGCGCCGTGATAAAGCAGCAAAAGGTGAAATTCCTTGAAATGGATGCAAAGCACTCGGCCGGCCCAGTTGGCTGCAAAGTCAAAGAACTCTGACAAAAATGAACAGCTGTTGTTTGTCTATTTTAATGGCAATAACTGTTGTATCTACTATTTTTGAAAGTTGGTAAGAAAGTTATGAGTTAATGACTCATCTTTCAGATATTTTGCGAAACACTTTTGTATATATATCCCCACGAATAACTTATTTGGGGATTTTGATTTTATTCTGGAGAGCTCCACTGTATCTTCTTAGAGTTGAATACAAGAAGCTGTTGGTGTTTCAATTTGGCTTTGTTTGGACATGTTGTGATGTGATTGCTGGCTACTGCAGGATTCCCATGTTATCTCGTGATACAATAAGTTTCTTCTGAACTTTGTTTTGTATTTTCTCTATTTGCTGAAACCATCTATATTATATGTTTAATACTCTTAGCAGTAAGGAAAAAGAATAGTTTAGGATTTGTCCATTGAGGCACCCTAAACTCAATCTTTGTTGCTAATTATGTTTTCTTTAGAACTAGTTATAAATGTGGAATTCTTAAATGCTCCCATTTTCTCTAAGTTTACATGGTGAAATCTATTCAGGAATTCTTAACTGCTCTTGAATAAATATTCAACCCTTTATACTCGTTTTCACAGTGGAAGAAATCTTCATTTCCTTTCATTGTGTCGGTTCTTACTGTTTTTCCTTTAAATCAAAAGTTTGTTTCATGAATACCTGTCTGGCTCTGCAGTAACACTATCCTTATCACATGTCCCAAGCAACATACAATCATGGACTCCCATTTCCCAATGGAATAAAACTCTTTGAAAATTGCATGCCCCTCTTTAGAGCCTATCATTCAACCAAACTTCAAACAAAATTCAGTGTTTCATAGCTAGCCTAAAATTCCCAAAACAAAGATAAATCAGAAAGAGAAAGCCCTCTTTGATTGCAGGTAGGCTAGGACCTGCAATCCAAAGATTGGTTTGTGGTTACCTCGGCCATATTCCCTTAGGAGTCAAAGGGAACAACCTGAGTGATAACATAATTGGCGACTCCGCTGGGGACAAAAACAAATGTTTAAATTGTTGCCTACTCTATATTCCTGTATATAATCTGTCAAACTATTTTTGCCTTGCATTGGCGGGAGTATATAAAAGCTGTGTCAGTTGATCTTTTAGTCAGTCCTAGAATTTTATACAGCTGTTTCAAAATTCGATCAGTTCCTTGTTACTCCTAAAAGCATTCCCAGAAAATACCAAAACATATTTGGAAGCTGGCTCCCAAAAAGAATTCTCGTTATACAAGGTCCAACCCAGATCCAAATCCTCCTGTTGTTTTTGAAAATTCGAACCTAATCCCAAAGATCCTGAGGAAGCAAGAGCAAATAGAAGATTTTGCTGACAATAATCCTGAAGCAGTTAACCCAATATGCGTTCCAACCCCTGTCAAGGTTTTATTTCGTTCATCCCCTGCTACCCCTCGCTCATCATCCACATCTCAAAGTTCTCCTTCTACACCTCTATTTCCTGCACATACTACCACTACCACTGCAGCAGTTACTATTTTTCCAGTTACTCCTATTATCCCCATTGTTCCAGTTGTTCCCTGTATTGCTGTTGTTCCTTTTGTCCTTGTGAATATGGCTAATAGATATGTGCCCTTGCAACTACCTGTGAATCCCGGGGCTTTGCCTCAAGATTATCAGTCCAAAATAACATATTTTGACAGCACTGGCTCTTCCACGGCCCTTCAGCGAAAATGCAAGACTATTTTGAGAATTATGAAATAGATGATGATAGTGTGAGGATGAGAATTTTTGTTCAAAGTCTAACAGGTGATGTAAGAACTTGGTTCAGATCACTTGCTGCAAATTCCATAACTACTCCTGATGAGCTTTATCAATCCTTTACCAATAGATGGGAGAAAAATAAAGACCCCTTGCACATACTAGCTGAGTATGACACAATTAGAAGAGGCCCACAGGAGACTGTCCTGGAATATTGTGCAAGATTCAATAATGTCTACAATGCAATACCACAGAATTTAAGACCTCCACCCGACCTTGCCTTGTATTTTTTCCATGATGGATTTGACCCAGATATGGCCTACCAACTAAAGGAAAGAGCCCCTCAAACTCTTGCAGACATGCAAAATGTTGCTGTTAGTGTAGAAGCCAACTTAATTGCCAAAAGAAATAGGGCCAGAATGGAAAGAAGAACCACCTTTAAGGAAGAGCCCTCAGCCCTAGAGCAAAAGCTTGATGCTATTATCAGTGGCATGCAAAGACTAGGAGACAGAGTAGAAAGTGTAGAGAGAAGAGCTTCATGGGAAGGACTACAGTCCAATACTACAAGGAACCCAAATTTTAGGAAAACCCAGAACAAAAGTGCTGGTAGGACTGGCCAGGACCAAGACATAAGACCTCCCTTCCAAGAAAACTTTACTGAGGCATCAACATCAAATGAGCCAATAGATGACACTCACATCAACTTGATGGGCTTAAAAGATGAGCAGCAGGTTTTCCTAACACAAGAAGACCAGGAGGATAATGATACCAAATAGTTTCAAACCAAGTCAGGGGAGTCATTTGACTTCAAAGAAGGATATGACACAGCTGTCTATGAAGTTCACAAGCAATATAAGTTAAGAAGCAGAATCATAGATGTCCCTCAACATGCCAAGACAAAGGATACCAAATAGCCCAGGATGATAAAGGAAAAGGCTATCCTCGTAGAATCAGTTGACAAAATAAATCCAGACCCAAAAGAAGTAACAGTAGAGGATGTGACTGAGGCATTTATCGCAAAAAAGCAGCCATGGATAACATCTTCTTCACAAGACAACCCTGATAATACCCCACAGAAAGTTTCCAAAACAGATATACTCCAACAGGAAATTGATAATCATGAAAAAGTCACTAAAAACACAGTTGAAAAAGAAAATTCTGTTACTCATAACATCAAAATTCAATCTAAAAAACCCTTTGATCTTGAGGCAGAGATTGCCAAATTGAAGATAACCATTCCTCTCTCAGAACTTGCCAAACATGATGTGTATAAACAGAAAATTAAAAATTCCCTCAAAATGTCTGAAAATAGAGATGATGTTAATGTACTGGATGACACACCTGAGTTGCTTTTTGGACCAGAAGTTGATGGAAAAGCAATAAATACAGGTGTCTTACCCTTTTATGTCAGTCTACACATCCATGAAAAGATTTTACACAATGCAATGTTTGACTCAGGAGCCTCACATAACCTCATGCCTAAATCTGTAATGGAGAAACTAAACTTGGACATTACAAGACCATACAAGGACTTATTCTCATTCGACTCCAGCCAGGGCAAATGTTTGGGCCTAATCAAAGATTTGTGTGTTTCTCTAGTCCAATACCCAAATAAAACTATCCTGATGGATGTGGTTGTAGCTGATATCCCACCTAAGTATGGGATGCTTTTGTCAAGATCCTGGGGAGCCAAACTCCAGGGATCCCTCCAGTTAGACATGTCCTATGCGACCATATCAGTCTTTGGGCAACCAAAGAGACTGTACAGAGAGACATTGATGAAATATGTGGTGAGCAGTGAGGATAAACCCCAAAACTTTCCTATTTATGCAATTCATTCTGACATGGATTCTTTTATCCTATTTAATGATGATGCTTCCCCTATAGCTGATGATAAACCTTTGGTCATGGAACAAGAAACACTCACAATTGAGCAGTCAGCTGCCCAAAACCTTGAAACTGTTTTAAAAGATAAATCACATAAAAAACAAGAATCTCAATTGTCCATTCCAAATTCAACTGAATCTCCTAATACTACCCAAGATCAAGGCATCCTTTGGTACCTTGAGTTTGATGGCTTAGTTAACAGATTAGGAGCAGGAGCAGGGGCATGGATCCACAATAGACAAAACAATCATGCAGAGGGTCGTGCCTATAGGCTAAATTTCAGATGCACTAACAACATGGCAGAGTATGAAGGCCTTCTATTAGGGCTCAAATTAGTCAAATCCTTACAAGCAACAAGAGTGTCAATTCTAGGAGATTCTGACCTTATCATCCAACAAATGAAAGGTAGTTTTGTCACTAATGACAACAGACTGAGAGCATACAGATCTGCTGCAACTAAAATACTTAACACTTTCACTGAATCCCAACTTACTAAGATATCAAGAACTCACAACCTTCATGCACATAGTCTGGCTACGTTTGCTAGCACTTGTAAATTTGCCTTTCAGCCTAATCACTGTTTCATAGCTGAGGTAAAGCACAGACCTTCTGTCCCAAACAATGTCAAAGACTGGCAAGTATTTGAAGATGATACACAGATAAACAACTTTTTAACTTTGCAACAAGAATTTTCAGGTTTAAATATTGATGCTGATGTTGTAAATGACTCACAACAACAAAGCAATCAAGGTCAAACAACTATATCAGCTAAAACAACAAGCCAAATACTTCATCTAACAACCTTTAATAACAAGAATGTGCAAGAGCTTAAACAAATCAATCTTGATGAAATAGCTGGAGTAGAGGCTGAAGTTATAGAATTAAAAGACAATTTTTTACCCACAGGCCTGACTCCTTTGGAAGACATTTTTGACTCGAATGATATTCCTAGGAAACCAAAGATGCAGCCCCTAAATACTTCCATTGAGGAATTCAACATTGGAACAATTGAAAAACCCAAGATAATAAAACTATCAAAGTCTTTGCCCCCTGATCAGAAGCCAAAGTATGTTGACCTCTTTAAAGAGTTTCAAGATGTGTTTGCATGGAGTTATGATGACTTAAAATCTTATGATACTTCAGTTGTTCAACACACTATTCCTCTCAAACCAAATCAAAAGCCTTTCAAGCAGAAACTGAGGAGAATTAACCCAATTCTTCTTCCTTTGATTGAGAAAGAGGTACAAAAAATGTTTGAAGCAGGTATTATAGCACCCATTAGATTTTCAGAGTGGATTTCTAATCTTGTCCCTACTGTTAGTGTCAGTCTTTCCAGCCTTCCTCCAGTGATCAAATGTGCTCTTACAAAGTGGTCTCAGAGTGTCAAGGTCAAATTTTGTCATTTCAGTGAGTCTTCAAGCAAAGTTTGGTCACTAGGCATTAGGTCTAGGCTTTGCCCAAATGTTAGTCCATGTCATCATTCAGCTGAGCCTATCATCATTCAGAGGGTTGTCATTATCATGTCAGTGTCTAATGATTCTTATTCATGCTTCAGTTGTGCCTAGGCAAGGTCATTTCCCTCTCCTAGGGTTTTGAAGGCAATTTCTCTTGGGCGGCTAAATAATCAGCAAAAATCATATCCTGATGTTCATACACCTTCCCCTATCCTTAAAGTACCTTATAAAACACTTCCCATCCCTTAGATCCGCCAAATTCCTCATTTTTCCACAAACCCTAGTTTCTAGCTACAACCTAGCAATTTTCTAGGTTGGGCCTGTGTTTTGCCCTTTTGGACCCCTTTCCCTCACTCAATCACTGAGATTCCACTTTCCCTTGCTTCCTAACATCCCTCCCCACTCCCAAAAATTTCCTCAAGAATTTAGAAGCTCCCTATCCCCTTCATCTCGCTCCATTTCGACAAAATTCCTTGCTTCACACATCGGGACAAGTCGCACTCAAATGATGTTTCTGAGCAATCAAAGATGAATTTTGCAAAAATGAGAGAGGTTTTTGTTCAAAACATGCCAAGGAAGAAAAAAATCCTTCACTTTTTACACAGGTGTCATGGTTTGAGAGAAATGTCAAAAATACCGTTGCCTCAGGAGAATCAAAGGCACCTCTGAAGTGACCTTGGGAAAATCAAGTTTTCTCCTAGCTTGGTTGGCCAAATGACTTGCTTGATGAGTAAAATGATAACTAGACACAAAGATATTTCTAATGAGCTATCATGAGCTCAATTTGGGGTTGAGGAAGGCATTCAAACGTTGACTGCAACAACACTCTTCTTTCAGGCAGCCTCATTTGGCACTTTTTTACCAGTCTTGGGAGATTTGATTTTTGACAAGTCAAATCAACTCCAAATTGAAAAATTCTACTTGGGTTGGAAAGTAGACTCAAAGAAATTTCCAACGAGCCATCCTGTGCCTGATTCCGATGCCTGGAAGGCCTCCAAAAGCCTCCTGCAAAAGCGCGACCCGTTGAGTGGTGCGCGACCCGTTGAGAGCCCTCCTGCAGTGCAAAAAATGAACTGGCGCGACCCGTTGGGAGGGGCGCGACCCATTGAGCTGTAAGCTACAAATTCACTTCAAACTCACTCGAATCTTCTTCAAATTTTCAAATTGGGTTGAGGTAGGCTCTCTACAAATTGTTTTGGAGGTTGGTGATGGATGTAAGCCGTCATGCTATGATTTTAACCTCAAATCATGCAAATGAAAAGACTTATATGGCTGCTTGTTAATGTTTATAAAATGCTAGGGTTTTGTGACTGTTTCAAGTGATTTTGTCCCATTTGGTCCCTTCCCTCTTTTCCCCTTTCATTCACAGTCATGCTTTCATCTCTGTCCCATATTATTTGTGCATAAAATGTAAACTTTTTCCCCATCCCTAAACTATAAATCCTATCCCTCCCACAAGCACACAAAACCCTAATTCCCTCTACCATACACATGCAAAAATAGAACAAAAAGAAAAGATGCATTTGCAAATAAAGAAAAGAGTCATGTGAAAATAAATGTTGCTGTATATCTAGAGGCATGTACATAACCCCTGTATACCCTTGACATCCCCTTGTACATGAAAACCTTCCCTCTATGTGAAAACAATGTGCATGTACTCCTTAAGAACAAAAAGAGCAAAAATTTGCCTTGTAACACACATGAACTCCTATAATCAAATTTGGTGTATGGTGTCCCTATGTCCCTATTGATACATGTATGCCCCTTCCATGTTCATTATCATACATGTTTTTGTCCCATATGAGATGTTTTTTGCAAATGATTTCCCAATGTTAAAATGTGTTCCTATTTGCATGACAATTTGTAAAGTTTCCCTTGAATTTCCCTATTATTTTCATATATTCCCATTCCTTGTTAAGAAGTTCCCTCCCTTAACATTCCCCTCATGTTTTTTCCCTTTGAAACAGCATAGAGTTCAGTACTTTTGCAGGCAGAGGCAGCAGTTCAATTTGTCCACTTTGCTCCTAAACCATGTCAGAAACCGAAACTTATGAGCAAAGTGATGACCATTCGTCATCTACAGAGGTTGAGGTACAGAGGAGGCCTCATAAGGGTGGAAAGGACAGTCATCATAGACAATTGGGCTAGGATGCACGTTTGTAAAACAAAGATGAAAATGTTCCAAAGAAGGTTGACCGAGGCTCTTAAAAGGAAGAAGAAGACCAACCCCCTCTGCATATTGGCTGAGGCTTCTCTCACTCATCATGACACTCATTAGCCTCTTCACAGCACCAAGTACAAAAAATTTTGGAAGTTTTGGCTCATTTTTGGCATTTTTGGGCAATTTACAGGTTTTGGCTTCTCAACGGGTCTCACCCCCGGTGAGACCCTTTGTCAACGTAGCTCCGTTTTGCAAAAACTCAACATTTTTGGATTTGTCATGTAGAGTTACATATGCCCATGCATTACCTTGAGTTTTCATGAAGTTCTGGGCCTCCAAAAGGTCAAAATACAGCCAAATTTTGACTTTCTGCCCCTTTTTTGAGCTGCAGAAGTAGTCTTGGGAGAATTGACTTTTTACTAGGAAAATGACCTCCAAATAGAAAAATTCCAATTGGGTTGGAAATTAGACTCAGAGACCTTTCCAACGAGCTATCCTGCACCTGATTCGGACATCGGGAAGGCCTCCAAACAGGGCTCCAAAGTGCGCGACCCGTTGAGGATGATGTGCGCGACCCGTTGAGGAATTTGTGCCAGATTTGACCAGTTCAGCCCAGAATTTGCAGTTTAGCTCCAGTTTGATTTTCTGAGGTCGATGGTGGTCCTTTTGACTGTACTTGTGACACTTTTTGGATACTTTTACTCTTGTTTTACTCTTCTAGAAGTTTTTCTCATGTAAAAGGGTAAAATTGACTGTATGAACTGGTTTCCAAGTTTTTAGAGGCAAGTTGTTTTGACTGCCTATTTTGTAGTGCTTAGTTTAGAAGTGGTTCAAATAGCTCCTAGGATAGTGAGCTCGACCCATGGAGGCAGGGAAGAGGTTAGATCATCTATATTATGTACTTTCATGCTCATTTTCATGGTTGGACTCTTGAGGGAGGAGCTATCATTGTATATTTCACTTGTATCTTTGCAATTTTTGGCTAAGGAAGACCAGGGTTTTGCAGTCATCTTTGGGATTCTTGTGGACTCAGGTGTTGATGGTGTGTTTCTTCATGTTATTGTAAGCTTTGTTATGTGATTCATTTCCTTTCTATACTGCTGCATATTAAACAAATGAAGTGATAAAGTAAGAATTCATGCTTGCCATGCTCTACTTTTAAATTTGTTTAATTTCTAAGTTTTCTGCTGTCTAAGGAGAATTCAAATCCATTGTTTGCTCTCTTTAGCCTTCTTATTTTTCTTCCTAATCATCCACTTCAGCTAAAGACATCAATACAGGTTCCTACCTTGCCCCAAAGACCCCCCTGCAGAAACTGTGTCAAATCCCCGCACCCTAAATTGTAGTTCCTCAATTTGCCACCAAAAACCCCAAAAACCCCCAAATCAACCTTCAAATCAGTTTACTAGCCTAATATCAGTGTTACCTTGATTGGTCATCTCTTCCTATTGAAAGTTTACCGAGATTGACCGGAGAGAGCCTTCTCTTGCCCCGTAGGGCTAGCTACGAGGCTGAATGGTTTGATGTAGCTTTGAGATTTGCCTTTTCAGCCTAAGGTGAAATTTCAAGTGCTAACACCTACAAGGAAGAAAACAAGTGAAATTAGGCTTTGTGTTGACTTAAGAAATTTGAATCAAGTATCCCTCAAAGATAATTACCCCTTACCTAAAATGGATCACATCCTCCAAAGAGTGGTGGGAGCTTCAAGAATTTCATTACTTGATGGGTTTTCAGGCTTTAATCAAATCCTGGTCCACCCAGATGATCAGGATAAAACAGCATTCACAATCCCTTGGGGAACATTTAAATATGTCAAAATGCTTTTTGGAATGAAAAATGCAGGGGCTACCTTTCAACGAGCAATGGATATTGCCTTTGCTAAGGAGATACATGATTTCCTAGCTGTTTACCTGGATGACCTCACCCTTTTTCAAAATCTGACCAAGAGCACCTTAAACACCTAAGGCAAATATTCATGACATGTAAGAAATATGGCATTTCCTTAAATCCCAAAAGTCTCTGTTTGGTCTAAAGGAGGGTAAACTGCTAGGCCACATTATTTCAAAAGAGGGGATTAGAATTGGTCCAGACCGGATTCAAGCCATTCTACAAGTCCCACAACCAAGAAATGTAAAGGAATTGCAAGCCTTTTTGGGAAAAATCAACTTTTTAAGAAGATTTATCCCAAACCTAGCAGAATTGATAAGGCTGCTAAACCACATGTTGAAGAAAGATTCCAAAGTGAAATGGATGATGGAGGCCAAACAGGCCTTTGAGGGCATCAAGACCACCTTGACTCAAACCCCAGTCCTTACAAGCCCCCAATTTGATAAGGATTTCATTATTTTCTCCTTTGCCTCCCAACATACTATTGCTACTGTTTTACTGCAGAAGGATGATCAACAGAATGAGAAGCCCATTGCCTTTTTCAGCCGAGCCCTTAGAGATGCACCCTTGAAGTATCAGATCATGGAAAAGCAGGCCTATGCCCTGGTTAAGGCCATTAAAGATTTTAGAGTTTATATTCTATACTCTCATGTCACTGCTTATGTGCCAAATGCTATTGTGAAAGACATATTGACTCAAGAAGGGCTAGAAGGCAAAAGAGGCAAGTGGATTGCTAACATTCTTGAGTATGATATTGAGATAAAACCCACTAAGCTGATAAAAGGACAGGGTTTAGCCAAATTAATGTCTGAAACAAATTTTCAGGCCTTAGAAATCAATGAACTGGACAATGAACCGGAGCTGGCGACTTTACAGATCAATATAGCCTTTGAACAATCCCCCTGGTATGCTGATATTTGTTATGTATTGCAAAACCTGTGTGCTCCCCCAGGGTTGTCCAGAACTAAAAGCAGATTTCTAAGAATGAAAGCTTCTAAATTTTGTGTTGCAGATGGTGCCTTATTGTGGAAAAATCATGAAGGTATATTGCTTAATTGTTTAACTGTGAATCAAACTGACAATGTTATGAGAGATTTTCATGCAGGGGATTGTGGAGGACATCTGTATTGGAAATCTACTGTGGATACGATATTAAGGGCTGGCTACTATTGGCCTGTTATATTTGCAGATGTCAAGAAATTTGTTACTTCATGTCATAAGTGTCAGCTATTTGAAGGCAAAATAAAATTGCTACCATTACCCCTTAAGCCCATTTCAACAGAGAGGCCCTTTCAACAATGGGGCTTAGATTTTATTGGGAGATTCATCCTTCATCTTCAGGTCAACATAAATGGATTTTAACAGCCACAGATTATTTTACCAGGTGGATTGAGGCTGTTCCATGCAGACAAGCAAATGACTCCACTATCATTCAATTCCTTGAAACTAATATTTTGTCCAGATTTGGTTGCCCAGAAAAGATCATTACAGACAATGCTGCTGCTTTCAGATCTAAGAAAATGGTCAACTTTTGCCATAAGTTTCATATCACTTTGGGCCACTCCACAACATACTATCCTCAAGGCAATGGTTTAGTTGAATCATCTGATAAGAGCCTCATTAACATCATCAAGAAGATATTGGAGGAAAACAAGAAAAATTGGCACAAAAATCTTGTAAATGCCTTATGGGCAGACAGATTGACGACCAAGAGATCTATTGGGACCAACCCATATGAATTGGTTTATGGTATGGAGGCCAAGTTTCCCTCATCACTAGGGGTTCCTGTCATCAAGTTACTGCAAGAATTTCTAGCTGAGCCCAATGATATACAAAGAAGAATTAACCAAACCATCTGTTTGCAGCAAACTAGAGACCAAGTGTACAACAGGTTCAGGTTCTGCAAGAGAAACTCAAGAAATTTTTTGACAAAAGAACCAAAGCAGAGGATTTTTTCATTGGGAATAAAGTGATGAGATGGGATTCAAGAAGAGAGGACAAGGGAAAACATGGCAAATTTGATTCCCTCTAGAGAGGACCCTTTGTTATTCAAGCAGTGCAAGGAAACAACACATATTTCTTAAAAAATCTGGATGGCACTGTGGTTGAAGAGGGCCCTGTGAATGGCCGAATGTTAAAGCACTATTTTGACTACTTTCCATGTATATAACCCAAGGCTGCCTTGTACATTAATATTTGTTTTTAGTAGTTTGTTTTCAGCAGGCAATAGAGTTCCAGTTTCACAAATTTTGGGAATAATCAAGAGAAAAGATACTACTTCAAGTTTTTTGTTTTGCCTGGCAAAGCTCCAATTTTGGTCATCTAGGAAGCAAAAGTTCCTGACTTTGGCAAAGGGCAAGGACCAAGGCATTCTGACCTGCTGTTCTTGGTCTTTCATATGGAAAAACCATCCCCAAGTGGAGCCACTGTTAGCCTCCTATACCAATAGGTTTCATATATCATGATTGGCAGGGGAAATTCCAAATATGTTCTGCTTTGATGATGCAAAGATTCCATATTTGTGTGTAAAACACATCTGTAAACAATTTTGTTCATGTCCTACTTATTGATGGGTGATCCAATAGTGTAATAGGTCATGCCTTGTTTAAATTGATGTTGTAGAATAGAGAATGAGAATCTGTCCAAACAGTTTAATCTTGGCAGATTAATAGTTAGGTAGAGAATAAAGGTGCCCAACTGCTTAATCTGGGCCCTTGGAAGTAATAAGGGTAGTCTTAGATAGAAAGGCCTTTGAAAAATAAAAATAAAAGAGCAATTGAGGGTTTGCAAGTCCAAATGCACCCTCCTTGAAGTAATAAAAAAATGCTAGGTACTAAGATGGGTAGGTAGAAAGGGGTTGCAGAAGCTTGACTTCCTTCGTGTTGCTGGCCTTGACAAAGAAAGCATATATTGCCAAGAATAGAGATATCTACTCCGCATCTTGATAACAAAGCATGGAAGCATGTCTAACTTCCCCATCATTCCCCACCAAACTTCTTTCTAACATCCCCTCAGTGAACCAGTGGGATTTCCTCATCCAGTCCTAACATCACTCTAACATTGCAGCAACATCAAGGCAAGGTGTTGGTCTCCATCACACAAGAAAGCCACATTTCCTGTGTAAAATCATTCCCCACTCTTATATGCTTCCAAACCTAAGTTTACTTTTTAAATTTAGCCTTCAGTTCTTCTTTTCACACTTTAAACCCATATTAACCTCTAATCTTACTATATAACTCCCTAACTTGTCACCTTCCCCTAGTATTATAGCATTTTTATGCAAACAATCCCAAAATATGTATATATCCTCCCATTGGGCAATTTAGGCATATACCCTAAAGTATGAAAGCATAATAAAGTTGAATTCTAATGTAAATTGATGTACATGCTGCATTTGGGGATTAAATTAACATCTGGTTGATTTAATAGCCCTAACCCACCTTACAAAGTTGTAAATTCATGTTCCTCCCAATTTGTTTTAAATTTTTTTTGCAAAAACCCACTCTAGCCGTTTACCCAATGTTTTATATCTCGGTGCGGTTTACCAAAAACCAAAAAAATAATTAAAAATTTGCTGGGTCCCGCCGTATCGTGCTGGCATTTTCACTGTCCGTCATCCGTCGGATCCGGGCCCTCCCATCCGATGGTCCTCGGCGATTTCGGACCACCCCCGCCGTCCAACCTTTAGCACCCGAAATTGTCATTCGGCTGACGTATTCCCTGGGGTGCATGACAGTTTCTGATTGTATCGGGTGGCTTCCGACAAATACCGGGCCTGTACCAAAAGCGGTCCGATAAAACCACTTACCAATGTTCCTTTCCAGCCCATGCCAGCATCACGTCAGCGTTACGTCAGCGGGTCATGTCAGCGCCTATATTACCTGTCAATCCGACATGGCTGCCCCGTCACCTGTCCACCTCAACCCAGTCATGCGTCACCACGTCATCCCGCCGTAGCCAGACCTGACCAATGACGTCATGCTGACGTCATTCATAAAAGGCACCAAAAATCTATTTTTTCCATATTGCGCACAAAAGTCGTGTTTTTTCCTCATTTTTTTATCGAAAGTATTTTCTGCCACCTGCATGCCATTCTACGTCGTTTTCGCCAACCTCCAGATATTTCAACCCTGAGCTGTTGCCGCCGCGGATTCACCACTGTCGGCACCCCACCGGCTGCGTAATTGCCAGGTATTTACCATTCCTCTGCGCAACCTTGTTTTCAGTCCTCCACTGTTAAAAAATCCAAAAATTAACCAGTCAATTTCCCTATAACTGCAAAACTAAACTAAAAATTTATCAGAGGAGTGTCCCGGCTCTAAATCCTTTCAATTCCCACACTCACTGCACCATTTTGGCTCAGAACCTTTGTCAAGCATTCCTCACCCGCAAGGCGAACCACTGCATTATAATTCATCCTTTTCGCCTCTCTTAGCAGCATTTTACCTCTGTTTCACCCAATCTACCCCTTTTTCTCTCTAAAAATTACTTTATCCATCAAAATTCACTGTTCAGTGTTACCTTTGTTCAAAAGTCAAGTACAATTCAACTCCAAGTGACAACTAAGCAATGGAGGCCCCTGTGGCATTAAACATTGCACCTTTGAATGCTCCACATAAGAACCTAGAATGGTTGGCCCTTGCTGACCGGGATTATCAAATCAAAGAAACGCTTGAAATAAGCAACAAATATCACATAGAAACCATTTGTGAGCTGAAGAAGAAACACATAAGTGGTGCTGATGACATAGGTATCTGGGAGTCCAACTTGCCCATCTATTATCTTCCACAAGTGAATGTGTTCCTAGACTTCATCCATCAGTGTTGTGAACACTATGAACCCACTCAAAGAGCAGTTTTGGCTCCATCTGGGACTGTTTTATTTCACATCACTCCTCAATCCATAAATGAGATGCTAAGCTTTGAGCCAACTAAACCCCTGGTGCCCCTTTCTATGAATTTTCTGCTTAAACAAGGTGCCAAGCTGCCCAGCTTAGAGGTCACAAGGATTGGCCAGTTGTTCATGCAACCAGATTACCAGCCCCGGCAACCTCCTCCTTATCTGCATGTTTGGTTCAATGAAACAGGGAGGCTGCTAGTGGATATGGTATCCTACATCCTGGGTTACAATACCAGTGAGTATGTGGATGAAACAATCTTGGTAATGCTATCCATGTTCACACCAGGACAGCCCCCTGCTGTCCAGTATGATTATGCCACATTCATTGCTGACAGAATTCATGAGCAATTCATGAATCTGGAGAGAGAGTGGGTATTTAAATTTACTTCATACATATATCACTTGATATTATACAATCAGCCTGACAGTTTCCCTATTTTTCTCAAAAAGCTGGGTGCAAAAGGAAACAAGAGGTCAGTGATATACTGGACACCAGTTTGTCACCATATCTTTTACTCTCCATACAACTACTGTGAGTTCATTGATCTGTTCATTCATCCAGCCTTGTCCCTGCTACAGAGTTCTCCTCCCCCTAGACTCACCGATGAAATGCAGAAGATCCTCCAGCTGTCAAAGAACTATAGCATTGGAGATTGGTACTTCTACCAAGACCACACAGTAATCAAAGTATATGGCTGTGAGCTAGCCCCATACAGACTGCCAAAGGATGTTCCCATGAGACTTTTTGCCCTAGAGTACTTTCGGAAATTTGGAAATTCAGACATGGTACACTTTCATAGCATAAATAAGAAAGCACTGCTGAAAATTAAGCACCAACTGGGTCCATTCATTTTTAATAAGAGGGATGAAGCTTGGGGAGAGGTAGACAAGATCCTAAAAAGCCTCCAACTCAAAACAAGCTTCTATTGGGCACCATATGACCCTAATAATTTCATAAGCCTCTGAAGAATCAAGTATAGGCTTGCTAACTATGATCATTTTAGCATTCCACAAATTGAAAAATATGCTAATCAACTAGAGTGGAGAGAAGGCACATTAATGGAGAATTATTCTGAAGAAGAACTAGCAGAAAGAGCAATTAAGAATTTAGAAAAGGCAGTTGACTTGGAACATTTTGGACAGGTTTGGTCTCCAGCCACTCGGCATCTTGGAGGAAGTGCCTCATCTTCCTCTGTTCCCCAGCAGTTTGCCCAAGTAGCTGGTCAAGCAGCAAACATAGCTAAAGGCAAAGAGGTACAACAAGAGGAGTCACTTCCCAATTTGGAGCAGTAAGTATAGCAGCAAGAAGAAATGGCTGAAGCACCTGCCTCCATAGAGCAACAAACCCAAGAGCAAATCCCTCCAAGGCAGGAGGTAACAGTTGAAACTACAATTTTACAGACACCTGCAAATGAAGAAAGAATGAGGAAAAGAGATAGGCAAGAAGAAACTCCTCTCACTACTTCAATGGATCAACCAGGGGAAAAGCGACAGAGGTTAAATCCTTCTCTGAGGAGGAAATGCTTGAAAGACAACTGATACTATGCTCCCTCCTAGCATCGAAACGTCGGCCAGCTCCTTACAGCAAGAGCAAGAAATGCAAGGAGGAGTAGAAGTAAGTTCTTCAAGGCAGCGAACCAAGGCAGAATCTAGTATCAAAAAGTAGTTCACAGACATAAAAGCAAGAAATGAGCCGGTTAGATACCAGCTCTATAACCAACTGCTCAGAATGGCACCAACCAATCAGGAGAGACTCATGTCAGCCTATGATATTCAAGAAGGGAAAATGACTCTCAGTCATTTTAGACCTACGATGCAGCATCCTCAGTCAGTGACAGACTACATCAGAACTAACTTGGAAGTGTTTGCCAAAGACATCCACCCCATGGATCAAATTGAGCTACACAAGCAAACCGGGGAGATGGTCTACTCAACCTTGGCTGATAAAACTCTGTTGGCACACAGGTTACAAAATTCTCTACACAATACTGCTGCTCAGCTGGAACTAGAAAAGGCATCATCTCAAGCCAAGGACAACAGAATCAAGTCCTTGGAAGAAATTATTATAGAACTAGGACATGATCCAAATGATCCTAAGGGTGTGCAGGCCTTGATGAAGAAAAAAGATGAGGATATAGCAGTTTTGAGAAAGTAGATCAAGATACCACCTACTCATCACCCTCAGATTGAAGGGGTTGCAGAACAAAATAAAGACCAAGATGTGGTTGCTCTACTCTTGACCTTACATAAGAGATTGGTTGAAACAGAGAGTGCTTTGGAGGCGAGTTTAAAGCAAAGACAGGAAGAGCAAGCAACTCGGCCACCACCAGCAATCATAAATATTGAGGATACTCCTCAAATAATAGCTCCACCAGCTCCGCCCACCGGGCAAACATCGGAGGCAGGCCCTTCAAGCTCAGCACCAGCATCAGAAGGGACAACACAGGTAGTAGCATCAGAAAAGGTACCCAGCCTCAGCATGCAGAATATGATGAAGGAGCTTGAAGCTCTAGAAGTATGGATGGCTGAACTGAAAGAGGCTAAAGAAAAGTTAGCCAAGCTTGAAGAGAAATATGACAAATCCAAGCAGAATTTGGCTGAAAGAGTAAGGGAGATAAGAGCTCTTGAGAAAAGGATAAAGGAGTTAGAAAAAGAACTTACTCTAGATAAAACTATAGGTGAAATCAAGAAGATTCTATGGGCTAACATTGGTCAATCCATTACAGACCAATGGTAGTCCATTGAGACAATGCATGAGCAAATGGATCTCCTGAGCAGGGCAAAAGTAGAAAATCAAAGAGCCCGGGCATCCCTGGGGAATATGCCTGAAATAGCCAACAGAATGATTCAAGTCCTCAACAATCACACTGGCCTTCAGCTAGCAGGAATGGGTATCAGAGATAGAACTGATACCATTTTACTAATAAAGAGGGTGCTCACCTTGAGGAACTATGTGCAGACATTGGACAAAAGGTGTCAAGAAATGCAGACAGAGGTAAACGAATTTATTGCAAAAATCACAGCATTGCATAACAGAGGTCTTCCCAGCTTGGTAACTAGTGCAGGAAGATTATTATCACATGAACATTATGCCAAGAGGGTCAACAATTATGCAGCAAATCAAATAACAGCATCCACAAGCATTTCAGAGGAAACATGGCTCCCATCTGGGCAGACTCTCTATGAAAAGTTGGAAAATTTGTTTTTTATTGAGCATGAGATCAAGCACCTTTTTGAAGTGCCTCCAAATTACTACAAATATACTGAAGCTGATGAAACTCTGATTAAAATATAGAGACACCAATTGCCTACTGAAGATTGGTGGAGAGGCATGATAGAAACATTGCTCTGATAAATCAAATTTTGTTTGTAGTCTTTTTGATCAATCTCGGGTCAGGATTTTCAAAAGACTCACATGTTCAATCTACCTGGGCGGCAATAGAAAGAACAGATGGATAACAAGGATAATGACTTGGCACAAATAAACGAGTGCGGATGACAGGGCTAAAGCAGTCGCGCCATGATAAAGCAGCAAAAGGCGAAATTCCTCGAAATGGATGCAAAGCACTCGACCGGCCCAGTTGGCTACAAAATCAAAGAACTCTGACAGAAATGAACAGCTGTTGTTTTTCTATTTTAATGGCAATAACTGTTGTATCTACTATTTTTGAAAGTTGGTAAGAAAGTTATGAGTTAATGACTCATCTTTTAGATATTTTGTGAAACACTTTTGTATATATATCCCCACGAATAACTTATTTTGGGTTGTTGATTTTATTCTGGAGAGCTCCGCTATATCTTCTCAGAGTTGAATACAAGAAGCTGTTGGTGTTTCAATTTGGCTTTGATTGGACATGTTTTGATAAGATTGTTGGCTACTGCAGGATTCCCGTGTTATCTCGTGATACAATAAGTTTCTTCTGAACTGTGTTTTGTATTTTCTCTGTTTGCTGAAACCATCTATATTATATGTTTAATATTCTTAGCATTAAGGAAAAGGAATAGTTTAGGATTTGTCCATTGAGGCACCCTAAACTTAATCTTTGTTGCTAATTATGTTTTCTTCAGAACTAGTTATAAATGTGGAATTCTTAAATGCTCCCATTTTCTCTAAGTTTACATGGTGAAATCTATTCAGGAATTCTTAACTGCTCTTGAATAAATATTCAACCCTTTATACTCGTTTTCACAGTGAAAGAAATCTTCATTGCCTTTCATTGTGTTGGTTCTTACTGTTTTTCCTTTAAATCAAAAGTTTGTTTCATGAATACCTGTCTGGCTCTGCAGTAACACTATCCTTATCACATATCCCAAGCAACATACAATCATGGACTCCCATTTCCCAATGGAATAAAACTCTTTGAAAATTGCATGCCCCTCTTTAGAGCCTATCATTCAACCAAACTTCAAACAAAATTCAGTGTTTCATAGCTAGCCTAAAATTCTCAAAACAAAGCTAAATCAGAAAGAGAGAGCCCTCTCTGATTGCAGGTAGGCTAGGACCTACAATCCAAAGATTGGTTTGTCGTTACCTCAGTCGTATTCCCTTAGGAGTCAAAGGGAACAACCTGAGTGATAACATTATCAACCAACCAGCTAACACCCTATGATGATCCATAGATAGCTTTACTTTAGAGCTCTCCGCCCATGCTCCGTTCAATGTTATCTCCCATATAGAATACTTCTTAAAATAAGGTGGGTTATCCATCAAAAGGTTGATACAAACAAAGTTTGTTATTACACAAAAAATTCAAAATGTCTGGAATATAAAGATATCCATTCAAACAATATAAATAGTATTTAAGTAACCAATAGTATAAAATATGATGATGAGAGTACAATTATGATCTCATATATAAACCTAAGCAGGAGTGTCCATTCATAAGAGTCATGTCCTTTGGGATAGTCCTATCATAATTAATAGTTATATTGTATTAATTATTATTATCATTATTATTTATATTTATTTTATACATATTTATGTTCTTAACATAGCTTTCCCCTTTGGGGGGAATTTTGAGGTCAAAAATGGGCATAAAAATGCAAAATGTACTAACAAAATCAACTATAAGAGAACCAATAGGATTCACAATGATGATGTCATCCCCATGGGAGAATATTTTTGGAGGGAAAAGAAAAACGAAAATTTTTAAATCATATTTTTGAATTATCTCCTTGTAGGTTTACTTAAATTTCAAGTGTGTACACTCATTGGATGCGGAATTAGATTTTTCATCCAACGAGTACCCATTATGCATACTTTGGAGTGGATTACAATGATAAAATTTCAAAAGACATGAAAAAACATGTTGTACCCTCTCTGCATACTTTGGAGTGGATCCACATTGAGAAACATTCAAAATACATGAAAAACCTTGTTCAACATGTTGTTTCATGTATTTTGAAATTTTCTCAGTGTGGATGTGTTCAAACTCATAATTGTTTCCTTTTTGACACCCTTTTCACTCATTTCACCTAATTTTGACCACTATAATAACTCCATGGGCATCAAAAAACAAAAATAATGGCATGGCAGTTATATATTTGTCTTGTCTTTCATAAAATCGTAATGTTCCTTATTTTTAATCTAATATTTGTTCCAGCTACCAAAACATGATGATTCTGCAGGTAACATCTAATTATGCAACTAAGCTCATGGTTTGCTAGGTCCTGGAGTACCAGCTGGAGTGAGAAATATATGGGAAGGTGGATAAAGATGTGTACAAGGATTTCCTCCTATCTACATGAACTAGATCAATGAAGGAAGCTTCTAGTCACACAGTCAAAGGAAAAGTCAACTCTATTAGCTAAATCAGGCGAGCGAGAAACAATATGCATGCCTCATGATTTTCTTTGTCAAATAGAAAATCATGAGAAGATCTCATGATATTATCTTTTATGTTTAATTGTAGTATTATGTTATCGAAGTTTAAGCTCTGAAAATTTATGATATGGGCTTATAAAAGACCTCATAGTAGATAATTTACAATGACTTATGTTATGTGACAGTGATAATTAAAAACTTTGTTTTCAATTCAATTACAAGATATCATTCTTGTTTCAATGTGTGGCTAAGTGTTGATTTCAATTTGCAACCATCTTCTTGTGGAGGGCCCCCTCAAGTAGTCAGGTTTTTCAATTTATTTGTTATTTTCTTCATTAGAATTTTTGCTTAACTCAGTTCATTAGTTATTTTTTATTAAGTAGATGCATCTGTTAAAATGTTTTCTTTGTATTGATCTTAGATTTTGTAACAGGATTTGAATGATAACTTTGGCATATGGATTGAATCTAGCAGTAGTGAAATTGATAAGATTTTGTACTTAGAATAGGATTCAGTTTTATAAAACAGAGGATTTATTTACAGTTTGTATTCATAGTTGATTTATAAATTCAAGTGAGTGTGATTCTTTTCAAGCAAGGTTTTGATTTGTTTTGATTTGTTCATGCAAAGAGTGTGTTGTATTGATTCAAGTTTCTTACAAAACAGAGTGATAGATATGCAATAGAATTTGAAGAGTTTCATGAATTGAGTCTTATTATTATTATTTTTTGCAAGTGTGAGATTGATTGTCTAGATTAAGAGTTTGATTGTTTTCTTTTTGAGTTTTATTGCTTAGACATCATTTTCATAAGAATGTGCTCATCTTTCATAGGATTAATCTCAATAATGAATTCAATCATATGCATTTCAATTTGAATAAATAAAGGCTTCTAGCACATATAGTGCACTTACACTTCTTCAGTTTACTAATCCTGGTCGATAATTCATGTAACAATTTAAGACAATTAATTTGATAAATATTTTAGCGTTGTTATCAAGGAAGTGTAAATAGGAGTCTTTTATTTTTGTAAAAAAAACAAAAATGACATGCATGGGGAAAGATATTCTAAAGGTAGATATGTAGGTAGAGGTGAAAGTTTAATTCCAACAACATCACTCACCCCACTATGACCTCGTAGTGCCACACTACCCACTCAAACTCATATTCCATCATTTATAGGAAAACATAAACTTCCCGAGGTACTTAGATCTGAAATCCAACCTAGAGATTCATCAACCGAAGCAGTAATAGAAGAAGAAGATCCTACATCCCCAATACAAGGAGTATTCCCATCTTCAACTGGAGAAAGATTCCTAGGACAAGAGCTACAGATCCCTAGTGAAGAAGAGGAGAAAGAAACTTATTTTAACTTACCATTGATAGAAGAACCAGAACTAGAAGAGCTAGAAGAAGAACCAGAAAACCCAATTTTGGAACCTTATATTAGTTCTCAAGAATTTACAATGGCTGGAGAAGGGGAAGGAGAGGTACTTAATTTTCATGGTGAACAACCTAGGATTGGAGGAGGAAGAGGAGGAAATAGAGGTGGAGGAAGACGGAGAGGAGGAGGTATGGGAGATCCAGAACATTTTGGATTTCCTGTCCTCGATGAAGATACAACAACTATAATGAAAAACATCTCACCCTCCATCCTTCCAAACTTTCATGGATTATGAAGTGAGGATCCTGAAACATTTATCTTTGAGTTTGAAGTCTTGTTTAGATCTTATGATTATCTGCTTGACCCTAAAAAGTTGAAATTGTTTCCAACGACTCTTAAGGATGCAACATTAAAATGGTTCATGGGCCTAGGAGCACACTCTGTAAGAACATGGGAAGAAATGAAAACTACATTCTTAGAGAAATATAAGGATTATTGTATTCCCCATAATCTTAAGGATGAAGTATTTAAAATGATGCAGAAAGAAGATGAAAATATTAAAGATTTCATTGAAAGATTTGCTTATAATGTTAAAAGGGCTAAAATGCATGAACTAGATGAAGAAACTTTGAAATCTCTCTTATTAAAATCCATCAAAGATGAGTGGATTGATCTCCTCAATTTGATGGGTAAGGGAGATATTTATCAATTATCATTTGGAGACATTTGTGAGTTGTGCATACACATTTCAAGAGGTAAGGCAAGAACTAGGAAAAATCCAAGAGATCCTCTCATGTCTAGGATTAATAAATCTGTAGTTGGGACTATAAGTAGGGATGAATTAGGTAATTTTCTTGACAACTTTAAAACATACATTTTGGGAAGTCTTAGTGAACAAATAGATACCCTTAAAGTGAAAAACAAGCAAAATGTTGAAAATGTTGCATTGTCAATTTTTTGTCCCAAATGTAGAAAGAAACATGCTCTGAGAGAATGCCCTCTTGATTTAAAAAGTGTAGAAACCTATGTTATATGTGCATAAAATCATGATACAAAAGAATGTCCTTCAATACCAGGCCTTAAAGCAATTTATCAAGAGGAAATGATACCAAATTAGATAGATCCCCTTTGTTTTATTGCTAAGAGACCATGGCAAAATTCACAACCAAATATGACTTGGGGATTTAACATTCAAGCATTTGCACAACCATCAGAAAACAATTGGACTGCACCCATGCCTTAGCAATGTTGTCCTCAACCTTGGGCAAAAGGATGGCCAAAACCTTATGGAAAATATCCTCAATATCCTCAATATCAACAATCGTATCTTGTTTTTCCACCACGATATTTTCCTCAACATGTTCAACCAACTCAACCTCAGAATCCAAATCCACAACTTTCATTACCATTTGCACAAATACCAAAGCAATTGCTTGCTCACCACTTCCAAATCCAAATACTAATAAAAATTCACAACATGTTTACAATATGGAAGTATAGAATTTCCAAAATTACATGATAACTCCACTAGATCTAAATAATGTCCAACTTAGATCTAGCAGAGTATTGGAAAAGAAGTCTCCGACAGTTGTTGTTCAAGAATCTAAAAAACGAAAATGCCTCTGGAAAAGATAGGCCTCTCAATGAAAAAGAAAAACTTCAAAACCAAGTCACCCCTACACATTCTAATAAAATTCCAACTCCCATTATGGAACAACCTTCAGTATCTATTTCAAAACCACCCTTTCCTAAAAGATTAAAAATTGATGAGGGGGTATAAAAATAGATTTTATTGCCTGATTGTGATATGTTAGATGAGTTGAAGAATCTTTGTATAAAAATTCCTTTGCTACAAGCCATTAAGGAAATATCGATTTTTGCAAATACAATTAGGGAGTTGAGTATTAAAATACTAGGGAGAAAGAGAAAAGAAATCAAAAGAATTCAATCAGTTGGAAAAATTTCAGATATCATGATGGGAAAAACAACAATTCAGAAATACCTTGATCCAGGAAGTCCCATTGTGAAAACACATATCTATAGTATTGAAATTCCAAATACATTGATTGATTTAGGAGCAACTATAAACATCATGAGTAAACACACTATGAATCAATTGAAAGTTCCTAATATTCAATACACACCTACATTGTTGCAATTAGCAGATAGATCTGTTATTATACCAAATGGTGTATTAGAATACATATTTGTATCCTTAGATTCTTGGGAGTATCTTGTTGATTTTATGATTCTAACACCCAACAATAATTTAGGAGGACATCCATTGATTCTAGGAAGACCATGGTTAGCTATAGATGATGCATTTATAAGTTGTAGATATGGTGATATATTTATTTTTTATGGAAGTTCAACAAAGAAATTCACATTATATCCTCCTACAAAAACAACAATAGAAGTAGAAATTGAAGAATGGATAGATGATGATATTGATATACGACCAATCTTTGTTCACAAATAGATGAAGACGATCATATTTTGAATTTAATGGAAAATAACGAGTCTTCCTCATATTGTGAATCTAATCAAAGTTTTCAAGAACAATGCATTATTTAATATTTATCATCTCGTTAATTATCTTTACATTCTATGGACAAATTTGGAAACTCTTCAATAGAATTTTTTTGAGAAAAAACTTTAAATATCAATAATAATCTGGAAAAAATTCAAAAGAAATATTTAATAAATATGTTACAATAAAATTCCTCTGCTTATGCATGGGAATATACTCACATGAAAGGAATTGATCCTAATACTTGTATACATCATATTTACATTGAAGAAAATGCTAAACTAATCTGACAGCCTCAGAGAAGAACGAATCCAAATTTGAGATAAATTGTTAAAGAGGAATTACAAAAAATGTTAAATGTGAATTTCATTTATCCAATATTAGATAACATGTGGGTTTCACCATTGGTAATTGCTCCTAAAAAGAATGGAAAATGTAGAGTGTGCATTGACTATAGGGAATTGAATAAAGCCACCTTAAAATATCACTTTCCACTTCCTTTCATAGATCATTTTTTAGACACATTGGCAGGAAAGAAATATTTCTCATTTATAGATGGTTTTAGTGGATATAACCATATCCAAGTAGCTCCAGAAGATCAAGATAAAACCACTTTTACCTATCCATGGGGAACCTATCCTTATCGAGTACTTCCTTTTGGGTTATGTAATGCACCTGCAACATTCCAAAGGGAATTCTAAGGAATTTATTTTGATCTAATTTATGATTGTGTGGAAGTTTACATGGATGATTTTACGGTTTATGGAATTCTTTTGAAGAATCTCCTAAAATTTTGAAAAAAGTTCTCATTAGATGTAAGGAAGCAAATCTCTCATTAAGCTATGAAATATTTTTTATGATTTTTTCTGAGGGGATTGTTTTAGGACACCATATTTCAGGAAATGGAATTAGAGTGGACACATCTAAAGTAGAAGTTATTTCTAAATTGTCAATTCCAACTTGTCAACGAGATGTTAGAAGTTTTCTTGGTTTTACTAGTTATTATAGAAGATTCATAGAAAATTTACAAAAATTGCATCCCCACTTTTTAAATTGCTCACAAAAGATTGTGAATTCAATTGGAGTTTTGATTGCCAAAAATCCTTTGATTTCTGAAGCACCTATTCTTAGAGGGCCAAATTGGAAATTACATTTTCACATTTCAACAGATGCTTCAGATACAACATTGGGAGTTGTACTAGGATAGAAAGTTTTAAATCTTTATGCCATTTATTATACCCGTAAAAATTTGACTCCTGTAGAGTTAAACTATATTTAACAGAAAATGACTTTTTAGTTGTTGTCCTTGCCATTAATAAATTTATACATTACATTATTGGTCTTGAAACGTTTCTACATACAGATCATTTTGAAATTAGGTACTTAATGAAAAAACCCATCACTAATGGAAGAAATACAAGATGATTGTTGTTGTTGCAAGAATTTAACATCACTATTTTGGATTGACCTGGGAAACAAAATACAGTTGTTGACTTTTTGTCTAGGATTCAAAATGATAATAATGATGTACCTGTAGAAGACGGTTTTCCTGATGAATATATCTTTTAAGTATCTATTAAATCTCCATGGTTTGCAGATATTACTAACTATTTGGCTACAAGGAAGTTACCATAATATTTGTCTCCTCGAGAAAAATTAAAGGTAATTCAAATTAGTGCATATTACTCATGGATAAATGAATAATTGTATAAAACAGGGCTAGATCTAATCATTTGAAGGTGTGTAAGAGAAGATGAAGTAACAGAAATATTGAAAGCTTGTCATGATGAGCCATGTACAGGACACTTCGCTAACAAAATAACTACTTACAAAGTCCTTCTCTTAGGATACTATTGGCCTTCCCTTTTCAAGGATTCCAAAGAATATGTAAAGAAATGTGATAATTGTCAGAGAATGGGGAAACCTGTTCCTTTAGATGAAAAGAATCTACAACCTTAGGTACTCATTGAACCTTTTGAGAAATGGGCTCTAGATTTTTTTGGTGCAATTAATCCACCATCCAGATAGAAAAGGTACATTCTTGTTTGCACTGATTATGTTACAAAATGGGTAGAAACTAAAGCACTTTCTTTTGCAACTGAAAATGTTGTAGTTCCATTTCTTTTCGAGTATATTTTTACACGTTTTGGTGTCCCAAGGGAGATTGTGACCGATCAAGGTACTCAATTCAGATCCAAGTTGGTATTGAAGATAATAGAGGAATAAAAAATCAAATATTGGAAGTCCACTCCATACCATCCACAAGAAACTGAACAGGTGGATTCCACCAATAAAGTAATTGAACCAATTCTCACCAAAATTGTGCGTCAGCATAGAAGAGATTGGGTAGAAAAGCTTCCAGAATCTTTATGGGCACACCATACCACATGGAGAAACACTACAGGGCATACTCCCCATGAACTTGTTTAGGGGAAGCAAGTCCTTTTTCCTATTGAGTTTCAAGTTAAAACTTTCAAGACAACAACTGAATTGGGTCTTGATCTTTCAGAGGCACAAAAACAAAGAATGGAGGAATTAAATGAACTTGATGAGATAAGATATGATGTTATCCAAAGAACTAGCTTAGTTCAACAACAAAGACCCAGGTGGCATGAAAAATACATAAAATAAATAAAGTTCCAGCTAGGATATTGGGCATTACTTTTTGATTCAAAGTTCAAATATTTCCAAGGAAAATTTCAAACTCATTGGCTTGGACCTTATGAGATTGAAACAGTCTTTGATAATGGTGCAATTAGGATCATAACTATTGATGAAGAAAGAATCACCTTTCTTGTGAATGGTCATCAATTGAGAATTTATCATAAGCCATTGACAAAAGAGGAATTTGTTAAATATTTGCAAGAGAATACTGATTTACAGTTGGTTAAGAAGGATTCTCCTTCTCCTCCAACTTGACTCGCAAGCCTCTCTCTCTCTCTTTCTATATATATATATATCTATATATATACATATATATATAGAAAGAGAGAGAGAGAGGCTTGTGAGTCAAGTTGGAGGAGAAGGACAATCCTTCCTAACCAACTATAAATCAGTATTCTCTTGCAAATATTTAACAAATTCCTCTTTTCTCAATGGCTTATGATATATATATATATATATATATATATATATATATATATATATATATATATATATATATATATATATATATATATATATATATATATATAATATTTGTATAAACGTGAAAACCAAGTAATTTTGGCATCCTAAATTTTATTTCTCATTCCCATTTTCTTTTATCCCTCTTTTTCTTTTCAGAATAAGTAGCTACAGAATTGATGAGAATCTGCAGCTTTGACACAATTCTACAGCTGACATTTACAGGAACCATCAACTGGGACAATTGAAGACTTCAACAGAAGAGGAAGACCAAACCTACAATTTCAAGTACCTGAACACAATTCAAGCAGAGAAATCAAGTGTTAGAATCACAAATTCAAAGGTATGAAAATATTAGACTTAGTAATAAAGGTAAAACATTATATTATGAATGACATAGACGTTATACTGCCATTTAAAATAATGATTGATATTCTGACTTCAGACTGAGTTGTAAACATTATATCACATTTGTTGATCTAGATTGTCATTGATGTCAATATGGAAATATTTTGGATACTAAATGATGATGTGAAGCCAAGCAGAGCAGATCCATGAAGCAACAGGAGCAAGAAGCCAAGGAGGAAATCCATCAGGAAATCCATTGGAAATCATTGTGAAGACAAAGAGTAATAGGAGCATAAAAAAATGAGTAAGAGGAGTTAACAGTAATATCGAAGAAATAAGCGGAGGGAGTATTAAACCATGGAAATCCATTAAAATTCCCAACGCATATAATAAAATTACACAGCGCATCAGAGAAATAAATATCGATGTTTTTTATCGCTTTATTATGTGGCACATTGAATCCCTCGACTGCGATATGTATTACGGACCCAATGATTCCATAACAATATGCTCTATGGGTATATCGCATCCGCCATACCGGAACTGCCACATCGCAAGTTATGTATCACAAAGGAATGTCACACTTGAAAATTTCAATTGCAATATCATTGCAGACCCACTGCACCATTGCAATACAACTCAATATAATATCGCATCCATTGCATAAATCACAAACTGTTATGTTCGCATAATCATGTTCCATTCAAAATGCTGATTGCGATATAATATGTGGACCCTACAACTCCATTAGAATACACCTTTATGTAGTATCGCATCTGGGTATCGGAAGCTACGAAAATCATAAAGAGTTGTCACCATCAGACTGCCGATTGCGATAGAGGTTGTGGACCATAGACTTATTAACAAGTATTTAAATATTATATCACATCTGCTCCATCAGGAGACAGAGCATGTGCACACTTGTAAAACCTTTGATTTTCATGAAGTTGCGATTGCGAGATTAAAGTTAATAACATAGCATGTGGGACCTCCATGTGGGCCTTGGATGAATATTAAAAAGGGCCTCTCTGATATATTATGTAATAAGAGACCTCCGAAAGTTGCAATTCCAATTAGCAGTGACGTGGCATGTTGAGACCACCAGACTTCTGTTATAATATGGTTATAACCCCTCCTTTATGGTTTTTCCATAAATAAACAAGTCAATGAATAATTGAATGAATAAGATATAAGTCGGCCTCCCTCCAATAAATGTGTCTCTCAGTCATTGGTGAAACTCGTATGAATACGAGTTAAAATGTTTCACTAAAGGCATCAATCTCAGAATCAGGCACACAGAAGAATCGATAGTTCACATCTCGTGAACTTAAAGAAACAGACAGAGCCAAAGGTTGAAGATGGATGCCGAAGATCCAACATTGAAGAAGAAAGCCAAAGTTCCAACAAAAGGAAGGAAGTCGAAGGTCAAGCAAGTCTGTTGGCTGGGTTAATCTATAAAAGGGCTTGTGAAGAAGCAGTCACTCCTAAAGTGGTTATGTAGTGCAGACAACGATCTATTACAAAGATCACAAAAACAGGGAGCAATATAATACAATCAAACATTTCTTGACAGAGTAAAACTATAGGTCAGAGCCCTTGGGGTTGGTGCCTCAGAATTGGAAGGATTGGTGTCCTTGGAGTTGGTTCTCCTAAATTAAAGGTTGGTGCCTTGGTAAGATAGGGTCAAAGCCCTAGAGGTTGGAGCCTCATCAAAGTCCAAGTTGGTGCTTGGCAAAATTCATCAAATATTGTATTCAATATTTTTCTATATTTTAATAAAATCATTTTTTTAATTAAAATTGTAAAGAATCTAAATTGGTAATAATAACAATTGAAAAGAAATATTGATTCACCCCCCTCTTAGTATTTCCAATAATTGGTATCAGAGCCAGCTTCTTCAAAATTAGCCTAACAGCTAGAAGAAGGATTCTTAGTTACAATGAAGAATCAATAAATGATACGAAGGCTTCCCTTGTTCGATGGTACTAATTTTGGTTTTTGGAAAAAGAGAATGCCTTAATACTTAATGTCCCTTCGACCTAAAGTTTGGAATGTTGTTTTGAATGGGTGCAATTCCCCTCCCACTCTTCCTATTGATCAAGATGAAAGGAAAGTGTACATTGCAAATGCAAAAGCTCTAAATTCCATTACCAGTGGAATTACTGATTCTGAGTTTACGAAAGTCTTGAATTATGACTCGGCCAAAGAAGTATGGGATAAGTTGGTTAGCTTATATGATGGGGACTCCAAAGTTAAGAAGGCAAAGCTTCAAACTCATAGGAGGTAGTTTGAAATTCTGAAAATGGATGATGAAGAAGATATTGCATCATACTTCCTCTGAGTAGCTAAAGTAGTCAACTCTCTTAAAGCATTGGGAGAAAATATTGAAGAAAGCATTGTTGTTCAAAAAGTATTAAGATCTCTCCCAGGCATATTTGACTCCAAAATAAGTTTTATAGAAGAAATGAAGTACCTATACACTCTCAATATGGATGAACTTCATGCAATCCTCATTTCCTATGAGATGAGAAAAGGAATCCCAAGTTCTAAAGATGCAGCATTCAAGGCCTAAAAATCATAAAAAGGGAAAGGATGGAATACCAACATTGATGACTTCGATGTTGAATCCGAATTGGCACAATTTGTACGAAGGCTAAAGAAAGGATTCGAGCTAAAAGGTAAGCACCCTCTTATCTATTTCAGATGTGGAAGAATAGGTCATTATGCTGCAAAATGTGCTCATAAGCATGACAGTGCTGATGAGGAAGATTAAAAAAGGAGGATATACAAAAAGAAAGAATTTAAAATTTCCTCTCTAAACACGATGAATCTGATGAGGATGAATATGTGGTCATCAAAAAGAAATCATCCAAAGGAAGTAATGATGAATCAAATGAAGAAAATGACTATGATGGAAGAAAGGAAGTATTATTTATGGCATTCACTAAGGATGATGAATCAAGACAGGAAAATGAAGAAGATACAAACGAATTACTAATTAGTATCATTGAAGAAAATAAATTTACGAAATAAGGTCATCTCACTTAAAACAGACAAAGAGGAAGCTAAAATAAGGGAGGATGTCATATATGAAAGACATGAAGGTGAAATAGTATCTCTCAAGAAAGGATTGGAACAAATCAAAAGAAGTTGGAAAATATCTCAAACACTTAATCACATTATCAACACTTAGAGATCTCAAAGTGACAAGTATGGTATTGGTTTTAAAGAATAATCATCAAGTGCTATGGATAATGCAAGAAGCTATGCCGATGTACTTTGCAGCAATCCAAAAGAAGAAAAATCATCTCAACAAGGGCTGGACTCAAATCCAAAGACTGAAGAAAGAGCAACTCCAAGAAGGAAGGTTTATTCAAATCATGCCTATTATAACAGGTACCAAACTATCTTTCTTGGGAATTTTTATTATTGTAAAAAAATTGGTCATCAAGCTAAACATTGCATGGCTTGTAAGAATGAAGCACCGAGATTGAAGGATCAGACAAATAAACCATGTAGTCTCAAAGGGAAAGGATAAATCAAGACCTTCAACTCTTTTGATCGTTTGGCCAAATTTGATCCATTTTTCTCATTATGTAATGATAATGGACATAGAAAACAAAATTTCCCCCTCAAAAGTAGAGAAGCAAAATATGAAAATCCTAATATGGATAAATCTAGTCTAGCTCTATGTTCTCACAATGAGGAAAATATTTGGTTTGTGGATAGTGGGTGCTTCAGACATATGACAGGTGACAAAAGGAAGTTTGTCTCATTAAGCAAAAAGGAAGGAAATGTATCCTTTAGGAGTGGGTCTACCAAAATTGTTGGAAAAGGAACCGCTACCCTTATTAATGGAAAAGGAAAGGCTCAAAATGCTTTGCTGGTAGATGGGCTCAAACAAAATCTCTTGAGTGTTAGCCAAATATTTGATCAATGACATATTGTTTTCTTCAGCACTAAAAATTGTGAAATAAGGAACTATTCCTTAGGAGAACTTATGGTGAAAGGAGTTAGAACATCAGATATTGTCTACATTCTGAACAAAATTCAAGAAGATAAATGTTATCTAAGTCAAACAGATGAAAGTTGGCTGTGGCATAAGCCACTGGGGCATACAAGTTTTGATAACTTGATCAATATCAGCAATATCAATGCAGTAAGGGACATTCTAAAGATGTCCAAACCAGATCAAGCTGTATGTGGCCCATGTCAACATGGCAAGAAAACTAGAACCAACCACAAGACTAAGGAATTATCCACATCAAAACCTCTAGAGATCATTCATGCAGATTTATGTGGGCCAACCAGAACTCCAGTACTTGTTACGTCCCTATAATACTAGTGATTCCCCCATTACTATTGTCATTGTATCCCTTCTTGTTATTTTTGTGCCCCTATTGTCCCCATATTGTTATTATTGTGCCCCATAGAATCCCACTATTGTTATTTTTGTGCCCCTATTGTCCCCATATTGTTATTATTGTGCCCCATAGAATCCCACTATTGTTATTTTTGTGCCTTTATATTATTATTGTTAGGTCGGCTTGGTTATATTGTGACCCCTTAGACTCCTATATATAGAAAGGAGGTTTTATCATTTGAATCATCGAAGAATTGTTCATTTGTGTAATGTAAAGGAGCTTGCCTCCTCGAAGAGGCTGAATTCTAAGGTGTTGATCTATCTTTTCTATATTTTTGTGAGCTGGTTTCATAACGTTTGGTATCAAAGCTTTGGATTCTAGGGTTTCGCTGCTCCAAACAGGTCATCATGGAATTTTCTCTATAAAAATTTTTCTGTGATGTTTCAGAAGAGAAAAAAATACCCATTTAAGAGGAAATCTTGCTGAACCTTGGGTCCAAATTTCATATCTTGTCTCGTTACAATTTCTGATATATGATATGAGGAAGTTAGGGTTTTTGCAAGCTCCAAAATTTCATCTAAAACAGGTCATCGGGGAGTTTTCACTATAACTCCTTTGCTACAAAGTTTCAGAATCTAAAAAACAAAACCATTTGAGAAGAAATCATTCTGAACCTTGGCTCTGAATTTCAGATCCTGTCTCGCTATATTTTTAGAGATATAATCTGAGGAAGTTAGGGTTTTGGAAGACCCCCGAATTACATTTCAAATAGGTGACCTTGGGAAAATCATCATAACTTTCTCTCTGAGCATTAGATTGAATTTTCGTAAGAAGTTACAGAAAGAGGACAGACTGTAGTGTTTTGGGTACCATTTTCAAAAACTAAGGTTGAACCAGTGACCCGTGGCACGTCATACAAGTTTTCTCTACTGAACAAGTCTATACTCAAGTCATCGTGGAAGATTTGGCATAACTGTTCATTGGAGAATCCAATCTTGATCAGACTTGCGGAGTTAGAAATATTACTCAGAGCGTTACCGCAGGAAGAAATTTCAGTCCTTGGAGATCCAAAATTACAGAAATACATCATATTCAATATCAAGCTCCTACAAAGTGAAAAAATAGAGGTGTGTACTTTTTATTTTTATTTTTGCATAAGCTTGATTTGAAAAATTAGTTTGAAGGAATTCAAAGGGCATAGTGAAGAATTATTATCGATAATTGATGCCCCAAAGAAAGAAAATGGAAACACCTAGTAAGAACCTGAAAGCTCTATCATGACTCATGAAGAAGAGGAAGAAATGAAACATGATATATCAAAATTACGAGACCAAGTGCAACAAATGTCACTCACACAAAATGTAATAGAATCTAAGATGGATGGTTTAAAGAAAGACGTAGAAGCTAAGATGTATGGCATGGAAGCTAAGATGGATGGTTTAAAGAAAGGCGTGGAAGCTAAGATGGATGGTTTAAAGAAAGGCGTAGAAGCTAAGATGAGTGATGTGGAAGCTAAGATGGACAATGTGGAAGCTAAGATGGAAAATTTGAAGATAGATTTGAAGACAGGCATGGAATATTTGAAGACAGATTTGACAAAGTTTCTATGAGAAATGCTTACTAATGACGAAAGGGTAATAAAGGAAACTCATGATGAGAAAAAAATAAATGATAATCATGATTTCATAGACACTAACATTGGATCGAAGAACCACCATGTTCCAAAGATCGATATGAGGAAGTTTAATGGAAAGGATCCCGGAACATGGATACTACAGATGGAGCAATTTTTCGATCTCCATAATGTAAAAAAAACACAAAAGGTACGCATTGCAACTTTATATTTGGAACCAAATCAGTTTGTATGGTATCGATGGCTTTGCTCTTGTAAACAAATTTTCACTTGGGACATTTTTTCGGATGAAATGATAGCACATTATGAGGACACAAAAAGCAACACTTTTTTTAGCCAATTGATAAATCTCAAACAAAAGGGTTCGATGATGGAACACATTGAGGACTTCCAAAAATTGAATATAAGGGTAAAATATATTCCAGAGGAGCATAAGATTGATGTGTTCATAGGGACTTTAAAAGATAACATCCAACATGAAGTTCACCTTTAGGAACCAGATTCATTAGAGAAGACATTCAAGTTGGCAAGAAAAATGGAAAGAAAAATTATGGAAATAAAGAATCCTACCACTCACAATCATAAATATGGAAGTGTTGTTGCCCCTAGCCATCCACAACCTACAAGGTTGACACCACAACAATTGGAAGAAAAAAGAGAAAAGGGCTTTGTTACAATTTTGATAGCAAATACACTAAAGGTCATAAGAGTGCCAAGAAGAAATTATTTTACATTGATTGTGAAGAGGAGGAAGAAAAGGAACAAAAAATGTCAAAAGAAGAGGATATACACCAGGAACAAACCCTAGAAAAAGAAGAAATGAATCTGACCATATCTTGTAATGCATTGGCTGGAATTACCACTCCTCAAACTATCAAGATAGAAGGGCATATCAAGAAGAAAAAGGTAATAGTGTTGATTGAAGTACCCATAATTTTATTCATTGTAAGATAGCCAAGGAATTGAATTGCTTCCTATATCTAGCACCAGAGTGTCAAGTGATGGTTGCAAGTGGAGGAACCATAAATTTCTCAGAAAATTGCCATAATGAATTGTATAAATATTTTTCGGAAAAAGTCACATTGAGGATTTTGGTCGACGCATTTCGAACCAAAAAGTGTGGTTCATCATCAGGACACAATGCAGAAACAGATCTAGGAAGAAGGTTAAATAGGGAGACAGGTCAAACCTAACAGCTAGAAAGAAATGACTATATTTGACTAGGGGAGGAAAAGGAATAGTTTAATATTGTTTAATTGAATTTAAATAATTTATTAATAGTTAATTTAATATATATATATATATATATATATATATATATATATATATATATATATATATATTAGATATAGATATATATTTATTTATTAACTTATTATAACTAAATGGTTATATCATTATATAATATATATATATATATATATATATATATATATATATATATATATATATATATATATATATATATATATATATATATATATAGATATACATTTTCATTTAACTTATTAATTAAGTGGTTATATTTGACTAGGGTTTTATTTTATATTTAAAATATTTTATCTTATTTTCTCAACGGCTATTTTTTTTTTTAATACTATCAATTTATATTACAATATTGGATATAAAATCTTTAATATCATTACTAATATTAATATTCATATCACTAATGCTCACTAATGTTATTAATAATAAGTATTATTATTAGTATCATGTATTATTCATAATAGTATAATTAATATGACCAAATCTTTAGCTTATATTAAACCAATGTTCATTATAAATATTGATAATAATGGTTTTATTGATATTAATATTACTTAGTAATAATATTAATTATTTAAATTAATGTTAGTAATACTATTAATTCATTACTAAAAAAAAGAAGGTCAAGACATAGACGAACAAAGACGCAGGAAAAACTACGAAGAGAGGGCGTGTATCCAACAGCTACTAATTTTCCAGCCATCATCCCTATTAATATTGCTAGAAGATCTCTCAATCTCAATGGCTTCCCTAAACTTACGATGAAGAAAATGAGGAATCTTAGTGATAACCCTAGCCTCCTCAATGCATATATGATGCTTGGTCTTCTCTGCATGCTCTACCAAAGCTGAAGATTTGGTCCTCCCATGCTTGATATTAGCCGCGTGCTCCTTAATCCTCTGGTTAATGGAATGCCTGGTTTCACCGATGTATGAGGTTCCATGGGAAGAAGGGATGATATAGATACCCTTCATATCCATAGGGTTCACCTTATCTTTAACAGTTTTTAGGGAGCTTCTAATGGTGCTGAGGGGTCTAAAGGTTGAGGGAATATTATGCTTTTTCAGGATTCTCGTAATCGTGTTAGTCATCCCTTGGATGAAAGGGAGGTGAACTCCTGAACTTTGATCAATGTGTTCTTTCTTGACCTTGGGACCCTTACTTGCTTTGAGGAAAGCTTGGATACCCTGCTGCTTACTATAACCATTCTGGACGAAAACATTGAAGAGATGGGACTTTTCTTTAGAAAAGTGGTCGCCATCAGAAATTATTAGAGCCTGAGTGGCTAACGTGCTGAGAACACCTATCTTCTAAGCAGGGAAATGGTGGGAATTGGCATGAAGATACTGCTTAGTATGAGTCTTTTTTCGATACACCTCATGGGAGAAGGATCCATCAGCTTTCCTAGAAATGAGGACATCAAGAAAAGGAAGGCAACCATCGACTTCACGCTCCATCGTAAACTTAATGGAATTGGACTGATTATTGAGATGATGGAAAAATAGATCTAATTTATCAGGCCCGTGCTGCCATATGGAGCAGGTGTCATCAACAAACCTTTTCCAAATCTTGGTTTTAAATAAAGCAGAGGATAAAGCCTTGGATTCAAAATATTCCATGAAATTGTTAGCAACGATAGGGGATAGGGGGGAACCCATGGCCACCCCATAGGTTTGTTCATAGAACACACCTTCAAAACATAAAAAAGTGGAGGTGAGGCAGATCTCAACCAATTTAGCCGTGTCAAGATCGGTAAGACGAAAGATGACATCCAGGGCTTCCTTCCTCAATGTGTCTTCTTCCGAAAAATATTTATAAAATTCAGATGGATCACTGAAGCTTAAATTCGAAAGTGCCATAATATCAAGCTATCCATGGGAGAATATGTATTGAATAGCCCAATGCTTTCCATTCCAATGGGTGGTGTTGATGTTGTACTAGGAGTCCAATGGCTACAATCCTTAGGTATAATAGCTTTTAATTGTCAAGAACTTTTCATGAAATTCTCTTCAAAAGGAAAGGAAGTTGAATTAAGGGGTATTGCAGGGAAACTGGGAAAGATAATTAGCTCTAACGGAATGACAAAGCTTATAAAGAAAGAACAACGAGGCATAATTACACAATTATGTTCACTAGAGGTTCCCACACCGAAATCATCCATTTCTCCAAATCTCCAAAAAGTCTTGGACAATCATTCCAAGGTATTTGAGACTCCCAAAGGCCTCCCAACTATTCGTGATCATGATCATGCTATCAATTTGATTCCAGGAAGTGTTCCTCCAAACATCAGGCCTTACATATATCCCTATGTCCAAAACAGTGAAATTGAACGTATGGTTGCAGAAATGATACAGGCTGGTATAATTCAACCTAGTCAAAGTTGTTTCTCTGATCTAGTAGTATTGGTTCACAAGAAGGATGGATCATGGGCATGTGTCTATATTATAGGGAGCTCAAAAAACTCACTATTAAAGATAAATTTTCCATTCTTGTCATTGATGAATTATTGGATGAATTATGGATCAATTTACTTCACCAAGTTGGATATGTTGAAATATGGCAACAAGAATATTCCAATTTAATTTGTCCTTGAATTAAATTGTGAATTAAAATCGAATTTAGTCTTAACAACTACTTGGAAATAATTAATTAATTTATTTTAAATTAATTAGTTGGAGAAATTCAAGTTAGAAGTCTTTCTGAAGTCATGCAGGAGTTATCCCTTAAATTAAGGAGATAAGATTGAGTTATATTTGAGTTGTAATTAGTTAACTCATTTTATTGAGTTAAGTCCAGTTAAATTAGTTCCAAACTATTTGAGGAACTAATAATGAGTTAACAGTCAGTTGATGCATGCATGCACTCAACTAGTGCTACTCCAGTTAACTGAAGATTCCCTCATCAGAAACTCATGCATGTCTATTCTGAGAAAGACCCAGTTAAGATTAAATTCAAGGACAGTGTACTATCATTTGCATGTGTTTTCTCATGGAGAAAAATCATGCATGTAGTTAAGGATTTATCCTTGAGGATTGCACAGTTTTGAAGGAGGTTTTCCACTTGGTAACAGGGAATCATCCACAAGGAATAACGCAAGGAAATAAGAGCTTGGAGGGCAGAGAGGAAGGCTGGAGAGAAGCCAAGATTGCCTATGAGCATCTATGAGGATTGTACTGAGAGTTGGTTAGATGTGAGAGCTAAGGCTTTGTATAATTCCTATGTATTTCCACCATGTATGATAATACAATAGTGTAGGGTTTTTAGCTGAGGCTTTCCCCAAAGTATTTTCATGTGTATTGTGTGATTGATTCTTCTTCTTTTGGTTATATTGTTTTGCTCGATCTTTAAGATTCCACAAATTGATAGTAGAAGTAGGTTATAGTACTCTTCTTTGATATATATTGCATTATCGGGTTAACCTACATAGATTTTCTACATGGTATCAGAGCCAGGATTGTAGAGATTTTCTACATGGTATCGGAGCTGGATTTGTAAAAATTTTCTACATGGTATCGGAGTTGTGAACAATATACTAAGTAGAGAATTTGAAGTTTGAAGTTCAGGGTTGTAGGTACAAATCGAATTCATATCATACTTCAAGGTTGGCCAATGGAATTCTATGGCTTGAGACTCAAGTATGCCTTAGAAGGTAGCTCGAATTACATAGCATGGAAATATAGAATGGAGGTTGTATTAGAAGACAATGGCTTGAAGGAATCCATTGATCAAGAAATCTCAAAGCCAACTTAAACTAATGCACAAGAGTTGGTTGAGTGGAAGAAGTGTGTGGCGAAGGCGAGACGGATCATCCTTGAGGGAGTTCGAGACCATATTGTCTTGAGTCTCCATGGGAAGGATACTCAATTTTTAATGTGGAAGACATTGAAGGACCTCTACCAGAACAGTAGAAACCAAAGGAAATTGGCACTCAAGGATAAGCTTCAAAGAATCAAGATGGAGAAGGGTGATACTATTTCCACATATCTAAACAAGCTCACCACCTACAAAGATGATCTTGGTAGTGTGGGAATAGCTACTGTCGATGATGATATGGTGAGCCTCACTCTCCTTGGCCTTCCAAAGAGTTGGAATAGCTACCAGGATTCTGTGAATGGAAGGGAGAAACTATTGGATTGGGAACGACTGTGGTTGGATCTTATGCAGGAGGAGATTAGGAGGAACACACGAGATGGTTCTTCATCCAAGAATGATGATGAATAAAATCTGGCCTTATCAAGTAATGCAAAGAAAGGGAAGGGGAAGGCTTCCCATTTCAAATCGAATTATTCTCATGGAGGGAAGAAGGGTGACATGTATAAAGTAAGATGCTTTAATTGTCACAAGATGGGACATTATGTGTCTAATTTCCCATCGAAGAAGTCCAAAAAGGAATCCTCGGAAGGATCAGAAGGTGAGGAATTAACCTATCAGTTTGAAATGGACTTTACCCCCATCGCATACATGGTGTCATCGATGATGGGTTGTGTCTGGTATCTTGACAGTGGAGCCTCATTCCTAATGACCAGTGATCAAAATTTATTCAGTGCCTTGGAGGAGAAAGACCTCAAGATGCGCATAGAGATGGGTGACGATGGAAGGTATGGTGTTTTAGTAGTGGGCACAGTTTCTTTTGAGAGGGAGCATGGAGCTCCTCTCACCTTGACAGATGTGATGTATGTGTCTAGACTGAAGAAGAACTTGGTATCAGTCGCGATGTTGGAGGAAAAAGGCTGTGAAGAGGATAGGGATTCAGGTGAAGAATCTCTATAAACTAGAGGTAGATTATTTTGTAGCATTGAGTACGAAAGTAGATTTGGTGCAAAGCCAAGACATTGGCGAGTTGTGGCACAGGCGGTTGGGCCATTTACATCATGGGGCTTTGAAGATAATGTAGCAGATATCTACAAGACTTGCCAAAGGTAAACTTGAGCAAGTTGACACATAAAAAGGTTATACCTTGGGAAAGTACACCAAGTCTTCCTTTCATGATCGAGACAGTCGAGTAGAGGCTATCTTAGAGCGATTTCATACTAATTTGTGTGGACCATTCTCAATGGAATCCACAATGAAGCAAAGGTATTATGTGATTTTCATTGATGGCTATTCTCGTAAATGTTGGATTTATTTCATGCAGAAGAAGGATCAAACTTTCAAAAAGTTTTGTGAGTTCAAAGCTTTGGTCAAGAAAGAGTCAGGGAAGAAGATCAAGGCCTTGAGAAGCAACAACACTGGAGAATATATCTCACAAGAGTTTAAGGACTTCTGTGCAGGGGAAGGAATTAAACAAGAGTTGACAACACCTCATAACCCACAGTAGAATGGGGTGGCCGAGAGGAAGAACAGAACTATTGTAGGGGCAGTAAGGGAAATGCTGCATGACCAAGGCCTACCACTTCACTTGTGGGTTGAGGCATGCAACACAACAGTCTATTTGCATAATAGAAGCCCACATCACATACTTGGGATGAAGACACTAGAGGAAGCTTTCTCCAGTAAGAGACTAGATGTGGGTCACTTCGGTATATTTCCATGTGACAAAGTATGTACGAAAGAAGCTTGAGCTGACAACGGAGTTGGGGATATTTTTGGGGTGCATTGATACACCTCACAACTATCGGGTGTACTTGCCTACCAGTCGGAGGACAGTGGTTCACAGAGATCTCAAGTTTGATGAGCAGAAGGCCATGTGAGTATCCCTTAAGAGAGAGCTACAACTACAAGTTGTGGAGGAACTATTGGTTCCTAATGAGGAGGAGCCTTAGGCTGATGCAGAGCAGCCTCATGCAGAGGTTCCAGGAGTGGAGACATCCACTCAAGCAGATTCTTCCAGAGATGGATGGAAGCACACAAGAGAATCTGACAGATTGTTGGAGGATGTGAGAGAGAATGTGGGACCACCATCTTCTCAACGTAGACAGAGGAGGTCACCTGAGAGGTACAGTGGATACATGGCCCTTGTTGGGGAATGTGTTGAGACCGAGCCATCTTCCTTTGAGGAAGCAGTGCAGCAACCGATTTGGGTTGATGCTATTGTGGAGGACTATGACTCCATAGTTCGTAATAGTGTTTGGGACGTGGTTCCGAGACCAGAGAACAAGTCAGTTGTGAGTTATCGTTGGCTTTACAAGGTAAAGCAAGCTGTTGTTGGTAGTGTGCAGAAGCATAAGGCAAGATTTGTTGCCAATGGCTTTTCACAGGTCGAGGGGATTGACTATGATGAGAATTTTGCTACTGTAGCAAGGTACTCATCTATCATATATATGTTGGAACTATCAGCACAGATGGGTTGGAATATCCATCAGATGGATGTGAAGACTGCATTCCTCAATGGCCAGATTGAGGAAGAGGTGTACATAGAGCAACCAGAAGGTTTTGAGACCTTCGATCGTGAGTCGCATGTGTGTCGACTCAAGATATTATTGTATGGGTTGAAGCAAGCACCTCATGCTTGGTACACCAGGATAGACAACTACTTCATCGGGTTGGGCTTCACAACGAGTGAAGTGAATGCAAACCTATACCACATTGTGGTGAAAGGTAAGTTGTTGATCATCGTACTTTATGTTGATGACATCATATTGACTAGTGATGATTAGTGGATCGTGTCTTGCAAGAGAATTCAAGATGAAAGACATGGGTCTCATGCATTACTTCCTTGGCATGGAAGTGTGGCAGAAGGATGGGGAGTTGTTTGTGTCTCAGGGCAAGTATGCCAATGAGATACTCAAGAGATTCCACATGGAGAAGTGCAAGCCCATACAGACTCCTCTAGTAGGTAACTGGAGGAAGGAGGTTTCTACTTCAAGAGAAGTGGTAGAGGCTATTGTGTATAGGCAATTTGTGGGTTCATTGATGTACTTAGTGAACACATGACCAGATTTGTGCTATGCGGTGTACCAGTTAAGTCAAGTGATGGTTCAGCCTACCAAGATGTTTTGGTAGGCGACAAAGCATGTATTGAGATACCTCAGTGGCACATCTCAGTATGGATTATGGTACAGAAGAACAGAGGAAGTGAAGCTAGAGGGCTTCACTGATGTAGACTAGGCAGGGAGTCCATCAGATCAGAAGAGCATATCAGGAGGGATTTTCAACCTTGGGTCAGCGGTAGTTTCTTGGTACAACAGGAAATAGAGGTCGGTTTCACTCAGCTTGGCAGAGGCATAATACAAGGCTACAAGTCAGGCAGCATGTAAGGCCATTTGGATGCGGAAAATCCTAGTTGGTTTGTTTGATCAAAGGATGGATCCAACTATGATCTATTATGATAATCAGAGTTGTATCAAACTCTATGAGAATCCAGTTTTTCATGATAGGTCCAAGCACATCGACATCTAGTATCATCATCTCAGAGACTGTGTAGCAAGGAGGATCACGTTTTTGTAGTATATTTCGACAAAGGAGCAATATGTTGACATTTTGACAAAGGCATTGTCAAAGTGTAAATTCTACTTCCATAGAGATAGGATTGGGGTGGAAGATAATCCCTTTCTTTTTGATAGGGAGTGTTGAAATATGGCAACAAGAATATTCCAATTTAATTTGTCCTTGAATTAAATTGTGAATTAAAATCGTATTTAGTGTTAATAGCTACTTGCAAATAATTAATTAATTTATTTTAAATTAATTAGTTGGAGAAATTCAAGTTAGAAGTATTTCTAAAGTCATGCAAGAGTTATCCCTTAAATTAAGGAGATAAGATTGAGTTATATTTGAGTTGTAATTAGTTAACTTAGTTTACTGAGTTAAGTCTAGTTAAATTAGTTCCAAACTGTTTGAGGAACTAATAGTGAGTTAACAATCAGTTGATGCATGCATGCACTCAACTAGTGCTACTCCAATTAACTGAAGATTCCCTCATCAGAAACTCATCCATGTCTATTATGAGAAAGACCCAGTTAATATTAAAGTCAAGGACAGTGTACTATCAATTGCATGTGTTTTCTCATGGAGAAAACTCATGCATGCAGTCAAGGATTTATCCTTGAGGATTGCATAATTTTGAAGGAGGTTTTCCACTAGGTAACAGGGAATCATCCACAAGGAACAGTGCAAGGAAATAGGAGATTGGAGGGCAGAGAGGAAGGCTAGAGAGAAGCCAAGATTGCCTGTGAGCATCTATGAGGATTGTGCTAAGAGCTAGCTAGCTGTGAGAGCTAAGGCTTTGTATAAGGCTAGTTGTGAGAGCTAAGGCTTTGTATAATTCCTATGTATTTCCACCATGTATGATAATACAATAGTGTGGGGTTTTTAGCTGAGGCTTTCCCCAAAGTATTTTCATGTGTATTGTGTGATTAATTCTCCTTCTTCTGGTTGTATTGTTTAGCTCGATCTTTAAGCTTCTCCAAATTGATAGTAGAAGTAGGTTATAGTATTCTACTTTGATTTATATTGCATTATCGGGTTAACCTACACAAATTTCCTACAGGATCTTCATTCAGGATATCATCAAATCATAATGAAGACTGAAGACATTCCAAAAACAACACTTAGAACTCATGAGGGTCTTTATGAATTTTTGGTCATGCCTTTTGGCCTTACTAATGTACTTTCTATGTTTCAAGGTTTGATGAATTCCATTTTCAAACCCTTCCTTAGAAGATTTTTGTTAGTATTTTTTCATAATATACTAATCTACAGCAAGTCTTGGAAGGATCATGTCCAACTTGACATGGTGCTCAAACGATTGGAGGAGAAACAATTATATGCAAAAATATACAAATGTTTCTTTGTAGTACAAGAGGTGGAATATCTGGGTCATATTGTATCTCATGAAGGTGTTAAGGTAGACCCTAGAAAAATTAAAACCTTTAAGGAATGGAAAATCCCCACATCCATAAAGCATATACGAGGATTTCTCAAGTTGACAAGGTATTATCGCAAGTTTGTTAAGAATTATGGGAGAATAGTAGCACCTCTAACAACATTATTGAATAAAGATGCATTCTCATGGACTCCAGAAGCAACGAAGGCCTTTGAACATCTTAAAGAGGCAATGTGCCAAGCACCAGTCTTAGCTACATCGAAGTTCACAAAAACCTTTATTGTGGAATGTGATGCCTCAAGAAATGGATTTGGTGCGATTTTAATGCAAGAAGAAAGACCCATTGCTTTCGAAAGTCGTCCAATCAAAGGAACGTATTTACACAAAGCTATTTATGAGAAGGAAATGTTGGCAATACTACATGCACTTAAGAAATGGTGACCCTACATAATGGGAAGACGCTTCAAGGTAAAAACAGATCATGATAGTCTTAAATGCTTTTTAGAACAAAGATTATCTTCAGAAGAGAAGCAAAAATGGGTCACAAAGATTTTGGGCTATGAATTTGAAATCATCCACAAAAAAGGGAATCAAAATGTTGTGGCAGATGCACTCTCAAGAAAGGATGGGGATGTGGAAGCATTTATTTGTGCCATTTCTATTATCCAACCAGATTTAATAAACAAAGCAAGGGATGAATGGAAGAATGACGAGGAAGTGTGGGGACTCATTCAAAAGATACAACAAAATCCCAGTACATCTGATACATTTAGCTAGAAAAATGACTCATTATCGTACAAGGATCGGTTATACCTATGTCAGAATTCCCAACTCAAAGAAAAGATTCTTAGGGAATTGCACACCTCTCCCTTAGGAGGGCACTCAGGATTTCTAAAAACCTACCACAGGGTTAAGAAGGACTTTTTTTTGGGGTGGCCTTAAATCAGATATTCAAAAGTTTGTGACAGAATGTTTGGTTTGCCAAAAAAATAAAGTTGAAACAATTAAGACCCCAGGACTATTACAACCTTTATCCATTCCAAACCAACGTTGAGAGGATGTTTCAATGGATTTTATCACAGGTTTACCCAAGTCTGAAGGAAAGAGTGTTATCATGGTCGTAGTTGACAAACTTACCAAGTATGGACACTTTTGTGCTTTATCTCATCCATTTAAAGCGAGTACAGTTTCTACTGCATTTATGGAAACAATTCAAAAGCTACATGGAACCCCAAAGATTATTGTAAGCGTCAGAGATCCCATTTTCACTGGAAATTTTTGGACAGAATTATTTTCTTGTCTTGGTACTTAGTTAGCTCATAGCTCATCTTATCATCCTCAATCTGATGGGCAAATTGAGATAGTAAACAAATTTTTGGAAGGATAACTTCGTTGCTTTGTATCTGATAAACAGACACAATGGGTCAAATGGTTGCCTCTGGCTGAATGGTGGTATAACACTTCCTTCCATACTGCAACAAGAATGACCCTATTTATGGCATTTTAGGGATATCATCCACCATCCATCACATCATATTTAAGAGAAAATTCTAAGGTTCAAGCAGTGGAAGATCACATCAAGCATCAACAACAAGTTCTCCAACTCTTAAAGGATAACCTCACCTTGGCGCAAAATAGAATGAAATAGCAGGCAAATCAACATCGCAACGAAAGAAGTTTTGATGTAGGTGATTGGGTATTCCTACGGCTACAACCATATAAAAATGTCCCTCAAGCAAGCTAAGAAGGATAATAAATTATCACCAAAGTATAATGGTTCGTACAAGGTGTTGCAAAAGATAGGTACTATGGCATACAAATTGGAGCTTCCTACAGCTTCCCAAGTGCACCCAGTTTTCCATGTTTCATGCTTAAAGAAGGTTATAGGTGAAAAGATTCCAATTCAAACAATATTACCAGAACTTGATGAGGAAGGAAAAATCATATTGGAACCTGAAGTAGTCAAAGAAACAAGAACTCGACAACTACGAAATCGATCAATTTCAGAGTATCTCATCAAGTGGAAGAACTTACCTGTTGAATATTCCACATGGGAGGATGATAATTTTATACAAAAGCATCTAGAACTACTCAAGCGTTGAGGACAACACTTTTTTGGAGAGGGGCATGTTAGGTCCCTATAATACTAGTGATTCCCCCATTACTATTATCATTGTATCCCTTCTTGTTATTGTTGTGCCCCTATTGTCCCCATATTTTTATTATTGTGCCCCATAGAATCCCATGATTGTTATTTTTGTGACTTTATATTATTATTGTTAGGTTGGCTTGGTTATATTGTGACCCCTTAGGCTACTATATATAGAAAGGAGGTTTTGTCATTTGAATCATCCAAGAATTGTTCATTTGTGTAATGCAAAGGAGGTTGCCCCCTCGAAGAGGCTAAATTCTAAGGTGTTGATCTATCTTTTCTATAATTTTGTGAGCTGGTTTCATAACAGTACTCCAAGGAGAAAAGTATTTTTCTTTATTTGTTGATGACTATACTAGAATGATGTGGGTATACTTCATAAAATATAAATTTGAAGCATTTGAATGTTTTAAGAATCTTAAAGATCTTGTAGAAAATGAGAAGGACTCCAAAATTAAATGTCTTAGAACGGATAGAGGGGGAGAATTCACATCAAAAGAATTTGATGACTTCTGTAAAGAAAATGGAATCAAAAGAGAGATCTCTGCTGCTAGAACAAATAAGAAAAATGGGGTAGTTGAAAGGAGAAACCGAATTGTTCAAGAAATGGCAAGAACTATGTTACTAGCAGCTAACTTGTAGGTAAAATTTTGGAAGGAAGAAATCGGGACAGAAGTTTATACCTTGAATCGACCTCAACTAAGACCAAATAATGAGAATATCCCTTATGAATTATGGAAAGGTAGACCTACTTTAGTAAAATACTTCAAAATTTTTGGAAGTAAATGCTTCATAAAGATCAATGATGACTCACCAGGAAAATTTGATTCTCGGGTTAACGAAGCAATATTTCTTGGGTATTCTACCAAAAGCAAAGCTTACAAGTGATACAATAATTGACTATGAAAAATAGTGAAAGAATTGATGTGAATATTGATGAAGGGCTTCTAGAAAAGAAAATTGAAGATCATGAAGTTGACCCCTTTATTGAAGAAAGCAAAGAATCTGAAAAGGAAGAAAAAGATCAAGAAAACAAAAAGAAAACAAACCATCTCAAACTCCTTCAAAAGTGAAATTCCTCCAAAAAAATCACCCGGAAGAGAATATTATTGGCAATGTAGATGAAGGAATACAAACCCGAAGAGGGATGACAAATACACCAAAGATAAATGTTGTTGCTCTTCTATCTATGATGAACCATAAACTTTTACTCAAGCAAGTAAGGATCCTCATTGGGTGGAAGCCATGAGAGAAGAAATGTCTCAAATCGAGGAAAATGAGACATGGGAACTGGTACCTCATCCAAAGGATAAAAATATAATTGGAACTAAGTGGGTGTTCAAAAACAAAATGAATGAAGATGGACAAATCACCAGAAATAAGGCAAGACTTATATGTAAGGGTTAATATTCGCAAATTGAAGGAATTGATTTTGAAGAAACCTTTGCACTGGTAGCTATTATGGAAGCTATAAGAATGTTCTTTGAATTTTCATGCTCAAAAGGATTCAAAGTCTATCAAATGGACCTAAAATCAACATTTCTGAATGGGGAACTCAAGGAAGAAGTCTACATGGAGCAACCAGGTGGATTTGATCTAGCAGAAGGAAAAGACTTTGTATGTAAGTTGAAAAAGGCATTATACAGTTTCAAACAAGCTCTTAGAGCATGGTACGCAAGGTTGGATCACTATCTACAACAACATATACTAATCACCCTTGTATATGTTGATGTTATGATTTTTTCTAGTAATAATGATGAAATGAGCCATGAGTTTACTCAAAATATGTCAAAATAATTTGAAATGTCAATTATTGGTGAGTTATCCTACTTCCTTGGACTACAAGTATCGCAAACCACAGCAAGTATGTTTATCTCTCAAACAAAATATCTCAAATTCATGCTTAAAAGATATGGAATGGAAGAATGTGCACCTATGAACACACAAATGACCACAGACTGAAAATTAAGAAAAGATGATGAATCCCCCCTAGTAGATGCAACTCTTTACAGGTCAATATTTGGATCTCTCTTCTACTTAACTGCTACAAGGCCTGACATTATGCAAGCAGTGGGAATGATGGGAATATTTCAATCAGCTCCTACGAAATCCCACATGTTGACTGTGAAAATAATTCTCAAATACTTGAAAGAAACTCCTGACTATGGTCTTTGGTATCCCAAAAACAAAAATACTACAGTGACAGCTTATACCAATGTTGATTGGGTTGGAAACATGGATGATCGTAAAAGAACCAGTGGAAATGCATTTTTTATGGGAGATTTCCTGGTAGCTTGGCTCAGCAAAAAAAAATCATCTATATATCTCTCTACAGCTGAAGCTAAATATATAGCCGCAACTGACTGTTGTACACAAATACGATGGATGAAGGAAGCTTTGAAGGATGTCAACATAGAAACTAAACAGCCAATCACCATCTATTGTGATAGCACAAGTGCTATGAGTCTCAGTAAAAATCTAGTGATGCACTCAAAAACCAAACATATACCAATCAAGTATCATTTTCTCTGTAAACAGATGGATGAACAAAACATCTAGTTGGAATATATCAATACTAAGGAACAAATTGCAGATATTTTCACCAAACCTCTTCCTTGAGAAGCATTGGAACATCTTTGTCAAAAGATGGGGGTTATTTCTTTAGCATCACACTAAACTGATTCTTAAAATCTCGCATGACAGGGGGAGAAGTTTGACAAGAGGAGAAGTTCGACAGGGGGAGTCCCTATGCACTCCTTTGCCATTGATGTCAAAGGGCGAGATTGTTGATCTAGATTGTCATTGATGTCAATATGGCAATATTATAGATACTAAATGATGATGTGAAGCCAAGCCAAGCAGATATGTGAAGCAATAAGAGAAAGAATCCAAGGAGGAAAGCCAACGGGAAAGCCATTGGAAATCATCATGAATCCAAAGAGTAAGAGGAAGAATTTCATTGGAAGAAGCAAAGAGGAACATGCAGCAGAGGAGCATAAAACAATGATTAAGAAGAGTTAACAGTAATATTGAAGAAATAAGAGGAGGGAGTATTAAACCATGGAAACCCATTAAAATTCCCAACACATATAATAAAAGTTCACAACGCATCAGAGAAATCAATATTGGTGGTTTTTATCACTTTATTATGTCATGTTGAATCCCCCTACTACGAAATGTATTACAGACCCAATGGTTCCATAACAATATGCTCTATGGTTATATCGCATCCACCATACTGGAACTGCCGCATCGGAAGTTATGTATCACAAAGGAATGTCACACTTGAAAACTGCAATTGCGATATCATTTCGGACCCGCTACACCATTGCAATACAACTCAATATAATATTTCATCCATCGCATAATCGCAAACCATTATGTTCACATAATCATGTTCCATTCAAAACATCAATTGCAATATAATATGTGGACTGGACAGTTCCATTAGAATACACCTTAAAGTAGTATCACGTCCAGGTACCGTAAGTTACACAAATCATAAAGGTTTGTCACCGTCGGACCGCCGATTGCGATAAGACTTGTGAACCCGAGGGACCGCCGATTGCGATAGAGGTTGTGGACCATAGACTTATTAACGATTGTTTAAATATTATATCACACCCACTCCATTGAAAGATAGAGCATGTGCACACTTGTAAAACCTCTAATTTTCATGAAGTTGCGATTGTGGGATTAAAGTTAATAACATAGCATGTGGGACCTCCATGTGGGCTTTGGATGAATATTAAAAAGGGCCTCTCTAATATATTGTATAATAAGATACCTCTGAAAGTTACAATTGCGATTTGCGATGACGTGGTATGTGGGGACTGCCAAACTTCTATTATAATATGGTTATAGCCCCTCCTTTATGGTTTTTCCATAAATAAACAAGTCGATGAATAATTGAATGAATAATATACAAGCGAGCCTCCCTCCAATAAATGTGTCTCTCAGTCATTGGTGAAAATCATATAAATATGAATTAAAATGTTTCACTAAAGGCATCGATCTCGGAATCGGGCACACATAAGAATCGACAATTCACAACTTATGAACTTAAAGAAACAGAGAAAGCCAAAGGTTGAAGACGGAAGCTGAATATCTAGTGTTGAAGAAGAAAGCCAAAGGTCTAGCAAGTTTTTTGGTTGGGTTAATCTCTAAAAGGACTCATGAAGAAGTAGTCACTCCTAAAGCGGTTATGTAGTGCAGACAGTGATCTATTACAAATATCACAAAAACAGGGAATAGTATAATACAATCAAACATTTCTTGAGAGAGTAAAACTATAGGGTCGAAGCACTTGGGTTGGTGCCTTAGAATTGGAAGGATTGGTGTCCTTGGAGTTGGTGCTCCTAAATTCAAGGTTGGTGCCTTGGTAAGGTGATGGAGGAGCATATTGCTAAGACTATTATTGTTCATTTGGTTGATTTAGGGGGTGATGTTTTTTAATTATTTTAGGAATCTTGTATAGATTGAGTGAGAAATCTATGTGTGAGTTTTTTAGTTGTGAAATATTCTCAACTATGTGAGAATATCAAGGATAATTGATATGTGTAGATCTCGTAGGGATCTTAGGGATTACGAGAGCCTCAAATAGGAATTAGTTGAGTAAATTAAGGGAAAAATATTGGATTTAGTATAATCCATAATTATGTAATTAGTCTATAAATGTAAGCTTGCGAGGAGAGTGAAAAACAGTGTTAGGAAGTGTTAAAGAGAGCTAAGTAATGGAGAGAATAAATCAGAGCATGAGATGTTCTGAATATATATGTAAACATTGTTATGAATGAAAGGAGTTTTGTGTTCAAAACTTGTTTCTGTGTGATCTTTTATTATGTGATTTGATTTCATTGATTCTTTAAATCGTAGGCTAAATCCTCACATTAAAACCTTTAGTGAAGGCTAGCGTTTGAGGATCGTCTAGACAAAAGATTTAATTTGTTGATCGTCGATTGAAAGCAGACAAAGAGTGAATGAAGTGACAAATCATCATTGATCACAGGATGGATCAATGATGATCTATTTGGGAGAAGATCGACGGTGTTCGTTGGTGAATGTGGACACACTTTAACACAAGAAACGGACCCGATAACATTATAAAATTGAGTTAATTGATAAATCAATCGTGATCGTTGAAGTGATCCGATGGTCATCACGTGCCAACAAGTGCAGACGATAATTCCAAAATCAGACGCGATAATTTATAGCACTGAGTTAATAGCTGAGTTAATCGTGACCGTCTTTTTGAAGGGATTAGATCTGACGGTAATCGCATCGAAAGATGCAGTAGTTTTAATCCAAATTTCGGACGCGATATTTTATGGATTGTGATTTAATCCAGTTGAATTCTGGATCGATCGTAGACATTCATTATGAATGGACGAGATCTGACGGATATTGCTCTAGAAGATGCGTTCTGGTTAGCATAAATTTTGGATGCGATAAGGTTTGAACTAGATTTTAATTGGTTTGGGTTCCACAAAAGAGATCGGGGTCGGATAGTTTGGTAAATAGGGATTTTAATTGTTCAAATTCCAGATTTGACTAATCGGTGCAGCTTAATAATTAATTTAAATTCCCGAATTATGTAAAGATGCAGTTTTGCTGCATCAAAGTGGTATCAGAGCAGAAGAATATTCTGCGTGAATTATGATTAGATTGCAGACTTGTTAGTGTTAGTCTTTATAATTTTTGTGTAGAGTAATGGTAGAAGAAGGTGAGAAGATTTGCAGAATCCTAGAGCAAGGAGTGCTCATATGGTTCCAGAGGAGAGAACCAGAGAAATGCCAAAACACTGAGCTCAGAGGAGAGAAGCTTGGTGAGGTATCGTGTAGCAGGGAGAACTTGTTACTGCAGAGGTTTTGCTGCAGCTCATGAATGTTGTTACAAGAGACCAAGAAAACATATGACAAGGAAAATTGGAGGCACAACGGAAGCAAAGGGAAAAGAAGAGGAGTCAGTTTTAGAATTTGATTGAGGTAAATATTTTCTTTTATTGAATTTCGAATATTGATTTGAGTTTGAAGAATTAGTGAAAATGAACATGGAGAAACTTAGGAAAGGTTCAAATAAATGTCAGATGAGTCATGAAGAGTGTAGGATAAGTATTACAGTGATGAGAGAAGAGTTGAATATACTACATGAATGGTTTCAAGAGAAAGAGAATGAAGGCCGAAGACATGGATGGAGAATAAGAAAATGGGTCAAGTGGAATCTATTGCAACAAAAATGGAATTCTATGTTGATGAACAAACTTGAACACATACATATTTCTTTCTTGGAGAAGGATAGACTCATACAAATTGAGTCACAGCAAAGAGGATTTGCTGAAACCCATAAATCCCATGGTGGGAATTTGGTGCTTGAAGCATCAAAAGAGACCAAAAGGTCTAGTATTTTTAAAACTGATAGTTTGTTTGTGAATGCAGGTATGGTACTAAACAAGGAATTTGTTACTATAGAGACAGCTAATGACTATTGTTATGATCAAGAAGTCTTTTTTGAACCTGAAGGAAATTGGGATGATTGTTTTTCATTCCATGAAGTTGAGTTTGCAGCTCAATTAGAGAAGGAAACAGTAGCTAAAGAGACAGAGCTAAAGAAGTTGAGACCAAATAAATTGTAATAAAAGGAGGAAAGGACACCATAGAGAACATCAACTGTGTTGATGTGATTCACAAAGAGGAATTACTCCTAAAGCATGGTGGAGAAAATTTCTTTACAGATATACAGAATTTGGTTGACAATTCGAGTGACGATGATGGTGAACTTTTAGATTTGGTTCTTACTAATCTCAGCATGACAGAGTTACCTGGCAAAGTTATAGGTGCAGATGATGAACCAGTTCGAGACTCGTTCAAAATTTGGAAACCAGGAAAATGGGTATTCAAGTTTCCACATGCAATTTATGAGTCTATATTTCCAGAACAGAGGATGATGAGGTATGGAAAGTCGAGAACCATGTTTAATCATTCTCTGAAGATATTATTCTACAAATTTAATTCCAGACTACATGATGAAGTTATTCCTTTGAAGGACCATCATCAAAACATAGTTTGGAATCCTACGGGTAACAATTTATTTAGACATGTAGTCATCACATTACTACAGAAAAGTGACAGACCTCATAAACGAGAGTCTATGATTTTTTTTCTACATCATGAGTTTGATGCAGGAGCATCCTTCTTAGAATATTATTGTTCATTTGGTTGATTTAGGGGGTGATGCTTTTTAATTATTTTAGGAATCTTGTATAGATTGAGTGAGAAATCTATGTGTGAGTTTTTCGATTGTGAAATATTATCAACTATGTGAGAATATCAGGGATAATTGATAAGTGTAGATCTCGTAGGGATCTTAGGGATTATGAGATCCTCGAATAGGAATTAGTTGAGTAAATGAAGGGGAAAATCATGGATTTAGTATAATCCATAATTATGTAAGTAATCTATAAATGTAAGCTTGCGAGGAGAGTGAAAAACAATTCAGGAAGTGTTAAAGAGAGCTAAGTAGTGGAGAGAATAAATAAGAGCACAAAATGTTCTGAATATATAAGTAAATACTGTTATGAATGAAAGGAGTTTTGTGTTCAAAACTTGTTTCTGTGTGATCTTTTATTATGTGATTTGATTTCATTGATTCTTTAAATCATAAGCCGAATCCTCTGTTAAATACAAGAAATTGTGTGTGACATTAAAACCTTTAGTGGAGGCTAGTGTTTGAGGATCGTCTGGACAAAAGCTTTGATTTGTTGATCGCCGATTGAAAGCGGACAAAGAGTGAATGAACTAAAAAATCATCATTGATCACAGGATGGATCAATGATGATCTATTTGGGAAAAGATCGACAATGTTCGCTGGTGAATGTGGATGCACTTTAACACAAGAAACGGACCCGATAACATTATAAAATCGAGTTAATTGATAAATCGGTCGTGACCATTGAAGTGATTCGACGGTCATCGCGTGCCAACAAGCGCAGAAGATAATTTGAAAATCGGACGCCATAATTTATAGAACTGAGTTAATAGATCAGTTAATCGTGACCGTCTGTTTGAAGGGATCAGATCTGACGGTAATCGTGTCGGAAGATGCACGAGGTTTAATCAAAATTTCGGATGCGATATTTTATGGATTGTGATTTAATCCAATTGAATTCTGGATCGATCCTAGCCATTCATTATGAAGGGACGAGATCCGATGGATATCGCTCTGGAAGATGCGTGCTGGTTAGCATAAATTTCGGACGCGGTAAGGTTTGAACTGGATTTTAATTGGTTTGGGTTCCATGAAAGAGATCAGGGTTGGATAGTTTGGTAAACAAGGAATTTAATTGGTCAAATTCTGGATTTGACTAATCGGTGCATCTTAATAATTAATTTAAATTCCCGAATTATGTAAAGATGCACTTTCGTTGCATCATAAGATAGGGTCGAAGCCCTAGAGGTTGGAGCCTCATCAAAATCCAATTTGGTGCTTGGAAAAATTCATTAGATATTGTATTCAATCTTTTTCTATATTTTAATAAAATAAAATAAAAATTATTAAAATTGTAAAGAATCTAAACTAGTAATAATAACAATTGAAAAGAAATATTGATTCACCCCCCTCTCAGTATTTCCAGCAACATTAATGAAATCAGCCACAAAATAGCCCAATTACCATTCATTATTATGTGAACACTCCATTTTAACCCCACCTACTCATATCCATTTAATACATGTCCTCTCGAATTATCATTTTAGTCTTTGCCATCTTATTCTCTCATATTCATCCTCAGAAATAATGTCATTCTGAAACCCTATCGAGGAATCAACTGTGAAGCAAAAACTTTTCCAACAAGGGGGTCATCATCCGAACAAAGTCGAATGGGAGAAAGAAAAATGGTTAAATCTATAAGAAATGTTTGATGGCCATTATCAAGAGGTCAATAAATCCTTTTCTCAAGCTTTTGATGGAACCGAGGCAGAAATTAGGGACATTAAAATTGTGGTGACAGAGTCCTTCTTAGCTGAAGTAACTGGACTACCAAGAATTGGTGAAAGATGGTTCAAAAACAGGGGCATCGAAGGAAGCAAATGGAAGGTATTATTGAAGAACCTAGGTATGGATACAAATGTTTTCAAAAAGGGTATTCCAAGCACAACTTTGAAAAATAAATGGAGAAATTTTCTATTAGTAATCCAGAAGTTCATCACCTGTGAGGGAAGGTTTGGTAGTACGTTCTTTTATCATGTTATATTAATGATGCATTTTCTAGAGGGAAATGAAATTAATGTACCTTATTTTCTACTTAATAGTCTAAAGAAGATGTGTGGCAACACTAAAAGAAAAATTCAATTCATTGAAAACATTTTATATCATCATAGCCTTGCGAAAATTCTTATTGAAGCCCATCTTGAGAGCATAGGAGATAATTGGGACAGTTTCCTAATCAAAAATCATTTCAAGGAATTAGAGCAGGAAGAGCCTAGTGACAGTAAGATAAAAAGAAGTAGAAGGAAATTGCCAGAAAATCCTGTTGAAAATATCATTGACAACCCTACTGATAATTCACCTCTACAACGAGAACAACACTCAGAATATGAGATTCCCCTAGTGAATATTTTAGAAAACATAAAGAAACAAAGTGTTAGAATATTTCAATCGATGATCAACAAAGCATAATCTTTCATCCACTATAAGAAGAAGTGTCAGACTTAATAAAACAGTGAAGGATTCAACTAAACAGTTTACAGAGGTTGTTAATTTGGAAGAAGAAGAGGAGTTGAAGGTTCCATCACCCACTATTCTTACACCAATCCATAGTCCAACAAGAAGAACACTAGAGATTGATCCAATTCAACAAGAGATATATGACTACATTGAGTCTCTAGAGAGAAAAGCTACAGAAAAGGCATCTTCTTCTATAATCCATGACAAAGAAATCTAGTCTAATAGTCCACAAGAACCTCCTATCATGAAAACTCTAAAACAAGAAGTCTTTGAGTTGGAGACACTAAATAGACATCTAGAGAAGGAACATGCGACATTAAAGGTGCAAAATGAAATTCAAAGAACCAAAAATGATAACATTGTTATGCAACTAGCTCACAAAATAGAATAAAAGATAGATCAATGCCTTCAAAATCAGCCTCTTCGAGGGGGAAACCTCCTTCACATTACACAAATGAACACTCCTTTGATGATAAAAATGACAAGACCTCATTTCTATATATAGGAGTCTAAGGGGTCATAATATAATCAAAGTCGACATAACAATAATAATGTAAGGGCATAACAATAACAATAGTGGGCTTCTATGGGGCACAATATAACAATATGGGGACTACATGGGCACAAAAATATAATAAGGGGGTTGCACTAATAACAATAAGGGGTTACATTGGTAGTATAGGGACCTAACATACCCCTCCCCTTCAAAAAGTGTTGTCCTCAACGCTTGAGTAGTTTTGGATGCTTCTGTATAAAATTCTCGTCCTCCCATGTGGAATCTTCAGCGGGTAAGTTCTTCTGCTTGATGAGATACTTTGAAATTGATCGATTTCGTAGCTGTCGGGTTCTTGTTTCCGTGACTGCTTCAGGTTCCAATATGATTTTTCCTTCCTCGTCAAGTTCTGACAATATTGTTTGAACTAGGAGCTTGTCACCTATAACCTTATTTAAGAATGAAACATGGAAAATTGGGGGCGCTCGGGAAGATGCAGGAAGCTCCAATTTGTATGCCATAGTACCAATCTTTTGCAACACCTTGTAATGACCATAGTACTTTGGTGATAATTTATTATCCTTCTTAGCTCGCTTGAGGGACATTTGTTTGTATGGTTGTATTCGTAAAAATAGTCAGTCGCCTATATCAAAACATCTTTCGTTTCAATGTTGATATGCTTGTTGTTTCATTCAATTATGCGTGAAAGTGAGGTTATCCTTTTTCTTCTTGATATGTCCTTCTATATTAAGAGTTTGAGGAGTGGTAATTCCTATCAATGCATTACAAGATATGGTCGGATTCATTTCTTCTTTATCTGGGGTTGGTTTCTGGTGTATAGCCTCTTCTTTTGATGTTTCTCGATCCTTTTCTTCCTCCTCTTCACAATCAATGTAAAATAAATTCTTCTCATCACACTTATGACCTTTAGTGTATTTTCTATCACAACTGTAACAAAGACTGTTTTCTCCTTTTTCTTCCAATTGTTGTGGTGTCAACATTGTAGGTTGTGAAAGGCTAGGAGCAAAAACACTTCCATCTTTATAATTGTGAGTGGTAGGATTTCTTGTTTCCATAATTTTGCTTTCAATTTTTCTTTCCAACCTGAATGCATTCTCCAATGGATTAGGTTCCCAAAGACGAACCTCATGTTGAATGTTATCATTTAAAGTCCCTATGAAGACATCAACCCTTTGCTTCTCTAGAATACCATTTACCCTTATATTCAATTTTTAGAAGTCCTCAATGTGCTCTGCAATTGAACCCTTTTATTTGAGACGTATCAATTGGCTAAAGCAGGTGTATATCTTTGTATCCTCATAATCTGCTATCATTTCCTCTGTGAAAATTGACCAGGTGATAAGTGATTTAAAGAACAAGGTCATTAAACCATAAAAATTGATTCGGTTCTAAATAAAAAGATGGAATACATACCTTTTCTAACAGTTGCACATCACACAGATCAAAATATTTCTCCATCTGTAGTATCCATGTTATGGGACCCTTGCCATAAAACTTCCTCATATCAATCTTTGGAATATGGTGGCTCTTCTATCCAATGTTATATTATATGAAATCATGATTAACATTTATTTTTTTCTCATCATGAGTTTCCTCTACTACCTTTTCGCCATTAGGAGGCCTTTCTTGTAATAGCTTTGTCCCACCTTCCTTCAAATATTCCATGTCTTTCTTCAAATCTTCCATGCCTTTCTTCAAATATTTTTCCATACCATTGATATTAGCTTCCATGGCACATATAAAACTATTTATCTTAGCTTTGATCCCATTCTTCAAATCATCCATCCAATTTTTCTTACTAGGTGTTTCTATTTTCTTGATTCGAGCCATTATTTTTCTTGCTTTTAGCAGCTCGATCGTGAATCTGTTGTACCTCTAAAATTTTAGATCTCCAAGGTCTGAAATTGTGACCTATAATAGCCCTCTGCATACTCTTTCTAATGCCACTAGTCTGATCGAAATTCAATTCTCCAAGAAATATTTATGCCCAATCTCCCAAGATGACCTGATGATATACATTTTCAATAGAGAAGACTTGTACGAAGTGCCATGTATCATTGTTTCCTCCTTCAGACCTGAAAATTCTACAAAGAAAACCAAATTCTGTCCTCTTTCTATAACTTCTTACGAAATTTCAATTTAATACTCAGAGAGAAAGTTATGATGATTGTCCCAAGGTCACCTGTTTTGGATGTAATTCAGGATCCTCTAAAAACCCTAACTTCCTTGGATCATATCTATGAAAACGTAGTGAGACAAGATCTAAAATTTGGAGCCAAGGTTCAACGAGATTACAGATCAAATGGGTTTTTTTTTTAACTTCTGAAATGGCGTAGAAAAAACGTTATAGCGCAAATGCCACGATAACCTATTTGGAGAAGCGAAACCCTAGGATCCAAAGCTCTGATACCAAATGGTATGCAACCATCTCACAAAATAGAAGAAAACATAGATCAACGCCTTCAAAATCAGCCTCTTCAAGGGGGAAACCTCCTTTACATTACAGAAATTAACACTTCTTCAATGATACAAATGACAAGGCCTCCTTTCTATATATAGGAGTCTAAGGGGTCATAATATAATCAGAGTCGACATAACAATAATAATTTAAGGGCACAACAATAACAATAGTGGGCTTCTATGGGGCACAATAATAACAATATGGGGACTACATGGGCACAACAATATAATAAGGGGGTTACACTAATAACAATAAGGGGTTACACTAGTAGTATAGGGACCTAACAAACTAACAAACATTTTGTTGCATCTAGGTTTATGGTATGAAAAGAACAAGAAATTAAATGAAAGAAATAAATTTGTCAAAACAAAAGGTCATGAGTTTAAAATGAGGATTTTGATGAAGAAGCCCAAAATGATAGTTGCAAGAAAGAAGGTAAAAATGAAAAACTTGTTAATCTAAGTTGTCATTGATGTCAATATGGAAGTGTCTTGGATGGAAAATATTCTTGAATATGTCAGAAGATGACTACAACTCTTGTGCCCTACCTCCAATCATCTTCATGAAGACAAACCTCCAATAATGTTGAAGGAGACAAGGTGATGAAAAAGGAAATCAAGGACATGATGGTATCCCTACATTGAAGAAGGAAAGCATGATGGTGTCCCTATATTGAAGAAGGGAAGCATGATGATGACCCTACATTGAAGAAGGCAAAGATATAATAATGAAGACCCTTTGAAGACAAGGACATGACAAGGACACAATTATTAACAAAGGAATCACCATGAAGAAGCCCTACACTCCATTTATGCACTCATAAAGGACCAGTCACGTTAAAAACTATTTTTTACCTCCTTAGAGGTAGAATCTCACCATGAGACCTTCACTATCTTGAAGAGATTAATTTTTCCTTTCCAATGAGCTATTACTCAGCTCGAAACTCCAAGCGGTTTGGGAGAAATTAATTTTTGAAGTTAAGTTATTAATGTTGGGCATGGAGCTGACCTGAGTGTTATAGAGATTTTTGGGCACTGCAAACCCAATCATAAATGTCCATAAACCAAGGGCTTTTAAGTCCCTAAAAGTGTTGTTCCAACCCCTAGAAGAACAAGGTCAACTGATTACATCATCTCCCAGAAGTTCTCCATGAAAAACTACTCAGAACTGGTCAAAATTGGACCATCTAACCTGCTCCATGGTCAAAGTGCGCTGCATCCCACCTAAATGCACATAGGAGGTGCAATGCATACTGAAAAGCCATTCTATGGGGTGCGATGGGCGAGAGTGGACAAATGGCAAGGTGAATTTGCAAGGTGGAGGATCATGGAGTCTTCCAGAAACTTCTCCTATGACACTTGCCTCTCTGCATTTGCCCAGGGATGAGTAAGAGATCATCAATCTCCAAGTGGAATCAAGAACTATCAGAGAGAGGACACTAATCAAATCTCAAAATCTGACTCACCCCCCTTGCAAACATCTATATATGGATCCCTCATCCCAGAGATCTAGAGGCTAGAATTTTGTATCTTGTAAGGAAGTGTTGTTGGATTCTTGGTGTAACATCATAGTGTTGGGTGATCTAAGCTTTTCATGAGGTGAAGAAGGGCTTTCTTGCTAAGAGGATGATGTTGGGTCAGAACAATTGGTTGTAATCCTCTTTGTTATTCTTGATTATCAATAAAGCTATTCAAGTTTTCCTCCACATTCTTGTATGATTGATGATATATGCATTTGTGTGGTCAATATATACCTGGTCATATATTGTTTATGATAGTAGATCTTTGTTCTTGGATAGTGTTATGCTGCTTTGATTCTACAGGTACACTTTGAAGCTGGGTAAACGAGGAAGAAAGTGGCAAAGATCTATCAGAAGGGAGAGGAATCAAGCAACAAACCAAGCGCAAGACAGAGGTTGGTCTCCTTCTTTCCCCTCTTATTTACTTCTCATAAAGGAAAACGAAAGTGGTTTTAGTTTGTTTGTTTCTAAGGTAGCTACCTGTCCTAGTGGGACTAGCAGCTCTGCATAGACACTTTATTTCCCGATAACAAAATGGCGACTCCACTGGGGAGTGAATAGATTGTTTGTTTGTCTATATTTGTTTGCTTTGTAAACTTACAGATGGAGCCTGAAGTCAAGCCAGCTAGCCTTCGAACTGCATTTTCTATGTAAGTGCAAAGTAGATCAATGATGCTTTAGTCTATCTCTGGATTTTGTTTATGAACTGAACAATTGATTTACAAACTCTCTAATTGCCCTTGTGGTGGCTCTAGTAACCTCCTTAGATCTACCCCTGTGATTTATTTACTGATTAACACTTGCTCGGCCTAAATCCCTGAACTGAGCTGCAAACTGTGACCCGGAACCCATTTGAAGTCTCGTCTTTGGACCATCGCACTATATCTTCTTTGGAATCTAGATGCATCGCACTTCCCATGTGTAGTAGGTGCACTGCATCAGACAAGACCTCTTCTGCTCTTAGATTTTGGTTTCTATGTTCACTCTTTTCAGCTCTATTCAAGAGTTTTGTTGTCTGTAGTCAGTATACCTCTGTTGGAACCCCCTTCCTTACCATTATTCTGCCTCCATTGTGCAAATAACTGTAAATGTTTTTATGTATTGTGATCCATTTTCAGTTCTCTTTTACAAAGAAGTAGCATAATTGAACTGTTGTTTCTTGATTTGAAAGTGTCGCAAGTGTCGTTTTCAGTCATAGAAGAGAATCTAATTGATCTTGATATTTGATTACACTGTTACTCTTGTATTTGATTTGAATTAGTAGTTTTTCAAGTGTCGAAAGCAAGTTTTCAATTCCAAATCGCAAAGTGTCGTCATTGTCTTCATTTTGTCTTGAAAAGAAACTTGTTAGTAATGTCGCTTTGAAAAATAATTTAGATTTGCGCTTAGCTTTCTTTTTATCATTCACACATTAAGAAGGATGAAAACAAATACATGCATGTGCTTTTGAATTTAGACTGTTTGTTGGTTTGATTTAGGACAGTGCATATAGTGTGTGCTCTCTGCTCTATGTTGAAAGAATATCATCTCTCTTTCCTTAGTAGCTATGATTTTCATTGCAAAAAGAAGATTAAACGATTGTTTATCATCTTAGATTGCATTTTAGGAATTGTACATTTACATCACGCGGTGAACCTGAAAGGAAAATTTCTTAAGCAAGATCAACTGTAAAATAAATTTAATGAATCTAAAAACGCTTTGGAACCTAACGCACAACATTTAGAAGTCTAGGCTAGAGACATATTCCGGCGTCGTAAAGCCTGGTAACTGTTGTTTTCATCGCTAGTTGGGTGATTCCTCCACTTTGAGATGATAAGTGCCAGTACGGACTTGTGCTCCCACGTACCATTGAGTATATATTGGGAGACCACAATAGGCTTTATCCTTTATCCATAGGAAGTCATGTCTGCCGCCCTATCGATCGCAATGCACTGAACACAACATTCAGAAAGATTGACTGCCGTACCGTAAAAAGTATTATGCAGTTTTGCAATTGGTTTGGTAATCCCTTTGTCTAGATTCCATAGTAGTCTCTTTCGTTTCTTTTTAGACTCCTTAAAGGAAAAGGTCCATCTGAGCACTTGTCACTTCAAGCTCATTAAAAATCGAAGGCAACTAGAGTCATCTTTTGTTTTTTCTCGACTCTTAAAAATTGAAAAAGCAAGTGTCAAAGCATCTAAAATTCATTTAATTCGGAAGCATATTTCCCCTTGATTTTTAGTTGATCGAGTAATACAAAATCATGGAAGAAAGTCAATTGAAACCCCGTCGTTCATGGAGGCTTACGAGTCAACCGTCTTTGTCTCCAGAATCAAAACTATTACGGATGAAGCGAACTCATTTAACCGGTTCCAAATCCCCTGGTAAAGTTAGAACAAGTGTTCCAACACCATTGGAAACTCTGGTTACTCCAACCATTTCTGGTATCCCTACCTTTACAGAAGAAGTTCCACAGCCACCAAAGGACAGTAGAACTGATCCTAGTGTGAAGGTAAACACTTGTATTACTGAACCAGCTCCATCTACAGCTGATTTGGAAGGTGTTATTCCCCAAACATCTGTCGCTGCAGATTCTATACCTTCTTCGGCACCAGAAATATTTTACGGACCTGATGGTCTACCTCTTCCACCTAGTCTGATTGCTATAGAAGAGATTGTGGAGGATCCTCCATCTAATACTCCATCGCAATTTGGAGTCGGGATCACTCTATATCCTTCTTCATCAGAAATTAGTCTACTGTTATCGAAAGCTCCTGTAGAGTCGCTAGGGAATCTTTTGGATAGACTAGAAATGTCTGAACAACTGTCGACATCTAGGACTGTGTCATCCAACACAACAACGACAGAACTTCCTGCTGTCACTCCAACAATGTTCACCGGCATACCATCTGTCCCAACTAGCTCTCAATCGCTAGATGGGGCCCACTCAAGGACTATTTAGACAGTATGGTCCGTTCCCATTTTTTCATCCTGAATAATATCCGGGAACTCTTATGTTGAGTCTCAGAAAATTGATCCTTCACAGTGTCAATTTGGGAAGTCCAGTTCTCAAGGACAAACAATTCCTTTGAGTACCGGATTACCATCGTATGAGATTTCACAACAAAATTCAGGTTATGCTGGAATTACATCTAGAGGTTGGGTGCCAATACTGCCTCAACAACCAAGAGTTGTATATTCGATGCAACAATGTTTACCTATGTCAAATATACCAACTACGTCGGCTATTGTGACGGTGTCGCAAGTACAAGCGTTGCCTGTTGTATGCCAACCTTAGGTTTCTCAGGTTGTAATGAAACAGCCTCTTGTCCCTACGCCTCAACCACAATCGCCAACTAGTGGAATGACACAGGCCCAAACAGGTACAATTACCCCTCATCTTGGTCAAACGGCCAGTATTGGACAACAACACATGGCTTCACAACCATGGCTGGTGCAATACCAACAACCGCAATTCCAACAAGTATACCAAGGATCTGAGCAACAAATCTTTGCGAATAATGGGCAGTTGTATATTCAAAATGGTCAAAATCAACCATTCTACAATGGTTATGCCCATCAACCTTACCAAAGTTACCAGCATCAAATGCATTATGCTGGTATGCAAAGACCAACTGCTTAGGCAATTCCATCTTATCCTGGGTATGTTTCACCAAACCTGAATCAACAGTTACCCTTCGTGGCAACTTTAGAGTTACTAGATCTAAATCGACTAACGAACGATCCAATTGCTTACGCCCCTTAGTGGCCAGCAATTCCACATAAACTTCCGTCAGATATTCCTAAATTTAATGGAAATCTGGGTGAAGACCCATCGAATCATGTGATGACCTTTCATCTATGGTGTTCATCAAACACCCTAAATGATGATTCGATTAGGCTTCACCTTTTTTAGAGAATGTTAGCTGGTCCAGTAGCGAAATGGTATATCGAATTACCCAGAGCTTCGTTTGATAACTTCAGTGCCCTAGCCACAACCTTTTAACCCATTTTTAGTTACCCATAAGGTACGAAACGGGAACAGAACTTCTTACCAATTTCAAGCAAACGACGGCCACTCACATATCCGATCATATTCATGAGTGGCGACATCGTCGTAGAATGGTAAAAATGTATGTTCCTGATCAGCTTTTCGCTGAATGGTTTATTAAGTCATTATTACCTTCCATTACAGAAGATGTGGCAAAAGGAGGAGTCATCACTGAAGAGCAAGTTATTGCTCATGCACAATATTTAGACTTGATTTATACTCAGTCTGGCACGCTCTACGATAAAATCTCTGACACTCCCAGGCCGGAATTTTCTGTTCCTCCTCCTCCTAAATCAAACAATGACTCTCATGCCGGCAATGGCGTGATTGGTACGACAGACACGAAATCGACAAAGGCTACATCTAAAAAGGCCTGTAAGATTTCTAGTCAAAATGAAAAATAAGAACTTCTCGCCTCGGAAGTAAATGTTGTCTCAACAGACAAAGGCAAAGAAACCAAGCAACGAGGAGGCAAGATGAAAAACAAAGGGAAGAAGAAGAAACGGGAGGAATCATCACCTGAAAAATCTTCTGCAAACCCTTCTGGAGACAAGAAACCAAATCGTCCATGTGTTATATGTGATGAGGATCATTGGACAAGAGATTTTCCATATAAAGCTGAGCTTAAAAAATTCTTCAAGAATTCGAAAACCTTGGCGGTATTAACTAATCCGTTTCCAAATCCAGGAACAAATCTGGTTGCCAGTGACAATGCTTCCCCGTCCCAAGTTCTAATGTTACCGGTTTCGAAACAGTAGAATGATGCTTTGATAACGACAAGGAATAAAGATTACGGGAATCCACAGCTGTCGAACAACAAGGATAAAGATCAACCTAGTAGTTTGATAACAACTTCGACAGAAGTTGCGCCGCCCATAATTCCAGAGCTAACAATAAAACCACCAAAGGGAGTAGTACACAAGTCGACATTTAATCCTCATGCCAGAGCAGCACAACATTATAATATAGTGGAAGATCTGGCCCAATCGCCATTTGCTATGTCGATAGTTGAGGTACTGCAAAATTGCCCCTCCCAAAAGCAGGCTTTATTATCAACAATAGGTGGGATTGACCCAAAGGATTCTAATCTTGTGTCCTTTAATCATGAAGGATATGATCCTCAGTTACCAACTCAACTAGCTTTCATCATGCAAGTGAAAGCCCTCAACAAAACTGCTCATCGAACAATTATTGATGAGGGGGCATCTACATGTATTATGTCGATGAGTTGCTGGAAAACTTTAGGATCTCCAACCTTGTCATGATCTTCAATGACATTAAAAGCATTTGATGGATGAACATATACCCCATATGGGATTCTAAGTGACTTGCAAGTTGAACTCGGAGGGAAAATAGTAGAAATAGATGTTGAAGTAATCGACGAAAACCTCGATTACAACATCCTACTAGGAAGGCCCTGGATATATGCTATGGCTGCGGTTGTGTCGACCTACTTTAGGAAGATTGCATTTTCTTTTCAAGGAGGAATTACAATTGTCGACCAACAAACGTTTCTCCCCAATAGTTCCCAAGTTACAGGAAGCATTCCGATGATCCATGGAAGCCCCCATTCGCTTCAAAATATTGGAGTAGGCATACTAAAAGACCCTATATGAATTGGAACTTTTGCTCTCCCGCCTCCAATCAATCTAGCGAAAATGGCGACGGGAGAAACCTGCAATATGATATCTTCCATTCAAAAGATCTCAGAAAACAATATTAACATGGATCATCTGCAGGTATTGCCTCCAAGCCTAATAGAAATATTGTAGCAATCAATGTTTTTGGCATGGGAGGCAAACCCAAATCAACTCTCATCAAGCGTTTGGATAGATAGGTCTAAGGAATATGGCACCCCTTCGGATCCTTGGTCGCAAGTGCATTACACCGACGAAGGAATTGTTCAGTCAATGATAAATGACGGGGCGCCATGGGAAGATTACCACCATCGTTCCCATCTTTCGGATTGTCAAGAAGATACTCCTGATGAACTTCATCATCATTCAGTTTTTGATTTCCTATCAAATACTGTAAACACGGTGGATTCTGAGTGAAACTTGTCTAATATTGAAGAGACTATCGCCATAAATATGTCGACCAAAAGAGATGTTGTAGAGAATATTTATGTCTGCAAATATTGTTCTCCTCCAGAACTGGAAATATATAACACTCTTTTTCGCGAATTCAGAGATGTCTTTGCTGGGTCATATGATGAAATTCCAGGCATTGACTCGAATATCGTTGAACACGAAATCAATATGTATCCAGATGTCAAACCGGTACGACAATGGCTACGGCAGGTGCACCCAAAGAAAGCCATTTCCATCAAGGCAAAAGTTGAAAAACTTCTCCATGCTGGTTTTATTTACCCAATTCCTCTAACTGATTGGGTATCAAACATTGTTCCTGTGATGAAAAAACAAGGAACGATTAGAGTGTGCATCGATTATAGGGATGTAAATCAAGCTTGTCCAAAAGAAAACTACCCTACACCCTTTATTGACTAGATAATTGATGAATGCACCAGATGTGAAATCTTTTCATTTATGGATGGATTCTCCGGGTATAATCAAATAAATATCTGCCCATAGGACTAGTCCAAGACTGCATTTATTTGTCTGTGGGGCACATTTGCATATCGCAAATTACCCTTTGGTTTAAAGAACGCAGGGGCAACATTTCAGAGGGCAATGAATTATGCCTTCCATGACATCAAAAACATCATTCAACCATATCTCAACGACCTTCCGGCTCATTCGCGAAAGCCGACACTACAAGATACAACTCAATCCGCACAAATGTGTGTTCTGTGTCAGTTATGGTCGTTTGTTTGGCTTTGTAGTCTCGAAGGACGGGATCCGTCTCGACCCATGTAAGGTTCAAGCAATCATAAATTTGCCTCCACCTTCAAATTTGCTTCAGATTCAGAAACTCCAAGGGAAATCAAACTTTCTGAGGAGGTTCATTCCAAATTATGCCGAACTTGCTAAAGGTTATACACGTCTATTGAAAAAATAAGTACCCTTCATCTGGGATCAGGTCGCGCAAGCTTCCTTTGATGCTTTAAAAGAATCCCTAATGATAGCATCATTAATGTATGCTCCTGATTATCAAAAAGACTTCAACCTATATCTGGCTGCAGCAGATACAACCATCGCAATGGTTTTAGTTAAAGAAGACAACGGAATTGAACATCCTATATATTATTTGAGTAGAAACTTAAATGATACAGAAAGAAAGTATTCCTATGTTGAAAAGCTGGCTCTCGCAGCTGTTCAAGCGATACAGAGATTTTGACACTATGTCCTCTTTCGAAAAACTACCATTTTGTCAGATTGCAACCCCATGACTTTTATATTGTCGCGACAGTTGCTGGGGGGAAAATATTCAGAATGGATAGCAATTCTTCAAGATTTTGATCTGGAATTCGTAAAATCAAAATCAAAGAAATCCCTGGTTTTCACGGAATTACTATGCGATCTCCCATCGTTGTCCAACGATGAAACATCCGAAGAAACCATAATGGATGAATCTTTGTTTCTGATATCTTCAAGCAATACGTGGTATGGAGATATAATCATCTATCTCCAAACCCAAAAATATAGTTCTAATACCTCTCGCTTGGAACGAAAACGTATTCGATACTAATCAATAGACTACATGATCGTCGGTGATACACTTTACCATCATGGTCGATACAGTTCTGAGGAGGTGCCTCACCCATGAGGAGGCCGAAAAAGTCCTGAATGATTTCCATTCAGGCGCGTGTGGGGGGCATCAATCTGGTTATGCTACAGCGCAAAAAATTTTATGAGCAGGATAATTCTGGCCAATAATGTTCAAAGATTGCATAACCGCAGTCCGAAGTTGCCATGCATGTCAAATTTTCGATAGCAAAACCAGAAAACCACCCGCACCCCTGCAACCGATAGTTACTGTTGGGCCATTCGCCAAATGGGGCATTGATTTCATGACATATAACCCCACCTAGACTGGGGGGCATGGGTATATCATAGTCGCAGTAGAATATTTTACCAAATGGTCCGAGGCGATGCCTACATTAGATAACACCGATGAAACAACTGCCCTTTTCTTTTTCAATCATGTAGTCGCCAGATTCAGCATTCCACAGGCTATAGTCACAGATCATGGATAGCATTTTCGAAATCACATGATGGTCGAATTGGCAGCCAAATTGGGGCTTTCCCACGACAAATCTACTCCATATTACCCGCAGGACAATGGACAAGTTGAGGCAATCAACAAAGTCCTGAAGCGGATGCTGCAAAGGATGATTGGAGTCCACAAAAGGAGTTGGCACCTGATCCTATACTCAGCCTTGTGGGCATACCGAACATCAGTAAGGAATGCAACCGGGTTTACACCTTTTCAATTGGTGTATGGTGTTGTGGGAAAAAATGCCTATGCAGGACAAGCCTATCCACCTAAGGTGTGACAGCGACTTAGCAACAAACGAATACAGCTATTATGATTTCTTCCTTTATGAATTGTGAAAGAGGGGAGATCAGCAGACTTACCGTTGTCTTCCGGTTATCCCTCGATCTAGATCCTCTTCTCTTTATGTGTCCACAGCTACTCGTCTCCTCGCTTGCTCAAGAGAACAACTACTTGAATCCCACGAGGTCACAAGAGAACAGCTACCTATGACAAGAGAACAGCTATTTGCGACAAGAGAAGAACACAATGCAAAGGCAAATATACATATTCATAAATGATTCAGGATTAGAAGTAAATCAAGTACACTAATGCAATCATACAAAATACATCAGCATATAGGAAAGAATCAAGATAGCTTTATTGATAAGTAACAGGGTTCAGGAAGAGATACAACCCATAGGGCTCCAATCCAGCATCTCCTTCCCAGCAAAATGAAATTCCTTCTTCAGCTCCCTTCAAAGCATTAAGCACCCAATGTTTCCAGCCACAAACCAACAACAATTCTTTGCAATCACCAAATTCCAGCCTCCCTGATCTCATGTAGGAGAGATCTATATATAGGGATATTGGAGAGAGTGTTATAGACATTTTTGTGCCTTACATCATGAAGCATGAAATGTCGATAATCTAAGGGATCCAAAGTCCCTAAACATGTTGTTCCTACCCCTAGAGGAACAAGGTCAGCAAACCACAGCACTGAAAATCAGTTCTCCACCTGAAAACACTCAAAAACAAGCTAATTCTGGATCATGTCAACTGCTCCACTGAGCATTTGCGCTGAATGTCAACTGCTCCACTCTGTACCTGCGCTGAATGTCAAATCTAATGAAGGCTACCTGTGCTGGGCGAGATTGGCCAAGTGGCACAGTCATTCTGCAAGGTGTCAAATGCCCAGGAAGCTTCCAAAATGACACTTGGATCAGGGAATTCGCCTTGTGATGAGTAAGAGGATCTAGATCTCCAAGTGGAAGCAAGAAACTCCAAGTGGACTCAAGAACTGAAGTATAACTGAAGTGGGAGAGGACACTAGTCAGCTTCATGCCAGCCTCAAGCTGACTCATCCTTTCTCCAAATCTCCTATATATAGAGCTCTCTCATGAGGTCTAAGGAGGCTGGAATCTGGTGAATGTAAGGAAGTGCTGTTGGTTTGAGTATAGAACTATTGGGTGATTGCTTTGAAGGAGGTGAAGAGGAGATTTCTTTCTGCTGGGAGGTGTTGCTGAATTGGGCCTATTATGGTTGTAACACTCTCAGAACTTTACTTCTTCCATTAATAAAGCATTTGAGGTTCTTCTATATGCATGTGTCTTTGTGGCGTATTGATGCTTGTATATTTGATTTATTCTAATCCTTGAATCAGTTATGGATGTATGCTTCTTGTAGTTTCCCTTTCTTGTGCTTTTGCAGGATCTTTGTGTAGCTGGGCCAGTGAAAGAGCAAGGAGCTGGGAGCAAGCAGCAAGGAGAGAAGATTGGATCAAACATTAGCGGAAGATAACGGTTAGTGGATCTCTTTCTCCCCTCTCTCACATCTCATAAAGAAGTAATCTTGAATAGCTTTGCATTCGGTTGTTGCTGAGGTACTATCACCCTTAGAGTGGGATAGGGTCATTCCGTATTGGATACTTTTCCCAACAACAGAGAGGATGAGTCAGCTTGAGACTGGTATGAAACTGACTAGTGTCCTCTCCCTCTCATAGTTCTTGAGTCCACTTGGAGGTTCTTGCTTCCACTTGGAGATTTGGAACCTCTTACTCATCACCAGTCGAATTCCTTGATGCAAGTGTCATTTTGGAAGCTTCCTGGGCATTGACACCTTGAGAAATGACTCTGCCACTTGTCCAAACTCGCTCAGCGCAGGTAGCCTTTGTTGCAGTTGACATTCAACGAAGGTAGACAGTGGAGCAGTTGACATTCAGCGCAGATGCTCAGTGGAGCAGTTGACATGATCCAGAATTGGCTTGTTTTTTAGTGTTTTCAGGTGGAGAACTTCAGTGAATTGCTGTGGTTAGTTGGCCTTGTTCCTATAGGGGTAGGAACAACATGTTTAGGGACTTTGGATCCCTTAGATTATGGACATTTCATGCTCAATGCTGTAAGGCACAAAAATGTCTATAAAAGTTGTCCCCTAAAGTATGAGGCCGTTTATCGGGTGAAATGCTTTATCCAGGAGGGTCCGAAGTTCATCCATCTGCTGGGAGGAGACCTGTAATAAAATACAATACAATACATTATGATTCATACTGCTTTCATGATCTAGCTGAGGCGGGCATTCCCATGCTCAACTTTATAAATTCATTTTTGTACATAGAACAGACGATCGTCTGATGGTAGACTGATAATTTTGGCGAAATTATCATCCTTTGAGTAGGATGATCATCTTCTGCAATGATGTACATGTCAAATGTCTTTATCTTTCCTGAATATATATCGCAGCCCGGATGGATGAAACTAGATCCGGGGTCTTCAAACTCGTTCGATCTTCACTCTAAGTACAAGTCGATCCATGTGAGAATTGCGCTGAAGTCGAACATGGAAAGACATCGCTTGATTACCGGTAAATGATGTAAACCGTTAACAAGCGCGAGAGGAATCACCATAATGATAATGACCCTCAAGGTACTGCAGTACAATTCACGTGGTGTGAATAAAGGACTTGGCGTCGAACACCACGCAAAATCTTCTGGTCGAAGGTCATTGATGTATACCTGTCGCCGGAAGTGAGAAACTTGCCATTGAGGCATGCAAGCTTCAAAGTACTGAAGGGGTTGTTCCTAGATCAACTTCTTGGATAATGAGCTGATGTCGACAAGAAGCGATCCGTCACAAGAGGGCCTTAATGAATCCCACATCAGTGACACGGAACGGAGCTAATGATTTTAATGGAGGTGAAAACGATCTGTGATATATGATTCAGGGTGGCGGTCATGAATGGATGAAGGATAATGTATGGCAGTGGATGGGACCCGGTTGACTCTTTCTGAACGACTTCTCTTGAACATATGGCGACACTGATGCGATGGATTGGTAGCATTACCCCAAATATGGATGGTATGGCGAAACCATGGTGATGTGACCGGTGAATGAAACAACCCAACCCGAAAGTGGTACGGAGGAAAAGTGTCATGTTCAAGAGCGACCTGCTACCATCAAAGTTTTCTTGATTTTTCCCAATTTTTCCCCAGTCATTGCTGACCAGTACCTCTTTATTTTTGTCAAGCTTGAGGAGGATAACATATGCTTGTTCTATAACCTACCCTTCGGGCAAGCCCATCGCTATGTTTTAACGAGCCTAGCGATAGGGAAACTCGTTCTCGTCTAAAGACAAGTTTGTCGCTATTTATAAATTTTAACGAGTCTAACGACAAGGATAACTCGGTCCTTTTCATTTTTAGAGAGTCTGAAAAGGTACATAAAGTCAACTCCAAGATTCCTTTTTCGTCATATAATCCCTTAAGTCCGAAAAAGTATAAAACAATACAGAAGGGATGAGTTTTTGATAGTTTTAACGAGCCGAACAAAACAAGCGCTCGATCTTTTTGTGCAATAATCCCTCAGGTCCAAAAAGATTAAAATCTAGAGGAGGGATAGCACTTCCGGTCCTTTAACGAGCTGGAAGGCCAAGACTCGGCAATCTTTTCATATTTTACGAGTCAGTTGAAAAGAGCTTAAAGAAGACTCGTCTTTTGAGGAATGAGTGATAAACAGGGATAACAGCAGATTCCAGGTACAGGTTGGAATTTTCCAATCACGGCAGTGTCACAAGGATGGCTAGGTGAAATCACTCTTCGCAGCTGTTCCTCAAAATGGGTAAACAATCATATGGAGGTGAACGATCGGCCAAATGAAAAGTGGAGGTGGCGGGTGAAAACACGACCAAGGCTTTTATGGCTGATAAATTTACGATCACAGTGGTTATTTACCGGGATAGGTTCATTTTTTATTTAAAAATGAGCTTAAACACTGGAGGAAACTCTTTCTCACTGCTTTTATTTATTTTTTAACGAGCATGAAGACCGCATTAAAACTGCTCAGATCTTGCGTTTATTTTTTAACGAGCATGAACTTTATGCTAAAACTGCTCGATGATAAGTTTGCATGCACCCAGCATAATAATGCAAATCGAGGTGCATGCCCCCCAAGCTTCATTGCATTCAACTCGGTGGTTGGAATGAAGGTTTACCTTTGATATTTGAAAAGGGGATTTGTTTCATTTTTTAATGAGGTTGACACAGTAAAAGAACTATCCTCATGACTCCTTGTTTCATTTTTTAATGAGGTTGACACGAGATAAGAACCATCCTCGGAGCCCACTGTATTTACAATATTTCTATTAGGGCGATGATCCATGCTGACAAAATGTTTAGGAATCTTCCGAATCCATTAGATATAAAATATTTCATATTGTAGGTTTCCACTGTGGCTACTTCCGCCAGATTACTCGCAGGCGGTAGGGCAAAAGTACCCATTAAGGCAGGGTCTTTTAGGAGACCTACTCCAATGTTTTGAAGCGAATGATTGCTTACATGGATCGTTGGAGTGCTTCCCGTAACTTGTGAACTGTCGGGGAGGAAAGTTTGTTGGTCGACGACTGTAATTCCTCCTTGAAAGGGAAATGCAATCTTCCTGAAGTAGGTCGACACAACTGCGGCCATGGCATATATCCAGGGCCTTCCCAGTAGGATGTTGTAATCGAGGTTTCCATCGATTACTTCAACATCAACTTCTATTGTTTTGCCCCCCAGTTCAACTTGCAAGTTACTTAAAATCCCGTATGGAGTGTATGATCGTCCATCAAATGCTTTTAACATCGTTGACGATTTTGACAAGGGTGGTGAGCCTAAATTTTTCCAACAACTCATCGACATAAGACATGTAGATGCCCCCTCATCAATAATTGTTCGATGAACAGTTTTGTTGAGGGCTTTCACTTGAATAAGGAAAGCTAGCTGAGCTGGTAACTGAGGGTCATATCCTTTATGATCAAAGGCCACAAGATTGGAATCCATTGGGCCAATCCCACCTATTGCTGATAATAAAGCTTGCTCTTGGGAGGGGCAATTTTGCGGTACCTCAAGTGTCGACATAGCGGACGGCGATTGGGCTAGGTCCTCTACTATATTATAATTCTGTGCTACTTTGGCACGAGGATTAAATGTCGATTTGTGTACTACTCCCTTTGGTGACTTTATCATTGGTTCAGGAATGATGGGTGGCATAACTTCGGTCAAAGTTGTCATCGAACTACTAGGTTGTTCATTAGCCTTGTTATTCGACAGCTGTGGATTCCCGTAATCTTTATTCCTTGTCAAAGCATCATTTTGCTGCCTTGAGACAGACAACATAAGAACTCGGGATCGGGAAGCATTTTGATTAGCAACCAGTTTGGTTCTCAGGCTTGGAAACGGATCAGTCAACACAGCTGAGGTTTTCGAACTCTTAAAGAATCTTTCAAGCTCAGCTTTGTATGGACAATCTACTGTCCAATGATCCTCATCGCATATATGACACCCCGCAGGGGGTTTCCTTTTTCTCCCTTTCTTCTTCTTCTTGCCCCCTGGTTGCTTCAGTTGTTTGCCCTTGTCGTCCGACATGGCACTTACTTCCGAGGTAAGAAGTTCCTCATTTGCATTTTGACCAGAAATCTTACGGGCCTTTTTAGATATAGCCTTTGTCAATTTCATGTCTGTTGCGCCAATCACGCCATCGCCGGCATGAGAGTCATTGTTTGATTTAGGAGGAGGAGGAATTGAGAATTCCGGTCTAGGGGCATCAGGTATTTTGTTGTAGAGCGTGCCGGACTGAGTGTAAACTAAGTCCAGATATTGCGCACGAGCGATGACTTGCTCTTCCATTACGACTCCCCCCTTTGCCACATCTTCCGTGATGGCAGGAAGTAATGACTTGATAAACCATTCAGCTAATAGCTGATCGGGAACGTACGTTTTTACCATCCTACGATGACGTCGCCACTCATGTATATGATCAGATATGTGAGTGGCCGTTGTCTGTTTGAAGTTGGTTAGGAGTTCCGTTCCCGTTTCATACCTTATCGGTAATTGAAAATGGGTTAAGAAAGTCGTGGCTAGGGAGCTGAAGTTGTCGAACGAAGCTCTAGGCAATTCAATATACCATTTTGCCGCTGGACCCGTTAACGTCCTCTGAAAAAGGCGAAGTCTTATCGAATCATCATTCAGGGTGTTTGATGAACACCACAGATGAAATGTCATCACATGATTCGACGGATCTTCACCCGGATTTCCATTAAATTTAGGAATATCTGACGGAAGTTTATGCGGAATCGCTGGCCACCAAGGGGCATAAGCAATTGGATCATTCGTCAGCCGGTTTAGATCTGGTAATTCTAGAGTTGCTATAAAGGGCAACTGTTGATTCAGGTTAGGCGAAGCATACCCAGGATAAGATGGAATCGCCTGAGCAGTGGGTCTTTGTATACCAGCATAATGCTGGCAACTTTGACAAGGTTGATGGGCATAACCACTATAATATGGTTGCCCATTACTTACAAAGACTTGTTGCTCAGGTCCTCGATATGATTGCTGGAAAGGCGGTTGTTGAGATTGAACCAGCCCTGGATGTTGGACCATTTGTTGTTGTCCAATACTGGATGATTGACCAAGATGAGGAGTCATAGTACTTGTTTGAGCCTGAGTCGCTCCAGATAAGGAGTCACTAACCTGAGGTTGTGATTGAGTCATTGAGACAAGAGGCTGTTGTATTGCAACCTGGAAAACTTGGGGTTGGCATACAACAGGTAGTGCTTGTACTTGCGACGCAGTCACCATAGTAGGTATAGTGGGAATATTCGACACAGGGTGGACTGGTTGCGTTGAATATACAACCCTTGGTTGCTGAGGCAGTATTGGTACCCAACCGCTGGATGTAATTCCAGTTTGACCTGAACTTTGTTGTAAACTCTCATATGGTTGTTCTCTGGGAGGGAACAATGAAAAGGCATACTACCCTCCATATGGTGGCAATCCGGTACTTAAAGGGTAGATTGGCCTTTGAAGATACATTGGATCAATTTGTTGAGTTTCAACATAAGAAATACCAGATGATAATCCGGATGAAGAAATAGGAACTAACCATGTCGTCGAAGCAGTCCTTGGTGGGACCCCAACTTGTTGTTGATAACTTGCCGGGATAGATGGTATACCATTGAACATCGTTGGAGTAGCAGTAGGAGGCTCTTCCGCTGCTGTGTCGGATGACACAGTCCTGGATGTCGACAGTTGTTCAGACATATCTAGTCTATCCAAAAGATTTTCTAGCGATTCTACAAGAACTTACGATGAAAAGAGACTAACTTCGAAGATCAACGAGGGAATGGTGATGATTATTCCGTTTAAAATAAATTGTTAATGACGCTTTAGACACAACTTGCTTTTTCACTTTTAAAGAGTCGAGAAAAAGCTAAAGATGACTCTAGTCTCCTTCGATGTTTTAATGAGCCCGAAGTGACAAATGCTCGGATGGACTTTTTCTGTTATAGAGTCTGAAAAAGGCCAAAAGAAACTGCTTTGGAGATCTAGGCAGAGGGTGTGCCAAACTTTTCGCAAAACCGCAGAATACTTTTTAGGGTATGGGCGGTCAATCTTCGTGAATGCTGTGTTCACTACATTGCGATCAGTAGGGCGGCCGACACGACTTCCTAAGGATAAAAGATATATGCCTATAGGGGTCTCCCAATATATACGCGACGGTATGTGGGAGCACAATCCGTACTAGCGCTATCGTCCCTCAGGAGGAATCACCCACCTTCCACGAGATCGACAGTCACTAGGCTAAACGACGCCGGAACACGTCTCTAGCCTAGACCTCTATGTTGTGCGTTATGTTACAAAGCGTTGTTAGGTTCATTCAGTTTATTTTAGGTTGATCTTTTTAAAGTTTGCCTTTCAAGGTTCACCACGAGATGTATGATACAAATTCCTAAATGCAGTCTAAGATGATAAGCAAGCTTTATTATCTTTCAACTTTGAAAATCCTAGCTACTAAGGGAAAAGGAACTATCTTTTCTCAAAGAGCAATCAGCACACTCTAATGCACTTTCCCTAAATCCAAACATGCAAACTATCAAATGCAAAATGCACAATGCAGGTGTTTGTTTTCCACTTTCTTAGTATAAATGCCTACAAAGAAAGCTTTTTGCACAACTTTGAATTTGCTTTTAAAATGATCAATACAAACAAGTTCACTCTTTCGAAAACAACAAGGGTAGAAGAGATTACAATCACTTTGCTACTTTCGAAATAAAGACTTGTTTTGACACTTAAAAGACACAAATTCAAACCAATAAGCAAAAGTAAATCTATAATCAAACTGCAAACAGCCAACGAACTCTCTTCTAAGATTACAATCAAATCTGAATCAAAGGCTACAGGATGACTATTTTACTCATGCAAAGGAAGACTGTAAATGACGCCACAAACACATAAAAACATTCACAATCTTTTTGTACAAAAATGAGGCGGAATCTAAGCAAAGAAAAGCTTATCAGGCTGGTACCTATGCTGGTTAAAGGCTGCAAAAACAGAGATCAAAACAGGGCAACAAAGGACAAAGAACCCCAGCTGCACAAGGCCACACTGGTTCAGCGCAGGTCCAACACTGTCAGTTTGACATTCAGCGCAGGTAGCCCCTTCGGGACCTGTGTTGAAATGTAGACTGCCTTCACAGTGTCTGCACTGAAAGGGAAAACTCTCGTTTCCCTTGGTTTGTGGGTCACAAAATGCTTAAAAATCAACTGTTTCAGGCCAAATCAGAAACACAAGCAAGGTATAAACAGAGGGATACTTTGATAGGGTACTAAAGACTATCACAAGGATCATAAAATCATTTGTGGATCTAGTTTAGATCATAGGCAAGTCCAAAACTGGATCAAAGCAGCAACTTTTTACTTTGCATCCAGGAAAGATGCAGTTCAAAGTTGCTGTCAATTCTATGAAGTAAACAAATGATGGAAACACAAATGAAATGAATAAACAAATTCTTCCCCAGTGGAGTCACCAATTTGTTGTGGGGAAAAATGCCTATGCAGGACGATCCTATCCACCTAAGGTGTGACAGTGCCTTAGCAACAAACGAATACAGCTACACTGGTTTCTTCCTTTATGAAATATGAAAGAGAGGAGATCGATAGACTTACCGTTGTCTTCCGTTTGTCCCTCGATCTAGATCCTCTTCTCTTTGGATGTTCACAACTACTTGCCTCCTCGCTTGTTCAAGAGAACAGCTACTTGATTCCACGAGATCACAAGAGAACAGGTACCAAGATAGCTTTATTGATAAGTAACAGGGTTCAGGAAGAGATACAACCCATAGGGCTCCAATCCATCATCTCCTTCCCAACAGAATGAAATTCCTTCTTCAGCTCCCTTCAAAGCATTAAGCACCCAATGTTTCCAGCCACAAACCAACAGCAATTCTTTGCAATCACCAAATTCCAGCCTCCCTGATCTCATGTAGGAGAGATCTATATATAGGGATATTGGAGAGAGGATGAGTCAGCTTGAGACTGGTATGAAACTGACTAGTGTCCTCTCCCTCTCATAGTTCTTGAGTCCACTTGGAGGTTCTTGCTTCCACTTGGAGATTTGGAACCTCTTACTCATCACCAGTCGAATTCCTTGATGCAAGTGTCATTTTGGAAGCTTCCTGGGCATTGACACCTTGAGAAATGACTCTGCCACTTGTCCAAACTCGCTCAGCGCAGGTAGCCTTTGTTGCAGTTGACATTCAACGCAGGTAGACAGTGGAGCAGTTGACATTCAGCGTAGATGCTCAGTGGAGCAGTTGACATGATCCAGAATTGGCTTGTTTTTTAGTGTTTTCAGGTGGAGAACTTCAGTGAATTGCTGTGGTTAGTTGGCCTTGTTCCTCTAGGGGTAGGAACAACATGTTTAGGGACTTTGGATCCCTTAGATTATGGAAATTTCATGCTCAATGCTGTAAGGCACAAAAATGTCTATAACATATGGCCTAGAAGCAATCTTACCAGTTCAGTGTGAAATCTCTGTTGTGGGGAAAAGTATCCAACTCGGAATGACCCTATCCCTACTCTAAGGGTGATAGTTCCTTAGCAACAACTGAAAGTAAAGCTTTGATATTTTCCTTTATGAAAGTACAGAGAAGGAAGAAAAGATTGACCAACTGATATCCTTCGCTTTTGTCGATCTTGTCTTCTCTCTTCGTCCCTTGCTTCCAGCTCCTTGTTCTCTTGCCGGCCCAGCTACACAAAGATCCTGCACAAACAAGAGAGGGAAACTACAAGAAACATGTACTCATAACTGATGCATGGACTAGAGTGAATCAGATATACAAGTAAATACAATACATCAATGCAATACAAGTATATAGGAGAACATTCAAAGCTTTATTGATAGAAGTAAAAGATTCTGAGAAGGTTACAACCATCAATGGCTCCAATCCAGCAGCACCTCCCCAGCAGCAAGACATCTCCTCTTCACCTCTATAAAAGCAATCACCCAATAACTCTAACTGTAAACCAACAGCACTTCCTTGCTTTGCACAAAATTCCAGCCTCCTTAGACCTCATAGAAGAGCTCTATATATAGGAGATTTGGAGAAAGGATGAGTCAGCTTGAGACTGACCTAAAGCTGCCTTGTGTCCTCTCCCACTTTAGTTAATCTTCAGTTCTTGAGTCCACTTGGAGAATCTTGCTTCCACTTGGAGATCAAGACCTTCTTACTCATCATAGGGCGAATCCCTTGAACCAAGTGTCAGTTTGGAAGCTTCCTGGGCAGTTGACACCTTGCAGAATGACTGTGCCACTTGGCCAATCTCGCCCAGCGCAGGTAGCCTTCATTGGTTTTGACTTTCAGCGCAGGTACAAGGAGGAGCAGTTGACATTCAGCGCAGATGCTCAGTGGAGCAGCTGACATGATCCAAAAATAGCCTGTTTTTGAGTGTTTTCAGGTGGAGAACTGATGGGAAGTGCTGTGGTTTGCTGACCTTGTTCCTCTAGGGGTAAGAACAACATGTTTAGGGACTTTGGATCCCTGTAATTATCGACATTTCATGCTCCATGCTGTGAGGCACAAAAATGTCTATAACAGTTGCCCCCTAAAGTATGAGGCCGTTTATCGGGTGAAATGCTTTATCCAGAGGGTCCGAAGTTCATTCAAGTGCTGAGAGGTGCCCTGTAATACAATACAATACAATACATTATTTTTCATTCTGCTTTCATGATCTAGCTGAGGCGGGCATTCCCATGCTCAGCTTTATAAATACATTTTGGTACATAGAACAGACGATCGTCTGATGGTGGACTGATAATTTTCTGCTGAAATTATCATCCTTTGAGTAGGATGATCATCTGCTGCAATGATGTACATGACAAATGCTTTTATATTTCCTGAATATGTATCGCAGCCCGGATGGATGAAACTAGATCCGGGGTCTTCAAACTCGTTCGATCTTCACTCTAAGTACAAGTCGATCCATGTGAGAATTTCGCTGAAGTCGAACATGGAAAGACATCGCTTGATTACCGGTCAATGATGAAAACCGTTAACAAGCGCGAGAGGAATCACCGATAATGATAATGACCCTCAAGGTACTGCAGTACAATTCACGTGGCGTGAATAAAGGACTTGGCGTCGAACGCCACGCAAAATCTTCTGGTCGAAGGTCATTGATGTATACCTGTCGCCGGAAGTGAGAAACTTGCCATTGAGGCATGCAAGCTTCAAAGTACTGATGGGGTTGTTCCTAGATCAACTTCTTGGATAATGAGCTGAAGTCGACAAGAAGCGATCCGTCAAAGGAGGGCCTTAATGAATCCCACATCAATGACACGGAACGGAGCTGATGATTTTAGTGGAGGTGAAAACAAACTGTGACATATGATTCAGGGTGGCGATCATGAATGGATGAAGGATAATGTATGGCAGTGGATGGGACACGATTGACACTTTCAGAATGACCTCTCTTGAACATATAACGACACTGATGCGATGGATCGGTAGCATTACCCCAAAATGTGGATGGTTTGGCGAAGACCATGGTGATGAGACCGGTGAATGAGACAACCCAACCCGATGTGGTACGGAAGAAAAGTGTCATGTTCAAGAGCGACTTGCTACCATTAAGCTTTGATGTTCTCCCAATTTTTCCCCAGTCATTTCTGCCCAGTACCTCTTTATTTTTGTCAAGCTTGAGGAGGATAACATATGCTTGTTCTATAACCTGCCCTTCGGGCAAGCCCATCGCTATGATTTAACGAGCTTAGCGATAGGGAAACTCGTTCTCGTCTAAAGACAATTTTGTCGCTATTTAATCATTTTAACGAGTCTAACGACAAGGAAAACTCGGTCCTTTTCATTTTTAGAGAGTCTGAAAAGGTACAGAAAGTTAACTCCATAATTCCTTTTTCGTCATCTAATCCCTTAAGTCCGAAAAAGTATAAAACAATACAGAAGGGATGGGTGTTCGGTACTTTTAACGAGCCGAACAAGACAAGCGCTCGATCTTTTTGTGTAATGATCCCTCAGGTCCAAAAAGATTAAAGTCTAAATGAGGGATAGCTCTTCCGGTCCCTTTAACGAGCTGGAAGGCCAAAACTCGGCAAACTTTTCATATTTTACGAGTCTGAAAAGAGCTCAAAGAGGACTCGTCTTTTGAGGAACGAGTGATAAACAGGGATAGCAACTGATTCCAGGTACAAGTTGGAATTTTCCAATCACGGCAGTGTCACAAGGATGGCTAGGTGAAATCACTCTTCGCAGCTGTTCCTCAAAATGGGTAAACACACAAATGGAAGTGAATGATCGGCCAAATGACGGTGGAGGTGACGGTGCACAAACACGACCAAGGCTTTTATGGCTGATGAATTTACGATCTCAAGAGGGTATTTACCGGTTCATTTTTTCTGAATGAGCTTGAACTCTAAAGGAAAACCTGCTCATAAACTTATGTTTATTTTTTAACGAGCATGAACTATGTGCTAAAACTGCTCGGATCTTGCGTTTATTTTTTAACGAGCATGAACTATGTGCTAAAACTGCTCGATATACCAGTCATAGAATAAGAACGCCTCCTGTGAGATAGCTATTTTTTAAGGAGCTTTATCTCACGAAGCTATGCTCCAACTTTGGCAAGTTTTTACCTTTGCCCCACAGACTTTCTTCATGCAAGGTCGGAATCGGCTAATCCTACGAGTTTAAAGGGTTAGACCTACAGGTTTAAAGGGAGGACCTAAAAATTTAAAAAATAAATAGTCGTCCCTCGCTCACATTCCAAAAGTTTGCATGCCCCCAGGTATAGGATAGAATTTCGAGGCTGCCCCTCCTCTCCCCTACCTCTGCTTTTCTTTGGGTGTTCACAGCTACTTGTCATCTTGCCAATCTAATGTTAACGATACTAGTCTTCTCGTTATTTTAAGGGGTCTTACGCGGTACTCAGTCTTCCCGTCGGCCCACCTTTTAACGAACAGCTATTTGTGACAAGAGAAGAACACTACTCAAAGACAAAACATTGGTATTATTGAGGGAGGCTTGCCTCTTTCTTATTATCCGAAGAGGGTTCTATTTGCTGCCGCAAATCAATCTCTTTCTTCGGCGATGTCTATCATTGGGTTACTCAAAGATGGTTACCCTTTGTCACAACAATAGAATCTCTTTCTTTGGAGGCTGCCCCTACTTATCCTTCAAAACATTTGTTTTAATGGGTGAGGCTTGCTTTTCCCCAAAGATGGTTACTGCTTGTCGCAATAAGGGAATTCCTACTTGGGCAGTGCCCACCTCTTTAGACAAAGGTGAATGACTCTTTTGCCAAACACATAACTTTAACAAAAGAATACTATTCCAGAACAACCCCTCTTCCATCCACGGACGGGGTACGGACTAGTCATATTCTTCTGCGGAAATTCTACCTTATACCCAGGGTTTCTTCTGCCCGAAGCAGACCAGGGTGCATGCCCCTTGGGTTCCAGTCTTTCTTTCCGAATCACTCGCACTCATCGGGAAGGAGGACTGGGGGCGGAGGCGAATCTTGTGTGAACAGACCATTTAGGAATGGTGTTTGACTATTTGCGATGCGAGATCCCGGAAATGAAAGTTGGTCTACGAGCTTGACCATCCTTCCTTCGTGTGGAAAACACATTACTCTAAAGAGTGAGGAGACTATCGCTCCCATGCAATAAATATAGTCACGTCCAAGGAGTAGGTTATAATCCAAGGGTCCTTGGACGACCATCACGTTCAAATTAACGGTCTTCCCTTTCAATGTAACAGGCACATTGGGGAGGATTCCTAATGGTCGACTGGTTCCTTTATCAAAACCTGAGAGATTTCTTAACTCAGGTAAAAGCGCCGGGGAACCCAGTGCTTTCCAAGCAACAGAGGAAAGGATACTCACAGACGCCCCTTCATCAATGATAGTACCAGCCATGATCATTCTATAGATCTGGACAATGATTCTGAATGGTACACTGGCTGGTAACCGGGGTCTGCCTAGTTGATTCCAATCAAAGGATACAACCAGGTTGCTTGGTGGTGGGACCGAATATACGGCCGGATATGACCCTGATGATGTTCCTTCCTGCGATAAAGGAATGGGCGCATTGCCCTGACGCTCATCAGAGTCGGTGCTGATGAAAAGAACCTGGATGGTGTCATCCTTATTCTCTTCAGTGAGGGTGTCGCATGAAGATGACTCTTCGGTGACGGTGTCATTTGAAGATGAAACTTCTGAAGGTAGAACCGGGTCAACTGCCGTATCGACCTCTGGACTTTCGTCCGGTCTGGATTCAGTAGGTTCATTTTCAGTGACTGACGCTTCAGCCGACCACTTGGGCGGGCCAGCTGTATTTTCAACCAACGAAGGACTTGGCACGAGTTTTTTGTATCCAGGAGGAAGTTTTACCGGTGAAACCGGACGATCTTCCAAAACTCTCTTCGCTTCGTCTAAGAAGGGACAATGGTGGATGGCATGACTGCCTTCACACAACTTACAGGGGAATCTTACTCCTCCTTTTTGTCTTGATCCTTCACTTTCGCTGGTTGACGGAAAGCCATCAACCTGATTGTCAGAGGTTGATGCCCCCGAATTGTGCAGACGAGGGGACCAGTCCCTTAGTATCCGGGGAATACAGGGACAATCTCTGTGGAAATGGTCTCCTCTACATATGACACATGGCGATTTAGGCCCGGTCTGTGCAGTGGGTGGGTTTTCGTCAGATGTCTTTTGCTTGCCCCCAGTCGCCTTAGGCTCCTTCTTCTTCTTTTCTTTCTTCTTCTTTTCCTTCTTCTCCTTGGGAGGCTGACTTTTGCCAACTCTACCTTGCGAAGATGAAGGATCAGATGCACATGCACAATGCAGATATTTCTTTTCTTTATCCTTAATGTTGATGTAAGACAAAAAGGAAACTGTTGTATAACTTTGAATCTAATTTCAAGCGAAAGTAAACAAGCTTGTCCAAAATCAAAAGACACCTTAAGATCGACTTGTTTAGACACTGGAAATGTATAGATTCAAACCACAAAATGAAAAACAAACAAACTCAAACAGCCATGAACAGTAACAAAACTAGCTCTTAAGATCATAAAGACACTTTTGCAGTTCAGGATTTAAGAGGCCACAGCTATACTGGTTCGCTTTTCACAATGGGAAACTGTAACCGAAACAAGAAATACTGAAAGAACAATCACAGTTTCATCACACAACTGAGGCGGAATAATGTCAAGGAAAGTTGGTTTACAGCAAGTACAAATGACAAGCAATCAGCAGCAAAATAACAGTGAAAACAGGACTAAGACTCAGTAGGAAACCTCAGCAAGACATTGGCTAACTGGTTCAGCGCAGGCTCTGGTCTGTCAAACTGACTCTCAGCGCAGTTCCCGAAGGGAGTACCTGCGCTGAAATGCAGACTGCCTTTGGACAGCCTGCACTGAGACACGAGAGTTGCGTTTACAAGGATTTCCGGGTCATAAAAAGCTCAAAAATTCACTGTTTTTGCTGAAATAAAAAGCTATAGGTCAAGTACAAGCTAAGGGATGATCAAGAGGATGAAAAGCTATCACAAAGAGCACAAGAGTCTTTTGTAGATCAGCTCTTCAAATCATGAATCTGCTCAGAAAATGAGCAAGAGTAGCAGCCCCTCTACTTCGCTTTTGATATAGTCAAAAGCTTTTCGATTTGGTACTCTTTTCTTCAGGAAATGAATAGCAAAGATACTACAAATACAATCAAACGGATACGCTCCCCAGTGGAGTCGCCAGTTTGTTGTGGGGAAAAGTATCCGACTCGGAATGACCCTATCCCTACTCTAAGGGTGATAGTTCCTTAGCAACAACTGAAAGTAAAGCTTTGATATTTTCCTTTATGAAAGTACAGAGAAGGAAGAAAAGATTGACCAACCGATATCCTTCGCTTTTGTCGATCTTGTCTTCTCTCTTCGTCCCTTGCTTCCAGCTCCTTGTTCTCTTGCCGGCCCAGCTACACAAAGATCCTGCATAAACAAGAGAGGGAAACTACAAGAAACATGTACTCATAACTGATGCATGGACTAGAGTGAATCAGATATACAAGTAAATACAATACATCAATGCAATACAAGTATATAGGAGAACATTCAAAGCTTTATTGATAGAAGTAAAAGATTCTGAGAAGGTTACAACCATCAATGGCTCCAATCCAGCAGCACCTCCCCAGCAGCAAGAAATCTCCTCTTCACCTCTATAAAAGCAATCACCCAATAACTCTAACTGTAAACCAACAGCACTTCCTTGCTTTGCACAAAATTCCAGCCTCCTTAGACCTCATAGAAGAGCTCTATATATAGGAGATTTGGAGAAAGGATGAGTCAGCTTGAGACTGACCTAAAGCTGCCTAGTGTCCTCTCCCACTTTAGTTAATCTTCAGTTCTTGAGTCCACTTGGAGAATCTTGCTTCCACTTGGAGATCAAGACCTTCTTACTCATCATAGGGTGAATCCCTTGAACCAAGTGTCAGTTTGGAAGCTTCTTGGGCAGTTGACACCTTGCAGAATGACTGTGCCACTTGGCCAATCTCACCCAGCGCAGGTAGCCTTCATTGGTTTTGACTTTCAGCGCAGGTACAAGGAGGAGCAGTTGACATTCAGCGCAGATGCTCAGTGGAGCAGCTGACATGATCCAAAAATAGCCTGTTTTTGAGTGTTTTCAGGTGGAGAACTGATGGGAAGTGCTGTGGTTTGCTGACCTTGTTCCTCTAGGGGTAAGAACAACATGTTTAGGGACTTTGGATCCCTGTAATTATCGACATTTCATGCTCCATGCTGTGAGGCACAAAAATGTCTATAACAATCTCATCCCTCAAACTCGTAGTCGACCTTCTCCCCGGAACTTCAGAAGAGTAGGCTCGTTTCTTGGAACTAATCCAATTGGATGAAACCCATCGTGATGCCACTTTGGCTAACAAAGCCCATAAGAAACGAGTCAAGGCACAGTTTGACAAAAATGTCAAACCCCGTGTCTTCTCAGAAGGTGACTTGGTCTTACTTTACGACCAGGAATCCGATAAATTGGGAGCAGGTAAGTTCAAGTCTTTGTGGATGGGCCCCTATATTGTTAATCTTGTATTAGCAAAAGGAGCCTATGAATTAATGGATTATGACGGGATTCCACTGGCGCAACCCCGTAACGGGTTGTACCTTAAGCGTTACTACACATGATTCAGTGTGGTAACCCATATGCTTTTGTTACATTTTTGTATTTGCTAAGGGTAATTATTTTGGTCAAGTAATCTAATTTTTACATTTGTCGCAGATGTCAAACCGGTTGGAATCCTTTTTTGCATATGCCGATGGAGCGAGTCGTAGTTCACGGAACCTATCTTCTGCGGCCTGGTCCATTTTTGATCCAAGCGGCGAGTTAGTAAGTTTCAGAGGGGTATGTATTGGTCGGTCAACAAATAACATCGCTGAATATAGCGCGTTGATAGAACTTCTCTCTGATGCCATCACACATGGCATAAGTTGACTTGTCGTCAGGCTAGACTCACAGCTCGTCATACTACAACTCACTAGTATCTACTCTATCCGAAATCTAGCTATCTATCGCATGTTCCTAAGGGTCAAGATTTTGGAGAGGAAATTTGATTTTATTCAATATCAGCATATTTCCAGAAACTTAAACACATTAACAGATTCATTGGCAAATTATGTGTTAGATATACATTTGCAACATTTATTAAAAGAAGCATTTCATCAGTATTTGCATCAGGATCATGTAACTTAACCAAAATAAAACTCCGAAAATCAAAAATATATATATAACTGTTTATGGTTTACACATAATGTTCTGTAAACAAGACAAAATTGGTCAAATGACCCAAAACTCAAAATGCTAGGGGGCACCCTAGTCTAATGATGCTGGTGATAACAAGTCACTGCCTGTGCAATCATGCGTAAAAGCCTAGTCCATCGACTCGGCACGCTAGTAGTATGTCGCTGCAACCTCAGAGGCAGCTCGTCAGTCCTCACATCTGGAATACCAAGAGCGAGGCCTTCGACCTAGTCCTGCAATGCTAAAAGAGTCTCAACCACATCAAGGTCGCGAAGGATAGCCCTTCCCACAGCCTCTCCTGCTGGAGCGGCAGCTGGCACTCTCAGGTGTACTACTGGCCAAACTAGTCCAACATCTGCATGAGCACATGAGTTTTGATTAGTCCTGATAGAAGAAAGCATAAGAACATTATAAAAGAAACAATAAATAAAGATATGGTCAGAGGATTTACCGATGACACCCCACTGCTCGCCAGTCGGCAGTACCAAATCCGGATCACCCCGGAAATCCATACCGGCATATGGATACTCGGAAAAAACCATCTCCTGACGGTTGAACCACTCGAAAAAGGTATCAGAAAATGAAACCTAGGACTGACCAGCATGTCTGGCCATAAGGTCAACCCATCTCTACATCCGTGGCTCAGTTGGTGGAGGTAAACCAATTGAAACATACTACGACTGCATCAGTGGGATCATTTCCAAGGCGAAAGCAATTAAGATAGAACCATATCCAAAGTTCTTCAATCTTCTATTTTTCACCTTGGTTAATTGTTCCTTCATCACAGAGAGTACTGCATCACACCAATTGAACACCTTTGGTTCAAGGCATTCCAAGGCGTACTGCATATAAGACCTGTTGACCACATGAAGAGCCGCACTACCAGCCAGTCTAGCAAAAGTGAACAGAATGGTCCTCAAGGACCTGTCAGTGACATCTCGGATATTGATCTTTCCATCCTTACTCGGCTGAGATCCCTCTCTGCAATACCTGCGAATGTAATCTCTCACAGATTCACCCCTACGGGCCGAACTTGATAACGAGATAGAGGCACCCCACCTCGATAAGCCGGTCACAAAATAGATGTCCACGACAGTCAAGGGGATGGACTTGCCCCTAATCTGGAACACCTGGGTGGTAGGATCCCACGCATTGAGAAAATATTGCAACAAGTTGATTTGTTGCCTCATGCTAGAGATGCGGAAAAACTTGAACAGGCCACAGTTCCGCAGTGCATTTACCGTAACCGGATCATGTAAAGAAAGCATGTCCTCTTCTTCATGCTCACATTCTCACCATGTAACAGGCATTTTGCTCCAATGAATCTCTAAAAAAAACAAGAGAAGGGTTAGGATCTTGATTTGGTGCAAAACAGGCAAAAATTTCCATGAGAAACTGTGCATAAATTTCCCTCTTTGCACCCATCGCACCCCCAGCAGTGTTCTAGGTGGGATGCATGCTGACTGGCCAATGGCCAAGCCAGCATGCATTGCACCTTTCAATATAGAAGAGGTGCGATGGAGCCAGGGAGAGTTTTTCAAACCCCAGAGGCTCAGAAAAACTAGAAAACATGCTCAGAATTCAAAAAGGAAAAGATGAAACTGAAGAGCTCAGGTTTAGCTCCTACCTGGTCCAGACGGCACCGAGAATCATCCATAGAATCTCTCGGAATCAGCTAGTTAAAATCAAGGGGGAAAGCACCTCCAAAGCTCCAACAAACCAAAGTTCAAATGAAATGGTAAAATGAGAGGTAAAAAACCACTTTTAAATTACTTTTCACGTAATTCAAGTAAAATATTAGTGTTTTGACTCATTTTTCAAACATAAATTGTTCGTTTCTAACTAGTTTGATGAAGCAATTGAGCAGGCAGTACAAACTTTCAAGGAACAAAGTTTTCAATGGTAAAATCAAAGTAATCAATGACCATTAGATCGAGCAATTTTAACGCATAATTCAAGCTCCTTAAAAAATAAACATAAGCAATGAGAAAATGTTCCCCCAGAGTTTAAGCTCACTAAAAAATGAACCAATTTCCAGTAAATAGCCATCGTGAATGTGTTATCATCAGCCTTTGAAACCTTGGTCGTGTTCTCATCATCACCTCCACTCTATATTGGCCGATCATTCACCTCCATTTGATTGTTTACCCTTTTTGAGGAACAGCTGCGAAGAGTGATCCTGTTAGCCATCCTTGTGACACTGCCGTGATTGGAAAATTCCAAACCTTACCTGGAATTAGCTGCTACCCAAATTTATCACTCGTTCCTCAAAAAACAAGTCTCGTTTAAGCTCTTTTCAACTGACTCGTAAAATATGAAAAGATTGTCGAGCAATTGGCCTCTCCAGCTCGTTAAAGTGACCGGAAGCGCTTCCCTCCTTTAGATTTTAATATTTTTGGACTTGAGGGATTATTACACAAAAATATCGAGCACTTGTTTTGTTCGGCTCGTTAAAAGTACCGAAAATTCATCCCTTTTGTATTGTTTTATACTTTTCCAGACTCAAGGGATTATATGACGAAAAAGGATTATTGGAGTTTTCTTTACGTCCCTTTTCAGACTCTCTAAAATTGAAAAGGACCGAGTTATCTTTGTCGTTAAACTCGTTAAAACCGAATAGCGACAAACTTGTCCATACAGATAAGAACGAGTTTCACTATCGCTAGGCTCGTTAAAACATAGCGATGGGTTTTCCCAAAGGGCAAATTATCCTCCTCAAGCTTGACAAAAATAAATAGGTACTGGTTAGCAATGACTGGGGAAAAATTGGGAAGAAAACTTGAAGAAACTTTATTGGTAGCAAGTCGCTCTTGAACATGACACTTTCACTCCGCATCCGAGTCGGGTTGGGTTGTTCCGTTCACTGGTCATATCACCATGGTTCCATCACACCATCCATATTTGGGGTTAATGCTACCAATCCATTATGTCAGTGTCACCGGTATGTTCAAGAGAAGTCGCTCAGAGAATTCACCTGTGTCTCATCCACTGCAATACGTTTACGCTCCATTCTTTCATGACCGCCACCCTGAATCTTATGTCATCAGATCGTTTTCACCTCCATTAAAATCATTTGCTCCATTATGTGTCATTGATGTGGGATTCACTAAGGCCCTCCTATCACGGATTGCGTCTTGTCGACATCAGCTCATTATCCAAGAAGTCGATGTAGGAACACCCATTTCAGTACTTTGAAGCTTGCATGCCTCAATGGCAAGTTTCTCACTTCCGGCGACAAGTTTACATCAATGGTCTTCGACCGAAATATTTTCCGTGGTGTTCGACGCCAAGTCCCTTATTCACACCACGTGAATTGTACTGTAGTACCTTGAGGGTCATCATCATTATCGGTCATTCCTCTCGTGCCTATTAACAACTTACATCACTGGCTGGTAATCAGGCGATGTCTTTCCATGTTCGACTCCAAAACATCTCTCACATGGATCGACTTGTACTTTGAGTGAAGATCGAATGAGATTGAAGACCCTGGATCTATTTTCATCCATCCGGGCTGCGATATATATTTAGGAAAATAAAGACATCAAATGTACATCATTACTGCACAGATAATCATCCAATGCAAGGGATGATGGCTCTACCATAATCATCAGTCTGCACCCAGACAATTGTCTGTCTTATGTACATGAAAATGAATTTATAAAGCCGAGCATGGGAATGCCCGCCTCATCTAGATCATGAAAATATTATGAAGATAATGTATTGTATTGTATCTTATTACAGGTCACCTTCCATCTTGAAAAAACTTCGGATCCTCATGATAAAGCATTTCACCCGACATCAAAAGATTAACGACCTCATGCTTTAGGGGGCAACTGTTATAAACCTTTTTGGGCACTGCAACCCCAATCATAAATGTCCATAAACCAAGGGATTTTAAGTCCCTAAAAGTGTTGTTCCAACCCCTAAAAGAACAAGGTCAGCTGATTACATCATCTCCCAGAAGTTCTCCATGAAAAACCACTCAGAACTGGTCAAAATTGGACCATCTCACCTACTCCATGGTCAAAGTGCGCTGAATCCCACCTAAATGCACACGGGAGGTGCGATGCATACTGAAAAGCCCTTCTATGGGGTGTGATGGGTGAGAGTGGACAAATGGCAAGGTCAATCTGCAAGGTGGAGGATCATGGAATCTTCCAGAAACTTCTCCTGTGACACTTGCCTCTCTGCATTCGCCCAGGGATGAGTAAGAGATCATCAATCTCCAAGTGGAATCAAGAACTATCAGAGAGAGGATACTAATAAAATCTCAAAAGCTGACTCACCCCCCTTGCAAACATCTATATATGGATCCCTCATCCCAGAGATCTAGACGCTGGAATTTTGTATCTTGTAAGGAAGTGCTGCTGGTTTCTTGGTGTAACATCATAGTGTTAGATGATCTAAGCTTTTCATGAGGTGAAGAAGGGCTTTCTTGCTGAGAGGATGATGTTGGGTCAGAACAATTGGTTGTAATCCTCTTCACTATTCTTGATTATTAATAAATCTATTGAAGTTTTCCTCCACATTCTTGTATGATTGATGATATATGCATTTGTGAGGTCAATATATATCTGGTCCTATATTGTTTATGATAGTAGATCTCTGTTCTTGGATAGTGTTATGCTGCTTTGATTCTACAGGTACTCTTTGAAGCTGGGTAAACGAGGAAGCAAGTGGAAAAGATCTATCAGAAGGGAGAGGAATCAAGCAAGGAACCAAGCGCAAGACAGAGGTTGGTCTCCTTCTTTCCCCTCTTATTTACTTCTCATAAAGGAAAATGAAAGTGGTTTTAGTTTGTTTGTTTCTAAGGTAGCTACCAGCCTTAGTGGGACTAGCAGCTCTGCATAGACACTAGATTTCCCGATAACACTGAGCAAACCTACTTTGTTGGCCAACAAAATTGACTTATCTCTCCATACCTCCATAGAAAAAAGACTATTAATAAACAGTCTGAGTTTTAGTTTTCATCATCTAATTTGGTCAATAATTTTAGAGATATCTACCGAAGGTCGAGGAGCAAGAAAATATTGTTGGGAAATTTCTTTTAAAAGTTTTTGAGGACTATATATAATTCAAAGTTGTGAAAAGCCCTTTTTGTGGACCTGTGGGAGAGTTTTTTACTAATTTTTTTACCCTTGACCTGTGATCTTCATTGGAGACACAGTGCTTATTGTAGATTGAATTTTGGTTTAGATATTTGTTATTAGTTTACAACAAAGTTCTTCTTTAAGGAAAAATATTAAGTATAGACCTTGGTTGATAGAACAGTGCTAGAAACACCAGTGAGAAATCTTGAAGTAGTGAAATATATTTTGATAGTAGATGTTGGAACATATTGGATCAATCATTGAAGAACCCTTAAGGTAATCTTGGAGCAGCCATCTTGAAGATAGATCTTGAAGCAGATTGCAGTGTTCTGGAGCAGGCTTAGCACACACGCAGAGTCATATCTTACAGATCTATTAATGAAGTTTGTGGAGTAACTATTGAAGAACCTTATTCGAGAAATCCTATTGCAGCCTTTTGAAGGCAATCCTAGAGCAGACTTGAAGATATTTTTTGGCTCATTTGAAAGACATCTTGGAGACACTTTGAACCAGATCTTGAAGTAACCTACAGGGGCATTTATAATGGCTATTTGAAGCATTTTCCAAAGCATATATCGAAGCCATTTGAGGACTTATTGTAGCATTGTTTGAGGCTTGAAGAAACATTATGAGAGCATCATTTGTTGCAGGAAATTTTGAAGTACACTTAAATATACTTGAAGAGTAGTCTTTAAATAATCCTTGAAGAAGGACATCCACTAGACCATGATGCATTGTTGAAGGCCCTCATGATGTGACCTTGGAGATCTAATTTGAGTACAATGAAGAGTAGTGGTGACACCTTCAAAGAGATCAAGATTGTCATTGATGACATAATGTGGAGACTACAATAAAGATGAAGATTGACAAGGATCGGTGAAGAAGACCTTGGGAGTCATGAAGTACAACTAAACATATCGTGATAAAGTGAAGTTGAGGGTTGGAACCCAAGAGGTTGGAGCCTCGAAAATACAAGGTTGGTGCCTTGAAGGATAGGGTTAGAGCCATAGAGGATCGGAGTCCTCAAGAAACTAGGTCAAAGCCTGAACTAGATATAGGGTTGGATCCCTTAAGGTTGGTGCCTTAAAATTGACAAGGTTGGAGTCGTGGAAGTCCAATTCAGTGCTTGGAAAATATAGGTTGCAGCTTGGGAGATTAAAGATTGGTGTCTTCATCTAGGGTTGGAACCCTATGATATAGACATTTTTGTGCCTTACAGCATTGAGCATGAAATGTCCATAATCTAAGGGATCCAAAGTCCCTAAACATGTTGTTCCTACCCCTAGAGGAACAAGGCTAACAAACCACAGCAATTCACAAAAGTTCTCCACCAGAAACTGCTCAAAAACAAGTCAATTCAGGATCATTTCAGTAGCTACACTAGCTGTTTGCGCTGAATGTCAAAGCCAACACTGGCTACCTGCGTTGAATGTCAACTGGAACACTAGCTACCTGCGCTGAACGAGAATGGACAAGTGGCAGGCTCATTTCTCAAGGTGTCAAAACCCAGGAAGCTTCCAAAATGACACTTGCCTCAGGGAATTCGACTGGTGATGAGTAAGAGGTTCCAAATCTCGAAGTGGAAGCAAGAACCCCCAAGTGGACTCAAGAACTGATAGAGGGAGAGGACACTAGTCAGATCTCAAGCTGACTCATCCTCTCTCCAAACATCTATATATGGATCTCTCCTCCATGAGATCTGGAGGCTGGAATTTTGTTATTGCAAAGAATTGCTGTTGGTTTGAGACTGGAATCATTGGGTGCTTAATGCTTTGAAGGGGGAAAAGAGAGGAATTCCATTTGCTGGGAAGGAGATGCTGGATTGGAGCCCTCTGGGTTGTATCTCTTCCTGAACCTTGTTATTCATCAATAAAGCTATCTTGGTTTCTCCTATATGCTGATGTATTTTGATGTATGAATGTATTAGTGTATTTGGTTTATTTCTAATCCTAAACTAGTTATGAATGTGAACATCTGTCTTTGTGTAGTGTTCTTCTCTTGTCGCAAGTAGCTGTTCTCTTGTGATCTTGCAGGAAGTTGAAGCTGGATAAACAAGAAGGCAAGTAGCTGTGAACACCCAAAGAGAAGAGAGATCGGATCGAGGGACAAACGGAAGACATCGGTAAGTCCATTGATCTCCCTTCTTTCACATTTCATAAAGGTAGAAACCAGAATAGCTGTACTCGTTTGTTGCTAAGGCACTGTCACACCTTAGGTGGATAGGATCGTCCTGCATAGGCATTTTTCCCCACAACAAATTGGCGACTCCACTGGGGAGATTTGTTTAGTCATTTTATTTGTGTTTCTATCATTGTTTACTTCATAGACTTGACAGAAACAATCGAACTGCATCTTTCCCGGATGCAAAGTAGAAAGTTGCTGCTTTGATCCAATTACTGGACTTGTCTATGATCTGAACAATGGATTCACAAATGATTTGATGATCCTTGTGATAGATCTTAGTACCCTTCAAAGCATCCCTTTGATTGTACCTTGCTTGTTGCTTTTATTTGGCCTAAAACAGTGAATTAAATAGCAATCTGTGACCCAGAACCTGAGGGAAACGAGAGTTTCTCCTTCAGCGCAGACCCAGTGAAGGGATTCTGCATTTCAACGCAGGTCCCGTGAAGGCTACCTACGCTGAATGTCAAAACCCCTGTGTTGAGGTTGCGCTGAACCAGTTTGTCCTTGTGCAGCTGGGGTTCTCTGCTCTGTTTTGCATTGTTTTGATCTCTGATTTTTGTAGCCTGTAACCAACATACGTACCAGTCTGATAACTCCTTTTCTCTACTTAGATTCCGCCTCCTTTTGTACAAAAAGACTGTAAGTGTTTTTATGTGTTTGTGGCGTCATTTACAATCTTCCTTTGCATGAGTGAAATAATCATCCTGTAGCCTTTGATTCAGATCTGTTGATTGTGATCTTAGAAGAGAGTTCATTGGCTGTTTGCAGATTGATTATACATTTACTTTTGCTTATTGGTTTGAATTTGTCTCTTTTAAGTGTCAAAACAAGTATTCATTTCGAAAATCGTTAAGTGTTGCAATCTCTTCTACCCTCTCTGATTTCGAAAAAGTAAACTTGTTTGTATTGATCATTTAAAATCAAATTCAAAGTTGTGCAAAAAGCTTTCTTTGTAGGCATCAATACTAAGAAAGCGGAAAACAAACACCTGCATTGTGCATTTGCATTTGATAAGTTTACATGTTGGATTTAGGAAAAGTGCATTAGAGTGTGCTGATTTCTCTTTGAGAAAAGATGGTGTCTTTCTTTTCCCTTAGTAGCTAGGATTTTCAAAGTTGAAAAGATATAAAGCTTGCTTATCATCTTTAGACTGCATTTAGGAATTTGTATCATACATCTCGTGGTGAACCTTGAAAGGCAAACTTTAAAAAGATCAACCTAAAATAAATTGAATGAACTTAACAATGCTTTGTAACATAACGCACAACATAGAGGTCTAGGCTAGAGACGTGTTCCGGCGTCGTTAAGCCTGGTGACTGTCGATCTCGTGGATGGTGGGTGATTCCTCCTGAGGGACGATAGCGCCAGTACGGATTGTGCTCCCACGTACCGTCGCGTATATATTGGGAGACCCCTATAGGCATAAAACCTTTATCCTTAGGAAGCCGTGTCGGCCGCCCTACTGATCGCAATGCATTGAACACAGCATTCAGGAAGATCGACCGCCCGTACCCTAAAAAGTATTCTGCGGTTTTGCGAAAATTTTGGCACACCCTCTGCCTAGAACTCCAGAGCAATTTCTTTTGGCCTTTTTCAGACTCTATAACAGAAAAAGTCCATCCGAGCATTTGTCACTTCGGGCTCGTTAAAAAATCGAAGGAGACTAGAGTCATCTTTAGCTTTTTCTCTACTCTTTAAAACTGAAAAAGCAAGTTGTGTCTAAAAGCGTCTAAAAAATTCATTTAATTCGGAAACACACTTTCCCCTTTTGTATTTTGGTTGATCGAGTAATCCACAATCGTGGAAGAAAGTCAATTGAAACCCCGTCGTTCACGGAGGCTTACGAGTCAACCGTCTTTGTCTCCGGAATCGAAAACAGTACGGACAAAGCGAACTCGTTTAACGGGTTCGAAATCTCCTATCAAATTTAGAACAAGTGTTCCAACAACATCTGAGATTCCGGTTACTCCAAACATTTCTGGAAACCCTGCCTCTATAGAAGAAGTTCAACAGCCGCAGAGGGACAGTAACACTGATCCTAGTCTGGGGGCAAATACTTGCATTACTGAACCAGTTCCATCTGTAACCGGTTCAGAGAGTCTCGCTCCTCAAATAACTATCGCTGTCGATTCAACCCCTTCTTCGGCACCAGAAATATTTTACGGACCTGACGGTCTTCCTCTTCCACCGGGTTTGATTGCGATAGAGGAAATTGCAGAGGATCCGCAAGCAAGTACTCCAACCCATTTTGGAGTCGGGGTCACTCTATTTCCTTCATCAGAAGTTAGTCCATCACAAGTGGAAGTTCCTGTAGAATCGCTAGGAAATCTATTGGATAGACTCAAAATGTCTGAACAACCGTCAACATCTAGGACTGTGTCGAACGACACAGCGACAGTAGAAGCCCCTGCCGTCACTCCGACAATGTTTGCCGGCATACCATCTGTCCCGACTAGCTCGCAACAGCTAGAAGGAGTCCACCAAGGGACTATTTCGACAGTGTGGTCTGTTCCAGTTTGTTCATCCGGAATAATATCTGGCAACTCTTATGTTGAGACTCGCCAGACTGATCCATTTGGAGGTCAATTTGGGCAATCCAGTCCCCAAGGACAAACAATCCCCTTGAGTTCTAGATTGCTACCGTATGGGGGGCAGTATGCCCTTTCATTACCCCCTCCGGGAGGGTATCCATACAGGAGTTCACAACAGTATTCAGGTTGTACTGGAATTACATCAAGTGGTTGGGTACCTATGCTACCTCAACAACCAAGGGTTGTATATTCTATACAACAGGGTGTACCTATGACAAACATCCCGACCACACCGGCTATTGTAACAGTGTCACAAGTTCAAGCGATGCCTGTTGTATGTCAACCTCAGATTTCTCAGGTTGTAATGCAACAGCCCCTTGACCCTGGGACACAACCACAATCGCCAACTGGTGGGGCGACACAGGTCCAAACGGGTACAATTACGCCACACCTTGGTCCAACAGTTAGTATAGCACAACAGAACATGGATTCACAACCGTGTCTGGTGCAATACCAACAACCACAATTCCAGCAAGTGTACCAAGGTTCTGAGCAGCAGATCTTTGCGAACAGTGGACAACCGTATATTCAAAACGGTCAAAACCAACCACTTTACAGTGGTCAAGTCCACCAACCATATCAGTCATACCAACATCAACTACATTATGCTGGTATGCAAAGGCCCACTGCTCAAGCGATTCCATCGTACCCTGGATACGCTTCACCTAACCTGAATCAACAGTTACCATTCGTGGCAACTTTAGAGTTACCCGATTTACACCGGTTAACAAATGATCCGATTGCTTACGCCCCTTGGTGGCCAGCGATTCCTCACAAACTTCCATCTGACATTCCTAAATTCAATGGAAATCCAGGTGAAGACCCATCGAATCACGTGATGACTTTTCATCTATGGTGTTCATCAAACACCCTGAATGATGATTCGATAAGGCTTCGCCTTTTCTAGAGGACGTTAACGGGTCCAGCGGCAAAATGGTATATTGAATTACCTAGAGCCTCGTTCGACAATTTCAGCTCCCTAGCCACGACTTTCTTAACACATTTTCAATTACCGATAAGGTATGAAACGGGAACAGAAATCTTAACCAACTTCAAGCAGACAACTGCCACTCATATATCCGATCATATACATGAGTGGCATCATCGTCGTAGGATGGTGAAAACATACGTTCCCGATCAGCTGTTAGCTGAATGGTTTATCAAGTCGTTACTTCCTGCTATAACAGAAGATGTGGCCAAGGGGGGAGTCGTAACGGAGGAGCAAGTTATTGCTCGTGCACAATATCTAGACTTAGTATATACTCAGTCTGGCACGCTCTACGACAAAATACCTGACGCCCCTAGACTGGAATTCTCAATTCCTCCTCCTCCTAAATCAAATAGTGACTCTCATGCCGGCGATGGTGTGATTGGCACGGCAAACGCGAAATCGACAAAGGCTTCGTCTAAGAAAGCCCGTAAGAATTCGGATCAAAATGCAAAAGAAGAAATTCTTGCTTCGGAAGTAAATGCCGTATCAGCAGATAAAGGCAAAGAAACCAAACAACCAGGGAGCAAGAAAAAGCAAAACAAAGGGAAGAAGAAGAAACAAGGTGAGTCATCTCCTGGAAAAACTTCTTCAAATCCTCCTAGAAATAGGAAATATCCATGTCAAATATGTGATGAGGAGGATCATTGGACAAAGGATTGTCCCTATAAAGCTGAGCTTAAAAGGTTCTTCAAAAGTTCGCAAACCTCAGCTGTGTTAACTGATCCATTTCCCAATCCAGGTCAAAATCTGGTTGATAGTGGAAATGCTTCCCCGTCGCAAGTGCTTATGTTGTCGGTTTCAAAACAGCAGAATGATGCTTTGATTTCGACAAGGAACAAAGATTACGGGAATCCACAGCTGTCGAATGACAAAGGCAAAGATCAACCAAGTAGTTCGACAACAACTTCGACAGAAGTTGTACCGCCCATCATTCCTGAATTAACGATAAAACCGCCAAAGAGAGTAGTACACAAGTCGACATTTAATCCTCGCGCCAGAGCGACGCAGCATTATAACATAGTGGAAGATTTGGCCCAATCGCCATCCGCTATGTCGACTCTTGAAGTACTACAAAATTGCCCATCCCAAAGGCAGGCTTTGTTATCGGCTATTGGTGGGGTTGATCCTAAGGATTCCAATCTTGTATCCTTTGATCACAAAGGATACGATCCTCAGTTACCAGCTCAACTAGCTTTCCTTATTCAAGTGAAATCCCTCAACAAAACTGTTCACCGAACAATTATTGATGAGGGGGCATCTACATGTATTATGTCGATGAGTTGCTGGAAGACTTTAGGATCTCCGACCTTGTCGCGATCTTCGACGACATTGAAAGCATTCGACGGAAGTACATATACCCCGTTGGGTATCCTTAATAACTTGAAGGTTGAACTAGGAGGAAAAACAGTAGAAATAGATGTTGAAGTCATCGATGGGAATCTTGACTACAACATCCTACTGGGAAGACCATGGATCTATGCCATGGCAGCTGTTATGTCGACTTATTTTAGGAAGATCGCATTCCCGTTTGAAGGAGGGATTACGATCGTTGACCAACAAGACTTCCTCCCTAATGGTTCACAAGTTACAGGAAGCATTCCCATGATCCATGGAAGCAACCATTCGCTTCAAGACATCGGAGTAGGCCTACTGAAAGACCCCACATTAATGGGAACTTTCGCACTTCCACCTCCATTATATATAGGGGAAGTAGCATTGGTAAGAGCCTGCAACATGATATCTTCCACGAAGATCTCAGAAGACGATATCGACATGGATCACGCAATGGTTTTGCCCCCAAGCCCTATAGAAATATTGTAGCAATCAATGTTTCGGGCATGGGAGGCGAACCCAAATCAACGCTCGTCAAGCGTTTGGGTAGATAGGTCTAGAGAATATGGTACCCCATTAGATCCTTGGTCGAAAGTACATGGGACTGACGAAGGAATTCTACAATCAATGTTGATTGAGGGGTCACCATGGAATGATTGCCACCATCGTTCCCTTCTTCCAGAATATGAAGAGGATACTGAGCATGACCTTTACCACCCTTCAGTTTTTGAATTCCTATCAAATACTGTAAATACGGTGGATTCCGAGCGAAACTTATCCAATATTGAAGAGACTATAGCCATAAATATCTCGACTAAAACAAATGTTGTAGAGAATATTTATGTCGGCAAAGGATGTTCTCGTTCAGAACTGGAAATATATAACGCTCTTTTTCGCGAATTCAGAGATGTCTTTGCTTGGTCATATGATGAAATGCCAGGCATTGACTCGAGTATCGTTGAACATGAAATTAAAATGTATCCTGATGTCAAACCAGTAAGACAACGGCTTCGGCAGGTGCACCCCAAGAAAGCCGCTGCCATTAAAGCAGAAGTTGAAAAGCTCCTCCATGCTGGTTTCATCTATCCGGTTCCTCTAACCGATTGGGTATCGAATATTGTCCCTGTTATGAAAAAACAAGGGACAATTAGAGTGTGTGTCGATTATAGGGATGTAAACCAAGCTTGTCCGAAGGACAACTACCCTACACCCTTCATCGACCAGATAATTGACAAATGCGCCGGATGTGAAATCTTTTCATTTATGGATGGATTTTCCGGGTATAATCAAATAAATATCCGCCCACAGGACCAGTCAAAGACTGCATTCATCTGTCCGTGGGGCACATTCGCTTATCGAAAGTTACCCTTTGGTTTAAAGAACGCAGGGGCGACGTTTCAGAGGGAAATGAATTATGCCTTCCATGACATCAAGAACATCGTTCAACCATATCTCGACGACCTTCTGGCTCATTCGCGAAAGCGGACTGATCATCCGCAGCATTTAAGAGCGATATTTCTACGTTGTCGACACTACAAGATAAGACTCAATCCACACAAATGTGTCTTTTGCGTCGGTTCTGGTCGTTTACTTGGCTTTGTAGTCTCTAAGGATGGGATTCGTCTCGACCCTTGTAAGGTTCAGGCAATCATTAATTTGCCTCCACCTTCAAATTTGCTTCAGATTCAGAAACTCCAAGGGAAAGCAAACTTTCTGAGGAGATTCATTCCAAATTACGCAGAACTTGCTAAAGGTTATACTCGTCTTTTGAAAAAGGATGTACCTTTTGTCTGGGATCAGGCGGCGCAAGCTTCCTTTGATGCTCTGAAAGATTCTCTAGTAAAAGCATCATTAATATATGCCCCGGACTATCAAAGAGATTTTAACCTGTATCTGGCTGCAGCAGATACGACCATTGCGATGGTTTTAGTTCAAGAAGTCGATGGAATTGAACATCCTATATATTATTCAAGTAAAAACTTGAATGATACAGAAAGCAAATATTCTTATGTTGAAAAGCTAGCACTCGCTGCTGTTCAAGCGATACAAAGATTTCGGCATTATGTCCTCTTTCGGAAAACTACCATCCTATCAGATTGCAACCCCATGACTTATATATTGTCGCGATAGTTGCTGGGGGGCAAGTATTCAAAATGGATAGCGATCCTTCAAGAGTTTGATCTGGAATTTGTAAAATCCAAATCAAAGAAAGCTTTAGTCTTCGCAGAATTATTGTGCGATCTCCCATCGTCGTCCAACGATGAAACATCAGAAGAGTCAATCGTGGACGAAAGTTTGTTTCTGATATCTGCAAGTAATGAGTGGTATGGAGATATAATAATTTATCTCCAAACCCAAAAGTTCAGGCCTGACACCTCTCACTCAGAACAGAAACGTATACGATACCAAGCAAAAGACTACATGATCGTCGGTGATACACTTTACCGTCGTGGTATCGATACAGTTCTGAGGAGGTGCCTAACCCATGAAGAGGCCGAAAAAGCCCTGAATGAATGTCATTCAGGCACGTGTGGGGGGCATCAATCTGGATATGCTACAACACAGAAAATCTTACGAGCAGGATACTTCTGGCCAACCATGTTCAAAGATTGCATAACCGCAGTCAGAAGTTGCCATGCTTGTCAAATTTTCGATAGCAAAACCAGAAGACCACCTGCACCTTTACAGCCAATAGTTGCTGTTGGGCCTTTCGCCAAATGGGGTATCGATTTCATGCAATGTAACCCCACCTCGACCGGGGGCATGGGTATATTATAGTCGCCGTTGACTATTTTACCAAATGGGCCGAGGCGATGCCTACATTAGATAACACTGGTGAAACAGCTGCCCTTTTCTTTTTCAATCATGTAGTCGCCAGGTTCGGCGTACCACAGGCTATAGTTACAGATCATGGGTCGCATTTTCGCAATCACATGATGGTTGAATTAGCTGCCAAGCTAGGGCTATCTCACGACAGCTCTACCCCGTATTATCCGCAAGCCAACGGACAAGTTGAAGCAATCAACAAGGTCCTAAAGCGTATGTTGCAAAGGATGATCGGGGTTCACAAAAGAAGGTGGCACCTAATCCTGTACTCAGCCTTGTGGGCTTACCGAACATCGGTAAAGAACGTGACCGGGTTCACACCTTTCCAACTGGTGTATGGCCTGGAAGCAGTCCTACCAATCCAGTGTGAAATCTCGTCTCTTAAACTCGCAATTGATCTCCTCCCCGGAACTTCAGAAGAAGAGGCCCGTTTCTTGGAATTAATCCAATTGGATGAAACCCGTCGTGATGCCGCTTTGGCTAACGAAGCCCATAAGAAACGAGTCAAGGCGCAGTTCGACAAAAATGTCAAACCCCGTGTCTTCTCAGAAGGTGACTTGGTCTTGCTTTATGACCAAGAATCCGATAAATTGGGAGCAGGTAAATTTAATTCTTTATGGATGGGCCCCTATATTGTTAAACGCGTGTTAGCAAAAGGAGCCTACGAGTTAATGGATTATGACGGAATTCCACTGGCGCAACCCCGTAATGGGTTGTACCTCAAGCATTACTATGCTTAAATAGTAACCTGTATGCTTTTGTTGTATTTTGTTTTTGCTAAAGTATTTGTTTTGGTCGAGTGATCCACCTTTTTACATTTATTGCAGATGTCAAACCTTCTGGAGACATGTGTTGGATATACCGACGGAGCGAGTCGTAGTTCGCGGAACCTGTCCTCCGCAGCCTGGGCCATTTTTGATCCAAGCGGCGAGTTAGTAAGTTTCAGAGGTGTGTGTATTGGGCAATCAACGAATAACATCGCTGAGTATAGCGCGTTGATAGAACTACTCTCTGATGCCATCACCCATGGTATACGCCGACTAATTGTCAGGCTAGACTCACAACTCGTAATACTACAACTCAATGGTATATATTCCGTTCGCAATCCAGCTATTTATCGCATGTTCCTAAGGGCTAAGATTTTTGAAAGACAATTTGATTCAATTCAATACCAGCATATTTCCAGAAACTTAAACACATTAACCGACTCATTAGCAAACTATGTGTTAGATAGACATCTGCGACATTTATAAAAAGAGACACATCATCAATGTTGTACATATGGATCATATTCAACCAAAATAAACCCCGAAAATCATATATATATATATATATATATATATATATATATATAAGCTGTTTATCGTTCATACGTAATGTTCTGTAACCAAGACAAAAATCGGTCATATGACCTAAAAACTCAAAAATTCTAGGGGGCACCCTAGTCTAGTGATGCTCATGATAGCACGTCACGGCCTGTGCAATCATGCGTAAGAGACGAGTCCATCGTCTAGGCACACCAGTAGTATGCCGCTGCAACTGTAAAGGTAACTCGTCAATCCTCACATCGGGAATGCCGAGAGTAAGGCTCTCAACCTACTCCTGCACAGCTGTAAGAGTCTCAGCCACATCAAGATCGCGGAGAATAACCCTCCCAGCAGTCTCCCCTGCTGGGGCAGCAATTGGCGCTCTCGGGCGAACTGCTGGATGAACAGGACCAACATCTGCATGCACACATGAGTTTGATTAAAGTCACGATAGAATAAAGCACAAGGACATTATGAATAAGAACAGTAAACAGTAATATGGTCAAAGATTTTACCCATAGCGCCCCACTGTTCGCCGTCCGGCAATACCAAGTATGGATCACCTCGGAAATCCATACCAACATATGGATACTCGAATAGACCATCTCCTGACACTCGAACCACCTGAAGAAGGTATCAGTGAAAGAAATCTGAGATTGACCAGCATGCCTAGACATGTGATCAACCCATCTCTGCATGCGTGGCTCGGTAGGAGAAGGCAAGTCGAGTGCGATATACTGAGGCTGCATCAGTGGAATTTTCTCCAAGGCAAAGGCAGTCAGAATAGAACCAAATCCAAAGTTCTTCAGCTTCCCGTCCTTTACCTTGTTCAACTGACTTTTCATCTGAAGAAGTACTGCATCACACCAGTTGAATACTTTCGGTTGGAGACACTCCAAGGTTTGCTGCACATAAGATCTGTTGGCAACATCAAGAGATGCGCTACCGGCCATCCTACCAATAGTATATAGAATGGACCTGAGAGACCTGTCAGTAATCTCACGGATAACAACCTTGCCGTCTCTGCTCGGCTGGGATCCCTCCCTGCAATACTGACGGACATAATCTCTCACGGAGTCATTCCCTCAGGCCGAACCAGACAAAGAAATGGGGGCACCCCGCCTCGAAAAACCAGTCAAGAAGTAAATGTCTACCACGGTCAAAGGGATGGATTTGCTCCTGATCTGAAATACTTGGTTGATAGGATCCCAAGCATCAAGCATATACTGCAGTAAAGAAATCTGTGCTCTCATGCTAGAGATACGGAAGAACTTCAGCAGGCCACAGTTCCGTAGCGCGTTCACCGTGACAGGGTCATGGAGGGCAATCATGTCCTCTTCTTCATGTTCTCGTTCTCACCATGTGAGGGTCATTTTGTTCAAAAGTCCCTGCAAAACAAACAAGAGAAAGAGTAAGATCCTGGATTTGATGAGAAACTGGCAAAATTTCATCAAAAACTGTGCAATAGAACTGTTTTTCTGTGATCAACGCAACTGGCTGGTGTCCTACCTGCGTTGAAGGTCAAACTACCTTCATGCAGCTTGACATTCAACGCAGGTTTCGAATGGACTGCCTGCGCTGATGGAAGAGTGCCCTAGAAAAACCCCAGGGGCTCATGGGGGCAGGAAAACAGGCACAGGATGGAAAAAGGAAACCATGAAAAGAAAGATCTAGAGTTTAGCTCCTACCTGGTCCAGACGACGCTGAAAATCGTCCGCAGAATCTCCCGGAATCAGCTGGTGAAAATCAAGGGGGAAGAGGCACCTCTAGAGCTCCAACAAACCAAGTTCAAATGAAATGGTAAAATGAGAGGTAAAAACACCTTTTAATTGCTTTTTACGTAGTTCAAAGCAAAATATTAGGGTTATAATCTCATTTTCATGCAAATGTTATTCATTTCTAACTAGTTTGATGCAGCAATTGAGGATACAGTACTATCTTTGAAAAGGGCAAAGCTAGTGATGGTAAAAATAAAAAATTTGACCATATAATATCGAGCAGTTTTAGCACAAAGTTCATGCTCGTTAAAAAATAAACGCAAGATCCGAGCAGTTTTAGCACATAGTTCATGCTCGTTAAAAAATAAACATAAGACCGAGCAAATGTTTCCACCCGCGTTTAAGCCCATTAAAAAATGAACTATCCCGGTAAATAAACACTGTGAATGTAATATCATCAGCCATTAAAGCCTTGGTCGTGTTTGCACCGTCACCTCCACTTTTCTATTGGCCGATCGTTCACCTCCATATGATTGTTTACCCATTTTGAGGAACAGCTGCGAAGAGTGATTTCACCTAGCCATCCTTGTGACACTGCCGTGATTGGAAAATTCCAACCTGTACCTGGAATCAGCTGCTATCCCTATTTATCACTCGTTCCTCAAAAGACGAGTCTTCTTTAAGCTCTTTTCAACTGACTCGTAAAATATGAAAAGATTGCTGAGTTTTGGCCTCCCAGCTCGTTAAAGCGACCGGAAGAGTTATCCCTCCTCTAGATTTTAATCTTTTTTGGACCTGAGGGATTATTGCACAAAAAGATCGAGCGCTTGTTTTATTCGGCTCGTTAAAACTATCGAAAAATCATCCCTTCTGTATTGTTTTATACTTTTTTGGACTTAAGGGATTAGATGACGAAAAAGGATTTTTGGAGTTGACTTTATGTATCTTTTCAGACTCTCTAAAAATGAAAAGAACCGAGTTATCCTTGTCGTTAGACTCGTTAAAATCATTAAATAACGACAAACTTGTCTTTAGACGAGAACGAGTTTCACTATCGCTAGGCTCGTTAAAACATAGCGATGGGCTTGCCCGAAGGGCAGGTTATAGAACAATCATATGTTATCATCCTCAAGCTTGACAAAAATAAAGAGGTACTGGTCAGCAATGACTGGGGAAAAATTGGGAGAAACTAAAGAAAACTTTGATGGTAGCAAGTCGCTCTTGAACATGACACTTTTCCTCCGTACCACAATCGGGTTGGGTTGTTTCATTCACCGTCACATCCATGGTCTCGCCATACCATCCATATTTGGGGTAATGCTACCGATCCATCGTATCAGTGTCGCCATATGTTCAAGAGAAGTCGTTCAGAAAAGTCAACCGTGTCCCATCCACTGCCATACATTATCCTTCATCCTTTCATGACCGCCACCCTGAATCATATGTCACAGATCGTTTTCACCTCCATTAAAATCATTAGCTCCGTTCCGTGTCACTGATGTGGGATTCATTAAGGCCCTCCTTTGACGGATCGCTTCTTGTCGACATCAGCTCATTATCCAAGAAGTTGATCTAGGAACAACCCCTTCGATACTTTGAAGCTTGCATGCCACAATGGCAAGTTTCTCACTTCCGGCGATAGGTATACATCAATGACCTTCGACCGAAAGATTTTGCGTGGTGTTCGACGCCAAGTCCTTTATTCACACCACGTGAATTGTACTGCAGTACCTTGAGGGTAATTATCATTATCGGTGATTCCTCTCGCGCTTGTTAACGGTTTACATCATTGACCGGTAATCAAGCGATGTCTTTCCATGTTCGACTTCAGAACATTTCTCACATGGATCGACTTGTACTTAGAGTGAAGATCGAACGAGTTTGAAGACCCTGGATCTAGTTTCATCCATCCGGGCTGCGATATATATATTCAGGAAAGATAAAGACATTGACATGTACATCATTGCAGCAGATAATCATCCTACTCAAAGGATGATAATTTCATCAAAATTATCAGTCTACCATCAGACGATTGTCTGTTCTATGTACAGAAAAATGAATTTATAAAGCTGAGCATGGGAATGCCCGCCTCAGCTAGATCATGAAAGCAGTATGAAAAATAATGTATTGTATTGTACTGTATTACAGGTCTCCTCCCAGCATTGGATGAACTTCGGATCCCCCTGATAAAGCATTTCGCCTGATAAACAACCTCATACTTTAGGGGGCAACTGTTATAGACATTTTTGTGCCTTACAGCATTGAGCATGAAATGTCCATAATCTAAGGGATCCAAAGTCCCTAAACATGTTGTTCCTACCCCTAGAGGAACAAGGCTAACAAACCACAACAATTCACAGAAGTTCTCCACCAGAAACTGCTCAAAAACAAGTCAATTCAGGATCATTTCAGTAGCTACACTAGCTGTTTGCGCTGAATGTCAAAGCCAACACTGGCTACCTACGTTGAATGTCAACTGGAACACTAGCTACCTGCGCTGAACGAGAATGGACAAGTGGCAGGCTCATTTCTCAAGGTGTCAAAACCCAGGAAGCTTCCAAAATGACACTTGCCTCAGGGAATTCGACTGGTGATGAGTAAGAGGTTCCAAATCTCGAAGTGGAAGCAAGAACCTCCAAGTGGACTCAAGAACTGACAGAGGGAGAGGACACTAGTCAGATCTCAAGCTGACTCATCCTCTCTCCAAACATCTATATATGGATCTCTCCTCCATGAGATCTGGAGGCTGGAATTTTGTTATTGCAAAGAATTGCTGTTGGTTTGAGACTGGAATCATTGGGTGCTTAATGCTTTGAAGGGGGAAAAGAGAGGAATTCCATTTGCTGGGAAGGAGATGCTGGATTGGAGCCCTCTGGGTTGTATCTCTTCCTGAACCTTGTTATTCATCAATAAAGCTATCTTGGTTTCTCCTATATGCTGATGTATTTTGATGTATGAATGTATTAGTGTATTTGGTTTATTTCTAATCCTAAACTAGTTATGAATGTGAACATCTGTCTTTGTGTAGTGTTCTTCTCTTGTCGCAAGTAGCTGTTCTCTTGTGATCTTGCAGGAAGTTGAAGCTGGATAAACAAGAAGGCAAGTAGCTGTGAACACCCAAAGAGAAGAGAGATCGGATCGAGGGACAAACGGAAGACACCGGTAAGTCCATTGATCTCCCTTCTTTCACATTTCATAAAGGTAGAAACCAAAATAGCTGTACTCGTTTGTTGCTAAGGCACTGTCACACCTTAGGTGGATAGGATCGTCCTGCATAGGCATTTTTCCCCACAACACCCTACACAAACATTGTACTTGATTTATCGAGATTAATAAAAGAATTTATTGTTATTATTCATTTTTTGTTCTAATTATAAGTGATCTAACTGGTAAAAGTAACAATTGAAAAGGAATATTGATTCAACCCCCCCCCCCCCCCCACACACAATATTTCCAACAATTGGTTTCAGAGCCAGTACCTTCTCTCAAATCCTAATAGCTTGACGGTTGATCATTAGAACACAAATGGCGAAGCCAAGGAAGAAAGTCTCCAATCCTCCTAAAGATGTGTCTCCCTAAACCACCGAAATTGAAATCAATTAATTTGTGAAGGCTCCATTGTTCAATGGAAACTTTGATATACGGGAGGCAAGAATGAGGAATTTCTTAAAAACTCAAGGCATTGAAGTCTAGAAATTGGTGATTCTTATTAGCATGATGGATGGAGAATCAAAGGAAAATAATACAATAGCAATGAAAGAAATCTTGAATGGGCTACCTGATTCTATGAAGGCCAATTTTGAAAAATGTTCGTCAGAAAAAGGCATATGGGATAAACTTCATGATATTCACTCAAAAGGAGCATTGACAATGATATCTAGTCAAGAAAATGAGGGAAAACAAGAAGGAAATCCAGAGCCCATCAAGGAAGGTGAAGATAAGAGTGGTAACATCAAGGCTAAAGAAGACCTAGAATATGAAGAGAATGAAAAAGATTTTGAAGAAGATCTCCTCACTAAACTTATGGCTACCATGGAAGAGATTAACAATTTGAAAAAGGAAATGAGGAACTTAAGAAGAAAGCACAAGTTGGTGACCAGGACAAGACAAGGAAGGAATTATACCTTTTCAAGCTTCATTTAAATGAAAGAGATGAGGAGATCGCCAAGATTAAGTAAGAATTTCATCAAAACAAGAGAAAGCATCATGAAGAAGTCATATCCATGAAAAATCAATTGGATAAGGTAAAGAGATTGGAAGATACCTTGTCAAGCCACCTTGAACAAAGGCACAAAATCTTGAACAAACTTGAAGAAGAGATTGGTCAATAAAAGGAAGAGGTCTCCTCCCTTAGATCTCAGCTAGAAGAAGCAATGAAACAAGCACAAGGAACTGATAAGGTGATGGAAGCTTTGACATTCATAGAAGGACAAGTTGATGAAGCAGAAAAGGAGAGAAACACCATGATATGCCAACTAGAAGAAAAGGATGATGAATCACCAAGTTAAAATCAGAAATCACTTCGCGTAAGGCCCAATCATGTGAAGCAACCAAGATGAAGGAAGAAATGGAGATCATTCTCTAAAAGAGGGATGAAGAATGCAAGAAAATGAAGGAAGAAATTGTCTTTCTTAAAAAGGAATTTGACTTGTTAAATAAGAACTTGAAAAGTTATCAAATCCTAGATGACATCTTAAGTCATCAATGGTCTCCCCTCAATAAATCGGGTCTTGGCTATGCAAGTGAATCCTCAATCAAGAATGTTACAAACCCTAATGCTTCAAACAACAAGGATGTGAGGAAGCCATAAAGAAATGTTGATGCTCCCTGTTCTAGCAAAGGCAAGGGTCAAGTTGACATTGGAAGAAATCCTACTCCAAGAAGAAATGCAGATGGTGTCAAGGATGCAAGAAGCAATGGTTATCATCAAAGGATCCCAAGGAAAAAATACTTCAAAAGTACATCAAGGAAACCTTCTTCTCCTAGGTACCAAAGTATATTTCTTGGTTATTGCTATTCTTGTACAAACTTTGGGCACATGGAAAAAGATTGTAGGGCATATCACAAATATAATTATAATGGTCCCCTTCAATCTCATAGAAGAAATTTTTCAAGAAGAAGTCATGAATTTTTATACGTGAAAAACATAGAGTGCTTCAAGTGTCATAATATTGGACATATGGCACATGATTGTAACTTGACTTGGGCCCCTACACAAGGAAGAACCATGCCAGAGAAGAAAGTTATACAAGTATGGAGAAGGAAGCAAATTGAATCCGAAAGTCCCTTGAACAGTCTAGCCAACAACACATGTTGTTTACTAGACGAAGTCATCCTTGATATTCCAAGTATTTGATGGGGAGACTCTACCAAAAGGAAGATCATGCATACAATTAGGGGGAGCTTATGATGATTAGTCATTATTACAGAAGCTATCTGTGAATGGGCCCTATGAAATCCTTGATGAGCAACATGGAAAATCATCCTTTGATAGATTGTCTCTCAGAATTAATTCCATTGAAGAACATGATCCCTTATTCATCCATGAAATATTATTAAATATCTCGTCCACTTGATCACTAATCTTTCATGAGCTACAGATGGTCGTGCAGATAGGGGGAGTTTGTTCATCACGTGAATGAATGTAAGCATATCTATGATGGACCACATTTCCAAAAAGAAGAGCACCATGACAAGGGGAGTAACATACCCATGAAGATATACTATTCATGAAGAAGAGAAGCAGCTTGACAGGGAGAGTTCTTGGACACCCTGTTTTCCATTGATGTCAAATGGGGAGAGAATATTTGAAAGGGAAATAATATTTTCATCAATGACAAAGGTGTTATAGACATTTTTGGGCACTACAACCCCAAGCATGAAATGTCCATAAACCAAGGGCTCCTAAGTCCCTAAAAGTGTTGTTCTAACCCCTAAAGGAACAAGGTCAACAGATTACAGCTTTTCCCAGAAGTTCTCCATGAAAAACTGCTCAAAATTGGTCAAAACAGGATCATTTCAGCTGCTCCACTGGCCAAGTGCGTTGCATCTCACCTAAATACACTATGTGGGTGCGTTTCATTTCAAAAATCCATTCTATGGGGTGCGATGGGCGAGAAATGATAAATGGCAGTGTCATTCCGCGAGGTGGAGAGGCAATGGAAGCTTCCAGAATCTTCTCCTGTGACACTTGCCTCTCTGAATTCGACCAAGGATGAGTAAGAGATCATCAATCTCCAAGTGGAAGCAAGAACTATCAGAGGGAAGACACTAATCAAATCATAAGCTTACTCTTCTCCATTACAGATATCTATATATGGATCCCTCATCCCAGAGATCTAGAGGCTGAAATTTTGCATATTGTAAGGAATTGCTGTTGGTTTCTTGAGACAAACATCAGATTGTTGGGTGGTATAAGCTTTGTATGAGGTGAAGAGGGGCTTCCTTGCTGAGAGGTTGATGCTGGGTCAAACAACTGGTTGTAACTCCTCTTGGCTCTTTCTTGTTTATCAATAAAAGCTATTCAAGTTTTCCTCCATGCTCTTGTGTCATTGATGTTTGCTACATTTGTATGGTCAATTTACATCTGATCCTAGATTGTTTATGATTATAGATCCATGTCTTTGTATAGTGTTATGCTACTGTGATCTTACAGGTACTTTGTGAAGCTGGGCGTGCAAGGGATCAGGTAGCTAAAGACTATCAAAGAAGAGAGGAATCAAATCAGGAGATTAGCGCAAGACAGAGGTTGGTCTTTGTGTTCCTCATTGTCTATAATTCATAAAGGAAAAACGAAAGTAGCTTTTCTCTGTTTGTTTCTAAGGCAGCTGTCACACCTTAGTGGGATAGAGCAACTCTATATAGACACTTTTCCCTATAACAAAATGGCGACTCCACTGGGGAAGAATTAGTTTGTTTGTTTATCATTCTTTGTTGTCTGTTTCATAAACTTACAGGTAGCATTCAAACTGCATTTGCCATAAAAAATGAAAAGTAGATAAATGCTACTTCAATCCTTCTACTGGATTTGTTTATGATTTAAAAAACTTATTCACAAACTATTTGATTTCCCTTGTGATAGCTCTTAGATCCTTCTTAGATCTACCCCTGATTGTTGCATTACTGATTGCTTTTTGCTCGGCCAAAACCCAAGAACTGAACTGCAAACTGTGACCCGGAACCCAAACAGAATCTCGTTTCTGGCCCAACGCAGGTATTGTTCAGAGAATCTGAACTTCAACGCACTTCCCGAGTGGACAAGGTGCGCTGCATTTCAAATTCTCTGTGTTACACGTGCGCTGATCAGACTAGGCTCTGTGCAGTTTTGGTTTCTGTGATTCATTCTTTCCAGTTCTATTCCTGAATTTTGCTGCCTGTGATCAGTATATGTCTGTTTCAAACCCATTTTCCTTGTTGTTATTCTGCCTCCTTTGTACAAAAGAACTGTAGATGTTTTTGTGTGTTTGTTGAGTCATTTTCAGTTCTCCTTTGCAAAACTAGCATAATCGTATTGTCATCCTTTGATTTGAAACTGTCGCAAGTGTCGATTTCAATCGTAGGAAAGAGTTTGATTGTTGTTGATGGTCGGTTATCCTGTTACAATTGTTATTGGTCTGAATTTGTAATTTTCAAGTGTCAAGAACAAGTATTCATTTCAAAATCGTAAGGTGTTGTGATCGTCTCCATTTTTGATTTCGAAAGAAAACTTGTTGATATTTGTCGCTTGAAAAGAAATTCAGATTTGTGCATCAACTTTCTTTTTAGCATTCATATACTAAGAAAGTCGAAAAAAAATACATGCATGTGCATTTGCATATAGACAGTCTGATTGGTTTGATTTAGGAAAGTGCATTTAGAGTGTGCTCTTTGCTCTTTGTGAAAAGAGTCTGTCTTTCTTTCCTTAGTAGCTAGGATTTTCATTGCACAAAGAAGATAAAAAGTTTGTTTATCATCTTAGATTGCATTTTAGGAATTACATCTACATCTCGTGGTGAACCTGAAAGGAAAACCTCATAAACAAGATCAACTATAAAATAAATTCAATGAATCTAACAATGCTTTGGAACTTAATGCACAACATTTAGAAGTCTAGGCTAGAGACGTTTTCCGGCGTCGTAAAGCCTGGTAACTGTTTTTCTCACTGATGGTTGGGTGATTCCTCCACTTTGAGGCGATAAGTGCCAGTACGGACTTGTGCTCCCACGTACCGTCGAGTATATTTTGGGAGACCCCAATAGGCTTAATCCTTTATCCATAGGAAGCCGTGTTTGCCGCCCTATCGATTGCAATGCACTGAACACAGCATTCAGGAAGATTGACTGCCGTACCGTAAAAAGTATTCTGCAATTTTGCGATTGGTTTGGTAATCCCTCTACCTAGATTTCCAGAGCAGTCTCTTTCGTTCCTTTTCAGACTCCTTAATAGAAAATGTCCATCTGAGCACTTGTCACTTCAGGCTCATTAAAAATCGAAGGATACTAGAGTCATCTTTTGTTTTTTCTCGACTCTTAAAAATTGAAAAAACAAGTTGTGTCAAAGAGTCTAAAATTAATTTAATTCGGAAACATACTTCCCCTTTATTTTTAGTTGATCGAGTAATCTGCAATCGTGGAAGAAAGTCAATTGAAACCCCGTCGTTCACGGAGGCTTACGAGTCAACCGTCTTTGTCTCCGAAATTGAAGCTAGTACGAACAAAACGAACTCATTTAACCGGTTCCAAATCTCCTGTTAAAGTTAGAACAAGTGTTCCAACAACATCAGAGACTCTGGTTACTCCAAACATTTATGGAATCCTTGCGTCTACAGAAGAAGTTCAGCAGCCACAGAAGGACAGTAGTACTAATCCTAGTTTGAGGGTAAACACTTGTGTTACTGAACCAGTTCCATTTACAACCGGTTCGGAGAGTCTTACTCCTCAAACATTTGTCGCTGCCGATCCCATACCTTCTTCAGCACCAGAAATATTCTACGGACCTGATGGTCTCCCCTTTCCACCTGGTCTGATTGCCATAGAAGAGATTGTGGAAGATCCTCCAACTAGTACTCCATCGCAATTTGGAGTCAGGATCACTCTATATCCTTCTTCATCAGAAGTTAGTCTACCACCAGCGGAAGCTCCTATAGAATCGCTAGGTAATCTTTTGGATAGACTAGAAATGTCTGAACAACCGTCAACATCTAGGAATGTGTCATCTGACACAGCGACGACAGAACTCCCTACTATCACTCCAACAATGTTCGCCGGTATACCATCTGTCCCAACTAGCTCTCAACCGCTAGAAGGAGCCCACTCAGGGGCCGTTTCGACAGTATGGTCTGTTCCTGTTTGTTCAGCCGGAATAATATCCGGAAACTCTTATGTTGAGTCTCAACAAATTGATCCATTTGGAGGTCAATTTGGGCAGTCCGGCCCTCAAGGGAAAACCATTCCCTTGAGTTCTGGATTACCACCATATGGGGGGCAGTATGCCCTTTCATTATCCCCTCAGGGAAGACAACCATACGGGAGTTCACAACAAAATTCGGGTTATGTTGGAATTACCTCTAGCAGTTGGGTACCGATACTACCTCAACAACCAAGAGTTGCATACTCAATGCAACAATGCTTACCTGTGTCAAATATACCAACAATGCCAGCTATTGTGACGGTGTCGCAAGTTCAAGCGCTGCCTGTTGTATGTCAACCTCAGGTTTCTCAGGTTGTGATGCAACAGCCCCTTGACCCTGCGACTCAACCACAATTGCCGACTGGTGGAATGACACAGATTCAGATGGGTACAATTACCCCTCATCTTGGTCAAACTGTTAGTATCGGGCAACAGCACATGGCTTCACAACTATGGCTAGTACAATACCAACAACCGCAATTTCAACAAGTATACCAAGGTTCTGAGCAACAAATCTTTGCAAATAGTGGGCAGCCGTATATTCAAAATGGTCAAAATCAACCATTTTACAATGGTCATGCCCACCAACCTTACCAAAGTTACCAGCATCAAATGCATTATTCCGGTATGCAAAGACCAACTGCTCAGGCAATCCCATCTTATCCTGGGTATGCTTCACCTAACCTAAATTAGCAGTTACCCTTTGTGGCAACTTTAGAGTTACCTGATTTAAATCGGTTAACAAATGATCCAATCGCTTACGCCCCTTGGTGGCCAGCGATTCCGCATAAAATTCCATCAGATATTCCTAAATTTAATGGAAATCCGGGTGAAGATCCGTCGAATCATGTGATGACCTTTCATCTGTGGTGTTCGTCAAACACCCTAAATGATGATTCGATAAGGCTTCGCCTTTTTCAGAGGATGTTAACTGGTCCAACGGCAAAATGGTACATTGAATTTCCTAGAGCTTCATTTGACAACTTCAGTACCTTAGCCACAACCTTTTTAACCCATTTTCAATTACCAATAAGGTACGAAACGGGAACAGAACTCCTTACCAAATTCAAACAGACGACAGCCACTCACATATCTTATCATATACATGAGTGGCGACGTCGTCATAGAATGGTAAAAACGTATGTTCCCGATCAGCTCTTAGCTGAATGGTTTATCAAGTCATTACTACCTTCCATCACGGAAGATGTAGCGAAGGGGGGAGTCGTAACAGAAGAGCAAGTTATCGCTCGTGCGCAATATTTGGACTTGATTTACACTCAGTCCGGCACGCTCTACGATAAAATACATGATGCCCCTAGACCAGAATTCTCAATTCCTCCTCCTCCTAAATCAAACAATGACTCTCATGCCGGCGATGGCGTGATTGGCACAATAGACACGAAATCGACAAAGGCTACATCCAAAAAGGCCCGTAAGATTTCAGGTCAAAATGCAAAAGATGAACTTCTTGCCTCGGAAGTAAATGTCGTATCGACAGATAAAGGCAAAGAAACCAAACAACCAGGGGGCAAGAGGAAAGGCAAAGGGAAGAAGAATAAACAGGAAGAATCATCACCTGAAAAATCTTCTGCAAACCCTCCTGGAGATAGGAAACCAAAAAGTCCATGCTTTATATGCGATGAGGATCATTGGACCGCAAATTGTCCACACATAGCTGAGTTTAAAAAAGTCTTCAAGAATTCAAAAACCTCCACAGTGTTAACTGATCCGTTTCCAAATCCAGGAACAAATCTGGTTGAAAGTGGAAATGCTTCCCCGTCTCAAGTGCTAATGTTGTCGGTTTCAAAATGGCAAAATGATGCTTTGATATCGACGAGGAACAAAGATTATGGGAATCCACAGCTGTCGAACAACAAGGATAAAGATCAACCTAGTAGTTCGACAACAACTTCGACAGAAGTTGCACTGCCCATCATTCCTGAATTGACAATAAAACCGCAGAAGGGAGTAGTACACAAGTCGACGTTTAATCCCCAGGCTAGAGCGGCACAACATTATAATATAGTGGAAGATTTGGCCCAATCGCCATTCGTTATGTCGACTCTTGAAGTACTACAAAATTGCCCATCCCAAAAGCAGGCTTTATTATCAGCCATTGGTGGGATAGACCCAAAAGATTCCAATATTGTATCCTTTGATCACAAAGGATACGATCCTCAATTACCAGCTCAACTAGCTTTCCTTGTTCAAGTGAAAGCCCTCAACAAAACTGTTCATCGAACAATTATTGATGAGGGGGCATCTACATGCATTATGTTGATCAGTTGCCGGAAAACTTTAGGATCCCCAACCTTGTCGCGATCTTCGACGACATTAAAAGCATTCAACGGAAGGACATATACCCCATATGGTATTTTAAGTAACTTGAAGGTTGAACTAGGAGGGAAAATAGTAGAAATAGATGTTGAAGTAATCGATGGAAATCTCGATTACAACATCCTACTAGGAAGACCATGGATATATGCTATTGCTACCATTGTATCGACCTATTTTAGGAAGATTTCATTTCCCTTCCAAGGAGGGATTACAATCGTCGATCAACAAAACTTCCTCCCCAATGGTTCTCAAGTTACAGGAAGCATTCCCATGATCCATGGAAGCCCACATTCACTTCGAAATATCGGAGTAGGCCTACTAAAAGACCCTATATTAATGGGGACTTTCGCCCTTCCACCTCCAATCAATCTGGCGGAAGTAGCGTCGATAGGAACCTGCAATATGATATCTTCTAGAAAGATCTCAGAAAACGATATTGACATGGATCATGCAATGGTTTTTCCCCCAAGCCCAACGGAAATATTGTAGCAATCAAAGTTCCTAGCCTAGATGGAAAACCCAAATCAACGCACATCAAGCGTTTGGATAGATAGCTCTAAAGAATATGGTACCCCTTCAGATCCTTGGTCGCGAGTGCATGTCATCGACGAAGGAATTGTCCAATCAATGGTAATTGAAGGGGCACCATGGAATGATTCCCACCATCGTTCCCTTCTTCCGGATTGTGGAGAAGATACTCCTGATGACCTTTATCATCCTTCAGTTTTTTATTTTCTATCAAATACTGTAAACACGGTGGACTTCGAGCGAAACTTGTCAAACATTGAAGAGACTATCGCCATAAATATCTTGACCAAAACAGATGTTGTAGAGAATATTTATGTTGGCAAATGTTGTTCTCCTTCAGAACTGAAATATATGACGCTCTTTTTCGCGAATTCAGAGATGTCTTTGCTTGGTCATATAGTGAAATGCCGGGCATTGACTCGAGTATCGTTGAAAACGAAATTAAGATGTATCCAGATGTCAAACCAGTACGACAACGGCTACGGCAGGTGCACCCCAAGAAAGTCTCTGCCATTAAGGCAGAAGTTGAGAAACTTCTCCATGTTGGTTTCATTTACCCGGTTCCACTAACCGATTGGGTATCAAATATTGTCCCTGTTATGAAAAAACAAGGAACAATTAGAGTGTGCGTTGATTATAGGGATGTAAATCAAGCTTGTCCAAAAGACAACTACCCTACACCCTTCATCGACGAGATAATTGATGAATGCGCCGGATGCGAAATCTTTTCATTCATGGATGGATTCTCCAGGTATAATCAAATAAATATCCGCCCACATGACCAGTCAAAGACTGCATTCATTTGTCCATGGGGCACATTCGCATATCGAAAATTACCCTTTGGTTTAAGGAACGCAGGGGCGAAGTTTTAGAGGGCAATGAATTATGCCTTCCATGACATCAAAAATATCATTCAACCATACCTCGACGACCTTCCGGCTCATTCGTGAAAGCGGACTGATCACCCGCAGCATTTAAGAGCGATATTTCTACGTTGCCGACACTACAAGATACGACTCAATCCACACAAATGTGTACTTTGCGTCAGTTTTGGTCGTTTACTTGGCTTTGTAGTCTCGAAGGACGGGATTCGTCTTGACCCATGTAAGGTTCAGGCAATCATAAATTTGCCTCCACCTTCAAATTTGCTTCAGATTCAGAAACTCCAAGGGAAAGCAAACTTTCTAAGGAGGTTCATTCCAAATTACGTCGAATTGCTAAAGGTTATACGCGTCTTTTGAAAGAGGGAGTACCCTTTGTCTGGGATCAGGTTGCACAAGCTTCCTTTGATGCTTTAAAAGAATCCCTAATGAAAGCATCATTAATGTACGCTCCTGATTATCAAAAGGACTTTAACTTGTATCTGACTGCAGCAGATACAACCATCGCAATGGTTTTAGTTCAAGAAGACAACAGAATTGAACATCCTATATATTATTTAAGTAAGAACTTAAATGATACAGAAAGAAAATATTCTTATGTTGAAAAGCTGGCACTCGCAGCTGTTCAAGCGATACAGAGATTTCGACACTATGTCCTCTTTCGAAAAACTACCATTCTGTTGGATTGCAACCCCATGACTTATATATTGTCGCGACAGTTGCTGGGGGGAAATATTCAAAATGGATAGCAATTCTACAAGAGTTTGATCTGGAATTTGTAAAATTTAAATCAAAGAAAGCTCTGGTTTTCGCAGAACTATTATGCGATCTCCCATCGTTGTCCAACGATGAAACATCCGATGAAACAATCGTGGACGAAAGTTTGTTTCTGATATCTTCAAGCAATTAGTGGTATGGGGATATAATCATTTATCTCCAAACCCAAAAATATAGGCCAAATACCTCTCGCTCCGAACAAAAACGTATTCGATACCAAGCAAAAGACTACATGATCGTCGGTGATACACTTTACCGTCGTGGTATCGATACAGTTCTGAGAAGGTGCCTCACCCATGAGGAGGCCGAAAAAGTCCTAAATGATTGCCATTCGGGCGCGTGTGGAGGGCATCAATCCGGTTATGCTACAACACAAAAAATCTTACGAGTAGGATACTTCTGGCCAACAATGTTCAAAGATTGCATAACCGCAGTCAGAAGTTGCCATGCTTGTCAAATTTTCGATAGCAAAACCAGAAGACCACCCGCACCTCTGCAACCAATAGTTGCTGTTGGGCCATTCGCCAAATGGGGCATCGATTTCATGACATGTAACCCCACCTCGACTGGGGGGCATGGGTATATCATAGTCGCAGTTGACTATTTTACCAAATGGGCCGAGGCGATGCCTACATTAGATAATACTGGTGAAACAGCTGCCCTCTTCTTTTTCAATCATGTAGTCGCCAGATTCAGCGTACCACAAGCTATAGTCACAGATCATGGATCGCATTTTCGCATCACATGATGGTTGAATTAGCTGCCAAACTAGGGTTGTCTCACAACAGCTCTACTCCATATTACCCGCAAGCCAACGGACAAGTTGAAGTAATCAACAAGGTCCTGAAACACATGCTGCAAAGGATGATTGGAGTTCACAAAAGAAGAAGTGGTAACCTTGAAATTCTGTTTTATACCTAGGGGCATGCAAGCCTTTTGGCGTGCAAGCGAAGAGCGACTATTTATTTTTTTAAATTTGTAGGTCCTCTAACCCTTTAAACTCGTAGGATTGGTCGTTTCCTAACTTGCATAAAGAAAGGATGTGGGGCAAAACTCTAAAAATTGCCATTTTTATATATGAGACATTCTTATCACACGACTGGATTAATCGAGCAGTTTTAGCACATAGTTCAAGCTCGTTAAAAAATAAACATAAGACATGAGCAAATGTTTCCCCCCACGTTTAAGCTCATTAAAAAATGAACTATTCACCGGTAAATAACTATCATGAATGTAGTACTTCAGCCATTAAAGCCTTGGACGTGTTTGCACCATCACCTCCACTTTTGCATTGGCTGATCATTCACCTCCATTTGATTATTTACCCATTTTGAGGAACAACTGCGAAGAGTGATCTCACTAGCCATCCTCGTAACACTGCCATGATTGGAAAATTCCAAACCTTACCTGGAATCAGTTGCTACCCGTTTTATCACTCGTTCCTCAAAAGACGAGTCTCCTTTAAGCTCTTTTCAACTGACTCGTAAAATATGAAAAGATTGCCGAGCCATTGGCCTCTCCAGCTCGTTAAAGGGACCGGAAGTGCTATCTCTCCTCTAAATTTTAATCCTTTTGGACCTGAGAGATTATTACACAAAAAGATCGAGCGCTTGTTTTCTTCGGCTCGTTAAAAGTATCGAAAATTCATCCCTTCTGTATTGTTTTATACTTTTTTGGACTTAAGGGATTAGATGACGAAAAATGAATTTTGGAGTTACCTTTACGTTCCATTTCAGACTCTCTAAAATTGAAAAGGACCGAGTTATCTTTATCGTTAAACTCGTTAAAAGTGTAATAGCGACAAACTTGTCTATAGACGAGAACGAGTTTCACTATCGCTAGGCTCGTTAAAACATAGCGATGGGTTTGCCCGAAGGGCAAATTATAGAACAAGCATATGTTATCCTCCTCAAAGCTTGACAAAAATAAAGAGGTACTGGTCAGCAATGACTGGGGAAAATTAGGAAGAAAACTTGAAGAAACTTTGTTGGTAGCAAGTCGCTCTTGAACATGACACTTCCACTCCGCGTCTGAGTCGGGTTGGGTTGTTTCATTCACCGATCACATCACCATGGTCCCATCATACCATCCACATTTGGGGTTAATGCTACCAATCCATCACATTAGTGTCACCGATATGTTCAAGAGAAGTCATTCAGAGAATTCACCCGCTACCATACATTTATACTCCATTCTTTCATGACCGCCATCCTGAACCTTATATCACCAGATCGTTTTCACCTCCATTAAAATCATTTGCTCCGTTCCGTGTCATTGATGTGGGATTCATTAAGGCCCTCCTGTGACGGATTGCTTCTTGTTGACATCAGCTCATTATCCAAGAAGTTGATCTAGGAACACCCCATTCAGTACTTTGAAGCTTGCATGCCTCAATGGCAAGTTTCTCACTTCCGGCAACAGGTTTACATCAATGGCCTTCGACCGAAAGATTTTGCGTGGTGTTCGACGCCAAGTCCTTTATTCACACCACGTGAATTGTACTGCAGTACCTTGAGGGTCATTATCATTATCAGTGATTCCTCTCGCGCCTGTTAACAACTTACATCATTGGCTGGTAATTAGGCGATGTCTTTCCATGTTCAACTCCAGAACAGCTTTCACATGGATCGACTTGTACTTCGAGTGAAGATCGAACGAGATTGAATACCCCGGATCTAGTTTCATCCATCTGGGCTGCGATATATATTCAGGGAAATAAAGACACCAAATGTACAACATTGCTGCACAGATAATCATCCAATCAAAAGGATGATGGCTCTATCAGAATCATCAGTCTACACTCAGACGATTGTCTATCCTATGTACATGAAAATGAATTTATAAAGCTGAGCATGGGAATGCCCGCCTCAGCTAGATCATGAAAATATTATGAAGATAATGTATTGTATTGTATCTTATTACAGGTCTCCTCCCAGCTTGAAAGAACTTCGGATCCTCATAATAAAGCATTTCACCCGACATCAAAAGATTAACGACCTCATGCTTTAGGGGGCAAGTGTTATAGACATTTTTGGGCACTACAACCCCAAGCATGAAATGTACATAAACCAAGGGCTCCTAAGTCCCTAAAAGTGTTGTTCTAACCCCTAAAGGAACAAGGTCAACAGATTACAACTTCTCCCAGAAGTTCTCCATGAAAAACTGCTCAGAATTGGTCAAAACAGGATCATTTCAGCTGCTCCACTACCCAAGTGCGTTGCATCTCACCTAAATACACTATGTGGGTGTGTTTCATTTCAAAAAGCCCTTCTATGGGGTGTGATGGGCGAGAAATGACAAATGGCAGTGTCATTCCGCGAGGTGGAGAGGCAATGGAAGCTTCCAGAATCTTCTCCTGTGACACTTGCCTCTCTGAATTCGACCAAGGATGAGTAAGAGATCATCAATCTCCAAGTGGAAGCAAGAACTATCAGAGGGAAGACACTAATCAAATCATAAGCTGACTCATCTCCATTACAGATATCTATATATGGATCCCTCATCTCAGAGATCCAGAGGCTGGAATTTTGCATATTGTAAGGAATTGTTGTTGGTTTCTTGAGACAAACATCAGATTGTTGGGTGATCTAAGCTTTGTATGAGGTGAAGAGGGGCTTCCTTGCTGAGAGGTTGATGCTGGGTCAGAACAACTGGTTGTAACTCCTCTTGGCTCTTTCTTGTTTATCAATAAAAGCTATTCAAGTTTTCCTCCATGCTCTTGTGTCATTGATGTTTGCTACATTTGTATGGTCAATTTACATCTGATCCTAGATTGTTTATGATTATAGATCCATGTCTTTGTATAGTGCTATGCTACTGTGATCGTACAGGTACTTTGTGAAGCTAGGCGTGCAAGGGATCAGGTAGCTAAAGACTATCAAAGAAGAGAGGAATCAAATCAGGAGATTAGCGCAAGACAGAGGTTGGTCTTTCTGTTCCTCTCTATCTATAATTCATAAAGGAAAAACGAAAGTAGCTTTTCTCTTTTTGTTTCTAAGGTAGCTGTCACACCTTAGTGGGATAGAGCAGTTCTATATAGACACTTTTCCCTGTAACAAAAGGGGGAGATTGTTAATCTAGGTTGTCATTGATGTCAATATGGCAATGGCTGGGATGGAAAATATTCTTGAAGATACCAAAAGATGACTACAACTCTTGTGCCCTACCTCTAATGATATTCATGAAGACAAACCTCCAATAATGTTGATGGAGACAAGGTGATGAAGAAGGCAATCAAGGACATGATGGTGTCCCTACATTGAAGAAGGCAAGCATGATGGTGTCCTTATATTGAATAAGGAAAACATGATGATGACCCTACATTGAAGTAGGCAAGGACATAATAATAAGGACCCTATGAAGACAAGGACATGACAATGACAAAATTATTAACAAAGGAATCACCATGAAGAAGCCCTACACTCTGTTGAAATGTGGCAACAAGAATATTCCAATTTAATTTGTCCTTGAATTAAATTGTGAATTAAAATCAGATTTAGTCTTAACAACTACTTGGAAATAATTAATTAAATTATTTTGACTTAATTAGTTGGAGAAATTCAAGTTAGAAGTATTTATGAAGTCATGCAAGAGTTATCCCTTAAATTAAGGAGATAATATTGAGTTATATTTGAAATGTAATTAGTTAACTTAGTTTACTGAGTTAAGTCCAGTTAAATTAGTTCCAAACTATTTGAGGAACTAATAGTGAGTTGACGGTCAATTGATGCATGCATGCACTCAACTAGTGTACTCCAGTTAACTAAAGATTCCCTCATCAGAAACGCATGCATGTCTATATAGAGAAAGACCCAGCTGAGATTAAAGTCAAGGACGGTTTACTATCAGTTCCATGTGTTTTCTTATAAAGAAAACTCATGCATGCAGTCAAGGAATCAATTCCTTGAGGATTTGCAGTTCTGACAGTGTGTGAGAGAGGATCATCCACTTGGTGAGGTGAAGATCATCCACAAGGAATAGTGCAAGTAAATAGGAGCTTGGAGGATAGAGAGGAAGGCTTGAGAGAAGCCTAGATTGCCTGTGAGCATCTGTGAGGATTGTACTGAGAGCTGGCTAGCTGTGAGAGCTAAGGCTTTGTATAATTCCTATGTACTTCCACCTTGTATGATAACACAGATAATGGGGTTTTTAGCTGAGGCTTTCCCCAAAGTATTTTCATGTGTATTTTGCATTGATTATTCTTCTTCTGGTTATATTTTTCAGCTCGATCTTTAATATTCCACAAATTTATAGTAGAAGTAGGTTATAGTATTCTACTTTGATTTATCTTGCATTATCGGGTTAACCTACATACAGATTTTCTACACACTCCATTTCTTCCCTCATAAAGGACAATCATGTTAAAAAATATTTTTCACTTACTTAGAGGAAGAATCTCACCATGATACCTTCACCATCTTGAAGAGCTTAATTTTTCCTTTCCAACGAGCTATTACTCAGCCCGAAACTCTAAGCAATTTGGGAGAAATTAATTTTTGAAGTTAAGTTATTAATTCTGGAAATGGAGCCGACCTGAGCAAACCTACTTTGTTGGCCAAAAAAAGTGACATGGCTCTTCATAACTCAGTACGAAAATTATTATTAATACACAGTCCAAGTTTTAGTTCATCATCTAATTCGGTCAACAATTTCAAAGATATCTACAGGAGGACGAGGAGAAGGAAAATATTGTTGGGCAAATTCTTTTAAAAGTTTTTGAGGACTGTATATAATTCATAGCTATGAAAATCCCTTTTTGTGGACCTATGGGAGAGTTTTTTTACTGATTTTTTAACCATAGACATATGATCTTCATTGGAGACACAATGTTTATTGTAAATTTAATTTTGGTTCAGATCTTTGTTATTAGTTTACAACAACTTTCTTCTTGAAGGAACAATATTAAGTATAGACCTTGGTTGATGGAACAGTGCTAGAAACACTAGTGAGAAATTTTGAACCAGTGAAATATATTTTGATAATAGATGTTGGAAAATCTTGGATCAGTCATTGAAGAAACCTTAAGGAAATCTTGGAGCAGCCATCTTGAAGACATATCTTGAAGTAGATTGCAGTGTTTTGGAGCAGGCTTAGCACACACACAGAGTCACATCTTACGGATCTATTAAAGAAGTTTATGGAGCAACTATTGAAGAAAATTGTTTGAGAAATCCTATTGTAGCCTTTTGAAGACAATCCTAAAGCAGACTTTAAGATCTTTTTGGGCTCATTTGAAAGACATCTTGCAGACACTTTGAACTAGACCTTGAAGTAACTTGCAGGGGAATTTATAATGGCTATTTGAAGCATTTGCCAAAGCATATCTCGAAGCCATTTGAAGACCTATTGTAGCATTGTTTGAGGCTTGGAGCAACATTGTGAGAGCATCGTTTGTTGCAGGAAATTTTGAATTACACTTGAAGATACTTGAAGAGCAGTCATTAAATAATCCTTGAAGAAGGACATCCACTAGACCATGATGCATTGTTGAAGGCCCTCATGATGTGACCTTGGAGATCTAGTTTGAGTACGATGATAAGCAATGGTGACACCTTCAAAGAGATCATGGTTGTCATTGATGACATAATGTGGAGACTACAGTAAAGACGAAGATTGATAAGGCTCGGTGAAGAAGACCCTAGGAGTCGTGAAGTACAACTAAACATATCTTGATGAAGTGAAGCTGAGGTTTGGAGCCCAAGAGTTTGGAGCCTCGAAAATATAAGGTTGGTGCCTTGAAGAATAGGTTTGGAGCCCTAGAGGATGAAAGTCCTCAAGAACCCAGGTCGAAGCCTGAACTAGATATAGGGTTGGAGCCCTTAAGGTTGGTGCCTCAAAATTGACAAGGTTGGAGCCTTGGAAGTCCAAGTCGATGCTTGGAAAATATAGGTTAAAGCCTGGGAGATTGAAGAATGGTGTCTTCATCTAGGGTTGGAGCCCTACAAAAACATTGTACTTGATTTATTGAGATTAATAAAAGTATTTATTATTATTTTATATTTTTTGTTCTAATTATAAGTGATCTAGTTGGTAAAAGTAACAATTGAAAAGGAATATTGATCCCCCCTCTTCAAAATTTCCAATAAAACTTAGATGTTCTGGCCCAAGTTTCTGAGAAAGTGCAGTGATAGAGAAATACTACCAGTTTTGACTTTTCGCAAGAGGACATCCAATGAACTCTGTGTGGGGGGATGTTGAGCCTCATAATTGTTTCCTTTTTTACACCTTTTTCACTCATTTCACCTAGTTTTGACCACCATAGTCACTCCATGGGCATCAGATAACAAGAATAATGGCATGATAGGTATATATTTTTCTTTTCTTTCATAAATTCATAATGTTCCTTATTTTTAATCTAATATTTGTTTCAACTACCGAAATAGGGTGATTCTGCAACTAACATCTGATTATGCAGCTAAGCTCATGGTTTGATAGGTTCTAGAGTGCCAGATGGAGTGAGAAATATATGGGAAGGTGGATAAATATGTGTACAAGGATTTCCTCCTATCTACACAAACTAAATCAATGAAGGAAGCTTTGAGTCATGCATTCAAAGGAAAAGTCAACTTTGTTAGCAAGATCAGGCGAGCGAGAAATGATATGTGCACCTCACAATTTGCTTTGTCAAATAGAAAATCATGAGCAGATATCGTGATATTATCTTTTATATTTAATTGTAGTATTTTGTTATCGAATTTTAAGCTCTGAACATTTATGATACGGGCTTATAAAATACCTCGTAGCAGATAATTTACAGTGACTTATGTTATGCAACAACGATAATTAAAAACTTTGTTTTCAATTCAATTACAAGATATCCTTCTTGTTTCAATGTGTGGTTGAGTGTTGATTTCAATTCGCAACCATCTGCTTGTGGAGGGCCCCCTCAAGTAGTCAAGTTTTTCAATTTATTTTTTATTTTCTTCATTAGAATTTCTGCTTAACTTAGTTCATTAGTTGTTTTTTATTAAGTAGATGCATCTATTAAAATGTTTTCTTTGTACTGATCTTAGATTTCGTAACAAGATTTGAATGATAACTTTGGCATATAGATTGAATCTAGCAGTAGTGAAATTGATAATATTTGTACTTTGTTAGTGTCAGTATTTCCATACTGCCATCAGCGATCAAAAATTCTCTTTTCATATCATATCAGGGTCTCGCTTAGAAATTTTTGTCATTCCACCTAGGTCCTCATTCAAAAATTTACTCACTGATGGTAGCCCAAGTCAAAATCCCACTCTCCCTAAAAAAATAAATATTTTTTGGCCCACCTTCCTTTGTCTTACTGAGCATACATTCATTTTAAAGCTCATTTCATCATGTCTCTATCTCAGTCAAGTCTACATGAAGTCTCCTCACTCAAGATTTTCATTAGGTCTCTAGGTTTCATTTTTTCAAGGTCCAATAGAACACCATTTCACTGCATAAGGCCAGCAAAAGCATGAGAGTGAAAGAAATAATATCATTTTTCATTCAAAAAAGGATTTGCAACATGTAACTATGGTTTCCAGATCTCTAATTTTCATTCCAAAAGTGAAAGTTTTGTTTCAGATTGTAATTTTATTTCAAAAAGAGAGATGTAATATTTGTATTTATTTATGTAGTTTTATGTTTATCATATGTTATAAGTCACTATTCCTAGCTATTTACTCAAACTCTATTTCCAATATCATCCAAGCAAAAGTCAAAAGTGAAGATTGCCAAAACTTCAGCATCATCCACTTGCAAAGGAAAAAGTTAGAAAGAAAATTAGAAAAGAGGTCAAAAAGATGAAATGTAACATTAGAAAGTTGGTTTTTTTTATCTAAAAGATCGAATTCACTCAGCTATAAAGGACTTCTTGGCTTCAAACTTAGCGTCATTTGCCTCCTATCATTGATTGAGCAAACCCCAAGAGACCCTATCCACAATTCAAGGCGAAAATTAGCATAACAGAGCCAGCACTGCACGTTTCCTTCTGGCATTGCATGTTTCCTTTTTGTGCTACGTGTTTCCTTCTACCACTATGCATTTACCAGGCGTTGTGTGTTTCCTTAAGGCGTTGTGTGTTTCCTTAAGGAGTTGCGTGCTTGCCTGAGGCGTTTCACACTTTGGATTGACGTTGTGCATTTTTCCAGGAAGGCTCCAGTTACCTCCTTAGCTCCTCTAAGGTCCATTCAACCTCAAAACAAGTAAGTAGCTGCTTGGGAAGGTGTTTTTCTTCCTCCTCAAGTCACTCCCTAAGTGTTTGAAAGATTTAATTGAATATTTGGTTTAAGTTTATATCTAAACCCTAGATCTCCCCCCAAAAAACTTCCTTGCACTCTCAATCCCTTTCATACACTCCCCTACACCTTCCTTCCCTTTCCCTAAACCATTTTATCCCAGATACCCTCTAACCCTTTGTCCCAAAACCCTAAGTCCTAGGTGATACAACTACCTAGGCTCCCAAAACCCCCTATATTGCAAACAATTTCCCCCATCCCCAAGCTATCATACTACTACCCTATATCCCCCTCCAATACATATATCCCTTCACCCATCATCTTCATATTTACCCTTCCCCATACACCATATTTCCTAAAAACTACATTCCCACTACCCCATACCTCCCTAGGGTTTGATATTAAACACCATGGTAGATGAGGAATACAAACCACACAATGAGGAAGAGGAAACTGATAGAGAAGAAACAAAGGTTAAGAAATCTCACAAAGGAGGCTAGATATAGAAATTTGAGCCCACATATCTCAGGGAATTCTTAGCATCCCTTATGACTGTGACATCCTTCAAATGGATAGGCTATTATGATTTCTGTGAGCAAGTTCAGGCAATCCAACACCATCTTGATTTGACTAGGCTCTTCATATCCAAACTCCATGACAACCAGGTCACTCTAGTAGGTGTCACATTTACTCTATCTACTTCCATTATATCAGCTACCATCGAGATCCCACATGTTAGGGAGAAATGGTTTAAACAAGGTGATTTGGAGAGGCATTATTATGAGCCTTACATGAAACCAAGGTATAAAAATGAAAGAAGGGGTTATTTTCCTTTTTCACACCTTCTTGACAAATATTCCCCAATGATGAAGATTATTATGAAATATTTTCATGTGAAGGAAGATTCTCCATAGTCTATTCTTATCATATATGGCTTTTAATGCATTTCACTAGGGTAAAAATGCTCAATATACCCTACTATCTTTTCTGGAGTTTTGAGAAGATGGCCTACATTGACCAAAAGAGGGAGTATAAAGATCAAATGAAGAGCCTATTTCATCATTCCCTCATTAAAATCATAGTCCTTTATCATCTCAAGGAACTCAACATTGCTTGGAGCACCTTCATAGCTAATCCCATATTCACTCATGCATCTGCTCAGAATGTTCAAAACATCCCTTCATCATCTCATCCTTCCACCTCCATTCCTCCATCTTAGCCCATTGAGCATTCATCCTCATCTGATGAGTCAGCCACACCATCACCTCCATCATCACCATTCCATGAGCATATTCATTCACCTAACATAGATGAATTCAGAGAGCAAGAGCACATTGAACAGGTTGAGGTCAGCAAACCTAAAGAGGTTGATTTGGGCATTTTTCCTCATACTTATCAGAGGGGACATAGGCAACTGTTTTCCCCACATATTCTGGGAGGGGCCTTGCCTTCTTCATCAGCAAATCAGGTACAAAAAGGCAAGGAGAAGATGACAAAGACAAAGATCCAACAGGAGGAGGATCTCCATGAGACAGAACAAGATTTTCACTTAGTTGACCTAAGTGAGCATGATGACAGTGAAAACACAAGCATTGTCATCAAAGAAAAGGATGCACTCATAGGGGAGCTCTAGGTCAACTTGCAGAGGGAAAAATACATCATTTCATACTATGAGTAGGAGAACAAGCAGTTTGAGACCAAACATGAGCTCATGGAGATTCAACTCATCAAGGCAAAGAGGGAGGCTGAAAAAGATAAAGCTTTACTTGATGAAGCATATGAAGAATATAGTGACCAGCTGGAGGAACAGTTTACAAGAAGAAGGCCAAGGACCAGAGGCCTAAAAATATCATTGGAGCTAGGAAAACAAAGAGAGGTTGAACTAGCTAATGAGCTCATGCTAAATGAACAATTTGCCAAAATGATCAATGAGAACCATGAGAATTGGCTTGAGAGGGTGAACAACCACCTTGAAAACCTCCTAGACAAGACCAAAAGGGATAATAACATTTAGAGAAATATGGCAAAGTATTATTGCCAAAGAAATCAAATAGCTAGGGCAAAGCTCAAGGCTGCCAAGGCAAGAATTGAAGCCCTAATTCACCAAGGGGAGAAGAAGAAGCTTGATATACTTGCAAAGGCTTCACTCCATGCCTAGAAACATCAAACCTTATCTTCTTGCCAAATTTTGAAGACTTTTGGCTCATTTTTGGTAAAATTATCTCTCCTGTCTTTTTTCAGGCAATTTCATATCAACAATTTGGTCAAACACGCAACGCCCTAAGCGTTGCACACTTTTTTGAGGTATTTTTTAGAGGAATGGAAACCACCCATGGATTTAGAAGGACCAATACATCTAGGAAAACCATGTTTTTAGCCCTGAAAAGAAAAACTGTTAGGTGAAAAAGACAAAAAACCACCTAAAAATCATGTTTCTGCCTCATTTCTAGACTAGGCGCTACGCGTTTGACCCATCTTGGGAAAATGACATTTTTGGGGGTAAAATCAAGCCCATTTTGGAAACCAAAAAATAGTTTTGGAACCTAAACAAGATAAGCTTTCCAATTTGGAGACTCTAAAATTGTTTGCAATTGGCTGAATGATGCATCTCATTGTCATGCATTTTCATTGAGACACATTTTAGATGAAGCTAAAAGACTGATTTCTTCCTTTGAATCATTTGTCTGTCGACACATTTACAGTGAACAGAACATCGTCGCTGACCAGCTTTCCAAAGAGGCAGCGCACAGACAAGGAGATGACTGGTTGATTCATGAGGAAATCGATGGAACATTCTACCAGCACTACCACAGACCTTTTGATGATCATATGGGAGATGGGCTATAAAGCCCACACACTTCAGCACCAATTTTGTTTATAGCATGTATATATTTCTACTGTCTAGTCATGAGTACAACTCTTCTCTTTTTTTTGATATTATCAGTATATATATAGCTCTCTGCGTAGAGCATGGACACAATTTTGATCACTGCTAGTTTTTCTATTTTGGTAATGCTCCCTGCGTGGAGACAACTTGTTTTCTCTTGCCAGATTTATAGACTGTGAACTTGACAGGCACTGCTGCCTCCATATGAATATGCTTCGGCATCTACAAAATGTAATTTCTTAATACTAATAGAAATTACAACTTTTTCCCAGGGGAAAAAAAAGATAAGCTTTCCAATGATCTATCCTGGGCTCAATTTGGACACCGAGAAGGCAAAGAAAAGTGGGTCTGAATATGGCGTTGCGCGTTTAACAATTGGCCTAGTTTTTCACTTTTCTTCTCCAAATTTGATTTTTATCTATGGGAAATCAATATTTTACTGATGTAATTGATATGATTTATGTAATTATCATGTTTTACTATTACCTAGGGTAAGTACATTAGTTAAATGGCCTCCATGAGATGTAATGAATCAGTTCACTTAAGTTAGGGATGAGTCACTTTGACCACCCTACACTCTAGCTATCAGTTCAATTTTTGTTGTAACTGCTCCTCTCATGGATTCAACCCCTGAGGTCAGGATGAGTTTTTTTTAGGCCTATATCATGTAATTTCTTAGTCGCACTAGTGTGGGGACTCTATTGAATGTTTTACTAGTGTTTCAGATGTTGGCATGGAATATAATGGATGAGTTGCAGTTATTTTGGTGGGATTCTGTTGAGGGCCCGAAGATCGGGTCAAAAACAAGGGGGATACCCACCCGGTCCGGAACCTGGTTGGCGGCTCCTTGCCCGTTTGGTGTAGCGGGTCCGACTGGGGATAATGGGACCAGCTTCCCAATCTAAAGGTTATGTGTGTGTGTGTAGATTTTGATTATGCTGATTTTGAAAGTATTTGAAAGCTGACTCAAATCTAACTAGTAAACGGATTCTATACTATTGCGATCTAATGAAAACAACACATCTAATCTATGCTAACCCGAGACATGTCTCTTATATTATGTGATCTAAAAAGATTTCGAACAATAACTGGTAATAAAGATCATTCAGTTATCATAAGAATATGAACCATTTAAGATAAACCATTCTGCATAAGAAGTTAGGCAGAACAGTTGTGAACAGCATATCGCATAATAAATCATTCATATGTCAAGCACAAATAAATGATTCCACCGTAGAGAAGTGCCAAATGGTAACCCAAACATCCATACATTAACATATAAACAACTAAAACTGCATATCGCTTTAAGAATATAAGCAGAAATTCGTCAAGAGATAAAAGTACCATTTATGACTGATTTTCACTCACAAACTTCAAGCAATAACGATTTATCTCTACTTACTTCTAACATCTACTAAGAGTACAGAAGTGCAACATCAGTAGCAGACATTAAAATGCAAACATAAGTAAATCTCGATCCTTCCATTCATCAAAACCTCCTCTGAGGGTGCAGAAGTGCATGTTCTGAGGACAAGTTTTTGACAAATTTCTGGACCCTTCTCCAATGCAATGAGAAGGGTTAAAATACTACATCCTAATTCTAATAATAGTATCATTACAAAATTTTAGGATATGGTTTTGAAATGACCGTCCTTTTTCTAATCTAGTTAAAAGAGAAAAAACAACATTCTAAATGAAATCATTTGTGAACTTGGTCTTTGAAGTTGCAAGTGTCCATCATAGGCTTGAGAAGAGTCGGCTGGCTGATTTCTGCGCTGAGCTGGGCTGCAAAAATGGCATCTATGAGAGCTGGCGCTACCTTCTCGGCTGCGTTCGTAATGCACTTCACCGTCATCCATTGGCTATGTGGTTTAACCAAGTACGTCCAGTAGCCTTCCCAATTCAGCCTAGCCAATGCTTGGATTGCTTTCCCTTTTTCCTGCGCTTTCTGCCTCCATTCTGTCTCCAGTTGCAACTTGCTTGGTAGGTACCCCAGGGTAGTCTCTGTAATTAAATTAGCCATGTGTAAATTTTCATTTACACAGTCGATAAGAATGCTCGCTTGTGTCGCCGCTGTCTCTGCTGCTTGCTCCGCCTGCGTGATTTGTTTGTCCAATTTATTAAAGAGTAGCTCCTTATGATTTTCATTAATCCTGGGTGCTCCTACTCTTTTCCCTTCCTCATCATCTTGCCAATTTAGATATTCTGTCACCTTCTTGTCGTTCTGATCATAGTTGCTTTGCAATTCCACCACCTGACTGGTGATTTTATCGTTCAACTCACAAAAGTGCCTCCACTGTGATATTTTACGTCCCAACTCTTCCTGTTGCTGCAGTAGTTGCTCGTTCAAGCCGATGGAATCTGAAATAAACTCTGCTAGTTTAGGTTCATCTTTATGCATTTCTTGCACTGTTTCTAGTTGTTTTTCTTTTTCTTCAAGACTTTTCTGGTAGCCTATCTGCATCTGTTGAAAGGCTTCCTGTAGCTTTTCTAGCTGTCTGGAAGCTTCAGTGTTCGCATTGGCTTGTTGCAACTGTTGTTGTAGCAGTTGTATATGATTTTCTTGTTCCTTTAAGAGTTGCTGAACTTCAGAGGCCTTGTCAATAGTCGCAGAAGCATATGCTCCTGCAATCTGAGACAGCTTCGTGAGATTTTCGGTCGGATTATTATTTGGGTCTTTCCACAAGACGTCCAGATGTTCAGCACTTTGAGACAGTGTATTCTCAAGCTTTCTCTTCTTTCTTTGTCTCCTTACGACTGCTTTGTGCTGGGGGCTATAGAATACATCCAGTGGGGGAATTTCTTCTACGTTAAGTAGAAGTTCTGAGGCTGGAGTGATAGGAAGGTGTTTAGCTTCTGTGGCGCTACTGACCATGGTCGAAACGACTTCTTGCACCACCTGTGCATTGCTCACAGGTGTCTTTGGGACTTTCCCTTCAAGATTAATTAATTCATTGAAGGTTTCCCACTCCTTATCTAGCTCTGTTGTGACAAGGGGTGCTTCGATGACAGGAGGGGGGACATCTCTTGGTGGTGAGGCGGTAACTTGCTGCTGAGACATTGCACTCGACTGAGCTGTGTCTTTGGTCATTTCTTCGTTTTTTCCTTGTTCATGACCAGACTCTTCAGGATGCTCAGATACTTCTTGTGCGGCATTGGACTTAGACTTGGAAGTGCTGGTGTTTTCACTGAGGCTGATGCTCGGAGTCGGTTCTCTAGTAGGTATTCGTAGCCTCTCTAGTGGAATACTAGCCAGCCTTCTTTCTCTGTATAATGTGAATTTCTGGAGGTCACCTGAAGACAACCTCGACTGAGCTTCCTGCAAAATTTCTTTGAGCGAGCTCTTACTCTGAAAGAGATCGTCAAACAGGTCTGTCTTTCCAGAGAACACTCTTATCTTGACGTTCGTTGTGAATTCTTGGGCCACATTATTTGGGTCGAATGGCCTCGCTGGGAACTTAAATAATTGAAGACACGTCACATTCTCCACCTCGCCAAAAGCGTGTCCTACATCGAACAAAGAGAAGGCCCCACAAGTGACGGGAAATTGAGGCCAAATGGCCTTCTTCTTGTCCTTTAGGTCCTTGGTTAAACCGCCTTCAGAACAGGTTTGATAAGCGATTTCCCGGGCCAAAAGTTTATCAAGGATATATAGGGGTAGGACATGTGGAGGTATAGTGCTTCCAAAAACTCTAATGTAATTAAACCATTCTTCCCCAAACCAGATTGCGACGGGGATGATGTCAATTTGGGCCTCGGGGAGCACCTTGGGGGGTCCTTATCGTATATCATTCTATATAGGGGCAAAATAACCCCATGGCAAATCTGGTAAAAATGAGGGGCAAACTGGGAATCCCATAAGATCTTGTGATAAACATGGATGGGCAATGGGTCTTGGGTAGTCCATTTCCAACCCATAACAGGAAAATTAGATACAAGACAAACATAATCCATAATATAGGCAGACAGATAAAAAGGAGGATAGACCCTTTGAGAAAAGGATCTCTTAGACCGATAATTGACAACGGCCGTGTATAGAGTATCAGAAAGGATTTTGGCCCAATCTAGGATTTCGGCGTTAGTGGCAGCATCAATCAATGGCAGCCATTCAGATGAAAACTTGTTGATATCCGGCATCCCAAATAACCTACAGAGCATAGCCGCAGCAAAACAATATGGAGAGGTGAGGGAACCAGTGTTGTACATACCGTTTTTATCCTTTTTTAGCGGCTCATCTCTTCTATACCATTCTTTAGTGGTGTCCAATAGATCTGGATTCTCCGCCGCGAACTTCCTAATGAATTCTGCATTATAGGTTGCTTGAGGTTCAGGAAGATGATACATAAGTTTCAAATCTTGCGCAGCAAACGATCCTACAAGCCCATGTCCATGAACTTTGAATTGTCTGCCCTTTAATTCTGCATCATCCAATATCCATTTGATCATATCTATGTATGGTAGAATTTTGGGTCTTGCAGCTATTCTGTGGAGGAATGAACATGCTAGGTCCTCCAAGGTCAACTCAGAAGAGCGTGGAGCGCCCGCGACAGCAGTCACCTTCATTATTCTAGGCTTTTCTTCTTCTAGCAGCCTGTACATACCGTCCCATGTTGATATCCCTGCGTCTTTGTTGCAGGCTGTGTCTGTGTACAGGGGTGCCATCTCCTTGGTCTTCTCCCTTGCTTCGGAGCTTTGAGCTTTGTTCTTCTTTCCCATTTCGCTTTGCGTTTCTGTCTGAGTCGTCTTCGCGTTTTGTTCCTGCAGGTTACGAGTGAAATGGAAATGACTGATCCAGAAAGGTGATGGGAGAGTTTTAAATGCAAGAGATAAATCAAATATGCCACCTTACGTGAAGAAAATCTCTACCAAGGCACGCATCTTTAATCCACTTAATAACGGACAACTAATTCATTTACTATCATTAAAAGCGCATGATTTAGAGTTAGATTATAGAAAGTGGCTTTTTCTTTGAATGGCGCGCCCGAAGGATTCGTACTGAAGTGGTTTATGATTTGCTGACGTAACCTCGCATGTCGCGCGATCGCTAATCGCATCATCGCAAATCGTATGGATGTGGCATCACAGCGATCGCAATATCGCAGATCGCAGGAATTTGATATTCACAAAATCTAGCCTGACTCATCTCTGCGATATGCGATCTAGCGATCGGTATTATCGTAGATCGGTGGATTTTTAAGTTTTCTTTATGAGCGTTACCAATTTGCGACGCGATGTCATTATTAACATGAGGATTTTGCGCATAAAAAGGGAAATGAAGGTGTTTCATATCTTTGCAATGCGACCTTAAGGTTTTTTCTTTTATCATAGACTTAGGTCTTAAGAGGATTTTTTCCAAGCGTATGATTGTGATTTCAAAAAGAAACTCTTGCTTTTCCAAAAAAAATTAACTAAGGGTCCCCATTCATCTAGTATCATGCTGATACTTAATTGAATAAGGGGGGGTGTTGCTGGCTACAACAGATTCTTGTAGCATGGTATTTTGATGGTGTTTCTTCTTCAATTACATGTGTGTGAATGTTTTGTACCTTTCATGATCCATTTCACTTCTAAATATGTTTGATTTTGAAGGTGTGATAAGTAGAATACATCTTCTATGCTCTGTTTTGGGAAAATCATCATAATTTTTTTCATTTCTTTAGTTTAAAAAGAATTCATGATTTTCATGCTCTTTTTAGTATCTCATCAATCTAAACCATTTCATCACTATAATACAAAGTGTTAAAGTAACTTTCCTACCTTTCCCCATCAGATGTCTGCAATTTTGATTCTCTTTTGCCCTGACCAAGTTCACTCTCTAACCTAATTCACTCATCCAGTGACTACCCCAATCAAAATCAAATAAAAAAAAACCCTAATATATTATATCTAGCCTAAAACTCTAATCTATCCAGCCCTCTTGGCTGTGATTCTTTGGAGAGAGCCCTCTCTAGATTGGTAGGGCTAGCTACCAAGTCAAAAGGTTGGTCTGTGGTTACCTCAGTTGGACTCTTCCTCGTCCTTGGAGATCCGGAGGAGTGATAACATACTTAGAATATGATTTAGTTTTATAAAACAGAGGATTTTTTTACAGCTTGTATTCATAGTTGATTTATAAATTCAAGTGTGTGATTCCTTTCAAGCAAGGTTTTGATTTATTCATGCAAAGGGTGTGTTGTATTGATTCAATTTTCTTACAAAACGAAGTGATAGATATGTAATAGAATTTGAGGAGTTTCATGAATTGAGTCTTATTATTATTCTTTTCAAGTGTGAGATTGATTTTCTAGATTAAGAGTTTGATTGTTTTCTTCTTCTTTTTTTATTGCTTAGACATCACCTTCATAATAATGTGTTCATATTTCTTAGGATTAATCTCAATGATTAATTCAATCATATGCATTTCAATTTGAATAATTAAAGGCTTCTAGCATATATAGTGCACTTACACTTCATCAGTTTACTGGTCCTGGTCGATAATTCATGTAACGATTTAAGACAATTAAATTGACAAGCAGGATGCACTCCAAAGTATGCACAATGGGTACTCATTGGATGTGAAATCTAATTTTGCATCCAATGAGTGCACACACTTGAAATTGTAAACCTACAAGGAGATAAGTCAAAGAGACAATAAAAAATGTAGTATTATGTATTTTCTTTTAAAAATTCATAACCCTTATCTTATTATTTTTACTATTACTTTATTATTTTCCTTTGGAGACACATTTTAGACCTCAAAATTCCCCCAATAGAAATGTTTTGTCCTCAAATCATATTAATGAAAAAGATTTTACATATGTACTTTCACTTGTAATGTCTTTGTGTGATCTTGACGTTGTCATAGTTGATGATACTAGACGATATGAACTTCTAAGTGTTGAGTAGATTTTTTGAACTGTAACATGATATAACCATCCCAAATCATTTTTTTGTGGAACTTTTCACTAGGCTTATAAACATTAATTGTTATCATTAAACTTAATTACGTTGACATCAATAATCTTCGAAACGTAAATCAATTGTTTTTGTCCTGAGTGATATGGATTTGTTGAGTAGTTGAGATGTCTTCTCTTATGATTTGGGTGTCAATAAGGAGTTATTATGTCCTAATTTTCTTTTAATGTATTAGTTGCATTTTATTTACTTATTTTTGGCATATCATATTATTTGCATGTTGATTTCTTTGGCTTGATTATTGGATCGTCTCTTGGAATTTCTATCATTTGAACTACAACATGCTAGTGTGTCTTTTTTCAATTGGATTTATATTTTACTTAGCTGTGAAGTTAACAGGATGTGCATTTGTTCCCTTTTCTTCAACCTGAATTTCAACATTTGAATATTTTTATATTTCATTCTTGAAAATTGTTGTACTTTTATATTTAATGAATTATTATCCTTCTTAAGCTTCTTAATTTGCATAAGTAATTTTCATAATGGCCCTTAAGGTGAGATATTTCTTCATTTTTGTTTGTGATAATCTTGTCAACTTCTTTTTGCATATTTTTCATTAATTTTTTATTTTCTTAAAGAATGTTTTGAGATGTCTTTTATGTCTTCTGATGTTACTAAATCTAGCTCCAATGTAATGTCCTGTAGTATTCTTTTTTTCTTCTTATAGGAAAATGTCAAAAACTTATTCTTCATATAACATAAAAGGCCCTGTAGTATTATTTTTTTCTTCTTATAGGAAAATGTCAAAAACTTATTCTTCATATAAGATAAAAGGCCCTAGTGGTTCCATTTAGGGTGAACCCGGAATAATGTCACTATCATCATGAAATAAATATTTAATGGTGAATTGCAAGACAAAAGTATAATCATTAATACTTAATTGTAAATTTCTTATGTCATCTTGTTTTTTATCTGTGTCTATCGTTTTAATTATATTTGACTCACGATTCACTAAGTGTATAACACATTCAGTACTAACATAATTTTCATCTTGATTAGATGTAATAGAGATAATAACATCCCTTCCTGCAATTATTCCTTTCAGTTTAAATAGTACAAATTAGTTTTGCTAAAAGTTTTACAAAATCTTCCATTACTAGTCTCCATTTTACTTTTTCAGGCTTTGTAATATTTTAGTTAATGTTTTAACACTTCTGTGATTTAGGTCTTATTGATATACCCTTTACCAACTTCAAAATAACTAATTTCACTTAAACTTTAGCCCCTCGTTGAAGAGTAACACCTTTTTTCAATTTCAAACTTTAAAAATGATAAATGCTTTTTTTTCAAACCCAATATTTTTTAATAATAATAAAGTTTTAAAGTTCTTCGACTTTAAATTAGAACAACGTCACTAATTCCCTTTAACTCCTTGGATAATTTTCTCCACGTAAAAAGATATAACTTATCATTCATGTAAAGCGACATTTGCATTTTTTTCTTTACCTTGCAAATACCATGAGAAATTTCCATGGGTTGCTAAACCCATGATTTTGTAAACCATGAATGGAAATTAATGAGGAATCAAGATTATCTTATCTACTCTTCCTTTTCTTATGTGTAATTTTACAAATATTTGGAAAAAAAATATTTTTTATTTTCCCGTGCATTTTTTAAGAATCATTTGAAACCTTTATATATATATATGAACATTTTTCCCACAACCCTAGAATATTTTGCAAAACTTTTACTTTTTTCTTATTTTTTGTTAATTACAATAATAAGAGTTGCCAAAAGCTTAAATATGGTCAATGACCTCGATAATAGGGAGGGCCCAAAAATTTTACCAATGGATGGATCAAAAAATTAATCTCTAATATCAAACAATACAAACAAATTTCCTTATCACACAAAATAGTCAAAATGCGTGGAATATAAAGAAATACATGTGGACAATATATAAAAAATATATAAGTAATTGATGGTATAAAATATGATGATGAGGGTACAATTAGGGTGCCATATATATATATATATATATATATATAAGAAAGAGTTCTCATTCATAAGAGCCTTGTCCTTTGGGACATGTCCTATCATAATTATTAATTATATTATATTAATTAATTATCATTATTATTTATATTTATTAATACATATTTATGTTGAAGAAAGTCTTTTGGATTAATCACATTGTTAGTATTTGGTCGATGTTTCGAACTAACTAATGTGGTTCATCCTCAGGACAAGGTGAGAAATCCATGGATTAGAAGGTTATCCTATCTCTAAGGTTCATCTCTTGTATATCCAAGGAATCACAGATAGGATTTCCCATATCCTTAAGAAGATTAATGTCTATTCTTCGTTAAAACCTCTCAATACCATTAAAAATTCTCCTAGATCTGTTAAAGACCCTATTGACCCTAAGGACTTGAAAGGGTCTACCTTGTTCCCTACTCCTGTGGTATCCCCTACATTGGAGAAATAGGTAGATCTATTAAACAGAGAATCAATGAGCATGTAGTAGACATTAGATGCATTTGCTCCTGCTCATCAGACTTAGCCGAGCATGCAGAAAAATCGAAGCACCATGTCTGCATTGAAGAATCCAAAGTTATCGCTAAGGTAGATCACTTCCACCACAGGAATCATAGGGAGGCGATTGAGATCGAAAGGTATGACAAAAATCTTAATAGGTATGACGGTTGGAAATTGAGTAAGAGTTGGAATCCAACTCTCTCATCATAACTCATCATCCCTTTCTTCTCCTCTCTCCTCTTTATTTTCTTTTTGGTTTATTTTCTTCTCATTTCTGCCTTGATCCCCTATTATTATTATTATTATTAGATATAACTAAAATTTATTTGCATACAATATAAAATAACTAGTATTATTTTTCTAGTTAACTTTTGACTCTAATTTGATTTAATTTATCATGGCTACATTTTTGAGGGACTTAATTGTCCCTATATCAAATAATATAAACTTGATATTATTAATAAATTAATAATTATTGAATTATATTGGGAGTAAATATTTTAAATTCATAACAACTAGTTTTCTAATATGAATAAGTCAACCCCTAACAAATAAGATGATATAAATTATTAATAAATAATTACTTTACACAAATCGATGATATTGAAATACAATATTTCATATTTAATTATTCCTTAATAATTATTTTTTACTATATATAGAATATTTTAATAAAATAACTCCTTACCACTAATTCCCAAATAATTATTTTCTTTACCTATTAACTAATTCACCAACAGCTAATTTTTAACGGCTAACTCTGGGCAATGTTGCATCCTTACTATTTATTCCTTCTGATCAATGGATTTCTCACCTTGTCCTAAGGATGAACCACATTAGTTGGTTCAAAATGTCAACCAAATACTAACAATGTGATTAATCCGAAAGACTTTCTTGTGCATTATGGATCACAAAAGTCTTAGATCTAACATATTTATGTTCATAACAAAGGTACACTTACCATTCCTATAATCATGCTTTCATTTAATGTTAGGGGCAGTCTAATGTGGATCATTGGTTGAGTTGGATGATTGACCACTCATTATTATATCCTTGTTATCTCACTTTACCAAGGGGATTGTCTGTTTCCCCTAGTCTAGTGTGACCACCCCTGAGGTTTGTATTTCCATTATTCAGGAGGGGTACGAATATGAAGTATTGATTTATATAGCATGTCCAACATATCCTATACTTGTCACTTTCCATATGTCCTTGATATCCACTTCCATACTTTGGGTTGATCATCATTTGTAAACGACACTCGCACCCTTATCTATAAATGTAAAAATGAAAAAGATGGTTTAGAATAAAAATAAGTATGTGGGAAAAATCCTAGCTTGAGTTCTATCATCCTCATTAGACATCAACTAGTTTCTAAGCATATCACACTCTCTCTAAATAAATAAATAAATAAACAAAAACAAAACATAGATGCCCCAACCTTGATGAGCAATATACCACTACATATTTAAAGGGCATGGAACAAGCATTAAGTAGGTTGGTCACCCAAGTTAAGAAAAAGCCAAAAGAAAGATCACTAAATTAAAGGGCACACTAAATGGGTGGTAAAAATAGTTCGATAGAAGGGGTAACTTAGTCCTCCATGATTTCTCCCTCTTAGCATCATTACATTCAAGACGTTGGACCTATATCAACTTGCACCAAGGTAATGGCATCTTCCTTAAAGTATTTTCCATTACATGAACACATTTATCACATACACTTATGTTGCACATTGTTTCATTGATGTCAAAAGGTTGTCCGAGCAGCAACAATATCATTCATGGGTTCAAAGAAGCATTATGATCGTTGGACACCTTACATACCCTCAACAGGTTAGGTCCAAGGACGTTTGAATTTTATTGAGTTTTTTACAAGGTTTTGAATCACTAATGATCCTATAAATATCATGATTGTGTAGGCCTCATCGACACCTTTTCAATGGTATATCCTACTCTCGAAAACTCCTCCTAAATGATAAGTTATGGCCATTTGAAAATCAATGTTAGTTGTGTTGAAAAATATAGGGCATAGAGATTAGATGATTTCTCTTGTAATGATAATTGCTTGTGAGGACTTTTTATTTTTTCTTAATTAGATCATTCTTTATTTGTTCTTATTCATCTAACATCTACCAAACCATTAAGAACAATGAGACAAAGGACACAAGATGTAGGAGATCATCCAGGGCCAAAACCTCTCCAAGCTTGAGAGGAAAACCCAATGAATTCTTCTTCTTATAGAATCTTCAATAGATGAATTCAAAGACCTAGGCCCTAGACTAAGAACCCTTCCAAGACCAGTTAAATGCTCCTTATTTGAGTATCCCTTCTTTCAAGTCCTGCAATTGCACCTTTGACTTGCCCAGAAACTGCAACTTCAACTTATCCAAAAACTGCAACTTCGACTTGCCCAAAAACTGCAAGTTCGCCTACAACCAGAAACTGCAATTGAAAATTTGATTTTTCCTAGAAACTGCAACTTTTGTTCTTCACTTAGGTAGATTCTCTCTGCTCGAGAATTCAGCTTCTAGAACAATTCTTCTTGGTGACCGAACTTCACTTCTGCAACTCGGCTTTACTGCAACAAAATGTGCCCTAATTCCTTTGCACGTGTGGATAGAAGTAGCCCAAAAATAAAACCCAAAACTTCAACTTGTTCTCCTTCCTTCGATCTCCTCTTCTTCGCACTTATTTTCGTCTCTATGATCAAACTTGTGTAGGTGAGAGTGTCTCCTCCAAATGAGGCTGAGTGCCCCATATATAGGCTTCCTTGTGCCTCCTATTAAGCTTACTTGACATGTTATTAGGCCGAATTGTTGCTCTATTAGGACAACTTGATGCTTGCATGATTGACTTGGTCTTGGAGGATATTTGGACTCTAATTTGACTTAAGTAATTTTCTTTACAATATGTAACATGCCCACAAGGTTCATTCATACATGACAATGACTCAATGACTTTATAACAAACCTATAAGAACTCAATGGGTGCTTTGACCTATAAAAATAAATTCTCTTGAGCATGAAACCATGCCTCGAAAATCACAATAATAAATTTATTTTTATCTTTTCATTAAATACATAAAATCATGATTACATATTTCATTATGAAGATCGAACCTAGTTACATATTTCAACACTCCCTCTTAACTAGGGAGGTATTTGGTGGGCTCCAATATTGCAGAAATAATGCTGCAACTCCTGGGACTCCCGTCTTTACTTTTATCAACCCGGTAGTTCGTAACAAACTTGGAAGCGATGGTGTTGTATGCACAAGTACTAGCTCTTGCTGCAGCTGTCACTTGGTCAGCTGGCACAAGTCCGCTAGGGGCTTAAGCCAACTTCTATGAGCTTTTAGAAGAAGCTTTTTAACTGATGGATGAAAGCTAACTCAAAGGAAGATAATCTACTTGCGGAAAGAAACTGAAAGCCAAGAAGTAACGCAAACCCTAGCAAACCCTAATTCTACCAACTAACCCTACTGGTGCAAAGGAAAGGATGAAAACTATTGAAAAAGATGCCATTACTTCTACAAAGGTAAAATGCACATGCCTATGCTATCTCTATCTGAAGAACACATCTTTTTGTATTTTTGAATAAGTTTTTGAATTATCATGCGTGTGCTTTTAACTGGCTTTTTACTGTGTAGGGGTGGATCGAGGAGGAGAAAGGCTTGGAAAAGGTTGGGAAGGTTCAAAGGGGGTCTAAGGAGTCCCTAACACCCTTCCAGAGAGTTTCACAAAGTTCGGCTATCAAGAAACCTCATTTGTGAGCTTCTACAGGAAGTCTGCAGGGGTTCTACAGGATGTTTCAGAATTTCTACAGGATGTTCAGAAATTTCTACAGGATGTTCTACGATTGGATTTTGGATGATGGGTGAGTGAAAGAGGATGCATGAATGGATAGGGAGGTAAGATAGGGGTCTGAAATGACTTAGTGACAGAGGGGTGAAGTGATAAGAGGGTGTGGAAAGCTAGCTTGTCTTAAAGAGGGCTGAGGCAACGGAAGGGCAAGAAGGTAGGGTGACATGGGTAAAAGAGTAGTTGTGAGACGAGGGACCTAACTTGGAGATGGAGCAGTTGGCCTGGACGAAGCTTATATGGACGAGAGAGTGATGGAGATGCACCGCACAGTGTATACTTAACCAAATCAAACATGTCCTGCACACAATCAAAATATTAACTAATCTATCCTAACTGTTAATGAAACCAATGAACAACAGCTTTATTCCTAAAGAGAACCATGTACAGCACTTAAGTAAAGAAACATTCCAAAAGATCTGAACGCATGACTAACTCCTACAAATGAAAACATTGCACCAAAGATTGCATGGGTAAGCAACCTAGTGTTTTTGTTGGGCAGCACTGTCGGCAATTCCAGCCCCTAGGAAGAGGTGAAAATGAGAGTGCAGGCAACCCTTTTATGGAGCTCTTATCAATTCTTATCTCATTACTCTATTATAGACATCTGAAGCAACTCTATTTTTCAACAATGACCTACTTAACCACACAACGAAATCTAACTCAACAAACTGTGTTTCAAATGCATACAAGGAAAATCATAATGCTGAAAGGAAATATATCAATACAAAGAAGGAGGCCCTAGGCTCTCAGGTTGGGCCCAACCCCGAGAGCTATGGCTCCTCTAGAAACTCAGAGCTGAGATCAAATCTGACTGCTTCCCATTAAACAATAATAATCATAACTCAAGAGTCATGCCAATAATGGCTACAAAAGAACAAAACAGAGCTGGCAGCTTGTAGTGCAGAATGTGCAAAAGTTTTTCAAAAGTCCTCTTCAAAGGCTGAAGCCTTATCATTTATACACCACGAGGCCCAAGCTGGCCTCCTAAATCTATGGGACTTGGCTGACCAAACTGGGAGTGAACAGCTGCTTCCACAAAATCTATTTGGCTGCCTTCTAGATCCGGTTTTGGTAGCCTTTGGAGCTCGGAGTTGGGGGTGAAGATCCCGAGGAAGGATATTTAATGCCATAGACAACCCCCTACAATTCCTCAACCCCAGCTTGGCTGTCTCCTAGCCCTTGTCTGCTCGGTTTTGCTCCAACATGTGTCAAAAAATCCTGAAATGAGCACGTGTTAGCCACCTAGGAATAGTGACTACCCTTATTCGTACAAATGACATAAACAGACTAAAAAATGATGCATAAGTTATGAAAAATGAAGGATTGAGCAAGGGTAGTTAGGCCAAATGAGCCCAAAATGTTACCAAATTTGGGGCTCATCAGTATGCATAACCCATACAAGGTACTTGGACATTCTCAATGTAAAGAATTCTTATAGGAAGAGTTGGATTAGTAATCCATCTATTTAGCATCATATTATCCATCATTTTCATATTGCAAGGCCTTGACTAATAGCTCTATCTCTCCACAAGATTAGAGAACAATGTTGGCAAGACCAATGATTCATAGACACCTTCATAATTATCTCTCTCAGAACATACCCCACCTGAGTTCTCTCAAAGTATGTTCCCCCAGAACTATTATTATCTTGGATTCCTAGTCCTCAAAGAATATCAGTCATATACGACTACTCTCATCTTGGATGCCCTAACACACCCTCAAAGAGTATTAGAAGCCAGATGCTTACCCAATCGTCCATTCTATCTTCCCAAGTGAAGAAAATAATTATGTGTCTATCTCTCCCCTTAATTAGGGAGGATATACATGCTCCAATGAAGGAATGTACTCATTCCTACAAAAGGAATGTACCTAAGCTCCCTCTTGGCTTAGGAATTTGCTTCCAATTTTCTACCAAGTTAGAAACTTGTTTCCAGACTCCCTCTTAATTGGGGACCTACAACAACTATTTAGGTGGAGATCATGGGACAACAAACACCTTGAATAACTCCTCCTTACGATGTCTTAAACTTCTTTTCTTTATTCAGGAGTCTTCATATTTTTGGGACTTCTTTGTAGGGCATCAACCATCCATCACTTTCATCCATGAGTCATGTTAGTCATGTCATCATTCCTGACATTGGAAAGTGATTCATTAGTCCATATATGGCCTTCCTTCATGCCACGTTTCCTTAAGGACCTTTCATCCTACCACATGATCGTCATTTGTAGAAGAATTCCATAGCTCTTACCTTAGCATCCTTGCATATTACCAACCATATATTGTTCAAAAATATAAAATGAACATCAAATCAAGGTTACCTTTTTTATGTTATTTCATCATGACATCTTCTTGTTTGCATCAACATCATGCATACATATTGACACATCTCCAAAATATATACATTGTCAAGGGTATCTTTCTTTTTCATACCTCATCAAGGTCTTCATATCTTTCAAGGATATATCATAGTCAAATATTTCAGTCCTTGGATGTTGATTGCCTTCTCCATAATTGCATTTTTCATGATCTCTTCCTTTCTTTTTTCACACATTTTCTTCTAGGAACTTCCAATCAGAGTTCCTCTAAATTTTTCAACCACCTCATATTTCATATGAGGACATATTATGTTGATTTCATCTAGTCAATGTGTGACCCATGCCTTCCTGCATCCTTCCAAAGGAGGAGATCCTTTCTTTTGATCATGCTCTCGAAGTAGAGCATTCATAATATCTTCAACCATATGACATGACTTAAAATATATATGTGCATACATACCTCATTTCTCCCTTTAGGTGATCCAAACTTCCTTCAACAACTTCATTTATTGAAAGAAATTAAATCCCTTGACTAGCGTCACTTCTTTTGACATCATACCATCATCCCTGAATTCCATATAAGTTGGAATTCTTGGTGAGACACTTGCTTCTTCCAGTAGGTGCACCTTCCAATGAAGATTCCAACAGAGGATCTTGATCATCCTCATCCAGCAAATGCTCCTTTTGAATGATGTATGATGAGCTCTATGCTAGATGACTTTATTTTTCCCATAAGTATTACTTATGCTTCTAATGAGTTTACCAAGAGCTATATCCTTCTATAAGTGACAACCATAGACTTTTATTTCAATTATCTTTCATGCTTCTTTATGATGATGTCACGAACTCTTGATTTCAATATTATGGTTCTATGATGTTGTCTCCTAACATGATGCATCACATCATGCTTCTAATGACTCCTAATATGATAGTTATACTCTATAACAAAAAACAGAAACTTGAGAAGAACTAGGTGAGGCAAACTTATCTCAATAATAGTAGAGATCGTTTACTTCCTCCTTGAATTTCTTCTTTTCAGCTTCTTCCACTTCTTTCATTAGGGTAATTTTGAGGTCTAAAATGGGCCTCCTAAAAAAATTATAAAATAATAATGGAAATAATAAAATAAGATTAGATTACATCATCAAATTTTAGACGGAAAAAAGAAAAAACTATTTTTTCAACTCGTATTTTCAACTTATCTCCCTATGGGTTTACTCAAATTTCAAGTGCGAAAACATGTTGGATGTAGAATTTGATTTCCCATCTAAGGAGTACCCATATTGCATACTTTCGATAGACCCTACTACACGAAAAATGATAAATACATGAAAAACATGATTGCAATCATGTTTTTTCATGTATTTCTCATTTTTCATGTATTTGGGTCCATCGAAAGTATGCAACATGGGTACTCCTTGGATGAGTAATTAAATTATGCATCCAACGAGTACTCCCACTCAAATTTGAGTAAAATCTTAGGGAGATAAGTTGAAAATACAAGTTGAAAAAGTAGTTTTATTATTTTATTATTTTTTAATATTTTTATTTTTACCCCAAAAATGGTGAATTATCCCCCATGGTTGACATCGTCATATTGAATCCTATTGCCTCTTATAAATTTTATTCTGGTTGTACATCTTTCTTAGGAGGCCCATTTTAGACTTCAAAAGTTCTTTAATGAGTGATATAGGCTTCTTCCCTTCTTCGTTTATTGTTGTCGTTCTTAAGCTTAGGATAGTCTCTCTTTTGGTGCCCATATCCTTGAAATCCATAGCATTGGATCTAAGACATATTAACCTTCTTCTTTTTCTGAGGACCAAACTTGCCAAATTTCCCTTTGCTTCTTGACATGACAACAAACGTTTGACCCTGCTCATCTGATCCTGTATCACTTTTTTCCTTCAATTTTTTTTCTTCAATCTTACATAGTGACCAAAAATTATTAAATGGGATAGAATTATCCTCTTCATAGGCCTTTGATACAAGGTTCCCTTATTCATCAATTGGAGCATTTAAAACAATGGTAATCATTTATTTATCGGATATCATATTTCCTAGATCTTGAAGTTGATTCCTTATTTGATATGTTTTTGTGAGACATATAGATATCCCTTCATCCTTTGATGCTTTCAATTTGTATAGATCAAATCTTAGTGATATGATTTTTCCTGTCGTGATTTCAGAGAATATTTCTACTAGCTTATCATATATCCCTTTTGATGTCTCCAACTCTGCTACATATGGGATGAGGGAATCCTTTATGGATTCTATAAGAATCCTTTGATCCCTTAGATCATTGTTCATATATTTATAGAGCGCTTTCCCTTTAGATCATTTGGAAACTTTTCCATTGACATGATCAATAACTTCATTTTCCTTTAGGACTAAGTCTATCCTCCTTTTCCATGCAAGGAAGTTCGATGACCCAACCAACTTGATGATCTCCTTATAAAATGAAGTCATTTTACTCAATTTAATTATAGGAATAAAGATACCTACTTGTCAAGTGAAGATGAATTCTTCAACTTGATCCCTTTGTTGATGATGATTGATGACTTCTTAATGATGTCTTGATTTTTCTTGGATTATCTTCTTCAAGGATAAGGATTTTATTTTGAGATGAAATCATTTGCTTCAAAGAGAGGGATATTGATGACAACGCCTTTGATTTACCTACCCTTAGATGAGTAGTCTTCAATATGCTTCAAATCCAAGTCCTTCCTTTCTTGAGTAGAGATAAGGTCTTTGAGATCTCCTTCTTTGAGGTGATGATTGATTGTGGATCCAAAGAATGATCCTTTGATCGAATTAGGGTTTTGACTTTCTTCAAGATGATGATGTAAGGGCCTTGTCTTTGAAATAACTTGGAGATGAGGGAATCCTTTTTATGCTTTGATGTCCTTGATACTTTTCTGAAACTTTGACCCTTGATTGTTCTTTATTAAGCTGCCATTCCTTGACTTGTTACCTTAGCTCTAAAACCATGTTGAAAAGTCTATGGCATAGAGATTAGATGATTTCTCTTGTAATGATAACTACTTGTGAGGACTTTTTACCTTTTCTTAATTAGATTCTTCTTGTACTTAATTATTGTTATGTGTTATTCTTCATCAAATAGCTACCAAAGCATAAAGAACAATGTGACAAAGGACACGAGATGTAGGCGATCATCCAGGGCCAAAATTTTCCAAGCTTGACAGGAAAACCCAACGAATTCTTCTTCTTATAGAATTTTCAATTAATGAATTCCAATACCTAGACCTTGACAAAGAACCCTTCCAAGACCAATTCAATTCTCCTTATTTCAACAACTCTTCTTTCCAACAACTTCGACCTATCCTGCAACTTCACTTCTGCAACTTGGCTTTACTGCAAATAAATGTGCCCTAATTCTTTCTCACATGTGTTGATTTTTACAGTACCTTTGACAAGTTGTTTCCCATGGGTTAGTCTCTACCTAGGTAAAAGTGTCCAAAATAATTATTTTCCTAAGTGTGACTTTATAAAGTGAAAGTGACTTTATAAGTGGTAAATTCAATGTTAAATTATAAAGTGAAAAGTGACTTTAGACATAAAGTACAATGTGGGTACTTTATTTAATGGGTGAGCTAAAAAATACAAAGTGAGAATTAAATGCACATTTATTCTCATCCCTTGATCTAAATGAATCTGAGCCATTAGATCTTAGGGTTGCCCAAAAGTCATTTAGGGAAACAAAAGGGGGAAAAGAAAAGAGAGATTGCATTCATTCTTCATGAGTGGATTGGAGAAAGGACACTGAGAGCTGGAGAAAAGTTCTGAAGGAGAAATTTGTTGCAGCAAGCTGAAGGAGTTATTTCTGGGCAAATTTGGGCAGAAAAATTGAGGCATAGAAGACAACAGAAGGTACAATACAAACAACATTTAATGATGTGAGTTGCACACCATTCGAAAGAAGTTCTTGAGAAAAAAATACGTACATTTCATACAAAGGTATGGAAATCCGTACAGTCCATACAGAATCTGTACAATATAGTTCGTGCAATCATATTCGTATACTACATATTTACAACTTCAAGTGGGCACGGAAGTTGAGGCAAAGTGGGAATGGTTTTCAAGAAGTTTTGGGTTGAAGAGATAAGTTGTATTTTGTTGTTTTGTTTTGTCTGTAAATGTATTTTTCCTGAACTTGAAAGATAAATAAATTTGAAGAGCTCTCTAACAGGTTTTTCCCAGAGAAGATTGAAGGGGTTTTTCCTAGGTCTAAGTTGACCAAAAATCTGTGTACTTTTATGTTTGTTGCTGGTCTGTTTATGTCCATATTTATTATCAGCATGTGTTGGCAATCCCATGCGTTTTAATCTGAAAATTTCATTTCCAAAATTCTATATGTTGAATGTATGTTTAGGGAAAAGGGCATTTAACTAAATGGGAGTGATAAGGTGAAATTAATACCGAGTTGGGATTGCATGAAACATTTTTTAGTCATCAAACTTTGACATGGTATCAGAGAAGCAGGCTGAAAATTATAGTTTGAACAACAGAGAGTAGTTTGGGACAGCAAACAGTGGTTTGAACAACAAACTAAATTTTTGGACAGCAAACTGATATTTTGGGACAACAAGGTGAAATTTCACACAAACTAAATTTTTGGGATAACAAGCTGAGATGGAAAGTTCATTTCTCCATTTTCATGGTTTTGTAAATTTTGGACAACAATCTTGGACATGTTCTTAAGGATATAGGATAGACTGGATGGGATATCCAACTCTGTCATTTGGAAGGGAAAAATTCAGACAGTGTTTGAGGAGGTAGTAGTTTGGGACATAGTGCGGCAAGTGGTTGTACCTCCTACTGCTATAGATGAACTTGTTGAATTCACAAAAAATAATGCAAAGGAAAAAAGTATTTTGATGGACAATTTGAAGGATCATGTAGTTCCTTGGGTGAGAGGAAACACATATGCATATCAGATGTGGACAGCTCTAACCACTCTCTATCAGAGTACCAATGAGAGCACGAAGATGGTTCTCAAAGAAGAATTGAAGAACATTAGGATGACAAAGGCTGAAAGTATAGTTCATTATCTTGGCAGGGTCAAACAAGTAAGTGATGATTTCACTGTTATTGGTGAGGCAGTTGCACCCACAGAGTTAGTCAGGATAGTTGTAGCGAGGCTTCCTGAGTCTTGGGACATATTCTGGTATGATTGTTTGAGGCATGAGATACAGAAGACTGGCAGTGGTGGGGTGAACATAATAGATGAGGAGGATGTAGCCTTGAAATCCAGGGGGGAAAAAGGGAAGGCCAAGAAAGGGGCCTCATCGGATGGGGCTAATGGAAAGGAGAAGAAGAAGAAGAAAGGTATGGATATGTCCAAAGTCAAATTTTGGGCATGTCAGGAGATGGGACACTATGCTGCTATGTGTCCTGAGAGGAAGAATAAGGGGAAGAAGGGTATTGTAGTTTCAGTAGAGGTGGAGATGACTGCACTATGAGAGTTTTTGGTGTGGGGAATATGACCTTTGAGAGGGAGTTTTTTCCTCCTTTGAAGGTCATGGATGTTTTGTATGTTTCGAGGATGAACAATAACTTGATTTCAGTGTCTGCTATGGAGGAGAAGGGGTTTGACGTCACTTTCTCAAGAGGGTAGGTATTGATGTATCCCAGGGGAGCTTCCATCACTTCGGCCAAAGTGATTGGATTCCATTATGGGAAACTATACAGGTTCAGTTTTCAATCAGCAGGAGCATTGGTGAGTAGCAAATTTGGTAGCACTCACACTAGTACCACCAGCAGTAGAGACTTGTGCAAGTTATGGCACCGAAGGATGGTGCATATGCATCATGGAGCTTTAAGAGTAATGAGGGAGATCACTACTGGAATTCCTGATTTCAATGTCAAGCATTATGAAGCCTGCAAAGGGTGTGCTTTGGGCAAGTACACCAAGTTACCATTCCCAGTGAGCGACAATAGATCTACAGGTAAACTAGACTTGATTCATATTGATGTTAGTGGTCATATGTCTCATGTGTCTTTGGGTGGTTATGAGTATTATGTTATATTCATTGATGACTACTCTAGGAGGACTTGGATATATTTCTTGAAGACCAAGGTTGAGGTATTTAGTCACTTTAAAGAGTTCAAATCTCTTATGGAAAAGCAGACATGTAGGAATATTCGGTTCTTGAGGTCAGAAAATGGTGGTGAGTACATCGATGGTGGGTTTTCTTTCTTTTGTGCACAAGAGGGCATTAGGAGATAGTTCACGGTTCCTTACAACCCCCAGGAGAATGAGGAGTCTGAAAGGAAGAATCGATCTATTGTTGGGGCTTCTAGAGTGATGATTCATGATCAGGGGTTGCCTTTGTTTTTGTGGGTTGAGGCCTACAACACTGTTGTTTATCTTCAAAACATGAGTCCTCACAAAGTATTGGGGAATATGACTCCAGAGGAGGATTTCACTGGAGAGAAGCCTCATGTGGGACATCTTTTTATCTTTGGATGTCTCACATATTCTTATATCCCCAAGGAGAAGAGGATGAAGATGGAACCCATGGCAAAGAAGGGTATCTTTATGGGTTATAGTGAGACTTCGAGGGCCTATCAGATCTTCATTCCTTCTAAACTGAGAGTGGTGATTAGGAGGGACATGAAGTTCGAGGAGGAGAGGACCTATTGGAGATCACTGGAGTATGATGAGAGAGAGTCACAGACTTCTCCTCAGTAGGGATGTCAGGGATAAGGAGTAGGACCTCAGGGTTCTGGATCGACTGGTATAGGAGGTACTTCAGTGTTAGTGACATCTAGGGCACCAGTGGTAATTTCAAAAAGAACTTCTTTAGGGATTCCATTGGTACAAAGTTCACATGGCACTTCAGCTGACACAGACATAGGTGCCAATATAGGTTCTTCAAGGATAGGTGTTGTTACAGGCACACCAGGATTAGTTGGCAGACTTGCAGGTTCACTAGACTGGGGGGCATAGGATGACATTCCCTATGGGGAAGATTATTCAGGGAAGAGGAGGTCCAAGTGGCTTCAAGACACCTTGAATGAAGCGGAGTACATTGGTCCTACGAAGAGGGTGAACAGGGAGAGTGTGCCACCTGAGCGGTTTTGCAGTAATGTAGCCAAGGCTACTAGCATTGTTGACTCTGAACCTACTAGCTATGAGGAGGATACCAGCCAGGAGGTATGGAGATAGGCTATGGTGGAGGAGTATGCAACTATTATTAAGAAAAATGTATGGGAAGTGGTGCCTAGGCTTGAGGGAAATTCAGTTGTGACTTCCAGGTGGCTCTACAAGATCAAGCATGTTGCAGATGGTAGAATTTAGAAGTTCAAGGTGAGGTTTGTGGCTAGAGGGTTCTTACATATAGAGGGAGTTGACTATGATGATACCTTCATTCATGTAGCTCAGTACACTTCTATCTGGTCCCTTATTTCTATTGTTGTAGAAATGGGTTGGCATATGGATGTGAAGACTGCATTTCTGAATGAAGTTATAGAGGAGGAGGTGTATGTTTAGAAACCATAGGGATTTTAGGTACTTGTGCGGGAGACCCATGTATGTCATTTGAGGCGAGCACTCTATGAACTTAAGCAAGCTCTGAGAGCTTGGTATTTGAGGATTGATACTTACTTGCAGCAGATGGGTTTCACGAAGAGTGATGCAAATCCAAACCTATACTACATTGTTGTAGAGAATGATCCGCTCATTCTTGTGTTGTATTTTGATGACTTGTTCATTACTGGGGCAAAGAGACTAATTAGTGGTTGCAAGGAGGATCTTTCTATGTATTTCGAGATGAAGGACATTGGGTTTATGCATTAATTTTTGGGTCTTGAGGTGTGGCAGTAGGAGGGGCATATCTTTCTGGGGCAGGGGCAATATGTTGTGGACCATTGTAGATCCATGTCTACACATATTATCACCAACTCAAAGAAGATTCATGCTTCATATTCTAGTTTGGTGGATCTCACATTGTATAGGCAGCTTATTGGGTCCTTGATATATCTGGTCAACCGTAGGCTAGATATATTCTTTGCAGTGAACACACTTAGCCAATTCATGGGTGAGCCCAGGAGGGTGCACTAGGTAGCTGCAAAGCACATTCTTCACTACATGCAGGGGACTATTAATTATGGTATAGACTATAGGTGGGGAGATGGATTGAGGTTGGCAGGTTACACGGATGCAAATTGGGCACGTTGTGCTTCTGACAAGAAAAGAACTTCAGGGTGTTACTTTGGATTGGGTTCGGCAGTTATGTCGTGGTTCAGTCAAGAAAAAGTCATTTGCATTGATCTCTTCTGAGGCTGATTATATGGCTACTATCTAGGCTAGTTGTGAGGTCATTTGGCTTCGCGAGTTGTTGTATGTCCTATTTGATCAGGAGTTGAGACCGACGGTTAGTCATTGTGATAATTAGAGTTGCATTAAACTCATGGAGAATCCAGTGTTTCATGACAAGTCAAAACACATTGACATCAGATATAATTTCATCAAGGACTATGTCCATAAGGGGGCAGTGAAGTTGGAGTATATATCAATAGATGAGCAAGTGGTCGATGTTCTCATAAAGTCCTTGCCAAGAGTCAAGCATGTCCATTTCAAGGACAAGTTAGGTGTGGTGAGAAAAACTTTCCTCAGTAAGAGGGAGTGTTGATTTTTACTGTACCTTGGACAAGTGCTTTCCCATGGGTTAGTCTCTACCTAGGGAAAAGTGTCCAAAATAATTATTTTCCTAAGTGTGACTTTATAAAGTGAAAGTGACTTTATAAGTGGTAAAGTCAATGTTAAATTATAAAGTGAAAAGTGACTTTAGACATAAAGTACAATGTGGGTACTTTATTTAATGGGTGAGTTAAAAAATAGAAAGTGAGAATTAAATGCACATTTATTCTCATCCCTTGATCTAAATGAATCTAAGCCATTAGATCTTAGGGTTTCTCAAAATTCGTTTAGGGAAACAAAATTGGGAAAAGAAAAGAGAGACTGCATTCGTTCTTCATGAGTAGATTGGAGAAAGGACACTGAGAGTTCGAGAAAAGTTCTGATGGAGAAATTTGTCGCAGCAAGATGAAGGAGTGATTTCTTGGCAAATTTGGGCACAAAAATTGAGGCATAGAAGACAGTAGAAGGTACAGTATGAATAGAATTTAATGTTGTGAGTTTCACACCATTCGAGAGAATTTTTTTAGAACAAAAAAAAGTTTTCACATTTCATACATTGATATGGAAATCCATACAGTTCAGTCCATATAGTCGTATCCATACAATACATATTTTCAGCTTCAAGTGGGCACAAAAGTCGAGGCAAATAGGGTGCAGTTTTCAAGTAGTTTTGGGCTAAAGAGATAAGTTGTATTTTGTTGTTTTGTTTGTCTGCAAATTAAATTTTCTTGAACTTGAAAGAGAAATAAATTTGAAGAGCTCTCTAACAGGTTTTCGCTGGAGAAGATTGAAGGGGTTTTGCCTTGGTCTAAGTTGACCAAAAATCTCTATGTATATTTATGTGTGTTGCTGATCTATTTGTGTCCATATTTATTTTTAGCAAGTGTTGACAGTCCCATGCATTTTAATCTGAAAATTTCATTTCTAGAATTCTATATGTTGAATGTATGTTTATGGGAAAGGGAATTTAACTGAATGGGACTGATAAGGTGAAATTAAAACTGGGTTGGGATTGCAGGAAACTTTTTTTAGTCATCAAATTTCAAAAATGTGTGGAGAGAAGTAGCCCAAAAATAAAACCCAACACTTCAACTTCTTCTCCTTCCTTCAATATCCTCTTCTTCACACTTCCTTTCGTCTTTATGATCGAACTTGTGTAGGTGAGAGTGTCTCCTCCAAATGAGGCCAAGTGCCCTATATATAGGCTTCCTTGTCCCTCCTACTAGGCCTACTTGACATGTTCTTAGGACCTTGTTGCTCCATTAGGCCGACTTGATGTTTGCATGATTGACTTGGTCTTGGAGGGTCTTTTGACTCTAATTTGACTCAAGTGATTTTCTTTACAATATGTAACATGTCCAAAAAGGACATTCATACATGAAAATGACTCAATGAATTTATAACAAACCTATAAGCACTCAATGGGTGCTTTGACCTATAAAAATAAATTATCTTGAGCATGAAACCTGTGCCTTAAGGCTCACAATAATAATTTTGTTTTTCTCTTTTCATTAAATACAAAAAATCATGATTAAATATGTCATTATGAAGACCGAACCTAGTTACATATTTCAACAATTTGGATGCCCAAATTATAGGACCAAACCCAAAAATATTGATATGTTAAAGAGTGTGAACCTTTCAGGCACATGCATGGTTCATTGACCAAATCAACAATAGATATCAGTAGAAAATGCATGACCTTTAACAATGTTAAAGAGTGTGCACCTTTCACTGATTGGATGACTCTAGGAACTAAATACGAAAGTGGACAGTGGATGATTTCAAGAGTTGTGTAACATTTAACATGTCTCACCGACCCAATAGAATTACAACATGTGGCATGCATTCATTAGAGCACAATTGGGGCAATTTTCTATCAACACTTGGCACAGTTTGACTGGATGGGTATAGTGATGTAGGAAACACATGGCCCTCCTACCCCCTCAGTGATGACATGGAAACTCAAGCATGTGGAATCAGAGTGTAGGTCACAAAGTAGTAGCATGTGTGATGTGGAAACAATGTGGTTGGACACATTATTCGCTGACATCAGCATGATGACATGGTGCCACCAGGGACTGCCATGTGGTAGGGACATTTGGCGGGTTTTTATTGGTAGAAAGTCCAAATACAGGTGACACATGGCACCCCTTACGGGCTGCCACATGCTATGATGACGTCACGTTAATTTCATCATGCAAACGACAGTGACCCTAGGAACCGAGTCACATGGCGTGGTCATATGGCGTTAAAATTCAAGAGTTAAAGGTCGGCTCCGAATTTGTGATGTTGGTAGACTCTCAAACCCTGGGACCACCACGTGATTATATATATATATATACATATATATATATATATATATATATATATATATATATATATATATATATATATATATATATATATATATATATATATATATATATAATCGTGGAAAAGAAGAGAGTAAGTGAATGAGTTGATTATGTTTCATGTTCTGCATCAAGGAGTTATGTTTATTTGAATTTTTTTTGGTTCGAAAATTGAAGTGTGAAGGTTTGAGTTCTGAGTTTGTCTATATTCCTACAGTTATGGTTCATTGGATATGGTTTGTGGTTTAATTACTATAATGGATCCTTGATAATAATGATGTATCCCTTGTTTGAATTGTGTGTGAGACGGGGTTTATACATAATGCATCATTGGTAGACACATCAGTCCATCAACATACTTCCATAAATCCCTATGATATTTTGATTGGTTGATTTATCACAAATTTTGAAGTCTTATATGTTGTGAAGGTTAGGTCACATTTTGTAGAGGCATAGCAAAGTATGATACTAAAGGTTGAGGCGAAGTTCCAAAATTGGTCTGGTCCAAGTTTGGCGAAAGTCCAATAAAGATCGATTTTAGAAGAAGTCCAACAACATGTTGCATTTTGGTTTGGTATTAGTTCTGACAATATATAGTGAAAGGGAAGTTTAATGCCTTGTGAAGATCTATCTAATTATGGTTATGGTTATGACTTATTTTTTGGCATGGGATCCATAGCCAATTTTGGCAGTTGACAAACTTGTATGTTGCAGTGAGAATAACTATGGATTGTTCCATTACATGCCTTGCACCGATTGGATATATTGTGAGCTCAGCTACGTAAGCACATTATTGTGACTACAAGTTAGTGATTTGGATTATATGTCTACACAAATTTTCTGGATTCCTTTTTGGCGCTTGACTACACCTATTACACAATGCGCCAATGTGGAAGTTGGGATGCATGTACACGTCGAATGGTTGGATACATCATGGACACATTGAGCTGGCTCCATATTGGTTAGTAAAGCAATATGTTACATGAGTTTTCCTTGTAATATCCACGAGTTCATTCCTCGGCCAATGTGGAAAGAACTTCATGGCATAATCAAATCGAGAGCTTGATAACACGAGAACTTTTGGATAGATTAGTTGTTAATTTGTGCATATTGGGTTACCAAGGGTCTTGAGTTCAATTAGCACCGATAGCAAGTTTGTGTTACACAGGAAAATGACCTCCTCATCAGCTCAAATGAGAAGGAAAAGATGGCTAAAATATTGACCAAGTTCATAGGCCTATTTACCAAGCTAACGCTCTCCATGAACTAGCAATATTCTTTATGAATCTTCCTGGCCATGCATCAGGTGCATTAGTCCCTAGGGTAACTCTGTTTGTTGCCTTGGGAGGTGTGTTAGTCAACTTAAGTGAGTTTCTGTAGGTAAAAGGATCAAGTTGACCGAATAATATCCCTATATTCACTCCTATGTCAGCTCATAAAGTAGGGAAACATCCAGATTCAACCTGTTTGGGGGCATTTCTATTCCTAATGGAGTTTATAAACAGGGAAAGAGTGATAACGCATGGAAACATCTCTGATTTTGCCCAAAATTGTAGAAATTCCCACTGTAGATCAACAGATTATGCAATATAATAAAACACAAAACAAGATCTACTTCTACAACACTTTGCGGAAGCTTAATCGAATTGAGCAAGATCAAGAGAACACATATAAATGAGAATGAGAAATCAATCACACATAACACAAAAGAAATAACCCGGGGAAAGCGTCAACCTAAAACCCCAATCTCTGTATTATCATACAAGTGGAAATCTTGTTCAAGTTACAAAAAGAATCATCTCTCAATCTATCCTGCTCTCTCTACAATCAAACAATAAAACTCACAGACTGAATAGACATAGTATATGTCCTCCTCAAGCCCTCCAAGCCTCATATTTCCTTGTGCAGTTTTTCTTGGGGTCCAGTGAAGCCACATGTGTGAATTGGCCTCATCACACTCACAAAACCTGAAGAAGTAACTGTGTAATCCTCAAGGAAAGATTCCTTCTGCATGCAAGGAATATTCACAATGGAATATTCTAGCAATTGATAGTACACTGCCCCTCCATCTGATATCAACTGGGTCTCTGTCTAAACTGACATGCATGAGTTATTTATGAGAAAATAATCATTTATCTGAAGTACAGTAGTTACATGCATGCAAGCATTAACTAACTAAACTTACATTAATTCAACAAACTATTTGAATTAATCTAATTGGACTTGACTCAGTTAATTGAGCCAACTATTTACAACTCATCCTTATCTCTTTAACTGATGGAAAAATTCCTCTTTTAATGGATAAACTATTGCATGTCCCCTCATAGACTTCATGTTTTATTTTCCTTAACTAATTAACTCAAGATGAATTAATTCATTATTTTACAAACAACTGCTAAGATCAAATTCGAATTTTACTTCACTATTTTAGTTCAAGGACTAACTAAATTAGGAAGGTATCCCGAAATGCTATTTTTAGCACTTCCATTTTTTTCATCCCTTGTTGCTATGTTCAACACTGGCTGAATTGTTATTTATAGCAGTTCTATTTTTAGCATTTCTTGTTGCTATTTTCAACACTCCCTCTCAAAAAGAAAGGGATTATCAGTAACCCCAATCCTGTCTTTGTGGAACTCAAACTTGCATTTTGACAATGCCTTAGTCAAAATATCTACATCGTGTTCCTCGGTCAAAACATACAGCAACAACATGATCCTCTTGACCACACAGTCTCGAAGATGGTGACACCGGATATCAATGTGCTTGGACCTGTCATGAAAAACTGGATTCTCAGAGAGTTTGATACAACTCTAGTTATCACAGTAGATCATTGTAGGATCCATTCTCTGGCCAAACAATCCCACTAGAATCTTCTGCATCCAAAAGGCCTCACATGCAGCCTAACTAGCAGCCATGTATTCAGCCTCTATTGAGCTAAGTGAAATTGATCTTTGTTTCCTGTTGTACTAGGAAACTCTAGCTAAACCAAGGTTGAAGATTCCTCTAGAAATGCTCTTCCAATCTGATGGAATCCCTGAAGCATCACTCCCTCTATCCGTCTATACCATAATCCAACCTGAGATGTGCCTATGAGGTATCTCAGCACATGCTTTGCTACCTTCCAAAACAGCTTGGTAGATTGAAGCATAGCTTGACTCAGCTGGTTCACCGCAAAGCATAAGTCGGGTCGTGTGTTCACCAAATACATAAGTGAACCCACCAGCTACCGATAAACAGTAGTAGCTACTACCTCACCTGAAGTAGCATCCTCCTTCCTCCAGTTCCAAGCTAGAGAAGTCTACATGGGCTTACTCTCCATGTGAAAGCGCCTGAGTATCTCATTGGCATACTTGCCTTGAGACACAAATACTTCACCATCTTTCTGCCTCACCTCCATGCCTAGAAAGTAGTGCATAAGGCCCATGTCCTTCATCTCGAACTCTCTTGCAAGGTCCTCCTTGCAAGACTCTATCAGTTGATCATCACCTGTCAAATTCAGATCATCAACATAAAGAAAAATGATCAATGGTTTACCTTCTACCATGATGTGGTAAAGGTTCGTATCTGCTTCACTCTTGGTGAAGCCCAAACCGGTGAAATAGCTGTCAATCCTAGTGTACCAAGCATGGGGTGCTTGCTTCATCCCATATAAAGCCCTCTTGAGTTTGCACACATGTGACTCACGATCGAAGGTCTCGAAACCCTCTGGCTGCTCAATGTACACCTCCTCCTCAATCTTCCCATTGAGGAATGTTGTCTTCACATCCATCTGGTGGATCTTCCACCCCATCTGAGCTAATAGTGCCAACATCGATCTAATCGATGAGTACCTTGCTATGGGAGCAAAAGTCTCATCGTAGTCGATCCCCTCGACCTGTGAGAAACCTCGGGCAACAAACTGTGCCTTATGTTTCTCAACACTACCATCAGCTTCCTGCTTTACCTTGTAAAGCTATCTGGAACTCACCACTGACTTACCCTAAGGTCTTGCGACAACATCCCACACACTATTCCAAATGATAGAGTCGTACTCCTTTACCATTGCATCAACCCAGATTGGTTGTTGCACTATCTCCTCGAATGAAGAAGGTTCGGTATCTACACACTCCTCAACCAGGTCCATGTACCCAGTGTACTGCTCGGGTGACTTCCTCTGTCTGCACTGAGAAGATGGTTGTCCCACATTCTCCCACGCATCTATCATCAACCTGTCAGCTTCCCTTGATCGTTTCCACCCATCTCTAGAAGTCTCAGCATGAGTGGATGTATCCACTCCCGGATCCTCTGCATGCGGTTGCTCTGCATCAATCTGAGGCTCCTCCTCCTTAGGAACTGAAGGTTCCTCCTCTGCATGCAACTTAAGCTCCCTCTCAAGTGATACTTGCATGGCTTTCTACTTGTCGAAATTTATATCCTTGCGTACCACTGTCCTCTGAGTGGAAGGCAAGTACACTCAATAGTTGTGGGGTGTATTCGTGTACCCCACAAGTATTCCCAACTCAGTTGTTGGGTCTAGCTTCTTCCTGGCATCTTTGGTCACATGACAGTAAACTGATTATCCAAAGATTCGGAAGTGACTTACATAAGGTTGCTTCCTGGAATAGGCCTCCATAGGTGTCTTCATTCCCAGTATACGATGTAGGCTTCTGTTCTGCAAGTATACTGTTGTATTGCATGCCTCAGCCCACAAATGCAGTGGTAGGCTTTGGTCATGCAACATTGCTCGAGTTGCTCTCACAATCAATCTATTCTTCCTTTCAACCACCCCATTCTAATGTGGGTTATGGGGTGCCATCAATTCCCTTTTAATTCCTTCTACAGCGCATAAATCTTTAAACTGTTGGGAGACATACTCTCCACCATTGTCGCTACGCAAGGCTTTTATTTTATTTCCAGATTCTTTCTCTGCCAAGGCTTTAAACCCACAAAACCTCAAGAAGGTCTGATCCTTCTTTTGCATAAATTAGATCCAGCATCTACGAGAAAAATCATCAATAAAAATAACATAGTACCTTTGTTTAGCAGTGGAGGCTGTAGAGAAAGGTCCACAAACATCTGAGTGAATTCACTCCAGGATTTCTCTAGCTCTACTGTCTCGATCTGGAAAGGAATATTTCACATACTTACCCAAGGTACTATTGGAAATATTGAGAGGGGAGGGTGAATCAATATTTCTTTTCAATTATTATTTTACCAGTTAAAACATTTATATTCAGAACACAAGATGAACAACAAGAATAAATGATTTTATTAATATAATCTTTGCAATAAAATAGATGCAACATATATATGGTTCGAATTTGTTGCCAAGCACCAACTTGGACTTTTGTGAGGTTCCAACCTCCAGAGCACCAACTTTGTTTTGTCAAGGCACCAACCTTGGACTTAGGAGCACCAACTCCCAGGACACCAATCCTTCCAGTTCTGAGGCACCAACCTCAAAGGCTCCAACCCTCTGCTGTCAAGGCACCAACCTTGGATATAGGAGCACCAACTCCAAGGACACCAATCCTTCCAACTTCTGAGGCACCAACCCCAAGGGCTCCAACCCTCTACTGTCAAGGCATGTTTTATAGCAATGTTCTACTCCCAAAACTCTTCTTTACTGAATTTTGTCTGTTTATAGCTTCACTGTAGTCTCCATGATACAGCATCAATGGCAACCAATCTTCATATTAAGAAGTCTTTAAAACTCTTCATACTGTCCACACAGAGTCTACAAAATCTATCTCATGATGATATCAAATAGCCCTCATGATCTCTGATAATGTCTCCACATAGCTTTAGTGAGTCTACTGTTAGTTGCACTAAGCTCTGCACAAGAACCAACTCTCTGTTTCAAGCCTCTGTTCTCACTGTCATGGTGAATGCTTCCAGCGTGACTACTGGGCACTATTGTTGCTATTGCAATCTCTTACTTCCCAGAAATACATTCAGATATGCTTCAATACCGGTGCTGACTACTGTTCCCTTCAAGCAATATCAAATGAAACTTTATTTATTATATCACAAAATTGTTCTTCAGTATGCATTATGTACCTAATTAATTCATCACAGGTCTGAGTCTTTCACAGGGTAACACAATTAACAGAGTTGCTCTTCCTTCGACTACCTCCTGTCCGGCTGGACCTTCGTCTTCCTTCTGTCCTGCTGGACCTTCAACCCTTTTCTGTTCTACTAGACCTACGGCTTGCTCCTTTCTTCCAGTTCGGCAACTTAACAAAATTTCCTTGTTCTCTGTTTTATATCTTGATACACCTAACCTTTGGCTTCCCTTTTGCTCGCTTGAGCTTTGGCTTCCTTTGCGCTCACTCTTCGGCTTCCTCTGTCTCTTCGGATTCATCAAATTCTTTATAGGACATGTTAATGTGGAAGAGAGGCCGTATTATAATAATATTGCATATGAAAGAAATAACTATATCAGAGAGTCCCCCCTTTTTTCCAATATTCATACAATGGACCCAAACCTATCGGAAGCATTTATTTGAATTTAAGCCCCGGCCAACACATTTATCGGAACCGCAAGAATACATGGAAATACACCCTCTGAACACATAAGGCTGGACTTCAAATGCATTACGCCCGCATCTATAACTTCATCCAGTCCACTCCTCCAATCCTTTCCATAGCGCTCTCCGACCTCTGTATTAACTGATCTCTGATCGACGCTCGGCTTCATCACTATCGGTCATTAGTGGATTAGCCCATTGGCAATCGGCATACCACCACACCATCACTTAACCTGCCCGAAATGCGATCAAATATTAAATCTAAATTGTTGATCTGGCACTTGATCCAATGGTTGTCAATTATTTTGAACATTGTGATTCAACAGATGCGATATTTCAATAGGTCGTATTATAATGTTGTAGCGGGTCCGCATACATATCGCAATCGGTGGTTCGAGGGTGGAAACCCTTTATAACTTTCACTATGAGAGTTCCGATAGGCGGACACGATATAACAATAGGGTAGTTTATAATGATGCAGCGGGTCTGCATATATATCGCATCTATATATTATATACTCTTCTCCTCTTTTCTATAACCTGTTCGAGTTCGTGTATTATCACAATCGGCACTTTCAATGTGGCAAGGATTTACAAGAGTCTTGCGATATGGCGGATTCGATGTAACTTTAAAGTGTATTACAATGGAATCCTCAGGCCTGAGTATTAGCGATCCTCCACCGTTGATCTGCTCACGATCCGACAGTCAACACTTAACCGGATCAACCCAAAACCGTCCATTGATCCTTTGTCGTCGATCAACCCGTGTTGGATCCAATGGCCTGCATGAATTTCAGGTGAGAAATGTGCAAGGGAAATAACCACCCCAAAAAGTGGTTTTCTCTCTCCACCCAAGTGCTACGTGTTTCCCATTGAATGGAATCAGACGCTCTCCTCTAAATACCACTTATCGCCTAGCGTCCACCCAAAAACCACTGCCACTATTACAAACCCGCTTATAGTTGTTGAACGCGGATACACAGAGTAATGATTCTCCACTCCAATAGCTCTTTCCACTCTTCTCTAGTCTGATATGGCTCCACGATGGCTTCCGATACACTTCTCCAATAGCTCTTCTCTGATATTCCTCCTCTATCTCATGATAAGGCTCCTCTGTTAATGGCTCTTCCGCTGGCTTCTTCTCCTGATGCGTGTTCCTCTATGTTCCTTCTAGTGAACAATATGGCTCCTCTATTAACTACTCTTCCACTTATGCACCTCCGATATGTGTTTCTCTTTGTTTCTCGTGGCTTCCAATGACCTCTTCCTCTTACGCTTTGGCTTCATGCTTTATGATGGCTTTTGATAACTTCTTCTCTTGTTTCTCCTCATGGCTTCTTGCTCCGCTTCTCCTAGAATATTGCCATATTGACATCAATGACAATCTAGGTCAACAATATCCCCCTTTGTTAATGATGGCAATATTCTTCTTCTCTCCCCCTTTGACATCAATGGCAAGGGAATGCTCAGGGACTCCCCCTATCAAACTTCCCCTGTTCTTTATGAATAGTAGATCTTCATGAGTATGTTACTCCCCCTCTAATAGTGATCTTATTTTTACTCAACATAGAAGGATTGATGCTTGATCATCAATTAGCACATTATCCCCTCTTCATGTCTCAGAACTACTTTATCATGGCTTCAACAATGCTTAAAGATACTCCACTTCAATGCTTTCAAACAGATTGCAAATAGCCACACACCAAGTGTCCAAGTCCAAGTTTTTATGCTTTAATCCATATTTTGTTGTCTCCACAATCAGAATTAAGGGGCCTTCATAGTCTGATCAAGAAAATGCCACTGAAATTGTCTTTCTTGCTATCTCTCTTTAGATCAAAGTTCCTTTGTATTTCTGTGCTTCTCCTTAAGTTACTGGGCTATATTCCACTACACAGCTTTCTCCTTTCTATAGTCTTTTTGATGAGCCATATTTTCCTTGTGTTCTTGTAAAGGTTTCTGCAAGTTATCTCCACTAGTTGATTTTTATATCCAATCTGTGACAGTCTTTCAAATTCTTTTTACTGATTTGCATCTTTTTGCAATGCTTTAGTTTTTGTTAGATGCTCCCAACTGCTCTTGTTTCATGCTCCATTTCAGATGTATCTATTTGTTTGAAGGTTGCCTCTATTTGTGTCCATAATTTACATGTTCTCACATAAAATCCCTGAGTCGAAACATTTAACATATGTAATATCAACAACATAGTTATTTTCCCTATTTCTCTAGCATTGCATGGCCTTCTCTGCTACTCCAATTTCTGCTTAGTGATCAAGTGGAAAGCATCTTTAACATCAGTGCAAAGAATGGTTACAGGATCATGTTCTTCAATGGAGTACTCTTGATAAATGATCTTTATCAAAGAATGATTGTTAATATAGATCAACAAGGATTTTATAAGGACCATTTCACGAATGGCTTCTATAATAATGATCAAGAATCACAGGCTCCTCCTGACTGTATGCATCATCTCTTTTGGCAAAGTCCTCCCATCAAATGCTCAAATTGTCGAAGATCAGGTCAACAACATGTAATGTTGGCTGGATATTTCAAGGGACTTTCATATTGTATTAGCTTCCTTCTCCGTACTTGTGTAACTTTCTTCTTTTGCATGGTTCTAGCTTGTGTAAGAGCCTAAGTTAAGTTACAATCACGTGCCATATGACCAATCTTATGACACTTGAAGCATTCTACATTGTTCATGAATAAGAATTCATGATTTCTTCCTGCAAAATTGTTCCTTGGAGATTGTTGGGGACCATAATATCTATCTTTATGATATGGTTGGGGACCATAACATCTATCTTTATGATATGCTTTACAATATTTTACCACGTGACCAAAGTTTGTACAAGAATAACAATAACCAATAAATAAACTTTGGTACCTGGGAGATGGAGATTTCCTTGATGTACTTCTGAAGTCTTTCTATCTTGAGATCCTTTGATGATAACCATTGCTTCTAGCATCCTTGACATTATCTACATTTCTTCTTGGAGCAGGATTTCTTCCATTATTGCCTTGATTTTTCTCCTTGCCTTTGTTGGAACTGGGAGCATCACCATTTCTTTCTAGCTTCTTCACATCCCTTTTGTTTGAAGCATTATCATTCTTGTTTGAGGATTCACCTGCATACCTGAGACCTGATTTATCAAATGGACATCTTTGATGGCTGAGCATGTCATCCAAGGCTTGAGAGCTCTTCAAGGTTTTGTTCATCCCTTCAACTTTTTTCCTGAGGAAGACAATATCTTCTTCCAATCTTTCACACTCATTATTCTTCTTAGCAAGTTGTTTCTTAGTTTCTTCCTTGATATGAGCAGCTTCATTTGCTTCTATTTTAAGGGAGATGATATCTGACTTCATTTTGAAGATTTCTTCATTTTCCTTTGCTAGACTACTCTCCATTTCTTCCTTGATCCTTGTAGCTTTACATGTTTCAGCCTTGAGAAGTTTGATGTTAGATTTTAATTTGAAAATTTCTTCATCCTTTGCTTTTAGTTGACATATCATGGTGTTTCTCTCCTTTTCTACTTCATCAACCTGTTCTTCTATGATTGCCAATGCTTCCATTGTCTTCTCAACTCCTTGTTCTAACTTTATTTCTTCTTGTAGTTGAGCTTTGAGAGAGGAGACCTCTACCTTGTACTGACCAATCTCTTCTTCAAGTTTGTTCAAGATCTTCTGCCTTCGTTCAAGTTGACTTGACAAGGTATCTTCCTGTTTCTTTGCTTTATCCATTTGATTTGTCATGGATATGACTTCTTCATGTTGCTTTCTTTTGCTTTGATGAAATTCCTTCTTAACCTTGACAAGCTCTTCATCCCTTTCCTGTATTTGAAGCTGGAAAAGGTCAACATTCTTCCTTGTTTGGTCTTGGTCACCAGCTAGTGCTTTCTTTTAAGTTCCTTGATTTCCTTTTTCAAAATGATAATCTCTTCCATGGTAGCTTTAAGTTGAGCGAGGAGATCTTCTACAAAATATTTTTCATTCTCTTCATCTTCTAGATCTTCTTTAGCCTTGATATCATCATTCTCATTTTCAGCTTCTGCGATGGGTTCTGGATTTCCTTCTTGATTTCCATCATCTTCTTGATTGATGGTCATGGTAAATGCTCATTTTGAGTGAAAGTCATGAATTTTGTCCCATATACCCTTTGATGACGAACATTTTCCTAAATTTTTCTTTATAGAATCAGGTAGCCCATTCAAGATTCCCTTCATTGCTTTTGCATTGTACTCCTTGGATTCTCCATCCATCATGCTATCAACAATCACTGGTTTCTAGATTTCAAGGCCTTAAGTCTTTAAGAAATTCGTCATTCTTGCTTCCCATATATTAAAGTTCCCATTGAACCATGGAGCCTCCTCAAATTGATTGTCTTCTATTTTAGTGGTAGAGGGAGACACATCCTTAGTAGGATTGGAGACTTTCTTCCTTGACTTCACCATTTGTGTTCTAAAGATCAACCTTCAAGCTGTTAGGCTTTGAGTGAAGGTAATGCCTCTGATACCAATTGTTGGAAATACTGAGTGGGGGGGGGGGGGGTGAATTAGTATTTCTTTTCAATTTTTATTTTACCAGTTAAAACATTTATATTCAGAACGTAAGATGAAAAACACGAATAAATGCTTTTATTAATATAATCTTGGCAATAAAATAGATGCATATATATATATATATATATATATATATATATGGTTCCAATCTGTTGCCAAACGCAAACTTGGACTTTTGTGAGGCTCCATCCTCCAGAGCACCAAGTCTATTTTGTCAAGGCACCAACCTTGGACTTAGGAGCACCAACTCCAAGGACACCAATCCTTCCAACTTCTGAGGCACCAACCCTAAGGGCTCCAACCCTCTACTATCAAGGCATGTTTGATAGTAATGTTCTACTCCCAAAACTCTTCTTTACTGAATTCTATCTGTTTACAGCTTCACTGTAGTCTCCATGCTACAGCATCAATGGCAACCAATCTTCATATGAAGAAGTCTTTACAACTCTTCATACTGTCCACACAGAGTCTGCAAAAGTTATCTCATGATGATATCAAATAACCATCATGATCTCTGATAATGTCTCCACATAGCTTTAGTGAGTCTACTATTAGTTGCACTAAGCTCTGCACAAGAACTAACTCTCTGTTTCAAGCCTTTGTTCTAATTGTCATGGTGAATGCTTCCAGCGTGATTACTGGGCACTATTCTTGCTATTGCAATCTCTTACTTCCCAGAAATACATTCACATATGCTTCAATACTGGTGCTAGCTATTGTTCCCTTCAAACGATATCAAATGAAACTTTATTTATTATATCACGTAATTGTTCTTCAGTATGCATTATGTACCTGATTAATTCATCACAAGTCTAAGTCTTTCATAGGGTATACGATCAACAAAGTTGCTCGTCCTTCGACTGCCTCCTGTCTGATTGGACCTTCGTCTTCCTTCTGTCCTGTTGGACCTTTGGCCCTTTTTTGTTCTGCTGGACCTACGACTTGCTCCTTTCTTCCAGTTTTCCAACTTAACAAACTTTCCTTGTTCTCTATTTTATATCTTGATACGCCTGACCTTTTTCTTTCATTTCTCTTGCTTGAGCTTCGGCTTCCTCTGCGCTCACTCTTCAGATTCATCAAATTCTTTACAAGACACATTAATGTGAAAGAGAGGCCATATTATAATAATATTGCATATTAAAGAAATAACTATATTAGAGAGGCCCCCCTTTTTTCCAATATTCATACAATGGACCCAAACCTATCAGAAGCGTTTATTTGACTTTAAGCCCCAGACAACACATTTATCAGAACCACAAGAATACATGGAAATACACCCTCTGAACACATAAGACCGGACTTCAAATGCATTATGCCTGCATCTATAACTTCATCGGGTCCGCTCCTCCAATCCTTTCCACAATGCTCTCCAACCTTTGCATTAACCAATCTCTGATCAATGCTCAACTTCATCGCTATCAGTCATCGGAAGATCGGCCCATCAACAATCAACATACCACCACACCGTCACTTAACCTTTCCGAAATGCGGTCAGCAATTAAATCTAGATCATTGATCTGGCGCTCGATCTGACGGTTGTCAATTCTTTTGAACATTGTGATTCAACGGATGCAATATTTCAACAGGTCATATTATAATGTTGCAACGGGTCCGCATACATATCGCAATCGGTGTTGACAACCCTTTATAACTTGCGCTATGAGAGTTCTGATAGGCGGATGAGATATAACAATAGGGCAGTTTATAATGATGCAGCGGGTCCGCATATATATCACATCTATATATTATATACTCTTCTGCTCATTGCTATAACATGTTCGGGTTTGTGTATTATTGCAATTGGCACTTTCAATGTGGCAAGGCTTTACAAGAGTCTTGCGATATGGTAGATGTGATGTAACTTTAAAGTGTATTACAATGGAATCCTCGGGCCCGAGTATTGTATTGTATTGCATATATATATATATATATATATATATATATATATATATATATATATATATATATATCGCAATCGCATATTTAATGTGCCATCCCTTTATAACTCATGATATGATATTAAGCACTATTCCTTAGCAATCCTCCACCATTGATCTACTCATGATCAGACGGTCAACACTTAACCCGATGAACCCAAAACCGTCCGTTGATCCTTTGCTGTCGATCAACCCACGCTGGATCCAACGGCCTGCATGAATTTTAGGTGAGCAATTTGCAAGGGAAATAACCACCCAAAAAAGTGCTTTTCTCTCTCCACTTGAGTGTGACGTGTCACCCATTGAATGGAATCAGGCACTCTCCTCTAAACCACTTACTGCCTAGCGTCCACCCGAAAACCACTGCCACTATTAAAAACCCACTTATAGTTATTGAACGCGAATAAAAAAAGTAACAATTCTCCACTCCAATAGCTCTTTTCACTCATCTCTAGTCTGATATGGCTCCATGATGGCTTCCGATACACTGCTCCAATAGCTCTTCTCTGATATTCCTTCTCTATCTCATGATGTGGCTCCTCTGTTAATTTCTCTTCCGTTGGCTTCTCCTCCTGATGCATGTTCCTCTTTGTTCCTTCTAATGAACAATATGGCTCCTCTGTTAACTGCTATTCGGAGAAGCCAGCGGAAGAGTAGGTAATAGAGGAGCCATATCATGAGATAGAGGAGGAATATCATAGAATAGCTATTGGAGCAGTGTATTGGAAGCCATCGTGGAGCCATATCAGACCAGAGAAGAGTGGAAAGAGCTATTTGAGTGGAGAATCATTACTTTGTGTATCTGTGTTCAACAGCTATAAGCGGGTTTGTAATAGTGGCAGTGGTTTTCAGGTGGAAGCTAGGCGGTAAGTGGTATTTAGAGGAGAGCGCCCAATTCCATTCAATGGGCGACATGTAGCACTCAGGTGGAGAGAGAAAACCACTTTTTCAGGTGGTTATTTCCCTTGAAAATTTCTCACCCAAAATTCATGTAGTCCGTTGGATCCAGCGCGGGTTGATCGACGACAAAGGATCAACGGATGGTTTTGGGTTGATTGCGTTAAGTGTTGACTTTCACATCGTGAGTAGATCAACGATGGAGGATTGCTAAGGAATACCGCTTAAAGGATTCCATTGTAATACACTTTAAAGTTACTTCGCATCCGCCATATCGCAAGACTCTTGTAAATCCTTGCCACATTGAAAGTGTTGATTGCGATAATACACGGACTCGAACAGGTTATAGCAAAGAGCAGAAGAGTATATAATATATAGATGCGATATATATGCGGACCCACTACATCATTATAAACTACCATTTTGTTATATCACATTTGTATGTCGGAACTCTCATAGTGCAAGTTATAAAGGGCTGTCACCCCCAAACCACCGATTGCAATATGTATGCAGACCCACTACAACATTATAATACGACCTATTGAAATATCGCATTCGTTGAATCGCAATGTTCAAAAGAATTGACAACTGTCGAATCGAGCGCCAAATCAACGGTCTAGATTTAATCGCTGATCGCATTTCGAGAAGGTTAAGTGACGGCATGGTGGTATGCTGATTTCCGATGGGCTGATCCACTGATGACCAATAGCGATGAAGCCGAGCACTGATCGGAGATCGGTTAATGCAGAGGTTGGAGAGCGTTGTGGAAATGATTGGAGGAGCGGACCCAATGAAGTTATAGATGTGAGTAAATGCATTTGAATTCTGGCCTTATGTGTTCAGAGGGTGTATTTCCATGTATTCCTGTGGTTCCAATAAATTTTTTTCCCAGGGCTTAAAGTCAAATAAACACTTCTGATAGGTTTGGGTCCATTGTATGAATATTGGAAAAAAGGGGGCCTCTCTGATATAGTTATTTTTTTAATATGCAATATTATTATAATACGGCCTCTCTTCTGCATTAACGTGTCATGTAAATAATTTGATGAATCCGAAGAGACAGAGGAAGATGAGGAGTGAGCGCAGAGGAAGCCAAAGCTCAAGCGAGCGAAAGGGAAGCCAAAGGTTAGGCGTATCAAGATATAAAACAGAGAACAAGGAAAGTTTGTTAAGTTGGTGAACTGGAAGAAAGGAGCAAGCCGTAGGTCCAGCAGAACAGAAAAGGGCTGAAGGTCCAGTAGGACAGAAGGAAGACGAAGGTCCAACCAGACAGGAGGCAGTCAAAGGACGAGCAACTCTGTTGATCGTGTTACCCTATGAAAGACTCAAACCTGTGATGAATTAATCAGGTACATAATGCATACTGAAGAACAATTCTGTGATATAATAAATAAAGTTTCATTTGATATCGCTTGAAGGGAATAGTAGCCAGCACCAGTATTGAAGCATATGTGAATGTATTTTTGGGAAGTAAGAGATTGCAATAGCAAGAACAGTGCGCAGTAGTCACGTTGGAAGCATTCACCATGACAGTGAGAATAGAGGCTTGAAACAGAGAGTTGGTTCTTGTGCAGAGCTTAGTGCAGCTAATAGTAGACTCACTAAAGTTGTGTGGAGACATTATCAGAGATCATGATGGTTATTTGATATCATCATGAGATAACTTTTGCAGACTCTATGTGGACAGTATGAAGAGTTGTAAAGACTTCTTCATATGAAGACTGGTTGCCATTGATGTTGTAGCATGGAGACTACAGTGAAGCTGTAAACAGACAAAATTCAGTAAAGAATATTTTTGGGAGCATAACATTACTATCAAACATGCCTTGACATGTGGAATGAAGCTCCAGTGTCTAGGTATCACACACATCCCACCATGGATGAAACCATGCATGCAATAAGTGAGAAATCTAGCTCAAACTATGAGGCCAGTGCCTCACCATCAGATCCCTTCAAGGAACCGTTCTTGGATTTCTTCTATGGACAAATTGTAGTATAATGGCCCACTTCATGACAATGAAAGCATCGCACTTTCGATTTGTCAATATTCTTCCCACCATGGGAAGAACCGGATTTGGGATGGGATGCCTTCCCTTTCCCTTTCCTTGCCTTACTGGCTAAGGCTAGACTTTCCTCATCATCTTGCTTTGATGAGGATCCATCTCTGGTGCTTCTTCTTATTTCCTCTTGCATCAGATTCGACCAAAGTCGTTCCCAATCTGGCAATTTTTCTCTTCCATTAACCAAGTCTTGGTAGCTATGCCAGCTCTTAGGAAGACGAGGAGTGCAAGACTCACCTTCTCATCATCAGCGGTCATGATCCCTACACCTCCAAGCTCATCCCTACAGGTGGTGAGATTGTTCTAATATATAGAGATCGTGTCACCCTTTTCACACTTGATCTTATGAAGCTTGTTTTTCAGCACCAACTTCCTCTGATCATTGTTGTTCTGATGTAGATCTTTCAATTTTTTCCACATTGAAAACAGTGTCTCCTTCCCATGGAGGCTTGAGACAATGTGGTCTCGAACTCCCTCCAGGAGAATTTTCCTTGCTCTAGCCACACATTTCTTCCATTCTCCCAGTTGAGTAGCATTAATCGGCTTGGGGACTTCTTGATCAATGAAGTCCTTTAGACTGTTATCCTCTAATACTGCCTCCAAGCGATCCTTCTAGGCTATATAATTCGAGTTGCCATCAAGGGCATACTCGAGTCTTAAACCACTGAACGCCATCGGTGAAATTTAGATGTGATAAGAACTCGATTTCTATATTCATGAACCAAAAACTTTGAACTTCTCCTTCTTGTATATTTTTCTTCGCCTTGATCACCTTTGCTCTGATACCATGTAGAAATTCCCACTGTAGATCAACAGATTATGCAATATACTAAAACACAATACAAGATCTACTTATACAACACTTTGCGGAATCTTAATCGAATTGAGCAAGATCAAGAGAACACATATAATTGAGAATGAGAAATCAATCACACATAACACAGAAGAAATAACCCAGGGAAAGCCTCAGCCTAAAACCCCAATCTTTGTATTATCATACAAGTGGAAATATTGTTCAAGTTACAAAAAGAATTAGCTCTCAAGCTATCTTGCTCTCTCTATAATCAAACAATACAACTCACAGACTGAATAGACATAGTATATGTCCTCCTCAAGCCCTCCAAGCCTCCTATTTCCTTGTGCGGTTTTTCTTGGGGTCCAGTGAAGCCACATGTGTGAATTGGCCTCATCACACTCACAAAACCTGAAGAGGTAACTGCGTAATCCTCAAGGAAATAATTCCTTCTGCATGCAATGAATATTCACAATTGAATATTCTAACAACTGATAGTACACTGCCCCTCCATCTGATCTCAACTGGGTCTCTGTTTGAATTGACATGCATGAGTTATTTATGAGAAAATATTCAGTTATTTGAAGTACAGTAGTTACATGCATGAAAGCATTAACTAACTAAACTTACATTAATTCAACAAACTGTTTGAATTAATATAACTGGACTTGACTCAGTTAACTAAGCCAACTAATTACAACTCATCCTTATCTCTTTAACTGATGGATAAATTCCTAAATTAATGGAGAAACTGTTGCATGTCCCCACATAGACTTCATGTTTTATTTTCCTTAACTAATTAACTCAAGATGAATTAATTAATTATTTTACAAACAGCTGCTACGATCAAATTCGAATTTTACTTCACTATTTTAGTTCAGGGACTAACTAAAATAGGAAGGTATCCCGAAATTCTATTTATAGAATTCTATTTTTAGCACTTCCATTTTTTTCATCCCTTGTTGTTATGTTCAACACTGGCTGAACTGTTATATATAGCAGTGCTATTTTTAGCATTTCTTGTTGCTATTTTCAACAAAAATAACTCATGAAATATTTGGTAAGGCTTATCCTCTCATGTTATATATTTGAGGCTAGGGCGATTGTGAGAGGGTTCGAAAGTATTGAAAGGATTGTCTATTGACTGTCGAAGCTTGTATTAGACATTGGCTCTTCAAGGGGTTAAGAAGGGGGAGAGAGAGAGGAGTTGGAGGAGTAAGGGAAGGTTGATGAAACTGATGGTTGTAATCACTCTTATCTATCATTAATATATACCTGCAGTTGTGTTGTCCACTCCATGGCGTTGGTATTGTGATTTATTTACATGTTTATGCAGCGCTAATGATTATGAGTAGCTTAGATGTATGCAATTGGATATCCATATGTATTATTGTATAGATTGTTGAAGTTATATGTTGTGATATTACGCCTTGTTTTGTTTATGTGCAGGTATTGATCTTGGAGCTAGCTGAGGGGTCTTCTACTCTGATACTTTGTGTTCTCCAGCAACAACACACCAAGATCTGAGGTAACAATCCTTCTTCTTACTTTAATTATCATTTCACTAATACGGATATGTGCATGTATCTTTGGGCCAGTTGCAACTAATCTAACTATCTGCCAAAGATCTCGAGAAGATGCTTAAGGGTATTGTTATCACTCCAGGAATCTCTCCTAGGTTGCAGCTCGGAGATGCCTGGTAACATATAATCTTCAATATTGTTCTCTGAACAATTAGAATGGATGATGGTTTAGATCAAGTCAGATGACTGTTTCAACTCTGTTTTTACTCAAGACATGCATGAACACCCTTAGCTTTACAAGGCTTTAGACCAATTATGCTCAATAGTTTGTAGATTCAATGGACAGATGGAGAATACCAACTGTGCCAGCAGATGCATACATAAACACATATGAATGGCCAACTACAGGAAGTAAATGAAGTTTGAAAATCTAATTTATCAATGCAGAGATAAGATGATAATTATCTGGCATTAGACACAAAAGAAAACATGAACAACCTGTTCAAGTGCAAGCTTAGAACAGAAGAAAAAATGGAAATTGAACATGTAAAGGCAAAAGAAGCTTATATTCCTAGAATGAAGAGGAGAAGCTTGAGTAGCAAAGTGTCCACAGTCCCCAAAAGTTAAACCCTTGTTACTCTGAACTTACAAATATTTATAGGCCCTTTACAATGCTCTCGAGCCTTCTGAGGCTCGAGAGGTCTTAATCTATCCTCTCTGTCGTTTGTTTAACAACTTGATGCCATGACCAGACACGCATGAGCTCTAAGGCCTCTTTCTCTAACAACCGAGTAACTACATTTGGGTAGTTTACTGCGTTGTCTGGGAGCTTGCTCGTGCAAACAATGCTCCATGATCGTTTTGTTTTTTTGGCTGTGTTGCGCTGTTGATGCTCCATGATCACTTTTGTTTTGGGTTGCATCATGTTGTGGCCCTTTTTTCCCTTTCCAGCCTCTGTCTCCCGGTAACTGTTTCCCAACCTCTGCTCTGTGATGGAATGGCCCTTCGGGCCTTTGTAATCCCTTCAATCGGCCCCTTTCTGTTAATACAGAGGAATGATGTAATATTGTAAACTCCCACCAAGCTCTGTTTATTTCGGACTTAAAAAGTCATTAAACACTATCTATTTCCCTATCAAGCCCATCCTTATCACTATCGCATGCTGCTGATGGTCTGTTCCTAGTCTTCCCTTTGTATTTGGAAATATGTTAAAACACTAGAAATACATTAAAAAATGGCTTTGGCGGACCTAAAAATATTATATATTTTCATTCCCAAACCCTTTCGGGTCCGGGTCTTATCGCATCGGTGCTGCTCCAAGGTTCCCTTTGTATTTCGTTAAATAACGAAAAACTGCGAAAATGCATTAAAAATGGCCTTTCTGCAGACTTCAAATTTTATGCAATATCATGTATAATACCATCGGGTCCAGTTCATCGGGTCGCACACATATATGTGTAAAGGCCCCGCCCCATGGTGTTGCTCCGATGCGATCTGATCATAATCGCATATCTCTCATGCCCTGGGAAATCGATAGTGCACTTGATCGACGGTCCACATTGCATCGCTAATCGCCATCGCAAGTTTCACTCGGTCTGCCCTTAATTCGTTGGTTTCCCCAGCCGATTGCGACCTGTCGATTCGATCATCGGAGATCGCTGATTGGGGGTGTCTTTCGTCCAACCTTAAGTCCTCCTCTGTGTTGGTCGATTGTGATTTTCCAATCAGATCTAGGTCATTGATCGGCCAGATCTGACGGCTGCTATGCATTTCTCTATTTATGCCTCCGATACTTGGTTTTTTAACTGTTTTTTCTGGTTTTCTGCCTCCCGATAGTGATTTTCCGCCCTTCCAAGGGCTCTTGGCATGCGATTGTTTTGCTCTTTGAATGATCCTTAAGCAAATTTTGAAGAGTTCATGAGTGTTTTGGATTCATTTCAGGCCACATGTCGACAAGGCTAATAGGTATCACCACCACCAAACACCCGTGCATTAATCCTTATAGCAAAATTGGCGACTCCACTGGGGACTATGCTTAGTTCCCGGTTTTCTCCCAGAAAGTTCCTAGATTTCTCTTTCTTCGAGGGCTTCCTGTACTTCTTGATCCCCTTTTTGGCCGCTCAAGACTATACAACACCCTTATCTCAATACTCAGCCTTAGATCTGATCCCAACAACCTTGTTTTCAAGCCCAATCTCCACTAACGCACCTTACCAGTGAAAATAGTGTTTTATAAAGCGTTGTGTCCTTGCACACAGAGCATTAGTGTAGCCACTAACTCTCTATGTCCTCTGTTATAGTGTGTTAGGCAAACACTTCTTGATAAGAAGCCAGTTCTATGACCTCATGGGTTGGCAAAGTTTCTTGTATACTAATCAGGGATCTACAGCTGTGTTTTATTGATATCTATCTCCTGAACAAATTTTTCTTGTTAGGAAAATATATTTATTGCTTAAAGTTTTTCATAAGAAATAAAATACAAATTTTTTTACAGTTTTTCTGCTTAGTTGGTTAGATCTGCTTTTATTTGGTTATAAAAGTTGTTAGAGAGCATTGTAATTCTATCGATTGTGCTTGTGTTTTATTGTACTAGACACATGATATATATTGATGTATAATTGAATTCTTCCTTGTAGAACCAACTCATTCATTGAAGTGAAATATTAAAGCATTTTTTCTGCATGGTTTGAATCAGAGTCCCACATAACTTCATACGTCAACAACCCCACCGAAGACTTTAACAAATTACATTTAAAATTTACATCATAATAAAATCAATCAACAACTCTTTTTTTAGTAAACACATATTAGTTTAGGCTAGGATATTTGGTTAGGCAGTTTTGAGTTAACTGCCCAAGATCATACACAGAAACTAATGTCATTAATGAGGGAAATCCTTCTGCACTCATACTATCCGGGACCACTCCAGTCAAATCGAAGCTAAATACGAGACAACATCGAACTATAAATGAAGGTAGCCCACCTTTGCTTACATCTCCTTTGGGTATTTTGTGTATTTGGGATCCCCTCAGGGATATCGGAGTTGAGTCAGGGACTCAGGTATCCTGCCCACACAGTGTACTATCTGCGACTATGTCCCCCCGGTAGTGTCTGTGATTTGAGGTAACCATAGTGGCCATAGTTTTTAGGGACGAACACAAGGTAATTGGGGCGGGCTACCCTGGTACCTAAACAAACAAACCTACTATGTCTTTAGTTTTTGGCAGGGTGCTTGTCTTCACGAGAATACTTGGCCCCATAATTTGAGGTTCGGGTGAAGCTCAAGAGTAATCGTAATTGTACATTTGGCTAGCTCTCCTTTTATCCATTGTGATACTGTGTTTCATCTCCAGCAAATAGTGGTTATCAGAAAGGGTCATACCTTCTGCTTGTTGATTGACTTATTGAGTATTTTTATTTTTTAGGTGACATTTTGTTAGCACCAAGACTTTAATAAATATCACTGTAAAATCTATTAATAAAATTTATCGGTCACCATGGCTACATATGGCCCTCTTCGTCAATCTAGACGACTACAAGGTCTTTCCCCACTAACTGTGGAGGATACGTTGAGCCCCAGTGAGTCGGATTACTCATCTTCAAGTAATCAGTCTCCAAGATTTCACACTGAATCAGTATGGACATCCCACGACTCAAGTTTACCAAAAGATTTCTTTACTGAAGGTTTCATTCCTCCTTATAATCCTCTGATCATGAATCTATTGGGACTGCTATTGATTCTAGTTGCACATGTACCTCCTATGTCTTCTACTGAACCTATACCCACCATCCCATCGACGACTAATGGGTCATGGGATTTTGTGGACACTTTTGGTCCACCTCCACCTCCCCAGTTGACATTCAGTACCACACCGCTGATGGAAAACCCAGCTATCCCAACTATGCCTGGTCTGAGCACCATAGTTACACCCAACACGAGTGGAACCCAGTACATACTAGTTTCCTTCCCTTTTGTGTCAGCTCATGGACTGTCAGAAAGTGCTCCATATAGTGCTCCTTATAGTGCTCCATATAGCGCGGTTAGCATGGGTCCCTTCAGCAACCCTTTTGCTTGGAATGCATTGTTTAGCTCCAATCCGCAGGTTCAAATTCCTGGGGGCACCGTTCCCAATATGCATATACCAGTTGGGAACATTATTATTCCCCCTCTGTTTACAGGACAACAAGGACAGTCATTGATTGACATTAATCCTTCATATGTTACCCAAGGGCCTATGGCTAATTATGTAGCTAGCGGGATCCCTCAACAAGGTCTCTCTCAATCCATATGGGCACCCCACTCTCAACCTCAAATGATTCAAGGGGGCACTCCTTATCCTAGGGGCACTTATATGCCCCATCCTAACAACCCCTATGGACAGCCACAATATATGACGGTTCCCCAAGGAAATTATTATTCCATGCATCCTGTGTATAATTTTGGGAACAATATGATGGGAGGACCGCAAGGGCTCTAAACTCATTTGTCATCACCTTGGTTTGAATCAAGGGCATCAAATACTTTTCCTTTCTTAGCAATGCTTGACATCCGTGATTTGAACAAACTCGCTAATGACCCCATCTTTCACAACCTACTTTGGCCTCCAATCCTGCACAAAATTCCCACAGACATCCCGAAGTTCGAAGGGAAACAAGTGGAGGATCTAGGTATGCACATAACCACCTATCATTTATGGTGTTTTTCTAACTCCATGGTGGATGATAGTATCCGGGTCGTATCTTTCCCTGCACCCTTACTGGAAATTCAACGAAGTGTTACATTGCGTTATCACGCACATCGGTCAATACCTTTGGCGCTTTAGCGATGGAATTTTTAAAGCACTTTCATCTACCCATCCGTTATGAAACTTAGACGCGACTCCTTACTTCTTTACATCGCGACACCACCACCCACATCTCCAATCATGTAGGCAAAAGCTAGTCAAAGCACCCCTCCCAGATTATCTATTAGAAAATTGGTTCTGCAAATCTCTTCTCCCTCAAATCACTAAGGATGTTTCCTTAGGTGGTGTGGTCATGGAAGACCAATCCATTTTTCATGCCCAACGCTTAGATTTGATGTATTGATAGTCTGGCACATTATACAACGTCATTCCCAATGCCCCTAGAAACTCCAATGCTCCCGCTACTCAGCAACCTGGTGCACACGCTAATGGTATTATCAGTGCTACCTCCTGGGCTGCTGTAAAACAACTTAGCGGTCACATTCCCAAGTTTTCAGTTTACCCCGCTACCCAATCAACTGCTCTTCCTACCACCGCGATAAAATTTGTGCAGCCTACACAAAAACTCGGCAGTAAGAATAAGAAGAACAAGAAAAAGACCGCTCCTTCTGAAGAGTAGTCAGCCAAGCAGTCCAACCCAAAGCAGAAAGTTGTTGTACCTCCTAATAGTGGAAAGGATAAATCTGTCATGTTCCATTGCAAGATCTGTGCGGAATACCATATGACACATCGTTGTCTACACCTCCAAGAATGCATAGATTTCCTTGCTCAAAAGGACACTAGCTGGACTCTCGTGGTCCTAAACAACCCTTTCCCTGCTCAATAGCAGCAGCATCTTATCATGAACCAACCACAACCCCCACAAGGGGGCAATGGTGGCTTGCACCATTCTTCAGCTGATGAAGGACCATCGATTGTTTACAAACTAGAGCCAAAACTTATGGAGCTCCAGTCGCTAATGCTGAGGAAGCCTCCTCGAGTCAAAACCCACTGTCGCCTAACGATCTTCATATCGAAATGTCAGTTTTTGATATTTTGATTCGCCCCCCAAAAGGGGCACTTCGTCGCACAATGCATAATACATTTGCATGTGTTGCCCACAACTATAGTATTATATAATATTTGGCACAAGCACCGTCATCTATGTCGGTGCTCGAAGTATTGCAAACCTGTCCAGCACAAAGGAAAGCTCTGCTTTCAGCAATTGGTGGGGTCGACCCTCAGGATTCCATGCTTGCAATTTTCGACATGGACAAATGTAAACCTCCCCTTTCACACCAGCTTTCATTTCAAGTGCAAATATTTTCGAAAGGGTGAGGGGTACATAGAACTGTCATTGACAAAGGTGCTTCAACCTGCGTCATGTCGGTTTCATGTTGGTTCGCCTTGGGTTCTCCAACCCTCTCACAGTCGTTGAATTCCCTTAAAGCTTTCAACAACCACACTTTCATCCCAAAAGGTTACCTTTCTACCTACCTCATCACTTTAAGTGGGAAAACGATAATAGTAGATATCGAAGTTGTGGATAGAAAACTCGACTATAATTTGTTGTTGGGTCGCAGTTGGACTTATTCCATGACTACCATTGTGTCTACTATCTTTCGTATCATCCTATTTCCATTGGATGGAAGGATAGTCATACTGGACCAGTTGTCCTTTTTCACCCCAAATTACTCCCTGTTACCTATTAGCTTTGTACCTTTAGTGGGTGGTATACTTGACTCTTATGTTAGTATCGGTACCAGTCTATTGAAGGGTTCTTCCTTGATGGTTTGTTTTCCTCTCCCGCCACCTGTCGTTCCACATACGATCTCTATGGTCTCATTTATTCCTCATGAACTGACCGATCCTTGGATCCTCCTGGACCCTTCAGACATTGACTCTTACAGAGAACAAATGTCGTTGTCACCAGCTGAATTGGCCTACCAAGCCATTCAATATAGATCTAAATATCCAGTCACTTTGGTCACGACCAACGGTACTGCCTCCTCTCCCATAATTTCTCCCTCTAATGATCTCCTCAATCAAATCCTATCATCAGATGAAGCTATTTGAGAGATCATGTGCTTAGAGGAGAAACCTTGGGAGAATTCTCACCATCACGTTTTGATATCTGATTTGGACGCAATGCCCATACAAATCTTGTCCTTTGACACACCTGAAATAGTTCCCTCAATTTATACGACCATCCAAACTTTGGATTCGGAAGGGAACATGGGAAATCTTTCAAAGACATTTCTCATCAATATTTCAGTCAAGACAGACATCGTGGAAAACATCCAGATTGGATCTTATTGCACTCCTAAGGAAATTGCAAGATTCACTTGCCTTTTTAAGGAATTCCACAATGTATTTGCTTGGTATTATGAGGAAATGTCCAACATAGATCCATCTATTGTCGAGCATGAGATCAAGGTTTATGAAAATTCCAAGCCTATTCGCCAGAGGCTTCTACTAGTCCACCCTCACAAAACTGCATCCATCATGACTGAGGTGAAAAAATTGTTACGTGCTAGTTTTGTCTACCTCGTTCTCTTAACAGAATGGGTTTCCAATTTGGTCCTTGTATATAAGAAACAACGTACCATTTGCGTTTGTGTCGACTACCAGGACTTGAATACTACGTGTCCAAAATATACTTATTCGACACCATTCATCGACCAAATCATCGATCATTGCGCTGATTGTGAATCATTCTCATTCATGGATGGTTTCTTAGGCTATAACCAATCGCCATAAAACCCGCGGATCGACACAAAACTACCTTCATTTTCCCTTGGGGAATATTTGCATATCGAAAACTCCCATTCAGTTTATAGAATTTTGGAGCTACATTTCAACGGGCCATGGACTATGCATTCCATGATATCATACATATTGTTCAAGCTTACTTGGACGATCTTCCAGCCCATTCCAAGAAGTGAACTTAGTACCTAGTTCATTTACGAGCAATTTTTCTTAGGTGCAGATTCTATAACATATGTTTGAATCCACACAAATGTGTTTTCTTTGTCGATTATGGATGCCTACTTGGTTTCATTGTCTCCAAGTGCGAGATTAGGGTTGATCCCGATAAGGTAAAGGCAATTACTCAATTGCCCCAAACCACGATCCATTTTGTAGCTCCAACTTTTGCAAGGGAAAGCAAACTTCTTACAACAATTCATCGTAAATTATGTCAGGTTGATGAAAGGCTTTATGCACCTACTAAAGAAGGGAGTGCCATACTTGTGGGATGATCAAGCCCAACGATCATTTTATGCCTTGAAACAGGCACTTATATCAGCCCCACTACTCAGTGCTCCTAACTATGGGCGCGACTTTTTCCTCTATCTAGTAGCCTCTCTATCCTTTATTGGAATGGTGTTGGTCCAAACTCATGATGATCTGAGTGAGCATGTGATCTATTATCTATCAAAAGGCTTGGTTGGGCCCGAACTTAGATATTCACATGTGGAAAATTTGTTCTTGGTAGTTTTCTTTGTTGTCAATCGATTCCAACATTATATAATGCTGCGACAGACTACCATCATCGCTTTGGAGAATCCCATGAGACACATTTTGTCTCATCAAGCCATTGGAGGAAAATATTCCAAATGGATAGTTATCCTCTAGAAATTTGATTTGGTTTCCGCCACTTCCAAGGCGAAAACAATAATTAGTCTTCGCAGAATAGCTCACGATCCTCTCCCAGATGAATCTGTCTATCTGATCGAATTTACTAACCCTTGGTATGGTGACATTCTTGTCTACCTCCAAGTACATTGTTTCTACCCTAAACTATCATCAGGTGACTGTCGTCGCATCCACCACCAAGCTCGGCACTATTTAGTGTTGAACGATACTTTATATCGTCATGGCATTGATACAGTTTTTCAACGTTGCCTCACTCATGAAGAAGCGGAACATGTTTTAAATGATTTCCATTTCGAGGCATGTGGCGGTCATCTTTCTGGCATATCGACAACCTAAAATTTTACGTGCAAGATACTATTGGCCAACCTTGTTCAAAGATTGTATCAAGGCAATCCAGCAGTGTCACCCTTGTCAAGTATTTACCAAGAAAATGTGCTCTCCTCCGGCCCCCCTACACTCGGTTAACTTCGTCGACCCCTTTGCCAAATGGGGTATTGACTTCGTCACATGCAACCAAACTTCATCTAATGGACACAACCACATTATTGTAGGGTTGGACTACTTTACGAAATGGGCCGAAGCCATTCCCACATTTTGGGCCGATGGAGAAAATGCGACGGTATTCCTGTTTTATCAATTTATTTGTCATTTCAATGTGCCCCGCACGATCGTTACATACCATGGATCTCATTTTAAGAATCACATGATGTCTGACTTAACATCATTGTTCAATTTTTGCTAGGACCAATCATCCTCCTACTACCCCCAGGCTAATGGCCAAGTAGAAGTCGTTAATGGCATCCTAAAAACCATGATCCATAGGTTAGTAGGTAATCACAAAACTCACTAGCACCACATGTTATATCTTGTGTTGTGGGCATATCGAACTTCAGTCAAAACCGCTATAGGCTTTACACCATTTCAACTTTCTTATGGCTGGAAGTGGTACTGCCTATCGAGTGTCAGATTCCTTCCCTAAAAATTGTTGTTGAACTCTTGCTCGGAACCACTACTGAAGAAGAGTGATTGCTATACCTTAATCAACTGGATGAAACCCATCAAGATGCCGAATTGGCACTCGAAGCCCACAATTACCGAGTCAAAGCCCAGTATGACAAAAAGTTCAAGCCTCGTTCTTACCAAGAAGGCGATCTTGTTTTGCTCTATGATAAAAAACATGACCTCTTGGGGGCAGGAACGCTTCAACCCTTATGGATCGGTCCATATGTCATCACCAAAGCCCTCTCAAAAGGGGCATATGAAGTTCAGTACTGTGAAGGATCCCACTCGCGAAGCCCTGAAACAACCTCTATCTGAAAAAGTATTATGCCTAGTACTGCACTGGGCATGTTCTTTCTAATTCTATGTATTTATAAATTTTACTTCTTTTTTATGTGACTGGACATTTTTGGCATTTTTTGAGTATTTGTCTCATACATGTTTCTCGTCATGCAGATGTCTTCATTACCCTTACCATACGTAGGATATGTGGATGGTTCCAGTCATCACACACGGCACATTGCATCAGTTGCTTGGGTCATTTACACACCTAAGTCAGAACTAATTTGTTTTGTGGGAATCTTTCTTGGTACTGCCACCAACAATATTTTTGAGTATATGTCTGTAATTTCACTTCTCACTGAAGCGTCATCTCGGGACATCTCCAATCTGGTGGTTAGGTTAGACTCTCAACTTGTTTTTATGCAATTGACAAATCATTATCACATTCGCAATCCAATCTTGTTACGTCATCATTTAAGGGTGCGATTCTTGGAACGTCAATTTTTGTTTACTACATATGAACACATTCCTCAATAATTTAATGCAATTGCTTATTCATTGGCCAATTTTGTGTTAGATTGGAATCTGTCTCATTTAATATAGATACATGTATGGAAGTAAAGATTTACACAGTTAAAATTTTACAAAAACATTTGAACACATTTACATTATAAAAAAATGCCATATATATATATATATATATATATCGAATCCAACCTTTTACATTAGAAAAATTCCCAGAACTTTGGTGTTTTTAAGTACAAAATGGCTACTAAGCCTCAATATAAACACTCGATGGATATACCATGCGCCTGCTAAAAGAGCCTACTACTCAGGAAAAGTCAAAACAGCTCTAGCTATCCTCTGAAGAGGAACCAAAAACCGCTTATGCACACTAACAGTGTGTTGATCGGTCCCCCTACAGTGTGAGGATCGAGAGATTCCCATCACCCTTGCATGGGCTCCCTCGGATCAAGCGAACCCACACTCATCCGTGGTCTCATGACGGGTGCCCTCTCAAGTATAAAGGACATGATGAGAGTACCATACCCAAAAGTCATTTGGGTTTGAGTCTTGCATGTCGTCAACTCTGCCTTCAGCTGACGAAGAACTACCTCACACCAGTTAAATATCTGAGGTTGGACATAATCAATAGCGAGAAATAGTTGGGCCTTCATGGCCACATGAGGACTCTTGTACCCTGCCAACCGTACGATCATCCACAATATGGCCCTCATGGACCTAGACCTCATCCGCTCGATGCGGACCCTGTTTCTCACTATTCCAGTCTTAGGTATGCAATAAGTCTATATCAACTCTAGGGTGGACCATGGATTTGTCCTGCCCCCAGTCAAGTTTTCTCATGCACCTCTGCACAAAAAACCAATCAAAAAATAGATATCATCTCTATCAATTGAGAGCTCATGACCCCCGATCTAGAACACCCCTTGGTGTTCATCCCAACATTGAATTATCCAGCTTAGAAGTTCTTCCTGACCTTTCATCAGGTCAAGCCTTGCATATTTCATTAAGCCACATCTACGCAGTGCAAGTATGCATGCTTGATCATTCTACATCTGTAGTTCCTGGTGATCATGAGCTCATTCTCTCCATAAACTCATGATGATGGATCAAAACCTGCACAAATCAACCCAAAAATTAGTAAAAATGATGGAGAAATGATTTCTAAATCACTTGTTGAGGTTTACGAATGCACTTATGTGCACTAACTCCCCCCCTTAGGGTATACAAGGCGCACTAATGCCCTCCTCTAGGTCGTGAAGGGTGTTTAATGCCTCTCTAGACCTAGAGGGGAGTGTTAGTCGCATTTAATGTGCTAGGGCTTCCCCAAAATCCAAAAATCTACCCCTAATGCAGTTGAAAAAGGTTAAGGAATGCAGGATAAGGGTTTTTCCATCTACCTGGAACAAATGGAAAGTCGAATGGTCACCTGGATTACTCACAATTGTGCAGGGAAGATCTGCTCCTCTTTCACTCCATAACACTATCATAGCACTCAAATGATGCAAATGGTAAAACTGGAGGATCAAAAAACTTCCTTATAGTCACTATGGAGGTATGAATCATCTTAATTAAGTCATTGAAATATAATTAGTTCATTTCCTATGCTATTTATCATGTGCCATGTCGACATTTTGTCAATATTTCTCATGATTTTATGAAGGGACTTTCAGGGCTGAATTGCAGAAATGACCATGTTTGATTCATGATGAGTGCTTTCTTTTATGGGATCTTTTCTCCCTTTTGAATTGAAAAATCCTGAGTTTTCGTCATCGGGCTCGTAAAACTCCTACGACGACGGTATGAGCGCATTCTTTTTTGGGATTCTTTCTCGCTCTTAAAATGAAAATTCCCTGAGTTTTTCCCTTCCTCAGGCTTGTTAAATCTATGAAGAAGGAATGAGAAGTTATTTTATCTCTTTTTTCCTTGCTCATTAAAATGAAAAATATACCTCGAGTTTTCTTCATTTGAGTCGTTAAAATTTGATGAAGATTTATTGAGGTTGTCTCCGCATGAATCATTAAAATTTCACAACGAATATAGAGTTTAATCCGTCCCCTCGTACTCATAACAAAGTGAGGCAAACATATATTGAGTGTAATTTTATCTCTTTATCTAGACTCAGTAGACTAACTATGACAAAGGGACCACCTTGGATTCGCTCTTTACGATATTTTCATACTCTCAAAATATGAAAATACCACCAATTTTACCTGTCTGGACTCATTAAATTAATCAGATGGGGAAAGTGGACAATACAATTTCTTTATGTCAATATTTTGGAAAGATTTTTTTGGCAGCAGTCGCTCCCTTGAACATGGCACTCCCTCGGCAAAACCTTCTTTGTGACGGCCTCTCCAAATGAACCTTACCATCCTATGAGTTTAACCTATATACCCCGATGTTATTTCATCTTTGTATCCTAACACTCTTTGGTGTTCATGAGTCTAGTGTTGCATGGTTAAACCCTTTATGTTGTGCCTTCTATTGTTCAAGGGAAACCCTTTATCTTATGTTTCCTCCATCAAACCATCAAACATATTATTCCATCATGCCCTCTGTCGATTTAACCCAATGCTCAAACTATTATTCAAAAAACAATCATTCTTGTCCCCTTTTGTGTCAACTGATGTAGGACACATTATTTCCTACCTTTCGATAGGTCTCTTCCTATCGACTTCAACACTCTATCTAGGAAGCAAACCCAGAAACACTTCAGTGCCTTGGAACTTGCAGACATCAGTGGAAGGTTACTGATGAGCCTCATAAATGGGTAATTATATGGGCTCATTTTACCTCCTAACCTAGTCAAATCAACCATTCTCTTAGCTTATTGTATGATTTTCTTATTATATTTATGCTTATAGAGTGAGTTGAGTTAGTTATTGTGCCATGTGGTCTAACATGTATTTAATGCATATTATTGATGGATTTTGAGGTCAAAGTCAAGGATCCAGTGGAAAAATGGCAGCAATAACTCGAAGTGGACAAAGGAGAGGACTTATAGGAGGGATTACCACTCATTTATTACTCCTCACTTCGAATTCCCCTTCATTCAGCTCGGAGTACAAGCAGCCAAATCATGAACTAGAAGGCAGCCGAGCAAATGGAGAATGATTGATGATTATCTCGAGTTTTTGGAGCCAAGCCTCCATGATTTTAATGAATTTGTTGGTAGCTTAATTTGTATAAGTAGAGGAGCCTAGCGCCTCACTAGCGTCGGATTTTTGTTGGATTTTTTCTTATGTAAACTCTGCTCCAAATTCGAGCTTATTATTTTGTGACAGTTTCATGTAATCTTGCTATTGTTTTGAAAATAAAGATGGAATCCTTTTTGAGCTAGCACTAAGTTACCTCAGAGGGCTAAAGCTCTTGGGTTAGGGCCCAATCCAAGCAGCCAAGCTCCTCTTTACTTGTATTTGTATGTTTTATTTCAGTTTGTAGATTAGTTTGTTGTTAGATGTATTTCCTTTATGATTAAGAATAGGTTGTTTTTTATGATTCAGTAGTTTGCTTCCATTTTTTCTTTCTATATCAGGTTAAACAGTGATTAGCGAAGACTCAAAAGGCTAGAAATAGTGCCTTGGCCTCTCTTCCTCCCTTTGGGACCATGATTTGAGGCAAAGACCCTCTTGCTACCCCAAAAACACAAATTTTCCTCCATAGGACTTCTAATGTTTGCAGCTTTTTAGTAGGTTAATAGTCTAGCTTTGCTTTGCTTTAGATCTTCTTCATCATGCTCACTTCTTGATTTTCAATAGTCTTCTTTCATGCTTTCCTTTCCTACAGCATTTCCTTTCATAGATCATAGTTACGACCATTTTTATGCAAAACTTTGTTTTTCCTAAATGCATTCATTTCACTTGTTGCTTTATTTCCTTGGTTAACTATCTGTTTCTTTGCAGGAGATCTCTTCTAGAAGTAGGCCAGCTTATCAGCAATCACACTCTCCATCTGATCCATGCCCTATAGGTCTCCCAAATCTCACCTCAATTTTTCCCTAGTTTCCTGCATCTTTCCATAGAACTTCTTCCTCTCTCCTTGAGCAAACCTAATCATCTTTTTCTCTCTTGGTGATTTATGGTAGACCTTAGGCACCCTAACACTTCATTCCAACCTTCGTCCACCTTTTTCACCCACTCTCACACCCTCAAAATAGTGGAAACTGCTCTCAGCCTCCTCCTGTAGGCCTCCTGTAGATTCCTTGTTTTCCTCCTGTATATTTCCTGTGTCCTCCTGTAGATTTTCTTGTAGGCTTTCTTTTGAAGGCCGAGTGTAGAAAAAACCTCCAGAAGGCCACCTGAGACCTCCTAGGACCCATCCACACCATCCTACATCCTCTCATGTCCCAAAACTTCCCTTGAACACCACCTATTCGCTGCCACATTCACACACATTAAATTACATGCATGTCAATTTCACATAAAAATACATAAAAATCCAAAAATATGTCTTTTTCTTATTTACTTCTAGAGATAGCATAGTTAGATGTTGTTTACTTCCTTGAATAGGTAATGGCATTCCTTTCATGGTTTTCATAGCACTTTCTGCAAAAGTATAATTAGTTGGTTAATTAGGGTTCACTAGGTTTGCTTTACATTTCAGTCTTTCTCCTTTCAGCAGTTAGAATAGCATCTATCTTTCTTTCCTTTCATCACATATAGAGATTCTTTTGGAATCCATAGAAGTTGGCTTGAGGTCCTAGTGACCTTGCACCGGCTGAGCAAGTGACAACCTGCAGTAAGAACTAGTACTTGTGTATACAGCACTGACACTTCCAAGTTTGTTACGAACTACCGGGTTGATAAGAGTAAAGTAGGCAGCCCAAGAGTTGCAGCATTATTGCTGCGATACTGGTGCTCACCACTTTTTAGTGCCATTTCCAGGGAAGCATCAGAGTATTCTGTGATTACTGCTTTCTTCTATTTCCTATTACAACATTCTGCTAATAGTTCATTTCAGCAAAAGTAGACTAGTCATTTTTTTCCTTTTAAGTTCTGCATTTTCTTGCTTTCCTTTTCAATTCTGCAATTTCCATTTCAGCAAGTTCATTTAAGTTAGTTGCAATTTGTTTTGTTCAATCAATTTTAGTTTTGCAAGTACTATCGGTGTGGGGAAAAAGGAAAAAAAACCAACCAAAAAAAGATTTCCTTTCATGCCTCATAAGAATAGAGATAACTCAGGAAAATTTTTGCCCAACACTCCCACTGCTTCACACAGCCAACCTTCTCTCTTCTTCGTTGGTTGCGATCAAGAAGAACCCTTAGGTGAATAGCCAGACATATTTGAAGAACCTATAGGGGAAGAAGAAGAAAACATTCCTTTGGAGCCAATGGCTGAAAACAGAAATGCTAGGGGGAATGGAGAGAGAATAGAGGGTACATTTCCCATTTAGGAGACCAATGGGGACACCAAAATGAAGAATATAAGTCCTTCCGCCCTACCTCATTTCCATGGTCTGACTACAGAATATCTTGACACCTTCTTGTTCGAGTTTGTTGTCATATGTCGAACTTATGACTATGCAGAAGATGAGCAAAAGTTGAAACTGTTCCCTTCTACTCTCAAGGATGCAGCACTGCGCTGGTTCATGGGATTACCTGGCAATAGCATCACAACTTGGGCTCAAATGCAACAAGCCTTTAACAACAAGTATCGAGACTATTGTATGTCAAAAGATACTAAAGAAGAAATTTTTCGAATGACCATAGGAAGTAATAAGTCCCTGGAAAACTATTAATAGAGGTTCTAGTTCAGTTACAAAAGGGTCGGGTGTGCACTTGACCCTGAGTCTCTGAAGCTACTCCTACTCAGGGGAATTCGGGAATATCTTTTGGACACCCTCCATCTATTGGCCGGGGGAGACATCTACCAACTATCCTATGAGGACATAAATATTGTTTTTAGAAACCATTCTAGAGCAGCCGGAAAGAAAGGTTGGGGGAGTCAACCCATAGCCAGTACCTCTTCCTCTAACTCATCCATTAAAGGAGAAATTGGAAACATGCTGGAAGACTTCAAGAGTGAGATCCTGTAGAGTCTTTCCATGCAAATGGATACCTTAAATATCAAAAGGAAACAAGAGGAAGCAGAGAGGGCTTTGGCCATTTTTTGCCCTAGATGCACCAGGAGGCATCCTAGGAATGAATGCCCATTGAACTCTATAGAGGTGTGTTCAGTCTGTGAAGAGAATCATTCTACAGATAAGTGCCCTTCCTTACCTGGAATTAAAGTTGTATATCAAGGGGCTGAGGGAGTCACTAAAAAACTCTATTACATAAACCAAAGAAGGGTGCATGGACCTAGACCATACCAATAGGGGATGCAAGGGACATCTCAGGCATACTACAACCCCAATCAAGCCACTTCCATACCTTCTTGGGGCCCTCCTACTCATCCTTCCTGGTCCACGCCCCCTCCTTGGTCCTTCACATCTCAATATCATGCCCAACCAACCACCCATTCATTTCAATCCTATGCTCAGTTGCAGCCTCCGTGGAATGCATCTCATCAGGGGTGGAGGCCCCAATACAACTCTCCTCACGCTCGTATGCCTCCACCACCTGCCTAACCACAATTGTTACCTTCTACTCCACCAAGGCAACCCCAAATGCCTACCCAGCCAAATCTGAACCTGAACAACAGACTGGCTCAACAAGTGTATAGTGGAGAACCATCATGCCCAACTTGTGCTATGGAGATTCAAGAAATTAACTTGAGATCTGGGAAAGTCCTCCCAGATAGCCAGCCTCCACCCAGGGAGGTTGAGGAAGATAAAGAGGAAAGAGAACCTAAAGCAAATCCACCCTTTCCTGAGAGACTATCCACGACAGTCCCGGCTACTCTAGAAGAGACTGAACTCCTGGGATAATTGAAACATTTATGTGTGAAGATACCACTTCTCCAACCCATAAAAGATGTGCCTATCTACAATAGGTTGATCAAAGAGAAGTGCTTTAGGCATCCAAGAAGGTGCAAGAGAGATGCCCCAACCATCAATGTCATAGGACAATTGTCCGACCTGATGTTGGGGCAGGTAATCTGTCCAAAATATTTGGACCCTAGAAGCCCAGTAGTTGATGTCCACATCAATGGCACAATGATCCCGCATACCTTGATTGATCTGGGAGCTACCATTAATGTGATGACAAAGGACACAATGCTCAAACTTAACCTCCAGGGCTCCTTGAGGAAGACCACGACAGTGCTACAGCTAGCAAACCACTCCACAGTGACCCCTGAGGGGATTGTGGAAGATGTGATGGTCTCCATTGATTCTTGGGAGTACCCTGCTGATTTCTTAGTTCTCCAACCAAAGGCAAAGCTCACTGGGTATCCTCTCATTCTGGGAAGACCCTGGTTGGCTACAACCAATGCCTACATCAGCTGTCGAGCTGGGAACATGACCATAAAGAATGGGCACATGTCCAAGAAGTTAGTCCTATATCCTCCTGCCCAACCCTTGATAGAATATGATCTACCTCTCTGGTTGGAGGAGGAAGATGAGGATGAAGTTTATTCTACACCACTTTGTACATTAGAAACGACAATGGGGGGAACTGCAATATGAGGATGATATGATCGAAAATTTGATTCAAAATCCACCTCCCAGTGTATCACCATTAGAAGACATAGTAAGAGAAACCCAAAACAACCCCGCAACTGATCTCTGTGTGGCTGATCCTACTTCTCTCCATGTTAAGAATATATAGTTCGGCCCAAAAAGAACCTTGAAAATCAATTCATCCCTATCCACTTCCCAGGAGAAGGAACTGTGCAGCCTACTGAGGAAACATCTAGATGCCCTCGTCTGGAGTTATAAGGAGATGAAGGGAGTGCACCCTTCAGTATGTACTCATCATATATACATCAAGGAAGATTGCAAACCAGTCAGGCAGCCTCAAAGGAGGATGAATCCAGAACTTAAAGATATTGCTAAGGAAGAACTGCAGAAATTGCTTGATGCAGGATTCATCTATCCCATCTCTGACAGTGAATGGGTCTCTCCTTTGGTGCTAGTGCCAAATAAAAATGGTAAGTGTAGAATCTATGTCAACTATCAGGAATTGAACAAAGCCACTAAAAAGGACCATTTTCCTTTACCATTCATAGATCAAGTGTTAGACGGTCTGGCAGGGAAAAAGTTTTTCTCTTTCTTATACGGGTTTAGCGGGTACAATCAGATTCAAATCAGCTCGAAAGACCAGGATAAGACCACTTTCACTTGTCCTTGGGGTACCTTTGCATATCGGGTCCTTCCTTTTGGTTTGTGCAACACCCCAGCCACTTTCCAAAGAGAGATATTGAGTATATTTTCTGAATTAGTTCATGATACAGTAGAGATATACATGGATGACTTTACTCCTTATGGTTTTGACTTTCAGGAAGCTTTATCTAACCTAGGAAAAGTTCTAGACAAGTGTATTGAGATGAACCTGTCCCTTAGTCCGGAAAAATGTGAATTTTTTATGACTGAAGGGACAGTGTTAAGTCATGCAATATCTCAGCAAGGACTGCAGGTGGACCCCAACAAAATTGTCGTCATCCAAAGGGTCCCACCTCCTCGAAAGGTGAGAGATGTCAGAAGTTTCCTAGGCTTAGCTGGGTATTACAGAAGATTCATTAAAGATTTCAGCAAGCTAGCCTCTCCTTTGTTTGGCCTCTTAGGCAAATATGTTGAGTTCATATAGTCAGAAAACTGTCAAGAAGCCCTAAATACCTTGAAGAGCAAGCTAGTGACTGCCCCAATTCTCAGAGGCCCAAATTGGGCCCTGCCATTTCACATTCATACATATGCCTCAAACAAAGCGATAGGAGCAGCCTCAAGACAAATTGATGAAAAGTTACCTTATGCCATATACTTTATAAGCAAGAACTTGTCAACGACAGAGTTAAACTATACAGTGACCGAGAAGCAACTCCTAACTGTCGTACATTCCTTAAACAAATTCAGACATTATATCACAGGCTATCAAACCTTTGTGCACACTAATCATGCTGCAATTAGATATTTAATGAACAAACCAGATTTAAATGCTCGCATTATTAGATGGTTGCTTTTACTGCAGTAGTTTGATTTTACCATTATTGATAAGCCTGGTAAAGAAAATGTTGTTGCTGACTTTTTGTCTAGAGTAAATTTGTCTGCAGGTGAAGAAGGAATGGTGGATGACCAAATGCTAGACAAACATCTGTTTTCTATCTCAGTACTCTCTCCATGGTTTATTGATATAGCAACCTACTTGGTTTCAGCACAGTTCCCAGCACACCTATCCTCAAAAGAGAAGAGCAAGATAGTAAGGAAAAGTGCCCCTTTCACCTAGATTGGGGGCAATCTCTTAAAACTTGGCCTAGATCAAATCTTGAGAAGATGTGTCAGGGAGGAGGAAGTCTTTGACATCCTCCTGACCTGTCATGACGGGCCTTGTGGAGGTCATTTTGCAGCAAAAAGAACTGCCTTCAAGATATTGCAAGCAGGCTACTACTGGCCCACTCTTCATCAGGATGTGAGGAGATATACCAGCCAGTGTGATCGGTGTCAGAGGATGGGGAAACCTACTCCAAAGGATGATATGCCCATGCAACCTCAAGTGACCTTTGAGCCATTTGAGAAGTGGGGCATGGACTTTGTGGGTCCTATCAGCCCTCCTTCAAAGCAGAAACAATACATCATTGTGTGCACCGATTACCTGACAAAGTGGGCAGAGACAAAAGCAATCAAAGCAACAACAGAGGAAAAAGTAGCTTATTTTTTGAGAGAAAACATATTCTGCAAGTTCGGGCATCCAAGAGATTTGGTCACAAATCAAGGCAGTCATTTCACTTCCAATTTGATTGAAGACCTACTCACACATCATAAAATCAAGCACAGGAATTCCACCCCTTACCATCCACAAGCCAATGCGTAGGTGGAGGTCAATAACAGAGCATTGGAAGGGATCTTGACCAAGGTAGTGAGCAGCAGCAGAAAAGACTGGGTGGACAGATTAGTTGAGGCCACTTGGGCCTACAACACAACATGGAAGAACACCACAGGTTTCACACCCTATGAACTGGTCTATGGGAAGAAGGCTTTGTTGTCAATAGAATTTGAGTTCAATACACTAAGGATGGCAGCTTAGCTGGACCTAGACCTCAGCCATGCACAAAAGGAGAGATTACTTCAGCTCAATGGATTGGATGTGTTATCACAAAATCAAGCACTGAAGGCTGCCAATCAGTAAGACTCTGTGTAACTATTTCAAACCAGGCTTTTAACTAAGGCTTAGCCTCCTTAGTCTGAGAGGGCTCTCTCAAAGGGTTATTGATTTTAAATATTGATGAGATGGCTAACTCTTGCAAAGTAAATTTAACATATAAATTGGCTGGACAGACCTTACAAAGATTCCCATTGGGCTCATGGAGTTAATCATCATTTCAGCAAACTATAAAACCACGCATTCATAGAAGTTAGGGCATGTAATGTTTAAACACTCAAGACACCTCTCAAATAAACCTCAACTTACAAATACACACAGGAAATCAGAGCAGTAGAGTGAATTCTGAGTGATTGTGTATCTATAAAGCTGTAAAACATAAAGGATAAAACCAAACACATATATCTTGAGCATCTAAAACAATGTATGAATCCTGAGAAGAAAAAGCAGTCATTTGTATTACTGAAAACAAGTTCTTACATAAGCCAAAATAAACTCTGTTTCTCAAAAACATCCAACCCCCATTACATCAAAGTTTGATCTATATATAGAGATACACCCTTAACTAATTTGAGCTTCCTCCTCCAGCATGAGGGGAGCTCGATGACTGCTACTAATTACCCCTATCTACCATTTAACTAACTCATTAAATACATTAAGTGCTGAGCTGTAATTACAAAGAGTCCTAACTAAACTAAAACTCTGATTCTATTCTCCTCGTAGCATGATTCTTTCTTGATCCTTGACACCTGTCTCCTTTTAGTTTGGCCGAGATAGCTGAGAGAAGGATGCAATGAACAAGCTAGCTTTGGATACTGAATGCGCTGGTGGTTCATTAATCATAAGGATAAAACCCCTGTTTTTCCGGTCCTTGTCTCCCACCATTCTTCAAAAATTAAGCAGCATGTTCCCAGCTCTTTAATACCCCAAAAATAACGAGCATCACCATATTCCCAAATGTGCTGGAAGCTTCTTTGATGGACAGGTGTGCCAACCAACTTCTCGTATGCAGCTCCCTCAAAACCCTAATCACCGAGAATAAAGTGGCTTTATAACCAAAAATCTTAAACTTAGGTTAAAAGATTTCACCTTTTGTTAAAGGTACACCTGGCATATGTTGAATGGTTGTAGCAGCTTCCTTTGATCCCTTTCATGTCACTGAGGTGTTCCCTTTGCAAATTTCTGATTCTTCTTTCAAACTGTTTGCCTGCGTTTTAAAAATAACACCTACAGCAGTTTCGCAATTTCGTAGCGCGCTACGAAACTGCGAAACTGTTTTAAACAATTTTCATTTCCCTTGAGATTTCTACTGCTCTGCCACCTGATTGCAAAACTCCTTTTTACCTTGGATATGTATAGCAGGGTCTACATGCCTTAAAAATAAGGAACTAAGCAAAATTTTACAAAACTTAGAACACACCTTTCTCACCATCAATAAGCAGCCAGTTAACCTAGCTGTGCTTTTAAATCTGCAACCTCTCTCCTTAAAGCTTTGTTTTCAGCTCTTAAACGCATGTTCATTTTTCTGATGAGTTTAGCTTGTTTGAGAGCTGGAACTGTCCATGTATACACATCAGCCACTGAATCCACTTGACTCACTAGGTTTTTACTACCCTTTAACACAGCTCTTCGATAGTTGGCATACCTGACTGCAAGCTCCCTAGTGACATTCTTTGCTTTGGCAATTTCATCTTTTGTTGTCTCCATCTGGCCCTTTATGGCTATGATATTTCCCCCTTGGGAAATAATGACTGTTCTGTTCTTGCCTTTTTGCTTGATTTGTTTTGCCTCCTCTGTTCTAGACAGCTCTTCAACTACCTCTGTTCTGGGCATTTTTAAAACTTTCTCTCCTTTATGCAGCTTCTCAGCTTCCCTCACTTGTTTCCTTGTAACCGGCCTTCGTGGTTTGAAAATAAATTCCTCACCAGGTTCATCAAACCTTAGTCTCTTTGAAGCTTTTGACTTTTTAGTGTTCTCCGGTGATGATTGGGTCAAATCAATGTGCATTGGTTCAATATGCACTGGTTCAACCTGCTCAAACTCAATTGCCTCAAGCAAATCGCTCAAACTGGCCTTAGAAATTGGACTTTCCTCAACAGCTACTGATTTGCCTTTCTCTTTGCTTAATTGACTCCTTGTCTTAACTCTTGATACTTTTTCTGACCCACTTGATCCAGGTACATCTTTCTTGTGCTTGACCTCTTCTTTTGATGATGGCTGAGGTGGCTCTTTAATAACCAAGGGCTTCACTGATTTTTTCAATTTAGACTTGGTCTTCTTTTTATCCTTTACCTCCTTTCTAAGCTCAGCTATTGTGGGTTCCTCAACTGATTCTTCTCTTTCTCTAACCGGCTGTGGAGTAAGGCCTGTTTTACTCTGGAAACCAGCCATAAAGATAAAAGAGTTCCAATCCCTACCAATTTTCTGAAGACCATCCAACACTAACAGTTTCACTAAACCATGGTGAAATAATGATGTCTCACAGTCATCCTTCCTTAATTGAACTTTATCACACATCTTGCTGAGACTACGAAACAGGTAAAATGGAATATCTATGGATGCTTTACCAGTAAAATGCAACAACAACTTAAAGTGATAGGAGTAAACCTTGTTATATCTACCCTCACAGGTTAAATACTTTTGAATACAAGTAAGCAGAAGGGCATAGTGCTCTTTAACATAATTTCTAGGTACAGCCTTTGTTAAATCCTCATTCACATATGCCTCTTTAAGAAATTCTTTGCAGGGGTTCAAATCAAATTTAAAGTTCTTAAACCACTCCTGTCCCCCTCTTGGAATCTCAGTTACATTAGCAATTGCCTCTGGAGATACTTGAAATTCTAACATAGATACTTTAGAATTTAAACCTGTAAAGTTCAAGGCAAACTCCTTTGTTACCTGAGCATGGCCACCCTGCAGCTTCTCACAGAAATTCCAACAGCCAGCATCCTTGAAAGCTTTCCTAACACCTTCATCCCTCAATGCAAGGTCCAATCCTTCAGGCTCTGTTCTCTGACATCTTCCAGACCGATGCTCCTTCCTCTCCATTCCGCTTTCGAAATTTTTTGCACAGAGAATCACCACCAGCTTCAACTCAAATGGCAAATTCAAATTTTTAGAACGCAGGCTCGCTTGAAAAAGAAACTCGGGCTCATTTGCAATTCGAATATCTTATCACACAAGCTGGCCACTTTATGCATTATTTACAAACATCATAAAACATCCATGCATAATAAAACCGTTAGAATGATTTTTATGTGCATGCCTATGAATCTATTGGTGGAGTGATGGCTCATAAGTGTTTGGGAGGTACGCCAACTGACAATAACCGGACGGAGACAATGACTCATCCCCAGACGTGACCCTTTAGGAATCTGCGCTGCAAAATGCCCGAAACTGCGATTTCGTAGCGCAGACAGTTATAAATTAGCAAAATGCGCTGCAAAATGGCTGGATGCTGACGCGCTGCGAAAAGGCTAAAACATAATTGCGCTGCAAAATCAACCAATAAGACTGCGCTGCGAAAATACGGAAAGGACCAGTGACATGTACAAGATAAGACATGGCTTATGCAATCATGATGGAGGATGACCAATAGTATTAGATAATGATTCACATCAAGACCCTTTAGAAACATGACCCCTAAGTAAGAAACATAGGACAAGACCCATTTGACACCAATTTTTGACAGTGAACTTTGGACAAAAATTATATACATGTGACTGTAGTTCTAGGTGATAACAGGATGAATACAAATTGCAAGCCCCTCTCCATATAGAGGTAGTTCAGCGTCAGAGAAAGATATGGCATGACAAAAATATCAAGGAGAAGAAATTCCAAGAGGGAGATTGGGCACTACTCTATGATTCAAGATACAAAGATTTCAAAGGCAAGCTGAGGACACGATGGCTGGGACCCTACACTGTGGAGAAATGCAATGAAAATGGTTCAGTTTTGATCAGAACCATTGATGATGAAGCCATCCCCATGCTTGTAAATGGACATCAGTTGAAAGTCTACAAGAAACCCCTCTCCAAGCAAGAGTTTATTGAAGGTCTGAATAAAACATTAATGGTAGTGGAGCATGTCTTAGCTTCCACTTCACGCACTCACTGAAGAAAAGAAAAAATAAAAAAATAATGACTCAAGTGAAAACCTCCATGAGGCGCTGGAGTCCCATCATTGGGTTGAAAACCTCTTATGAGGCAGCCCAGTGATGTCAAAAAAAGAAGAGAAAAAAGAATAAGATCCCTGGGTGAAAATCTCCCTTGGAGGCACCCAGGGTAGGCAATTAGGGTGAAAACCTCTCTAAGGTGCCCTAGTTGTTTTTCAAAAAGAAGAAAAGAGAGAAAAGAAATGAATTTTTGTTGCATTGCAGGTTTGCAGGAGGACTACAGGGAGCAGAAGAAGGTGCCAAAGGGACCCTGACATTCACACTAGCATCCATCTCACCTTCTCCACACCTTCCTCCATCATATTTGGCATTTCTTTCACCCCACTGTACCTCTTTTTCAAAAACTATGTTTTCTACAGGAGGCTCCTGTAGGAATTATAGAGAGCCAGAAGTGGCTACAGAAGGCAGTTTGAGGGACAAAGAAGCTTCATGAAGGACCTATAATCCCTCCTACAATATTCAAACCTCCTTGTCATCATTTCCAAACCTGCATCACACCCCAAGCATCATTTTTCTTCCTGTCCAAGAAAAACACAGAAAAAACAATTTTTCAGTAAATGGAAAAAACAAAAAATAAGAGAGGAAGCAGCACCATCCACCTCACCTGAAGCCTACCTACTACCTCTCCATATTTATCTACACCTCTGGCATCATCCTCAAAGCTCCAAGCACAGAAAGAAGTTGAATTTTCAAGGGGAGAAGCAGCTACAGGAGCTCCTATAGGAATTCCTGTAGCAGCTGATCCCATTAAAATCTAGCACCAGTAGCAAGAGAGTGAAAACATGAAGGTTGAGAAGGAACCTAAAGCTCAGATCTAGCTAGAGAAGAACCTGCACAAGTACATAGCCACACATCATTAAGCAGACAGCATGTATCAAAATAAATACAGACATGCAACAGAGAGAGAGCCACAACACCTAATAGCAAATACATTTGGATCACAGGTAAGTAACTAAATCACTCTGTTTTCATTTGTGTAATTAGAAGTCATGCAAAAGCAATAAGATGGTTGAGGTTGAATGAGGGAAAGGTGGCTAGTTAACTTGGCCACCTTCATCTAGTTGACTCCACTCATCCAAGATGTCACCACACGTGCACACAGTCAACTCTAGCCCAAGATTCCAAGGACGGGTAGTGGAGGAAGCGTGAACTCCGATGCAATGATGAGAGATGATTACAAGGAAAATCCATCATGACAAGGCAGGTGGGGACCAACGGTCTGAATATGGCCAACGTATACCTTGCCATCTCACCCCTCATCACCGGAAATATCCATAAAGGGTAATAAATACTCCTCCCCGAGCATTCTCACCACCTTTTCTTTCATTCTCTCCTTGTAACTCAGCTACAACAGTCTCCTTGTGCCCCCACAGCCTCATAACCATCTTCCTCCATCGATCTCTCCCATATTATTGCTCTCGGCATTTTCTACAAGAGCACCTACAAGTTCTACAGGAGCACCTATAGGAATTCTACATGAGGGACAACAGGTATCTACAGGAGGAGCAGTGAGTTGTTTTGAAGGGAGAAAACACGAGTTTTATCATGATTTTCGGTCTGAAGAGGTAGGGTTCATGCATGCCCCCTATTGAATATCAATATATGCAAGAAGTGGTTTCAATTTGAGGAGGAAATAAGTCTTTAGGAGAGGAGAAAATACATAAAAAAAATTCTTCTTATTTAAAAAAAAACACAGTCTCCTCTATTTCTCTGTTTTTCTCAAAATTCATTGTCTCCACCTCCATATTTGGTTTTCCAAAAGAGTATAGAAAATATGAAAGGATGGTTTATTAGAAAGGATCCCACTAACTCCACGAGGCTCCATGCGCATCCCCAAGTAGTGGACATATTCACAAGAGCAAATTGGATGAACTTTTTTGAGAAATTCTGAGGGTTTGATGAAGAGATTGCCCAAGAATTTTCCCTCTCTTTGGTCCCTCACACAAGAACACATGCCAATGTCACCTTTAGAGGTATTTCCATGGAGATAACCCCTGAATTTATCAGTAGGGTCACTACCCTTCCTCTTGGGCTACCTTGGATTAAGGATGAGAAACCAATTGGCCAGGCTCCCAAGAAAAACTTTTTCCAAAACAATGAAACCCCTGTAGAGGATAAAAATGGAATTATAAGGGCTATCATACCATACCCCTGAAATGAGCTTAGCTATCAAATAATCAAAGACATTTCCTGAGGGGAGGTACAGCATTATTTATGGTTATCACTTTAGAATGCTCCAAGAATTAAGGTATGGCATGGACACTCCAACACCTTAGAAGCTCAGTATCCCCTACTTCCTCTTGCAGTCCCTCATTGACTCCAGCACTAAGGTTCAAGAAGGAAATTCAGAGCGGCTAGCTCACCATGGCTTAATCAAAATCCTAGTGGAGGAAGCCCTCCATACCTTTACAGTCCCTATAGCATGGTAAGCTTTCTGAAACATGACAGTGGAGGATGAAAAAAGGCCTTAACCTATGATGTCATTCCTACTAGCAGTGAGGAGGAAGAGCAGCAAGGGGGAGAAGGTGAAGCCACTGGTGACTTAGCAAAACAAGAAAGGAAGGAGGAAGAAACTAAAATATAGGAGGAGAGAGCTGAAGAAACAGAGCAAGAAGAGACAGAAAAAGAGACAAGAAGGCAGGATTCTATGGCAAAGAAGAGTAGACCATATCAGAAGCCTGGAATGCTAGGGAGGCCACCAGGTCCATAAAGGATGAAGAGATTGATTAAGTTGCTCAGAGGATGAGCAACACTTTCAATAGGGGGGTGATGATGAGCCTCATAAATGGGTAATTATATGGGCTCATTTTACCTCCTAACCTAGTCAAATCAACCATTCTCTTAGCTTATTGTATGATTTTCTTATTATATTTATGCTTATAGAGTGAGTTGAGTTAGTTATTGTGCCATGTGGTCTAACATGTATTTAATGCAGATTATTGATGGATTTTGAGGTCAAAAGTCAAGGATCCAGTGGACAAATGGCAGCAATAAATTTAAGTGGACAAAGAAGAGGACTTATAGGAGGGAATCCCCCTCATTTATTACTCCTCACTTCGAATTCCCCTTCATTCAACTTGGAGTACAAGCAGTCGAATCATGAACTAGAAGGCAGCCGAGCAAATGGAGGATGACTGATGATTATCTTGAGTTTTGGGATCCAAGCCTCCTTGATTTTAAGAAAGCTATTGGTAGCTTCATTTGTATAAGTAGAGGGGCCTAGGGCCTCACTAGTGTCAGATTTTTGTTGGATTTTTGCTTATGTAAACTCTGCTCCAACTTCGAGCTTATTATTTTGTGACAGTTTCATGTAATCTTGCTATTGTTTTGAAAATAAAGATGGAATCCTTTTTGAGCTAGCACTGAGTTACCTCAGAGGGCTGAAGCTCTTGGGTTAGGGCCCAATCCAAGCAGCCAAGCTCCTCTTTACTTGTATTTGTATGTTTTATTTCAGTTTTTAGATTAGTTTGCTATTAGATGTATTTCTTTTATGATTAAGAATAGGTTGTTTTTGATGATTCAATGGTTTTCTTCCATTTGTGCTTTCTATAGCAGGTTAAACAGTGATCAGCAAAAACTCAAAAGGCTAGTAATATTGCCTTGGCCTCTCTTCCTCCCTTTGGGACCATGATTTGAGGCAAAGACCCTCTTGTATTCCCAAAAACACAGATTTTCCTCCTTCATAGGACTTCTAGTGTTTGCAGCTTTTTAGTAGGTTAATAGTTCAGCTTTGCTTTGCTTTAGATCTTCTTCATCATGCTCACTTCTTGATTTACAATAGTCTTCTTTCATGCTTTCCTTTCCTACAGCATTTCTCAGCATTTCCTTTCATAGATCATAGTTTAGACCATTTTTATGCAAAACTTTGTTTTTCCTAAATGCATTCATTTCACTTGTTGCTTGATTTCCTTGGTTAACTATCTATTTCTTTGTAGGAGATATCTTATAGTAGTAGGCTAGCTTATCAGCAGTCACACTCTCCATCTGATCCATGCCCTATAGGTCTCCCAAATCTCACCTCAATTCTTCCCTAGTTTCCTGCATTTTTCCATAGAACTTCTTCCTCTCTCCTTGAGCAAAACCAATCATATTTTTCTCTCTTGGTGACTCAAGGTATACCTTAGGCACCCTAACACCTCATTCCAACCTTCATCCACCTTTTTCACCCACTCGCACACCCTCAAAACAGTGGAAACCACTCTTGACCTCCTCCTGTAGGCCTCTTGTATATTCCTTGTTTTCCTCCTATAGATTTCCTATGTCCTCCTATAGATTTTCCTGTAGGCTTTGCTTTGAATGCCGAGTGTAGGAAAATCTTCCAGAAGGTCACCTGAGACCTCCTAGGACCCATCCACACCATCCTACATCCTCAAGTCCCAAACCTCCCTTCAACACCACCTATTTGCTGCCACATTCACACACAATAAATTACATGCATGTCAATTTCACATAAAAATCCAAAAATATGTCTTTTGCTTATTTACTTCCAGAGATAGCATAGTTAGATGTTGTTTACTTTCCTAAATAGGTAATGGCATTCCTTTTATGGTTTTCACAGCGCTTTCTTCAAAAGTAGATTTAGTTGGTTAATTAGGGTTCACTAGGTTTGCTTTACATTTCAGTGTTTCTCCTTTCTGCATTTAGAATAGTATCTATCTTTCTTTCCTTTCATCACATATAGAGCTTCTTCTGGAACCCATAGAAGTTGGCTCGAGCTCGTAGTGACCTTGTGCCAGCTGACCAAGTGACAACCTGCAGTAAGAACTAGTACTTGTGCATACAGCGCCGATGCTTCCAAGTTTGTTACGAACTACCGGGTTGATAAGAGTAAAGTAGGCAGCCCAGGAGTTGCAGCATTATTGCTGCAATATTGGTGCTCACGAGTTACCCTGTGTTTGGTCAGGGGTTTTCATTATTGGCTTTTGGTTAAACGATTCTACGAGTGTTCGATGACAAAAACATTATTCTCACTCGCTAGATTGTGATGTGCATCTTGGAGACCATCACCATTATCCGTAGCCATCCTCACATATGTTAACGGTCTCCATTATTTACTGGTAATCAGATGATTTAGTACATGTTCGACTTCAACGCCTTTATTCACATGTATCAAAATATGTTGTTAAGGTGAAGCGGAAATCAAGACCTTGGGTAGAGGCTTACATCACTCAGCCTTGTTTCCTCTCCCAAGTTGCGTATATTATCTTTTGGAGACAGCTCATGAGAATGATCTTATTATGACACAAATTACGTATTGTGCTTATCGACGGACATGATCATCATATCTCTTTGTTGAGAAATCGCTCTAACATAGCTACTGAGCATGGGAATGCCCGACTCAAGACATGATTTTAGATGTTTTATATATATGTGTTATAGCAGGCATCTCGTATTCCCGAAGATCTAATCCTCTCTCTCTCTTTTCGAAGAAAACAATAGTTATATAAAGTATTTCATCCATTGTCTCTACCTCTAATCTCACACTTTAGGGGGCATCTGTTACACAGGAAAATGACCTCCTCATCAACTCAAAGGAGAAGGACAAGATGACTGAAATATTGACCAAGTTCACAAGCCTATTTGCCAAGCTAATGCTCTCCAGGAACTAGCAAGATTCTTTATAAAGCTTCCTAGCCATGCATTAGGTGCATTAGTCCCTAGGGTAACTATGCTTTAGTCAACATAAGTGAGTTTCTGGAGGTCAAAGGAGCAATTTGACCGAATAATATCCCTATATTCACTCCTATGTCAACTCATAAAGTAGGGAAACATCCAGATTCGACCTATTTGGGGGAATTTCTATTCCTAATGGAGTCTACAAACAGGGAAAGAGAAAAAAAGCATGGAAACATCTTTTCTTTTTCCCAAAATAACTCATGAAATATTTGGCAAGGGTTATCCTCTCATGTTATATATTTGAGGCTAGGGTCGTTGTGAAAGGGGTCGAAAGTATTGAAAGGATTTCCTATTGATTCTCGAAGCTTGTATTAGACATTGGCCCTTCAAGAGGTTAAGAAGGGGGAAAGAGAGAGGAGCTAGAGGAGTAGGGGAAGTCTGATGCAACTGATGGTTGTAATCAATCTTTCATATCGTTAATATAGACCTACAGTTATGTTTTCCACTCGATGGTGTTGGTATTGTGATTTCTTTACATGTTTATGCAACGCTAATGATTATGAGTATCTTAGATGTATACAGTTAGATATCCATATGTATTATTGTATCGATTGTTGAAGTTATATGTTGTGATATTATGCCTCGTCCAGTGTATGTGTAGGTATTGATCTTGGAGCTAGCTGAGGGGTCTTCCACTCCACTACTTTGTGTTCTCTAGCAACACCACACCCATATCTGAGGTAACAATCCTTCTTCTTACTTTGATTATCATTTCATTAATATGGATATGTGCATGTATCTTTGGGCCAGTTGTAGCTAATCTAACTATCTGCCAAAGGTTTCGGGAAGATCCTTAAGGGTATCACCACCACCAAACACCCGTGCATTAATCCCTATAGCAATCTGAAATAAATTAATGTTATACGAGACCAAGTACAACAATTTTCACTCTCACAAAAAGTAACATAAGCTAAGATGGATGGTTTAAAGAAAGACATGGAAGCTAAAATGGATGGCATGGAAGCTAAGATGGATGGGTTGGAAGCTAAGATGGATGGTATAGAAGAAAAAATTAAAGGAAACGTGGAAGATTTGAGGATAGATTTTCAAAGTTGCTACAAGAAATGTTTACTAATGGCGAAAGGGTAGTAAAGGAAACTTGTGATGAGAACAAAACAAATGTTAATCATGATTTCATAGACTCTAACGTTGGATTGAATACCCTCCATGTTCCAAAGATCGATATGTGGAAGTTTGATGGCAAGGATCTCGTAACATGGATACTATAGATGGAGAAATATTTTGATCTCCATAATGTGCAAAACACACAAAAGATACGCATTGCAACTTTATATTTGGAACCAAATCAATTTGTATGGTATCAATGTCTTTGCTCTTGTAAAAAAATTGTCACTTGGGAAATTTTTATGGAAGAAATGATAGAACATTATGAGGGTACAAAAAGCAACACTTGTTTTAGACAATTGATAAATCTCAAACAAAAGGGTTCAATGATGGAACACATTGAGGACTTCTAAAAATTGAATATAAGGGTAAAATATATTGCAGAGGAGCATAGGATTGATGTGTTCATGGGGACTTTAAAGGATAACATCCAACATGAGGTTCACCTTTGGGAACCTGATTCATTAGAGAAGGCATTCAGGTTGGAAAGAAAAATTATGGCAACAAGGAAGCCTACCACTCACAACTATAAAGAAGAATGTGTTGTTTCCCCTAGCCTTCCACAACATACAAGGTTGACACCACAAAAATTGGAAGAAAAAAGAGCAAAAGGGTTTTATTACAGTTGTGATAGAAAATGCACTAAAGGTCATAAGTGTTGAGAAGAAATTATCTTACATATATTGTGAAGAGGAGGAAGAAAAAGAACAAGAAACATCAAAAGAAGAGGATATACACCAGGAACAAACCCTAGAGAAAGAAGAAATGAATCCGACCATATCTTGTAATGCATTGGCTGGAAATACCACTTCTTAAACTCTCAAGATAGAAGGACATATTAAGAAGAAAATGGTAATAGTGTTGATTGATTCGAGCAGTACCCATAGTTTTATTCATTGTAAGATAGCCAAGGAATTGAATTGCTTCCTTTATCCATCATCAGAGTTTCAAGTGATTGTTGCAAATGGAGGAACCATAAATTTCTCTGGAAAGTGCCATAATATAAAGCTATCCATGGGAGAATATGTATTGAATAGCCCAATTCTTTCCATTCCAATGGGTGGTGTTGATGTTGAACTAGGAGTCCAATAGCTACAATCTTTGGGTACGATAAATTTTAATTTTCAACTTTTCTTGAAATTTTTTTCGGAAGGAAAGGAAGTTGAATTAAGGGGTATCACAGGGAAATCGAGAAAGATAATCAGCTTGAACGGCATGACAAATATTCTAAATAAATAACAACGAGGTGTAATTGCACAATTATGTTCACTAGAGGTTCCCACATCGCAATCATTTATTTCTCCAGATCTCCAAAAAGTCTTGGACAATCATTCCAAGGTATTTGAGACTCCCAAAGGCCTCCCACCTATTCATGATCATGATCATTCTATTCATTTGATTACAAGAAGTGTTCCTCCAAGCATCAAGACTTACAGATATCCCTATACCCAAAAGAGTGAAATTGAACGTATGGTTGCAAAAATGCTAGAGGTTGGTATAATTAAACCTAGTCAAAGTTCTTTCTCTGCTCCAGTAGTATTGGTGCACAAGAAGGATGGATCATGGCACATGTGTCCAAAATATAGGGAGCTCAACAAGCTCACTATTAAAGATAAATTTCCCATTCCTGTCATTGATGGCTTATTGGATGAATTACATGGATCAATTTACTTCACAAATTTGGCTCTTCATTCAGGATATCATCAAATCAGAGTGAAGACTGAAGACATTCTGAAAATAGCATTTAGAACTCATGAGGGTCATTATGAATTTTTGGTCATGCCTTTTGGCCTTACCAATGCACCTTCTACATTTCAAGGAATGGAAAATCCCCACATCCATAAAGCAACTGTGAGGATTTCTGGGGTTGACAAGGTATTATCACAAGTTTGTTAAGAATCATGGAATATAACAGCACCTCTAACAACATTATTGAAGAAAGATGCATTTTCATGGATTCCATAAGCAACGAAGGTATTTGAACATCTTAAAGAGGCAATGTCCCAAGCACTGGTCATAGCTACATCGAACTTCACAAAAACCTTTATTATGTAATGTGATGCCTCAGGAAATGGAATTGGTATTGTTTTAATGCAAGAAGAAACACACATTACTTTTGAAAGTTGTCCAATCAAAGGAAAGTATTTACACAAATCTATTTCTGAGAAGGAAATGTTGGCAATACTACATGCACTTAAGAAAGGGCGACCCTACCTAATGGGAAGACACTTCAAGGTAAAAATGGATCACGATAGTCTTAAATACTTTTTAGAACAAAGATTATCTTTAGAAGAGGAGCAAAAATGGTTCACAAAGATGTTGCGTTATGACTTTGAAATCATCTACAAAAAGGGAAGCAAAATGTTGTTACAGATGCACTCTCAAGAAAGGATGAATATGTGGAAGCATTGCTTTGCACCATTTCTATTATCCAACCAAATTGAATAATTGAAGGAAGGGATGAATGGAAGAATTATGAAAAAGTGTGGCCATTCATTCAAAAGTTACAACAAGATCCTAGTACATCTGATACATTTAGCTATAAAAATAATTTGATATGGTACAAAGATCACTTATACCTCTGTCATAATTTTCAACTCAAATAAAATAATCGTATGGAATTGCACACCTCTCCCTTAGGAGCACACTCAGGATTTTTAAAAACTTACCACAGGGTTAAGAAGGAATTTTTTGGGGATGGCCTTAAATCTGATATTCAAAATTTTGTGGCAGAATGTTTGGTTTGACAACAAAATAAAGTTAAAACAATTAAGACCTCGGGTCTATTACAACCTTTATCCATTCCAAGTCAACATTGGGAGGAGGTTTCAATGGATTTTATCAAAGGATTACCCAAGTCCAAAGGAAAGAGTGTCATCATGGTGGTAGTTGATAGACTTACCAAGTATGCACACTTTTGTGCATTATCTCATCCATTTAAAGCCAATACAGTTGCTACTACATTTATGGAAACAACTCAAAATCTACATGGAAACCCAAAGATTATTGTAAGCGACAGAGATCCCATTTTCACTGGAAATTTTTGGACAGAATTATTTTCTTGTCTAGGTACTCAGTTATCTCATAGATCATCTTATGATCCTCAATATGATGGGCAAACTGAGATAGTAAACAAATTTTTGGAAGTATATTTTCGTTGCTTTGTATCTGATAAACAGACACAATGGGTCAAATGGTTGCCTCTGGCTGAATGTTGGTATAACACTTCCTTCCATACTGTAGAAAAAATGACCCCATTTATGGCACTTTATGGATATCATCCACCGTCCATAACATCATATTTAAGAGAAAATTCTAAGGTTCAAGCAGTGGAATATCACATCGAGCATCAAAAACAAGTTCTCCAACTCTTAAGTGATAACCTCACTTTGGCGCAGAATAGAATGAAACAACAAGCAGATCAACATCTCAGCGAAAGAAGTTTTGATGTAGGTAACTGGGTATTTCTACAACTACAACCATATAAACAAATGTCCCTCAAGCAATCTAAGAAGGATAATAAATTATCACCAAATTATTATGGTTCATACAAGGTGTTGCAAAAGATTGGTACTATGGAATACAAATTGGAGCTTCATGTAGTTTTCCGAGTGCACTCAGTGTTCCATGTTTCATGCTTAAAGAAGGTAATAGGTGACAAGCTCCCAGTTCAAACAATATTTCCAAATCTTGACGAGGAAGGAAAAATCATATTGGAACCTGAAGCAGTCATAGAAACAAGAACTCGACAGCTATGAAAACGATCAATTTCAAAGTATCTCATCAAGTGGAAGAACTTACCCACTAAATATGCCACATGGGAGGATGAGAATTTTATGCAGAAGCATCCAAAACTACTCAAGCATTGAGGACAACACTTTTTTGAAGGAGAGGGGCATGTTAGGTCCCTATAATACTAGTGATTCCCCCATTACCATTGTCATTGTAGCCCTTATTGTTATGGTTGTGTCCCTATTGTCCCCATATTGTTATTATTGTGCCCCATAGAATCCCACTATTGTTATTGTCGTGCCCTTATATTATTATTGTTATGTCGGCCTTGATTATATTGTGACTCCTTAGACTCCTATATATAGAAAGTATGTTTTTTCATTTGAATCATCCAATAATTATTCATTTGTATAATGTAAAGGAGGTTTCCCCCTCGAAGAGGCTGATTTTGAAGTCATTGATCTAACTTTTCTTCCATTTTGTGAGCTGGCTGCATAACATTTAGTTATGGGTTCCATTTTGTTGAAATATTAAAAGACCTACAGTGTATATTATGTCGCACCAGTGACGAAAAAGTATATTATGTCTAATGCACCCAGGAAAAGACAATTTGTATACTACTAATTTTATTATATGGTTTTAAATGGTTACTTTGGGTTTCTCGACTCATTATTGGTCCAAATTGGATTATGGAAGAAGCATGGTGATCAAGACTTAGAAGTGGATGCTTTTGAAGGCATGAAACGCCTTGTTGACATATATTTTATGACCAAAATATTTATTTCATGGTTTTGAGGGCTCATGAGCAGGTTGCAGTGGTTTTGGATATATGGCGAGAATAGTTTCCAAGGAGTTTAAGTGACCATATTAATGAACTAGTTAGAAAAGAGTATAGGTAACAGTATGATAGCCAGTAACAGTTATTGATATTACTGTTTGTCGAAGTGTTTGTAGTGGTAGTGATTATAGTGACAGTTTTTGCAGGTTCTAATAGTGGTTTTAATGGCAATGATTACAATGACAACGGTTACAAGTTATGACAATGATTATAGTTGTAGTGATTCCAATGACAATGGTCTTAGGTTATGACAATGATTGCAGGTTGTGATTGTATATTGTGACTTTACTTATGATTCAGTGATCAACACTATAGTTGATGGCGGTGGATCCAGTTTGAAACATTTTGAAAATAGGTCCACAAGGAGTAGAAGAAGGGGGTAGGTGCATCCATCAAGGTTGGAGCCTTAATTAGGTTAGAGCCCAGAACAGGTTGGAGTTTGCTCAGTATCGAGGTTGGTTCCTGTTGTCACCCAAATTGTACAGGAAATATGTGGCAACACTTAGGGTGGGGGTTGTCACTGTAATCCATGCCCTCTCCATTCTAGTTGTCTCCCTACAGCAAGCTATGGGAGATATTCCCTATGAAATGTGAATATGGAAGACTTATTGGCAACTAATTAGTCTGGGAGACACAACTGAATGGCCTAGAAACTTGGTTAATTTAGAAATTTGAATATTAGATTAGATTTATCTTGAAATACCAGTGTCTTAATGGAGTCATAAACTTGCTTAAAATAAATTATCTACCAAGTCAAGAGATGAATAATTGTTGCCTTAGTATGCTTTACTATCCTAGATGGAATGCAAATCCTACGATCTAAGTGAGATGCAGAATCTTGGTTTATTTTAAATTATATGACTACCTAGGTGAATCCTTCCTTTCAATTGTTTTGAATTTAGTATCTAGAGTAGTTTGTGAAAGAGATACCAAGGGGAATCAAGTTATGGCTTGATTAACAATACCTCCCCTTGAGTTCTAACCACTCGATTCCTCTATCATTGCAGAGACTGTGGCTCTAGTGATTGCAAGGTCACTGTGTTAAACACTAAAGAGGTTCTAGACTTCACAAGCTAGGTGAAAAAGGTGGACCTCTCTCTCTATAGACCACAATTATGCTTGGAAGTTAATTAATTAATGCAAGAGGTTAGTCCTAAAATTCAAATGCAATATATGAAAGAATTCTCTTAAGGTGAGATTATTAAGAGATATTAAGTACTTAAAGACAAGTTACAATGATTTTTAATTAATGACAATCAAATACTTAAATAATGAATTAATGATAATTTTCACCACAAGAGAAAGTGCTCAAATTAAACGGTGCTAGAAAATGTTTCCAATAATACTAATAGATAATTGCTTAAGAGATATATGGATAAGATCAAGTTGATAAGATCAATGCTCCTTAACACAATTAGCAACCTTAAAGATTAAAACAATGGACCACCATTATGCCAATTAGATACAAGGAAATGCTCCTTATGGACACAATTAATTTTTTTATCACAATTAAGATTAAATTTGATTAATGTGCTTTAAGAATGACTTTCATTACAAATACACAAGAGATATTTAACTCAAAAATGAGCAATGTATCTACTTATACAATGACAATGATAGCAATGAGAAACAAGAGCATTACTCACAGTGATAATTACAACAATTCATTAGACAATTATCAAATCAGTTAGAGAACTTGTGTGTGTTAATGAAAGAGTGCAAATAGATGCCAATGATGCAAAAATGCAAAATGGATCAGCCAAAAGACATGATTGCAGCAATAATAAAATCACTGCATTACACAATTAAACAATTATCCAAGATCCACAAGATGCAAGGAACAAGAGCTAAGTGAAATTACATGACTTTCAACACTTCTTTCACCACTGTAAATTTTATAACAGACCTTTATACATTGTATATCAGCCCTTAGATTATTATGACAACCCTCAAACAATGACCAAATATGCCAATAAATTCAAGCCTAAACAATGTCAATGATAAAATATGCCCGTAAATTGATTAGTAGACCAATATTATGTGATTTTATCATTATTGTAAGTGAAATTATATGGTTGTAGCAAACATATCAGATCTAGAAATCAACATACAGTCCACAAATGCTCACTTATATGCACCCAATTTTACTTAGGATTAATTTTGAATGCCTTAGGTGCATTGTTAGATGAACTTAGGCTTGATTTACATGCATTTAAGCCCAAAATATGTTTCTCTCATAAAATAAAATAAAATCATAATTCAAAAAGAGGACAATGAAGAAATTAGAGGGTTAGAGAGCAAACCAAGAGGCCTACTAGCCTTATATATGGCTACATAGACCTCCACTGAACTTGAGACCCGCAACCACCAAGTTAGCTCTAAAATTGTTGCAAAACCGAATGTTAGAAATGAAAAATTAAATCAATGACTGAATAATGGTTGAATGAGGATTAGAATGAGAAGCTACGATTAGGAAAACTCCAAACCAAGGCTAGGAATGGCCAATGAAGGGTTGGAAATGGAAAACAAGGGCATCAATGAGGGAGAAGAGGGCTTATAAGGCCATGAATAGGGGAATCAAGCCCCATAGGCCTGACATCAAGCCCAAGAGGGATGATGCTAGACTAGAAAAGGCCTTAGAATGGCTAGCGGTCAAGGACAAAGCCCTTTTAGGACTTCATCTAGGGCTTAAAGGGGGGACGAGGGAAAAAGGAGGCTCCCCAAGCCCATGGACAAGGGAGAAAGGGAGGCAAAAGAGGGAAGCAAGGGATGGAGGGGTTGACGGCAAGGGAAGGAGGCTCGTAGGGCCTACAACCTTAGGGGAAAAGGCCACCAAAGACCACGGCTAGCCCTAGAAGGGGATGAAGCTAAGCTAAAGGGAAGTTCGAGGACCTAACAATACCTCTAGGGCTCACGGAAAGGAAAAGGAGGAGTGACAGCTAGGCCTAAGGGCCTAAAAATAAAAAAATCAAACCCCTGCAAACACAAAAATTTCCCCGAATCACTGCAAAGTGTTCGACGAATTCCTTTATTAGGCTAGACATTTAGCTTGGAGGAAGATGGGGAGACTATATCTTACCCTCAAGGGCCTATATGAACCTTCCTTTCTTAGTTGAATAGCCTAGAAAAAATTGTTGCTTCAAAACCTTGAGTTATCCCCTGCAAAAATGAATAAAAGAATGTCAACCCCCAAATATATCTACAAAAATATAAAACCCCAAATACCCAAGTGTTTCAAAACAAAATGGGTTAAGAAAATAATTTACAAATGTACAATATTTACAAAACCCTCTTTTGGATAAATATTTCTGAGTAAATAACAATGGATGAATTCATTTTGAAATATAGATATTGGCCAAAACCCTCTTGCAAAATCAATTACCACCATGAAATCTCAGAGCCCAAATATAGTTTGCTCTTCCCCACAGTTTGTGAACTTGGAGCTCAAGTGCTACAATATCTATAAATATTTATAATTTTCTCAAAGTAAAATTGTTAGATCATATGGTGAATCAGATCACCTAAGATATTGTGTACCAATAAACATCTCTGACAAATGAAATAACAATTTTTTAAACAATATTCAGCACAATATAGGATCACACATAGCTAGCACATACCATAGATTAGCAAAAGAAGAACATCATGAACTAAACCCCAATTTTTTTCTATTATGATAAAACAATGTTCCCAACAGAGCAATAGCTCAATACCAGCATTCAAGAATTACATCATCCAAAGATACTAAATAGAAGCTTAATAGCTTCTTTATATAGATAAACTCCTCCAAGAAGAAAATAACGGTTATTTGGATTGATCCTCGTCAAAAAAATCTCGATCATTGAAATTAACTTGATCATCTTTTAATCTCCACCGTTGAATTTTTTATTTTGAGGAAAAATTTGAATTTTTCCTAAATCCCACTTTTAATTAATCCAAAAATTAATATTTTGGATTAATTTCCTCAACAAATTGACTTTGACTTAACCATCAAGGTCCAAGGCCTCATATTTTCTTAAAATGTTCATTTTTCCCTAGGTGGGGAACCTCCAAAAATTGACTTTCATTTTACCCACGAATTTTTAATTATTTTCCACTTGGAGAGAAATTAATTTCTCTATAATTATTTTTTGACTCAAAATTAATTAATTAATTTTATGACTTAGGATTTTAATTTAAATTAGCCAGAAAATTTAATTAATTGACACTATAGGGGATTTAATGATTTTTTCCACCCTCAAATATTTTTAGCCATGGTTTCTGATTGCGAGGGACCATGCACTAAAATGTTTTTACATAAAATAGTTACAAATTCAACCCTTATAAGGGGAAATACACATTTAGACTCAGACCCTCAATAACTTACCTAATTATGCTACACAATATGATCTAGTATGAAACCAAGTGTGCTTGTAATAAAATAATTTATCCATGGCTTCTGATTGTGAGGGAGCATGCACTAGAATTATTCTCAAACACACTTTTACAATAGACTCGATATAACACTAGGACTCACCTAAGACCTTGTCAACGAAATCCACCCTATATTTGGGGTTTAAGCTGGAAGAAAAAATTTGTCGATTATCCATGTTTACAAAAACACATAATTTGGTGAGGTTAAAATACTTCCTAGGATGAAATACTTTGCCAAAATCAAAGGCTTACCTAGGTGTTGTTACATAATTATATTGTTATACTAGCATCATTTACAATATAACTTATATAAATTGGGTTTATAATGGCATCATTGTGTTGGTTGATGACTTTGATCTTCAGAGAAAAAAAAAAACATTGCTTTATACCCTACTTCCTTGGATTGTTAACAAAGTGTGGTCAATAGTTCCTCAATAAGGTTGTATCTGAGAGTGATTCATTGTTTGCACATTTTCGAGGTTGGAACCTCAATTAGGTTTTAGCCTAGCACAAGTAGAAGCTTGCGTATCTTGGGGGTCAGTGCCTCCAATAGGTCGAAGCCTGTAAATTTATGTAATGAATTATAGATAAAGAAGAAAATGGATTTGTGGTTTTCTCCCGTATGGATTTCCACATAAAAGCTTATGTATCTTTGATGTGATGGCTTCTTGATGTGTAATTGATGTGAGGATAGATTTATGGTGCATTGTTTTACATGTTGATATGCTACTTATGGTTATGGTTCATTATATTATGGCTGTTTGATTATGAAAAGTGATGAAATGGTAAATTAACTCTCACACCGATTCACCCTGATTGATGGGCCTACCTATGAATTTTCCTTCCCCTTAGGGCTGGAAGTACCTAACAGGGATAATTATATCCTAACACAAGTGTGGTAACTTACTTACAAATCATCAACTAAAAAGACATTTGAAAGTGATGCTTATGTGAAACATTTTTATGCCCCTAGTAGTGAATATGGTCCACTATGATACTATAATGGGATTGTAGTATACCCAGGGGGGTTGGTATGGGGTATAGAGGGAGGTACCCAAGGGAATAATATAATAATGGGATGGGCCACAGTAATAAATAAAGTGGGTAACCTGTATCATGTAAGGGACCACAAGTAGTTAGCAATAATGTAATAAGCCCATTGTATTAGATATATGGTATTGAGGGAACCATGGTAATGACCCATGGTATTGTATGTATGAGGCCTATACAAGTGCTAGAGACTCGCCATTAAGATATGTGAAGGAATATTGTATGAACAAGCATATGGCTTGTGGAGTGTTCTCCTTCCTTAAGGAGTGAATGTATGGTGTTGCCCTACCTCAAGGGTTTGATCAATAAAGAAGCATTGCTATCTATATTCAGATTTTGTTATTTTGGTGATTATTTATGGTTATTGGATATATTGGTATCATTTCATATATTTGCAGGTCAGATCTATAACAAGTAGTATTGGAGCACTTTCTTGGGAAACGCAGAGAATTTTTTACTTTTATTTTTGCAGGAACTTTTTGGGGCGGAAAATTTGCAGATCATATCTATAGATTCTGGTGACAAATTTGCATAATCTCATTGCAGATCTAAGTTCCTTGCAAAAAAATACCCAATTTGAAAAAAAAATCAGCTGAATCAAAGTCCGGATGAAGGAGATATCGTTGATTTAAAAATTAGTTGTGTTGTAGACATTTTTTGGGGCGGTGAATTTGCAGATCAGATCTGTACGTTCTGGTGCAAAATTTGCATAATATCATTGCAAATATGGGTTCTTTGAAAAAATATACCCAATTTGAAGAAAAAAAATTGGTCGAATTGGAGTCCGGATGAGGGAGATATCGCTGATTTAAAAATCAGCTATGTTGCAAACATTTTTTGGGGCGGAAAGTTTTCAAATCAAATCTGTACATTTTGGAGAAACATTTGTAGAATATAATTGCATATCTAGGTTCTTTGCGAAAAAATATCCAATTTCAAAAAAAAATCAGTTGAATCAGAGTCCAGATGAGGGAGATATCGCTGATTTAAAATCAACTCTCTTTTTTCAGAAATTTTTGTGACGGCGGGACAGTTGCAGTGCGAATCAGAAATTCTAGTGCCTAGATCATAATTTCTATCACATGGGAAGAAGCAGATTGGTTGTTCCATTTCAGAAAACAGGTCATAATAGGGATCCTGAGCAATATTGACTGAATTGTGGCCATTTCAAATTTTTTCCAAGTAAGCAATTTGTTTTAAAAACCCTCTTCATGGCTTATAATAGTAAGTTTTTTAAAGGAAAATATGATTGGTCTTCTATTGAAAATTTTATAGCATATCATAAGTTGGACTTTCCAGGGTGTTGGAAGGACAAAATAGGGTATTATTTGAAAAATGAGGCTGCTATATGGTGGAAATCACTTGACAGTGAGTTTCTGAAGTTATGTAGTGCTGATGAAATAGAAGAACTACTTTTGGACAAATGGTCTCATACTAGAAAGGAGGAAACCACAAAACCTAGCAAAGATTTTATTTTTACAGGAAAGAAGGAAACCAAGAAACCTAAAGGGTTATTTTCTACTGGTATCTCCTTATTACAGGTTCATGGATTGATTCAGAAGGAGAAGATCATTGTGTCTATAAATCCTAGCTACAAGCATAATTTTATCAATGTTAATTTGGCAAAAAAATTGCAAGTTCTAGCAAAACACATTGAAAACACACAGGTTGATAATGAGGATGTTCAAGTTTATAAATATTTGAAGCTTTCTATGGATAAGTATGTGTTGCATTGTGATTTTTATACTTCAGATATGGATAACATGGATGTTGTTTTGGGATATCCTTGGATGGAATCTTTGGGTACTGTCAATATTAATGTGTAGAAGAAATTCATGAAGCTCTATATAAAAGGAAGAAAATTACATTGCAGGATATTTCCATTAAGACCCAAGCAGAGACTATGGAGGAAGAAGCACAAAGCTCTAATGACACTAACACATCAGATGATGAGCCTTTGATGGTCGACAATCAAACACAAACATCAAACCAGGTACCAGAAAAACAGGTACTGTCCAAGGAGGCTGAAGCAGAAAATGTTACAGGTATTGATACATCAGATGAGGACTCAGTGGTTGAAGTAATATTGGAAGATAAGAAACAACAGCAGGCACTACAACATGTACTAGATACCAATCAGGCTCCATTAGGTGGTGAATTAAATAAAGATACACTGTTGGTTAAAACTTCAGCATATCACCACCCACATCACTCCGCAAGAAAACAACCAACAAGATGGCAATGAATTATCCACAAGGACAACAACCCCCGCATGACAGCTCGAGAGGGATGATGATCCACCTACTACACATCAACACAGAAGATCCGCCAGGGTCAACTTCCATCTCAAGTGAGCGAGGCACTAGTTAGATCGAGGGTTCACCTTTCTCTGGGATGGCTAGATGCACGTGCATGGTACCAGTGGGCTACTCTTTTGAGTAGATCTTATTATTTGTGTTCTTCTTATGTTTCGGGGATGAAACATGTTTAAGGGCTGTGGAATGTAGTATACCTAGGGGGGTTAGTATGGAGTACAGAAGGAGGTACCCAAGGGAATAATATAATAATGGGATGGGCCATAGTAATAAATAAAGTGGTTAACCCGAATCATGTAAGGGACCACAAGTAGTTAACAATAATGTAATAAGCCATTGTATTAGATAGATGGTATTGAGGGAACCATGGTAATGACCCATGGTACTGTATGTATGAGGCCTATATAGAGGCTAAAGACTCCCCATTCAGAGATGTCAAGGAATATTGTATGAACAAGCATATGGCTTGTGGAGTGTTCTCCTTCCTTAAGGAGTAAATGTATGGTGTTGCCCTACCTTAAGGGTTTGATCAATAAAGAAGCATTTCTATCTATATTCAGATCTGGTTATTCCTTTGGTATATTTGTATTTTCATATATTTTTAGATCAGATCCATAACAAGTGGGATCGGAGCAAATATATGAAAATACAAATATACCTAAGAAATAACTAGATCTAAATATAGATAGAAATGCTTCTTTATTGATCAAACCCTTAAGGTAGGGCAACACCATACATTCACTCCTTAAGGAAGGAGAACACTCCACAAGCCATATGCTTGTTCATACAATATTCTTTGACATCTCTTAATGGGGAGTCTCTAGCCTCTATATAGGCCTCATACATACAATACCATGGGTCGTTACCATGTTTCTCTCAATACCATCTATCTAATACAATGGTCTTATTACATTATTGCTAACTACTTGTGGTCCCTTACATGATACAGGTTAACCACTTTATTTATTACTATGACCCGTCCCATTATTATTTTATTCCCTTGGGTACCTCCCTTTGTACCCCATACTAACCCCCTTAGGTATACTACAGGGATATTTACCCAATGATGGTGATATAATTTGATCTTGAGGGTATTTTTCAAGTGCTTTTTCATAGATTCAATAGATATCCCTTGAGGAATGATTTTTCCCCTTCTACAACACCATGAAGAAGATTCATAGCCCAGCATGAGAGCACTTACGATTATTGCTACCTCGGTGTTGCCCCTCCAGAGATAAGTGTTGGGCCTTGAAGGGTCTCCACATGGATGTATGGCCCTTCCATGCCACTAGATGTTGAAACATTGATCCAAGAAGTCAAGTTGTTGGCAAGTTTGATGATGTGCCCCATAGGACCGAGGACACCCCCAAGCTGGCCTTGTACCTACTTGTTGGGCATATGAAGTCTAGAAGAGGATGGTGATCACTTGAGACACTTTATGAGATGCCCTAGGTCATCCACATCCCCTATGCAAGCCCTAAGAAGGTGACATAGGGCTTCTTGATGATGATGTCTTAGATGAGGAGATGCGGCTTGGAGATATGCCCATTCACTTTGACATATCTTGGAGTGAGAAGCACGTTTTGGACCTAGTTCTCACTATTGGAAATAATGAGAGGAGGGTGAATCAGTATTTTCTTTCAAATGTTATTGTTACCAGTTAGATTCTTCACAATTTAATCAGAGAAACGTATAAGAAAATTTTATTTAGTATAAAAGAATAAATACAATGTGTGATAATTGTTCCCAAACACCAACTTGGTTTTTGATGAGGCTCTGAACTCTAGGTCTTCAACCCTATCTGATCCAATGCACCTACCTTGAGTTTAGGAGCACCAACTCCAAGGACACCAATCCTGTTGTTTTTTTTATAGAGAATATAAAATGTACTTACTTGAATGTTCTTATTCCAAAAATACTTGAGATTAACTTCACTTACTTTTCATTGTACCTTGTCCACCACTACACTTCATTGTTTCTACAATCTCAGTTCATAATACCATAGATCAGCAACATTACAAGCTCCAAGCCACTGTGAAAATTGGTCATTTCACTTCACTACATCATAGATAATCCTCCACTATTACTGTTGTCCGAGAAGAGTGTCCGGGTCTCAATTTGAAACACTTTTCCATAGTCCGAGCAATACTGGAAACAAAAAATCGGAGTCACTGTGTTAATGAAGGCACAGTTATGATATTTGATCCACTGTGATAAAGATTTAGTGAAGATCCAAGTTTTTGCACCACAGTCTGAGCCTTTATTTACTGATCTAAGCCTTTCATAGGAGATTATTCTTTAGTTTTCCAAGTTGTGATTGTTGTCTGAGATCCTATAGGTGTCTGCTCTTAGTCTGACCTGTCCACAAATTAACTACGGGAAACTGTCTGCAGTTCTAGTTTCCACAGATCCTTGATTCTACAGTTGACTTGTCCAAGCTATAATGGATGAGCTGACTGTCTATCCCTTCTACAAGCTGGTCGGGATAAGGCCTGTCTCCTACAAGAGAACGTATTAAGTCAAGGATCTGAGCCTCTACACCATATTCTAAAAGAGTAGGTCGAGAATCATAGTTGTACCATAGCCTAAAGATGTATCATCACAGGCCTGGATGTTATAGACATTTTTGTGCCTTACAGCATTGAGCATGAAATGTCCATAATCTAAGGGATCCAAAGTCCCTAAACATGTTGTTCCTACCCCTAGAGGAACAAGGCTAACAAACTACAGCAATTCACAGAAGTTCTCCACCTGAAAACTGCTCAAAAACAAGTCAATTCAGGATCATTTCAGTGGCTACACTAGCTGTTTGTGCTGAATGTCAAAGCCAACACTGGCTACCTACGTTAAATGTCAACTGGAACACTGGCTACCTGCGCTGAACGAGAGTGGACAAGTGGCAGGCTCATTTCTCAAGGTGTCAAAACCCAGGAAGCTTCCAAAATGACACTTGCCTCAGGGAATTCGACTGGTGATGAGTAAGAGGTTCCAAATCTCCAAGTGGAAGAAAGAACCTCCAAGTGGACTCAAGAACTGACAGAGGGAGAGGACACTAGTCAGACTCAAGCTGACTCATCCTCTCTCCAAATATCTATATATGGATCTCTCCTCCATGAGATCTAGAGGCTGGAATTTTGTTATTGCAAAGAATTGTTGTTGGTTTGAGACTGGAATCATTGGGTGCTTAATGCTTTGAAGGGGCTGAAGATAGGAATTCCATTTGCTGGGAAGGAGATGCTGGATTGGAGCCCTCTGGGTTGTATCTCTTCCTGAACCTTGTTATTCATCAATAAAGCTATCTTGGTTTCTCCTATATGCTGATGTATTTTGATGTATGAATGTATTAGTGTATTTGGTTTATTTCTAATCCTAAACTAGTTATGAATGTGAACATTTGTCTTTGTGTAGTGTTCTTCTCTTGTCTCAAGTAGTTGTTCTCTTGTCGCAAGTAGCTGTTCTCTTGTGATCTTGCAGGAAGTTGTAGCTGGATAAGCAAGAAGGCAAGTAGCTGTGAACACCCAAAGAGAAGGGAGATTGGATCGAGGGACAAACGGAAGACACCGGTAAGTCTATTGATCTCTCTTCTTTCACATTTCATAAAGGAAGAAACCAGTATAGCTGTACTCGTTTGTTGCTAAGGCACTGTCACACCTTAGGTGGATAGGATCGTCCTGCATAGGCATTTTTCCCCACAACAAATTGGCGACTCCGCTGGGGAGATTTGTTTAGTCATTTTATTTGTGTTTCTATCATTTGTTTGTTTCATAGACTTGACAGCAACAATCGAACTGCATCTTTCCCGGATGCAAAGTAGAAAGTTGCTGCTTTGATCCAATTGCTGGACTTGTCTATGATTTGAACAATGGATTCACAAATGATTTGATGATCCTTGTGATAGATCTTAGTAGCCCTTCAAAGAATCCCTCTGATTGTACCTTGCTTGTTGCTTTTATTTGGCCTAAAACAGTGAATTAAACAGCAATCTGTGACCCAGAACCTGAGGGAAACGAGAGTTTCTCCTTCAGCGCAGACCCAGTGAAGGGATTCTGCATTTCAACGCAGGTCCCGTGAAGGCTACCTGTGCTGAATGTCAAAACCCCTGTGTTGAGGTTGCGCTGAACCAGTTTTGCCTTGTGCAGCTGGGGTTCTCTGCTCTGTTTTACCTTGTTTTGATCTATGATTTTTGCAGCCTGTAACCAGCATAGGTACCAGTCTGATAACTCCTTTTCTCTGCTTAGATTCCGCCTCCTTTTGTACAAAAAGACTGTGAGTGTTTTTATGTGTTTGTGGCGTCATTTACAGTCTTCCTTTGCATGAGTGAAATAGTCATCCTGTAGCCCTTGATTCAGATCTGTTGATTGTGATCTTAGAAGAGAGTTCATTGGCTGTTTTCAGATTGATTATACATTTACTTTTGCTTATTGGTTTGAGTTTGTCTCTTTTAAGTGTCAAAACAAGTATTCATTTCGAAAATCGTTAAGTGTTGTAATCTCTTCTACCCTCTCTGATTTCGAAAAAGTAAACTTGTTTGTATTGATCATTTAAAAGCAAATTCAAAGTTGTGCAAAAAGCTTTCTTTGTAGGCATCAATACTAAGAAAGCGGAAAACAAACACCTGCATTTTGCATTTTGCATTTGATAGTTTGCATGTTGGATTTAGGAAAAGTGCATTAGAGTGTGCTGATTGCTCTTTGAGAAAAGATGGTGTCTTTCTTTTCCCTTAGTAGCTAGGATTTTCAAAGTTGAAAAAGATATAAAGCTTGCTTATCATCTTTAGACTGCATTTAGGAATTTGTATCATACATCTCGTGGTGAACCTTGAAAGGAAAACTTTAAAAAGATCAACCTAAAATAAATTGAATGAACTTAACAACGCTTTGTAACATAACGCACAACATAGAGGTCTAGGCTAGAGACGTGTTCCGGCGTCGTTAAGCCTGGTGACTGTCGATCTCGTGGATGGTGGGTGATTCCTCCTGAGGGACGATAGCGCCAGTACGGATTGTGCTCCCACGTACCGTCGCGTATATATTGGGAGACCCCTATAGGCATAAAACCTTTATCCTTAGGAAGTCGTTTCGGCCACCCTACTAATCGCAATGCACTGAACACAGCATTCAGGAAGATCGACCGCCCGTACCCTAAAAAGTATTCTGCGATTTTGCGAAAAGTTTGGCACACCCTCTGCCTAGAACTCCAGAGCAGTTTCTTTTGGCCTTTTTCAGACTCTATAACAGAAAAAGTCCATCCGAGCATTTGTCACTTCGGGCTCGTTAAAACATCGAAGGAGACTAGAGTCATCTTTAGCTTTTTCTCGACTCTTTAAAACTAAAAAAGCAAGTTGTGTCTAAAGCGTCGTTAAAATTTATTTTAAACGGAACAATCACCCCTTATTCCTGCGTTGATCTTTAGGTTGAAAAATGGAGCACACCAACCAAGGAATTCCCCTTGGTGGAAATCCTAGTCCCTTCTCCTCTTGGGGAGATGTTGGTGCACCCCACATGGCCACATTGTCGCTTCCAGGACTGACAATTGGCCTGCCAGTTTGGCTCTTTTCAACCAATGTCGTTCAGAACACCACAATTCCTGAACAGTCGAGTCAACAGTTAGACCAGACCAGAGTTGCCCACCATCCTTCTACTTCATCTTCCTCTCCTCCTTCATCTTCGCTTGACGGAACTGGTAAAACCAAAAACCGAGTTCCTAAGGAGAAGAAGGAAAAGAAGAAGAAAGAGAAGAAGAAGAAGGAGCCAAAGGCGACTGGGGGCAAACAAGTGTCGTCTGACAAAAATCCACACACAGCACTGACAAGGCCTAAATCGCCATGTGTCATATGCAAGGGAGACCATTTCCACAGAGATTGTCCCTGTATCCCTCGAATACTTAGGGACTGGTCTCCCCGTCTGCACAATTCGGTAGCATCAACCTCTGATAGCCATGTTGACTGCTTACCGTCAACTAGTGAAAGTGAAGCCACAAGACAGAGAGGGAAAGCTAAATTTCCCTGTAAACTGTGTGAAGGCGATCACGCCATCCACCGTTGTCCCTTCTTAGACGAGGCTAAAAGAGTTCTGGAAGATCGCCAGATTTTACGAGCGCAACTTCCTCCTGGATATCAAAAATTCCTGCCAAGTCCTTCACTAGTTGAGAACCCGGCTGGCCCGCCCAGATGGTCAGCCGAAGCACCTATCATTGAAGATGAACCGTCTGGATCCATGCCTGACGAAAGTCAAAAGGTTGATACGGCAGTTGACCCGGTTTTGCCTTCAGAGGCTTTATCTTCGAATGATACCATTACAGAGGAGAATAAAGACGACACCGTCCAAATTCTCTTCATCAACACTGACTCTGATGAACAAGGGGGCAATGCCCCCATTCCTTTATCGCAGGAAGGAAGTTCGTCAGAGCGATATCCGGCCGTTTATTCGGTCCCACCACCAAGCAACTTGGTTGTGTCTTTTGACTGGAACCAACTAGGCAGACCCCGGTTGCCAGCAAGCATACCATTCAGAATTATCGTTCAAATATACAGAATGGTAATGGCTAGCACTATCATTGATGAGGGGGCATCTGTGAGTATCCTTTCCTCTATTGCTTGGAAAGCACTTGGTTCACCGGCGCTTTTACCTGAAATGAGAAATCTATCAGGTTTTGATAAAGGAACCAGTCGACCTTTAGGGATCCTACCCAATGTGCCTATTACATTGAAAGGGAAGACCATTCAAATGAACGTGATGGTCGTTCAAGGACCCTTGGATTATAACCTACTCCTTGGACGAGACTATATATATTGCATGGGAGCTATAGTCTCCTCACTCTTTAGAGTAATGTGTTTTCCGCATGAAGGAAGAGTGGTCAAGCTCATGGACCAACTTTCGTTTCCCGGATCACGCATCGCAAATAGTCATGTACCATCCCTAAATGGTCTATACATGCAAGAAGTGTCTCAACCCATGGTCCGTCCTCCTGATGAGCGCGAGTAATCCGGGAGGATATGACTGGAACCCAGGGTGCATGCGTCCTGGTATGCTTCGGCAGAGAACTTTGGGTATAGGGTAGGTTTCCGCGGGAGAATATGACTAGTCCGTACCCCGTCCGTCTAGGAAGAGGGTTGTTCTAGAATAAGATTCTTTTGTCAAAGTTATGTGAGTTGGCGAGCTACGTCGCTCACCTTCGCCTATTTCGGTAGACATCGCTGAAGAAGTGTCTTGTTTGCTCAGCGAACGAGACAATATTTGGGTAACCTGAAAGAGGTAAGCCTCTCTCGTTAAAACAAATGTTTTGACGGAAAAGAAGTAGAGGTAACCTTGAAACTCTGTTTTATACCTGGGGGCATGCAAACCTTTTGGAGTGCAAGCAAAGAGCAGTTATTTATCTGTTTTTTTGGGTTAGCCGTTTCCTAACTTGCATAAAGAAAGGTGCGGGGCAAAGCTTTGTGAGATGAAGCTCCATAAAAAATAGAATCTCAATGAGACACTCTTATCATATGACTGGTATAATCGAGCAGTTTTAGCACAAAGTTCATGCTCGTTAAAAAATAAACGCAAGATCCGAGCAGTTTTAATGCTGACTTCATGCTCGTTAAAAAATAAACATAAGCGCTATTCCGGTAAATAACCATTGTGTATGTAACCTTATCAGCCATTAAAGCCTTGGTCGTGTTTGCACCATCACCTCCACTTTTCCATTGGCCGATCGTTCACCTCCATATGATTGTTTACCCATTTTGAGGAACAGCTGCGAAGAGTGATTTCACCTAGCCATCCTTGTGACACTGCCGTGATTGGAAAATTCCAACCTGTACCTGGAATCAGCTGCTAACCCTGTTTATCACTCGTTCCTCAAAAGATGAGTCTTCTTTAAGCTCTTTTCATCTAACTCGTAAAATATGAAAAGATAGACGAGTTTTGGCCTCCCAGCTCGTTAAAGCGACCGGAAGAGCTATCCCTCCTCTAGATTTTAATCTTTTTGGACCTGAGGGATTATTGCACAAAAAGATCGAGCGCTTGTTTTATTCGGCTCGTTAAAACTATTGAAAACTCATCCCTTCTGTATTGTTTTATACTTTTTCGGACTTAAGGGATTAGATGACGAAAAAGGAATTTTGGAGTTGACTTTATGTATCTTTTCAGACTCTCTAAAAATGAAAAGAACCGAGTTATCCTTGTCGTTAGACTCGTTAAAATCATTAAATAGCGACAAACTTGTCTTTAGACGAGAACGAGTTTCACTATCGCTAGGCTCGTTAAAACATAGCGATGGGCTTGCCCGAAGGGCAGGTTATAGAACAAGCATATGTTATCCTCCTCAAGCTTAAAAAAAATAAAGAGGTACCGGTCAGCAATGACTGGGGAAAAATTGGGAGAAACTAAAGAAAACTTTGATGGTAGCAAGTCACTCTTGAACATGACACTTTTCCTCCGTACCACAATCGGGTTGGGTTGTTTCATTCACCGGTCACATCCATGGTCTCGCCATACCATCCATATTTGGGGTAATGCTACCGATCCATCACATCGGTGTCGCCATATGTTCAAGAGAAGTCGTTCAGAAAAAGTCAACCGTGTCCCATCCACTGCCATACATTATCCTTCATCCTTTCATGACTGCCACCCTGAATCATATGTCACAGATCGTTTTCACCTCCATTAAAATCATTAGCTCAGTTCCGTGTCATTGATGTGGGATTCATTAAGGCCCTCCTTTGACGGATCGCTTCTTGTCGACATCAGCTCATTATCCAAGAAGTTGATCTAGGAACAACCCCTTCAGTACTTTGAAGCTTGCATGCCACAATGGCAAGTTTCTCACTTCCGGCGACAGGTATACATCAATGACCTTCGACCGAAAGATTTTGCGTGGTGTTCGACGCCAAGTCCTTTATTCACACCACGTGAATTGTACTGCAGTACCTTGAGGGTCGTTATCATTATCAGTGATTCCTCTCGCGCTTGTTAACGGTTTACATCATTGACCGGTAATCAAGCGATGTCTTTCCATGTTTGACTTCAGAACAATTCTCACATGGATCGACTTGTACTTAGAGTGAAGATCGAACGAGTTTGAAGACCCCGGATCTAGTCTCATCCATCTGGGCTGCGATATATATTCAGGAAATATAGAGACATTGACATGTACATCATTGCAGCAGATAATCATCCTACTCAAAGGATGATAATTTCATCAAAGTTATCGGTCTATCATCAGACGATTGTCTGTTCTATGTACAGAAGAATGAATTTATAAAGCTGAGCATGGGAATGCCCGCCTCAGCTAGATCATGAAAGCAGTATGAAAAATAATGTATTGTATTGTATCTTATTACAGGTCTCCTCTCAGCATTGGATGAACTTCGAATCCCCCTCATAAAGCATTTCGCCCGATAAACAGCCTCATACTTTAGGGGGCAACTGTTATAGACATTTTTGTGCCTTACAGCATTGAGCATGAAATGTCCATAATCTAAGGGATCCAAAGTCCCTAAACATGTTGTTCCTACCCCTAGAGGAACAAGGCTAACAAACCACAGCAATTCACAGAAGTTCTCCACCTGAAAACTGCTCAAAAACAAGTCAATTCAGGATCATTTCAGTGGCTACACTAGCTGTTTGCGCTGAATGTCAAAGCCAACACTGGCTACCTGCATTGAATGTCAACTGGAACACTGGCTACCTACGCTGAACGAGAGTGGACAAGTGGCAGGCTCATTTCTCAAGGTGTCAAAACCCAGGAAGCTTCCAAAATGACACTTGCCTCAGGGAATTCGACTGGTGATGAGTAAGAGGTTCCAAATCTCCATGTGGAAGCAAGAACCTCCAAGTGGACTCAAGAACTGACAGAGGGAGAGGACACTAGTCAGACTCAAGCTGACTCATCCTCTCTCCAAATATCTATATATGGATCTCTCCTCCATGAGATCTAGAGGCTGGAATTTTGTTATTGCAAAGAATTGATGTTGGTTTGAGACTGGAATCATTGGGTGCTTAATGCTTTGAAGGGGCTGAAGATAGGAATTCCATTTGCTGGGAAGGAGATGCTGGATTGGAGCCCTCTAGGTTGTATCTCTTCCTGAACCTTGTTATTCATCAATAAAGCTATCTTGGTTTCTCCTATATGCTGATGTATTTTGATGTATGAATGTATTAGTGTATTTGGTTTATTTCTAATCCTAAACTAGTTATGAATGTGAACATCTGTCTTTGTGTAGTGTTCTTCTCTTGTCTCAAGTAGTTGTTCTCTTGTCGCAAGTAGCTGTTCTCTTGTGATCTTGCAGGAAGTTGGAGTTGGATAAGCAAGAAGGCAAGTAGCTGTGAACACCCAAAGAGAAGGGAGATTGGATCGAGGGACAAACGGAAGACACCGGTAAGTCTATTGATCTCTCTTCTTTCACATTTCATAAAGGAAGAAACCAGTATAGATGTACTCGTTTGTTGCTAAGGCACTGTCACACCTTAGGTGGATAGGATCATCCTGCATAGGCATTTTTCCCCACAACACTGGAATGTTGCACAGTCCGAAGTTTTAAAGGTGAAGATCAATCCTCTAACTATTCACGAGATGTGAATGGGTCTTCCTATCTATTCTTTGCATTATCTACTTCATTGTTTTGTATTCTTGAAAAGGAGGTTTGAGCCTATATTAATAGGCTATTCTGCCCACAAACCTAAACAAATGTGTCTTTTGATGCAAGCTGACATATATAAGTTTGTGCAGGTCGGCTCCATGAACAGAGGTATAATTTAACTGGTAAAATTAATTTCTCTCTCATTTATTTGGAATTTCTGGACATATAGTAACTCATTAGAAAGGTAAAATTATTCCCTTTTAGATGGTCCAAGCCTCATGATGAAATTCCTTTTCTAAGTTAGAGAAATATATTATTTCATGTGACTGGTCATTCAATAGTGTTGAACCGGAGGCATGACAGAATGTCATTGGGCTTCTTCATGGTTTTGGTTTCTTCATTGATTGCCTTCTATATCATCATCATACCCCTGCCTACTTCATTTCCTTGATTTCCTTGATTTCCTTGTCTTCTTCAATATACTGACATCAATGACAACTATACTAACAACCTCCCCCTTTCTCATTGGATGGAAATATTTTTCTTCTCTCCCCCTTTGAAATCAATGGAAAAGGAGTGCACAATAACTCCCCCTGTCGAACTTCTCTCCCTGTCATGCAGCATCTTATGAACCAGTTTTGTGTGATCCTAGTTGTGGAAAATATGTTCAAATGCTTCTCGAGGAAGAGATTTTGTGAAAATATCAGCAATTTTCTCCTTAGTATTTATATATTCCAACTTGATGTTTTGTTCAACCACTTGTTCATGGAGGAAATGATACTTTATTGGTATATGTTTGGTCTTTGAGTGCATCACTGGATTTTTACTGAGACTGATAGCACTTGAGTTGTCACACAATAAATGGTGATTGGTTTTGTAGTATCTATGTTGACATCTTTTATAGCTTCCTTCATCCATAATATTTGAGTACAACAATTGTTGGGATGAGGTCCCTTGGGTCAGTTATGGGGTTAAAAACCCAAGTTTTGATGTAATTTTTGTAAATGATGTAAAGTATCCATGAATTTTGGACGAAGAGCACGTTTTAGCCCTTGTTTTATGTAAATATGAGTCATCTTTGAGATCCACCCATGATCCGCAGACCATGGGATTGTATAAATAGGCATGTCTTAGAGTCTAAGGCATAATAGGTCAATATGGATAACAAATGAAGTCTTGGAAGTCTTAGCGCAAAGAAGTGGGTTAGAAAGGAAAGAAAGGCTCTGCAGCTAAGTGCACAGAGGCCTAGATAGAATCCGCAGTTGAGTGCACAGACCCCTTCAGCTGAGTGTGCAGGGTAGTTTTGAGTCTGTAATACCATATTGAAGATGAATAAAGAAAATTGTTGAATATTTCTTGTGTTTATCTATTTACTTATTTTTATTTATGATTGTGATATATGTTGTGAATGAATAATGTATTTATGAGATATTGATCTAATGATGCGTGACTCTATCGAATGAGTCTTAATAACTGTACGCACTGCCTGTTAATTACTTTCGCAAAGATTGTAATATATTATGTTATGTTTATTAAAATACTTAAGTAGATCTATGCGAGCTTAGAACCAGGGTTATTTGATGCACGTAAGTGGATGATTCGACTCTTAAGGGTCCGCAAAGACCAATCGTAGACCTTCATGAAGGTCTAGGGGCTGTTTAAAGGGAGTTGTAGTACCAAGCCCTAGGGGTTTAAAGATCTGCACAAAGGCAGATCTAGGGAACTAAAAGACATCACACTAATCTCTGGATGCAGAAACTTGGTTTCAGCATCCCCCATACTACTTCGGGTGAGACTACAGCCTGCACTACACGAGTTGTTGTCAAAAGGGCCATTAGTGTAGGGTTTTATTGGTTGGCGCAACTAACTCTGAACTTGGGTCAAGACCCACTAAGCCAAAAAATGGTTACGTTTTTGGGACCGTGATCTGCTTGAAGGAGATGTGTGATGTTGCATCACTGGAATCCGACCAAGAAGGAAATTGAGAAGTGGTTGGATAGAAATATTTATAAAACTCACAGTGTAGGAAAATAGGAATCTGCGTCTGCCAAAGGAGCAGTGGTTGGATAGATATTTGTATATAGAAATACACAAAATTTTCTTTTGCACCTTCCCAATCGAATTGTATGACTGGAAAGCTAAGTTGGCAGACGACCAAGGGAGGTGGAAGCTTGACGGTCCAATAGTGTGGACTCCATAGTTGGTACGAAGATTAGAAGCATCTGAAGACAAAATCGTGCGGATTGTCGACCACTGGCTTCATCGAATTATAGGAGGATTTGTTACAGAATTCTTAGTTGATACCTCAGTCATATATAGCGAAGCAGAGCGGCACTTCTTCAAAGAACCGCGAGGTAAGTATCTAAGATCTTCAAATACCTAGATTAATATGCTCTTGTGTGAGAAACAAGTTATGCCATTGCCTTGATGTTTGGAGCTATGTGAAGTGGAAAACTCTTTAGAGATCGAGAGGAATCGGTTCCTGAATATAGCCCATTGACTGGACCTCCTTCGAGTGACGACAAGGTAGCGGTACAGGCCTCACCGCGAAGTGTTGTCCAGCTAATAATGTAGGGTTTTCTGTGGACACATCATCCATCCACTCCACCTCCACCTCCACCTCCACCGCGCACACCTTCCCCCACACCTCCGCCATCACCACCACCATTCAACATGTCGAACACAATGCAGTTGCCAATTTTCAAGGGTATAGGGAGTGAAGATACAGATCAGTTCGTTTCTTGTGAATGCTATGTGGACAGCGTAGCAGATTACTGATGACAATATAAAGAAGGCACAGTTTGTTACCGCTCTGCAGGATCGCGCACTGATGTGGTATATTAAGTATTGTTTTGATCATCTTGTAGCAACGCTAGAAGAGACTAAGGTTGCGTTAAACAAAGAGTTTAGTAAGCCTAAGTTTGACACGTAGTCAGTAGTTGGATTTAAGGAAATCATTATGAGGGTTGATGAGACGCCTTGGGAGTTAGATCAAAGGTTGAAATGTGTGATATGTGAAGCTAACATGCAGCTCACAGATGGTCAGCATCGCAAGTGGTTTATAGCCTTGCTTCTGCCCCACTTGATGATTTCTCTATCGCATCAAAAGATAGGAAATCAGGTAGAAGCCATAGAAATCGTGATGAGTTTGCATGCAATGCCTATGCAGGATGCAACCTTGGGGGTACAACAAATCCATTCTCATTTACAGATTCTATGCTTAGAATTGCAGAGCTTGAAGAAAGATAAGGACGCTAAGCCATAAGTGCACAAAGAAGTCCGATGTCTAAAATGTAAGAGTCAGAGGCATGATAAGGACCACTCTCCTGTATTTGTGAACTATATCACAGGAGGGGGGCCAATTCCCTTGAGACTAGAAACTCCAGCAGGACCGTGCATGGTGGTTGCGCTATGGTGCACTATTTGTCAGGTGGTTGGAAAACATGCAACAGATAATTGTCATTTTCTTCAAAAGTTTGTTGAGACACCACAAAAGTTGTTCTGCAACTTCTGCAAATCAGTGGGCCATGATGAGCACCATTGTCGAAGCTATGAACTGATGATGGAAAGAATTCCTACCGACTGAATGCAAGTAGAAACTCGGCCTCCAGAGTAGGGTGCCAGAGGAGCACGAGGAGGATATCAGGGACAAGGATGAGGTTCAGGAGGAGGAGGGCCTAGTAGAGGTCAAGGTCAGGTTATTTGTTACAACTGTGGAACACCAGGGCACTACGTGCGGGAGTGTTAGAATCAAACATGCCTGTCATGACAATACTGTAGCCAGTTTAATCAAACTATAAAGGAATGCCCAGTGCTGATAGCTAATATGCAGGAGAAAAAGGTGCAGCCTCATCAACCCACACAGAACTTACAAAAGATGAGATCTGAGCCCTGCGAGGAAGATCATAGCGTGAACATAGTTTTGAGAAGCGGAATAACGACTGGTGATGATAAAGGAAAACAGCCTGAAGAGGATGGATGGGTCCGCAAGGCCCCAGAAAAAGAAGATGGTTTTGATTTGGCATGTGCCAAGGAAACATTTATGGAGGCCAAGAAAAGCTTCATTGAGGCATCCACCTCAGGAAGTTAGAACAAAGTGCAAGAAACCAGCATGCCTACAGAGGTTGATCCCTCTGTGCTTACCACGTACTTGGAGACCTGCATGAAACTACTGTGACATAGCAAAGCTATGAAAGGCATGTAGGATTTAATAAAAAAAATTGCTGGTAAAGAAAACACCCCTGATGAAAACACGTAGTTAGAAAAATTGGCAAACATAAGGCAAGAATAAGGCGGGAGATGAGGCTCACCGCACAGATAGGAGAATATGAAATGGATCAAGTCATTCTGGATCTGGGGTCCGACGCGAACGTTTTGCCTAAATAGGCATGGGAGAGAATGTGGAGACATGTGCTATAGTGGTCTCTGATCCATCTTAGAATGGAAAACCAACAAAAGATCATCCCTATGGGACGACTACATGGAGTAACAGTGGATATAGAAGGTGTGAGCGCGCTGGCTAATTTTTAAGTAATAGAGATCGTTGATGACAGTAATCCATACCCTGTGCTCCTGGGAATTGACTAGGCCATTGACATGAATGGATTCATCAACTTGAAAAAGTAGACAATGTCGTTTGAGAATAAATCGCTTCGAGTTGTAGTACCGCTGGACCCTATGGAAGGGTCACACTACATTGAATCGGTCCATGATTATGAAGAAAGTGAGGATGATTTAGACTAGATCTACAAAATAACAACACGAGACCAAGACTCGATCAATCCAATGGCAGATGGATGGATTGCATGGGGCCGAGAGAGTTCCTGTACCTCTGATTCAGATGAAGAGTTGGAGCATTGGCAGAATTGGCTGCATGAAATATCTACAATGTGTTGCAACATGATGACTAAATCATTGTGCTTCGTTTCGTCGGAGGTAAGAAATTTATCATATTATGATGGTTTAACTGACGTGGATAAATTTTTGGATGTGTTTGAGCGTGAAGTCCCTGAACATCACCGCTTCCAAGTGTTAAACTTGGCACTACGTGTTACGCCCGTACGATGGTGGGGTACACACAAGGATGGATTTGATGGATGGCGGGACTATAGAAGAATGATGAGGCTGTGGTTTGGTCGACCTAACCTTCGCTTGACTGAGAAATATGATGGGAGAGACAATCCGCATGATCACCTAGTGAAGTGGACTAAAGTGAATGGAATGGAGCCACAGTTGGAGTGGGTACACTTGTTTTCCCATAATTTAGACACAATCCCCATGAACTAGTATTTGGAGACAGAGCTCTGCCATGGCACCGCGGAGTGGGATATATTTAGGGAAGGATTCTTAATGACCTTCAGTTTTGAACATGGGTTCGAGAGCATTGATGAAACCCTACAGGAGGTTAAGGTAGTGATCTTCATAATACCGCAAGAACCTATGGAAAGGGTCCAACCAGATTGGAGCACCCAGTTGTGCCATGCACAGGAATATTATAATGTGACCACGGAGGAGGATGAAGATCCAAGAAATATTAATATTCCATAGGTCAAAGGGCATCATGAAATCGAGGGCCCAAAGATGGAGAACCCAGACATCACCACATCGTTGAAAACCAAGAAATTGAACATTGGGACTGAAGCAGAACCGAAGTTTGCAAAAATTGGGGATTATTGAGACGACGCCACTATGGATAAGGTTTCTGAGTTACTCCGTGAATATCAAGATCTGTTCCCTACTAAGTTTTCAAACTTGAAGGGCATCATAAGAGACTTGGGTGTTATGAAAATCACTCTGAAGCCAATTGTGCAGCCTGTTAAGAAGAGGCCGTATCGCCTGAATACTAAGTACAAGGAAAAGGTTCGCTTGGAGTTGGATAAGATGCTGGAAGCACGCATCATAGAACTAGTGGAAGAATCTGATTGGGTGAGCCTAATGGCGGTTCAGGAGAAGAAGCAGAAGGGAGAGATAAGGATTTGCGTAGACCTAAGGAATCTTAATGATGCCTGTGTCCACGATCAATTTCCAACATCATTTACAGACAAGGTATTACACAATGTTGGAGGACAGGAGGCCTGCTCATTCATTGATGGGTTTTCGGGGTACGATCAAATCAAGATCGTACTAGAGGATAGGAGAAAAATGACCTTCACGACGAAATGGGGTTGTTTTCAATACACTGTGATGCCGTTTGGACTCAAGAATGCACCTGCGATGTTCTCTCGCATAGATATCGCAGTGTTTAAGGAGTTCATCCATAAGTCCTTGGATGACTGGACAGTGTTCGATTTAGTGAAGCGTCATGTAGCAAGTCTGCGCTCGATGTTGGATACATGTCGCAGATACCATATCGCATTGAATCTAAAGAAATTCATATTCTTTATTCCCTTTGGAATCCTACTGGGTCATGTGGTGTGCAAACAAGGGTTGATGGTGGACCCTGCCAAGATTGAGGTGATAGTAAATCTGGAGGCCCCGAGGAATGTAAAGCGGTTGTGCGCAATGTTTATACATATAAGATATTACAAAAAATTTATCAAAGCATACGCTAAGATTACCGCACCTATGGAGAAACTACTGAAGAAGGATGTAACATTCTGTTGGGATGAAGAATGTCAACGTATTTTAGATATTTTGAAAGAAACGATGGTCAATGCGCTGATCTTGGTCTTCCCCAATTGGAAGAAGGAATTCCATGTACATTCCGATGCCTCTTGCATTACGTTGGGTGGTGTATTAACGCAAGTCAGTGAAGGAGAGATGGACCACCCTATAGCGTTTAAGCGTAGTAAATTATTGAAGGCTGAGAAGAACTACTCAACGATAGAGCGCAAAGGATTGGCCATGGTGTATTCGCTTCAAAAGTTCAGGAACTATCTATTGGGCGGACATCTCAAGATGTACACGGATCATTAAAACTTGAAATACCTGGTCAATAAGCCTGTGTTTAGGGGGAAGATCTGCTGATGGTTACTACTATTCCAGGAGTATGACTTTGAGGTCATTGTGAAGCCAAGCAGGTTGAATGCGGGACCTGACCATCTGTCTCGGATTGAAACAAGAGAGGAACCTACTAATTTGGAGGAAGGGTTGCCAGGTGCACAGCTCTTCATGGTGCGCGTAGAAAATAATCATTTTGCAAATATCATCCACTTTCTGACTACGGGGATGGCACCAAAAGGGTATACAATTTAGCAAAAGAAGGAATTGGTAGTGTGCATGACAAACTTTTCAATGATTGCAAGACATCTATATAAGATGGGTGCAGACGAGATACTGTGACGATATGTGCCAGATTATGAGAGGAACAACATTCTCGTTGAAGCTCATGGAGGAGTTGCGAGATGACATTATGCAGGAAAGGCAACTACACAAAAGATTTTACGCACGGGTCTATGGTGGCCTACGTTGCATAAAGATTCCAATGCGTATTGTAGGGCATGTGATGCATGTAAAATAACTGGAAAACCATCGTGGAGGGACGAGTTGCCATTGAATCCTCAAGTATCATTGCAGCCATTTGAAAAATCGGCAATTGATTTCATTGGACCAATTCAGCCCCCATGCAAGAAGATAGGTGCGCGCTATATCATCACCACGATGGAATATCTAACCAAATGGGCAAAGGCATAGCTGGTTAAGGATTGCACAGGGGCTATAGCAACGAAGTTTTTGTTTGAGTGTGTCTTAGCTAGATTTGGCTGCCCAAAGGTATTGATGAAGGATCAAAGTACGCACTTTCTAAACGAGACAATCAGCATGTTGACTGAGGAGTTCCAGGCCTATCATCAAAAGAGCACACTGTACCATCTTCAGGCTAATGGAACAGTTGAGGCCTTTAATAAGATTTTGGAGAACATGCTGATGAAGATTTTCAACGCGCAGCGAAATGACCGGGATGTGTGCGTACCTGCAATACTATGGGCATATAGGACTACTTGCAAGAAGTTGACATGACAAACAACGTTCAGGTTGGTCTGTGGTGTAGAAGTTGGTCTTATTGACGGCTCGCACAACTGATGGAGCTTGAAGAGGATCGATTCTTGGTTGGATTCCATCAGCAAGTACAGAAGGAACGTGAAAAATCATGGCACGATTGACACATCAAGCTTCGCACTTTTAAGGTAAATGATCTGGTATTGTTATATGATAGTAGGTTTACTAAATTTCTGGGGAAATTTTAGATGCATTGGCTAGGGCCATATATCATCAAATAAATTATAGATGGAGGCATAGTTCAGCTCACGAAGTTGAAGGGAGAACCTTTACTGAGAAGAGTAAATGGAAGCTGCTTGAAGTTGTATATAGGGGATCCTGCCCAATGACTGTATGGCGGCAGGACATTCTTAGTGCTCCAGGCAGTTGCAAGGGAGTGCGGGGCCATAAACTACACTCCTAGGCTCGGAGGACTATGCAGTAGGCGAGTTGCGCGAAAAATGGTGGAGTTGCAACATAGGGAGCCACGCGTTGGGAGTTGTGCTATGGAGGGAGGTGCCGCACAGCACAACAGGAAAGTGACCGTTGGAGTCACTGTTCATGATTTGACAACCAGAAGATGGTTAAGGGGAGTGGGCTGGCAGCATTTAAGGCCAAAATCTTTGAAGATATTCTACCAATATAGCATTAAAGGTAAAATTTTGGGGGGAAATCTCAGATTTGAATTAAAAAACCCCAATAAATTAAGTGTGCCAGTCCAACTGAGAAAATTTTGCACACTTGGAGATTTTTCTGAAATTTGTTGTTTGTTGCTTATGAGCCGAGTGTTTTGGGAAGAGTTCTTCACCCACATAGATGTTTCTCTTGAAGACCATGAGCTATTTATGGAGAAGATGACTGCCAAAAACCTCACCGAAGCTTTGAGTGCAGAGGTCGTTGTATCTGACACCCCAGGCCCTAGAATATCCAGTGTTGAAGTTATTCTTGTGGTGCCCACAGTGTAGAGGTCACTAAGACCAAAAAAATCCATGGAAAAGGAGAAGTAGTAGAAGCTGGTACAGATACATGCTTCCCCCAAGAAGCATACCGCAACACCTGCATAGAAAAATACAAGCAGCCGACAAAAGGCAAAGAAAATGTTGTAGACCTGGAGGCAGAGGAAGGCCAGGGAACAAAAGATTTTGATGCCAAAGGAGCGGAGCCCATCATAGAGCTCCCCCAGTGCATCCCTCCAAGGAAGGGAAAGGAAAAGATCACAAAAGACCTGGACTTTGAGAAATTTGTCATTTCCACACCCGTCCTCCCTAAGCAAGTGCCTTTTGAAGGTTCACGGCTCGCACAAGTCTCGTTACTAAAGATGGAGAACTGGGATTTAGTGGATCATGCTAAGTTCCCACACTTAGCAACAGATAACTTCATGAAATGGGTATATTATGAAGGCACAGGTGTGACAGCACTGGAAATAGAGGAATGGGCCTGCAGTGTTGAGCAATCCAGGCTGCTAAACTTGCTTTGGGTGTCGCATTACCACCGCACCCCAATTAACACAACGTGCATATGCCAGCTACTCACTCTAGTACATGATGGGTGTTTATGGCTAGGAGGGCCTATCCACATCACTGATATGTTGATTCACAGGCTTACATACTTGTCGTATGAAGGACTGAATCCGGCTAAGGAGTTTGGCAGAAAGACAAGAGAGAAAGAGTTGGCTAAGTGCATGAAAAAGGATTATAAATTGGTGAAGAAGGCGCGAGGGTATTCCATCCTGTCAATAAATGACCCTGCAGTTCAATTTGCTATGCAAATATTGGCTAGCAAGGTGATGAGGAAGTGTCACACAGATGAGGTTCTGATGCCTGTCGTGTCTCTAGTGCTTAGTGCGCAAAAGGCGTACTATTCAATTGGTCGTGATACCTATGCCAAGTGTTCCTCACGAATTTTCGTTTAGGCCCGAGATGAGACCAAGTCATTCCATTACGCTTGGTTGTTACTATTCATTGTGTTAGTTTCATGGGAGTTGCTAGAGGAGAGCCAGTTTCCTCCGTTGGAAGAAGGATTTCGGGAGACCGCACAGTTCGCCTCCCTATGGGCTACGAAGGACCCCACGCGCATCACAGAGACGAAGATTTTTTGGGTCTTGATGGAAGCAAGTCTCCGCATGGCAATTAAACAGTGCCCAAGGTTGTCCCCAACCTTGTATACATAGTTGTCAGCCTACGTAGCTTTCAAGGTTAACTTCCACCGGGTCTATATCCAGGCATGGAAGGATCCCACCCAGAAGTGGTATGACCTGCCTTATTTGGTAACGGACTCTAATGTGCAGGAGGTATTGTCGAACTAGCTAGCCGAGTGGCACGCCCCTTTATATTTAGTTGTTGGGCCAAGCATAGGCGTAGAGAGTGCGGCCACAAAGAAAAGGAAGGATGTAGCCAAGCGAGCTGCGCAAAAGAAGAAAGATGCTACAAAAAATGCTCGGGTCAAGGAGGAACGCGCTGCTAAGGAGAAGGCAAAGCAGGATCAGCGTGAGACCCAGAAAGGTGACAAGTCACCTTCGACAGCAATAGAAACAGAAACAGGGCAAGGCGGCAGATGCGAGGAAGGGCAGTGAACCCCCTTCGTGGTGAAAAGGTGAGAATTGGAACAGCAAGCTAGGTCGAGGAAAAAGCAGAAAGTGTAAAAAACACAGGTTGAGCCCCTAATGCTCACAAAAACCGATCTTGATGAGATCGATGATAAAGTCAGGGACGTCACCACAGAAGTACTGTAGCAGTTGGAACAGTAGTACATTCAGACCTTGGGAGGAGTGCAGAAGGATCTTCGAGAGTTTCAGCTCCAAGCAGATGTCGGCAAAGTGAGTGGCGCAGTGGGCAATTCGGCACAAGAACAAAGTATTGGCTTGGAGCTACTTTTGTGGCCGACGATGGATGTGCGAGTCTTCCCCTTACTTACAGGTTCAGTACACGTCGAGACCCAGGAACACCACATCCTGCTTGATAGCATCCCGAAGATGGGCCTAAAATTTGCCACGATGTAACTGGAGACATTGCATGAATTATTACATGGAATTGCGAGAGAGCTTCGCCTTCGAGAACAGCGAGCACTTAGTATTGTCAGCAAGATCAAGGTGAATGATCAACAGCTGTTCACCAAGAAGACACAAATTTTGGAAGAAAATGAGGTACTCCAGGCACATATTTGACGACTGAAGTCAGCAGTCGTTGAGGCAAGAAAAACTGTGCCTAAACTTCATATTCTCGAGGATGCACAGCCAGAAGCAAAGGTCGAGAAGTTAGCTGCTAGTGTGCGCGAAGAAAAGGCAGAGGTTAGTCGAGTTAAATTTGGACTCAACATGAAGATAACTGAGCTGCAAATGAAGATGTAGCCTTTGACTCTGTTAGAAGTCTGAGAACAGTGCAGAGCCGCAATCAAGGAAGGACTAGCCACTCTGGATGCCATAGTTGCAGATTGCACAACATTATTTGAGTAGGTAATGGAGTTGGTGACTACTCTATACGAGGACCCAAACCTGCAGAAACTTAATACAAAGGCCAAGGAGTTGCAGAAGTAGTACAATGAAGTCAGGGCAATGATGCACTCAATTTCTCCAACGCAGTGCCTAGCCAAGTTGCAGGAGGGGAAGCAGCTCCTCATGCCAGTAGAAGCAGCCCAGAAGAAGGAGGCCTTGTTTAAGGCTAGGCTGGGGCCTTGGCTAGACAAAGCTTACCAGGTCACGAAAAACATTCAGGAGAAGCTAATGGGCTTGCAGCAGACACTAAAGTTGGTCGCAGAAGGACCAGCTACAGAGACGCTAGTAGAAGAGGTCAAGCAGACAACCACTCAGAGCATTGCCGAATTTGTTTTAGTTCAGGTAGAGATGAGGGATCTTCACAGCAAGATCACCGTGCCAGCCGAGTGATTGGAGGGCGAGTCAAGATCTTTGTGTTGGGGTTCTATTGGGATGGGGTCCCCTAGATCATTTATGGGGTTAAAAACCCAATTTTTGATGTAATTTTTGTAAATGATGTAAAGTCTCCATGAATTATGGATGCAGAGCGCGTTTGAGCCCTTGTTTCTTTAAAGATGAGTCAGCTTTGAGATCCACCCATGGTCCGCGGACCATGGGATTGTATAAATAGGTGTGTCTTAGAGAGTCTAAGGCATAATAGGTCAAGATGGATAACAAATGAAGTCTTGGAAGTCTTAGCGCAGAGAAGTGGGTCAGAAAGGAGAGAAAGGCTCTGCAGCTGAGTGTGCAGAGGCCTAGACAGAATCTGCAGCTGAGTGCGTGGACCCCTGCAGCTAAGTGCACAGGGTAGTTTTGAGTCTGTAATACCATATTGAAGATCAATAAAGAAGATTTTTAAAGAATTCATGTGTTTATTTGTTTACTTACGTTTATTTATGATTGCGATATATGTTGTGAATGAATAATGTATTGATGAAATATTGATCTAATGATGTGCGACTCTATGGTATGAACCTTAATAATTGTACGCACTTCCTGTTAATTACTTTCGTGAATCTTGTGATATATTTTGTTATGTTTATTAAAATACTTAAGTAGATCTGTGCGAGCTCAAATTCATGGTTATTTTCTGATGCGCGTAAGTGGATGATTCGACTCTTAAGGGTCCACAAAGACCAATCATAGACCTTCATGAAGGTCTAGGGGCTATTTAAAGGGATTTGTAGTACCGAGCCCTAGGGGCTTATAGATCTGCACGAAGGCATATCTAGGGCACTAAAAGACATCACACTAATCTTTAGATGTGGAAACTTGGCTCCAGCATCCCCCCATACTGCTTCGGGTGATACTGCAGCCTGCGCTACGTGGCTTGTTACCAAAAGGGCCAGTAGTGTGGGTTTTTTTTGGTTTTCTCATCTAACTATGAACATGGGTCAGGACCCCCTAAGCCAACAACAATCTGCAGCAGCTATATACTCAGCTTCAGCTATAGATAGTGATATAGATGATTGTTTCTTGCTAAGCCAAGATACTAGACATTCTCCCATGAAGAATGCATTTCCGTGACTACTTTTTCGATCATCAACACTTCCGGCCCCATCAGCATTGGTGTATGCAGTCACAGTAAGAGTTGAGCTCTTAAGGTACCAAAGACAAAAATCAGGGGTTCCTTGTAAGTATCTTAGAATTCTCTTCACAACTGTGAGATAGGAAAGTTTAGGAGCTTACTAAAATCTTGCCACCATTCCTACTGCATGCATAATATCTGGCCTAGCAACGGTTAAGTATAGAAGGGCACCAATCATTGACCTGTAATGAGTTGCATCCACCGGAGGAGAGTCATCATCTTTGCTTAATTTTCAATCTATGGTCATATGTGTGCTCATGGGTGCATAGTCTTCCATCCCATATATTTTAAGCATGTATTTAAGATATTTTGCTTGAGATAGGAACATCCTTGTTGTGATTTGAGATACTTGTAGTCCAAGGAAGTAAGATAACTCGCCAATCATCAACATTTTTAATTCTTTTGACATATTTTTAGCAACCTCATGGCTCATCTCATCATTATTTCTAGCAAAAATCAGTTCATAAACATAGACAAGAGTGACTAGTAACTTATCCTCGTCCATCTTCATGTAGAGATTACTTCTAGCCACCCCCTTTTTGAAGCTTTGTTGTTGTCAATAGTCATCCAATATTGCGTACCATGCTCTAGGGGCTTGTTTCAACCCGTATAATGCCTTTTTCAACTTACATACAAAGTATTTTCCTTCTGCTAGATCAAATCCTTCTGGTTGCTCCATGTAGACTTCTTCCTTGAGTTCCCCATTGAAAAATGTTGATTTTATATCCATTTGATAGACTTTGAATCATTTTGAGAAATAAAATGCCAAGAACATCCTTATAGCTTCCATATGAGCTATCAGTGCAAAGGTTTCCTCGAAGTCGATTCCTTCAATTTGTGAATAACCTTTACAGACAAGCCTTGCCTTATTTCTAATGATTTGTCCATCTTCATTCGTATGTTTTTTGAACACCCACTTGGTTCCAATTATATTTTTATCCTTTGGACAAGATACCATCTCCCATGTCTCATTCTTCTCGATTTGAGACATTTCTTCTTCCATAGCTTCCACCCAATGAGGATGCTTACTTGCTTGAGTAAAAGTTTCTGGTTCTATTATAGATAGGAGAGCAACATCATTTTTCCTTGGTGTACTTTGTCATCCTTCTTCGGGTTTGTATCCCCTCATCTACATTACCAATAATCTTCTCTTCTGGGTGATTTTTTGGAGGAATTTCACTTTTGAAGGAGTTTGAGATGGTTCTTTTTCCCTTTTTTCCTTCATCTTTTTCCTCTTTTTCAGTTCTTCTTCGCTTTCCTCAACAAGGGGATCAATTTCATGATCGTCAATTTCCTTTTATGGAAGGGATTCATCAATCTTCACATCAATTCTTTCCATTATTTTCCATAGTCGATTATTGTAGCACTTGTAAGCTTTCCTTCTAGTAGAATATCCAAGAAATATTCCTTTGTCAACTTGAGAATCAAATTTTCCTGGTAAGTCATCATTGATATTTATGAAGAATTTCCTTCCAAAAATCCTGAAGTATTTTACTGAAGCAGGTCTTCCTTTCCATAATTCAGGATTCTTCTCATTATTCAGTCTTAGTTGAGTTTGATTCAAGGTATAAACTGATGTCCCTACTTGTTATAGACATTTTTGTGCCTTACATCTCTAAGCATGAAATGTCCATAAACCAAGGGATCCTAAGTCCCTAAAAGTGTTGTTCCTGCCCCTAGAGGAACAAAGTCAACCAATTACAGCTTCTCCCAGAAGTTCTCCACCAGAAACTGCTCAGAATCAGTTAAATCAGGATCATTTCAGCTGCTCCACTAGCTAGCTACGTTGCATAGAACCCCAGTACACTAGCTAGGTGCATTGCAACGCACCTAAATGCACTACCAGGGTGCGCTGAGCGGGAAATGACAAATGGCAGTGTCATTCCGCAAGGTGGACAGACAATGGAAGCTTCCAGAATCTTCCCCAATGACACTTGCCTCACTGAGTTCGACCAAGGATGAGTAAGAGGCTCTCAGTCTCCAAGTGGAAGCAAGAACTGACAGAGAGAGGCCACTAGTCAAATCATAAGCTAACTCATCCTCTTTGCATACATATATATATGGATCCCTCATCCCAGAGATCCAGAGGCTGGAATTTTGTACATTGCAGAGAATTGCTGTTGGTTTAGAGATAGAGATCAGTGCATTGGGTGATTTATGCTTTGTTGGAGGTGAAGAGGGGATTCCTTTGCTAGGGGGTTGATGCTGGATCAGGAATCATCGGCTGTAACTCCTCCTGGACCTTCTTGTTATATCAATAAAACTATTTGAGTTTCTCCTACATGCTTGTGTATCAATGATGTTTTGTTATATTTGCATGTTTAGTTTAAATCTGATCCTAAGCTATCTATGAATGTAAATCCATGTCTTTGTGTAGTTTTCCTCTTCTGTGATCTTGCAGGAACTCGGTGAAGCTGGGCAAGTAAGGGAGCAGGTAGCTGGAAGCTGTCAAAGAGGAGAGAGATTGGATCAAAGGACTAGCGCAAGACACAGGTTAGTTCATCCTATTCCTCTTCATTTACAGTTCATAAAGAAGAATACGAAAGTAGTTTTCCTTGTTTGTTTCTAGGGTACTGTCACACCTTAGTGGGATAGGGTCGTTCTGAGTAGACACTTTTCCCATTAACAAAATGGCGACTCCACTGGGGATCGTGTCTAGTTAGTTTGTTTGTGTTTCTCTTGTTGTTTGTTTCATAAACACAGAAGTAGCAATCGAACTGCATTTGCCATTATCAAATGCAAAGTAGACACCTGCTACTTCAATCCACTCACTGGATTTGTTTATGATTTGAACGGCTGATTCACAAATGATCTGATGACCCTTTGTGATAGCTCTTAGTCCTCCTTTAAATCATCCCTCTGATTGTACCCTACTGATTGCTTTTACTCGGCCAAAATCCATAGATTAAACTACAAACCGTGACCCAGAACCCGGATAGAAGTCTCGTTTCTGCCCCAGCGCAGGCTCTGTGAAGAGGTTCTGCATTTCAACGCAGGTCCCGAGAGGGCTACCTGCGCTGCAATTCAGTTTCTCTGTGTAACAGGTGCGCTGATCAGCCTTTGCCCTGTGCAGCTGAGGTTCTTTGCTTCATTTTGGCCAGTTTTGTCTCTGATTTTTGCAGCCTGTTATCAGTGTGTGTACCTGTCTGAAAACCCCTTTTCTTTGCCTTAATTCCGCCTCCTTTGTACAAAAAGACTGTAGATGTTCTTTGTGTGTTTGTTACATCATTTACAGTTTTCCATTGAAAAAAGTAGAATAGTCATACTGTCGTCCTTAGATTTAGATATGTCGTAAGTGTCGATTTTGATCTTAGGAGAAAGTTTGTTTACTATTGACAGTTGATTATACCTTTTACTTTTACCTTTGGTTTGAATTTTTCACTTTCCAGTGTCGAAACAAGTGTTTATTTCAAAATCATAGAGTGTCGTAATCTTCTCTACCTTTTTGATTTCGAAAAGAAGCTTGTTTATGTTTTTCACTTGAAAGCAAATTCAGATTTGTACATCAACTTTCTTTTTAGGCATCAATATTAAGAAAGTGAAAACAAATACATGCATATGTGCATTTGCATATTGATAGTTTGTATGGCTTGATTTAGGAAAAGTGCATTTACAGTGTGCTCTTTGCTCTTTGAGAAAAGATTGTGTCTTTCTTTTCCCCTTGTAGCTAGGATTTTCATTGTTGAAAAGAGATAAAAGCTTGCTTATCATCTTTAGATTGCATTTAGGAATTACATCTACATCTCGTGGTGATCCCAAAAGGAAAACTTCTAAGAAAGATCAACTTAAAGTAAATTGAATGAATCTAACAACGCATTGGAACTTAACGCACAACATAGAGGTCTAGGCTAGAGACGTGTTCCGACGTCGTAAAACCTGGTAACTGTTGTCCTCACTGATGGTTGGGTGATTCCTCCACTGTGAGACGATAAGTGCCAGTACGGATTGTGCTCCCATGTACCGTCGAGTATATATTGGGAGACCCCTATAGGCTTAAAACCTTTTATCCATAGGAAGCCGTGTCGGCCGCCCTACTGATCGCAATGCACCGAACACAGCATTCGAGAAGATTGACTGCCGTACCGTAAAAAGTATTCTGCAGTTTTGCGATTGGTTTGGTACTCCCTCTACCTAGATCTCCAGAGCAGTCCCTTTCATTCCTTTTCAGACTCCTTAACGGAAAAGGTCCATCTGAGCACTTGTCACTTCAGGCTCATTAAAAATCGAAGGCGACTAGAGTCATCTTTTGTTTTTTCTCGACTCTTAAAAATTGAAAAAACAAGTTGTGTCAAAGCGTCTAAAATTTATTTTAAACGGAATAATCATCACCTTTCCCTCATTGGTCTTCGAAGTTAGTCTCCCTTCATCGCTAGTTCTTGTAGAATCGCTAGAAAATCTTTTGGATAGACTAGATATGTCTGAACAACCGTCGACATCCAGGACTGTGTCGTCCAACACAGCAGTGGCACAGCCTCCTACTGCTACTCCAGCGATGTTCAATGGTATACCATCTGCCCGGCAAGTTATCAACAACAAGCCGGTGTCCCATCAGGGACCGCTTCGACGACATGGTTAGTTCCTATTTCTTCATCCGGATTATCATCTGTTATTTCTTATGTTGAAACTCAACAAATTGATCCAATGTGTCTTCAAAGGCCAATCTACCCTTTAAGTACTGGATTGCCACCATATGGAGGGCAGTATGCCTTTTCATTGTTCCCTCCCAGAGAACAACCATATGAGAGTTTACAACAAAGTTCAGGTCAAACTGGAATTACATCCAGCGGTTGGGTACCAATACTTCCTCAACAACCAAGGGTTGTATATTCAATGCAACCAGTCCACCCTGTGTCGAATATTCCCACTATACCTGCTATGGTGACTGCATCGCAAGTACAAGCGTTACCTGTTGTATGTCAACCCCAAGTTTCTCAGGTTGCAATACAACAACCTCTTGTCTCAACGACTCAATCACAACCTCAGGTTAGTGCCTCCTTATCTGGAGCGACTCACACTCAAACAAGTACTATAACTCCTCAACTTGGTCAATCATCCAGTATTGGACAACAGCAAATGGTCCAACAACCAGAGCTGGTTCAATCTCAACAACCGCAATTCCAGCAATCATATCGAGGACCTGAGCAACAAGTCTTTGTAAGTAATGGGCAAATGCATTTCCAAAGCGGTTATCAACAACCATACTATAATGGTTATGCCCATCAACCTTGTCAAGGTTGCCAGCATCAAATACATTATGCTGGTATGCAAAGACCCACTGCTCAGGCGATTCCATCTTATCGTGGGTATGCTTCGCCTAACCTGAATCAACAGTTGCCCTTTGTAGCAACTCTAGAATTACCAGATCTAAACCGGCTGACGAATGATCCAATTGCTTATGCCCCTTGGTGGCCAGCGATTCCGCATAAACTTCCATCAGATATTCCTAAATTTAATGGAAATCCGGGTGAAGATCCGTCGAATCATGTGATGACATTTCATCTGTGGTGTTCGTCAAACACCCTAAACGATGATTCGATTAGGCTTCGCCTTTTTCAGAGGACGTTAACTGGTCCGGCAGCAAAATGGTATATTGAATTGCCTAGAGCTTCATTCGACAACTTCAGTACCCTGGCCACAACCTTTTTAACCCATTTTCAGTTACCGATAAGGTACGAAACGGGAACCAAACTTCTTACCAACTTCAAACAAACGACGGCCACTCACATATTTGATCATATACATGAATGGCAACGTCGTCATAGAATGGTGAAAACGTATGTTCGTGATCAGCTTTTAGCTGAATGGTTTATTAAGTCATTATTGCCTTCCATCACGGAAGATGTGGCAAAGGGGGGAGTCGTAATAGAAGAGCAAGTTATCGCTCGTGCGCAATATTTGGACTTGATTTACACTCAATTCGGCACGCTCTATGATAAAATACCTGACGCCCCTATACCGGAATTCTCAGTTCCTCCTCCTCCTAAATCAAACAATAACTCTCATGTCGGCAATGGCGTGATTGGCGCAACAGACATGAAATCGAAAAAGGCTACATCTAAAAAGGCCCGTAAGATTTCTAGTCAAAATGCAAATGAGGAACTTCTTACCTCGGAAGTAAATGTCGTGTCGACCGACAAGGGCAAACAACTGAAGCAACCAGGGGGCAAGAAGAAAAAGAAAGGGAGAAAAAAGAAGCACGATAAAGCTTCTGCAAACCCTTCTGGGCAAAGGAAACCCCCTGCGGGGTGTCATATATGCGATGAGGATCATCAGACGAGAGATTGTCCACATAAAGCTGAAGTTAATGAACTCTTTAAGAGTTCAAAAATCTCAGCAGTATTGACTGATCCGTTTCCAAACCCAGGAACCAAACTGGTTGCTAATCAAAATGCTTCCCAATCCCAAGTGCTTATGTTGTCTATCTCAAAGCAGCAAAATGATGCTTTGGCAAGGAATAAAGATTACGGGAATCCACAGGTGTCGAATAACAAGGCTAATGAACAACCTAGTAGTTCGACAACAACTTTGACCAAAGTTGTGCCACCCATCATTCCTGAACAAATGATAAAGTCGCCAAAGGGAGTAGTGCACAAATCGACATTTAATCCTCGTGAAAAAATAGCACAGAATTATAATATAATAGAAGACTTGGCCCAATCACCGTCCGCTATGTCGACACTTGAGGTACCGCAAAATTGCCTCTCCCAAGAGCAAGCTTTATTATCAGCAATAGGTGGGATTGACCCAATGGATTCCAATCTTGTGGCCTTTGATCATAAAGGATATGACCCTCAGTTACCAGCTCAACTAGCTTTCCTTATTCAAGTGAAAGCCCTCAACAAAACCGTTCATCGAACAATTATTGATGAGGGGGCATCTACATGCATTATGTCGATGAGTTGTTGGAAAACTTTAGGATCTCCAACCTTGTCGCGATCTTCGACGACATTAAAAGCATTCAATGGAAGGACATATACCCCATATGGTATCCTAAGTAACTTGAAAGTTGAACTAGGAGGGAAAACAGTAGAAATTGATGTTGAAGTAATCGATGGAAACCTTGATTACAACATCCTATTGGGAAGGCCCTGGATATATGCCATGGCCGCAATTGTGTTGACCTACTTCAGGAAGATTGCATTTCCCTTCCAAGGAGGAATTACAATCGTCGACCAACAAACATTTCTCCCCAATAGTTCACAAGTTACGGGAAGCATTCCAATGATCCATGGAAGCAATCATTCGCTCCAAAATATCGGAGTAGGTCTCCTAAAAGACCCTGCCTTAATGTGTACTTTTGCCCTACCGCCTCCGAGTAATCTGGCGGAAGTGGCCAAAGTGGAATATGAAACCTTCTATATCTAATGGATTTGGATTCCGAGGACGGTTCTTATCTCGTGTCAACCTCGTTAAAAAATGAAACAAGGAGTCATGAGGACAGTTCTTTTACTGTGTCAACCTCATTAAAAAATGAAACAATCTCCTTTCCAAATCTCAAAGGTAAACCTTCATTCCAACCACCAAGTTGAATGCAATGAAGCTTGGGGGGCATGCACCTCGATTTGCGTTATTATGCTGGGGCATACAAACTTATCACAAGCAGTGTTACTGCAGGGTTCAAGCTCGTTAAAAAATAAACCCGCATCGAGCCGTTTTAGCACATAGTTCAAGCTCGTTAAAAAATAAACATAAGACATGAGCAAGCGTTTCCACCCGCGTTTAAGCTCATTATAAAAATGAACTATTCCCCGGTAAATAACCACCGTGAATGAAGATTTCAGCCATTAAAGCCTTGGTCATGTTTGCACCGTCACCTCCACTTTTCCATTGGCCGATCATTCACCTCCATTTGATTGTTTACCCATTTTGAGGAACAGCTGCGAAGAGTGATTTCACTAGCCATCCTTGTGACACTGCCATGATTGGAAAATTCCAACCATTACCTGGAATCAGCTGCTACCCATTTTATCACTCGTTCCTCAAAAGACGAGTCTTCTTTAAGCTCTTTTCAACTAACTCGTAAAATATGAAAAGATTGCCGAGTTTTGGCCTTCCAGCTCGTTAAAGCGACCGGAAGTTCTATCCCTCCTCTAGATTTTAATCTTTTTGGACCTGAGGGATTATTGCACAAAAAGATCGAGCGCTTGTGTTGTTCGGCTCGTTAAAACTATCGAAAATTCATCCCTTCTGTATTGTTTTATACTTTTTCAGACTTAAGGGATTAGATGACGAAAAAGGAATTTTGGAGTTACCTTTACATACCTTTTCAGACTCTCTAAAAATGAAAAGGATCAAGTTATCTTTGTCGTTAAACTCGTTAAAAAGATTAAAAGCGAAAAACTTGTCTTTAGACGAGAACGAGTTTCACTATCGCTAGGCTCGTTAAAACATAGCGATGGGTTTGCCCGAAGGGAAAATTATAGAACAAGCATATGTTATCCTCCTCAAGCTTGACAAAAATAAAGAGGTACTGGTTGTAGAAATTTTGAATAATATGACACATATTCAATAGAGATTATCCTGATCATACAATTTAAGCGGAACATGTATAATACATAATCTCCTCTACGTTGATCATCAATTTACAGAAGCAGAAACATCCACAGGCACACATAGAAGCATCAATCAAACTCATAAACACAGTATGTATCCCGAGGAAAGCATCTCGCTAAAAACCCCACACTATCTGTATATTATATTGATTGAATCATGTAACAATACAAAGCATAATACTTCTCACAAGTATCTCCACCTGTTACACACAATACAGCTCAGATTTGATCTCCAAATCTATCCCACTGCTTGCCTGCCTCCACTGCTCAATACCTGCTCAAGAACTGATGAGAATAGCTTCCCAAACTCATTTTTTCACCTGCAAAATAGTCACTCACTCTTTGTGGACGTGAGAAAAGGCTAAAATGCGGGCCAAATACGTGAGCAAACTCATTGGCATACTCAATCCTTTGATTGTGCAAGATCTGGTGCACAACTATAGTCACAACTGATAGCAATCTGATTCTCTACCACCTGTCCCTGTTGAACTGAACATGCACTGACATGCAACTGAGTTAACTGATGTATTCTTTAGTTGTATTATGAGTTAATAATTAGTTTAACAACTCATCATTAGTCTATCTGCAGTTAGACTAACTACAACCAGTTTAACTAAGTTAAACTGAACACAACTCCATCAACTGTACCTCCAGTCCACTAAACTCAACTCACTTGAGTTCTAACTGAAGTCATGCATGCAACAACTCAACTGACTCATAAGAAAAACGAATTTCCTTCTGACAGCTGCATGTGCCACTTCCGTAGCTCAAACTGAAGTGCTCCAAGAGAATAAGATTAAGTTTATAGTCCAAATATTATTGTGAGATAATAATATTTGACTTTTCTATTTTTGACAGCCAGTCTAAAAATAGACTTGGTCACTCACACTGTGATCACTCACACTTTCATCAAAAATAGAAGTCCATCTATTTTCCCAACTTGATCAATCATCCATAAACATAGACATGATCCATATGTCTAAAAATAGACATAGTCTAAAAATAGACTTGCGCCAAAAATAGCCTGCGGGCCCACTTAGTGAAGGCGACTCTTTTCACTAAGCTCCATCATCTTGTTGCAATCTCAACACTCCCTCTCGACAAGATATGGATTATCAGCAACCCCTATCCTGCCTCGGTGGTACTCGAATTTGCTCCTGGTGAGAGCCTTCGTCAGAATATCAGCATCCTGATCCTCCGTTGGAATGTACGAAAGTAACATGATCCTCCGCTGCACACAATCTCTGATATGATGGTACCTGATGTCAATATGTTTAGATCTATCATGAAATACAGGATTAGCCGAGAGTTTAATGCAACTCTGGTTATCACAGTAAATCACAGTAGGATCCAAATGAGAACCGAACAAACCAACCAGGATCTTCCTCATCCATATAGCCTCGCATGCAGCCAAACTTGCTGCCATATACTCGGCCTCCGCTGAACTGAGTGCCACAGATCTCTGCTTCCTGCTGTACCAAGAAACTGTTGTCGATCCGATACTGAAGACCCCTCCTGATGTGCTCTTTCTGTCTGTTGGGCTCCCTGCCCAATCTGCATCCGTGAAGCCACATAGCTTCACCTCATCCTCCTGTCTGTACCACAAACCATATCTCGATGTGCCTCTCAAGTAGCGCAATACATGCTTGCCCGCCTTCCAGAAGAGCTTGGTAGGCTTAACCATAGCTTGTGAAAGCTGGTTAACTGCATAGCATATATCAGGTCGTGTATTGACCAAATACATCAGCGACCCCACCAACTGTCGATAAACAGTGGCATCCACTTCTTCTCCCGAAGTGGCATCCTCCTTCCTCCAACCTCCAGGAAGAGGAGTATCAACAGGCTTGCAGCCATGCATGTTGAACTTCTCCAGTATCTCCCGAGCATACTTGCCCTGAGAAACAAACAGTCCACCACTGCGCTGCCATATTTCCAATCCTAGGAAATAGTGAAGGAGGCCCAAATCCTTCATCTCAAACTCTGTAGCAAGATCCTTCTTGCATGACAGTATCAACAGCTCATCACCCGTTAGAATCAAATCATCAACATACAGTACAATGATAAGCAACTTACCCTCCACCACAATCTGGTATAGGTTCGGATCTGCCTCACTCTTGGAGAATCCAAGTCCTGTGAAATAGCTGTCTATCCGTGTGTACCAAGCACGTGGTGCTTGCTTCAACCCATACAGCGCTCTCTTGAGCCTGCACACATGTGACTCGCTGCTGAAGACTTCAAAGCCTTCGGGTTGCTCAATGTACACCTCCTCCTCAATGACTCCGTTGAGGAACGCAGTCTTCACATCCATCTGATGAATGTGCCATCCCATCTGCGCTGAGAGAGCAAGAATCGTCCGTATGGAAGAATACCTTGCGACAGGTGCAAAGGTCTCCTCATAGTCGATCCCCTCAATCTGTGAAAAGCCTCGGGCAACAAATCTTGCCTTGTACTTCTCCACACTCCCGTCAGCTGCCTGCTTAACTTTGTAGATCCATCTCGAACCTACCACTGATTTCCCTTCCGGTCTAGGAACAATCTCCCATGCACTGTTTCTGACAATAGAATCATACTCTTCCACCATGGCGTCTACCCATGCGGGATCCTCCACAGCTTCCTCGAAAGAGGATGGCTCAGTCACAACACACTTGCTCATAAGAGCCATGTATCCAGTGTACCGATCAGGTGACTGTCTCTGCCTGCGTTGGGCTGTAGGTGGTCCTACAACTTTCTCTGCATCTTGAGCCAGTCGCTCAGCTTCTGTCAAGCGCTTTCGCCCTCTGATGGTTGGCGCTGCATGAGTGGTCTCTTCCACTCCATGAACCTCGTCCTGTGGCTGATCCACGTCCTGAAGCTCATCCTTAGGAACTAATAGCTCCTCATCTGCATGCAAGTGTAGCTCCCTCTCAAGCGAACACTTCATGGCTTTCTCCTCCTGAAATTTTATATCCCGTCGCACAACAGTTTTACCACTATCTGGCAAATACACACGATAGTTGTGGGGCGTATCAGTGTACCCCACAAATATCCCAACCTCTGCAGTCGGTTCCAACTTCTTTCTGGCATCCTTCGTCACATGCATGTAAACGTTAGCACCAAAAATCCTCAAATGAGAAAGATCAGGCTTCTTACCAGAATAAGCCTCCTCGGGTGTACTCATGCCAAGTATCCTATGAGGACAACAGTTCTGCACATAAACTGCTGTATTGCATGCTTCCGCCCACAAGTGAAGGGGTAGGCCCTGATCATGCAACATTGCCCGTGCAGCACCCACAATCGTTCTGTTCTTCCGCTCAGCTACCCCGTTCTGCTGTGGGTTATGGGGAGCTATGAGCTCTCTACGAATCCCTTCTGCCTTGCAGAAATCCTTGAACTCGTCCGAGATGTATTCACCACCATTATCGCTCCTAAGAGCCTTCACCTTCTTCCCCGACTCCTTCTCGACCAGTGCTTTGAATTCACAGAACTTTGAATATGTCTCGCTCTTCTTCTGCATGAAGAAGATCCAGCACTTACGAGAGAAATCATCAACAAAAATCACATAATACCTGTGTTTTGCTGTCGAAGCAACTGAGAAAGGTCCACACACGTCTGTGTGAATTCTCTCAAGGATCGTCGTGGCGCGACTATCCTTCTCGTGAAAGGTGGCTTTCACAAACTTCCCCAAAGTACACCCCTTGCATTGATCTGACTGCGCAAGTGTGCCTTTAGGAAGCCCTGTAGTGATCTGCTGCAGTATCTTCAAGGCTCCATGGTGAAGGTGACCCAATCTCCTGTGCCACAACTCGCCATCATCCCGGCTCACCAATCCTTCTGCCTTGCCTGCCATTGCTGCGCATCCATCTACATGCAACTGATAAAGGTTCCTCACTCGAACCCCTATCTTCCGGGTCTCACCAGTTGTCTTGCTGCGCAGGAAGGCCTTTCCCTCGCTGAAAACAACATCATACCCCTTGTCTTCTAACATCGCCACTGAGATGAGATTCTTCTTCAATCCTAGAACATGCATGACTTCCTTCAATACAAAGGGTTTACCAGACTCCCTCTCAAAGGAAATGGTACCGATACCGGTCGCACTGTATCTACCATCATCGCCCATCTCGATGTGCACTCCAAGATCTTTGTCCTCCAGATCAGAGAACAAATCTCTATCTCCCGTCATGTGAAAAGACACACCACTGTCCAGAAACCACACTGATCCCATCACACTTGAAACCAAGCATGCGATCAATGAAAAATCAAGCTCAAACTGAGAAGCTAAAGCCTCTCCCCCTGCAGATCCAGCAGCTTGCTTGTTCTTCTTCTTCTGCGGACAATTTGTGGCATAGTGTCCATGCTGGTGACAGTGAAAACACTTCACCTTGGACATATCCTGCTTCTTGCCTTTCGCACCAGACTGAGAAGCTTTCTTGCTCTTCCCTTTCTTTGCTTTGGCAGCCAAAGCACAATTCTCTTCATCAGCTCCCTTTGACGAAGATCCGTCCCTGGTACTCCGCCTGATCTCCTCCTGCACAAGATCTGACCATAGTCTTTCCCATCCTGGCAACTTCTCCCGACCATTGACAGAGTCCTGATAGGAATGCCAACTCTTCGGAAGACCAAGGAGAGCCAAGCTCACCAAGTCCTCATCATCGACAGTAACCCCCACACTTCCCAGCTCATCTCGACACTGAGTGAACTTCGTGAGATACTTGGGAATACTGTCTCCCTTCTCGCATTTGATGTTTCTGAGTTTATCTTTGAGCGCCAGCTTCCTCTGATCGCTCTTGCTTTGGAATAATTCTGTTAATGATTTCCACATCAAATATGGAGTAGCCTTTCCATGGAGGCTGGACACAATGTGATCCTTCACGCCCTCCAACAGAATTCTTCGACATTTTGCGATCTTCTTTTGCCAAGCATCAGCTTGAGTAGCATCAGTAGGCTTTGGGATATCCGTATCTATGAATTCCTTCAGCCCGTTATCATCCAATACTGCCTCCATCCTGTCCTTCCATGCAATATAGTTTGAGCTGCCCTCAAGAGCATACTCCAATCGCAATCCGTTGAAAGACATTGCTACGTTGTCACCAAGAAAACACTGCTGCAAATTCGAATTCTACCAGCAACCAACTCAACTGCTTCCGATCAACCCTCGCTTGATATCCTGTAAAAATCTCTTCTACAAATCAAGCTGCTCCGATACCATGTAGAAATTTTTCCTACAAATCATCTAGCTCCGATACCATGTAGAAATTTTGAATAATATGACACATATTCAATAGAGATTATCTTGATCATACAATTTAAGCGGAACATGTATAATACATAATCTCCTCTACGTTGATCATCAATTTACAGAAGCAGAAACATCCACAGGCACACATAGAAGCATCAATCAAACTCATAAACACAGTATGTATCCCGGGGAAAGCATCTCGCTAAAAACCCCACACTATCTGTATATTATATTGATTGAATCATGTAACAATACAAAGCATAATACTTCTCACAAGTATCTCCACCTGTTACACACAATACAGCTCAGATTTGATCTCCAAATCTATCCCACTGCTTGCCTGCCTCCACTGCTCAATACCTGCTCAAGAACTGATGAGAATAGCTTCCCAAACTCGTTTTTTCACCTGCAAAATAGTCACTCACTCTTTTTGGACGTGAGCAAAGGCTAAAATGCGGGCCAAATACGTGAGCAAACTCATTGGCATACTCAATCCTTTGATTGTGCAAGATCTGGTGCACAACTATAGTCACAACTGATAGCAATCTGATTCTCTACCACCTGTCCCTGTTGAACTGAACATGCACTGACATGCAACTGAGTTAACTGATGTATTCTTTAGTTGTATTATGAGTTAATAATTAGTTTAACAACTCATCATTAGTTTATCTGCAGTTAGACTAACTACAACCAGTTTAACTAAGTTAAACTGAACACAACTCCATCAACTGTACCTCCAGTCCACTAAACTCAACTCACTTGAGTTCTAACTGAAGTCATGCATGCAACAACTCAACTGACTCATAAGAAAAACGAATTTCCTTCTGACAGCTGCATGTGCCACTTCCGTAGCTCAAACTGAAGTGCTCCAATAGAATAATATTAAGTTTATAGTCCAAATATTATTGTGAGATAATAATATTTGACTTTTCTATTTTTGACAGCCAGTCTAAAAATAGACTTGATCACTCACACTTGATCACTCACACTTTCATCAAAAATAGAAGTCCATCTATTTTCCCAACTTGATCAATCATCCATAAACATAGACATGATCCATATGTCTAAAAATAGACATAGTCTAAAAATAGACTTGCGCCAAAAATAGCCTGCGGGCCCACTTAGTGAAGGCGACTCTTTTCACTAAGCTCCATCATCTTGTTGCAATCTCAACACTGGTCAGCAATGACTGGGGAAAAATTGGGAAGAAACTCAAAGAATCTTTATTGGTAGCAAGTCGCTCTTGAACATGACACTTCCACTCCATGCCTAAGTCGGGTTGGGTTGTTTCATTCACCGGTCACATCGCCATGGTCATGCCATACCATCCACATTTGGGGTAAATGCTGCCAATCCATCACATAAGTGTCACCGATATGTTCAAGAGAAGTCATCCAGAGAAGTCACCCGTGTCCCATCCACTACCATACATTATACTTCATTCTTTCATGACCGCCATCCTGAACCATATATCATCAGATCGTTTTCACCACCATCAAAATCATTTGCTCTGTTCCGTGTCAGTGATGTGGGATTCATCAACGCCCTCCTTTGACGGATTACTTCTTGTCGACATCAGCTCATTATCCTAGAAGTTGATCTAGGAACACCCCATTCAGTACTTTGAAGCTTGCATGCCTCAATGGCAAGTTTCTCACTTCCGGCGACAGGTATACATCAATGACCTTCGACCGAAAGATTTTGCGTGGTGTTCGATGCTAAGTCCTTTATTCACACCACGTGAATTGTACTGCAGTACCTTGAGGGTCATCATCATTATCGGTGATTCCTCTCACGCTTGTTAACAGTTTACATCATCAACTAGTAATCAAGCGATGTCTTTCCATGTTCGACCTCAAAACATTTCTCACATGGATCGACTTGTACTTCGAGTGAAGATTGGATGAGATTGAAGACCCCGGATCTAGTTTCATCCATCCGGGCTGCAATATATATTCAGGAAAAATAAAAACATTGACATGTACAGCATTGCAGCATAGATAATCATCCTACCAAAAGGATGATGACTTCATCAGAATCATCAGTCTACCATCAAACGATTGTCTGTCTTGTGTACATAAAAATGAATTTATAAAGCTGAGCATGGGAATGCCCGCCTCAGCTAGATCATGAAAACAGTATGAAGATAATGTATTGTATTGTATCTTATTACAGGTCTCCTCCCAGCATTGAAAGAACTTCGAATCCTCCTAATAAAGCATTTCACCCGATAAATGGCCTCATACTTTAGGGGGCAACTGTTATAGACATTTTTGTGCCTTACAGCTCTAAGCATGAAATGTCCATAAACCAAGGGATCCTAAGTCCCTAAAAGTGTTGTTCCTACCCCTAGAGGAACAAGGTCAACCAATTACATCTTCTCCCAGAAGTTCTCCACCAGAAACTGCTCAGAATTAGTCAAATCAGGATCATTTCCGCTGCTCCACTAGCTAGCTGCGTTGCATAGCACCCCAGTACACTAGCTAGGTGCGTTGCAATGCACTACCAGGGTGCGCTGAGCGGGAAATGACAAATGGCAGTGTCATTCCGCGAGGTGGAAAGACAATGGAAGCTTCCAGAATCTTCCCCAATGACACTTGCCTCACTGAGTTCGACCAAGGATGAGTAAGAGGCTCTCAGTCTCCAAGTGGAAGCAAGAACTGACAGAGAGAGGCCACTAGTCAAATCATAAGCTAACTCATCCTCTTTGCATACATCTATATATGGATCCCTCATCCCAGAGATCCAAAGGCTGGAATTTTGTACATTGCAGAGAATTGTTGTTGGTTTTGAGATAGAGATCAGTGCATTGGGTGATTTATGCTTTGTTGGAGGTGAAGAGGGTATTCCTTTGCTAGGGGGTTGATGCTGGATCAGGAATCATCGGTTGTAACTCCTCCTGGACCTTCTTGTTATATCAATAAAACTATTTGAGTTTCTCCTACATGCTTGTGTATCAATGATGTTTTGTTATATTTGCATGTTTAGTTTAAATCTGATGCTAAGCTATCTATGAATGTAAATCCATGTCTTTGTGTAGTTTTCCTCTTCTGTGATCTTGCAGGAACTCGGTGAAGTTGGGCAAGTAAGGAGCAGGTAGCTGGAAGCTGTCAAAGAGGAGAGAGATTAGATCAAAGGACTAGCGCAAGACACAGGTTAGTTCATCCTATTCCTCTTCATTTACAGTTCATAAAGAAGAATACGAAAGTAGTTTTCCTTGTTTTTTTCTAGGGTACTGTCACACCTTAGTGGGATAGGGGCGTTCTGAGTAGACACTTTTCCCGTTAACACTACTGCTTCCCTCCAATATTTTGGTAGCAAGTCAATTGCTAGTAACATTGTTCATGTCATTTATTGAACAGATCAGTTTCTTATTTCAACTACCCCATTTTGCTTGGGTGTTCTAGTAGCGGAGAGTTCTCTTTCGATTCCATGTACTTTACCAAATTCATCAAATTCTTTTGATGTGAATTCTCCCCCTCTATCTATTCTAAGACATTTAATCTTAGAATCTTTTTCATTTTCTGTAAGAGCTTTAAGATTCTTAAAACATTCAAATGCTTCGAATTTATATTTTATGAAATATACCCACATCATTCTATTATAGTCATCAACAAATAAATAAAATTACCTTTATCCTTGGAGTGTTGGACTTCTAGTTGGCCCACATAAATATGCATGAATGATCTCCCGAGGTTTTGATGTTGAGAACTCCTTAGTCTTGTGGCTAGTTCTAGTTTGCTTGCCATGTTGACATGGGCCAAATATAGCTTGATCTAGTTTGAACATATTTGGAATGTCCCATCGCATTAGTTTTGCTCATATTGATCAAGTTATCAAAACTTATATTCCCCGGTCACTTGTGTGACAACCAGCATTCATCTATTTGACTTACATAACATTTATCTTGTTGAATTTTGTTCATAATGTAGATGTTATCTGATTTTATAACTCCTTTCACCACAATTCTCCTGAGGAAGAGTTCCTTATTTCACAATCTTTAGTTCTAAAGACGATATTGTGTCCTTGATCATAGATTTGGCTAACACTCAAGAGATTGTGTTTGAGCCCGTCTACCAGCAAAGAATTTTGAGCCTTTCCTTTTCCATTAATAAGGGTAATGGTTCCTTTTCCAGCAATTTTGGCAGATCCACTTCCAAAGGATACATTTCCTTCCTTTTCTTTCAATGAGACAAACTTATTTTTGTCACCTGTCATATGTCTAGAGCAACCACTGTCCACAAACCAATGATTTTCATTATTGTGAGCACATAGAGCTAAGCCAAATTTATCTGTATTGGGATTTTCATCTTTTGCTTCTCTTCTTTTGAGGGGGAAATTTTGTTCACTATTTCCATTATCATTACATAATGAAAAAATTGGATCAAATTTGGTCAAAGGATCAAAAGAGTTGTAGGTCTTGATTTTTCCTTGCCCTTTAAGACCACATGGTTTGTTTGTTTGATCCTTCAATCTTGGTGCTTCATTCTTATGAACCATGCAATGTTTAGCTTGATCACCAAAATTTTTACAATTATAACAATGCCCAAAAAAGATATTTTGGTGCCTGTTGTAATAGCTATGATTTGAATCAACGTTATTCCTTGGAGTTACTCTTTCTTCACTCATTGGATTTGAGATGGGCCTTTGATGAGATGATTTTTCCTCTTTTGGATTGTTGGAAAGTATGTTGGCATAGCTTCTTGCATTATCCTTAGTACTTGATGATTCTCCTTTAAAACCAATCTCGGATTTGCCATTTTGAGGTTTTTGAGAATTAAGGATATTGTCTAGTGTTTGAGAGCTTTCCCAACTCTTTTTGACTTGCTCCAATTCCTTTCTTATAGATACTATGTAGAAATTTTGAATAATATGACACTTATTCACAGAGATTACCCCAATTATACACTATTGCGGAATACGTGCATAATACATAACCTCCTCTATGTTGATCATCAATTTAGCAGCATTAAAAACAATGAAACATCAATCGCATGCACACATTAACACAGTATGTAATCCGAGGAAAGCATACAGCTGAAAACCCCACACTATCTATATATTATAATGATAGAGAACATGTAACAATACATAGTACAATACTCCTCACAAGTACTCAGTACTATCTCCACCTGTTACACACAAACTAGCTCAGATCTGAAGCCTCAAATCTCCTCCACTGTTTGCCTGCCTCCAATGCGCAATCCTGCAAGAGAATCAATCACAATGTGAATTCGAATTCCCTTGGTTATACTATGCAAGCCTCATGGGCAATCTCCATCCATGCATGTGCAAATCTCATGCACAACTATAGTCACAACTGATAGCAATCTCAACCTCTAACACCTGTCTCCATTGAACTGTACATGCACTGAGTTAACTGATGTATTCTTTAGTTGCTTTATGAGTTAATAATTAGTGAATTAATTAATAATTAATTCACACAACTCATCACTAGTGTATTCTTTAGTTAGACTAAAATAAAACTAGTTCAACCAAGTCAAACTGAACACAACTCCATCAACTCCATAATCAACTCCACCAAACTCAACCACATGAGTTCTAACTGAAGTCCCGCATGCAATAGCTCAACTGACCCACAAGAAAAGCGTATTTCCTTCTGGAAACTGCATGTGCCACATCTGTAGCCCAAACTGAAGTGCGCCAAGAGGATAAGATAATTTTTATAGTCCAAATATTATTATGAGCTAATAATATTCGACTGTTCTATTTTTAGCCTGGCAGTCTAAAAATAGAAACCACCCATATTTCTAAAAATAGAAGTCCATCTATTTTTACCAACATGACCAATCATCCACAAATAGCATCCTGCAACTCATAGACCATGATCCATATGTCTAAAAATAGACATAGTCTAAAAATAGACTTTGCGCCAAAAATAGCCTGTGGGCCCACTTAGTGAAGGCGACTTCTTTCCACTAAGCTCCATCATCTTGTTGCATTCTCAACACTCCCTCTCAACAAGATATGGATTATCAGCAACCCCTATCCTGCCTCGGTGGTATTCGAATTTTCTCTTGGTGAGCGCCTTCGTCAAGATATCAGCATCCTGATCCTCCGTTGGAATGTATGAAAGTAACATGACTCTCCGTTGCACACAATCTCTGATATGATGGTACCTGATGTCAATGTGCTTGGATCTATCATGAAATATTGGATTAGCCAAGAGTTTAATGAAACTCTGGTTATCACAATAAATCATTGTAGGCTCCAAGTGAGAACCGAACAACCCGACCAGGATCTTCCTCTTTCATATAGCCTCGCATGCAGCCAAACTTGCTGCCATATACTTGGCCTCTGCTTCCTACTGTACCAAGAAACTGTTGTCGACCCGATACTGAGACCCCTCCAAATGTGCTCTTTCTGTCCATTGGGCTCCCTGCCCAATCTGCATCCGTGAAGCCACATAGCTTCACCTCATCCTCCTGTCTGTTCCACAAACCATATCCCGATGTGCCTCTGATATAACACAATACATACGTGCCTGCCTTCTAGAAGAGCTTGGTTGGCTTAACCATAGCTTGTGAAAGCTGGTTAACAGCATAGCATATATCGGGTCGTGTATTGACCAGATACATAAGCGACCCCACCAACTGTCGATAAACGTTGGCATCCACTACTTCTGCTGAAGTAGCATCCTCCTTCCTCCAACCTCCAGGAAGAGGAGTATCAATAGGCTTGTAGCCATGCATGTTGAACTTCTCCAGTATCTCCCGAGCATACTTACCCTGAGAAACAAATAGTCCATCACTGCGCTGCCAAATTTCCAATCCCAGGAAATAATGAAGGAGGCCCAAGTCCTTCATCTCAAACTCCTTAGCAAGATCATCCTTGCATGAAAGTATCAACAGCTCATCACCTGTTAGAATCAAATCATCTACATAAAGTACAATGATAAGCAACTTACCCACCACCACAATCTGGTATAGGTTAGGATTCGCCTCACTCTTGGAGAATATAAGTCTGGTGAAATAACTATCTATCCATGTGTACCAAGCACGTGGTGCTTGTTTCAACCCATACAGCGCTCTCTTGAGCCTGCACACATGCGACTCGCTACTGAATATATCAAAACCTTCGGGCTGCTCTATGTACACCTCCTCCTCAATGACTCTGTTGAGGAACGCAGTCTTCACATCCATTTGATGAATGTTCCACTCCATCTGCGCTGAGAGAGAAAGAATCGTCCGTATGGAAGAATACCTTACGACAAGTGCCAAGGTCTCCTCATAATCGATCCCCTCTATCTGTGAAAAGTCTCGGGCAAAAAATCTTGCCTTGTACTTCTCCACACTCCCGTCAGCTACCTACTTAACTTTGTAGATCCATCTCAAACCCACCACTGATTTCCCTTCCGATCTTGGGAAAATCTCCCATACACTATTTCTGACAATCGAATCATACTCTTCCACCATGGCATCTACCCATGCAAGATCCTCCATAGCTTCCTCGAAATAGGATGGCTCAGTCACAAGAGCCATGTATCTAGTGTACCGATCAGGTGACTGTCTCTGTCTACGTTGAGCTGTAGGTGGTCCTACAACCTTCTCTACATCTTGAGCCAGTCGCTCAACTTCTGTCAAGCGCTTTCACCCTCTGATGGTTGGCGCTGCATGAGTGGTCTCTTCCACTCCATGAACTTCATCCTGTGGCCGATCCACGTCCTGAAGCTCATCTTTAGGAACTAATAGCTCCTCATCTGCATGCAAGTGTGGCTCCCTCTCACTTCATGGATTTCTCCTCCTGAAATTTTATATCCCGTTGCACAACAGTCTTGTGACTGTCTGGGAAATACACACGATAGTTGTGGGGCGTATCAGTGTACCCCACAAATATCCCAACCTCTACGGTCGGCTCCAACTTCTTCCTGGCATCCTTCGTCACATGCATGTAAACGTTAGCACCAAAAATCCTCAAATGAGAAAGATCAGGCTTCTTACCAAAATAAGCCTCCTCGGGTGTACTCATGCCAAGTATCATGTGAGGACAACGGTTCTGCACATATACTGCAGTATTGCATGCTTCCACCCACAAGTGAAGGGGTAGGCCCTGATCATGCAACATTGCCAGTGCAGCACCCACGATCATTCTGTTCTTCCGCTCAGCAACCTCGTTCTGCTGTGGGTTATGGGGAGCTATGAGCTCTCTTCGAATCCTTTCTGTGCTACAGAAATCCTTGAACTCACCAGAGATGTATTCACCACCATTTTCGCTCCTAAGAGCCTTCACCTTCTTCCCCGACTCCTTCTCGACCAGTGCTTTGAACTCACAGAACTTTGAGTATGTCTCGCTCTTCTTCTGCATGAAGAAGATCCAGCACTTTCGAGAGAAATCATCAACAAAGATCACATAATGCCTGTGCTTTGCTGTCAAAGCTACTGAGAAAGGTCCACACACGTCTGTGTGAATTCTCTCAAGGATCTTCGTGGCACGACTATCCTTCTTGTGAAAGGTGGCTTTCGTAAACTTTCCCAAAGTACACCCCTTGCACTGATCTGACTGCGCAAGAGTGCCTTTAGGAAACCCAATAGTGATCTGCTGCAGTATCTTCAAGGCTCCATGGTGAAGGTGACCCAATATCCACCATTGAATTTTTTATTTTGAGGAAAAATTTGAATTTTTCCTAAATCCCACTTTTAATTAATCCAAAAATTAATATTTTGGATTAATTTCCTCAACAAATTGACTTTGACTTAACCATCAAGGTCCAAGGCCTCATATTTTCTTAAAATGTTCATTTTTCCCTAGGTGGGGAACCTCCAAAAATTGACTTTCATTTTACCCACGAATTTTTAATTATTTTCCACTTGGAGAGAAATTAATTTCTCTATAATTATTTTTTGACTCAAAATTAATTAATTAATTTTATGACTTAGGATTTTAATTTAAATTAGCCAGAAAATTTAATTAATTGACACTATAGGGGATTTAATGATTTTTTCCACCCTCAAATATTTTTAGCCATGGTTTCTGATTGCGAGGGACCATGCACTAAAATGTTTTTACATAAAATAGTTACAAATTCAACCCTTATAAGGGGAAATACACATTTAGACCCAGACCCTCAATAACTTACCTAATTATGCTACACAATATGATCTAGTATGAAACCAAGTGTGCTTGTAATAAAATAATTTATCCATGGCTTCTGATTGTGAGGGAGCATGCACTAGAATTATTCTCAAACACACTTTTGCAATAGACTCGATATAACACTAGGACTCACCTAAGACCTTGTCAACGAAATCCACCCTATATTTGGGGTTTAAGCTGGAAGAAAAAATTTGTCGATTATCCATGTTTACAAAAACACATAATTTGGTGAGGTTAAAATACTTCCTAGGATGAAATACTTTGCCAAAATCAAAGGCTTACCTAGGTGTTGTTACATAATTATATTGTTATACTAGCATCATTTACAATATAACTTATATAAATTGGGTTTATAATGGCATCATTGTGTTGGTTGATGACTTTGATCTTCAGAGAAAAAAAAAACATTGCTTTATACCCTACTTCCTTGGATTGTTAACAAAGTGTGGTCAATAGTTCCTCAATAAGGTTGTATCTGACAGTGATTCATTGTTTGCACATTTTCGAGGTTGGAACCTCAATTAGGTTTTAGCCTAGCACAAGTAGAAAACAAGGGCAGCAATGAGGGAGAAGAGGGCTTATAAGGCCATGAATAGGGGAATCAAGCCCCATAGGCCTGACATCAAGCCCAAGAGGGATGATGCTAGACTAGAAAAGGCCTTAGAACGGCTAGCGGTCAAGGACAAAGCCCTTTTAGGACTTCATCTAGGGCTTAAAGGGGGGACGAGGGAAAAAGGAGGCTCCCCAAGCCCATGGACAAGGGAGAAAGGGAGGCAAAAGAGGGAAGCAAGGGATGGAGGGGTTGACGGCAAGGGAAGGAGGCTCGTAGGGCCTACAACCTTAGGGGAAAAGGCCACCAAAGACCACGGCTAGCCCTAGAAGGGGATGAAGCTAAGCTAAAGGGAAGTTCGAGGACCTAACAATACCTCTAGGGCTCACGGAAAGGAAAAGGAGGAGTGACAGCTAGGCCTAAGGGCCTAAAAATAAAAAAATCAAACCCCTGCAAACACAAAAATTTCCCCGAATCACTGCAAAGTGTTCGACGACTTCCTTTATTAGGCTAGACATTTAGCTTGGATGAAGATGGGGAGACTATATCTTACCCTCAAGGGCCTATATGAACCTTCCTTTCTTAGTTGAATAGCCTAGAAAAAATTGTTGCTTCAAAACCTTGAGTTATCCCCTGCAAAAATGAATAAAAGAATGTCAAACCCCAAATATATATACAAAAATATAAAACCCCAAATACCCAAGTGTTTCAAAACAAAATGGGTTAAGAAAATAATTTACAAATGTACAATATTTACAAAATAATAATTTTGGAGAAATATTTTTGAGTAAATAACAATGGATGAATTCATTTTGAAAAATAGATATTGGCCAAAACCCTCTTGCAAAATCAATTACCACAATGAAATCTCAGAGCCCAAACATAGTTAGCTCTTCCCCACAGTTTGTGAACTTGGAGCTCAAGTGCTACAATATCTATAAATATTTATAATTTTCTCAAAGTAAAATTGTTAGATCATATGGTGAATCAGATCACCTAAGATATTGTGTACCAATAAACATCTCTGACAAATGAAATAACAATTTTTTAAACAATATTCAGCACAATATAGGATCACACATAGCTAGCACATACCATAGATTAGCAAAAGAAGAACATCATGAACTAAACCCCAATTTTTTTCTATTATGATAAAACAATGTTCCCAACAGAGCAGCAGCTCAATACCAGCATTCAAGAATTACATCATCCAAAGATACTAAATAGAAGCTTAATAGCTTCTTTATATAGATAAACTCCTCCAAGAAGAAAATAACGGTTATTTGGATTGATCCTCATCAAAAAAATATCGATCATTGAAATTAACTTGATCATCTTTTAATCTCCACCGTTGAATTTTTTATTTTGAGGAAAAATTTGAATTTTTCCTAAATCCCACTTTTAATTAATCCAAAAATTAATATTTTGGATTAATTTCCTCAACAAATTGACTTTGACTTAACCATCAAGGTCCAAGGCCTCATATTTTCTTAAAATGTTCATTTTTCCCTAGGTGGGGAACCTCCAAAAATTGACTTTCATTTTACCCACGAATTTTTAATTATTTTCCACTTGGAGAGAAATTAATTTCTCTATAATTATTTTTTGACTCAAAATTAATTAATTAATTTTATGACTTAGGATTTTAATTTAAATTAGCCAGAAAATTTAATTAATTGACACTATAGGGGATTTAATGATTTTTTCCACCCTCAAATATTTTTAGCCATGGTTTCTGATTGCGAGGGACCATGCACTAAAATGTTTTTACATAAAATAGTTACAAATTCAACCCTTATAAGGGGAAATACACATTTAGACTCAGACCCTCAATAACTTACCTAATTATGCTACACAATATGATCTAGTATGAAACCAAGTGTGCTTGTAATAAAATAATTTATCCATGGCTTCTGATTGTGAGGGAGCATGCACTAGAATTATTCTCAAACACACTTTTACAATAGACTCGATATAACACTAGGACTCACCTAAGACCTTGTCAACGAAATCCACCCTATATTTGGGGTTTAAGCTGGAAGAAAAAATTTGTCGATTATCCATGTTTACAAAAACACATAATTTGGTGAGGTTAAAATACTTCCTAGGATGAAATACTTTGCCAAAATCAAAGGCTTACCTAGGTGTTGTTACATAATTATATTGTTATACTAGCATCATTTACAATATAACTTATATAAATTGGGTTTATAATGGCATCATTGTGTTGGTTGATGACTTTGATCTTCAGAGAAAAAAAAAAAAAAACATTGCTTTATACCCTACTTCCTTGGATTGTTAACAAAGTGTGGTCAATAGTTCCTCAATAAGGTTGTATCTGACAGTGATTCATTGTTTGCACATTTTCGAGGTTGGAACCTCAATTAGGTTTTAGCCTAGCACAAGTAGAAGCTTGCGTATCTTGGGGGTCAGTGCCTCCAATAGGTCGAAGCCTGTAAATTTATGTAATGAATTATAGATAAAGAAGAAAATGGATTTGTGGTTTTCTCCCGTATGGATTTCCACATAAAAGCTTATGTATCTTTGATGTGATGGCTTCTTGATGTGTAATTGATGTGAGGATAGATTTATGGTGCATTTTTTTACATGTTGATATGCTACTTATGGTTATGGTTCATTATATTATGGCTGTTTGATTATGAAAAGTGATGAAATGGTAAATTAACTCTCACACCGATTCACCCTGATTGATGGGCCTACCTATGAATTTTCCTTCCCCTTAGGGCTGGAAGTACCTAACAGGGATAATTATATCCTAACACAAGTGTGGTAACTTACTTACAAATCATCAACTAAAAAGACATTTGAAAGTGATGCTTATGTGAAACATTTTTATGCCCCTAGTAGTGAATATGGTCCACTATGATACTATAATGGGATTGTAGTATACCCAGGGGGGTTGGTATGGGGTATAGAGGGAGGTACCCAAGGGAATAATATAATAATGGGATGGGCCACAGTAATAAATAAAGTGGGTAACCTGTATCATGTAAGGGACCACAAGTAGTTAGCAATAATGTAATAAGCCCATTGTATTAGATATATGGTATTGAGGGAACCATGGTAATGACCCATGGTATTGTATGTATGAGGCCTATACAAGTGCTAGAGACTCGCCATTAAGATATGTGAAGGAATATTGTATGAACAAGCATATGGCTTGTGGAGTGTTCTCCTTCCTTAAGGAGTGAATGTATGGTGTTGCCCTACCTCAAGGGTTTGATCAATAAAGAAGCATTGCTATCTATATTCAGATTTTGTTATTTTGGTGATTATTTATGGTTATTGGATATATTGGTATCATTTCATATATTTGCAGGTCAGATCTATAACAAGTAGTATTGGAGCACTTTCTTGGGAAACGCAGAGAATTTTTTACTTTTATTTTTGCAGGAACTTTTTGGGGCGGAAAATTTGCAGATCATATCTATAGATTCTGGTGACAAATTTGCATAATCTCATTGCAGATCTAAGTTCCTTGCAAAAAAATACCCAATTTGAAAAAAAAATCAGCTGAATCAGAGTCCGGATGAAGGAGATATCGTTGATTTAAAAATTAGTTGTGTTGTAGACATTTTTTGGGGCGGTGAATTTGCAGATCAGATCTGTACGTTCTGGTGCAAAATTTGCATAATATCATTGCAAATATGGGTTCTTTGAAAAAATATACCCAATTTGAAGAAAAAAAATTGGTCGAATTGGAGTCCGGATGAGGGAGATATCGCTGATTTAAAAATCAGCTATGTTGCAAACATTTTTTGGGGCGGAAAGTTTTCAAATCAAATCTGTACATTCTGGAGAAACATTTGTAGAATATAATTGCATATCTAGGTTCTTTGCGAAAAAATATCCAATTTCAAAAAAAAATCAGTTGAATCAGATTCCAGATGAGGGAGATATCGCTGATTTAAAATCAACTCTCTTTTTTCAGAAATTTTTGTGACGGCGGGACAATTGCAGTGCGAATCAGAAATTCCAGTGCCTAGATCATAATTTCTATCACATGGGAAGAAGCAAATTGGTTGTTCCATTTCAGAAAACAGGTCATAATAGGGATCCTGAGCAATATTGACTGAATTGTGGCCATTTCAAATTTTTTCCAAGTAAGCAATTTGTTTTAAAAACCCTCTTCATGGCTTATAATAGTAAGTTTTTTAAAGGAAAATATGATTGGTCTTCTATTGAAAATTTTATAGCATATCATAAGTTAGACCTTCCAGGGTGTTGGAAGGACAAAATAAGGTATTACTTGAAAAATGAGGCTGCTATATGGTGGAAATCACTTGACAGTGAGTTTCTGAAGTTATGTAGTGTTGATGAAATAGAACTACTTTTGGACAAATGGTCTCATACTAGAAAGGAGGAAACCACAAAACCTAGCAAAGATTTTATTTTTACAGGAAAGAAGGAAACCAAGAAACCTAAAGGGTTATTTTCTACTGGTATCTCCTTATTACAGGTTCATGGATTGATTCAGAAGGAGAAGATCATTATGTCTATAAATCCTAGCTACAAGCATAATTTTATCAATGTTAATTTGGCAAAAATAATTGCAAGTTCTAGCAAAACACATTGAAAACACACAAGTTGATAATGAGGATGTTCAAGTTTATAAATATTTGAAGCTTTCTATGGATAAGTATGTGTTGCATTTTGATTTTTATACTTCAGATATGGATAACATGGATGTTGTTTTGGGATATCCTTGGATGGAATCTTTGGGCACTGTCAATATTAATGTGTAGAAGAAATTCATGAAACTCTATATAAAAGGAACAAAATTACATTGCAGGATATTTCCATTAAGACCCAAGCAGAGACTATGGAGGAAGAAGCACAAAGCTCTAATGACACTAACACATCAGATGATGAGCCTTTGAAGGTCGACAATCAAACACAAACATCAAACCAGGTACCAGAAAAACAGGTACTGTCCAAGGAGGCTGAAGCAGAAAATGTTACAGGTATTGATACATCAGATGAGGACTCAGTGGTTGAAGTAATATTGGAAGATAAGAAACAACAGCAGGCACTACAACATGTACTAGATACCAATCAGGCTCCATTAGGTGGTGAATTAAATAAAGATACACTGTTGGTTAAAACTTCAGCATATCACCACCCACATCACTCCGCAAGAAAACAACCAACAAGATGGCAATGAATTATCCACAAGGACAACAACCCCCACATGACAGCTCGAGAGGGATGATGATCCACCTACTACACATCAACACAGAAGATCCGCCAGGGTCAACTTCCATCTCAAGTGAGCGAGGCACTAGTTAGATCGAGGGTTCACCTTTCTCTGGGATGGCTAGATGCACGTGCATGGTACCAGTGGACTACTCTTTTGAGTAGATCTTATTATTTGTGTTCTTCTTATGTTTCGGGGATGAAACATGTTTAAGGGCTGTGGAATGTAGTATACCTAGGGGGGTTAGTATGGAGTACAGAAGGAGGTACCCAAGGGAATAATATAATAATGGGATGGGCCATAGTAATAAATAAAGTGGTTAACCCGAATCATGTAAGGGACCACAAGTAGTTAACAATAATGTAATAAGCCATTGTATTAGATAGATGGTATTGAGGGAACCATGGTAATGACCCATGGTACTGTATGTATGAGGCCTATATAGGGGCTAAAGACTCCCCATTAAGAGATGTCAAGGAATATTGTATGAACAAGCATATGGCTTGTGGAGTGTTCTCCTTCCTTAAGGAGTAAATGTATGGTGTTGCCCTACCTTAAGGGTTTGATCAATAAAGAAGCATTTCTATCTATATTCAGATCTGGTTATTCCTTTGGTATATTTGTATTTTCATATATTTTTAGATCAGATCCATAACAAGTGGGATCGGAGCAAATATATGAAAATACAAATATACCTAAGAAATAACTAGATCTAAATATAGATAGAAATGCTTCTTTATTGATCAAACCCTTAAGGTAGGGCAACACCATACATTCACTCCTTAAGGAAGGAGAACACTCCACAAGCCATATGCTTGTTCATACAATATTCTTTGACATCTCTTAATGGGGAGTCTCTAGCCTCTATATAGGCCTCATACATACAATACCATGGGTCGTTACCATGTTTCTCTCAATACCATCTATCTAATACAATGGTCTTATTACATTATTGCTAACTACTTGTGGTCCCTTACATGATACAGGTTAACCACTTTATTTATTACTATGACCCGTCCCATTATTATTTTATTCCCTTGGGTACCTCCCTTTGTACCCCATACTAACCCCCTTAGGTATACTACAGGGATATTTACCCAATGATGGTGATATAATTTGATCTTGAGGGTATTTTTCAAGTGTTTTTTCATAGATTCAATAGATATCCCTTGAGGAATGATTTTTCCCCTTCTACAACACCATGAAGAAGATTCATAGCCCAGCATGAGAGCACTTACGATTATTGCTACCTCGGTGTTGCCCCTCCAGAGATAAGTGTTGGGCCTTGAAGGGTCTCCACATGGATGTATGGCCCTTCCATGCCACTAGATGTTGAAACATTGATCCAAGAAGTCAAGTTGTTGGCAAGTTTGATGATGTGCCCCATAGGACCGAGGACACCCCCAAGCTGGCCTTGTACCTACTTGTTGGGCATATGAAGTCTAGAAGAGGATGGTGATCACTTGAGACACTTTATGAGATGCCCTAGGTCATCCACATCCCCTATGCAAGCCCTAAGAAGGTGACATAGGGCTTCTTGATGATGATGTCTTAGATGAGGAGATGCGGCTTGGAGATATGCCCATTCACTTTGACATATCTTGGAGTGAGAAGCACGTTTTGGACCTAGTTCTCACTATTGGAAATAATGAGAGGAGGGTGAATCAGTATTTTCTTTCAAATGTTATTGTTACCAGTTAGATTCTTCACAATTTAATCAGAGAAACGTATAAGAAAATTTTATTTAGTATAAAAGAATAAATACAATGTGTGATAATTGTTCCCAAACACCAACTTGGTTTTTGATGAGGCTCTGAACTCTAGGTCTTCAACCCTATCTGATCCAACGCACCTACCTTGAGTTTAGGAGCACCAACTCCAAGGACACCAATCCTGTTGTTTTTTTTATAGAGAATATAAAATGTACTTACTTGAATGTTCTTATTCCAAAAATACTTGAGATTAACTTCACTTACTTTTCATTGTACCTTGTCCACCACTACACTTCATTGTTTCTACAATCTCAGTTCATAATACCATAGATCAGCAACATTACAAGCTCCAAGCCACTGTGAAAATTGGTCATTTCACTTCACTACATCATAGATAATCCTCCACTATTACTGTTGTCCGAGAAGAGTGTCCGGGTCTCAATTTGAAACACTTTTCCATAGTCCGAGCAATACTGGAAACAAAAAATCGGAGTCACTGTGTTAATGAAGGCACAGTTATGATATTTGATCCACTGTGATAAAGATTTAGTGAAGATCCAAGTTTTTGCACCACAGTCTGAGCCTTTATTTACTGATCTAAGCCTTTCATAGGATATTATTCTTTAGTTTTCCAAGTTGTGATTGTTGTCTGAGATCCTATAGGTGTCTGCTCTTAGTCTGACCTGTCCACAAATTAACTACGGGAAACTGTCTGCAGTTCTAGTTTCCACAGATCCTTGATTCTACAGTTGACTTGTCCAAGCTATAATGGATGAGCTGACTGTCTATCCCTTCTACAAGCTGGTCGGGATAAGGCCTGTCTCCTACAAGAGAACGTATTAAGTCAAGGATCTGAGCCTCTACACCATATTCTAAAAGAGTAGGTCGAGAATCATAGTTGTACTATAGCCTAAAGATGTATCATCACAGGCCTGGATGTTATAGACATTTTTGTGCCTTACAGCATTGAGCATGAAATGTCCATAATCTAAGGGATCCAAAGTCCCTAAACATGTTGTTCCTACCCCTAGAGGAACAAGGCTAACAAACCACAGCAATTCACAGAAGTTCTCCACCTGAAAACTGCTCAAAAACAAGTCAATTCAGGATCATTTCAGTGGCTACACTAGCTGTTTGCGCTGAATGTCAAAGCCAACACTGGCTACCTGCATTAAATGTCAACTGGAACACTGGCTACCTGCGCTGAACGAAAGTGGACAAGTGGCAGGCTCATTTCTCAAGGTGTCAAAACCCAGGAAGCTTCCAAAATGACACTTGCCTCAGGGAATTCGACTGGTGATGAGTAAGAGGTTCCAAATCTCCAAGTGGAAGAAAGAACCTCCAAGTGGACTCAAGAACTGACAGAGGGAGAGGACACTAGTCAGACTCAAGCTGACTCATCCTCTCTCCAAATATCTATATATGGATCTCTCCTCCATGAGATCTAGAGGCTGGAATTTTGTTATTGCAAAGAATTGTTGTTGGTTTGAGACTGGAATCATTGGGTGCTTAATGCTTTGAAGGGGCTGAAGATAGGAATTCCATTTGCTGGGAAGGAGATGCTGGATTGGAGCCCTCTGGGTTGTATCTCTTCCTGAACCTTGTTATTCATCAATAAAGCTATCTTGGTTTCTCCTATATGCTGATGTATTTTGATGTATGAATGTATTAGTGTATTTGGTTTATTTCTACTCCTAAACTAGTTATGAATGTGAACATTTGTCTTTGTGTAGTGTTCTTCTCTTGTCTCAAGTAGTTGTTCTCTTGTCGCAAGTAGCTGTTCTCTTGTGATCTTGCAGGAAGTTGGAGCTGGATAAGCAAGAAGGCAAGTAGCTGTGAACACCCAAAGAGAAGGGAGATTGGATCGAGGGACAAACGGAAGACACCGGTAAGTCTATTGATCTCTCTTCTTTCACATTTCATAAAGGAAGAAACCAGTATAGCTGTACTCGTTTGTTGCTAAGGCACTGTCACACCTTAGGTGGATAGGATCCTCCTGCATAGGCATTTTTCCCCACAACAAATTGGCGACTCCGCTGGGGAGATTTGTTTAGTCATTTTATTTGTGTTTCTATCATTTGTTTGTTTCATAGACTTGACAGCAACAATCGAACTGCATCTTTCCCGGATGCAAAGTAGAAAGTTGCTGCTTTGATCCAATTGCTGGACTTGTCTATGATTTGAACAATGGATTCACAAATGATTTGATGATCCTTGTGATAGATCTTAGTAGCCCTTCAAAGCATCCCTCTGATTGTACCTTGCTTGTTGCTTTTATTTGGCCTAAAACGGTGAATTAAATAGCAATCTGTGACCCAGAACCTGAGGGAAACGAGAGTTTCTCCTTCAGCGCAGACCCAGTGAAGGGATTCTGCATTTCAACGCAGGTCCCGTGAAGGCTACCTGTGCTGAATGTCAAAACCCCTGTGTTGAGGTTGCGCTGAACCAGTTTTGCCTTGTGCAGCTGGGGTTCTCTGCTCTGTTTTACCTTGTTTTGATCTCTGATTTTTGCAGCCTGTAACCAGCATAGGTACCAGTCTGATAACTCCTTTTCTCTGCTTAGATTCCGCCTCCTTTTGTACAAAAAGACTGTGAGTGTTTTTATGTGTTTGTGGCGTCATTTACAGTCTTCGTTTGCATGAGTGAAATAGTCATCCTGTAGCCCTTGATTCAGATCTGTTGATTGTGATCTTAGAAGAGAGTTCATTGGCTGTTTGCAGATTGATTATACATTTACTTTTGCTTATTGGTTTGAGTTTGTCTCTTTTAAGTGTCAAAACAAGTATTCATTTCGAAAATCGTTAAGTGTTGTAATCTCTTCTACCCTCTCTGATTTCGAAAAAGTAAACTTGTTTGTATTGATCATTTAAAAGCAAATTCAAAGTTGTGCAAAAAGCTTTCTTTGTAGGAATCAATACTAAGAAAGCGGAAAACAAACACCTGCATTGTGCATTTTGCATTTGATAGTTTGCATGTTGGATTTAGGAAAAGTGCATTAGAGTGTGCTAATTGCTCTTTGAGAAAAGATGGTGTCTTTCTTTTCCCTTAGTAGCTAGGATTTTCAAAGTTGAAAAAGATATAAAGCTTGCTTATCATCTTTAGACTGCATTTAGGAATTTGTATCATACATCTCGTGGTGAACCTTGAAAGGCAAACTTTAAAAAGATCAACCTAAAATAAATTGAATGAACTTAACAACGCTTTGTAACATAACGCACAACATAGAGGTCTAGGCTAGAGACGTGTTCCGGCGTCGTTAAGCCTGGTGACTGTCGATCTCGTGGATGGTGGGTGATTCCTCCTGAGGGACGATAGCGCCAGTACGGATTGTGCTCCCACGTACCGTCGCGTATATATTGGGAGACCCCTATAGGCATAAAACCTTTATCCTTAGGAAGTCGTTTCGGCCGCCCTACTAATCGCAATGCACTGAACACAGCATTCAGGAAGATCGACCGCCCGTACCCTAAAAAGTATTCTGCGGTTTTGCGAAAAGTTTGGCACACCCTCTGCCTAGAACTCCAGAGCAGTTTCTTTTGGCCTTTTTCAGACTCTATAACAGAAAAAGTCCATCCGAGCATTTGTCACTTCGGGCTCGTTAAAACATCGAAGGAGACTAGAGTCATCTTTAGCTTTTTCTCGACTCTTTAAAACTGAAAAAGCAAGTTGTGTCTAAAGCGTCGTTAAAATTTATTTTAAATGGAACAATCACCCCTTATTCCTGCGTTGATCTTTAGGTTGAAAAATGGAGCACACCAACCAAGGAATTCCCCTTGGTGGAAATCCTAGTCCCTTCTCCTCTTGGGGAGATGTTGGTGCACCCCACATGGCCACATTGTCGCTTCCAGGACTGACAATTGGCCTGCCAGTTTGGCTCTTTTCAACCAATGTCGTTCAGAACACCACAATTCCTGAACAGTCGAGTCAACAGTTAGACCAGACCAGAGTTGCCCACCATCCTTCTACTTCATCTTCCTCTCCTCCTTCCTCTTCGCTTGACGGAACTGGTAAAACCAAAAACCGAGTTCCTAAGGAGAAGAAGGAAAATAAGAAGAAAGAGAAGAAGAAGAAGGAGCCAAAGGCGACTGGGAGCAAACAAGTGTCGTCTTACAAAAATCCACACACAGCACTGACAAGGCCTAAATCGCCATGTGTCATATGCAAGGGAGACCATTTCCACAGAGATTGTCCCTGTATCCCTCGAATACTTAGGGACTGGTCTCCCCGTCTGCACAATTCGGTAGCATCAACCTCTGATAGCCATGTTGACTGCTTACCGTCAACTAGTGAAAGTGAAGCCACAAGACAGAGAGGGAAAGCTAAATTTCCCTGTAAACTGTGTGAAGGCGATCACGCCATCCACCGTTGTCCCTTCTTAGACGAGGCTAAAAGAGTTCTGGAAGATCGCCCGATTTTACGAGCGCAACATCCTCCTGGATATCAAAAACTCCTGCCAAGTCCTTCACTAGTTGAGAACCCGGCTGGCCCGCCCAGATGGTCAGCCGAAGCACCTATCATTGAAGATGAACCGTCTGGATCCATGCCTGACGAAAGTCAAAAGGTTGATACGGCAGTTGACCCGGTTTTTCCTTCAGAGGCTTTATCTTCGAATGATACCATCACAGAGGAGAATAAAGACGACACCGTCCAAATTCTCTTCATCAACACTGACTCTGATGAACAAGGGGGCAATGCCCCCATTCCTTTATCGCAGGAAGGAAGTTCGTCAGAGCGATATCCGGCCGTTTATTCGGTCCCACCACCAAGCAACTTGGTTGTGTCTTTTGACTGGAACCAACTAGGCAGACCCCGGTTGCTAGCAAGCATACCATTCAGAATTATCGTTCAAATATACAGAATGGTAATGGCTAGCACTATCATTGATGAGGGGGCATCTGTGAGTATCCTTTCCTCTATTGCTTGGAAAGCGCTTGGTTCGCCGGCGCTTTTACCTGAAATGAGAAATCTATCAGGTTTTGATAAAGGAACCAGTCGACCTTTAGGGATCCTCCCCAATGTGCCTATTACATTGAAAGGGAAGACCATTCAAATGAACGTGATGGTCGTTCAAGGACCCTTGGATTATAACCTACTCCTTGGACGAGACTATATATATTGCATGGGAGCTATAGTCTCCTCACTCTTTAGAGTAATGTGTTTTCCGCATGAAGGAAGAGTGGTCAAGCTCGTGGACCAACTTTCGTTTCCCGGATCACGCATCGCAAATAGTCATGTACCATCCCTAAATGGTCTATACATGCAAGAAGTGTCTCAACCCACGGTCCGTCCTCCTGATGAGCGCGAGTAATCCGGGAGGATATGACTGGAACCCAGGGTGCATGCGTCCTGGTCTGCTTCGGCAGAGAACTTTGGGTATAGGGTAGGTTTCCGCGGGAGAATATGACTAGTCCGTACCCCGTCCGTCTAGGAAGAGGGTTGTTCTAGAATAAGATTCTTTTGTCAAAGTTATGTGAGTTGGCGGGCTACGTCGCTCACCTTCGCCTATTTCGGTAGACATCGCTGAAGAAGTGTCTTGTTTGCTCAGCGAACGAGACAATCTTTGGGTAACCTGAAAGAGGTAAGCCTCTCTCGTTAAAACAAATGTTTTGACGGAAAAGAAGTAGAGGTAACCTTGAAACTCTGTTTTATACCTGGGGGCATGCAAACCTTTTGGAGTGCAAGCAAAGAGCAGTTATTTATCTGTTTTTTTGGGTTAGCCGTTTCCTAACTTGCATAAAGAAAGGTGCGGGGCAAAGCTTTGTGAGATGAAGCTCCATAAAAAATAGAATCTCAATGAGACACTCTTATCATATGACTGGTATAATCGAGCAGTTTTAGCACAAAGTTCATGCTCGTTAAAAAATAAACGCAAGATCCGAGCAGTTTTAATGCAGACTTCATGCTCGTTAAAAAATAAACATAAGCGCTATTCTGGTAAATAACCATTGTGTATGTAACCTTATCAGCCATTAAAGCCTTGGTCGTGTTTGCACCGTCACCTCCACTTTTCCATTGGTCGATCGTTCACCTCCATATGATTGTTTACCCATTTTGAGGAACAGCTGCGAAGAGTGATTTCACCTAGCCATCCTTGTGACACTGCCATGATTGGAAAATTCCAACCTGTACATGGAATCAGCTGCTAACCCTGTTTATCACTCGTTCCTCAAAAGACGAGTCTTCTTTAAGCTCTTTTCATCTGACTCGTAAAATATGAAAAGATTGACGAGTTTTGGCCTCCCAGCTCGTTAAAGCAACCGGAAGAGCTATCCCTCCTCTAGATTTTAATCTTTTTGGACCTGAGGGATTATTGCACAAAAAGATCGAGCGCTTGTTTTATTCGGCTCGTTAAAACTATTGAAAACTCATCCCTTCTGTATTGTTTTATACTTTTTCGGACTTAAGGGATTAGATGACGAAAAAGGAATTTTGGAGTTGACTTTATGTATCTTTTCAGACTCTCTAAAAATGAAAAGAACCGAGTTATCCTTGTCGTTAGACTCGTTAAAATCATTAAATAGCGACAAACTTGTCTTTAGACGAGAACGAGTTTCACTATCGCTAGGCTCGTTAAAACATAGCGATGGGCTTGCCCGAAGGGCAGGTTATAGAACAAGCATATGTTATCCTCCTTAAGCTTGACAAAAATAAAGAGGTACCGGTCAGCAATGACTGGGGAAAAATTGGGAGAAACTAAAGAAAACTTTGATGGTAGCAAGTCGCTCTTGAACATGACACTTTTCCTCCGTACCACAATCGGGTTGGGTTGTTTCATTCACCGGTCACATCCATGGTCTCGCCATACCATCCATATTTGGGGTAATGCTACCGATCCATCGCATCAGTGTCGCCATATGTTCAAGAGAAGTCGTTCAGAAAAAGTCAACCGTGTCCCATCCACTGCCATACATTATCCTTCATCCTTTCATGACTGCCACCCTGAATCATATGTCACAGATCGTTTTCACCTCCATTAAAATCATTAGCTCCGTTCCGTGTCATTGATGTGGGATTCATTAAGGCCCTCCTTTGACGGATCGCTTCTTGTCGACATCAGCTCATTATCCAAGAAGTTGATCTAGGAACAACCCCTTCAGTACTTTGAAGCTTGCATGCCACAATGGCAAGTTTCTCACTTCCGGCGACAGGTATACATCAATGACCTTCGACCGAAAGATTTTGCGTGGTGTTCGACGCCAAGTCCTTTATTCACACCACGTGAATTGTACTGCAGTACCTTGAGGGTCGTTATCATTATCAGTGATTCCTCTCGCGCTTGTTAACGGTTTACATCATTGACCGGTAATCAAGCGATGTCTTTCCATGTTCGACTTCAGAACAATTCTCACATGGATCGACTTGTACTTAGATTGAAGATCGAACGAGTTTGAAGACCCCGGATCTAGTCTCATCCATCCGGGCTGCGATATATATTCAGGAAATATAGAGACATTGACATGTACATCATTGCAGCAGATAATCATCCTACTCAAAGGATGATAATTTCATCAAAGTTATCGGTCTATCATCAGACGATTGTCTGTTCTATGTACAGAAGAATGAATTTATAAAGCTGAGCATGGGAATGCCCGCCTCAGCTAGATCATGAAAGCAGTATGAAAAATAATGTATTGTATTGTATCTTATTACAGGTCTCCTCTCAGCATTGGATGAACTTCGGATCCCCCTGATAAAGCATTTCGCCCGATAAACAGCCTCATACTTTAGGGGGCAACTGTTATAGACATTTTTGTGCCTTACAGCATTGAGCATGAAATTTCCATAATCTAAGGGATCCAAAGTCCCTAAACATGTTGTTCCTACCCCTAGAGGAACAAGGCTAACAAACCACAGCAATTCACAGAAGTTCTCCACCTGAAAACTGCTCAAAAACAAGTCAATTCAGGATCATTTCAGTGGCTACACTAGCTGTTTGCGCTGAATGTCAAAGCCAACACTGGCTACCTGCATTGAATGTCAACTGGAACACTGGCTACCTGCGCTGAACGAGAGTGGACAAGTGGCAGGCTCATTTCTCAAGGTGTCAAAACCCAGGAAGCTTCCAAAATGACACTTGCCTCAGGGAATTCGACTGGTGATGAGTAAGAGGTTCCAAATCTCCAAGTGGAAGCAAGAACCTCCAAGTGGACTCAAGAACTGACAGAGGGAGAGGACACTAGTCAGACTCAAGCTGACTCATCCTCTCTCCAAATATCTATATATGGATCTCTCCTCCATGAGATCTAGAGGCTGGAATTTTGTTATTGCAAAGAATTGCTGTTGGTTTGAGACTGGAATCATTGGGTGCTTAATGCTTTGAAGGGGCTGAAGATAGGAATTCCATTTGCTGGGAAGGAGATGCTGGATTGGAGCCCTCTAGGTTGTATCTCTTCCTGAACCTTGTTATTCATCAATAAAGCTATCTTGGTTTCTCCTATATGCTGATGTATTTTGATGTATGAATGTATTAGTGTATTTGGTTTATTTCTAATCCTAAACTAGTTATGAATGTGAACATCTGTCTTTGTGTAGTGTTCTTCTCTTGTCTCAAGTAGCTGTTCTCTTGTCGCAAGTAGCTGTTCTCTTGTGATCTTGCAGGAAGTTGGAGTTGGATAAGCAAGAAGGCAAGTAGCTGTGAACACCCAAAGAGAAGGGAGATTGGATCGAGGGACAAACGGAAGACACTGGTAAGTCTATTGATCTCTCTTCTTTCACATTTCATAAAGGAAGAAACCAGTATAGATGTACTCGTTTGTTGCTAAGGCACTGTCACACCTTAGGTGGATAGGATCGTCCTGCATAGGCATTTTTCCCCACAACACTGGAATGTTGCACAGTCCGAAGTTTTAAAGGTGAAGATCAATCCTCTAACTATTCATGAGATGTGAATGGGTCTTCCTATCTATTCTCTGCATTATCTACTTCATTGTTTTGTATTCTTGAAAAGGAGGTTTGAGCCTATATTAATAGGCTATTCTGCCCACAAACCTAAACAAATGTGTCTTTTGATGCAAGCTGACATATATAAGTTTGTGCAGGTCGGCTCCATGAACAGAGGTATAATTTAACTGGTAAAATTAATTTCTCTCTCATTATTTGGAATTTCTGGACATATAGTAACTCATTAGAAAGGTAAAATTATTCCCTTTTAGATGGTCCAAGCCTCATGATGAAATTCCTTTTCTAAGTTAGAGAAATATATTATTTCATGTGACTGGTCATTCAATAGTGTTGAACCGGAGGCATGACAGAATGTCATTGGGCTTCTTCATGGTTTTGGTTTCTTCATTGATTGCCTTCTATATCATCATCATACCCCTGCCTACTTCATTTCCTTGATTTCCTTGATTTCCTTGTCTTCTTCAATATACTGACATCAATGACAACTATACTAACAACCTCCCCCTTTCTCATTGGATGGAAATATTTTTCTTCTCTCCCCCTTTGAAATCAATGGAAAAGGAGTGCACAATAACTCCCCCTGTCGAACTTCTCTCCCTGTCATGCAGCATCTTATGAAACAGTTTTATGTGATCCTAGTTGTGGAAAATATGTTCAAATGCTTCTCGAGGAAGAGATTTTGTGAAAATATCAGCAATTTTCTCCTTAGTATTTATATATTCCAACTTGATGTTTTGTTCAACCACTTGTTCATGGAGGAAATGATACTTTATTGGTATATGTTTGGTCTTTGAGTGCATCACTGGATTTTTACTGAGACTGATAGCACTTGAGTTGTCACACAATAAATGGTGATTGGTTTTGTAGTATCTATGTTGACATCTTTTATAGCTTCCTTCATCCATAATATTTGAGTACAACAATTGTTGGGATGAGGTCCCTTGGGTCAGTTATGGGGTTAGAAACCCAAGTTTTGATGTAATTTTTGTAAATTATGTAAAGTATCCATGAATTTTGGACGAAGAGCACGTTTTAGCCCTTGTTTTATGTAAATATGAGTCAGCTTTGAGATCCACCCATGATCCGCAGACCATGGGATTGTATAAATAGGCATGTCTTAGAGTCTAAGGCATAATAGGTCAAGATGGATAACAAATGAAGTCTTGGAAGTCTTAGCGCAAAGAAGTGGGTTAGAAAGGAAAGAAAGGCTCTGCAGCTAAGTGCACAGAGGCCTAGATAGAATCCGCAGTTGAGTGCACAGACCCCTTCAGCTGAGTGTGCAGGGTAGTTTTGAGTCTGTAATACCATATTGAAGATGAATAAAGAAAATTGTTGAATATTTCTTGTGTTTATCTATTTACTTATTTTTATTTATGATTGTGATATATGTTGTGAATGAATAATGTATTTATGAGATATTGATCTAATGATGCGTGACTCTATCGAATGAGTCTTAATAACTGTACGCACTGCCTGTTAATTACTTTCGCAAAGATTGTAATATATTATGTTATGTTTATTAAAATACTTAAGTAGATCTATGCGAGCTTAGATCCAGGGTTATTTGATGCACGTAAGTGGATGATTCGACTCTTAAGGGTCCGCAAAGACCAATCGTAGACCTTCATGAAGGTCTAGGGGCTGTTTAAAGGGAGTTGTAGTACCAAGCCCTAGGGGTTTAAAGATCTGCACAAAGGCAGATCTAGGGAACTAAAAGACATCACACTAATCTCTGGATGCAGAAACTTGGTTTCAGCATCCCCCATACTGCTTCGGGTGAGACTACAGCCTGCACTACACGAGTTGTTGTCAAAAGGGCCATTAGTGTAGGGTTTTATTGGTTGGCGCAACTAACTCTGAACTTGGGTCAAGACCCACTAAGCCAAAAAATGGTTACGTTTTTGGGACCGTGATCTGCTTGAAGGAGATGTGTGATGTTGCATCACTGGAATCCGACCAAGAAGGAAATTGAGAAGTGGTTGGATAGAAATATTTATAAAACTCACAGTGTAGGAAAATAGGAATCTGCGTCTGCCAAAGGAGCAGTGGTTGGATAGATATTTGTATATAGAAATACACAAAATTTTCTTTTGCACCTTCCCAATCGAATTGTATGACTGGAAAGCTAAGTTGGCAGACGACCAAGGGAGGTGGAAGCTTGACGGTCCAATAGTGTGGACTCCATAGTTGGTACGAAGATTAGAAGCATCTGAAGACAAAATCGTGCGGATTGTCGACCACTGGCTTCATCGAATTATAGGAGGATTTGTTACAGAATTCTTAGTTGATACCTCAGTCATATATAGCGAAGCAGAGCGGCACTTCTTCAAAGAACCGCGAGGTAAGTATCTAAGATCTTCAAATACCTAGATTAATATGCTCTTGTGTGAGAAACAAGTTATGCCATTGCCTTGATGTTTGGAGCTATGTGAAGTGGAAAACTCTTTAGAGATCGAGAGGAATCGGTTCCTGAATATAGCCCATTGACTGGACCTCCTTCGAGCGACGACGAGGTAGCGGTACAGGCCTCACCGCGAAGTGTTGTCCAGCTAATAATGTAGGGTTTTCTGTGGACACATCATCCATCCACTCCACCTCCACCTCCACCTCCACCGCGTACACCTTCCCCCACACCTCTGCCATCACCACCACCATTCAACATGTCGAACACAATGCAGTTGCCAATTTTCAAGGGTATAGGGAGTGAAGATACAGATCAGTTCGTTTCTTGTGAATGCTATGTGGACAGCGTAGCAGATTACTGATGACAATATAAAGAAGGCACAGTTTGTTACCGCTCTGCAGGATCGCGCACTGATGTGGTATATTAAGTATTGTTTTGATCATCTTGTAGCAACGCTAGAAGAGACTAAGGTTGTGTTAAACAAAGAGTTTAGTAAGCCTAAGTTTGACACGTAGTCAGTAGTTGGATTTAAGGAAATCATTATGAGGGTTGATGAGACGCCTTGGGAGTTAGATCAAAGGTTGAAATGTGTGATATGTGAAGCTAACATGCAGCTCACAGATGGTCAGCATCGCAAGTGGTTTATAGCCTTGCTTCTGCCCCACTTGATGATTTCTCTATCGCATCAAAAGATAGGAAATCAGGTAGAAGCCATAGAAATCGTGATGAGTTTGCATGCAATGCCTATGCAGGATGCAACCTTGGGGGTACAACAAATCCATTCTCATTTACAGATTCTATGCTTAGAATTGCAGAGCTTGAAGAAAGATAAGGACGCTAAGCCATAAGTGCACAAAGAAGTCCGATGTCTAAAATGTAAGAGTCAGAGGCATGATAAGGACCACTCTCCTGTATTTGTGAACTATATCACAGGAGGGGGGCCAATTCCCTTGAGACTAGAAACTCCAGCAGGACCGTGCATGGTGGTTGCGCTATGGTGCACTATTTGTCAGGTGGTTGGAAAACATGCAACAGATAATTGTCATTTTCTTCAAAAGTTTGTTGAGACACCACAACAGTTGTTCTGCAACTTCTGCAAATCAGTGGGCCATGATGAGCACCATTGTCGAAGCTATGAACTGATGATGGAAAGAATTCCTACCGACTGAATGCAAGTAGAAACTCGGCCTCCAGAGTAGGGTGCCAGAGGAGCACGAGGAGGATATCAGGGACAAGGATGAGGTTCAGGAGGAGGAGGGCCTAGTAGAGGTCAAGGTCAGGTTATTTGTTACAACTGTGGAACACCAGGGCACTACGTGCGGGAGTGTCAGAATCAAACATGCCTGTCATGACAATACTGTAGCCAGTTTAATCAAACTATAAAGGAATGCCTAGTGCTGATAGCTAATATGCAGGAGAAAAAGGTGCAGCCTCATCAACCCACACAGAACTTACAAAAGATGAGATCTGAGCCCTGCGAGGAAGATCAGAGCGTGAACATAGTTTTGAGAAGCGGAATAACGACTGGTGATGATAAAGGAAAACAGCCTGAAGAGGATGGATGGGTCCGCAAGGCCCCAGAAAAAGAAGATGGTTTTGATTTGGCATGTGCCAAGGAAACATTTATGGAGGCCAAGAAAAGCTTCATTGAGGCATCCACCTCAGGAAGTTAGAACAAAGTGCAAGAAACCAGCATGCCTACAGAGGTTGATCCCTCTGTGCTTACCACGTACTTGGAGACCTGCATGAAACTGCTGTGACATAGCAAAGCTATGAAAGGCATGTAGGATTTAATAAAAAAAATTGCTGGTAAAGAAAACACCCCTGATGAAAACACGTAGTTAGAAAAATTGGCAAACATAAGGCAAGAATAAGGCGGGAGATGAGGCTCACCGCACAGATAGGAGAATATGAAATGGATCAAGTCATTCTGGATCTGGGGTCCGACGCGAACGTTTTGCCTAAATAGGCATGGGAGAGAATGTGGATACATGTGCTATAGTGGTCTCTGATCCATCTTAGAATGGAAAACCAACAAAAGATCATCCCTATGGGACGACTACATGGAGTAACAGTGGATATAGAAGGTGTGAGCGCGCTGGCTAATTTTTAAGTAATAGAGATCGTTGATGACAGTAATCCATACCCTGTGCTCCTGGGAATTGACTAGGCCATTGACATGAATGGATTCATCAACTTGAAAAAGTAGACAATGTCGTTTGAGAATAAATCGCTTCGAGTTGTAGTACCGCTGGACCCTATGGAAGGGTCACACTACACTGAATCGGTCCACGATTATGAAGAAAGTGAGGATGATTTAGACTAGATCTACAAAATAACAACACGAGACCAAGACTCGATCAATCCAATGGCAGATGGATGGATTGCATGGGGTCGAGAGAGTTCCTGTACCTCTGATTCAGATGAAGAGTTGGAGCATTGGCAGAATTGGCTGCATGAAATATCTACAATGTGTTGCAACATGATGACTAAATCATTGTGCTTCGTTTCGTCGGAGGTAAGAAATTTATCATATTATGATGGTTTAACTGACGTGGATAAATTTTTGGATGTGTTTGAGCGTGAAGTCCCTGAACATCACCGCTTCCAAGTGTTAAACTTGGCACTACGTGTTACGCCCGTACGATGGTGGGGTACACACAAGGATGGATTTGATGGATGGCGGGACTATAGAAGAATGATGAGGTTGTGGTTTGGTCGACCTAACCTTCGCTTGACTGAGAAATATGATGGGAGAGACAATCCGCATGATCACCTAGTGAAGTGGACTAAAGTGAATGGAACGGAGCCACAGTTGGAGTGGGTACACTTGTTTTTCCATAATTTAGACACAATCCCCATGAACTAGTATTTGGAGACAGAGCTCTGCCATGGCACCGCGGAGTGGGATATATTTAGGGAAGGATTCTTAATGACCTTCAGTTTTGAACATGGGTTCGAGAGCATTGATGAAACCCTACAGGAGGTTAAGGTAGTGATCTTCATAATACCGCAAGAACCTATGGAAAGGGTCCAACCAGATTGGAGCACCCAGTTGTGCCATGCACAGGAATATTATAATGTGACCACGGAGGAGGATGAAGATCCAAGAAATATTAATATTCCATAGGTCAAAGGGCATCATGAAATCGAGGGCCCAAAGATGGAGAACCCAGACATCACCACATCGTTGAAAACCAAGAAATTGAACATTGGGACTGAAGCAGAACCGAAGTTTGCAAAAATTGGGGATTATTGAGATGACGCCACTATGGATAAGGTTTCTGAGTTACTCCGTGAATATCAAGATCTGTTCCCTACTAAGTTTTCAAACTTGAAGGGCATCATAAGAGACTTGGGTGTTATGAAAATCACTCTGAAGCCAATTGTGCAGCCTGTTAAGAAGAGGCCGTATCGCCTGAATACTAAGTACAAGGAAAAGGTTCGCTTGGAGTTGGATAAGATGCTGGAAGCACGCATCATAGAACTAGTGGAAGAATCTGATTGGGTGAGCCTAATGGCGGTTCAGGAGAAGAAGCAGAAGGGAGAGATAAGGATTTGCGTAGACCTAAGGAATCTTAATGATGCCTGTGTCCACGATCAATTTCCAACATCATTTACAGACAAGGTATTACACAATGTTGGAGGACAGGAGGCCTGCTCATTCATTGATGGGTTTTCGGGGTACGATCAAATCAAGATCGTACTAGAGGATAGGAGAAAAATGACCTTCACGACGAAATGGGGTTGTTTTCAATACACTGTGATGCCGTTTGGACTCAAGAATGCACCTGCGATGTTCTCTCGCATAGTCATCGCAGTGTTTAAGGAGTTCATCCATAAGTCCTTGGATGACTGGACAGTGTTCGATTTAGTGAAGCGTCATGTAGCAAGTCTGCGCTCGATGTTGGATACATGTCGCAGATACCATATCGCATTGAATCTAAAGAAATTCATATTCTTTATTCCCTTTGGAATCCTACTGGGTCATGTGGTGTGCAAACAAGGGTTGATGGTGGACCCTGCCAAGATTGAGGTGATAGTAAATCTGGAGGCCCCGAGGAATGTAAAGCGGTTGTGCGCAATGTTTATACATATAAGATATTACAAAAAATTTATCAAAGCATACGCTAAGATTACCGCACCTATGGAGAAACTACTGAAGAAGGATGTAACATTTTGTTGGGATGAAGAATGTCAACGTATTTTAGATATTTTGAAAGAAACGATGGTCAATGCGTTGATCTTGGTCTTCCCCAATTGGAAGAAGGAATTCCATGTACATTCTGATGCCTCTTGCATTACGTTGGGTGGTGTATTAACGCAAGTCAGTGAAGGAGAGATGGACCACCCTATAGCGTTTAAGCGTAGTAAATTATTGAAGGCTGAGAAGAACTACTCAACGATAGAGCGCAAAGGATTGGCCATGGTGTATTCGCTTCAAAAGTTCAGGAACTATCTATTGGGCGGACATCTCAAGATGTACACGGATCATTAAAACTTGAAATACCTGGTCAATAAGCCTGTGTTTAGGGGGAAGATCTGCTGATGGTTACTACTATTCCAGGAGTATGACTTTGAGGTCATTGTGAAGCCAAGCAGGTTGAATGCGGGACCTGACCATCTGTCTCGGATTGAAACAAGAGAGGAACCTACTAATTTGGAGGAAGGGTTGCCAGGTGCACAGCTCTTCATGGTGCGCGTAGAAAATAATCATTTTGCAAATATCATCCACTTTTTGACTACGGGGATGGCACCAAAAGGGTATACAATTTAGCAAAAGAAGGAATTGGTAGTGTGCATGACAAACTTTTCAATGATTGCAAGACATCTATATAAGATGGGTGCAGACGAGATACTGTGACGATATGTGCCAGATTATGAGAGGAACAACATTCTCGTTGAAGCTCATGGAGGAGTTGCGAGATGACATTATGCAGGAAAGGCAACTACACAGAAGATTTTACGCACGGGTCTATGGTGGCCTACGTTGCATAAAGATTCCAATGCGTATTGTAGGGCATGTGATGCATGTAAAATAACTGGAAAACCATCGTGGAGGGACGAGTTGCCATTGAATCCTCAAGTATCATTGCAGCCATTTGAAAAATCGGCAATTGATTTCATTGGACCAATTCAGCCCCCATGCAAGAAGATAGGTGCGCGCTATATCATCACCACGATGGAATATCTAACCAAATGGACAAAGGCATAGCTGGTTAAGGATTGCACAGGGGCTATAGCAACGAAGTTTTTGTTTGAGTGTGTCTTAGCTAGATTTGGCTGCCCAAAGTTATTGATGAAGGATCAAAGTACGCACTTTCTAAACGAGACAATCAGCATGTTGACTGAGGAGTTCCAGGCCTATCATCAAAAGAGCACACTGTACCATCTTCAGGCTAATGGAACAGTTGAGGCCTTTAATAAGATTTTGGAGAACACGCTGATGAAGATTTTCAACGCGCAGCGAAATGACCGGGATGTGTGCGTACCTGCAATACTATGGGCATATAGGACTACTTGCAAGAAGTTGACATGACAAACAACGTTCAGGTTGGTCTGTGGTGTAGAAGTTGGTCTTATTGACGGCTCGCACAACTGATGGAGCTTGAAGAGGATCGATTCTCGGTTGGATTCCATCAGCAAGTACAGAAGGAACGTGAAAAATCATGGCACGATTGACACATCAAGCTTCGCACTTTCAAGGTAAATGATCTGGTATTGTTATATGATAGTAGGTTTACTAAATTTCTGGGGAAATTTTAGATGCATTGGCTAGGGCCATATATCATCAAATAAATTATAGATGGAGGCATAGTTCAGCTCACGAAGTTGAAGGGAGAACCTTTACTGAGAAGAGTAAATGGAAGCTGCTTGAAGTTGTATATAGGGGATCCTGCCCAATGACTGTATGGCGGCAGGACATTCTTAGTGCTCCAGGCAGTTGCAAGGGAGTGCGGGGCCATAAACTACACTCCTAGGCTCGGAGGACTATGCAGTAGGCGAGTTGCGCGAAAAATGGTGGAGTTGCAACATAGGGAGCCACGCGTTGGGAGTTGTGCTATGGAGGGAGGTGCCGCACAGCACAACAGGATAGTGACCGTTGGAGTCACTGTTCATGATTTGACAACCAGAAGATGGTTAAGGGGAGTGGGCTGGCAGCATTTAAGGCCAAAATCTTTGAAGATATTCTACCAATATAGCATTAAAGGTAAAATTTTGGGGGGAAATCTCATATTTGAATTAAAAAACCCCAATAAATTAAGTGTGCCAGTCCAACTGAGAAAATTTTGCACACTTGGAGATTTTTCTGAAATTTGTTGTTTGTTGCTTATGAGCCGAGTGTTTTGGGAAGAGTTCTTCACCCACATAGATGTTTCTCTTGAAGACCATGAGCTATTTATGGAGAAGATGACTGCCAAAAACCTCACAGAAGCTTTGAGTGCAGAGGTCGTTGTATCTGACACCCCAGGCCCTAGAATATCCAGTGTTGAAGTTATTCTTGTGGTGCCCACAGTGTAGAGGTCACTAAGACCAAAAAAATCCATGGAAAAGGAGAAGTAGTAGAAGTTGGTACAGATACATGCTTCCCCAAAGAAGCATACCGCAACACCTGCATATAAAAATACAAGCAGCCGACAAAAGGCAAAGAAAAGGTTGTAGACCTGGAGGCAGAGGAAGGCCAGGGAACAAAAGATTTTGATGCCGAAGGAGCGGAGCCCATCATAGAGCTCCCCCAGTGCATCCCTCCAAGGAAGGGAAAGGAAAAGATCACAAAAGACCTGGACTTTGAGAAATTTGTCATTTCCACACCCGTCCTCCCTAAGCAAGTGCCTTTTGAAGGTTCACGGCTCGCACAAGTCTCGTTACTAAAGATGGAGAACTGGGATTTAGTGGATCATGCTAAGTTCCCACACTTAGCAACAGATAACTTCATGAAATGGGTATATTATGAAGGCACAGGTGTGACAGCACTGGAAATAGAGGAATGGGCCTGCAGTGTTGAGCAATCCAGGCTGCTAAACTTGCTTTGGGTGTCGCATTACCACTGCACCCCAATTAACACAACGTGCATATGCCAGCTACTCACTCTAGTACATGATGGGTGTTTATGGCTAGGAGGGCCTATCCACATCACTGATATGTTGATTCACAGGCTTACATACTTGTCGTATGAAGGACTGAATCCGGCTAAGGAGTTTGGCAGAAAGACAAGAGAGAAAGAGTTGGCTAAGTGCATGAAAAATGATTATAAATTGGTGAAGAAGGCGCGAGGGTATTCCATCCTGTCAATAAATGACCCTGCAGTTCAATTTGCTATGCAAATATTGGCTAGCAAGGTGATGAGGAAGTGTCACACAGATGAGGTTCTGATGCCTGTCGTGTCTCTAGCGCTTAGTGCGCAAAAGGCGTACTATTCAATTGGTCATGATACCTATGCCAAGTGTTCCTCACGAATTTTCGTTTAGGCCCGGGATGAGACCAAGTCATTCCATTACGCTTGGTTGTTACTATTCATTGTGTTAGTTTCATGGGAGTTGCTAGAGGAGAGCCAGTTTCCTCCGTTGGAAGAAGGATTTCGGGAGACCGCACAGTTCGCCTCCCTATGGGCTACGAAGGACCCCACGCGCATCACAGAGACGAAGATTTTTTGGGTCTTGATGGAAGCAAGTCTCCGCATGGCAATTAACCAGTGCCCAAGGTTGTCCCCAACCTTGTATACATAGTTGTCAGCCTACGCAGCTTTCAAGGTTAACTTCCACCAGGTCTATATCCAGGCATGGAAGGATCCCACCCAGAAGTGGTATGACCTGCCTTATTTGGTAACGAACTCTAATGTGCAGGAGGTATTGTCGAACTAGCTAGCCGAGTGGCACGCCCCTTTATATTTAGTTGTTGGGCCAAGCATAGGCGTAGAGAGTGCGGCCACAAAGAAAAGGAAGGATGTAGCCAAGCGAGTTGCGCAAAAGAAGAAAGATGCTACAAAAAATGCTCGGGTCAAGGAGGAACGCGCTGCTAAGGAGAAGGCAAAGCAGGATCAGCGTGAGACCCAGAAAGGTGACAAGTCACCTTCGACAGCAATAGAAACAGAAACAGGGCAAGGCGGCAGATGCGAGGAAGGGCAGTGAACCCCCTTCGTGGTGAAAAGGTGAGAATTGGAACAGCAAGCTAGGTCGAGGAAAAAGCAGAAAGTGTAAAAAACACAGGTTGAGCCCCTAATGCTCACAAAAACTGATCTTGATGAGATCGATGATAAAGTCAGGGACGTCACCACAGAAGTACTGTAGCAGTTGGAACAGTAGTACATTCAGACCTTGGGAGGAGTGCAGAAGGATCTTCGAGAGTTTCAGCTCCAAGCAGATGTCGGCAAAGTGAGTGGCGCAGTGGGCAATTCGGCACAAGAACAAAGTATTGGCTTGGAGCTACTTTTGTGGCCGACGATGGATGTGCGAGTCTTCCCCTTACTTACAGGTTCAGTACACGTCGAGACCCAGGAACACCGCATCCTGCTTGATAGCATCCCGAAGATGGGCCTAAAATTTGCCACGATGTAACTGGAGACATTGCATGAATTATTACATGGAATTGCGAGAGAGCTTCGCCTTCGAGAACAGCGAGCACTTAGTATTGTCAACAAGATCAAGGTGAATGATCAACAGCTGTTCACCAAGAAGACACAAATTTTGGAAGAAAATGAGGTACTCCAGGCACATATTTGACGACTGAAGTCAGCAGTCGTTGAGGCAAGAAAAACTGTGCCTAAACTTCATATTCTCGAGGATGCACAGCCAGAAGCAAAGGTCGAGAAGTTAGCTGCTAGTGTGCGCGAAGAAAAGGCAGAGGTTAGTCAAGTTAAATTTGGACTCAACATGAAGATAACTGAGCTGCAAATGAAGATGTAGCCTTCGACTCTGTTAGAAGTCTGAGAACAGTGCAGAGCCGCAATCAAGGAAGGACTAGCCACTTTGGATGCCATAGTTGCAGATTGCACAACATTATTTGAGTAGGTAATGGAGTTGGTGACTACTCTGTATGAGGACCCAAACCTGCAAAAACTTAATACAAAGGCCAAGGAGTTGCAGAAGTAGTACAATGAAGTCAGGGCAATGATGCACACAATTTCTCCAACGCAGTGCCTAGCCAAGTTGCAGGAGGGGAAGCAGCTCCTCATGCCAGTAGAAGCAGCCCAGAAGAAGGAGGCCTTGTTTAAGGCTAGGCTGGGGCCTTGGCTAGACAAAGCTTACCAGGTCACGAAAAACATTCAGGAGAAGCTAATGGGCTTGCAGCAGACACTAAAGTTGGTCGCAGAAGGACCAGCTACAGAGACGCTAGTAGAAGAGGTCAAGCAGACAACCACTCAGAGCATTGCCGAATTTGTTTTTGTTCAGGTAGAGATGAGGGATCTTCACAGCAAGATCACCGTGCCAGCTGAGTGATTGGAGGGCGAGTCAAGATCTTTGTGTTGGGGTTCTATTGGGATGGGGTCCCCTAGATCATTTATGGGGTTAAAAACCCAATTTTTGATGTAATTTTTGTAAATGATGTAAAGTCTCCATGAATTATGGATGCAGAGCGCGTTTGAGCCCTTGTTTCTTTAAAGATGAGTCAGCTTTGAGATCCACCCATGGTCCGCGGACCATGGGATTGTATAAATAGGTGTGTCTTAGAGAGTCTAAGGCATAATAGGTCAAGATGGATAACAAATGAAGTCTTGGAAGTCTTAGCGCAGAGAAGTGGGTCAGAAAGGAGAGAAAGGCTCTGCAGCTGAGTGTGCAGAGGCCTAGACAGAATCTGCAGCTGAGTGCGTGGACCCCTGCAGCTAAGTGCACAGGGTAGTTTTGAGTCTGTAATACCATATTGAAGATCAATAAAGAAGATTTTTAAAGAATTCATGTGTTTATCTGTTTACTTACGTTTATTTATGATTGCGATATATGTTGTGAATGAATAATGTATTGATGAAATATTGATCTAATGATGTGCGACTCTATGGTATGAACCTTAATAATTGTACGCACTTCCTGTTAATTACTTTCGTGAATCTTGTGATATATTTTGTTATGTTTATTAAAATACTTAAGTAGATCTCGGCGAGCTCAAATCCATGGTTATTTTCTGATGTGCGTAAGTGGATGATTCGACTCTTAAGGGTCCACAAAGACCAATCATAGACCTTCATGAAGGTCTAGGGGCTATTTAAAGGGATTTGTAGTACCGAGCCCTAGGGGCTTATAGATCTGCACGAAGGCATATCTAGGGCACTAAAAGACATCACACTAATCTTTAGATGCGGAAACTTGGCTCCAGCATCCCCCCATACTGCTTCGGGTGATACTGCAGCCTGCGCTACGTGGCTTGTTACCAAAAGGGCCAGTAGTGTGGGTTTTTTTTGGTTTTCTCATCTAACTATGAACATGGGTCAGGACCCCCTAAGCCAACAACAATCTGCAGCAGCTATATACTCAGCTTCAGCTATAGATAGTGATATAGATGATTGTTTCTTGCTAAGCCAAGATACTAGACATTCTCCCATGAAGAATGCATTTCCGTGACTACTTTTTCGATCATCAACACTTCCGGCCCCATCAGCATTGGTGTATGCAGTCACAGTAAGAGTTGAGCTCTTAAGGTACCAAAGACAAAAATCAGGGGTTCCTTGTAAGTATCTTAGAATTCTCTTCACAACTGTGAGATAGGAAAGTTTAGGAGCTTACTAAAATCTTGCCACCATTCCTACTGCATGCATAATATCTGGCCTAGCAACGGTTAAGTATAGAAGGGCACCAATCATTGACCTGTAATGAGTTGCATCCACCGGAGGAGAGTCATCATCTTTGCTTAATTTTCAATCTATGGTCATATGTGTGCTCATGGGTGCATAGTCTTCCATCCCATATATTTTAAGCATGTATTTAAGATATTTTGCTTGAGATAGGAACATCCTTGTTGTGATTTGAGATACTTGTAGTCCAAGGAAGTAAGATAACTCGCCAATCATCAACATTTTTAATTCTTTTGACATATTTTTAGCAACCTCATGGCTCATCTCATCATTATTTCTAGCAAAAATCAGTTCATAAACATAGACAAGAGTGACTAGTAACTTATCCTCGTCCATCTTCATGTAGAGATTACTTCTAGCCACCCCCTTTTTGAAGCTTTGTTGTTGTCAATAGTCATCCAATATTGCGTACCATGCTCTAGGGGCTTGTTTCAACCCGTATAATGCCTTTTTCAACTTACATACAAAGTATTTTCCTTCTGCTAGATCAAATCCTTCTGGTTGCTCCATGTAGACTTCTTCCTTGAGTTCCCCATTGAAAAATGTTGATTTTATATCCATTTGATAGACTTTGAATCATTTTGAGAAATAAAATGCCAAGAACATCCTTATAGCTTCCATATGAGCTATCAGTGCAAAGGTTTCCTCGAAGTCGATTCCTTCAATTTGTGAATAACCTTTACAGACAAGCCTTGCCTTATTTCTAATGATTTGTCCATCTTCATTCGTATGTTTTTTGAACACCCACTTGGTTCCAATTATATTTTTATCCTTTGGACAAGATACCATCTCCCATGTCTCATTCTTCTCGATTTGAGACATTTCTTCTTCCATAGCTTCCACCCAATGAGGATGCTTACTTGCTTGAGTAAAAGTTTCTGGTTCTATTATAGATAGGAGAGCAACATCATTTTTCCTTGGTGTACTTTGTCATCCTTCTTCGGGTTTGTATCCCCTCATCTACATTACCAATAATCTTCTCTTCTGGGTGATTTTTTGGAGGAATTTCACTTTTGAAGGAGTTTGAGATGGTTCTTTTTCCTTTTTTTCCTTCATCTTTTTCCTCTTTTTCAGTTCTTCTTCGCTTTCCTCAACAAGGGGATCAATTTCATGATCGTCAATTTCCTTTTATGGAAGGGATTCATCAATCTTCACATCAATTCTTTCCATTATTTTCCATAGTCGATTATTGTAGCACTTGTAAGCTTTCCTTCTAGTAGAATATCCAAGAAATATTCCTTTGTCAACTTGAGAATCAAATTTTCCTGGTGAGTCATCATTGATATTTATGAAGAATTTCCTTCCAAAAATCCTGAAGTATTTTACTGAAGCAGGTCTTCCTTTCCATAATTCAGGATTCTTCTCATTATTCAGTCTTAGTTGAGTTTGATTCAAGGTATAAACTGATGTCCCTACTTGTTATAGACATTTTTGTGCCTTACAGCTCTAAGCATGAAATGTCCATAAACCAAGGGATCCTAAGTCCCTAAAAGTGTTGTTCCTGCCCCTAGAGGAACAAAGTCAACCAATTACAGCTTCTCCCAGAAGTTCTCCACCAGAAACTGCTCAGAATCAGTCAAATCAGGATCATTTCAGCTGCTCCACTAGCTAGCTACGTTGCATAGAACCCCAGCACACTAGCTAGGTGCGTTGCAACGCACCTAAATGCACTACCAGGGTGCGCTGAGCGGGAAATGACAAATGGCAGTGTCATTCCGCAAGGTGGACAGACAATGGAAGCTTCCAGAATCTTCCCCAATGACACTTGCCTCACTGAGTTCGACCAAGGATGAGTAAGAGGCTCTCAGTCTCCAAGTGGAAGCAAGAACTGACAGAGAGAGGCCACTAGTCAAATCATAAGCTAACTCATCCTCTTTGCATACATATATATATGGATCCCTCATCCCAGAGATCCAGAGGCTGGAATTTTGTACATTGCAGAGAATTGCTGTTGGTTTAGAGATAGAGATCAGTGCATTGGGTGATTTATGCTTTGTTGGAGGTGAAGAGGGGATTCCTTTGCTAGGGGGTTGATGCTGGATCAGGAATCATCGGTTGTAACTCCTCCTGGACCTTCTTGTTATATCAATAAAACTATTTGAGTTTCTCCTACATGCTTGTGTATCAATGATGTTTTGTTATATTTGCATGTTTAGTTTAAATCTGATCCTAAGCTATCTATGAATGTAAATCCATGTCTTTGTGTAGTTTTCCTCTTCTGTGATCTTGCAGGAACTCGGTGAAGCTGGGCAAGTAAGGGAGCAGGTAGCTGGAAGCTGTCAAAGAGGAGAGAGATTGGATCAAAGGACTAGCGCAAGACACAGGTTAGTTCATCCTATTCCTCTTCATTTACAGTTCATAAAGAAGAATACGAAAGTAGTTTTCCTTGTTTGTTTCTAGGGTACTGTCACACCTTAGTGGGATAGGGTCGTTCTGAGTAGACACTTTTCCCATTAACAAAATGGCGACTCCACTGGGGATCGTGTCTAGTTAGTTTGTTTGTGTTTCTCTTGTTGTTTGTTTCATAAACACAGAAGTAGCAATCGAACTGCATTTGCCATTATCAAATGCAAAGTAGACACCTGCTACTTCAATCCACTCACTGGATTTGTTTATGATTTGAACGGCTGATTCACAAATGATCTGATGACCCTTTGTGATAGCTCTTAGTCCTCCTTTAAATCATCCCTCTGATTGTACCCTACTGATTGCTTTTACTCGGCCAAAATCCATAGATTAAACTACAAACCGTGACCCAGAACCCGGATAGAAGTCTCGTTTCTGCCCCAGCGCAGGCTCTGTGAAGAGGTTCTGCATTTCAACGCAGGTCCCGAGAGGGCTACCTGCGCTGCAATTCAGTTTCTCTGTGTAACAGGTGCGCTGATCAGCCTTTGCCCTGTGCAGCTGAGGTTCTTTGCTTCATTTTGGCCAGTTTTGTCTCTGATTTTTGCAGCCTGTTATCAGTGTGTGTACCTGTCTGAAAACCCCTTTTCTTTGCCTTAATTCCGCCTCCTTTGTACAAAAAGACTGTAGATGTTCTTTGTGTGTTTGTTACATCATTTACAGTTTTCCACTGAAAAAAGTAGAATAGTCATACTGTCGTCCTTAGATTTAGATCTGTCGTAAGTGTCGATTTTGAACTTAGGAGAAAGTTTGTTTACTGTTGACAGTTGATTATACCTTTTACTTTTACCTTTGGTTTGAATTTGTCACTTTCCAGTGTCGAAACAAGTGTTTATTTCAAAATCATAGAGTGTCGTAATCTTCTCTACCTTTTTGATTTCGAAAAGAAGCTTGTTTATGTTTTTCACTTGAAAGCAAATTCAGATTTGCACATCAACTTTCTTTTTAGGCATCAATATTAAGAAAGTGAAAACAAATACATGCATATGTGCATTTGCATATTGATATTTTTTATGGCTTGATTTAGGAAAAGTGCATTTACAGTGTGCTCTTTGCTCTTTGAGAAAAGATTGTGTCTTTCTTTTCCCCTTGTAGCTAGGATTTTCATTGTTGAAAAGAGATAAAAGCTTGCTTATCATCTTTAGATTTCATTTAGGAATTACATCTACATCTCGTGGTGATCCCAAAAGGCAAACTTCTAAGAAAGATCAACTTAAAGTAAATTGAATGAATCTAACAACGCATTGGAACTTAACGCACAACATAGAGGTCTAGGCTAGAGACGTGTTCCGACGTCGTAAAACCTGGTAACTGTTGTCCTCACTGATGGTTGGGTGATTCCTCCACTGTGAGACGATAAGTGCCAGTACGGATTGTGCTCCCATGTACCATCGAGTATATATTGGGAGACCCGTATAGGCTTAAAACCTTTTATCCATAGGAAGCCGTGTCGGCCGCCCTACTGATCGCAATGCACCGAACACAGCATTCGAGAAGATTGACTGCCGTACCGTAAAAAGTATTCTGCAGTTTTGCGATTGGTTTGGTACTCCCTCTACCTAGATCTCCAGAGCAGTCCCTTTCATTCCTTTTCAGACTCCTTAACGGAAAAGGTCCATCTGAGCACTTGTCACTTCAGGCTCATTAAAAATCGAAGGCGACTAGAGTCATCTTTTGTTTTTTCTCGACTCTTAAAAATTGAAAAAACAAGTTGTGTCAAAGCGTCTAAAATTTATTTTAAACGGAATAATCATCACCTTTCCCTCATTGGTCTTCGAAGTTAGTCTCCCTTCATCGCTAGTTCTTGTAGAATCGCTAGAAAATCTTTTGGATAGACTAGATATGTCTGAACAACTGTCAACATCCAGGACTGTGTCGTCCAACACAGCAGTGGCACAACCTCCTACTGCTACTCCAGCGATGTTCAATGGTATACCATCTGTCCCGGCAAGTTATCAACAACAAGCCGGTGTCCCATCAGGGACCGCTTCGACGACATGGTTAGTTCCTATTTCTTCATCCGGATTATCATCTGTTATTTCTTATGTTGAAACTCAACAAATTGATCCAATGTGTCTTCAAAGGCCAATCTACCCTTTAAGTACTGGATTGCCACCATATGGAGGGCAGTATGCCTTTTCATTGTTCCCTCCCAGAGAACAACCATATGAGAGTTTACAACAAAGTTCAGGTCAAACTGGAATTACATCCAGCGGTTGGGTACCAATACTTCCTCAACAACCAAGGGTTGTATATTCAATGAAACCAGTCCACCCTGTGTCGAATATTCCCACTATACCTGCTATGGTGACTGCATCGCAAGTACAAGCGTTACCTGTTGTATGTCAACCCCAAGTTTCTCAGGTTGCAATACAACAGCCTCTTGTCTCAACGACTCAATCACAACCTCAGGTTAGTGCCTCCTTATCTGGAGCGACTCACGCTCAAACAAGTACTATAACTCCTCATCTTGGTCAATCATCCAGTATTGGACAACAGCAAATGGTCCAACAACCAGAGCTGGTTCAATCTCAACAACCGCAATTCCAGCAATCATATCGAGGACCTGAGCAACAAGTCTTTGTAAGTAATGGGCAAATGCATTTCCAAAGCGGTTATCAACAACCATACTATAATGGTTATGCCCATCAACCTTGTCAAGGTTGCCAGCATCAAATACATTATGCTGGTATGCAAAGACCCACTGCTCAGGCGATTCCATCTTATCGTGGGTATGCTTCGCCTAACCTGAATCAACAGTTGCCCTTTGTAGCAACTCTAGAATTACCAGATCTAAACCGGCTGACGAATGATCCAATTGCTTATGCCCCTTGGTGGCCAACGATTCCGCATAAACTTCCATCAGATATTCCTAAATTTAATGGAAATCCGGGTGAAGATCCGTCGAATCATGTGATGACATTTCATCTGTGGTGTTCGTCAAACACCCTAAACGATGATTCGATTAGGCTTCGCCTTTTTCAGAGGACGTTAACTGGTCCGGCAGCAAAATGGTATATTGAATTGCCTAGAGCTTCATTCGACAACTTCGGTACCCTGGCCACAACCTTTTTAACCCATTTTCAGTTACCGATAAGGTACGAAACGGGAACCAAACTTCTTACCAACTTCAAACAAACGACGGCCACTCACATATTTGATCATATACATGAATGGCAACGTCGTCATAGAATGGTGAAAACGTATGTTCCTGATCAGCTTTTAGCTGAATGGTTTATTAAGTCATTATTGCCTTCCATCACAGAAGATGTGGCAAAGGGGGGAGTCGTAATAGAAGAGCAAGTTATCGCTCGTGCGCAATATTTGGACTTGATTTACACTCAATTCGGCACGCTCTACGATAAAATACCTGACGCCCCTATACCGGAATTCTCAGTTCCTCCTCCTCCTAAATCAAACAATAACTCTCATGTCGGCAATGGCGTGATTGGCGCAACAGACATGAAATCGAAAAAGGCTACATCTAAAAAGGCCCGTAAGATTTCTAGTCAAAATGCAAATGAGGAACTTCTTACCTCGGAAGTAAATGTCATGTTGACCGACAAGGGCAAACAACTGAAGCAACCAGGGGGCAAGAAGAAAAAGAAAGGGAGAAAAAAGAAGCACGATAAAGCTTCTGCAAACCCTTCTGGGCAAAGGAAACCCCCTGCGGGGTGTCATATATGCGATGAGGATCATCGGACGAGAGATTGTCCACATAAAGCTGAAGTTAATGAACTCTTTAAGAGTTCAAAAATCTCAGCAGTATTGACTGATCCGTTTCCAAACCCAGGAACCAAACTGGTTGCTAATCAAAATGCTTCCCAATCCCAAGTGCTTATGTTGTCTATCTCAAAGCAGCAAAATGATGCTTTGGCAAGGAATAAAGATTACGGGAATCCACAGGTGTCGAATAACAAGGCTAATGAACAACCTAGTAGTTCGACAACAACTTTGACCAAAGTTGTGCCACCCATCATTCCTGAACAAATGATAAAGTCGCCAAAGGGAGTAGTGCACAAATCGACATTTAATCCTCGTGCAAAAATAGCACAGAATTATAATATAATAGAAGACTTGGCCCAATCGCCGTCTGCTATGTCGACACTTGAGGTACCGCAAAATTGCCTCTCCCAAGAGCAAGCTTTATTATCAGCAATAGGTGGGATTGACCCAATGGATTCCAATCTTGTGGCCTTTGATCATAAAGGATATGACCCTCAGTTACCAGCTCAACTAGCTTTCCTTATTCAAGTGAAAGCCCTCAACAAAACCGTTCATCGAACAATTATTGATGAGGGGGCATCTACATGCATTATGTCGATGAGTTGTTGGAAAACTTTAGGATCTCCAACCTTGTCACGATCTTCGACGACATTAAAAGCATTCAATGGAAGGACATATACCCCATATGGTATCCTAAGTAACTTGAAAGTTGAACTAGGAGGGAAAACAGTAGAAATTGATGTTGAAGTAATCGATGGAAACCTTGATTACAACATCCTATTGGGAAGGCCCTGGATATATGCCATGGCCGCAGTTGTGTTGACCTACTTCAGGAAGATTGCATTTCCCTTCCAAGGAGGAATTACAATCGTCGACCAACAAACATTTCTCCCCAATAGTTCACAAGTTACGGGAAGCATTCCAATGATCCATGGAAGCAATCATTCGCTCCAAAATATCGGAGTAGGTCTCCTAAAAGACCCTGCCTTAATGTGTACTTTTTCCCTACCGCCTCCGAGTAATCTGGCGGAAGTGGCCAAAGTGGAATATGAAACCTTCTATATCTAATGGATTTGGATTCCGAGGACGGTTCTTATCTCGTGTCAACCTCGTTAAAAAATGAAACAAGGAGTCATGAGGACAGTTCTTTTACTGTGTCAACCTCATTAAAAAATGAAACAATCCCCTTTCCAAATCTCAAAGGTAAACCTTCATTCCAACCACCAAGTTGAATGCAATGAAGCTTGGGGGGCATGAACCTCGATTTGCGTTATTATGCTGGGGGCATACAAACTTATCACAAGCAGTGTTACTGCAGGGTTCAAGCTCGTTAAAAAATAAACCCGCATCGAGCCGTTTTAGCACATAGTTCAAGCTCGTTAAAAAATAAACATAAGACATGAGCAAGCGTTTCCACCCGCGTTTAAGCTCATTATAAAAATGAACTATTCCCCGGTAAATAACCACCGTGAATGAAGATTTCAGCCATTAAAGCCTTGGTCATGTTTGCACCGTCACCTCCACTTTTCCATTGGCCGATCATTCACCTCCATTTGATTGTTTACCCATTTTGAGGAACAGCTGCGAAGAGTGATTTCACTAGCCATCCTTGTGACACTGCCATGATTGGAAAATTCCAACCATTACCTGGAATCAGCTGCTACCCATTTTATCACTCGTTCCTCAAAAGACGAGTCTTCTTTAAGCTCTTTTCAACTAACTCGTAAAATATGAAAAGATTGCCGAGTTTTGGCCTTCCAGCTCGTTAAAGCGACCGGAAGTGCTATCCCTCCTCTAGATTTTAATCTTTTTGGACCTGAGGGATTATTGCACAAAAAGATCGAGCGCTTGTGTTGTTCGGCTCGTTAAAACTATTGAAAATTCATCCCTTCTGTATTGTTTTATACTTTTTCAGACTTAAGGGATTAGATGACGAAAAAGGAATTTTGGAGTTACCTTTACGTACCTTTTCAGACTCTCTAAAAATGAAAAGGATCAAGTTATCTTTGTCGTTAAACTCGTTAAAAAGATTAAAAGCGACAAACTTGTCTTTAGACGAGAACGAGTTTCACTATCGCTAGGCTCGTTAAAACATAGCGATGGGTTTGCCCGAAGGGCAAATTATAGAACAAGCATATGTTATCCTCCTCAAGCTTGACAAAAATAAAGAGGTACTGGTCAGCAATGACTGGGGAAAAATTGGGAAGAAACTCAAAGAATCTTTATTGGTAGCAAGTTGCTCTTGAACATGACACTTCCACTCCATGCCTAAGTCGGGTTGGGTTGTTTCATTCACCGGTCACATCGCCATGGTCATGCCATACCATCCACATTTGGGGTAAATGCTGCCAATCCATCACATAAGTGTCACCGATATGTTCAAGAGAAGTCATCCAGAGAAGTCACCCGTGTCCCATCCACTACCATACATTATACTTCATTCTTTCATGACCGCCATCCTGAACCATATATCATCAGATCGTTTTCACCTCCATCAAAATCATTTGCTCTGTTCCGTGTCAGTGATGTGGGATTCATCAAGGCCCTCCTTTGATGGATCGCTTCTTGTCGACATCAGCTCATTATCCAAGAAGTTGATCTAGGAACACCCCATTCAGTACTTTGAAGCTTGCATGACTCAATGGCAAGTTTCTCACTTCCGGCGACAGGTATACATCAATGACCTTCGACCGAAAGATTTTGCTTGGTGTTCGATGCTAAGTCCTTTATTCACACCACGTGAATTGTACTGCAGTACCTTGAGGGTCATCATCATTATTGGTGATTCCTCTCACGCTTGTTAACAGTTTACATCATCGACTAGTAATCAAGCGATGTCTTTCCATGTTCGACTTCAAAACATTTCTCACATGGATCGACTTGTACTTCGAGTGAAGATCGGACGAGATTGAAGACCCCGGATCTAGTTTCATCCATCCGGGCTGCAATATATATTCAGGAAAAATAAAAACATTGACATGTACAGCATTGCAGCATAGATAATCATCCTACCAAAAGGATGATGACTTCATCAGAATCATCAGTCTACCATCAAACGATTGTCTGTCTTGTGTACATAAAAATGAATTTATAAAGCTGAGCATGGGAATGCCCGCCTCAGCTAGATCATGAAAACAGTATGAAGATAATGTATTGTATTGTATCTTATTACAGGTCTCCTCCCAGCATTGAAAGAACTTCGAATCCTCCTAATAAAGCATTTCACCTGATAAATGGCCTCATACTTTAGGGGGCAACTGTTATAGAAATTTTTGTGCCTTACAGCTCTAAGCATGAAATGTCCATAAACCAAGGGATCCTAAGTCCCTAAAAGTGTTGTTCCTACCCCTAGAGGAACAAGGTCAACCAATTACAGCTTCTCCCAGAAGTTCTCCACCAGAAACTGCTCAGAATTAGTCAAATCAGGATCATTTCCGCTGCTCCACTAGCTAGCTGCGTTGCATAGCACCCCAGTACACTAGCTAGGTGCGTTGCAACGCACCTAAATGCACTACCAGGGTGCGCTGAGCGGGAAATGAAAAATGGCAGTGTCATTCTGCGAGGTGGACAGACAATGGAAGCTTCCAGAATCTTCCCCAATGACACTTGCCTCACTGAGTTCGACCAAGGATGAGTAAGAGGCTCTCAGTCTCCAAGTGGAAGCAAGAACTGACAGAGAGAGGCCACTAGTCAAATCATAAGCTAACTCATCCTCTTTGCATACATCTATATATGGATCCCTCATCCCAGAGATCCAGAGGCTGGAATTTTGTACATTGCAGAGAATTGTTGTTGGTTTTGAGATAGAGATCAGTGCATTGGGTGATTTATGCTTTGTTGGAGGTGAAGAGGGTATTCCTTTGCTAGGGGGTTGATGCTGGATCAGGAATCATCGGTTGTAACTCCTCCTGGACCTTCTTGTTATATCAATAAAACTATTTGAGTTTCTCCTACATGCTTGTGTATCAATGATGTTTTGTTATATTTGCATGTTTAGTTTAAATCTGATGCTAAGCTATCTATGAATGTAAATCCATGTCTTTGTGTAGTTTTCCTCTTCTGTGATCTTGCAGGAACTCGGTGAAGCTGGGCAAGTAAGGGAGCAGGTAGCTGGAAGCTGTCAAAGAGGAGAGAGATTAGATCAAGACACAGGTTAGTTCATCCTATTCCTCTTCATTTACAGTTCATAAAGAAGAATACGAAAGTAGTTTTTCTTGTTTTTTTCTAGGGTACTGTCACACCTTAGTGGGATAGGGGCGTTCTGAGTAGACACTTTTCCCGTTAACACTACTGCTTCCCTCCAATATTTTGGTTGCAAGTCAATTGCTAGTAACATTGTTCATGTCATTTATTGAACAGATCAGTTTCTTATTTCAACTACCCCATTTTGCTTGGGTGTTCTAGTAGCGGAGAGTTCTCTTTCGATTCCATGTACTTTACCAAATTCATCAAATTCTTTTGATGTGAATTCTCCCCCTCTATCTATTCTAAGACATTTAATCTTAGAATCTTTTTCATTTTCTGTAAGAGCTTTAAGATTCTTAAAACATTCAAATGCTTCGAATTTATATTTTATGAAATATACCCACATCATTCTATTATAGTCATCAACAAATAAATAAAATTACCTTTATCCTTGGAGTGTTGGACTTCTAGTTGGCCCACATAAATATGCATGAATGATCTCCTGAGGTTTTGATGTTGAGAACTCCTTAGTCTTGTGGCTGGTTCTAGTTTGCTTGCCATGTTGACATGGGCCAAATATAACTTGATCTAGTTTGAACATATTTGGAATGTCCCATCGCATTAGTTTTGCTCATATTGATCAAGTTATCAAAACTTATATTCCCCGGTCACTTGTGTGACAACCAGCATTCATCTATTTGACTTACATAACATTTATCTTCTTGAATTTTGTTCATAATGTAGATGTTATCTGATTTTATAACTCCTTTCACCACAATTCTCCTAAGGAAGAGTTCCTTATTTCACAATCTTTAGTTCTAAAGACGATATTGTGTCCTTGATCATAGATTTGGCTAACACTCAAGAGATTGTGTTTGAGCCCGTCTACCAGCAAAGAATTTTGAGCCTTTCCTTTTCCATTAATAAGGGTAATGGTTCCTTTTCCAGCAATTTTGGCAGATCCACTTCCAAAGGATACATTTCCTTCCTTTTCTTTCAATGAGACAAACTTATTTTTGTCACCTGTCATATGTCTAGAGCAACCACTGTCCACAAACCAATGATTTTCATTATTGTGAGCACATAGAGCTAAGCCAAATTTATCTGTATTGGGATTTTCATCTTTTGCTTCTCTTCTTTTGAGGGGGAAATTTTGTTCACTATTTCCATTATCATTACATAATGAAAAAATTGGATCAAATTTGGTCAAAGGATCAAAAGAGTTGTAGGTCTTGATTTTTCCTTGCCCTTTAAGACCACATGGTTTGTTTGTTTGATCCTTCAATCTTGGTGCTTCATTCTTATGAACCATGCAATGTTTAGCTTGATCACCAAAATTTTTACAATTATAACAATGCCCAAAAAATATATTTCGGTGCCTGTTGTAATAGCTATGATTTGAATCAACGTTATTCCTTGGAGTTACTCTTTCTTCACTCATTGGATTTGAGATGGGCCTTTGATGAGATGATTTTTCCTCTTTTGGATTGTTGGAAAGTATGTTGGCATAGCTTCTTGCATTATCCTTAGTACTTGATGATTCTCCTTTAAAACCAATCTCGGATTTGCCATTTTGAGGTTTTTGAGAATTAAGGATATTGTCTAGTGTTTGAGAGCTTTCCCAACTCTTTTTGACTTGCTCCAATTCCTTTCTTATAGATACTATGTAGAAATTTTGAATAATATGACACTTATTCACAGAGATTACCCCAATTATACACTATTGCGGAATACGTGCATAATACATAACCTCCTCTATGTTTATCATCAATTTAGCAGCATTAAAAACAATGAAACATCAATCGCATGCACACATTAACACAGTATGTAATCCGAGGAAAGCATACAGCTGAAAACCCCACACTATCTATATATTATAATGATAGAGAACATGTAACAATACATAGTACAATACTCCTCACAAGTACTCAGTACTATCTCCACCTGTTACACACAAACTAGCTCAGATCTGAAGCCTCAAATCTCCTCCACTGTTTGCCTGCCTCCAATGCGCAATCCTGCAAGAGAATCAATCACAATGTGAATTCAAATTCCCTTGGTTATACTATGCAAGCCTCATGGGAAATCTCCATCCATGCATGTGCAAATCTCATGCACAACTATAGTCACAACTGATAGCAATCTCAACCTCTAACATCTGTCTCCATTGAACTGTACATGCACTGAGTTAACTGATGTATTCTTTAGTTGCTTTATGAGTTAATAATTAGTGAATTAATTAATAATTAATTCACACAACTCATCACTAGTGTATTCTTTAGTTAGACTAAAATAAAACTAGTTCAACCAAGTCAAACTGAACACAACTCCATCAACTCCATAATCAACTCCACCAAACTCAACCACATGAGTTCTAACTGAAGTCCCGCATGCAATAGCTCAACTGACCCACAAGAAAAGCGTATTTCCTTCTGGCAGCTGCATGTGCCACATCTGTAGCCCAAACTGAAGTGCGCCAAGAGGATAAGATAATGTTTATAGTCCAAATATTATTATGAGCTAATAATATTCGACTGTTCTATTTTTAGCCTGGCAGTCTAAAAATAGAAACCAACCATATTTCTAAAAATAGAAGTCCATCTATTTTTACCAACATGACCAATCATCCACAAATAGCATCCTGCAACTCATAGACCATGATCCATATGTCTAAAAATAGACATAGTCTAAAAATAGACTTTGCGCCAAAAATAGCCTGTGGGCCCACTTAGTGAAGGCGACTTCTTTCCACTAAGCTCCATCATCTTGTTGCATTCTCAACACTCCCTCTCAACAAGATATGGATTATCATCAACCCCTATCCTGCCTCAGTGGTATTCGAATTTTCTCCTGGTGAGCGCCTTCGTCAAGATATCAGCATCCTGATCCTCCGTTGGAATGTATGAAAGTAACATGACTCTCCGTTGCACACAATCTCTGATATGATGGTACCTGATGTCAATGTGCTTGGATCTATCATGAAATATTGGATTAGCCAAGAGTTTAATGAAACTCTGGTTATCACAATAAATCATTGTAGGCTCCAAGTGAGAACCGAACAACCCGACCAGGATCTTCCTCTTTCATATAGCCTCTCATGCAGCCAAACTTGCTGCCATATACTTGGCCTCTGCTTCCTACTGTACCAAGAAACTGTTGTCGACCCGATACTGAGACCCCTCCAGATGTGCTCTTTCTATCCGTTGGGCTCCCTGCCCAATCTGCATCCGTGAAGCCACATAGCTTCACCTCATCCTCCTGTCTGTTCCACAAACCATATCCCGATGTGCCTCTGATATAACGCAATACATACTTGCCTGCCTTCTAGAAGAGCTTGGTTGGCTTAACCATAGCTTGTGAAAGTTGGTTAACAGCATAGCATATATCGGGTCGTGTATTGACCAGATACATAAGCGACCCCACCAACTGTCGATAAACGTTGGCATCCACTACTTCTGGTGAAGTAGCATCCTCCTTCCTCCAACCTCCAGGAAGAGGAGTATCAATAGGCTTGTATCCATGCATGTTGAACTTCTCCAGTATCTCCCGAGCATACTTACCCTGAGAAACAAATAGTCCATCACTGCGCTGCCAAATTTCCAATCCCAGGAAATAATGAAGGAGGCCCAAGTCCTTCATCTCAAACTCCTTAGCAAGATCATCCTTGCATGAAAGTATCAACAGCTCATCACCTGTTAGAATCAAATCATCTACATAAAGTACAATGATAAGCAACTTACCCACCACCACAATCTGGTATAGGTTAGGATCCGCCTCACTCTTGGAGAATATAAGTCTGGTGAAATAACTATCTATCCATGTGTACCAAGCACGTGGTGCTTGTTTCAACCCATACAGCGCTCTCTTGAGCCTGCACACATGCGACTCGCTGCTGAATATCTCAAAACTTTGCTTGGGCTGCTCTATGTACGGAGAGTTCTCTTTCGATTCCATGTACTTTAACGCATTCTTCAATCCTTTTGATGAATCTCCCCCTCTATCTATTCTAAGACATTTAATCTTAGAATCCTTACATTTTCTGTAAGGCTTTAAGATTATTAAAACATTCAAATGCTTCGAATTTATATTTTATGAAATATACCCACATCATTCTATTATAGTCATCAACAAATAAATAAAATTACCTTTATCCTTGGAGTGTTGGACTTCTAGTTGGCCCACATAAATATGCATGAATGATCTCCTGAGGTTTTGATGTTGAGAACTCCTTAGTCTTGTGGCTGGTTCTAGTTTGCTTGCCATGTTGACATGGGCCAAATATAGCTTGATCTAGTTTGAACATATTTGGAATGTCCCATCGCATTAGTTTTGCTCATATTGATCAAGTTATCAAAACTTATATTCCCGGTCACTTGTGTGACAACCAGCATTCATCTATTTGACTTACATAACATTTATCTTCTTGAATTTTGTTCATAATGTAGATGTTATCTGATTTTATAACTCCTTTCACCACAATTCTCCTAAGGAAGAGTTCCTTATTTCACAATCTTTAGTTCTAAAGACGATATTGTGTCCTTGATCATAGATTTGGCTAACACTCAAGAGATTGTGTTTGAGCCCGTCTACCAGCAAAGAATTTTGAGCCTTTCCTTTTCCATTAATAAGGGTAATGGTTCCTTTTCCAGCAATTTTGGCAGATCCACTTCCAAAGGATACATTTCCTTCCTTTTCTTTCAATGAGACAAACTTATTTTTGTCACCTGTCATATGTCTAGAGCAACCACTGTCCACAAACCAATGATTTTCATTATTGTGAGCACATAGAGCTAAGCCAAATTTATCTGTATTGGGATTTTCATCTTTTGCTTCTCTTCTTTTGAGGGGGAAATTTTGTTCACTATTTCCATTATCATTACATAATGAAAAAATTGGATCAAATTTGGTCAAAGGATCAAAAGAGTTGTAGGTCTTGATTTTTCCTTGCCCTTTAAGACCACATGGTTTGTTTGTTTGATCCTTCAATCTTGGTGCTTCATTCTTATGAACCATGCAATGTTTAGCTTGATCACCAAAATTTTTACAATTATAACAATGCCCAAAAAATATATTTTGGTGCCTGTTGTAATAGCTATGATTTGAATCAACGTTATTCCTTGGAGTTACTCTTTCTTCACTCATTGGATTTGAGATGGGCCTTTGATGAGATGATTTTTCCTCTTTTGGATTGTTGGAAAGTATGTTGGCATAGCTTCTTGCATTATCCTTAGTACTTGATGATTCTCCTTTAAAACCAATCTCGGATTTGCCATTTTGAGGTTTTTGAGAATTAAGGATATTGTCTAGTGTTTGAGAGCTTTCCCAACTCTTTTTGACTTGCTCCAATTCCTTTCTTATAGATACTATGTAGAAATTTTGAATAATATGACACTTATTCACAGAGATTACCCCAATTATACACTATTGCGGAATACGTGCATAATACATAACCTCCTCTATGTTTATCATCAATTTAGCAGCATTAAAAACAATGAAACATCAATCGCATGCACACATTAACACAGTATGTAATCCGAGGAAAGCATACAGCTGAAAACCCCACACTATCTATATATTATAATGATAGAGAACATGTAACAATACATAGTACAATACTCCTCACAAGTACTCAGTACTATCTCCACCTGTTACACACAAACTAGCTCAGATCTGAAGCCTCAAATCTCCTCCACTGTTTGCCTGCCTCCACTGCGCAATCCTGCAAGAGAATCAATCACTATGTGAATTCAAATTCCCTTGGTTATACTATGCAAGCCTCATGGGAAATCTCCATCCATGCATGTGCAAATCTCATGCACAACTATAGTCACAACTGATAGCAATCTCAACCTCTAACACCTGTCTCCATTGAACTGTACATGCACTGAGTTAACTGATGTATTCTTTAGTTGCTTTATGAGTTAATAATTAGTGAATTAATTAATAATTAATTCACACAACTCATCACTAGTGTATTCTTTAGTTAGACTAAAATAAAACTAGTTCAACCAAGTCAAACTGAACACAACTCCATCAACTCCATAATCAACTCCACCAAACTCAACCACATGAGTTCTAATTGAAGTCCCGCATGCAATAGCTCAACTGACCCACAAGAAAAGCGTATTTCCTTCTGGCAGCTGCATGTGCCACATCTGTAGCCCAAACTGAAGTGCGCCAAGAGGATAAGATAATGTTTATAGTCCAAATATTATTATGAGCTAATAATATTCGACTGTTCTATTTTTAGCCTGGCAGTCTAAAAATAGAAACCACCATATTTCTAAAAATAGAAGTCCATCTATTTTTACCAACATGACCAATCATCCACAAATAGCATCCTGCAACTCATAGACCATGATCCATATGTCTAAAAATAGACATAGTCTAAAAATAGACTTTGCGCCAAAAATAGCCTGTGGGCCCACTTAGTGAAGGCGACTTCTTTCCACTAAGCTCCATCATCTTGTTGCATTCTCAACACTCCCTCTCAACAAGATATGGATTATCATCAACCCCTATCCTGCCTCAGTGGTATTCGAATTTTCTCCTGGTGAGCGCCTTCGTCAAGATATCAGCATCCTGATCCTCCGTTGGAATGTATGAAAGTAACATGACTCTCCGTTGCACACAATCTCTGATATGATGGTACCTGATGTCAATGTGCTTGGATCTATCATGAAATATTGGATTAGCCAAGAGTTTAATGAAACTCTGGTTATCACAATAAATCATTGTAGGCTCCAAGTGAGAACCGAACAACCCGACCAGGATCTTCCTCTTTCATATAGCCTCGCATGCAGCCAAACTTGCTGCCATATACTTGGCCTCTGCTTCCTACTGTTCCAAGAAACTGTTGTCGACCCGATACTGAGACCCCTCCAGATGTGCTCTTTCTATCCGTTGGGCTCCCTGCCCAATCTGCATCCGTGAAGCCACATAGCTTCACCTCATCCTCCTGTCTGTTCCACAAACCATATCCCGATGTGCCTCTGATATAACGCAATACATACTTGCCTGCCTTCTAGAAGAGCTTGGTTGGCTTAACCATAGCTTGTGAAAGCTGGTTAACAGCATAGCATATATCGGGTCGTGTATTGACCAGATACATAAGCGACCCCACCAACTGTCGATAAACGTTGGCATCCACTACTTCTGGTGAAGTAGCATCCTCCTTCCTCCAACCTCCAGGAAGAGGAGTATCAATAGGCTTGTAGCCATGCATGTTGAACTTCTCCAGTATCTCCCGAGCATACTTACCCTGAGAAACAAATAGTCCATCACTGCGCTGCCAAATTTCCAATCCCAGGAAATAATGAAGGAGGCCCAAGTCCTTCATCTCAAACTCCTTAGCAAGATCATCCTTGCATGAAAGTATCAACAGCTCATCACCTGTTAGAATCAAATCATCTACATAAAGTACAATGATAAGCAACTTACCCACCACCACAATCTGGTATAGGTTAGGATCCGCCTCACTCTTGGAGAATATAAGTCTGGTGAAATAACTATCTATCCATGTGTACCAAGCACGTGGTGCTTGTTTCAACCCATACAGCGCTCTCTTGAGCCTGCACACATGCGACTCGCTGCTGAATATCTCAAAACTTTCGGGCTGCTCTATGTACACCTCCTCCTCAATGACTCTGTTGAGGAACGCAGTCTTCACATCCATCTGATGAATGTTCCACTCCATCTGCGCTGAGAGAGAAAGAATCGTCCGTATGGAAGAATACCTTACGACAAGTGCCAAGGTCTCCTCATAATCGATCCCCTCTATCTGTGAAAAGTCTCAGGCAAAAAATCTTGCCTTGTACTTCTCCACACTCCCGTCAGCTACCTACTTAACTTTGTAGATCCATCTCAAACCCACCACTGATTTCCCTTCCGATCTTGGGAAAATCTCCCATACACTATTTCTGACAATCGAATCATACTCTTCCACCATGGCATCTACCCATGCAAGATCCTCCACAGCTTCCTCGAAATAGGATGGCTCAGTCACAAGAGCCATGTATCTAGTGTACCGATCAGGTGACTGTCTCTGTCTACGTTGAGCTGTAGGTGGTCCTACAACCTTCTCTACATCTTGAGCCAGTCGCTCAACTTCTGTCAAGCGCTTTCACCCTCTGATGGTTGGCGCTGCATGAGTGGTCTCTTCCACTCCATGAACTTCATCCTGTGGCTGATCCACGTCCTGAAGCTCATCTTTAGGAACTAATAGCTCCTCATCTGCATGCAAGTGTGGCTCCCTCTCACTTCATGGATTTCTCCTCCTGAAATTTTATATCCCGTTGCACAACAGTCTTGCGATTGTCTGGGAAATACACACGATAGTTGTGGGGCGTATCAGTGTACCCCACAAATATCCCAACCTCTACGGTCGGCTCCAACTTCTTCCTGGCATCCTTCGTCACATGCATGTAAACGTTAGCACCAAAAATCCTCAAATGAGAAAGATCAGGCTTCTTACCAAAATAAGCCTCCTCGGGTGTACTCATGCCAAGTATCATGTGAGGACAACGGTTCTGCACATATACTGCAGTATTGCATGCTTCCGCCCACAAGTGAAGGGGTAGGCCCTGATCATGCAACATTGCTAGTGCAGCACCCACGATCATTCTGTTCTTCCGCTCAGCAACCTCGTTCTGCTGTGGGTTATGGGGAGCTATGAGCTCTCTTCGAATCCTTTCTGTGCTACAGAAATCCTTGAACTCACCAGAGATGTATTCACCACCATTGTCGCTCCTAAGAGCCTTCACCTTCTTCCCCGACTCCTTCTCGACCAGTGCTTTGAACTCACAGAACTTTGAGTATGTCTCGCTCTTCTTCTGCATGAAGAAGATCCAGCACTTTCGAAAGAAATCATCAACAAAGATCACATAATGCCTATGCTTTGCTGTCAAAGCTACTGAGAAAGGTCCACACACGTCTGTGTGAATTCTCTCAAGGATCTTCGTGGCACGACTATCCTTCTTGTGAAAGGTGGCTTTCGTAAACTTTCCCAAAGTACACCCCTTGCACTGATCTGACTGCGCAAGAGTGCCTTTAGGAAACCCAATAGTGATCTACTGCAGTATCTTCAAGGCTCCATGGTGAAGGTGACCCAATATCCTGTGCCACAACTCGCCATCATCCCAGCTCACCAATCCTTCTGCCTTGCATGCCATTGCTGCGCAGCCATCTACATGCAACTGATAAAGGTTCCTGACTCAAACCCCTATCTTCCAGGTTTCTCCAGTTGTCTTACTGCACAGGAAAGCCTTTCCCTCGCTGAAAACAACATCATATCCCTCGTCTTCTAACATCGCCACAGAGATAAGATTCTTCTTCAATCCTAGAACATGCATCACTTCCTTCAATACGAATGGTTTACCAGACTCCCTCTCAAAGGAAATGGTACCGATATCGGTTGCACTATATCTACCATCATCGCCCATCTCGATGTGCACTCCAAGATCTTTCTCCTCCAGATCAGAAAACAAATCTCGATCTCCTGTCATGTGAAAAGGCGCACCACTGTCCAAGAACCATACCGATCCCATCACACTTGAAACCAAGCATGCGATCAATGAAAAATCAAGCTCAAACTGCGAGGCTAGAACCTCTCCCACTGCAGATCCAGCAGCTTTCTTATTTTTCTTCTTCTGCAGACAATTTGTGGCATAGTGTCCGTGCTGGTGATAGTGAAAGCACTTCATCTTGGACATGTCCTGCTTCTTGCCTTTCGTACCAGAATGAGAAGATTTCTTGTTCTTCCCCTTCTTTGCTTTGGCAGCCACAGCGCAATTTTCTTCATCAGTTGCCTTTGATGAAGATCCGTCCCTGGTATTCCATCTGATCTCTTCCTGCACAAGATCTGACCAAAGTCTCTCCCATCCTGGCAATTTCTCCCGACCATTGACAGAGTCCTGATAGGAATGCCAATTCTTCAGAAGACCAAGGAGAGCCAAGCTCACCAAGTCCTCATCATCGACAGTCACCCCCACACTTCCCAGCTCATCCCTGCACTGAGTGAACTTCATGAGATACTTGGGCATACTGTCTCCCTTCTCGCACTTAATGTTTCTGAGTTTATCCTTGAGCACCAGCTTCCTCTGATCGCTCTTGCTTTGGAAAAGATCTGTCAATGCTTTCCACATCAAGTATGGAGAATCCTTTCCATGCAGGCTGGACACAATGTGATCCTTCACGCCCTCCAACAGAATCCTTCGACACTTTGCTGTCTTCTTTTTCCAAGCATCAACTTGCCTAAAACCAGTAGGCTTTGGGACCTCAGCCTCTATGAACTCCTTCAACCCATTATCATCTAACACCGCCTCCATCTGTCTTTCCATGCAATATAATTCGAGCTGCCCTCAAGAGCATACTCCAATTGCAATCCGTTGAAAGACATTGCCACGTTGACACCAAGAAAACACTGCTGCAAATTCAAATTCCACCAGCTCAAAACTCAACTGCCTCTGATCTACAATTCATGAGAACAAATTGTTTCTCGTACAAAGATTGAATGTATGGGCTTTTACCGGATATCTCACCTTCCAAAGGAAGGATGAATCCAGAGGCTACCTGGCCCGATTATAGACTCTGCCTGAAGAAATAAAATGTAAACACTTTCTAAATAATAGATCTGATGATCAACTACTCTGATACCATGTAGAAATTTTGAATAATATGACACTTATTCATAGAGATTATCCCGATTATACACTATTTCGGAATACATACATAATACATAACCTCCTCTACGTTGATCATCAATTTAGTAGCATTAAAAACAATGAAACATCAATCACATGTGCACATTAACACAGTATGTAACCTGGGGAAAGCATACAGCTGAAAACCCCACACTATCTGTATATTATAATGATAGATAACATGTAACAATACATAGTACAATACTCCTCACAAGTACTCAGTACTATCTCCACCTGTTACACACAAACTAGCTCAGATCTGAAGCCTCAAATCTCCTCCACTGTTTGTCTGCCTCCACTGCGCAATCCTGCAAGAGAATCAATCACTATGTGAATTCGAATTCCCTTGGTTATACTACACAAGCCTCATGGGAAATCTCCATCCATGCATGTGCAAATCTCATGCACAACTATAGTCACAACTGATAGCAATCTCAACCTCTAACACCTGTCTCCACTGAACTGTACATGCACTGAGTTAACTAGTGTATTCTTCAGTTGCTTTATAAGTTAATAATTAGTGAATTAATTAATAATTAATTCACAGAACTCATCACTAGTGTATTCTTTAGTTAGACTAAAATACAACTAGTTCAACCAAGTCAAACTGAACACAACTCCATCAACTCCATAATCAACTCCACTAAACTCAACCACATGAGTTCTAATTGAAGTCCTGCATGCAATAGCTCAACTGACCCACAAGAAAAGCGTATTTCCTTCTGACAGCTGCATGTGCCACATCTGTAGCACAAACTAAAGTGCTCCAAGAGGATAAGATAATGTTTATAGTCCAAATACTATTATGAGCTAATAATATTCGACTGTTCTATTTTTAACCTGGCAGTCTAAAAATAGAAACCGCCCATATGTCTAAAAATAGAATTCCATATATTTTTACCAACATGACCAATCATCCACAAATAGCATCCTGCAACTCATAGACCATGATCCATATGTCTAAAAATAGACTTTGCGCCAAAAATAGCCTGCGGGCCCACTTAGTGAAGGCAACTTCTTTCCACTAAGCTCCATCATCTTGTTGCATTCTCAACATACTATTTTAGCTTCACGATTTTCACAGATTTTTTCCTTTTCTTTCAGCTTATTTTGCAAGAGGTGCTCCCTTCTTTTTGCTTCCTCCTTTCTACCTTGAGAGAAATGATTTTATTTCGAAATTTCTCATTTTCTTCAATGGAACTTATTAACAATTCTTGTACATTTTCTTCTAGATCTGAATCATCATCATTTGTGAATGCCATGAATAATACTTCTTGGCTTCTAGCATAGTAAATTCTCTTCATCTGATTCATCATTTTCTCATTTATGATAAGGGAATTGATTAATTAATTTCTTTTTGATGACTACAAATTAATCTTCATCAAACTCATCTTGCTTAGAGAATAAATTCTTCTTATTAAACCCTTTCTTTTTGTATACCATCCTTTTAGAATCCTCCTCATCATCACTATCATATTTATGAGGACATTTTGTAGCATAATGGCATATTCTTCCACATTTGAAACAAATAAGAGGGTACTTACCTTTTAGCTTGGATCCTTTCTTTAGTCTTTGTACAAATTGCACCAATTCAGATTCAACATCAGAGTCATCACTACTGGTATTCCATCCTTTCCCCTTGTTTGATTTTGAGGCCTTGAATGTTGCATCTTTGGAACTTGGGATTCCTTTTCTCATCTCATAGGAAATGAGGATTCCATGAAGTTCATCCATCTTGAGAGTATCTAGGTCCTTCATTTCTTCTATAGCACTTACTTTGGAGTGAAATTTGTCTGGGAAAGATCTTAAGACCTTTTGAACAACAATGCTTTCTTCAATATTTTCTTCCAATCTGTTATAGACATATTTGGGCACTACAACCCCAATCATATATGTCCATAAACCAAGGGCTTCTAAGTCCCTAAAAGTTTTGTTTCACCCTAAAGGAGCAAGTTCAGCTGATTACATCATCTCCCAAAAGTTCCCCATGAAAAACTACTCAGAACTGGTCAAAGCAGGACCATACAGACTGCCCAGTGCTAAGGGTGCGATGCATCTCACCTACCACATGCAAAAATTCCGATGCATACTGGAAATCCCTTCTGTAGGGTGCGATGAGTGAGAGCAGACAAATGGCACAAGGAGTTTGCTAGTTGGAGACCCTGAGAATCTTCTAGAAGCTACTCATTTGACACTTGCCTCTCTGAATTCGCCCAAGGATGAGTAAGAGATCATGAAATCTCCAAGTGGAACCAAGAACTATTAGAGAGATGACACTAATCAAAATCCCAGAAGCTGACTCACCCCCCTGCAAACATCTATATATGGATCCCCCATCCCAGAGATCCAGAGGCTGCAATTTTGTAATTTGCAAGAAAGTGTTGTTGGTTTCTCTTTGAAAACATTGTTGAGTGATTTTGCTTTGTATTAGGTGAAGAGGGCTTTCATGCTAGGAGGATGGCACTGGGTCAGACCAAGTGGTTGTGATCCTCTCTTCTACTACTTCTATCAATAAATTTATTTGAGTTTTCCTCCATATTCTTGTATATATCTGAATATTGCGTTGATATATGTATTTGTATGGTCAATATATATCTGATCCTATATTGTTTACAGTGATAGATCTCTATGCTTTGATGGTATTATGCTGCTTTGACTCTACAGGTGCTCTTTGAAATAGGACAAGTAAGGAAGGAGTGGTGAGATTATGTCAAAGGGGAAAGGAAACAAGCAAGGAGCCAAGCGAAAGACTGAGGTTGGTACTCTCTACTTCTTTCTCATCTATCTCTCGTAAAGGAAAACATAAGTGACTTTAGTTTGTTTGTTTCTAAGATAGCTACCCGTCTTAGTGGGACTAGCAGTTCTGAATAGACACTAGTTTTCCCAATAACACAATCCTTTAAGAGAGTTGACTACTTCAGCTACTCGGAGGAAGTATGATGCAATATCTTCTTCATCATCCATTTTCAGACTTTTGAATTGTCTTCTATGAGTTTGAAGCTTTTCCTTCTTAGCTTTGGAGTCCCCATCGTATAAGCTAACCAACTTATCCCATACTTCTTTGGTCGAGTCACAATTCATGACTTTCTTAAATTTAGAATTAGTGATTCCACTAGTGATGGAATTTAAGGCTTTGGCATTTGAAATGTAAGATTTCCTTTCATCTTGGTCAGTTGGAAGAGTGGAAGGAGTAATGTACCCATTCAAAATTTAATGCCAAACTTCAGGTCCATGGGACATTAAGTAGTAGGACATTCTTTTCTTCCAAAAACCAAAATTTGTTCCATTGAACAAGGGAAGCCTTCCTGACATTTCATAATTTTTCATTGTGACTAAGAATCCTTCTTCCAGTTGATAGGTTGATTATGAAGAAGTTGTATCTAATACCAATTGTTGGAAATACAGAGAGGGGATTGAGTCAATATTTTCTTTCAATTGTTATTATTGCTAGTTAGATTCTTCACAATTTAATCAGAGAAACGTATAAGAAAAATTTATTTTGTATAAAAGAATAAATACAATGTGTGATAATTGTTTCCAAGCACAAACTTGGTTTTTGATGAGGCTCCGACCTATAGGGCTTCGACCCTATCTGATCCAAGGCACCTACCTTGAGTTTAGGAGCACCAACTCCAAGGACGAGAATATAAAATGTACTTACTTGAATGTTCTTATTCCACAAATACTTGAGATTAACTTCACTTACTTTTAATTGTACCTTGTCCACCACTAGACTTCACTATTGTTGCAATCTCAATTCTTAATACCATAGCTCAGCTAGATTACAAGCTCAAGCCATTGTACAAATTGGTCATTGCACTTCACTACATCATAGAGAATCCTCCACTGTCACTGTTGTCCGAGAAGAGTGTCCATGTCTCAATTTGAAACACTTTTCCACAGTACACGGAATAGTGGAGCCAAAAAATAGGAGTCACTGTGTTAATAAAGGCACAGTTATGATATTTGATCCACTGTGATTAAGACTCAATCAAGATCTGAGTTTCTGCACAACAATTCAAGCCTTTATTTACTGATCTAAGCCTCTCAGAGGAGACTATTCTTTAGTTTTCCAAGTTGTGACTGTTGTCCAAGCTCGTACAAGTGACTGCTCATAGTCTGACCTATCCACAAATTAACCACAGGAAACTATCTGCATTTATGGTCTCCACAGATCCTTGATTCTATATTTGACTTGTCTGAGTTGTAATGGATAATCGAGCTAACTGTCTATCCCTTCTTTAAGTTGATCGAGATAAGGTCTATCTCCTACAGGAGAACATATTACAGTCAAGGATCTGAGCCTCTACACCATAGTCTGAAAGAGTAGGTTGAGAATCACAGTTGTACCATAGCCCAAAGGTGTATCATCATAGGTCTAGAATGTTGCACGATCTGGAGTTTTAAAGGTGAAGATCAATCCTCTAACTATTCACAAGATGCGAACAGGTCTTCTTGTCTACTCTTTGTATTATCTGCTTCACTATTCTGTATTCTTGAGAAGGAGGTCCGGGCCTATATTAATAGGCTATTCTGCCCACAAATCTGAACAGACGTGTATTTTGATGCAAGCCGACATATATAAGTTTTTGCAGGTCGGCTCTGTGAACAGAGGTATAATTTAACTTGTAAAATTATTTTCTCTCTCGTTATTTGGAATTTTGGGACATATAATAGCTCATTAGAAATGTCAAATTATTCCCTTTCAGGTGGCCTAGGCCTCATGATGAAATTCCTTTTCTAAGTTAGAGAAAAATAATATTTCATGTGACTGATAATTCAATAGTGTAGAAATAGAGGCATGACAGAATGTATTTGGGCTTCTTCATGGTTTTGGTTTCTTCATTGATTACCTTCTATATCATCATCATATCCCTATATACGTCATTTTCTTGGTGTCCTTGTCTTCTTCAGTATATTGACGTCAATGACAACTATACTAACACTCACTTTGCTTGATGGAGATGCTTATTTATTGAGGATGATGTCATGTTCGAGAACCTTTTCCTCCCACACATGTGGAGAAGATATGTCATTTTATTGTGATTTATCATTTTGTAAAGTTATCTCTAGGTCAGCTTGTGACCTATTAGTTGCATTGGATGCTTTAAGAAAACTTTTAGGAGTTTTAATTGTAAAATAAGGGGATTTGACTTGTTTAGCCTCATATAAATAGAGGGGAGTGGAATTTCGTTGGATTATTGTCACATAAACTCATCATTTCTCTCTTGAAGGAATGTGCGGGAGTGAATCTCTCTTTTCTCTTCAATGAAATGGTTAAGTTGAGTGTGTGATCCGAATCTTGGGGGGGGGAGATCTAAAAAAAAATTGAAATGCCAAAACAAGAGGAGAACACATAGTAAACAAAAACAAAAAGAAACTTTTTATTAAAATGGAGAAAAATTGTAACAACTACATTGTGGTGGACAATCTATCTTTTTACAAGATGAGCCTTGTTACTTATTGTTGGAATTATGGTGTGCATGGTTCCATCTAGTTGATATTGGCATTGGTTCATGATGGAATCTAGCTCATGTTGGCATTGATGTCAACCCTATGTAGCCTAGCTAATGTTTTGATGCCATACTTATAGCATAGTTGCAGTTGGTTGTGTTGGCATTGATGGTGACCTTATGATGTCACACTCATGATGCTCAGATGATGACATTGATGTGATTGATGGTTTTTCATGTACTAGTGGTGTTATGATATAGTGTAGGAACAAGAGGATGAGTAGACATGATTGCGTGACATGTTATGATGATTTTTTGATGCTGCTACAGGTAGAGGTTGCTGCTACAAGTATTGGAGATGGTTTCTCAGGTGTCCATGTTGTTTAGTTGGTACACTAGATGAGTTGGTATACTAAGTCTCCATCTAGGTCTTCATTCTTATGTTCATGAGGATCATTTGTTGCAGTGGTGTGTTGGCTTGATTATGATGTTGCAAAGGTGCTTCAGTAGTCTACAAATGTGTTGCAACTTGTGCAGGTGTTTGTGGAGAGTAGAGGACTTGTTGGCACTCATGTCAACCCCTGTTTGTTGGTTTCTAGGTCCAATGACAGTGGCACTTAGGAGAGTCTTTTGATCCACTTACAAAGGTGTTACTGAGCTTAGAAGTGGTTTGGAGGCATGTACAGGAGGTGATGAAGGTAACCAAATAAGTGGTAGAGATTTTGGGCTTAGGTTTCATGTGTTTCCATATGTTTTGCCCCCAACACCTCCACACAGGCTTGTGCACGCAGTTGAAAGGCTCCAACTGCATGGAGACAAGCTTGTGCATGTGGTTGTAGTCTAAATTAGGTAGTCATGTCCATGCGATTGAGGTTTTTCACCTGCAGATTCATCATGCACATAGGGTGTAATTCAATTTGGATATTCCCACAGGCTTCTAGATTAGTTTGTAAGTAAAGGTTGGGAATGGTTTGAAAAAACCCTCCAATGATGTGAACACCTTTAGTGCACAAGTAGTGGTGATAGTGACTTGATTTTGTCAACTTTTCGCACCTTTGATCCTAGTCTAAAAGTGCAATTCACCCTTCATGTTTTATATTCTACATTTTGGAGTTGGTTGATGGTTGGTTGAGTGATAGTGTAAGTTAGAGAGGATTTCATTGTGTGAGTATGCTTCAAACCTATTTGTGAGAAAGATTGCTTCAATTTATGATCTCTAATGGTAGCAGAATGAGAAGATCTATTTGTTGAAGCAATGTATTGATTCAAAACTTCATATTGTAGATCATTGATGCAGTAATTTGTAGCAAAGTGTGTTGGTAGAGATGGAGAGCTTGGTACAGCTACATATTTATGTTTCTCACATTTGTTTTGTAGGTACTATTGATGCATATGGCACATATCCATTGTGTTTTATTTTGTTGATTGCGTAAACCATTAATCATATTTTGGGATGAGGGCTTGATGGATGGCTGAGTGTGAGTTTGTTTTAGCTGCTAGTGATTATGTTATTTAGATTTGATACATGCACTATGGCCACTATTTTGCTAGAGTGGAGAGCATATGCTTGTGGTGTTTTGTTTTTTATTTGATGAGATTTTCTTGTTGTTGGAGATCGTATTGAAGATCTGAATTGGTTTGAGCAGAAAGTCTTGGGATCCAGTTTGAAAATAGATGAAACAAGGTCTACATAGAGTAGAGGAGAAATGACTTCATGGGTGTGGAGCATTGACTGTGAAGTTTCAGCGAAAGGAACAATTTTTCCATCCAATGGTAGTTGGATAATCCAATCGGAGTTTGATGAGGATAATTGATCATGGTGGCTTTCAGCGGATGGTAGTCTATATATCTGTGTGAGAACATAGTCTTCTGAGATAATCAGTAGAACTGAGCCACCTGGTTGATTAGTGCTAGCCTATTGTATATGAGGTCGAGTCTCCTAGCTTAAGGGAGTTAGTAAATCTATGTAAAAGGCATTTTTCTTAATAGATGATTCAGAGTAGCGCAATAGAACCAATGGTGGTTTTTCTCCCGATGAAAGGTTTTCCACACAAAATCTTTTGTCTCTTGTGTGATGGTTTTTGTGGTTGTATGGTTTTGTTTCTCTCATGGATGTTTGATTTAGCTACTTACATTGTTTATATTCATGTTATGATCTGATGTATTGATGGTTAATATAAGTGATTCAGTAGAGAAGTTTAAATTGGTGAAATTTTTTAATAAGACACACTACTAATTGAACCCCCTCTCAGTAGTGCTCAAATGTTTCAAACACTTATAGTCTTTTTGAGTTACAATACCATGGCTAAATTCCATGAGTGGATGCCACTTTCCATTCATATCATTCCTCCCCCCTTATGAATCAATAGTTCCCATTGTGTGAAGTTCCCTCCTAAGAAATATTTGTTGAATATGTAGAGCCACTGAAGAGAAGGGTTTTGTGTGGTTGACCCTGTTATGCTCCTATACCAATAGGTGTCATATTTCATGATTGACATTGATTGGCTATGCAATATGTTCATACCTTTTCTCGTTGTAAAGGTTTCCATATTATGAAAAAATCAGAAAATTTAAAAAATGTAAAGAGGGTATGCCCTAAAAAGAAAGATCAAAGGGAAAAAAAGAATGAAATGGTCAAAAAATGAAAAAATGAACCCCAAACAAAAGACCAGGAAAGCGGGCAAGTTTAAAATGCCACTACTATTCTATTTTTGCAATAATATGATGGTGTGCAGCTTGTTGATTTATGCCACTAATGATGAATGGCCAAACAGCTTAATCTTGGCTAGTTCATGTTTGAATTTCCTATTTTAGTGATAGAGAATAAAACATGTCCAAATTGTTTAAACTTGGCAGATAAGTAGATAGGTAGAGAAGCAAAGGAGCTCAACTGCTAAATCTGAGCCCTTGGAAGAAATAAGTGCAGAATTAGATAGGCTTATCATGCAAAGAAAAGGAAATGGATAAGGGTTTGCCTGTCTAAGTGCACCCAAAGAAAAGAAGAAAAAATTTTAGGTACAGTAGGCTGGGTAGGTAGTTTTGGTGTTGCAGAAAGAAACTTGTGATAAGTTTTCTCTCTCAGAATGATTAAATCTTACTTCTATCACAGGTACCATGGCAGAAGCATGATTGACTCCCCTTCATCTTTCCCAAATCACTTACTAATCTTCCCCCATAGATATTGAGATCTGCTTAATATCCCTCTTAAATTACTCCATCTCGTTTCATAAAAGGCCTAAATAAAACCACATTTTTACTTAGGCACAAAGCCACGTTTCTTGTGTAAAACCCTTTCATTCCCTTAGCATAAGTTTCTTAACATTAGACTTAGCGCTTGATTTTAATCATATTCATATTAACCAATAAATTTATTATAAAAATCCCTTGTATAAATTTCCCTTTCCCGTATATTATTAATATACTTAAAAGCCCTATATTCTAATATCCCGCCCCGGTTTAGCTATAAACCATATCAATGTGTAATTTGGGATTTAAGGGTTTATTTGAAACCTTTAAATAACCTAACCCGCCACACAAAACCCAAGAGTTAATTAACATTTGGTTAATTAATTACTTAAACCCACCCCAACAACCAATAATATTATGCCCTTTGCGATTAAAAACGTGGTTAGTAGATGGGCCCCCGCGCATTAAACCTCCGCCTTATTCATAACCCATCCATCATCGGATCTCAGCCCTCGCATCCGACGGCCGAGATCTATATCGCGATCCCCTCCGCCACCGAAGTTTACAGCTAGGGGAAAGGGTGGTATTGCGCCCGTACCCAGGACGCGTGTCGATCACCCGCGTTGCTCACAGCCCTCCTGTCTGAAACCGTTTGAGCCAATAAGTGGTGCGGGGGGAAACCGCTTACCACCCTCCGCTTCATGACAAAACTGTTGGAAATAATACTGAGAGGGGGGGTGAATCAGTATTATCTAATCAATTGAACTTTTTCATTTTCATACTTTAGAATCATATACGCTACTTCAGTTAAGTATACCCGCGTATATACGCGACTGTGTCTATTGCAACTAGCGTATAACCATTAAACTCATGATTCAGTTATGTGATCTTCAATGGATGCATCATAACATTATTAGCCATATTAACAGTCAATAGTAGCAGTAAAACAGATAGATCAACACACATAAGCAACACACATGAACACCATGATATAAGGTGGAAACCCAATGTGGGTGAAAACCACCTGCTGCAATTCGTTTCTATCTTCCTTTATTAAGAAACTTCTTTTACAATGTACTGGTGCAGTCCTTTACCAGCACGCAGGCTACAACCTGCAGAAGGCTACAACCTTCTCTCGTTCTCTAGACTCTCCTGGAAGGGAGCTCCAACCCCCCTTGCTCTTGTAATAGCTAAGATACTAGTACGTAGGCGCTGGCCTACAATCTTCTCTCCTCCAGGTACCACGTTTCATACATTTTCAGACTGGATACTCTTGAAGCACAACACTATAATCTGAAGGCCATGTTTCATCAAATTTTCATACTTGACCCATAAATATCATTGAAGCACAAAACAATCAATACTAGCATCATCAATCTCTGAATCACTGAAACACTGAAACCCTGTCAACAACACAGTCACCAGAACACAGAGCAGAACTCTGCAATAATAATCAGAACCAACTGTACCATCAAAATCATGCACCAGACTACATACGCTACTTGGAAACGTTGAACCTGCGTGTATACGCAACTTCATCAAGATGAACCAGCGTATATGTCATTAATCACTTATTCATAACTTTGCTGCACTTCCTGACTTCAGACATAACCAGATCATGACATATACAAGGATAATATATGTGTTAGCACCCAAGTCTAGTCCATCAGATCTCATAAATATGAGTCATTATGATCCTGGTCCAATATTAGCTCTCATCCATCAACACTGAAGCTAAACACAATCAGCCAAACAAGATATGCAGAATACTGACACCTTTAAACTGTCATTAGAACCCTTCAACAACCAGAACCACCTGTAACTTCAAATATCATAGCTCAAAAGGTATATGCTACTACAATGAACTCAACCTGCGTACATATGCGCTTACACCAAAGCCAACCCATGTACAGATCTATAAATATTCAATCATGACTTGCATCGATTTCAAACTTAAGTTATACCCAGTTCAGATTATTACAAGCGTCAGTATACAAATCTAGAATAAACATAATCAATCATATAGAGATAGTTCATATCAAACCATTTGATCCTGATCTATCCTTAGATCTTGTTCTCCATCCACTAGTGAGATCCCTCCTTAGCTCAGATTAAGCAATGCATCATCAACCCATAACCTGCATACTGGATCTCATACTTCTTCAGATATTCAAGACTTTTTCGATACATTTGCCTAATGATATTCCTCTCCTTTTATAGTCTTAGGCCTTGCTCAATACCACGGACCAAAACCATAATAAAACAATACCATCGACCCAATACTTGGGATCAACACTTATGGGTGCAATACCACGGACCAAAACCATAGGTCTAAATACCATGGACCCAAAAATAAGCTTTCCGACATGTACGGGCTTTTCTGTGCATGAAATTGCATGTATACCCTACTTGGTATATAGCGAACCTACGTATACGAGACTTGGTATATAGTGAACCTACGTGTATACCCTACTTGGTCTATAGCGAACCTACGTATACGCGACTTGGTATATAGTGAACCTGCGTGTATACCCTACTTGGTATATAGTGAACCTGCGTATATACACTTCTTTCTTCATCCTTTGTAGTCTGATCATCAATCCTTTGCTACTGACCTGCTGCACTATAATCTATCATTTTTCCATCAAGGACAACACTTGTCTCATAATGCCAACAATCTCTCCCTTTCGACTTCATGGCAAAGCTAACTTGTCACACTTAGAACTATCATCTGATTCCTTTAAGCTGTCCTCCATCAGTCACATCTGATATCTCTTCTGAAGATTCATCCAGTTATAAATAAGTGAGATGTTCTTCTATGAGAGGGTTTCCATCAAGTACAACACATGCATCATAATGCCAACAATCTCCCCCTTTGGACTTGATGGCAACAACACCAAATCACTCTCCCCCTTTGAAATCAAGGGCAAAGGGCGAACCAAGATATTCTCTTTCCAAGATAAGCATTCCGCTGTTCATACTCCCCCTGAGTACCTGCTGAACTCTCTGAATTCTGTCCATGCTCCCCTTGAGTACATGCTAAAGTCTCTACTCTGCTGAAGTGTGCTGATCATGCTCTCCCTGACTGTAAGCAAGGTCTGCAAAAAGATGTTCTACAAGAAATAACATGACTCTATACATCATTAGTGACCTTCCTAGCACCAAAGACTTATACATACATCCATCTCCCAACCAAGTGGGGATATACCAAAATTTTACACATGATGATACAAGAGTATAACATCATTCATCTCAGGCATAGTGGGGAAACCAACATAGGCCGTTACATGACCTTAATAAAAATACATGACTGAAATATTTCAATATTCATCATATGACCAGATAGAGACACTCAATTACATCATGAGTCATGAGACCAGACATCTAAATAAGACCACGATAGTCATCAGCAGCTATACACAATGTATGATCTGTTCCATAAGCATCTAGACCAGCAATTATATTCTCTTTATGATCTCCCTCTGCATGAGAACTTGAACCAAAAGCTTCTAAGGTAATGCCAACACTGCATCATTAGAAGATTATCTGCTCCCCTGAACCTGTGCCAGATGGTCTCTGTCAGACCCATATCAGACTATCTTCAATCAGAGTCTGCCCCTACTGATATCCTTCAGAACTCCATATATGCGACTATATCTGAATAAACATGTGTATATACGTGGATACTACTCATAGAACTCGCGTACAACCACTTCCAGATCAGAAACCTGTAAATGTCTTGTAGAGTATAATTCATCAATCTATAACACAGTATGTTTGCATCAATTCATCCCTTTGAACAGAATTCAGAGTCATTCACATTATATCATGTGTGAAACCACCATAGCCATTTCATCGACATCAAGATCTACATGATCCAAGTATCATTACTTGGGAACATCTGCATCAATCATCAAATGTAAGAATCAACCTATCATCATATAGGTAAGAACTCATCATCATCATGTCACCAACAATGCAACTTTGAATAATTATCCATGTATCTAGCACTATGTATCTTGAGCTCAAGATCATTTTTCAAGGCTTCTTTATATCATCAACATCAACATTCCTCATCCACATGAGCACCAAGAACTATAGGAATCCTGCATCATAACTGTAATATATGATCTTTATGCATATGACGACAACAACATATGAGTGACTCATCATCAAGTAAAGAAGATGTGAATTCAAGCTTTGTACTTCTCCTTATCCTTATGAAGATCACCATGTAAGCATCATATATGCACCATCTAAGAATCAATCCACAAATATGATCTGAACATCAACTATGTAACCCCAAGAATCATATGAGATTTTATCATGGACAACTCATAACCACATCATAGCAAGATATATCATTTAGCCATATAAGCATCATTACCAAGGACTATTAACCATAATGCCAACAATGAATTATTAAAGGCATATGCTCCCCCTCAACCTGTGCCATCTGTTAGATCTGATCATGCATATATCAGCAATAAGCATCAAGACATCATCATCATCAAGTTAGGATCAAAACACTTCTAAACATCTTACAAGTATCAAAAACATTTTCACACATCCTTAGCAGACTATGACTATTAACCAATAGAGAAAATAATGGACTGAATCATATCAGATCCTTTTTCTGAGCCTGTCCCCACTGCTTTTCCTCAGACTAACATATACGCGACTTTGCCGTGTCTAACTCGCATATATACGCAACTTCCCTTTATGGAACTTGCGTATGAGATTCAGGATACTGAAGTTTTATACTTTCAGCTCCCTCTGAGTCTCTTATGTCTGTGTTGTGTTGTATCTGAGTACATTGTGTTGTGCCACATCTTTCTGACTGTACTTCCTTCTTCTTCCATATCTTCAAGTCTGATGATGTTTTCTCCTTTTGGTGTGATGTCCGTCCTTTATTCCTACATTCCTTTGCTATATGCCCAAGCTTGTTACATGCATAACATCTTACATGTTTCATATTCCTCCTGTAGCAATCAGCAGCTTTGTGACCAAACATATTGCAAGAAAAACAATATCCATTAAAGTACCTGGAATGTGATCATCTTTTTATGTGATTATCTTGAACCATTCTTCTTCTACATCTAGCTGCAACATGTCCAAGATTATGACATTCATAACTTTCAATGTTATTCATCTGAGTAAATGGCCGACTATTACTTCCATGGATAGGAGTAAAAGATTTTCTTTGAAGAATCTCTTTCCTTGATTGTTGACCTCTCATCTCTCTTATCTCCTTGTTGATCATTTTAGATTTCTCTTTAGAGTTCCTTGCCTCACCTTGTGAACTAGATTCACCTTCAACATATTCATGAAAACTAATACCAGTCTTGATAGCAGGAGACCTTTGACTACTAAGAATATCATCCAAGGCTTTAGTACTATCTTGAAATCGTAATAGTTTATCCTTTTCTTCTAATTTACCGCTCAAGATATTTACCTCAACTTGAAGTTGTTCTTCCTTTTCCAGACATTGTTTCTTCATGTTTTCTTCAGCATTTCTTTCCTCTTCCATTTGTTGCCTTAGTTTGATAATCTCCTTTCTTGTTCTTCATTCACATCGCGCTGCATTTGACGAATTCTGAAGGCACATTCTAGCTGAGATTTTAAGCTGATAACTTCGTTTTCCTGTTTTTCAATAGCTTGGAGTAGATCTTTATTCTGCTTCTTTGTTTCTTCAAGTTATTCCTTTAGTGAGAGGGTCGTAGCTTCAAGACTTTCATAATAAATGGATCGATCTCTGAGCTCCATGATTGTTGTGTTCTTTTCAATGACTTCATTTCTTAGGGATGTTACTTCATCCTGCAACTTTTGATATTTGTCCTTGAATAACTCTAGTTGAGTCTTTAGTCTAGTAGCAGCTTCTTTGAAGGCACCATCCTTTATTTCAAAAGTTCTTCTTGAGTTCTAATTTTGTTTGTTAGACTTTTAACTTCTGCCTCTATTTGATATCTTTCTTGTTCACCCATAAGAGCAAATTAAGTTGTTTCGCTATCACTTTCATCTTTTCCAAATGGATAGATAGCTGGAACATCAGAGGATAGTAAATTCATACCTGATAGTTCATCTTCATTCTGAAATGATTCTGAATCTGAAGAGCTTCTTATGCCTAATCCCCAATCGATTCTCCCACTGTCATAGTTCTTCTGAGATGTCTTCTTCCGCTTATGTGCTTTCTTCTTAAGCTTCTTTCCCATTGTTCCACGGATCTCCTTTAAGTGATCAAGCCTCTACCAAAGGACCTGCTTTGATACCAATTGTTGGAAATAATACTGATAGGGGGGGTGAATCAGTATTATCTAATCAATTGAACTTTTTCATTTTCATACTTCAGAATCATATCTGTTACTTCAGTTAAGTATACCCGCGTATATACGCGACTATGTCTATTGCAACTAGCGTATAACCATTAAAATCATGATTCAGTTATGTGATCTTCAATGGATGCATCAGAACATTATTAGCCATATTAACAGTTAATAGTAGCAGTAAAACAGATAGATCAACACACATAAGCAACACACATGAACACCATGATATAAGGTGGAAACTCAATGTGGGTGAAAACCACCTGCTGCAATTCGTTTCTATCTTCCTTTATTAAGAAACTTCTTTTACAATGTACTAGTGCAGTCCTTTACCAGCACGCAGGCTACCACCTGCAGAAGGCTACAACCTTCTCTCGTTCTCCTGACTCTCCTGGAAGGGAGCTCCAACCCCCCTTGCTCTTGTACTAGCTAAGATACTAGTACGTAGGCACCGGCCTACAATCTTCTCTCCTCCGGGTACCATGTTTCATACATTTTCAGACTGGATACTCCTGAAGCACAACACTATAATCTGAAGGCCACATTTCATCAAATTTTCATACTGGACCCATAAATATCATTGAAGCACAAAACAATCAATACTAGCATCATCAATCTCTGGATCACTGAAACCCTGTCAACAACACATTCACCAGAACACAGAGCAGAACTCTGCAATAACATTCAGAACCAACTGTACCATCAAAATCATGCACTAGACTACAGAGGCTACTTGGAAATGTCGAACCTGCGTGTATACACAACTTCATCAAGATGAACCAGCGTATATGTCATTAATCACTTATTCGTAACTTTGTTGCACTTCCTGACTTCAGACATAACCAGATCATGACATATACAAGGATAATATATGTGTTAGCACCCAGATCTAGTCCATCAGATCTCATAAATATGAGTCATTATGATCCTGATCCAATATTAGTTCTCATCCATCAATACTGAAGCTAAACACAATCAGCCAAACAAGATATGCAGAATACTGACACCTTTAAACTATCATCAGAACCCTTCAACAACCAGAACCACCTGTAACTTCAAATATCATAGCTCAAAAGGTATACTCTACTACACTGAACTCAACCTGCATACATACGCGCTTACACCAAAGCCAGCCCGCGTATAGATCTATAAATATTCAATCATGACTTGCAGCAATTTCAAACTTAAGTTATACCTAGTTCAGATTATTACAAGCATCAGTATACAGATCTAGAATAAACATAATCAATCATATAGAGATAGTTCATATCAAACCATTAGATCCCGATCTATCCTTAGATCTTGTTCTCCATCCACTAGTGAGATCCCTCCTTAGCTCAAATTAAGCAATGCATCATCAACCCATAACCTGCATACTGGATCTCATACTTCTTCAGATATTCAAGACTTTTTTGATACATTTGCCTAATGATCTTCCTCTCCTTTTATAGTCTTAGGCCTTGCTCAATACCACGGACCAAAACCATAATAAAACAATACCATCGACCCAATACTTGGGATCAACACTTATGGGTGCAATACCACGGACCAAAACCATAGGTCTAAATACCACGGACCCAAAAATAAGCTTTCCGACATGTACGCGCTTTTCCGTGCATGAAACTGTGTGTATACCCTACTTGGTATATAGCGAACCTGCGTATACGCGACTTGGTATATAGTGAACCTGCGTGTATACCCTACTTGGTATATAGCAAACCTGTGTATACACGACTTGGTATATAGTGAACCTGCGTGTATACCGTACTTGGTATATAGTGAACCTACGTATATAATCTTCTTTCTTCATTTTTTGTAGTCTGTCAATTCTTTGTTACTAACCTGCTGCACTATAATCTTTCATTTTTCCATCAAGGACAACACTTGTCTCATAATGCCAACAAAAACATCCCATCACTATGACGTCAGCCATGCAATAAATGCCAAAAAACTCTGCCAAACCAAAATTTCACTAAAAACACAAGAAAAGGTCATTTTCGTCATTTTTCTCTGCGAGCAATCTTCCATGCAAATTACGTCCAGTTGATTGCGTGAGCGTACAGTCTGCCACCCTGCCAGAGAAACCACAGCGACGTGCTCTTCCGTCAGTCATTTCAACTTGCAATTGCACAATTTGTCTCCTAAAGCCCGATTAATTCATCAACAAGTGCTTCAGGTGAAAAAGCACTTCCCTCAAGCCAAAGTCTCTATGATAATTTGGAGAACCTATTTTATATTGAACATGAAGTAAAACATCTATTTCAGCTCCAGCCTAATTTTGTTAGATATACAGAAGCTGATGAAACACTGAGGAAGCTTCAGAGGCATAAATTGCCAGATCAACAGTGGTGGGAAGATATGTTGGAGATCCTGTAATTCCTCTTGGAGAAGACGTACATTTTGGTCTATTTTTCCGCGATAAGATAAACAGAGTTTAACAAGGATCAAGAGGATCAAAGTATATTGAAACAGGACTAAAAACTTCTAACAGAGCAGCCAGCACAGAATATCAGAGGAAGACAGCTGCAAACCGACTCGCAGCACCTACCTCCGGTACATTCAATAAAGAGGGAGCAGCCAGCATATCGTCAATTTATTGTTTCCCTGTTTCCGAGACTGTTTGTCTTTATCTTTTGTAAAAGAAGCATTAATCATCACTAGATATTATCTCTTTCAGATATTTTTTAAGATATTTTTGTATTTTGTATAAATACTCCCCCAAACGAAGGACTTGGGGTTGGTGAGTTGGGAAGTATTCTTAGACTTTGTTGTAATATAGAAATTTTGGAATAAAAAGGTTGTTGAAAAAATTTTTGTCTGGCCTACTAGATGAGGAATTGATGCTAAGGAACATGTTACAAAATTCTTGAATCAGCTTATGGATCAATAAGTCCTTTCTAACTTGTGTTTTACAGTTTCTTCATTTTCTATATCATCTATGTTCATGATCTAAATAATAAATAGAAAGAATAATTCAGAATTTGCTTGATTGCACTCTGTCTTTAGTCTTTATTATTCTCTGTGTTTTCTTCAGAATTAGTATAAACAGTGAATTCTTAATTGCTCATGTTTCCCCTGATTCTTTCATTTTGAATATTTTCTAAGGAATTCTTAGTTGCTCCTTAACAGTAGTCATCCAATTTCCCTCTGTCAAATATGATGAAGGATTCTTAACTGCCCTTCACCCACTTGACCCCATTCCATCTGATTTCAACCTTTACATTGTTCCATATCTGATTACCTTGCTCTGTGATACCCTCCTCTGTTAAGAAACCAAATCCAGTAAGCTATCCTTCTTTGACTCCATCATGCCCAATGGACTGAAACTCTTCAGTTTTACCTCACTTTTCTATTGAATCTCCGTCTCTCCAACCAAACTCAAAACGAAACCCTTGCACTTCATAGCTAGCCTAAAATACCTCAAAGCAAAGCTAAATCATAAAGAGAGAGCCCTCTCTGGATGCAAATTGGCTAGAATTTGTATCTAAAAAATTGGTCTGTGGTTACCTGGGTCGTATTCCCTTTCTTACAACTTTAGGGAACAACCTGAGTGGTAACATCATTGGTGACTCCACTGGGGACACTGAATAGATCGTATGTTACTACTATTTATTTCATAAGCTATAGATGGAGCCTGAAGTTGGCCAGGTAGCCTTTGAAACTGCTTTTGCTTTTCAATTGCAGGAGTAGATAAATGCTGCTTCAGTCTAGTTTATGCTTTGAACAGTTGTTTTAAATACTCGATCAGTTCCTCTTTTCAAGAAGTCTCTAGGAAAAATTCAAAACTCTTACATCTAAAATTTCCTAGAAGATGTTGTTAAAGTTGTAATGTTAAAAGATTTCAAGAAAAACCAAAAGCATACTCAGAAGTTGGCTCCAAAGAAAAACATCTGTTACACCAGATCAAATCCAGATCCTAAACCCCCACCTATCTTTGAAAATCCTAATATGATTCCTAAAATCCTTAGAAACCAGGAGAGCCAAGAACATTCTGCTAGTTCACCCCATGACAAACATTAGCAGAACCCTATCCAATCTGAGCTTACTTCTAGAAAATCACAAATCCATTCTATCATTTCTGCAGCCTCGTCAAGCTTACCATCAGTACCCCAAACCCTCCTTTCCACTCCTCCATCCACAGCTTACATTTCCACTGTTATCCCTGCTCTTCCAGCTATCACTCTTACCTCTGAAAACATGGCAAACCGTTATGCTCCCGTACAATTACCTGCAAATCCAGGGGCTATGCCTCAGGACTATCAAAGAAAAATCACCTATTTTGATGGTACTAGCACTTACACAGCTCAGCAACATACTAAGAAGATGAGACACTATTTTGAAAACTATGAGATTGATGATGATGATGTCAGAATGGAAGTCTTGGTTCAAAGTTTAACTAGAGATGTAAGAACCTGGTTTAGAGCACTTCCTACAAACACTATCAATGACCCAGAAGCCCTTTATCAGACCTTCTTGAACAGATGGGAAAAGAAGAAAGATCCTCTCCACATTTTATCAGAATATGAAAACTTAAAAAGAGGTTCACAAGAAACTGTTCAAGATTACTGTACCCGATTTAATAATGTATACAATGCCATTCCTCAGAATCTCAGACCTCCTCTAGATTTGGCCTTAATCAAATTCCCTGATGCATTTGACTCTGATATGGCATACCAACTTAGGGAAAGAGATCCTCGAAGCTTAGAATACATGCAGAGTATAGCTGTCAGCGTTGAGGCCAACCTGATTTCTAAACGAGCTCGAGTTAGAGCTGAAAGAAGGACACCTTTCAAAGAAGAACCTTCTGAAGTTGAACAAAAATTGGATGCTATTATCAAAGGAATGGATAGACTTGGTGATAGAGTAGAGACAATTGAGAGGAAATCCCCTTGGGATGGTCAACCGAGCAATACTGGGAGAAATCCAAACTTCAGAAAAACCAAAACCCTAATACTGGAAAGGTTGGGCCTGACCAAAACATTAGGCCCCCATTCCAGGAAAATTATGTTGAAGCTTCAACTTCTAGTGAACCAACAGAAGATACTCAAATTAACTTAATGGGTCTCAATAGTGAACAACAAATTTTCTTAACCCAAGAAGACCAAGAGGCTCACACTCTTAATCAATTCCAAATTCAATCAGGTGAATCATTTGATTTTAGGGAGGGATATGATACAACCATCTATGAAGTTCACAAGCAATATAATCTGAGGAGCAGAAGGATAGATGTCCCTGAAACCAATAAACAGAAAGATACCAGGCAACCTAACAAACCTAAGGTCAAGAACCCCCCTGTACAAACCCTTCCTAGAACATAATCCTTACCTAAATAATCCAACAGTTGAAGATATATCAGACAATCAACAACCTTCCACTTCTATTCCTTCCAAAGAAAGATGGAAGAACCTCCTGAAATTGAGTTAGAAGCAACTTTAGCCCATAACAACACTCCTGTAAAAGAAAAAGAAACAGAAAATACAACAGAAAAAGAAAATCTCACTGCCCGAAATGAAAAAATTAAAATAGAAAAACCTTTCAATCTCGAGATTGAAATAGGCAAATTAAAGATAGCAATTCCATTGTCAGAATTGGCCAAGCATGATGTCTACAGAAATCAAATCAGCAAATCACTTCAAATTTCAGAAAACAAAGATGCAGTAAATGTCCTTGATGACCAACCAGAATTAATTTTGGCCCTAAGGTAAATGGTAAATCAGTAGAGGAAGGGGTTCCTCCTTTCTATGTAAGTCTGAACATTCATGATAAGATACTTCATAATGCAATGTTTGATTTTGGTGCTTCTCATAACTTAATGCCTAAATCTGTAATGGAGAAGTTGGACCTAGATATTACCAGGCCATACAAAGACTTATTCTCTTTTGATTCAAGCCAGGTCAGATGTCTAGGATTGATCAAAGATTTATGTGTATCATTAGTTCAATACCCTGCCAAGACAATTTTAATGGATGTAGTGGTAGCTGACATACCACCAAAATATGGCATGTTGCTGTCTAGATCTTGGAGTGCAAAGCTCCAAGGATTCTTACAGCTGGACATTTCCTATGCTACCATTTCAGTATTTGGTCAACCAAAGAGACTATATCGAGAAAGTATGATGAAATACGTAGTAAGTAGTCAAGAGAAACCCCAGAATTTTCCCATCTACTCCATGCATTCTGACATGGACTCCTTCATCCTATACAATGTTAAAATTTATCCCCCAACTGATGTCAAGGCTTTAGCATTAGAACAAGAAAAAATCATAAATGAAAAATCTAGTGTTCAAACTCAAGAAGTTTCTGAAATAATTGATATACCAGACACCCAAGAGAAACAAGATGAAACTCAAAAGCCAGATTTGCCTAGTAAACAAATTTCCAAGACTCCTAATACTAACTATCAACATGAGACCCTTTGGTACTTAGAATTTGATGGTCTATCAATAAACTAGGAGCAGGAGCAGGAATTTGGGTAAACAATCTAGAAAATGATCATGCTGAAGGGCATGCTTACAGACTGAATTTTAGATGTACCAATAATATGGCTGAATATGAAGCCCCCTTGCTAGGACTCAAAATGATTAAAATTTTAGGGGCAATTAGGGTATCAGTGTTGGGAGACTCTGATTTAGTTATTCAACAGATAAATGGAAACTTCCTCACAAACGATCCCATATTAAAATCTTACAGAGGGGCAGCAATCGAAATACTCAATACATTTCTGGAAACACAGCTTGCCAAAATGCCCAGGAAACATAATTTGCATGCTCACAGTTTGGCAACATTCGCCAGCACTTGTAAATTGCCATTTGAACCCAATCATCAGTTTACAGCTGAGATTAGACACAGGCCAGCCATACCAGACAATGTAAAAAACTGGCAAGTGTTTGATAATGATATTTAGATTAACAATTTCTTGACCTTAAAAGAAGAGTTTTCTAACACTTGTATAGACACGGACACGGTTTGTGAAGTTGATCAGATAGATAAAATTAAAATAGACTTTTCAGCAGAAACTGAAACACAAATACTTCACCCAACGAAATTTAACAAGGAAAAGTTGCAAGATCTTAAAGAAATAGACATTGATGAGATTATTGAGGGGGAACCTGAAGTTATTGATTTAAAGGACAATTATTTTCCCACTAGATTAACTCCTCTGGAAGACTTCTTTGATTCTAATGATATCCCAACGAAACCAAAAATGCAGCCCCTAAACGCAGACATTGAGGACTGTAACATAGGAACTAAAGAAAATCCTAAAATGATAAAACTATCCAAAACTCTGCCTCCTGACCAAAAGCTTAAATATGTTGAATTGTTCAAGGAATTCCAGGATGTTTTTGCATGGAGCTATGAAGATCTGAAATCTTATGACACCTCTGTGATTCAACATACAATACCCCTCAAAGAAAATCAAAAACCATTCAAGCAAAAACTCAGAAGGGTCAACCCTGTACTACTCCCTCAATTGAAAAAGACGTCAAAAGAATGTACGAAGCAGGGATAATTGTGATGAGCCCCCAAATTGGGTAACCTATTGGGATCATTTTGCCTAATTTTCCTTGTTCAATCCTCCATTTTTCATAGATTATGCATGTTTTTCTAGTATGTTTATGGTATTTCAACGAATAAGGGTGGTCACTCTACCTAGGAGACTAATACGTGGTTATTTGAGGATTTTTGGACAAATTTTGGAGCAAAACCAAGCAATCATGGGTCAGCTGACAGCCAAGCTTGAGGTGAGGATTCGTAGGGAGGTTGTCTCTTGCATTAAATGGCCTTCCTCGAAATCTCCACCCTCAACACCGAGCTCCACAGGCCACCAAAACGAGTTTTAAAGGCAACCAAGTAGTTTTTGGAGGAGTGACTGTTCACTAGCAGTTGGGACAGCCGAGTCCCTTGAATCTAGGAGGGATACTAGCCCCCTCGTATTGTACAAATAGGAAGGCCTCAGCCTTCATAGTTTACTTTGGAAACTATTGTTATTTTTGCACTATAGTGCTGTCATTTTGCTCAGCCTGTTTTATTGTAGCTACTGTTGTACAACTTTCATATGATGGTTATTTTTTAATAATGAGAAGCATCTTTACTTGGCATCAGATCCGAGTTCTTTATAGGAGCCTACAGCTCTTGGGGTTGGGCCCAACCCGAGTGCTAAGGCCTCCTCTATGTATTGTTATTTGTTCTTTATGCATTTGCAAAAACATTTCTGTTAAGTAGGTTAAAGTTTGCTGATTAACTAGGTCACTGTTAATGGTCAGATAGACTTTTGAATGCTTAGATTTTGTTGATAGGTTGTTAACAGGAAAAAGATTCAAGAAAAGGGCCATCAAACATCTCTGGTTTCACCTCTCCTCCAGTAGGATCTGGAGTTGGGATCAGGATAACTTTGTTGCCCACAAAAACACTGATTTTGCTTTGCCATGCAATCACTAGTGTTTGAATTCCATGTGTAGAAGTTGGTTACAAGTTCATACTTTCGTTTTCTTATTTGGATGAGTTAAAATACATGGTTTCATTGCAGGTCACACTTCTGTTCATTCTCTTTACTGGCAGCTAGCAGATTAGGTCATCATAATTAGGTTTTTGAATTTACAAGTCTTCGTTGGTTCAGTTGGAAAAACGCCTTGCAGAGCACCTGTACCACTCCTTCACCTGTTTATTCCCCATCAGCACCATCCACTCCACCCTCTACTTAGAATCCTTGCCTCCTGGTCGCCATTTGCTCCCATAACCCTAGTTTTGTGTGTAACATTGCTTTAGTCTTCTTTGAACCAAATCCGCCCATCTACACCTATCCACAACTCCATCCACCGATTCCTAGACCATCTCCAGCCCTTACCCTACCTCCACACTCACTCCTTCACCTATCCCTCTCCATTCATCCACCAAAAGCCTCATTTCTGAACATCCTGTAGAAAGTTACAGACATACTGTAGAAAATCGCAAACATCATGTAGAACCCCTGCAGACTTCCTGTAGAGGCTCAAGAATGAGGTTTCTTGATAGCCAAACTTGGTGAAACTCTATGGAAGGGTGTTAGGGACCCCTTAGGCCCTCTCTGAACCTTCTTGACCTCCTCCAAGCATTTCCTCTCGCCCATCAACCTCTGCACAGCCCAAAACCAGTCAAAAGCACATGCATGATAATTCTAACAACTTATTCAAAAATACAAAAAGATGGTTCTTTCATATTTGACTATAAAAGTAGCTTAGACACATGCATTTCATCTTTTTAGAAGTCAATGGCATCCTTCCCAGTAGTTTGCATCCTCTTTCTTGCATTAGTAGAGCTAGCTGGTAAAATTAGGGTTTGCTAGGGTTTACATTTCCTTTCAGCTTTCCAGTTTCTTTCTGCAAGTAGATTAGCCTTATTTGAGTTAGCTTTCATCCATCAATTAAAAAGCTTCTTCTAAAATCTCATAGAAGTTGGCTTAAGCTCCTAGCGGACTTGTGCCAGCTGACCAAGTGACAGCTGCGGCAAGAGCTAGTACTTGTGCATACAGCACCATCGCTTCCAAGTTTGTTACGAACTATCGGGTTGATAAAATTAAAGAAGGGAGTCCCAGGAGTTGCAGCATTATCGCTGCAATACTGGGGCTCACCAAATTGCACCTATCAGGTTTTCAGAATGGGTGTCCAACTTAGTTCCCACTAGGAAGAAAACAGGAGAAATCAGATTGTGTGCTGATTTAAGGAACGTAAATAAGGTTTCTTTAAAAAGACCACTACCCCTTACCTAAGATGGACCACATTTTACAAATGGTAGTAGGTGCCTCTAGAATTTCACTGCTGGATGGGTTTTCAAGCTTCAATCAGATTCTGGTTCATCCTGATGACCAGGAAAAGACTGTTTTTACAACACCATGGGGAACTTTCAAATATGTGAAAATGCCATTTGGACTAAAGAATGCAGGGGCAACCTCCAACGAGTAATGTACATAGCTTTTGCAAAAGAAATTCATGATTTTCTAGTCATATATTTGGATGATCTTACTGCGTTTTCCAAATCAGATCAGCAGCATTTAGATCATCTAAGACAAGTGTTTTTAACATGCAGAAAGTATGGTTTATCACTAAATCTAAAGAATTCATTGTTTGGTCTGGAGGAAGGTAGACTTTTTCGATACATTTGCCTAATGATCTTCCTCTCCTTTTATAGTCTTAGGCCTTGCTCAATACCACGGACCAAAACCATAATAAAACAATACCATCGACCCAATACTTGGGATCAACACTTATGGGTGCAATACCACGGACCAAAACCATAGGTCTAAATACCACAGACCCAAAAATAAGCTTTCCGACATGTACGCGCTTTTCCATGCATAAAATTGCGTGTATACCCTACTTGGTATATAGCAAACCTGCGTATACGCGACTTGGTATATAGTGAACCTACGTGTATACCCTACTTGGTATATAGCGAACCTGCGTATACGCGACTTGGTATATAGTGAACCTGCGTGTATACCCTACTTGGTATATAGTGAACCTGCGTATATACTCTTCTTTCTTCATTCTTTGTAGTCTGATCATCAATCCTTTGCTACTGACCTGCTGCACTATAATCTATCATTTTTCCATCAAGGACAACACTTGTCTCATAATGCCAACAATCTCCCCCTTTGGACTTCATGGCAAAGCTAACTTGTCACACTTAGAACTATCATCTGATTCCTTTAAGCTGTCCTCCATCAGTCACATCTGATATCTCTTCTGAAGATTCATCCAGTTATAAATAAGTGAGATGTTCTTCTATGAGAGGGTTGCCATCAAGTACAACACATGCATCATAATGCCAACAATCTCCCCCTTTGGACTTGATGGAAACAACACCAAATCACTCTCCCCCTTTGACATCAAGGGCAAAGGGCGAACCAAGATATTCTCTTTCCAAGATAAGCATTCCGCTGTTCATACTCCCCCTGAGTACCTGCTGAACTCTCTGAATTCTGTCCATGCTCCCCTTGAGTACATGCTGAAGTCTCTACTCTACTGAAGTGTGCTGATCATGCTCTCCCTGACTGTAAGCAAGGTCTGCAAAAAGATGTTCTACAAGAAAGAACATGACTCTATACATCATTAGTGACCTTCCTAGCACCAAAGACTTATACATACATCCATCTCCCAACCAAGTGGGGATATACCAAAATTTTACACATGATAATACAAGAGTATAACATCATTCATCCCAGGCATAGTGGGGAAACCAACATAGGCCGTTACATGACCTTGATAAAAATACATGACTGAAATATTTCAATATTCATCATATGACCAGATAGAGACACTCAATTACATCATGAGTCATGAGACCAGACATCTAAATAAGACCACGATAGTCATCAGCAGCTATACACAATGTATGATCTGTTCCATAAGCATCTAGACCAGCAATTATATTCTCTTTCTGTTCTCCCTCTGCATGAGAACTTGAACCAAAAGCTTCTAAGGTAATGCCAACACTGCATCATTAGAAGATTATCTGCTCCCCTGAACCTGTGCCAGATGGTCTCTATCAAACCCATATCAGACTATCTTCAATCAGAGTCTGCCCCTACTGATATCCTTCAAAACTCCATATATGCGACTATATATGAATAAACAGGCGTATATACGTGGATACTACTCATAGAACTCGCGTACAACCACTTCCAGATCAGCAACCTGTAAATGTCTTGTAGAGTATAATTCAACAATCTATAACACAGTATGTCTGCATCAATTCATCCCTTTGAACAGAATTCTGATTCATTCACATTATATCATGTGTAAAACCACCATAGCCATTTCATCGACATTAAGATCTACATGATCCAAGTATCATTACTTGGGAACATCTGCATCAATCATCAAATGTAAGAATCAACCTATCATCATATAGGTAAGAACTCATCATCATCATGTCACCAACAATGCAACTTTGAATAATTATCCATGTATCTAGCACTATGTATCTTGAGCTCAAGATCATTTGTCAAGGCTTCTTTATATCATCAACATCAACATTCCTCATCCACATGAGCACCAAGAACTATAGGAATCCTGCATCATAACTGTAATATATGATCTTTATGCATATGACGACAACAGCATATGAGTGACTCATCATCAAGTAAAGAAGATGTGAATTCAAGCTTTGTACTTCTCCTTATCCTTATGAAGATCACCATGTAAGCATCATATATGCACCATCTAAGAATCAATCCACAAATATGATCTGAACATCAACTATGTAACCCCAAGAATCATATGAGATTTTATCATGGACAACTCATAACCACATCATAGCAAGATATATCATTTAGCCATATAAGCATCATTACCAAGGACTATTAATCATAATGCCAACAATGAATTGTTAAAGGCATATGCTCCCCCTCAACCTGTGCCATCTGTTAGATCTGATCATGCATATATCAGCAATAAGCATCAAGACATCATCATCATCAAGTTAGGATCAAAACACTTCTAAACATCTTACAAGTATCAAAAACATTTTCACACATCCTCAGCAGACTGTGACTATTAACCAATAGAGAAAATAATGGGTTGAATCATATCAAATCCTTTTTCTGAGCCTGTCCCCACTGCTTTTCCTCAGACTAACATATACGCGACTTTGCAGTGTCTAACTTGCGTATATACACAACTTCCCTTTATGGAACTTGCATATGAGATTCAGGATACTGAAGTTTTATACTTTCAACTCCCTCTGAGTCTCTTATGTCTGTGCTGTGTTGTATCTGAGTACATTGTGTTGTGCCACATCTTTCTGACTGTACTTCCTTCTTCTTCCATATCTTCAAGTGTGATTATGTTTTCTCCTTTTGGTGTGATGTCCATCCTTTGTTCCTACATTCCTTTGCTATATGTCCAAGCTTGTTACATGCATAACATCTTACATGTTTCATATTCCTCCTGTAGCAATCAGCAGCTTTGTGACCAAACATATTGCAAGAAAAACAATATCCATTAAAGTACCTGGAATGTGATGATCTTTTTATGTGATGATCTTGAACCATTCTTCTTCTACATCTAGCTGCAACATGTCCAAGATTATGACATTCATAACATTCAATGTTATTCATCTGAGTAAATGGCCGACTATTACTTCCATGGATAGGAGTAAAAGATTTTCTTTTAAGAATCTCTTTCCTTGATTGTTGACCTCTCATCTCTCTTATCTCGTTATTGATCATTTTAAATTTCTCTTTAGAGTTCCTTGCCTCAACTTGTGAACTAGATTCACCTTCAACATATTCATGAAAACCAAGACCAGTCTTGATAGCAACAGACCTTTGACTACTAAGAATATCATCCAAGGCTTTAGTACTATCTTGAAATCGTAATAGTTTATCCTTTTCTTCTAATTTACCTCTCAAGATATTTACATCAACTTGAAGTTGTTCTTCCTTTTCCAGACATTGTTTCTTCATGTTTTCTTCAGCATTTCTTTCCTCTTCCATTTGTTGCCTTAGTTTGATAATCTCCTTTCTTGTTCTTCATTCACATCGTGCTGCATTTGACGAATTCTGAAGGCACATTCTAGCCGAGATTTTAAGTTGATAACTTTGTTTTCCTGTTTTTCAATAGCTTGGAGTAGATCTTTATTCTGCTTCTTTGTTTCTTCAAGTTCTTCCTTTAGCGAGAGGGTCGTAGCTTCAAGACTTTCATAATAAATGGATCGATCTCTGAGCTCCATGATTGTTGTGTTCCTTTCAATGACTTCATTTATTAGGGATGTTACTTCATCCTGCAACTTTTGATATTTGTCCTTGAATAACGCTAGTTGAGTCTTTAGTCTAGTAGCAGCTTCTTTGAAGGCACCATCCTTTATTTCAAAAGTTCTTCTTGAGTTCTAATTTTGTTTGTTAGACTTTTAACTTCTGCCTCTATTTGATATCTTTCTTGTTCACCCATAAGAGAAAATTAAGTTGTTTCGCTATCACTTTCATCTTTTCCAAATGGATAGATAGCTTGAACATCAGACAATAGCAAATTCATACCTAATAGTTCATATTCATTCTGAAATGATTCTGAATCTAATTCTGAATCTGAAGAGCTTCTTATGCCTAATCCCCAATCGATTCTCCCACTGTCATAGTTCTTCTGAGATGTCTTCTTCTGCTTATGTGCTTTCTTCTTAAGCTTCTTTCCCATTGTTCCACAGATCTCCTTTAAGCGATCAAGCCTCTACCAAAGGACCTGCTCTGATACCAATTGTTGGAAATAATACTGATAGGGGGGTGAATCAGTATTATCTAATCAATTGAACTTTTTCATTTTCATACTTCAGAATCATATACGTTACTTTAGTTAAGTATACCCATGTATATACGCCACTGTGTCTATTGCAACTAGCGTATAACCATTAAAATCATGATTCATCTATGTGATCTTCAATGGATGCATCAGAAAATTATTAGCCATATTAACAGTTAATAGTAGCAGTAAAACAGATAGATCAACACACATAAGCAACACACATGAACACCATGATATAAGGTGGAAACCCAATGTGGGTGAAAACCACCTGCTGCAATTCGTTTCTATCTTCCTTTATTAAGAAACTTCTTTTACAATGTACTAGTGCAGTCCTTTACCAGCATGCAGGCTACAACTTGCAGAAGGCTACAACCTTCTCTCGTTCTCCAGACTCTCCTGGAAGGGAGCTCCAACCCCCCTTGCTCTTGTACTAGCTAAGATACTAGTACACAGGCGCCAGCCTACAATCTTCTCTCCTCCGGGTACCATGTTTCATACATTTTCAGACTGGATACTCTTGAAGCACAACACTATAATCTGAAGGCCACTTTTCATCAAATTTTCATACTGGACCCATAAATATCATTGAAGCACAAAACAATCAATACTAGCATCATCAATCTCTGGATCACTGAAACACTGAAACCCTGTCAACAACACATTCACCAGAACACAGAGCAGAACTCTGCAATAACAATCAGAACCAACTGTACCATCAAAATCATGCACCAGACTACATACGCTACTTGGAAATGCCGAACCTACGTGTATACGCAACTTCATCAATATGAACCAGCGTATATGTCATTAATCACTTATTTGTAACTTTGTTGCACTTCCTGACTTCAGACATAACCAGATCATGACATATACAAGGATAACATATGTGTTAGCACCCAGATCTAGTCCATCAGATCTCATAAATATGAGTCATTATGATCCTGATCCAATATTAGTTCTCATCCATCAATATTAAAGCTAAACACAATCAGCCAAACAAGATATGCAGAATACTGACACCTTTAAACTATCATCAGAACCCTTCAACAACCAAAACCACCTGTAACTTCAAATATCATAGCTCAAAAGGTATACGCTACTACAATGAACTCAACCTGCGTACATACGCGCTTACACCAAAGCCAACCCGCGTACAGATCTATAAATATTCAATCATGACTTGCAGCGATTTCAAACTTAAGTTATACCTAGTTCATATTATTACAAGCATCAGTATACATATCTAGAATAAACATAATCAATCATATAGAGATAGTTCATATCAAACCATTAGATCCCGATCTATCCTTAGATCTTGTTCTCCATCCACTAGTGAGATCCCTCCTTAGCTCAAATTAAGAAATGCATCATCAACCCATAACCTGCATACTGGATCTCATACTTCTTTAGATATTCAAGACTTTTTTGATACATTTGCCTAATGATCTTCCTCTCCTTTTATAGTCTTAGGCCTTGCTCAATACCATGGACCAAAACCATAATAAAATAATACCATCGACCCAATACTTGGGATCAACACTTATGGGTGCAATACCACGGACCAAAACCATAGGTCTAAATACCACGGACCCCAAAATAAGCTTTTCGACATGTACGCGCTTTTCCGTGCATGAAACTGCGTGTATACCCTACTTGGTTTATAGCGAACCTGCGTATACGCGACTTGGTATATAGTGAACCTGCGTGTATACCCTACTTGGTATATATCGAATCTGTGTATACACGACTTGGTATATAGTGAACCTGCGTGTATACCGTACTTGGTATATAGTGAACCTGCGTATATACTCTTCTTTCTTCATTCTTTGTAGTCTGATCATCAATTCTTTGCTACTGACCTGCTGCACTATAATCTGTCATTTTTCCATCAAGGACAACACTTGTCTCATAATGCCAACAAAAACATCCCATCACTATGACGTCAGCCATGCAATAAATGCCAAAAAACTCCGCCAAACCAAAATTTCACTAAAAACACAAGAAAAGGTCATTTTCGTCATTTTTCTCTGCGAGCAGTCTTCCATGCAAATTACGTCCAGTTGATTGCGTGAGCGTACAGTTTGCCACCCTGCCAGAGAAACCACAAGCGACGTGCTCTTCCGTCAGTCATTTCAACTTGCAATTTCACAATTCGTCTCCTAAAGCCCAGTTAATTCATCAACAAGTGCTTCAGGTGAAAAAGCACTTCCCTCAAGCCAAAGTCTCTATGATAATTTGGAGAACCTATTTTATATTGAACATGAAGTAAAACATCTGTTTCAACTCCAGCCTAATTTTGTTAGATATACAGAAGCTGATGAAACACTGAGGAAGCTTTAGAGGCATAAATTGCCAGATCAACAGTGGTGGGAAGACATGTTGGGGATCCTGTAATTCCTCTTGGAGAAGTCGTACATTTTGGTCTATTTTTCCGCGATAAGATAAACAGAGTTTAACAAGGATCAAGAGGATCAAAGTATATTGAAACAGGACTGAAAACATCTGACAGAGCAGCCAGCACAGAATATCAGAGGAAGACAGCTACAAACCGACTCGCAGCACCTACCTCGGTACATTCAATAAAGAGGGAGTAGCCAGCATATCGTCAATTTATTGTTTCCCTGTTTCCGAGACTGTTTGTCTCTATATTTTGTAAAAGAAGCATTAATCATCACTAGATATTATCTCTTTCAGATATTTTGTAAGATATTTTTATATTTTGTATAAATACTCCCCCAAACGAAGGATTTGGGTTGGTGAGTTGGGAAGTATTCTTAGACTTTGTTGTAATATAGAAATTTTGGAATAAAAAGGCTGTTGAAAACATTTTTGTCTGGCCTACTAGATGAGGAATTGATGCTAAGGAACATGTTACAAAATTCTTGAATCAGCTTATGGATCAATAAGTCCTTTCTAACTTTTGTTTTACAGTTTCTTCATTTTCTATATCATCTATGTTCATGATCTAAATAATAAATAGAAAGAATAATTCAGAATTTGCTTGATTTCACTCTGTCTTTAGTCTTTATTATTCTATGTGTTTTCTTCAGAATTAGTATAAACAGTGAATTCTTAATTGCTCATGTTTCCCCTGATTCTTTCATTTTGAATATTTTCTAAGGAATTCTTAGTTGCTCCTTAACAGTAGTCATCCAATTTCCCTCTGTCAAATATGATGAAGGATTCTTAACTGCCCTTCACCCACTTGACCCCATTCCATCTGATTTCAACCTTTACATTGCTCCATATCTTATTACCTTGCTCTGTGATACCCCCCTCTGTTAAGAAACTGAATCCAGTAAGCTATAATTCTTTGACTCCATCATGCCCAATGGACTGAAACTCTTCAGTTTTACCTCACTTTTCTATTGAATCTCCATCTCTCCAACCAAACTCAAAACGAAACCCTTGCACTTCATAGCTAGCCTAAAATACCTCAAAACAAAGCTAAATCATAAAGAGAGAGCCCTCTCTGGATGAAGATTGGCTAGAATCTGTATCTAAAAAATTTGTCTGTGGTTACCTCGGTCTTATTCCCTTTCTTACAACTTTAGGGAACAACCTGAGTGGTAACATCATTGGCGACTCCACTGGGGACACTGAATAGATCGTCTGTTACTACTGTTTATTTCATAAGCTATAGATGGAGCCTGAAGTTGGCCAAGTAGCCTTTGAAACTGCTTTTTCTTTTCAATTGCAGGAGTAGATAAATGCTACTTCAGTCTAGTTTATCCTTTGAACAGTTGTTTTAAATACTCGATCAGTTCCTCTTTTTCAAGAAGTCTCTAGGAAAAATTCAAAACTCTTACATCTAAAATTTCCTAGAAGATGCTGTTAAAGTTGTATTGTTAAAAGATTTCAAGAAAAACCAAAAGCATACTCAGAAGCTGGCTCCAAAGAAAAAGATCCGTTACAGCAGATCAAATCCGGATCCTAAACCCCCACCTGTCTTTGAAAATCCTAATCATATTCCTAAAATCCTTAGAAGCCAGGAGAGCCAAGAACATTCTGCTAGTTCACCCCGTGACAAACATTAGCAGAACCCTATCCAATCTGAGCTTACTTCTAGAAAAACACAAATCCATTCAGTCGTTTCTATAGCCTCTTCAAGCTTACCATCAGTACCCCAAACCCTCCTTTCCACTCCTCCATCCACAGCTTACATTTCCACTGTTATCCCTGCTCTTCCAGCTGTCACTCTTACCTCTGAAAACATGGCAAACAGTTATGCTCCCCTACAATTACCTGCAAATCCAGGGGCTATGCCTCAGGACTATCAAAGAAAAATCACCTATTTTGATGGTACTGGCACTTACACAACTCAGCAACATACTAAGAAGATGACATACTATTTTGAAAACTATGAGATTGATGATGATGATGTCAAAATGGAAGTCTTGGTTCAAAGTTTAACTAGAGATGTAAGAACCTGGTTTAGAGCACTTCCTACAAACACTATCAATGACCCAGAAGCCCTTTATCAGACCTTCTTGAACAGATGGGAAAAGAAGAAAGATCCTCTCCACATTTTATCAGAATATGAAAACTTAAAAAGAGGTTCACAAGAAACTGTTCAAGATTACTGTACCCCATTTAATAATCTATACAATTCTATTCCTCAGAATCTCAGACCTCCTCCAAATTTGGCCTTAATCAAATTCCCTTATGAATTTGACTCTGATATGGCATACCAACTTAGGGAAAGAGCTCCTCGAAGCTTAGAATACATGCAGAGTATAGCTGTCAGCGTTGAGACCAACCTGATTTCTAAACGAGCTTGAGTTAGAGCTGAAAGAAGGACACCTTTCAAAGAAGAACCTTCTGAATTTGAACAAAAATTGGATGTTATTATCAAAGGAATGGATAGACTTGGTGATAGAGTAGAGACAATTGAGATAATTGATATACCAGACACCCAAGAGAAACAAGATGAAACTCAAAAACCAGATTTGCCTAGTAAACAAATTTCCAAGACTCCTAATACTAACTATCAACATGAGACCCTTTGGTACTTAGAATTTGATGGATCTGTCAATAAACTAGGAGCAGGAGCAGGAATTTGGGTAAACAATCTAGAAAATGATCATGCTGAAGGGCATGCTTACAGACTGAATTTTAGATGTACCAATAATATGGTTGAATATGAAGCCCTCTTCCTAGGACTCAAATTGATTAAAATTTTAGGGGCAATTAGGGTATCAGTGTTGGGAGACTCTGATTTAGTTATTCAACAGATAAAGGGAAACTTCCTCACAAACGATCCCATATTAAAATCTTACAGAGGGGCAGCAATCGAAATACTCAATACATTTCTAGAAACACAGCTTGCCAAAATGCAAAGGAAACATAATTTGCATGCTCACAGTTTGGCAACATTCGCTAGCACTTGTAAACTGCCATTTTAACCCAATCATCAGTTTATAGCTGAGATTAGACACAGGCCAGCCATACCAGACAATGTATAAAACTGGCAAGTGTTTGATAATGATATTCAGATTAACAATTTCTTGACCCTAAAAGAAGGGTTTTCTAACACTTGTATAGACACGGACACGGTTTGTGAAGTTGATCAAATAGATAAAATTAAAATAGACATTTCAGCAGAAACTGCAACACAAATACTTCACCCAACGAAATTTACCAAGGAAAAGTTGCAAGATCTTAAAGAAATAGACATTGATGAGATTATTGAGGGGGAACCTGAAGTTATTGATTTAAAGGACAATTATTTTCCCACTGGATTAACTCCTCTGGAAGACTTCTTTGATTCTAATGATATCCCAAGGAAACCAAAAATGCAGCCCCTAAATGCAGACATTGAGGACTGTAACATAGGAACTAAATAAAATCCTAAAATGACAAAACTATCCAAAACTCTGCCTCCTGACCAAAAGCTTAAATATGTTGAATTTTTCAAGGAATTCCAAGATGTTTTTGCATGGAGCTATGAAGATCTGAAATCTTATGACACCTCTATGATTCAACATACAATACCCCTGAAAGAAAATCAAAATCCATTCAAGCAAAAACTCAGAAGGGTCAACCCTGTACTACTCCCTCAATTCAAAAAGAAGTCAAAAGAATGTACGAAGTAGGGATAATTGTGATGAGCCCCCAAATTGGGTAACCTATTGGGCTCATTTTGCCTAATTTTCCTTGTTAAATCCTCCATTTTTCATAGATTATGCATGTTTTTCTAGTATGTTTATGGTATTTGAACAAATAAGGGTGGTCACTTTACCTAGGAGGCTAATACGTGGTTATTTCAGGATTTTTGGACAAATTTTGGAGCAAAACCAAGCAATCATGGGTCAGCTGACAGCCAATATTGAGGTGAGGATTCGTAGGGAGGTTGTCTCTTGCATTAAATGGCCTTCCTCGAAATCTCCACCCTCAACACCGAGCTCCAAAGGCCACCAAAACGAGTTTTAAAGGCAGCCAAGCAGTTTTTGGAGGAGTGACAGTTCACTAGCAGTTGGGACAGCCGAGTCCCTTGAATCTAGGAGGGCTACTAGTCCCCTCGTATTGTACAAATAGGAAGGCCTCAACCTTCATAGTTTACTTTGGAAACTGTTGTTATTTTTGCACTATAGTGCTGTCATTTTGCTCAGCCTGTTTTATTGTAGCTATTGTTGTACAACTTTCATATGATGGTTATTTTTGAATAATGAGAAGCATCTTTAATTGGCATCAGATCCGAGTTCTTTATAGGAGCCTACAGCTCTTGGGGTTGGGCCCAACCCGAGTGCTAAGGCCTCCTCTATGTATTGTTATTTGTTCTTTATGCATTTGCAAAAACATTTCTGTTAAGTAGGTTAAAGTTTGTTGATTAACTAGGTCACTGTTAATGGTTAGATAGACTTTTGAATGCTTAGATTTTGTTGATAGGTTGTTAACAGGAAAAAGCTTCAAGAAAAGGGCCATCAAACATCTCTGGTTTCACCTCTCCTCCAATAGGATCTGGAGCTGGGATCAAGATAACTTTGTTGCCCACAAAAACACTGATTTTTTTTTGCCATGCAATCGCTAGTGTTTGATTTCCATGTGTAGATGTTGGTTATAAGTTCAGAGTTTCGTTTTCTTATTTCCATGAGTTAAAATACATGGTTTCATTGCAGGGCACACTTCTGTTCATTCTCTTTACTGGCAGCTAGCAGATTAGGTCATCATAATTAGGTTTTTGAATTTACAAGTCTTCGTTGGTTCAGTTGGAAAAACGCCTTGCAGAGCACCTGTACCACTCCTTCACCTGTTTATTCCCCATCAGCACCATCCACTCTACCCTCTACTTAGAATCCTTGCCTCCTGTTCGCCATTTGCTCCCATAACCCTAGTTTTGTGTGTAACATTGCTTTAGTCTTCTTTGAACCAAATCAGACCATCTACACCTATCCACAACTCCATCCACCGATTCCTAGACCATCTCCAGCCCTTACCCTACCTCCACACTCACTCCTTCACCTATCCCTCTCCATTCATCCACCAAAAGCCTCATTTTTGAACATCCTGTAGAAAGTTACAGACATATTGTAGAAAATCGCAAACATCCTGTAGAACCCCTGCAGACTTCCTGTAGAGGCTCAAGAATGAGGTTTCTTGATAGCCAAACTCGGTGAAACTCTATGGAAGGGTGTTAGGGACCCCTTAGGCCCTCTCTGAACCTTATTGACCTCCTTCAAGCATTTCCTCTCGCCCATCCACCTCTGCACAGCCCAAAACCAGTCAAAAGCACATGCATGATAATTCTAACAACTTATTCAAAAATACAAAAAGATGGTTCTTTCAGATTTGACTATAAAAGTAGCTTAGACACATGTATTTCATCTTTTTAGAAGTCAATGGCATCCCTCCCAGTAGCTTGCATCCTCTTTCTTGCATCAGTAGAGCTAGCTGGTAAAATTAGGGTTTGCTAGGGTTTACGTTTCCTTTCAGCTTTCCAGTTTCTTTCTGCAAGTAGATTAGCCTTCTTTGAGTTAGCTTTCATCCATCAATTAAAAAGCTTCTTCTAAAAGCTCATAGAAGTTGGCTTAAGCTCCTAGCGGACTTGTGCCAGCTGACCAAGTGACAGCTGCGGCAAGAGCTAGTACTTGTGCATACAGCACCGTCGCTTCCAAGTTTGTTACGAACTATCGGGTTGATAAAATTAAAGAAGGGAGTCCCAGGAGTTGCAGCATTATCTCTGCAATAATGGGGCTCACCAAATTGCACCTATCAGGTTTTCAGAATGGGTGTCCAACTTAGTTCCCACTAGGAAGAAAACAGGAGAAATCAGATTGTGTGCTGATTTAAGGAACGTAAATAAGGTTTCTTTAAAAAGACCACTACCCCTTACCTAAGATGGACCACATTTTACAAATGGTAGTAGGTGCCTCTAGAATTTCACTGCTAGATGGGTTTTCATGCTTCAATCAGATTCTAGTTCATCCTGATGACCAGGAAAAGACTGCTTTTACAACACCATGGGGAACTTTCAAATATGTGAAAATGCCATTTGGACTAAAGAATGCGGGGAAACCTCCAACGATTAATGGACATAGATTTTGCAAAAGAAATTCATGATTTTCTAGTCATATATTTGGATGATCTTACTACGTTTTCCAAATCAGATCAGCAGCATTTAGATCATCTAAGACGAGTGTTTTTAACATGCAGAAAGTATGGTTTATCACTAAATCCAAAGAAGTCATTGTTCAGTCTGGAGGAAGGTAAACTGTTAGGTCATATAATCTCCAAAGATGGCATCAAAATTGATCCTGGCAGAATAGAAACCATTTTTCAAATACCCCACCCCAAAAATGTCAAAGAACTTCAAGATTTCCTAGGAAAGATTAACTTTTTAAGAAGATTCATACCCAATTTAGCTGAGCTAATCAGATTGTTGAATAATATGCTTAAAAATGATTCCTAGGTTAAGTGGATAGTAGAAGCTAAACAAGCATTTGAAGAAATCAAAATGGCCTTAACCAAAACACCAGTCCTTACAAGCCCAAAATTTGACAGAGATTTCATAATATTTTCATTTGCATCAGAACACACGATTGTTGTTGTTTTACTACAGAAAGATGATCAAGGATGTGAAAAACCCATAGCCTTCTTTAGTAAATCACTGAAGGATGCACCACCAAAATACCCAATCATGGAAAAGCAGTCTTATGCAATTGTGAAAGCTATCAAAGATTTCAGAGTCTACATATTATACTCTCATATAATAGCCTATGTACCAAATACCGTTGTCAAAGATATCCTGACCCAAGAGGGGATTGAAGGCAAGAGAGGTAAATGGATTGCTACTATATTGGAGTATGATATTGAAATAAAACCTGCAAAGATTATAAAAGGATAGGGATTGTTTAAACTCATGACTGAAACCAATAGCCAAGCCCTGGAAATCAATGAACTGGATAGTGAACAGGAGATGGTGACTCCACAAATCAGCCAGGCCTTCTTACAATCACCTTGGTATGCTGATATATGTTATGTATTATTAAATCTGCAGGTTCCTCCAGGGTTATCCAGAACAAAGAAAAGGTTTTTGAAAATGAAAGCTTCAAAGTTTTGTATCTTAGATGGTGCCTTTTTTTGGAAAAATCATGAACGTGTTCTATTAAATTGTCTAGCAAAAGATGAAGCTGACAAGGTGCTCAAATAATTTCATGCAAGGGACTGTGGTGGACATCTTTATTGGAAATCAACTGCTGACAAAATCCTAAGGGCTGAATTTTACTGGCCAACCTTGTTTACTGATGTCAAAAAGTTTGTCACTACTTGCCATAAATGTCAAATTTTCGAAGGCAAGAGGAAACTTTTACCTCTACCCCTTAGACCAATCTCCACTGAAAGACCATTTCAACAATGGGGTTTAGACTTCATTGGGGAAATTAATCCTCCCTCTTCTAACCAACATAAATGGATCCTGATTGCCACAAATTATTTTACCAAATGGATAGAAGCCATCCCTTGTAGACAAGCTAATGATTCAGTGATCATTCAATTCTTAGAAACCAACATCTTGTCTAGATTTGGCTATCCTGAAAAAATATAACTGATAATGCTGCTACTTTCAAATCTAAGAGAATGATTAGTTTCTGTCACAAGTACCACATCACCTTAGGCCATTCCACAGCCTATTACCCTCAAGGTAATGTTCTAGCTGAGTCCTCCAATCAAAGCTTGATCAATATCATTAAGAAAGTATTGGAAGAGAACAAGAAAAACTGGCACAAGAAACTCACAAATGCACTATGGGCAGACAGATTAACTACAAAGAGATCTATTGGAACTAGCCCGTATGAGTTGGTTTATGGCATGGAGGTTGTATTTCCTTCATCTTTGGGAGTACCTGTAATGAAGCTACTGCAAGAAGCTCAAGTGGAACCCAATAACATTCAGAGAAGAATAAATCAGACCATCCATTGGTAGCAGACTATGGAGGAACTGTATCAAAGATCCCAAGTGTTACAAGAAAAACTCAAGAAGATATTTGATAGAAGGACTAAGGCAGAATATTTTTACCTAGGGGACAAAGTTCTACAATGGGATTCCAGGAGGGAAGACAAAAGAAACCATGGGAAGTTTGACTTCCTATGGAAGGGACCTTTTATTATCCAAGTTTCACAAGGCAACAATACTTACTTTCTGAAAAACCTGGATGATACAGAAGCAAAAGATGGACCAGTGAATGGTCGAATGTTGAAACACTATTTTGATCCATTTTGTTGATATACCATGACTCTAGCTTGTACATAGCCAAGTTCAGTTTCTGTAGCTTTTTACAGCAATAAGAATAGGAAGGAATGGGCAAAAAGTTTTGAGAAACAGTGAAGGAAGTTTACTATTTTTGTTTTCAGCTCAAGAGAAATGTATATATGTTACATAGTCCTTTGTACAGTTTTGTTTACTCACAGCAAAGGAAGATTTCAGAGTGCAGCACAAATTGTACATAAGGCCATCTGACCTGTTGTTCTTGACTTTTCACTAGGAAAAGCCATCCCCAAGTGGATCCAGTGTTATGCTCCTATACCAATAGGTGTCATATTTCATGATTGACATTGATTGGCTCTGCAATATGTTCATACCTTTTCTCGTTGTAAAGGTTTCCATATTATGAAAAAAATCAGAAAATTTAAAAAATGTAAAGATGGTATGCCCTAAAAAGAAAGATCAAATGGCAAAAAAGAATGAAATGTTCAAAAAAATGAAAAAATGAACCCCAAACAAAAGACCAGGAAGGTGGGCAAGTTCAAAATGCCACTACTATTCTATTTTTGCAATAATCTGATGGTGTGCAGCTTGTTGATTTATGCCACTAATGATGAATGGAAAAACATCTTAATCTTGGCTAGTTCATGTTTGAATTTCCTGTTTTAGTGATAGAGAATAAAATCTGTCCAAACTGTTTAAACTTGGCAGGTAAGTAGATAGGTAGAGAAGCAAAGGAGCTCAACTGCTAAATCTAAGCCCTTGGAAGAAATAAGTGCAGACTTATATAGGCTTATCATGCAAAGAAAAGGAAATGGATAAGGGTTTGCCTGTCTAAGTGCACCCAAAGAAAAGAAGAAAAAATGTTAGGTACAATAGGCTGGGTAGGCAGTTTTGGTTTTGCAGAAAGAAACTTGTGATAAGTTTTCTCTCTCAGAATGATTAAATCTTACTTCCATCATAGGTGCCATGGCAGAAGCATGATTGAATCCCCTTCATATTTCCCAAATCACTTACTAATCTTCCCCCATAGATATTGAGATCTGCTTAATATCCCTCTTAAATTATTCCATCTCGTTTCATAAAAGGCCTAAATAAAACCACATTTTTACTTAGGCACAAAGCCACATTTCTTGTGTAAAACCCTTTTCATTCCCTTAGCCTAAGTTTCTTAACATTAGACTTAGCGCTTGCTTTTAATCATATTCATATTAACTAATAACTTTATTATAAAAATCCCTTGTATAAATTTTCCTTTCCCGTATATTATTAATATACTTAAAAGCCCTATATTCTAATATCCCCCCCCCCCCCGGTTTAGTTATAAACCATATCAATGTGTAATTCGGGATTTAAGGATTTATTTGAAACCTTTAAATAACCTAACCCGCCGCACAAAACCCAAGAGTTAATTAACATTTGGTTAATTAATAACTTAAACCCACCCCGACAACCAATAATATTACGCCTATTGTGATTAAAAACGTGGTTATTAGATGGGCCCCCGCGCATTAAACCTCTGCTTTATTCATAACCCATCCATCATCAGATCTCCTCCCTCGCATCTGACGGTCTAGATCTATATCGCGACCCCCTCCGCCGCCGAAGTTTACCGCCCAGGGAAAGGGTGGTATTGCGCCCGTACCCAGGACGCCTGTCGACCACCCGCGCTGCTCGCGGCCCTCCCGTCTAAAACTGCTCGAGCCAATAAGTGGTGCGGGGGAAACCGCTTACCACCCTCTGCTTCATGACAAAACATCCCATCACTATGACGTCAGCCATGTAATAAATGCCAAAAAACCCCGCCAAACCAAAATTTCACTAAAAACACAAGAAAAGGTCATTTTCGTCATTTTTCTCTACGAGCAGTCTTCCATGCAAATTACGTCCAGTTGATTGCACGAGTGTACAGTCCACCACCCTGCCAAAGAAACCATAGTGACGTGCACTGCCATCAGTCATTTCAACCTGCAATTGCACAATTCGTCTCCTAAAGCCAGGTTAATTCATCAACAAGTGCTTCAGGTGAAAAAGCACTTCCCTCAGGCCAAAGTCTCTATGATAATTTGGAGAACCTATTTTATATTGAACATGAAGTAAAACATCTGTTTCAGCTCCAGCCTAATTTTTTAAGATATACAGAAGCTGATAAAACACTAAGGAAGCTTCAGAGGCATAAATTGCCAGATCAACAGTGGTGGGAAGACATGTTGGGGATCCTGTAATTCCTCTTGGAGAAGACGTACATTTTGGTCTATTTTTCTGTGATAAGATAAACAGAGTTTAACAAGGATCAAGTGGATCAAAGTATATTGAAGCAGGACTGAAAACATCTGACAGAGCAGCCAGCACAGAATATCAGAGGAAGACAGCTGCAAACCGACTCACAGCACCTACCTCTGGTACATTCAATAAAGAGGGAGTAGCCAGCACAGCATCAATTTATTGTTTCCCTGTTTCTAAGACTATTTGTCTCTATCTTTTGTAAAACAAGCATTAATCATCACTAGATATTATCTCTTTCAGATATTTTGTAAGATATTTTTATATTTTGTATAAATACCCCCCCAAACGAAGTATTTGGGGTTGGTGAGTTGGGAAGTATTCTCAGACTTTGCTGTAATACAGAAATTTTGGAATAAAAAGGTTGTTGGAACCATTTTTGTCTGGCCTACTGGATGAGGAATTGATGCTAAGGAACATGTTACAGAATTCTTGAATCAGCTTATGGATCAATAAGTCCTTTCTAACTTGTGTTTTACAGTTTCTTCGTTTTCTATATCATCTATGTTCATGATCTAAATAATAGAGAGAAAGAATAATTCATAATTTGCTTGATTGCACTCTGTCTTCAGTCTTTATTATTCTCTGTGTTTTCTTCAGAATTAGTATAAACAGTGAATTCTTAATTGCTCTTGTTTCCCCTGATTCTTTCATTTTGAATATTTGCTAAGGAATTCTTAATTGCTCCTTAACAGTAATCATCCAGTTTCCCTCTGTCAAATATGATGAAGGATTCTTAACTGCCCTTCACCCACTTGACCCCATTCCATCTGATTCCAGCCTTTACATTGTTCCATATCTGATTACCTTGCTCTGTGATACCCTCCTCTGTTAAGAAACCGAATCCAGGAAGCTATCCTTCTTTGACTCCATCATGCCCAATGGACTGAAACTCTTCAGTTTTACCTCACTTTTCTATTGAATCTCCATCTCTCTACCCAAACTCAAAACGAAACCCTTGCACTTCATAGCTAGCCTAAAATACCTCAAAACAAAGCTAAGTCATAAAGAGAGAGCCCTCTCTGGATGCATATTGGCTAGAATTTGTATCTAAAAGATTGGTCTGTGGTTACCTCGGCCGTATTCCCTTTCTTACAACTTTAGGGAACAACCTGAGTGGTAACAGACCCATAACCATGATGAACGAAGATCCAAGGGTAGAGATACCATGTAATGCTTGTGACCAACTGTGATCCTGACAGTGTGCGGCCTAGCAAAAGGACTTCAATGAACCATGAGTTTGTGGATGACCCATAATCATGACAACTGAAGATCCAAGGATAGAGATATCATGTAATGCTTGTGACCAACTATGTTACTAACATTGTGTCTCCTAGCAAATGGACTTCGATGATAAGGGTTTTGTGTGGTTCATCCATAACATTGGGTTTGTGGGTGACCCATAACCATGATGAATGAGGGTCTGAGGATAAAGATACCTTGTAATGCTTGTGGGACAACTGTGAGACTGACATTGCATGGCCTAGCGAATGGACCTCAAGATAGTTTGCTTGTCAAACTACTTGGCAGAAATCTGGTGGCTTATCATTGTAAATTTTGGCGATCCAATGAGATGTTGTAAAGGCTTTGGCATCCTTCAAACATGAGTATTTTATGCATAGGAAATTTTCATGGATAATTGATGGAATATATTTATAACACCTTGAACATAAAGTTTATCATGCGTCTTCCATTCAAATCAATGGAAGCAAATTCAATACAAGCAAAGGTTTTTCCTTATTATGGATTGATTGACGCACAAATACCCATCACAAGTATTTCAATCTATGATAAAATTCCTCATCTTTTGTTCTCACCATAACAGATAAAGGAAGCTCAATATTGTTTTCAACCAAAAAGAAATGGGCCTAGGCTCAATTCTCCTCGCTAAACTAGAAGCAAACTACTAAGGGAATAGGGATTTTTGTATTTCATATCACTTTGAATATATTCATCCATCACGAGCCTAAGCTTCCCCAGCTCGGTGTCCCTCAACTTCTCATCATCTGCAATTCTTTTCAATTTGTTGCAACAAAGATAAATTAAGTCTTTGACAGTTGTGTTTTCTGTTAAGTCTATCGACCACCGACAAACATGGAAATGAATCTTCATTCGGTGGTTTTTGTAGCTCCTCAATAGTGTTAACCTCAACATGTGATCCATTTACAGAGTGAAACCAGACCTTTATCGATATATTTTTATGGCTATGAGATTTGTTCCTCCCACCAACAATAATACGTCGCTACCTTCAAACCATACAAAACACCTACATATCTATTGGCAGGCCCAATAAAGAAAGATTTTATGAGGTTTTTAAATGTAAAAAAAGAGAGAGATGAATCATAACCTACTTGATGGCAAGCACCAAGAAAATCATTCGGGTGATTCAACCCCCTGTGCACATTATTGCAGAACTTCATGAGGTGCTTGATGTCATCGAGGTTGGGAAAATACATCCTGATGAGGTAGAAGAAGCCACCTTGGGTGGGCAGCAATCTTTAATTCATTATGAGCTTGAGAAGGAAACCTAATGATAGCCTCAATGGAAGGTGATCCATTGAATATTCTGATTCAAGATGATCTCAAAAGACATCAGCAACTCTCCAAATCGGTGAGAGTCCACGCCAATTTCATATTTCATATTGAAATCAATGCCCTTATGGAAAAACAACTCGATGGAATCGGAGGCATATCTGTCTTCCTTGATATTGAATTGTATTGTTGGAAACATTAAAGAAGTCATTGTGCTTGTTGTTGTGGAAGAAAAGGCCATCAAAATAATGGTTTATATGAGGCATGTGAGTCATTTTTTCTTGTAATAAAGGTCTATTTGTTGCTGACTATGAGAATGGTGTGTAGAAAATCTAGTGGCCATGCTAAGGCAAAGGATTTATGTGTGCTACCATCTACTAAAGGGACTTTCGAGAGATCTTATGATCAGGATGAAAGGAGAAAGAACGTGGAGTCCATGAGAAAGGAAGAAATCAAAATAGTTTAAATCCATGAAAGTGTCCTCAGATATATGAAAAAATAGTTCTCTATGAACGCTACAACAATGAAGCTCTCACTGATCACACACAAATGTGTATAGTTCCTGTGACATGTCGGTGAACATCATCCAAGAGAATATTATATCCAGGGGCTCATTGAAGATCAAGCTGACACCTTGATAAGGAAGGTGAAGGTTGAATTCTAGCACACGCAGTACCTTTCTATCCCAATTTGGGAGGTTGTTACTCGTTTTCATTAGAAAACATTAGTTCCACTTGTATTAATTTCAGTATGTCTACATTTAACCTTAGGGTTTCATAATTATATTCCTAGACGGTCCTCAATTTGTTGACTGGTCGCACAACTATGCCAGGGACTATCCATGGCTATCAGAGGGTAGTCATCCACAAATTCCCTGATTAGATTGAACTTCCTTTTTCATATTATCGGTCCATACATCCCTAATATGAATGGAATATGATTTGGGTAATATCCACATTTATAACAAAGGACAGATCATGAGCCCCCACAGGCTTGTAGAATCAAACAACAACACAAATCTAGGTCAAGATCCCAAGCCTCAACCTTGGCGTAGTGGAAATACTCAAGATTTATTTTTTTATAGTCACAGGAATATACGATATGTGGTTCCTTTAGATCGACAACGCACACCATGTGCAAATACACAAGAATACAAGTTTCTGTATATGGGAAGCAGACTAGGGCTTCGAGGAGCAAGCGAGTAAAATGAAACCCAAGCCCTCCAATCCAAAGAAGTATACTGTGGGGTCGTTAATATGCCATGATTATTCTCACTTGTGAAGGTTTATTCCACCCATTTCCACCATTCTTCATCATGACATTTATTATAATTTATCATTTAAATCCATTTTATAAATAATTTATGCTCTCATGGATGAATGTTATTTATTCTCTTTTATTTTTAATAAATTGATTATTATGCATTAATTTATCAATGATATTTCTAATAAGTTGGTTGTAACATCATTCGCCATTCTTAGCCTCCAAAGTAACTTCCAGATTGAAGATTCGATTTTTAAATCAGCCAACTCAGAAATTCGTTGGTTTAAGGAGTGACAGTTTTGCGGTTAAGATTCTGAGCAAATGAAGACGAATTTGGAAAATCCGGAACATGGGTTTTGTCCAGAACGGGCCCAATTATCTTTAAGGAGAACAGTTTGCCCAAATTCGGCTTGTACAGGGAGAAACGCAGGGTTCTTTGAACACGATTTTCTGAGATTTGCTGTTGCGGCCGCCCTCCAAATCTTAGCTGCAAACCCAAATCCGCCTTGTTCTTGTTGATCAATGGGTTGGAATCAACCTAAATTTGTAAGAGAAATCATGATTGTAATTATCTATACTCTGATCTTTCTCTATTTAATGAAACCCAAGATCAGAGACGGGAGAGATTGGAGAGAGACGTGATGATGGAAGAATGATAGAGAAATGATGGACAACGGTGGTGGATTATTCATGCTGTAGCTTTTGCTGTTGTAATGATTCCAATTGGCTGATTAATAAATGAATTGGGAATTGTTGTTCATTCTTCTTATTCTGAAGTGATCCCGCAGCATCCGCTGGCGGCTAAGGGCCCAGCCTATGGCGGAATACGCTGCTACTACTGTATAGTATCTTCTTTTGTTTTATGCGTGGTTTGTTATCTTTATTGTTCAGTAATCTGATGCACGAATGCTATGTGATCATTAATTCATTAATGTTCTTTCCGAATTCCTTGTGGCGATTCTGCGTTATATTATTAAGTCTTTTCCAAAATTGATTGCATGGTATCAATCTGAATCAGGTATTTCTATTACAGAGCTTTTGTATTAAACGTTACCATCACAAGATTTATTTAAAGTTATGATTATTGGAATCCGGAAGTAATGTTGTATTTGGAAACATGGTTCTCATCTCAGATTACTATCTTAGTGTGTTGAATGTATATATGATTGTTGTTCTATTAGTGTGCTTTGTATATATGATAACTGTTGTTCCATAATTCATTTGTGAATATCGCCTCATAAAGTAAATTGCTTTTGAAGATTGTTATTTCATTGCAAAATGTGAGTTTGGTTCAAGTTTACTTTTGACTCGCGAGATTTAGTTCTATTTTACTACTGTATCATTTATTGCTGTCCCATTTCCATTTCGTCGTTTCGTTCTACTTTCTGCTGATTTATTTACTTGCCTTTATTGTTTTAGTGTGGGAGGAGGATCAAGGCTGTCGTGAGACACAGCAGACGCTATTATGCTCCCAGAACCATGATCCATACTCTAATTCCTTTTCCTTCATCAATTTCTAGAGGACTGAGTCATTGCTACCATATCCTCGATTGATGGTTGTTTGAATGAATGATTTAATTTAGAACATTTCAGTTTCTTGCTTTAGATTTTGTTTCAAGCATTCATTTACTTGTGGGTTTTAATCTCTATACTGCAAAACATTACTCTTAAGTAAATAGCCACCTCAGACAGAGTACACTCTTGAAATAAAAAGTCGTCCCTGGGTTGATAATTAATGTGAGGTAATTAGGAGTTCACAAGACACCTTTTTATCGCTTCACATATACCAAGATAGGAAAAGGAATTTATTTATTTTTCTTTGGCGTGCTTGTATTTTATGGTTGTATATTTTGCTGTTCCTTTTCTGAAGGAACAGCATTTGTGTGCATTTTTTTGTCGTTCCTGCTGTTCCTTTTTCAAAAGGACATCATTGTCGTGTTGCTATTTATTTTCTAAAGGAATAGCACTTTTTGGTTCAGCCATTCATTTTGCTGTTCCTTTTTCACAGTACATTTTGTTGTTCTTTTTTCACAATTCATTTTGCTGTTCCTTTTCAAAATGGAACAGCGCTTTTGCATTTTCACGTTTTGTTGTTCCTTTTCGAAATGGAACAGCACTTTTCGCACTTTCACGTTTTGTTGTTCCTTTTCGAAATGGAACAGCACCTTTCTGCACTTTCACATTTTGCTGTTCCTTTTCGAAATGGAACAACACTTTTTGCACTTTTACATTTTGTTGTTCCTTTTCGAAATGGAACAACACTTTTTGCACTTTTACATTTTGTTGTTCCTTTTCGAAATGGAACAACACTTTTTGCACTTTTACATTTTGCTGTTCCTTTTCGAAATGGAACAAAAATTTTTGCACTTTTACATTTTGTTGTTCCTTTTCGAAATGGAACAACACTTTTTGCACTTTTACATTTTGTTGTTCCTTTTCGAAATGGAACAACACTTTGGTTGTTCCTTTTCGAAATGGAACAACACTTTTTGCACTTTTACATTTTGTTGTTCCTTTTCGAAATGGAACAACACTTTTTGCACTTTTACATTTTGATGTTCCTTTTCGAAATGGAACAACACTTTTTGCACTTTTACATTTTGTTGTTCCTTTTCGAAATGGAACAACACTTTTTGCACTTTTACATTTTGCTGTTCCTTTTCGAAATGGAACAGCACCTTTTTGCACTTTCACGTTTTGTTGTTCCTTTTCGAAATGGAACAGCACCTTTTTGCACTTTCACGTTGGGTGTGTTTTTGCTGTTCCTTTTTCAAAATGAACAACATTTGGTGTGTTTTTGCTGTTCCTTTTTCAAAAGGAACAGCAGTTTGAGTTTTTACTGTTCCTTTTTCAAAAGGAACAACATTTGGTGTGTTTTCGCTGTTCCTTTTTCAAAAGGAACAGCAGTTTGAGTTTTTGTTGTTCCTTTTTCAAAAGGAACAGCAGTTTGAGTTTTTTTTACTGTTCCTTTTTCAAAAGGAACAGCAGTTTGAGTTTTTTGTTGTTCCTTTTTCAAAAGGAACAGCAGTTTGAGTTTTTTACTGTTCCTTTTTTAAAAGGAACAGCAGTTTGAGTTTTTGTTGTTCCTTTTTTTCAAAAGGAACAGCAGTTGAAAAAAAGGAACAGCAGTTTGAGTTTTTGTTGTTCCTTTTTCAAAAGGAACAGCAGTTTGAGTTTTTTGCTGTTCCTTTTTCAAAAGGAACAGCAGTTTGAGTTTTTGCTGTTCGAGTTTTTGCTTGCATGGATTCTTCTCTTTCAAAAGGAACGACATTTGCATTTTTACATTTTCTGTGTGTATTTTTGTTTTTTGGTGTGCATTTTCTTTGATGTTCCCTACACGGAACACCACTTTTTGAGTATTTTTGCTGTTCATTCAAAAGAGCAACACTTTGGGAATATTTTTGAGGGCAACCCTTTCCTTTCTCTTGTGGGATTATTCATAGTTCAGCTCAACCACATCCTCCTGATTCTCTTTCATGACATGAAGTACACTACTTTTATGAGGACAGGAATTATGGATTCTTTTGAAGCAAAGTTAATATTATTCACGTTATGATCTTTAAAAGGATAGCTCCTTGATGATAGATTCTTTTTAAAAGGGACACAATTATTTATATATTCCTTTACTGCATTGTTCTCTGTTGTACATGATACTGATTGATCATCTTAATACCATGCTGGTTCCACCCTTCCTGGTTATAATCTTCTCTGTCTGTAATAAATGAGATTATGGGTATATTTTTTTATATTGACATCTTCAACTTGTTCCGCCATCCCTGCTCTTAAGGAGTATTGAGCCTCCCTCTTTTTATCATAACAATGTGTAATAACAACAAAATTTTGTTCGCAGATGGAGGATAGGGGGTCTCATTACGAGCCAGCCTACCATGTTCATAAGGCTGTAACAAAGTGACATTCCCATTATGGCCACCACACCAGGGTTATGATCCATTGGATAGTCAAATTATCCTTGGAACAGGAGGTCTCATCACGAGCCGGCCTGATCACTTTTGCTACCTCCTAGTGAATGGCAGTGTGGTTGTCTGGTTACCTCGCCAGCACACTGATCTCTTCTGTAGAACAGCACTGTAACTCTCCATTTATAAAATGAGGATCCTGGCTCATATGGGTTAAAAAGCAACCCTGCCGAGGCTATGGATGCCTGCTGGCAGCAGAGGCTCTGCTTATGGTATTGAAGTTATATATTTTCGTCAATTATTATTATAATACCCTTTTCTTATTTTCTTTTTTATCAGAGAAGTTATTTCCTTAACTTTTTCCCTGTTTGAACCTTTATGCATGAGAAAGTGTTTTATGATCAATCACATCATTTTCAGCTAGAATACCGTCAGCAAAGCATCTTTTTAGCATATTGTTGTCCTTTTTCGTTTTGTATAAACTATCATCAATCCAAAGCGTCCTATCTCTTATTCATAACTATCTTTACACACTTTGCTCTCAATATAACCATAATTTTCACCGTCCTATCATTGATAAGTGTACTCTGCTCCCTTACTGATATATTGTTCATTCCATTGCCTTGCCGTCAGCACCACCCCTTTCATATGCTTTATGGTTATGGAACCCATTTTCCAATTGGAGGGGGGAATGTATGCATTATGGGATTGCATGCGATATGATTACCGCACTTTGCCATACCTTGTTGATTTGAGTTTTTCTGATTGAAATTTTTGCATGCATCTTATCTGTTCAAAGCTAACACTATGGATTCAAGCACATTGTATGAAAAATAGTGTTTTGTTTACAGGAGAACAACAAGTATGGGCAGAATTCTATTCGTAGCATGACCACACTATTGCACTTCACAGTAGAGGCTCGTGAACGTGAACAATTCTTCAGACATGATGTGCTTCCCTAGATTCCACCTTTTGCATCACTTTCAGCACCAACTTTGCCTACATCAGCTTCAACAACTGTCAGTCCATATATGTCATTTTTGGAGGTAAAACTTGAGGTAAAATTGCATAGTTTTCTAATTTATTATAAATTTCGGAGAATCTAATGAAAATCCATTCTGAGCATTATTTGTCATCCTTCATTCCACATTTTTACCACTTCCCCTTTTTCAGTAGCATGTCATTTTCAAGTGTGGGGGAGTGTTCCTTTCATTCATTTTTTTCTTATGACCATGTCATTCATATTCTTTATCATCCATTGCTCTTCTTATTCATTCTCAACACCTCCCTTATTTCATCTTGTTTTACACCAAGCGTACAATTCAACAGCTGGTAGCAACCACCTCTATTTGTTTTCTAGCATCGCATGAGGACATGCTAATTTTTCAGAGAGGGGGAGGAATTGCTACGCATGATGGATGTTTCCTATTTCCTTTCTCATTTAAGGCATGCAATTTCAGTCATACAATTTCAGTGTAGAAATTGATTTCCCATATTTTCAAAAACTATGAACTCAATTCTTGTGATCTCTGGGAAACACAAACATACTATTAAAATACACATACCTAGATAATTTCAAGAAATATTGGTTCATAAAATTTCGGAAATCATGCACTCTCACCTACAGCCATTTTGTTTATATCTCATGATCCGTGCATCAAAACGATTTGATTTTTGGATCATAGAGACATTCATATATTGTAAATTTACTTGCAACATTTCAACAAAATCTGGTTTGTAGTTTTGAGAAAATGCTTAATGAAGTTTGCTGTTATCTATATCATATTTTGCTGCAACTTCATACATATAGTTGAATGTCAATGTAAAAATTGTTATGCCTTCATCAAGATTGCTAAGATTGAATATTCATTAATTAGAGAAGCATTCAGTTATTCTCAAATTTTTATTGCTTGGTTAACACATGGTTTTTGTCTTTGGGTTGCATGAGGACATGCAATATATTCAGTTTTCGTTGCATGAGGACATGCAACATATTGAGTGTGGGGGTGTGTGGGGTCGTTAATATGCCATGATTATTCTCACTTGTGAAGGTTTATTCCACCCATTTCCACCATTCTTCATCATGACATTTATTATAATTTATCATTTAAATCCATTTTATAAATAATTTATGCTCTCATGGATGAATGTTATTTATTCTCTTTTATTTTTAATAAATTGATTATTATGCATTAATTTATCAATGATAGTTCTAATAAGTTGGTTGTAACATCATTCGCCATTCTTAGCCTCCAAAGTAACTTCCAGATTGAAGATTCGATTTTTAAATTAGCCAACTCAGAAATTCGCTGGTTTAAGGAGTGACAGTTTTGCGGTTAAGATTCTGAGAAAATGAAGACGAATTTGGAAAATCTGGAACATGGGTTTTGTCCAGAACGGGCCCAATTATCTTTAAAGAGAACAGTTTTCCCAAATTCGGCTTGTACAGGGAGAAACGCAGGGTTCTTTGAACACGATTTTCTGAGATTTGCTGTTGCGGTCGCCCTCCAAATCTTAGCTGCAAACCCAAATCCGCCTTGTTCTTGTTGATCAATGGGTTGGAATCAACCTAAATTTGTAAGAGAAATCATGATTGTAATTATCTATACTCTGATCTTTCTCTATTTAATGAAACCCAAGATCAGAGACGGGAGAGATTGGAGAGAGACGTGATGATGGAAGAATGATAGAGAAATGATGGACAACGGTGGTGGATTATTCATGTTGTAGCTTTTGTTGTTGTAATGATTCCAATTGGCTGATTAATAAATGAATTGGGAATTGCTGTTCATTCTTCTTATTCTGAAGTGATCCCGCAGCATCCGCTGGCGGCTAAGGGCCCAGCCTATGGCGGAATACGCTGCTACTACTGTATAGTATCTTCTTTTGTTTTATGCGTGGTTTGTTATCTTTATTGTTCAGTAATCTGATGCACGAATGCTATGTGATCATTAATTCATTAATTTTCTTTCCGAATTCCTTGTGGCGATTTTGCGTTATATTATTAAGTCTTTTCCAGAATTGATTGCATGGTATCAATCTGAATCAGGTATTTCTATTACAGAGCTTTTGTATTAAACGTTACCATCACAAGATTTATTTAAAGTTATGATTATTGGAATCCGGAAGTAATGTTGTATTTGGAAACATGGTTCTCATCTCAGATTACTATCTTAGTGTGTTGAATGTATATATGATTGTTGTTCTATTAGTGTGCTTTGTATATATGATAACTGTTGTTCCATAATTCATTTGTGAATATCGCCTCATAAAGTAAATTGCTTTTGAAGATTGTTATTTCATTGCAAAATGTGAGTTTGGTTCAAGTTTACTTTTGACTCGCGAGATTTAGTTCTATTTTACTGTTGTATCATTTATTGCTGTCCCATTTCCATTTCGTCGTTCCGTTCTACTTTCTGCTGATTTATTTACTTGCCTTTATTGTTTTAGTGTGGGAGGAGGATCAAGGCTGTCGTGAGACACAGCAGACGCTATTATGCTCCCAGAACCATGATCCATACTCTAATTCCTTTTCCTTCATCAATTTCTAGAGGACTGAGTCATTGCTACCATATCCTCGATTGATGGTTGTTTGAATGAATGATTTAATTTAGAACATTTCAGTTTCTTGCTTTAGATTTTGTTTCAAGCATTCATTTACTTGTGGGTTTTAATCTCTATACTGCAAAACATTACTCTTAAGTAAATAGCCACCTCAGACAGAGTACACTCTTGAAATAAAAAGTCGTCCCTGGGTTGATAATTAATGTGAGGTAATTAGGAGTTCACAAGACACCTTTTTATCGCTTCACATATACCAAGATAGGAAAAGGAATTTATTTATTTTTCTTTGGCGATAGAATCTCTCGCACCCTCAAACATCGGCCTCCATTCTCTTCTTGTTGAAGATAAGACAAGTTTCATTTACCCAAGAAACCCTTTGTTGACGTGGTATTCAATAGTGCAAACAAACCCTCTACAAAGAAACCCTCTTCATGCACACGATCAAGATCGAACAATGGATTAACCATTATGAAACCCTAAATACCATGGATTCGTAACCTTCTTTGAAACCATTCATCTGGATCTTGGGGGGACCAAGATCTAAAAAGATTTAAATTCCATAACAAGAGTAGAACACATAGAAAACAAAACCACAAAGAAACTTTTTATTAAAATAGAGAATAACTGGAATAGCTACATTGTGGTAGACAATCTGTCCTTTTACAAGATGAGGCTTGAACTTATAACCTTTTTTTATTTACAATACCATGGGTAAATTTCATGGGTATAAATACCATGGGTCGATGAATACCATGGATGGATGCCACTTTCCATTTGAATTAGTGTGAATTGTCTTAAAGAATATGTTTTCATGGAGAGGCTTTATTTGGATTGATAAGTGACGCTTGCTTGAATGGTGTAACTTTAATGCTATTTCTTCCATTTTGCATGGAATTTATGAAAACAAGATTTTCCATATGCAATATTAAAAAGTGAAAAATCTTTTGTGAACTCTTGTTTCTATGTATTTATGCAAAAAATTTCAAGTATCTATCAAAGGAACTAGTTTTCTTGCATCCTTTAACCTTACATAACCTACACAACAAAGTCGTTGGGATTTTCTAAGTGAAGTGAATAGTCTTCCACTCTCTCTATCCAGGGTGCCTTCTATGTTGACCTCACCCTAATTGACTTCAATGACCAATTGATCATAAGCATTAGTCTTGTTGTGTTAGCCGAACTTTATTTTATTGTTTTCTTTATTTCATGGTAACTAGGGTTAAGGTTTGGTTAAAATTAAATTTTACAACTAAATTGCTCCTATATGTTATTTTATTTTAGGTATAAATTGCATATATTAATGTTTGAAAGGAAAAATCTATCATTTATGCATGTTTGACCACAAATTTTAGGGTTGATGTCTAGGTTTTTTTGGTTGTTTTTTGCATTTTTAGTGATTGAAAAATATTTTTAACCTATCCCTTGTTGATTGTTGGAAACACTGAGAGGGGGATGAATCAATATTTCTCTTCAATTAGTTAATTTTAACTTCACATAGCATTAATTATCATTAGCATTAAATCAAAACATAAACTAGCAACACCATTCAAAAATGCACAACATCTAAGACAGTACACAAGCGATTTTTAGGTGGAAACCCTTCTGAGAGAAAAAACCATAGAACACTTCTTAATATAGGTCTTCAGAAATTTACATCAATTAAGAAGCTCCAACTTCCAAGATTCTCATCATCAACTAAAGGAGGCTCCAACCCCCTGATTTACCAACTCTAACTAGAAGGACACTCCAACGCATGGGTTTAACAATTCCAACTAGAAGGACACTCAAATGCCATGTTTTACCAGCTCCAACTGGAAGGACGCTCCAACGTCCTAGTTTTATCAGCTTCAATAGAAAGGATGCTCCAACACCCTGCATAGGCTCCAACCTGCCTTAGCACCACCCTACCACCCTGAATTGTTCTTAGGCTCCAACCTAAAGGAGACTCCAATCTCCTACCTTACACAGCCTCGCCACCCTATTCAACAAGCGGACCAAGTTTCACAATTTTTAGACTAGATCCACTGGTGACTAGTACAATTTCAAATAGGAGGTGAATCAGTGTATGCAAGTCAATGATAAAATTATTTGCAATGGCAACAATATGCAGACCATCAAAAAACTCTATCCTCTATACTATGTCAATCATATTTCTTGTAGTTGCCACTATTGTCCTCAACATTGTCACTTGTGCAACAACATTCACAAATGGATATACATGAGAATGCAGATAAATTTGTTGCCAAGATACTCTTGGCCCCATGTTGTTGCACAAAATGTCACAAGATATATCATTCAACGTGTTACTTCATCAACTAGTCTGAAGGATGTTTACATTGTAGTCTAATGATGACATAATCCCATATGCCTTAGATCAAACTTTTTACCTTCTTCCAACTCTCTCTGTTGCCAGCATAGGACATACATTGTCATATACCTTATTAATGCTCAAATCTTATCAGATGTAAAACAATGTTCCTATAATGTTGGTAGACTCTTAGCACAATAAATATTAATCAAAATATCATACATACAAATTATCTCAAAATTGTTGTTGTATCCCTTACATGTACAATCCTTGTTCAACAATGGAACTTCTCCTTGAAGATGCCCTATAGCTAAAGATGTTTGCCATTGTAAGTCTACTTTACACCTGTCTGAAGATGAAGACTCTTGCTTCAAAGCATGCCTTTGATCAAATGTTGAAGAGAAAAACATAGTTTGTGACAAATTCGTTATGTGTGTTGTGCTTTGAACTTAAAGAAAGTTGCTTCAAGAATGACTTCATATGTGCAACGAAGATTACCCTCAATACAAATACTTGTACCACAAATTACCCTGCTAGTCTCATCTTCAAAATTTACTCAGATTAATCCATAGCAAGAGGGCTTATACAAACCTTTGTTTAAGTGAAGAATCGGGCCTCAAAGATGATCCTTATCAAATGATATCTTGGTATGTTCCTCAATTGTATCAAAACTAACCTCATGCAAAAAACACACTCTAGTAGAATTAGACTCACCTTCTTTATAGCTTCATGACTTCTTGCAATTGTACCCATGTCTTCAGCCCTTAGATCATTTTTTTACGCTAATATATTTCCAACGAATGATGCCACATAATTGATCTAATATAGGTTTAAATTGTGTGCCTTGGGAAGCCCAATTTGAGACAAACCCTAGTCTTGAACAGACCTCAAAATATCCTTACACTGAGTTAGATAGGTGGTGTACGAGTCTCAAAGACAAGAAGAGTTGAGATTTCCTTGAATGGCCCTTAATCACAATACAAAAGTGTTGCTTTGAACCTGTTATTAAGGGAGAGTATAAGACTCATAATTGTACCAAAACAACCCACTAATTTATTCCCTAATAGGGCCGAAATATTTCAAAAGAACCACAAATTTGTCTAAGAACTCATGAATATTTCAATTAGAGGATAAGGTCAAATAGACCTCAATACTCAGGCACAATAAGACTAACAACTTCAACAACAGAATATCATTTTACCCACAAGAAACCCCTTCATGAAAAAAAAATGAACCTCAATCTCAGTCCATGGGGCTTACGAATAGCATAGGCTTTAAGCCCTAGATCAACACAGGAGTGAGCCTCAAGCAAGCTGAGACTAGCCTTAGAAATAGATCAAGCAATGAATATTAGTAATAGGTCAAAATTTTATTTAAGATGTTCTGCTCCATAACCTTCAATGGGTCTCAACCATGCACAAGAGTGACTTAAATAGAATAGAAAAAGGAGATTGAGTAGAGATTACACTAACTTCAGTCCTTAAGATGATGCGAATTTTTCTCATATAACATCACAAAAGGGGCCAAATAGTCCTCCTACAGGGCCAAAATTTCCTCTCCAATTGTCTTTGATATGGCCTCAAATTTTGTCTCAAAATTTCCTTAGAGGAGGACGAATGAGCTCAGAAAAATCCCAGTGAATAACCATAAACAAACACAAAGAATTAACCCAGAAACCCTTCTCCAAACTTTGACCTTCTTCTTCAAGTATTCAAAACTACTCCAAGTGTAGAGGTATTTTAGAGAGATCACAAAATATAGAAGATTACTTCATGCTTTTATGAGGAGATCGATCCTATATTTGTAGATGAGAATTAGGGATCTTAGTGAGGCCGACTTGATCCACAAGGAGGGATACAAAAAAATATTGGAGTTTGACTTGTCTTGGAGGCCAAATTTAATTGGGAGCCACAAAAACTAATTTAGAATAAACTTACTTTGACCATATTTGTAGGTAAGCTATAAGATACTAGGTCCAACGTTAATTTTGAAATAGATAATTCACAAATAAACCAATCTAATGAAGCTTGCCACATCATATAGCTTTAGGGATTTTGACCACAATAAGGGGGCACCAACTTTGAATGAGCATAACTCCTCAACCGTGAGGATTTATGAGGCATGTCACATACCATTAGAATCGGCATGATGAGGACCATAATCTTATGGTAGTTTCTGCATTTTCACTTATCTTATTAGCCGAAATATTCATCAATATTAGGAGGGTATCATTTGGGCTTCCAAGACATCTTGATCATTGGAGCTTCCAATCAATGAAAACTAAATGAATATTAAGAGTGTTCAAGAACTAACATTGGCATCAATGAAAACACCATTCAACAATCTCCCCCTTTTTCGTTAATGGAAACACATACTCCACCTGCAATTACTGTTACCCCTGAATTTAGGCTTCTTATCTTCCTTTCTTGATTTCTCTCCCCCTTTGACATCAATGGAAAAGGGTTACTCCCCCTAAAAAGATATCTTCTTCTCTCTTCCTACAATAAATTTCCTTTCTCCTCTTGAGATATTATTCCTTTCATAGCTTGCCACAACTGATTCCTCCTATCAATATGCATTACCGAAAATATATACTATAGGTCCTTCTGCAATTTTATCATGCTGCTCCAGATGACAAATCTACATGATCTGTCAATTTGTTGAAAGATATATCTTCAAATCTACAACTATAGCTACTTAGAGTCCCCCTCTACAACATTTTGTTAATTTGTGTAGCTTGGTAGGTACTCCCATAACGCTAGGGCACACGGTTTGGGAGAAAATGGACCACAAAGGTTTTGTGGGAGAAATACTCAAGCAGAGGGATTTTAGACCCAAGAAGGGGTTTAAAATATTAAAAGAAAATTATTATTATTCCTAAGGTCTAGATGAATAAAACCCTAAGATCTAGAGCGTTCCTAAGAGGCCTAAAAAAATTTATTTAAGAAGGCATAAGGATCAAGCCAATGTATCAAGTGGGAGGAGCTCATTTGATCAAAGAGGTTGGTTGAGATGTAGCCTAAGAGGAGGTAGAGATAGAAGGTTGAGTAGATTTACTAGAGGAGGCCATGATCTAATCCAAGAGCCACAATATCTCAAGAAGGCAGTGAAGAAGGCCCAAGAAAGATCCGCAGTAGAGGAGAATGGCTTCTCTCCAAGATAATTTGCTCTCATGGAGGTCTTCTTCAGCCCAAGTAGTTGAGTCAACTTAGTGTGTTGTGGAGAGGGAGTCAAGGTTGAAAGTCCTAAATAACTTGCAAGAGTAGGGATGCACCTCATATATCTTGTTTCATGTAAGAGTAAGGGTAAAATTCCCTAGTTAATTTTACAATGCTACAAGAAGGAGTTGTAGGCCTTAGCATGCAAGAGAAAAAGATCTAGATGCCAGTGTTAAATGAGGCTAGGAGGGTCGAACTCCATCTGACCATAACAAGGAAGTTGAGCGGCCTATGCAACCTAGTTCAAGATGAGACAGATCCATAAGGTGAAGCCACAAGATTGTCCAAAATTGCTAGTGCAAATAGACAAGGAAGTCAAATAGTTAGTTGTGCACAAGGATGGCTAGAAGAAAATGAATCCATTGAGATATTGTGCTAGGTGGAGAAGTTGTTTCAGGGCTTGGAACAACAGTATTATTGGTTCCTAAGAACAGTGAAAGAGGCAAGTCGATCATTGTTAGAGGATTGTTGTGATGCCCTAGTTAAGGGTTTCTTTTGCGTAAGGTCAGCTAGAGAAGTTCTGACCCTAAGTGGCCTAGATCTGCGCATTAACAAGACAATAGTGACCCTTAGAAGATGAAATTATATGTGATATGCATTTGTGATTAGGGTGGCATGTTCAGGAGTTGTGCATTATGATTAGAGGTGACAATAGGGTAGATGTGTACAGGTTACCTTGAAGAGAAGAAGAGCAATATGAAGTATGTTCATAGGTGATGAACAATAGTGATTAGTGTGCCCTATATCTATAATTTGAGGATCAAAGTACAAGTGTGAGGGAAGTGTATATGGTATCCCTAGATCAGTAAAGGTGTTGATTGTATGTGGGTTGTGTTAGAAACCCTACAGAGTAGACTTTTACAATGAGTTAAAGGAGTTGTTAGAGGGCGGTTTTGGAGGCCATAGGATCAGCCTTCTAAAGTGGCAAGAAGGTTGACAAGTACGTAGATCTTGAAGACTGATCATTGTTCACAAATGAAGTTGTGAAAAACAAATTTCATATGAAATATACAGCAACTTGAATACCTCAAGTATAATGTTCATGAAAGGAGCCATGTACTGTTAGGACCCAAATTGTTGGAACCCTAGTTCAGGAATTGCAGATGAGAAGACTTCAGTGAAAAGTGGGTAGTTCCAGAAGATCCAATGAGCAGACTTCTTAATGGAGCTACAAGATTGCTAGTGGGCATATCAATGAGCCAAAGTTCAATGACACAAAAGGAGAAGTGATCATTGATAATGGCAAGATGGGTAGTTGAAGATTCAGTTGCGGTGATCAGCAAGTGTGAAGGCAAGAGGACCCACCAGACATGTTCAAGGTACGTGGACTAAAAGGGTTGTGTCTAGCCTCCATCAACAGGCAGGTCAAGTGTACATTTTTTAGGGTAGATTGGTGGTCAAAGTGACTAACATAAGGCCCTAGTTGTATCCTTGTATCAGGGCTATATGTATGGGCCACAATCCCTGTTACGTGATCCCTAATATTTTTGTATTCTAGATTGTAATATAAAAAGTAGTGGGTTTAAAAAGTTAAAAATTGTGATGTGACCTAGTTGATTCACTGATGTTTGTTATTTTGTTGTGAAAAGTAGAAGTGTTGTGGAAATTAAGTGGGTTTGTGTCAGAGATTTTAAGACCTAAACCATATTCTCAACTGAAGAAGAAAATAAACACATTCACAGGACAAATAGTCAACAAGATAGATTCTTCAAATAATGTATGTCAAACCAACTCTGCAGCCAGATCATCCTGAACCTTGACATCTTCCAATGTACACGTTAACTCATCATAGTCTTGCAACTTTACAAATCCTAAGAGCATGATTGCCGAGATGTTTTCATTCACTTGATCCTCTTGTTTTTCTTTTCTTCTCCAAATCGTCTTGTACCTAATATCAATATTTTCCTTCATCTATCTGCAATCACAAGCCATGTGTCCATAGTTATGGAATTTGAAGTATTCTATGTGATTCTTGAAAGAAAGAGAAACTGACATACACTTTTAGATGATAAAGTTATTTTGAAATCTATCATGTGATCCTGCAAACTTGCTTCTATGGTTTTGATAATGTTTGCAATCCCCATCCATATGCCCAAATTTAGAACATGAGAAACAATAACCATAAAACATACTAAGGCACCTGGATGAGATGTCTTGTCTTTACAATCTTGTGTAAACATTTTTTCTTGGAGGAGGTACAACCCTTTGTTGATCCTTGTCCTTTATTACTTCAACATTAATTCTTGGAGCAGCATTACCTTTAATCTTCTTTTGACTTTGATTTGGCCTTTGAAGGATATTTTAGTCAAGATTCCCATCATTTTTTCTTTGTGGACACATGAAGCTTGTTCCTTCATTGCATGGGGATTCATCTGCTTCTTTTGCCTTCATCTTCAATCAAGAAATGACATTATTCTTTCTTTCGTCATCCAACAATTTCTCATTCTGTCATTTCCTAAGCTAGTCTATTACAGTTAGGGCAGCATCAAGTTCTCTTTTCTTTTGAGAAATATCTTCTTGAAACAGGATTTTCAAGACTTTTCTTCTTTTTTCCACCTCCTCTACTTGCAATTTTAGAAGGGTGACCTTTTCTGTTGCTTTGTTAAAATCTTACATTTGTTCCTTCTACCTTTTCTTTCCTTTATGAGCCTATTTATTTCTGCTAGAGATGCATCAAGCTCCTTTTTCTTTGATCAACTTCTACTACGGATTCCTTTAACTAACTTGTCAAGCTTTCTTCTTTATTTTTAGCTTCAAGCACTTGAAGTCTTAGAAGGGAAACTTCTTCTTCAAGTACCTACTTTAGCTTCCTTTCTTTGTTAAATTCACATAAGGCACTTATCAATTCTACCTCCATGTTAACAACTGCTCCTTCTTCTTCATCATTGTCAAATTCTTCGACCTAAGAATCTATTTTATTTGAATAACAGTTATAATAATATTGTTCTTGACCTGCATGCTTCTTTGAGTAGAGACTATAGAGCTTCTTCCAAATAGTTTGGGCCATTAACCTACTTTGGCTTTCACAAAATCTGGCAAAGCAATAAGAATGGCATTCATGGATTTTGTATTGTATCTTCTAGATTCGTTGGTAGATGTATCTCCATAAACTAAAGAGTGTCGTAGATCACATCCATGAGCTTTCAAATAGACTTCCATTTTGGATTCCCATAGTTCATATTTGGCTTCATCAAACTCATGAGCTACACCAAATTGATTTTCTTCATTAACTATAATATTTTTGAGACTACTACAATGTCAGAGACGTCCTTCTATATTTTGGATGTGTTCTTCTTTGACTTTCCCATCTCTACACTTTTGAGATTTTCCTTCCAGTTGTTAAGTTGCAGCTGAAGTAACCTGTTCTAATACCAATTGTTGGAAATAGCGAGAGCAGGGTGAATCAATATTTCTCTTCAATTAGTTAATTTTAACTTCACATAGCATTAATTATCATTAAAATTAAATCAAAACATAAATTAGCAACACCATTCAACAATGCACAACATCCAAGATAGTAGACAAGAGATTTTTAGGTGGAAACCCTCCTGAGAGGAAAACCACTAAATGCTTCTTAATGTAAGTCTTAAAAAATTTACATCAACTAGGAAGCTCCAATTTCCATGATTCTCAACATCAAGTGAAGGAGACTCTAACCCCCTAATTTAACAGCTCAAACTGGAAGGATGTTCCAACGCTCTGGTTTACCATCTCCAACTAGAAGGACGCTCCAATGCCTTATTTTACCAGCTCCAATGCCCTGGTTTTATCAGCTTCAACTGAAAGGATGCTCCAACACTCTGCACGGGCTCCAACCCACCCTAGCACCACCCTGCTGCCTTTTCTCAAGCTCTAACCTAAAGGAGACACCAATCTCATGCCTTGCACCACCCTACCACCCTATTCAACAAGCAGACCACGTTTCACAATTTTCAGATTGGATCCACCAGTGACTAGTATAATTTTAAATAAGAGGTGAAGTAGTGTGTGGAAAGTCAATGATAAGATTGTCTACAATGGCAACAATATGTAGACCATCAACAAACTTTGTCCTCTATACTCTGTCAATCATAATGCCCATATCTTCCACTTTTTTCCTCAACATTGTCACTTGTACAAAAACATTCACAAACGGATATACATGAGAATGCACATCAAGTTGTTGCCAAGTTGTTCTTGGCCCCACACTATTGCAGAAGATGTCACAATATATATCATTCAACTTGTTGCTTCATCAACTGGTCTGAAGGATGTTAACATTGTATTCCAACGATGACATAGTCCTATATGCCTCAGATCAAACCTGTGACCTTCTTCCAACTGTCTATGGTGTCACCTTGGGAGGTACATTGTCATATACCTTATTACTACTCAGATGTTAGCAGATGTAAAACAATGTTCTTGTAATGTGGCAGACTCCTAACGAAATAAACATTAATGAAGATAGAATGCATACAAATTATCCCAAGGTTGTCGATGTATCCCTCAAATGTACAAGTATTGCTGAAAAATGGAACTACCCCTTAAGGATGCCCAAATACCTGAGGATGTTTTCCACTATCAGTCTGCTTCATACTTGTCTAAAGATGAAAAGTCTCACCTTCAAAAGATGCTTTTGATCATATGTTGAAGAGAAAAACACATTTTGTGACAAACGCATTATGTGTGTTGTGCTCTGACCTTAAAAAAAGATGCTTCAAGAACGACTTCAGATGTGCAATGAATATTACCCTCAATACAGCGACTTGCACCACAAATTACCCTAGTAGTCTAAGCTTCATAATTTACTTAGATTAAACCATAGTAAGAGGGCTTAGACATGCCTTTGATTAAGTGAAGAATCAGGCCTCAAAGATGATCCTTAACAAAAGATATCTTGGTATATTTTTCAATTGTATCAGTATTAACCTCTGCAAAAAAACACTCTGGCAGAATCAAACTCGCCTTCTTTATCAGGAGTTTATGCAGTTATACCCACATCTTCAACACTTAGATCACATTTTTACATTGATATATTTCCAACAAATAATGCCACACAATTAATCTGATAAAGGCAAAAATTATGTGCCTCAGGAAGCCCAATTTGAGATCAACACTAGCCTTGAACAAACATCAAAATATCCTTGCATTGAGTTAGATAGGTGGTGTACGAGTCTCAAATACAAGAAGAGTCAAGACTGCCTTGAATAGCCCTTAATCACAATACAAAAGTGTTGCTTCAAATCTATAATGAATGGCAAGTATAGGACTTAGAACTGTACCAAAATAAGCCACTAATTTATGCCCTAAGAGGGTTGAAATATCTCAGAATAAATAGCCTCTAAAGAACCACTGATTTTCCTAACAACTCATGAATATTTCTATTAGAGCAAGAGATCAAATAGACCTCAATACTCAGTCACAGTAAGACTAAAAACTTCAGCAACAGGAGAGCAGTTTACCCACGAGAAACCCCTTCATGTAAAACAAAATAATAGAACACAATCTCAATCCATGAGGCTCGCAAATAGCACAAGCTTTAAGCCCTAGATCAACTCAAGAGTGAGCCTCAAGTAGGTCGAGAGTGACCTTAGGAATAGATCAAGCAATGAATCTCACTAATAGTTCATAAATTGATTTAAGATGTTCTGCTCCAAACCTTTGAATAGGTCTCAACCATGCACAAGAGTAACTCAAATAAAATAGAAAAAGGAGGTCAAATAGAGATTGAGCTAACTCCAGTCCTTAAGATGGTGCAAATTTGCCTCATATAGGCTCAGGAGATGGGCCAAATAGTCCTCCTGTAGGGCCCAAATTTCCTCTGCAAACGTCCTTGATTTGGCCTAAAAAATCGTCTTTGAATTGCCTTAGAGGAGGCGGAATGAGCTTAGAAAATTCACAACGAATAACCATAAGCAAACACAAAGAATTAACCCAGAAACCCTTCTCCAAACTTTGACCACCTTCTTCAAGTATTCAAGACTACTCTAGGTTGCAAAGGTATTTTAGAGAGATCACAAAAGATAGAAAATTAGTGCATGCTTTTGTGTGGAGATTGATCCTATATTTATATAGGATAATTAGAGCTCTTAATGAGGCCGACTTGATCAACAAGGAGGGAAACAAAAATTTCAATTTCAATTTCAATTTGGATTTTGGAGCTAAAAACTAACTTCTTCTTGGAGGCCAAATTTAATTGGGAGACGCAAAAACTGATTTAGAATAAACTTCCTTTGACCATTTTTGTAGGCAAGCTAGAATATACTAGGTCCAACATTAATTTTGAAATAGATAAGTGACAAATAAAACAATCCAAAGAAACTTTCCACATCATCTAACTTTGGGGATTTTGACCACAACAAGGGGGTACCAACTTTGAATGAGCATATCTCCTCAATCGTGAGGAGTTATGAGGCATGCCACATACCATTAGAAACAACATGACGAGGAACATCATCCTATGATAGTTTCACTTGCAATATCATTGATCTACTTAGCCAAAATATTCATCAAATGTGGGTATCATTTTGGCTTCCAAGACATCTCGATCATTGGAGCTTCTAATCAATGCAAACTAGATGAATATTAAGAGCATTCAAAACCAAATTTGGCATCAATGAAAACACCATTAAAAACTTACTTTCTTGAACAACCTCAAATCTTTATTGATATTACCATTTATATGATTTTATAATTTTTTGCATGTTGTAAATCTACATACCTATAAAACCCTAACTTATGATAGCATTCTTTAGTTGATGGTGGCTAGTGGGAAATCTTACTTGAACATCAATATACTATATCTCGGCCTCCAAGGCCTTGGCAGTAATTCCCTATATTTCATCAAATTTTTGTCCACCCCTAATTTTTTCTTTAACGAATGTTATTTAGGGTGTTTAGCTACAAGTCCCTTAGAAAGTTATTTGGTTTAGATTCGTAGGCCATCTAAACTCTAAATATTTTCTAGGAAGCCTCCCTTGTGGGGATGATACCTAACCACAAAAAATCAGGGAGAATCCACTAAGGTGACAGTGCTGGCTAATCTCGTTGTTGCTATTAGACCTAGAGTGCATAGTGACATTTTGCATCAGGTTGTTAGATTTTGTGGTAATGGGTACTAAGCTGTCAACAATATTTTACCAAGTGCAAAGGAAATGTGGGGCAATTCTATTATCTTAAACCTCAAACTATCAAGTATTTAATATTGCACTCAATTCATCTATGCTTCAAGGACGAAGCATTTTTAAGAGGGGATGGCTTGTGATATACTTAAAAAGTATATTACCATTTACTTAATAAATATGTTTATATTATAATTATAAATGGTTGTACCTTTTTCTAATAGCACCACAAGTCAATCCTCATGTGTGTAAATACATGTACCTTTGTACCTTATTAACATGCCGAGAAATTATTATAACATATATTTATTTATATCCATTTATTTTGGATTGCTCCATATATCACTTTCATGTGGAGCACCTATCACATTTGCTCATTTTCACATGGTTCCAAGTGTTATTATGGTTTATCTAATGGTGGTTCAATGTGGTTTTGAGCCTCATGTGGTGAGATCCTTAGATATTTGAAGTTTATTAAAACTAAATACACTTTATTATGATGATAACTATAGTTTGAAATAATACTGAGAGGGGGGGTGAATCAGTATTATCAGATCAATAATTTTATTTCCCAAACAGATTTATATACGCTACTTTAGCAAAGTGAACTAGCATGTACACGCGACTATGATTAAAGAAACTAGAGTATATGCAGAGAACTTTTGATTTAGACAATTTATCATGTGTTGAGCTTAAACCAATATATCATAGATTTATTAGACAGTGAAGTAAAAGAAAAATAAAGAATCACACATAGGAAACACACATGAACACCAAGATTTAAGGTGGAAACCCAATGTGGGTAAAAACCACCTGCTGCTATCGTCTCTGTCTTCTTTTAATAATAAGCAAATTTGTTTACAATCTTGTACTAGTGCAGACTCATACTAGTACACAGGCTTCTGCCTACAGAAGGTTACAACCTTCTCTCGTTCTCCATCTCCTAATGGAAGGGAGCTACAACCCCCTAGCTCTTGTACTATCCAATATGTTTACTAGTACATAGGTGCCAACCTACAGAAGGCTACGACCTTCTTTCTTCCTTCAGGGACCACGTTTCATAAATTTTCAGATTGGATGCTCCTGGTACACAACGATACACATGAAGGCCTCGTTTCATCCAATTTTCATACTGGACCCATAAACAACATTGAAGCTTAGAATCAATCACCATTGCAATACAACCATCAAATACATCTGCATCAACGAATCATTGAAACTCAATCATCAATATCTGAATCACCCACAACTGAATCACTTAAAGCCCATCATTACTGATTCAAATCGCAATCAATCAATCTGAACATTCAGAATATTGTCATCAAAAAAACACAGTCACCAGAACACAGAGAAGAACCCAGAACTCTGTAACAACAGTCAGATCCAACTCCAACTTCAAATATCATATTTCATAATGTATACGCTACTTAGATGTGCCGAACTAGCATGTATACGCGTTTTTATCAAAGCCAACCAGTGTACATATCTGTAAATATTAACTCATAACTTTGCAGGTATTCCAAACTCCAGTCATACCCAGATCATAACATTTACGGAATAAAACATGCATCAGTAATTCAAATCTAAACTATACATGATCAAACCACATAATGATAATTCATTTCAGGCCTTAAGATCTCGATCCATCATTAGATCTTATCTCTCATCAACTGATAAGGTTCATCCTTAGTTCAGATCAAGCAAAGAACCATAAGCCCATAACCTGCATACTTCATAAGATATTCAACTTCCACACCTTGGCCTAATGATGTTCTCCTCCTTATATACTCTTAGGCCTTTCTCAATACTGTTATGAAACCAGCTCACAAAAAGATAGAAAAGAGAGATCAACGCCTTAGAATTCAGCCTCTTCGAGGGGGGAACCTCATTTACATTACACAAATGAGCAATTCTTGGATGATACAAATGATAAGAAATCCTTTCTATATATAGGAGTCTAAGGAATCATAATATGATCAGAGCCAACATAACAATAATAATGTAAGAGCACAATAATAACAATAGTGGGCTTCTATGGGGCACAATAGTAACAATATGTGGACTACATGGGTACAACAATATAATAAGGGGGCTGTACTAATAACAATAAGGGGTTACACTAGTAGTATAGGGGCCTAACATTCCCCACTCCTTCAAAAAGTGTTGTCCTCAATGCTTGAGTAGTTCTTGATGCTTTTGTAGAATATTCTTGTCCTCCCATGTGGAATCTTCTGCGGGTAAGTTCTTCCACTTGATGAGATATTATGAAATTGATCAATTTCGTAGCTGTCGGGTTCTTATTTCTGTGACTACTCCAGGTTCCAATATGATTTTTCCTTACTCTTCAAGTTCTTGCAATATTGTTTGAATTGGGATCTTCTGCAACTTTTGAATGAGTGGCCACACTTCTTCGTCCTTCTTCCATTCATCCCTTGCTTCATTTATCCAATCTGGTTGGATAATAGAAATAGCACAAAACAATGCTTCCACATCCTCATCCTTTTTTGAGAGTGCATCTGCAACAAAATTTTTCTTCCCTTTTCTATAGATGATGTCAAACTCATAACCCAATATATTTGTGACCCATTTTTTCTATTCTTCTATAGATAATATTTGTTGTAAAAAGTATTTAAGACTATCATGATCCATTTTTACCTTGAAGTGTCTTCCCATTTGGTAAGGTTGTCATTTCTTAAGTGCATGTAGTATTTCCAACATTTCCTTCTCCTAAATAGCTTGCTTGAGATGTAGCAGTAAAAATACCCAATCACCTACATCAAAACATTTTTCACTACAATGTTGATCTACCTATTGTTTCATTCGATTTTGCACCAAAGTGGTGTTATCCTTTAAAAGTTGGAGAACTTGTTGTTGATGCTCGATGTGATCTTTCACTGCTTGAACCTTTTTCTTCTTGATATGTCCTTCTATCTTGAGAGTTTTAGGAGTGATAATTTCTTCCAATGCTTCACAAGATATGGTCGGATTCATTTCTTAATGCTCGATGTGATCTTTCACTTCTGAACATTTTTCTTCTTGATATGTCCTTCTATCTTGATAATTTGAGGAGTGGTAATTCCAACCAATGTATTATAAGATATGGTTGGATTCATTTCTTCTTTCTCGATGTGATCTTTCACTTCTTGAACCTTTTTCTTCTTGATATGTCCTTCTATCTTGAGAGTTTGAGGAGTGGTAATTCTTGCCAATGCTTTACAAGATATGGCCGGATTCATTTCTTCTTTCTCTGGGGTTGGTTCCTGGTGTATATACTCTTCTTTTGATGTTTCTTGATCCTTTTATTTCCTCCTCTTAATAATCTATGTAAAATAATTTCTTCTCAGCACACTTATGACCTTTAGTGCATTTTCTATCACAATTGTAACAAAGCCCTTTTTTCTCTTTTCTCTTCCAATTGTTGTGGTGTAACCCTTGTAGGTTGTGGAAGGCTAGGAGAAACAACACTTCCATTATTATAGTTGTGAGGGGTAGACTTCCTTGTTGCCATAATTTTACTTTCTAGTATGTAACAAAGCTCTTTTACTCTTTCCAATTGTTGTGGTGTTGCTCTAAAGAAGGTGTTGCTCTTTGTATCCTCATAATGTGCAATCATTTCCTCAGTGAAAATTGACCATGTAACAAGTTGTTTACGAGAACAAAGCCCTTTATACCATAAAAATTGATCCGGTTCTAAATATGAAGATGAAATACATACCTTTTGTAACAGTGGTACACCATGTAGATCAAAATATTTCTCCATCTGAAGTATCCAATTTACCGGATCCTTGCCATCAAACTTCCTCATATCGCCTTTTCTTAATTTTCGAAGATCGATCTTGAAATGACTATAACTCTGTAATTTCAGTTCTTCCAGTTCTGAAATTGCGACCTGCAGTAGCCATCTGTGTCCTCTTTCCAATGCCACCAGTCTTATCCAAATTGGATTCTCCAAGGAAGAGTTATGCCAAATCTCCCACGGTGACGTGATTATAGACTAGTTCAGTAAAGCGAATTTGTACGATGTGCCTTGTGTCAATGTTTCGACCTTTGGCTCTGAAAAATATATACATGAAACTACAGTCCGTCCTATTTCTTTACCGTCTTACGAAATTTCAATCTGATGCTCAGAAAGAAAGTTATGATAATTTTCCCCGGGTCACCTGTTTGGAATGTAATATAGGAGTCTGCAAAAAGACCAACTTCCTGAGATCATATCTCCGCAAATATAGTGAGGAAAGTTCTGAAATTTGGACCTGAGGTTCAGTGCGATTTCGTCTCAAATGGGTTTTTTTTCGCTTCTGAAACGTCATAGAAAAAAGTTATAGTGAAAATGCCACAATGACCTATTTGGAGCAGCGAAACCCTAGAATGCAAAGCTTTGATACCAAATGTTACGAAACCAGCTCACAAAAAGATAGAAAAGAGATATCAACGCCTTAGAATTCAGCCTCTTCGAGGGGGAAACCTCCTTTACATTACACAAATAAGAAATTCTTGGATGATATAAATGACAAGAAATCCTTTCTATATATAGGAGTCTAAGGATTCATAATATAATCAGAGCCAACATAACAATAATAATGTAAGGGCACAATAATAACAATAGTGGGCTTCTATGGGGCACAATAGTAACAATATGGGGACTACATAGGTACAACAATATAATAAGGGGGATGTACTAATAACAATAAAGAGTTACACTAGTAGTATAGGGGCCTAACAAATACCTTGGATCAAAACCACTTAGGACTAATACCTTGGTCCAAATACCTAGGGTCAATACCTTGGACCAAATACCTCGAACCAAATACCTTGGACCAATACCTTGGATCTAAATACCTTGGGCCAAATACCTTGGACCAAAAACTTGGTTTTCCAACATGTACGCGCTTTTCCTCCTGTGAAAGTGCGTGTATACGTTATACGCTTCTTTTGTTCTGTTAACCCGCGTGTATACGCTTCTTGGACAAGGTGAACCTGCATATACCTCTCTTTCTTCATTCTTTGGAGTCTGATCTGTAATCCTTTGTTGTTAACCTGCTGCACTGTGAACTGTCATCTGAGTGAGTTTCCATCAAGGACAACACCTGTATCATAATGCCAACAATCTCCCCCTTTGGACTTGATGGCAACAACAACACCAAGACACTCTCCCCCTTTGACATCAAGGGCAAAGGGCGGACCAAGATATTCTCTCCCTTTGACATACATTATGTTGTCCATGCTCCCCTTGAGTACATGTTGAATTCTTTGATTGAGCTCCCCTTTGTACATGTTGAGATGCACTAAAACCGTCCATGCTCCCCCTGAGCACATGCAGAGTCTGCAAAAATATTCTCCAAAATAATAATATGACTCTATAACTCAACTATGTGAGTATGACTTTCCTATCACCAATGACTCATACATACATCCATCTCCCAACCAAGTGGGGAGACCAATTACATCATTTGTCCAAGAGGACTCATTCAAATGTATGAGAAGACATATTACACCCTAGACTTTTACATGACTTTAAGCAACAAATGGTATAAATATCTAAAGCCATAGCTGGACTTAACAACCATAATGCCAACAATGTTGAATGTACGTGAAGGCTAATGCTCCCCCTGAACCTGTGCTACCTGTGCATTGTTAACAAGTCAATGATCAAGGCATCTTTGTCAGTCAGATAAAAATTAATGAACAAAGCATATCGATAGACAGTAATCATCAATATCAGACAGAGCACCCATATCAGAGCCTGCACCACTGTTTTTCCTGTCTGAAAAAACATATACGCTCCTTGACCCATAGAAACCCGTGTGTGTACGCGACTATACTTCATGAAACATGCGTATAATAACCTTTCTCTAAAAAAAATTGATTTAACAGCAGGATGATGCAGCAACTACTCCTAGATTTTGTCTGAGATATTCAAATGTTTCTCTAGGTAGTGGTTTAGTGAATATATCAGCAACCTATTCTTTGGATGGAACATACTCCAATTTGACCTTTTGTTCAAGCACTTGTTCACGTAGAAAATGGTACTTGATGGGTATGTTCTTGGTCTTGGAGTGCATGACTGGATTCTTTGAAATACTGATGGCACTTGTATTATCACATAGAATGGAGATAAGTGGAGTACATGTGATCTGAATGTCTTGCAAAGTTTGCATCATCCAAAGTAGTTGTGTGCAACAAGATGCAGCAGCCACATATTCTACTTCAATTGTAGATAAAGCAATTGAACTTTGTTTCTTGCTGAACCAAGATACTAACCTAGAACCCATATAGAATGCACCACCACTAGTGCTTTTTCTATCATCCACACTTCCTGCCCAATCTGCATCTGTATATGCATGAAGAGTAAGATCTGCATCTCTAGGATACCATAAAACAAAGTCCTAAGTTCCTTGAAGATATTTGAAAATTCTTTCGACTGCTTGAAGGTGTGACTCCTTTGGATTTGCTTGGAATATTCCAACTATTCCTACTGCATGCATAATGTCAGGTCGGGTACCTATTAGATAAAGCATACTGCCAATCATGGATCTGTAAGTTGGTTGATATATTGTTTTTGATTCATCATTTGAGCTGAGACTACATCCTATTACCGTTGGGGTACATACAGGTTTAGAATCTTCCATTCCGTACCTTTTCAAGATCTTTTTGAGATATTTGGTTTGTGACAGAAAAATACCATCTTTATTTTTTTGAACTTGTAGACCAAGAAAATAGGTAAGTTCACCAAGCAAGGAAATTTCAAATTCTTGTTGCATTACTGAAGCAAAATTCTGACTCATGGATTCTTCATTGCTACCAAAAATGATATCATCAACATAAACAATAATAATTACCAATTTATCAGTTTCAATCTTTGTATATAGATTTCTATCTGCTGAACCTTTTGTAAAAGCTTGTTGGTGTAGATATTTGTCAAGGCGGTAATACCAGACCCTTAGACCCTGTTTCAGACCATAGAGAGCCTTTTTGAGTCTGCATACAAGTTTTGCATCATTTCCAAAAATGAATCCTTCTGGTTGTTCAGTGTAAACTTCTTCTTCTAAATCTCCATTAAGTAAGGCTAATTTTACATCCATTTGGTATACTTTGAATTTCTAAAAGCTATAAAGAGCAAGAAACATCCTTATGGCTTCAAGTCTAGCAACACGTGCAAAGATTTCTTCAAAATCTATGCCTTCTTGTTGAGCATATCCTTTACAAACAAGTCCGGCCTTGTTTCTAATGACTTCTCCATTTTCATTCAGCTTGTTTTTGAATATCCATTTAGTTCCTATATATTTTTATCATGATGTCTAGGAACTAATTCCCAAGTATCATTCTTTACAATTTTCTCAAGTTCTTCACCTATGGCCTTTACCCAACATTCATCTTTGCATGCTTCATTTGCATTTTGAGGTTCGGTGGAAGATAGTAATGCTTGATAGCTTAAGTTCCATGTAATAGTTCTTCTTGTCTATACACCTGCTTCTTTTTCCCCTAAAATTTGAGTTTCTAGATGACTTTTCTGAACATACCTGGACGGAGTCTTTTCTTCTACCATTATCCCTTCTTCTAGTGCTTTATTGGTTTCTTTTTCAATATCATTTTGATTTGATGTGGGAAAATAATCCCCATCTTCTTCATAGTCATAATCTTCTGTTGATTTTATCTGTTTTGGATTTTTGCATGCTTCATCAACTACAACATCAATGCTTTCAACAATTTTCCCAAGTCTTCTATTATAACATTTATATCATTTACTTCTAAAGGAATAACCAAGAAGAATACCTTCATCTACCTTGGGTTCAAACTTACCAAGTTTTTCATCAATCCTTTTGATAAAACATTTGCTTCCAAAAACTTTAAAGTATTTTACAGTAGGAGTCTTACCATACCAAAGTTCGTGTGGAGTTTGAGTGCTATTTACCCGAACATTTGCTTTGTTGAGAATAGTTATGGCAGTGAATGTTGCTTCACCCCAAAAGGTTGCAAGAGTTCCAGATTCATCTAGCATAGCTCGAGCCATTTGTTGAACTATTCTGTTCATTCTTTCTACCACACCATTTTGCTGAGGAGTCCTTGCAGTGGAGAATTGCCTTTTTATTCCATGTTGTTCACAAAAGTCAAAGAATTCATCCAATGTAAATTCCCCTCCTCGATCAGATCTGAGGCATTTGATTTTTCGATCTGATTCATTTTCAACCAAAGCTTTGAAGGCTTGGAACTTTTCAAATGCTTCATCTTTATGCTTTAAAAGACCTATCCAACACATTCTGGAAAAATCATCAATGAAAAAAATAAAGTATTCTTCTCCACGAGGTGACTTTTTCCTTGATAGTCCACATAGATCAATATGGACAAGTTCAAGAGGCTTACTATCTGACCCTTCTTTTTCCATGAAGTGAACTCTGGTTTGCTTACCGATTTGACATGGTTTGCATATTGTATTTTCTAGGATGCTGATATCTGGAAGATCACGAACAACCTTGAGTCTGCATGCTTTTCTTATTTGAGAAAAACTTAGATGTCTCAATCTTCTATGCCACAGCCATTTTTCATCATTTTTACTTAGATAGCACTTTTGTTGTCCTCCCTTAAGTATGTATAAGTTGTTTGGAGTTCTTGTACCTTTGGTCACGGTCTTTCCTGTATCAAGCTCATGAACAACACATTCGTTTGATCGAAACACCACTCCATTTCCTTGATCACACATTTGACTGACACTCAACAAGTTATGCTTTAAACCATCTACATACATAACATTTCTAGCTTTAACCTTTTCTTTCAAGAAAACAGAGCCTTTACCTTTTATGACAGCGGGAGTGTCATTTCCAAATGAGACATTCTTTTCCTTTTCTAAGGCATTATATGAGTGAAGTTTTTCTTTGTCACATATCATGTGTTTTGAGTATCCATTGTCGATGTACCACTGATTTTCTTTTCTTTCTGCATACAAGGCTATACCTCATCTTTCTATTTGAGATTCTTTCCTTTTCCATATCTTGGGATTTAATGGCGTTTGCTCCTTTTGAGATGTTTACCGAAATTTTCTCCTGCATTCAGATTCTTCATGACCAAAATTGTTACCGATTGAGCATTCTATTTCATTTTCAAGACGACAAAAGTCATTATAGGAAATTCTCTTGATTCCTGTTACATTCCTTTGATTTCGTGCTTCTCTAGTCATGATGGTTTTGTAAGCAACGCATTAAGCATCTTTGTGCCCAAAATTATCACATGAAAAACATTTTCCATTAAACAAGTTCCTGCGACTATTGAATCTATTAACTCGGTGATTGTAGTTTCTATTGATATTCATCTTTGGAGAAAACTGAGTATGATTTGCCTAAGGTTGGTTGTGGCTTCTATTCATCCTTGGAGTAAATTGAGTATGATTTACCTGGTGATCTGCGTTATGCCTTTGCTGACGATTGTCATATTGTTTATTGGTCTTTGCTGCATCAAGATAGCTTTTGGTGGAGGTTGATGGCTTATGTGATTGAGATGCTTCTTCAGTATATCCAAGACCTGTTTTTATCAGAGGAGAACGCTAAACTTTGATAATTTCATTTAAATTTTCTAATCCTTTAGCAAATCTAAGATTAAGAGATTTCGTTTTCTCAAGATCCTTTCTTAGACCCACAATTTCACATTCTAGTTTTTCATTGTGTTTTTCCTTTTCAGCAAGTTGGCATGTCAAGGTATCTATAATCATATTCTTTTCTTCTAAACAGATTTTGAGTTTAGATATTTCTTCATGAAGGCCTTCCTCTTCTAAAGCATCCCAAAAATTATCATCGTCATAAGCCATGAGAAGTCTATAATCATCACTATTAGATAAACCATCACTATCCCAAAAATCATTGCTATCATGAGCCATAAGAAGTCTATAATCTTGTCTAGTTTCATCTTCATCACTATTAGATAAACCATCACTATCTTCATGAGTATAGTAACTCCTTTTATTCACAACTTGTTTTTTATTCCCTTTTGCATATTATTTTCCTTTTTCATATTTATCTTTATGAGGACATCTGGTAGCATAATGACCGACTTTGCCACAAGCAAATCATTTGAAGGGTAGCTTACCTCTAAACCTTCCAGAACCTCGTTGAAGCTTCTTGACAAAGTTTACTTCATCTTATTCCTCTTAAATATGTCCTGATTCATTGTGTTCTTCCTTTCCTTTTTGTTAAGGCTTTAAATGCGGCTTCTCTCATATCTGATGGTACTCCTTTTCTCATCTCGAAGGCAGTTAAGATTCCATGAAGCTGTGTCATAGTGATATTCTGTAGATCTTGTTTTTCTTCTATGGCAGACAATTTGGATTCAAATTTAGCAGACAAGGATCTCAAAACTTTCTCAACTAAGGTAACTTCCTTTATTTCTTCACCCAGATTCTTCATACAATTAACAACCTCATCTATACGTAAGAAGTAACTAGCTATACTTTCATCACTATGCATCTTAAGAGTTTCATACTGAATTCTGAGAGTTTGAAGCTTAGCACGTTTTACTTGAGAGTCTCCTTCATAGCTCAGAATGATTTTGTCCCATATTTCTTTGGCTGATTTGAGCTGCATGACTTTGACAAACTCTGATTGTGACAGACTTCCCAATAAAGTATTGATAGCTTTGGCATTGGTTTCATATTGCTTTTTACTTGCTGCATCTGTAGGAATTGTTGTTGGAAATGTATATCCTCCTTCCACAATTTCCTAGACATCCGTTCCAAGCGATTATAGATAGGTTGTGGTTCTTATTTTCCAATAAACAAAGTTGCTCCCATCGAAGATTGGCGGTCTGATGGATCCCATGCTTTCTTGATTATTCATGTTGATGGATCTCCCTTCAAGCAATCAAGCTTCTTTTGAAGGACCTGCTCTGATACCAATTATTGGAAATAATACTAAGAGGGGTGGTGAATCAGTATTATCAGATCAATAATTTTATTTCCCAAACAGATTTATATACACCACTTCAGTGAAGTGAACTAGCGTGTACACTCAACTATGCTTAAAGAAACCAGCATATATGCAGAGAACTTTTGATTTAGACAATTTATCATGTGTCAAGCTTAAAAAAGTATATCAAAGATTTATTAAACAGTGCATTAAAAGCAGAATAAAGCATCACACATAAGCAACACACATGAACACCAAGATTTAAGGTGGAAACCCAATGTGGGTAAAAACCACCTGTTGTTGTCATCTCTGTCTTCTTTTAACAATAAGAAAATATGTTTACAATCTTGTATTGGTGCAAACTCATACCGGTATGTAGGCTTCTACCTGCAGAAGGTTACAACCTTCTCTCTTTCTCCAACTTCTAGTGGAAGGGAGCTACAACCCACTAGCTCTTGTACTAGCCAATATGTTTACTAGTACGTAGGAGCCAACCTACAGAAGGCTACGACCTTCTTTCTTCCTTCAGGGACCACATTTCATAAATTTTCAGACTGGATGCTCCTAGCACACAATAATACACATGAAGGCCTCGTTTCATCCAATTTTCATAATGGACCCATCAACAGCATTGAAGCTTAAAATCAATCACCATTGCAATATAACCATAAAATACATCTGCATCAACCAATCATTGAAACTCAATCATCAATCTCTGAATCACCCACAACTGAATCACTGAAAGCCCATCGTTATTGAAGCAAATCACAATCAATCAATCTGAACATTCAGAATACTGTCATCAAAAAAACACAGTCACCAGAACACAGAGCAGAACCCAGAACTCTGTAACAACAGTCGAATCCAACTCCAACTTCAAATATCATATTTCATAATGTATACGCTACTTAGATGTGTCGAACCAGCGTGTATACGCGTTTTTATCAAAGCCAACCAGTTTACATATCTGTAAATATTAACTCATAACTTTGCAGCTATTTCAGACTTCAGTCATACCCAGGTCATAACATTAATGGAATAAAACATGTGTCAGTAATTCAGATCTAAACTATACATGATCAAACCACATAATGATAATTCATTTCATACCTTAAGATCTCGGTCCATCATTAGATATTATCTCTCATCAACTACTAAGGTTCATCCTTAGTTCAGATCAAGCAAAGCACCATAAGCCCATATCCTGCATACTTCATAAGATATTCAACTTCCACACCTTGGCCTAATGATCTTCTCCTCCTTATATACTCTTAGGCCTTTCTCAATACCTTGGATCAAAACCACTTAGGACCAATACCTTAGTCCAAATACCTAGGGTCAATACCTTGAACCAAATACCTTGGATCAAAATACCTTGGGCCAAATACCTCGGACCAAAAACTTGGTTTTCCAACATGTACGTGCTTTGCCTCCTATGAAAGTGTGTGTATATGTTATACACTTCTTTTGTTCTGTTAACCCGTGTGTATATTCTTCTTGGACAAGGTGAACCTGCGTATACCTCTCTTTCTTCATTCTTTGGAGTTTGATCTGTAATCCTTTGATGTTATCCTTCCGCACTGTGAACTATCATCTAAGTGAGTTGTCATCAAGGACAACACCTATGTCATAATTCCAACAACTATAACCCTTATACAATCCCCTGGTGCACAAATTTTTAGGTTGATTGTGTTGGAAATACTTAGAGGGGGGGAGGGTGAATCAGTGTTCCTTAGCAATTAGTACTTTTAAATCTTTTCAGAGCATTAGTTAATCTTCAATTATTATTAATGTTTATGCAGTAATAACAGTAAATGAAAGAACACAATAGACACAAGAATTTTAGGTGGAAAACCCCCTCCAGTTCAAAAACCACCAAACACTTTTCTAATAAATTATTTAATATTCAGCCCCAACTGAAATGAAAGCAACAACTTCCTAGAATTCTAGAAAAGCATTCTTCTCCAGCTCCCACTGGAAGGATGCCCCAACATCCTAGACCAACCTACCACCCTGAAGTGTTCACAGGCTCCAACCTGTAGGTGACTTCATGCACTAGCCTAGCACCTCCCTACCACCCTATAATGACTGAAATGAGACAATAGTGTGGATTCCCGTACAAGGGACAAAGATCCACGATACAATATGATTTACAATGATTGTGACCAAACACCCAATCACACTATGACTGGCAACCAAACCATGACATCATCCCAACAAAGACTCCTATACCTCCCAATAATTCATTTTCGACTCTAAGCAGATTGACTCTTTTACAATAATGACTCTTCCAATGATGACACTTTTACAAATGACTCTTTTACAACTTTACAATGATGTCTCTTGGCCTTGACACTTCTTCACAATATATGGATGGTTTTCATGTCTTCAAAGGATGTCTTGCTGCAATGCTTCCTTTGATTTTATACTTCTGCTCTTGAATTCTTGCTTGAAGTTGTACTTGAATCTTCTTCTACCTATATGCAAAATTTTCCCGACGAAACCAATCACAAAACAAAACAAAATACTCTTCAACTTACCTCTGCCTGCAAAACACATGTAAGTGCATAATAATGAATAAATACAAATTAAAATTACAATGCGTACCTGAAGTGTGCTTGTCACTTTTGTTGTTGACTTGTTGCAACAGTAGACAAAGACTCCCACTCTTGATATAGGCCTGGACTCTATGCAAGACTATATCCAAAACTAACCTAAAGATATATACAATAAAAATTGATGACAGACCCTAGACTTGTGATGGACCAAGTTCTAAGTACAACAACAGAGACCATTCTATCAACTATGACAAGACAAGTAACATGAACTTACAACATCATATAGATTTAGCAGACTTGGTGTAGCATCAAGAATATGTAGCATCAAATGTGTAGTATCAAGAATAGGACATCTGAAATGTGGTATCAAAACTAATTGTGACATATAGAGACATAGAGATATAACTGAGACCCTATATATACTTACGTTGTCCTACAAAAACATATATCAAAGATGATACTCATATTTCAAATGCAAACAATAATCATGCATACCTTGTTGTAGGAGACTTACCCTTGACTGTTGATGTGTGGTCCTTACTGCAGTGATCCTTGAATGCATGCTTTTTCTTTCCTTCTAGGAGCTCGATATTGAATCTGTTGTATCTATGTAATTTCGAATCTCCAAGTTCTGAAATTTCATCCTTCGGTAGCCCTTTGAGTCCTCTTTCCAAACCCACAAGTCGGATCAAGATTGGAATCTCCAAGAAAGAGTTATGTCCAATCTCCCATGATGACCTGATAGACTAGTTCATTAGAGCGAACTTGTATGAAGTTCCATGTGTCACTGTTGTGCCCTTCGGCCTTGAAAACGCTACTCAACAAACTATAGTTTGTCCTCTTTCTGTGACTATTTACGAAATTTGAATCCAATGCTCAGACAGAAAGTTATAATGATATTCCCAATGTCACCTGTTTGACATGGAATTCAGGAGCCTGCAAAAACCCTAACTTCCTCTTATCATAGCTCCGAAAATATAGCGAACCAAGATCTGAAATTCGGTCCCGAGGTTCGTTAAGATTTTGGCTCAAATGGGCTTTAATTTTAGCTTTTGAAGATTTGCAGAAAAATAAGTTATAGCGAAAATTCCACAATGACCTGTTTGAAGCCGCAAAATCCCTACTAGAGGAGGATATGAGGGTCACTATTTATATGAATGTCTTGATTTGGGAGGGTCCTCAACAAGTGAACGTTGGAGGGATTTTAGGAAAAAACAAACATTATTAATTATTGACTATTCAATGACCACAACCAATTATGAGTTCCATGCCACAACCCCATAGGGTTTTAGCCCACTAACTGGGGTTACTAACTTCAAACATGAATATCTCTCAAACCGTGAAGAATTACGTGGCGTGCCATATATCAGCGGAAACATATCGGCGAATAGAATCCATTTATAATATCCTTGACTCAATATAGATTAATTTGTCAATTCAAAATTCCCATGCAAGATCAGGGTAGCCCCTAGTGTTACTTGGGTTGACATCAATGACAACCACTGATCAACAAATTGTAGCCTTTTAACTACTAGGTCGACCTAATTTGACATTATGGAGACTTACTGCATGAGAACCCTAGCTTACGGGGCTTGGTTTCACACTTGTGTTGGATTATTATGATGTGGACCCTGATGTTGAATGGAACACTCAACTTCTTGGCATGTCTATTCAGGCATTCATCTATTTTATCACTATTTTATTACTAGGTGATGGGGTCATCCACTCCAAGGAATTACTTGGATAGTTATCCTCCTTTGTATATGGATTAAGGGTAGTTTGGCATCTTTGCCATTAGATCTAGTTGTTTTCACACTTTTGGGAGTGTTGTGATGCCTTAGAGCTTGTACATGACAGTTGCTAAGAGAGTGACCTAGTCTTGGAGGTTACATGCGACCACTTAAGGTAGTTATATTACACATTTGTTGGAGTTAATTGGTGGAGAAAATTGCCTTGGAGAGATTTATGCAAAACATTGGAGATGTTTTACTTAGTATATTGTCTATTTTGAGGATGCACTCCATCTATTGGCGCTTTCATGCATGGGGATTTGTACATGTGCCATGTCAACTCTTATATTATTCCTAATTTGACTAATCCTCAAATTAGTTGAGGAAAAATGCGTGTTTATATTTTCTTAGAATAGATCTAGAGTTTTAGGATAGATTTTATTATTTTTCTTAGAAGAGGTTTTAAGCTACTCATATATACAACATGAACTTCTCCTATTGTAATAGTTGTTGGAAGTTCATGGACACACTTGAGACTAGCTTTTTAATATTTGAAGGTGTTTTTGGAGCTTGAGTTTTGATGTATTTGTATATATATTTCACAGAGTGTAATGTGGCAATTTTTTTTCTATCATTTGAAGAGGAATTTTAATCAAAAACTTTATTCTTCACTTGGAATAATTTCTATGGGAATGATCTCCACCTAAATTCTTATGTTTGTTACAGGAAATTGTTAAAGAAGCATCATATTTCTTAATGTGAGGTAGTTGGATTTTACATTTAATAGTAGTGAGCATACCCTTTGATGTAGTATAAAATCTTCCTTAATTAGGACCTTCAAATCATTTGCTGCATTCTAGGACACCAACATAAGAGTGCTGGAATTTATTCAATTTGATTCAAATTTGTCTTTACTACATGAGAAAGGCTCATTAAAGCATTGCTTCATAGACCTCATTTTCCCAGTAGAAATTCCAAACACTAATCCCACTTAAAAACTATAAAATCCCTTTTTTTTTATTTTACAAATCTGAAAATTACAACTCAAATATCACAATCCAGATTTATGAATAACTAAAAAAATTTACTCAAGTCCACAGTTGTTACTGAACTTATTTCTATCGAACAAATTTAATTACAACATTTTAAAATTAAAAATAATATCTAACCTAAGTCAAAGCAACATTTTCATTCCTAATCATTTTTGCTAGACTTAGATTGCTTTACGGTTTCCCCATTAAGTTGTAAGAAACCCAGCGTAAAGAGAGGGAAAGTACTACTTTCGTGACAATGGAGGACTTTTCCAGGTTTCCCTTAGGTTTTCACCTTGTGATTTGAAGTTTTACACCTTGGGTGAGAATTTGAGTACTAACATGTAGGACCTTTGGGATTTTGAGGCCAAGCATTACATGGACTGGTAATTTCTAGAACATCAAATATCCTTTTTATCCTCTGACTCATTGACTATCAAAAATATTATAGGATTGGTTCCTTTTAAAGAGAAGTGTAAGTGAATACAGATATGCAAGGTTTTCTGTGATGGGATTTGGTTGGAGATTCGAGAAGAAACTCCAAAGTATGACACCAAAAATATTTACTATCTTCTACACTAGAAGCACCCTTTATCTCATGTTTAATGCTAAATGGATTTCTTTTGATCCAAAGAAGTAGTGGAATTATTGATTGCACATTGTTTGGTTGCTCTACCTCACTTACATGTTTCAGGTTTTTGCTTGCCTAGTTTACTAAGAGTTTCCATCCAAAGCACCCCTTGATAAATGCAAGTTTATGGATGATCTTTGCCTCTATTGCAATCTCTCGGACACTTTGGAAAACTTATATGGGATTGAAAGTTGCTAGAATTTGTTGGAAATATGTCTAGGAACAACACTCATTTCGTCTCAAGGTTTGCTTCATTGGTACGTAGTGTTGTTTGGTGACTCGAAATGCATAGTACTTTATCCCTTCATGGGCATTTGAGATTTCTTTGTATCATTGTTTTGTTTACCATCTAGAAGCTACATTGCAAATAAGTGTTTTTTAATAAGCTTTCAATTGAATCCAATAATTTTGTTGCTTTTGATGAAAAGATGTATGTATGAAATTGTCTACCAAAAGTTATCTTCTAATGAAGGATGCTCTAGCTTATCTTCATATTATTATTTATTTAGTAGTAAGAACATATAAGACTCCACTCTCCACCCCCTTCCACCTTTATTTTCAATGTTTGTAAATATCTCTTATTAATATATGATGCATTTTTCAATCCAAAAAAAAATATTCCCTTAAATTTATTTTTCAAGGCAACACCCTTCCACCTTTATTTTCAATGTATGTAAATATCTCTTGTTAATATAAGATGTATTTTTCAAAAAAAAAAAAAAAAACTTTAAAGCTATTTTCAAGGCAAGGGTGTTGATATATGGGGGATTGTGTTGAATTCATAAAGTGGCAATGTCATTGCCACTTTAATAGCAAATTCTTTAGCATCAACACATGCAAGGTCACCTTTGTTATAAAAGAAAAAATTTCAACAAAAAAATTCATTTTTGTTTTTGCCTAATAAGATGGCATCTAGAGAAGGTCTAATTTTATCTATTATGCTCATCATTTTTTTCTCTTTGTGAGTTATCATCCACCCAAGAATCATTTAAGGCTAATCTACATGCACAAACCTACCTTTGCACTTTTTATTACCCAAGTGTTCCAATGGTAAATTCATTTCCAACATCTAATTTGCTCTAACGTGAATACAAACCTCAGTTTCCTTAGCCTTAATATTATATTTTATTTTTATTGTCATTCCAAACCTTCATATTAATTGTTGAAGATTTAGAGCATAACGTTCATTATTTTGTTCCCCACATTAGATCTCATTTATGTTTTCAAGAATCCTTGAATTCAATAAAATTTCTCCCCAAATTTGTGTTATTTTCCAGTGAAGGAAAGGTTTGCCATCAAAACCCACTTATCCTTCTCTAGCACATAGGTCACTAAATTCCAAATGAACAGCTTTGATGTACCCTATTAATACATTTGTTAATTTCTCCTAAGGCTATATTGTTCTTTGCTTTAAGAATTGCATTTCTTCATTAACACATTAAGTTCACCCCATAACATCATAATATCATTTAGATTTACATCATTATTCAGAAGCATATGAAACTATGTAGAAAGAACAATAATACCATCATCAATGCAACGGAACATAAATGAACAATAGACGAAAATAATTCACACATAGAGACACCAATATTGGTCGAAGACCAGGGAAAAACCCACTATGGGGAAAACCATTTCAAATTCTTTTTCTTAGTATATTGTCATCAAATGATTCAGCAAAAGAGAATACAATTATTCATATCTTCACCTATGCAATTGACCAGAAAACAACTACAACATCCATGAAATGAACCCAACAATTTATATACACAAAACCCTGATTCAGGAACCTGTAATGAACTGTCACTGTCTGTGGTCAACTGCTGAACATTGCGGTCACTGAGCGAAATCTTCAGAAGACTAAGATTTCATCTTTTAGGTCTCGGTCGCATGGAGGAGGTGTCATGCAAGCGATAATATCTTCCTAGTCGCACCCTTAATCTTGGCATGCGAGCGACTGGGGTCAGATCTGGACTACGAAAACCCAAACTCCCAGTTGCATGGATGGAGAGTTGTTTGTGTGACTGGAAGGCTTTGGTTGTTAGGATATTCCGACACATAGGATATAGTTAAGTTCAACTTGGTCTAGTATAGAGTTAGGTTAGAGTTAGGTAAAGTGTGTTTCTTTACCGTTGTACATTTTGTAACTTACAATCCGACGGTCACGATATGTAGTGATCCGACGGTTCACTCTCACCTCGGTATTACCGACACTTGATCCGTGGCTTGACACCCGATTGGTCCATGAGTTCTATTTAAAGCGCATGGAGGGTCATTGTTCGGGTAATCCGTGCATGAGAGAAGATTATGTAAATTTTCATTCTTTGATTAATAAATTGCCTGTAGTACCCACGTTGGGACAGGCCGTGGACTGTTTCCCTCCTTGCACTTTGAGGGTTTTAACCACGTCAAAAATACTGGTGTATTGATTTGAGATCTGGTTGTGAGCGGTGTCCTTTTGGTGTTCTTTCTGAGGTACCCTGTAAATTCCTACATTGGTCGCACAAATGAGCTTATGTGAAAGCAGTTGCAGTCGAATCCTTCGTGTTGTGTCTTCTACTAAGGCCCAAAACCATAAATCAGAGATGTGAGCTTCAAACCCTGCAATTTCACCTCAAAACAAACATAATCCTCCGTGGACGAGCATCAAACCTATGCGAGCCAAAAACCAAGATAGAAGAGTGTCTCATGATTGTGTCCAAATGAGGTAGAGGTCACTTGTATTTATAGCCTTCCAAGGTGATCCACTTTTCTTTAGGACCGACATTGTCAAATATGTGCATGTAGAATTTTCTTCATAAGTACACTTTCCCTTATCCGATTTTAGTGACCTTTAGGTCGATTTTGGTCCTCTCGAAAAGAGAAATTCAATGAAAGTGTTATCTCCATCAAGTGAGCTATCCAAAGTGTAATTTTACCATGGTTACATATTTTTAACACTCCCTCCCAACTAGGGAGAATTCCACTTGCATCATGTCATGTGTAAATCGTATCCAATCTCAAGTATCTCATCATCACATATCGTCACTAATCATCTCAATACATCTCTTGTTTATTCCTTCTTATCTCTTGATTGTCCCTGCTCATATGCTGAATATTCTCAAATCTAAAAGAAGAAGAATTTTGACATCGGAGGGGAGCTCAATCTACCACCCTCTGTCCAACGAGCTACTACCCGAAATCTCTACCAGTGGGCTACTACCCGGGGATATCAACAGGGAGCTAAATCTACGATCTGTATCATTATCGGAGAGGATACCATCAAGGAGCACATCTCAACCTGGAACCACATTGAGGAGCTCAATCTCAACCTGAAATCTCGTGGGGGATCTACTACTACGACTCCATATAGAGAAATAGGATATCCAAACACACAAGGGAGCACATCTCAACCCTGGAATCACATTGGGAAGCTCATTCTCAACCCAGAACCATATAGGGAAGAAAATCTCAACCCAATCCTATTGCATGTCAATTTTCCCATCGATGACTCTAAGCAGTCATGTGGTAGAACACCTGTATCATAATCGACTTGGTTTGTACACCCCAAGTACACTCTCAACCCATTAGCTAAATGGAAGTAGTATTCCCAAAAAGAATTCTTGTGGCTATGATGCCAACTGGGGTATAGTCTACGTAGACTAGATAGGGGAGCAGCATCTCCAACCATATGGGTAACAGATAGGGGTGACACCCTATTGTCCAAAGTTCTCTCAACCCCAGGAGCCCTCTATCTCAATTTCACACCCTAGGAGCTCAAACAGGGTAGGAAGAGTTGGCTCAGTGTCCTCGATCAGCACTGCTCTCATCATACTTATATTTGGTATCAGCTTGATCATCATGTAGAAATAGCAGTTGTCTCATGTTCATGCAGATCATCAAATCAAATATGATACATAATCATATAAATCACAAAAGGATACCATATTCATCCTCCATCTCAAGGAGGTGTCAACCACAAGCCTAAGATTGTCTCGTATGGCACCATTGTCTCAATATATGAAGGTCACTCAGTCCTAGCTATATATGGGATTATCTGCCAATTAGATCCCACTCTTTGTCATTGCAATGTATCCATGTCATATTCAGAACTTTTTCAAACATATCTTCAAAAATATTCTTCATCTTGTCTCATAGCTAGCCATGCTAGCAACATTGAGCTCAACCTCAGTCGTGCATAAAGCTTAAGGACCTCTCATCCAAAAATATCATGGCAAATCTCATACTAAGGCAACACCTAGATGCACTCATCAATAATAATCCCAAACATCAACAATACATCCATGCAGTCACATATCATAGGAAGAATATCTCAGATAAAAAATTGATCATCCCATGCAAATATTTTGAAGGGTGCTCGATGGCAACTCTATGTGAGTGAAGCGGATCAATCATGAACTCATTCAAGTTCTATATATATGTATACGGATAGGTGTTCAAAACGAAACATCAATGCTTCAATCAATTGTTCGCTGCCAAGTGGAGTTCAACAATATCTCTTCACAACATCTTGAAATTCAATCAGAGTATCCAAGGATTTGCATTTCCATTTTTTAGTACTTCTTCAATAGCTTCACAATATAGATTATATTTTCCCAAATTTAGAAATCGATTCATCATTCCATGATTCATTATTTTGAGCTTCAGAAGCCATCTCCCTCTTACTTATATCATCAAAGGCTCATCATCTATCAAGAGTATACCATTAGTATATAAAACCAAAACCAAAATCAAATTCATACCTTGGAACACTTCCCAAGTAGAGGTTTGGACCAAAATATCATCCTAACTTCACCAGATATTTGTCAATGCGGACACATCAAGATCGAGGAGCTTGCTTCATACAATGATTTTTGCAAATGTAATACTTTTCCAAACCAATATGCTCACCTCACATAAACCAATATTGTACAATCAAATCAACTAAGTTAGCTTATCAAAGTTTAGATGCTAGATCAAAACCAATATCCAAATTATCAATATCACGGTATCAGATTCTTTAGACCAAGTGACAAGTATAACTCTCATCAAGTCATGACTTCATCTATTGTCATGCCAACAAGTTGTCATTTGCGAAGCAATATCAAACCACACTTCATCAAGTCATGATCATAATATGCAAATGCATACACCAAGAATAATTCATGTAGGTTCCATCCACTTATCATGGGATTACTTCATATTCAATCACAACTGACAATACTTCAACCATTGTGCTAAGTACAATGAGGCCAATACCAATATAAGTCACTAGAAGACATTATGCCCACTTGTTGTCAAGGAAAATCATCAGTGAAGTCAAATCATTAGTTATCAAATCAAATCTCAAGTTTGCTATCATAGTGAGATCTATTGTCCAAAACATATCTCAACATTAAGTCAAAGTTCTAAGTCATTATCATGCATCATGTTAAAACTCCAAACACTACTCATCTAAATCAATAAAATCTAGTCAAACTTTTGCAGCACAAACTTCAATGGTTAAATCATAATGACATATCTATATCCATATCCCAATCACCTACAAACACAAGTTCAGTCAGCATATTCACATTGTAGCAAGTCATTCAGACTTCCTTGCTCATAGAAATTTATGTTGATTGCTTCATGTCTATGGGACTGACATCCTTCAATTGAACATCTGATTTTAGGCACAAAACTTCATTTTTGTGTCCTAGAGGCATAGTCGCACCCATAGACCTTCCTTTGTGCGATTGAGAGACTAAAGTCGCACCCTTAACCTTACTTCCGTGCGGCTGAGAAGCTACAATCCCAACTATAAGCTTACTTCCGTGCGACTGGGGCTTAGAGTAAGGGAAACCTCTCTCTCCTTAGATTAGAACTTTGCTATAGACCAACAATGTCAAATATTTGTCTATTCATGCCCATAAATCATACTTCAACAATGAAGGACATACATATCATGCAAATGATAATAGGAGAAGGGATCTTATGGAGAGATTCTCCATTTGAATAAGAAGCCACTTTAGTCATCTTCATTCATGCCATCAACCTGTCTATAATGTTATCATGCATCAACAAATCTGTTAGAACGTAAAGTTAGACGATATCACATATTTATCATGGTTATATTATGTTATCATCATCTACTTCATCGTGACATCATTCTTGTCATCAAGGGTTAGTGTCAAATAGCTAATAGGAGTAAACTTCAAAAATCATGATCACAAGCATTGCTTCTTTGTTACATAACTCAATTCATCAAGTCAGGGCATTCGATTTTACCATATGTCATGATTAATAAACACATCAAAAAATAACCATGGTCAACAAATGATCCTGAGTGTCAATCTCATTGTTATACTTCTATCAACATGGCTACCATGTTTTTCACAAACAAATTGTGTCAAGTTACGATCTACTAGAATCAAGGTGTTAACCTCCTTTATGGGATCAAGATACTCAAAACAATAGATGTTAGCGAAACATCAAGTATACCAATATATTAAAGATCAACATTAAGAATCTTCATAGAGCCAAGAAGTTCATCATGTTCAAGAAGTAAGATACTTGTTCAATATCAAGTGCACCATTTCATCATAAGAACCATGAATCCAAATCACTTTCATATGCATGCATGAGCCATTTGAGAGGGAGACATTCTCATCACACCTTATGGCTTATCTTTCCATTCAATATTACAGTTGAAACATAACATTGAAACAATATACCATGCATACCTTGTAGTGTTCAAATACATGGCATATTTTCATTCGACATAGGCAGCTTGTAGCACTTTGTCATATTTCCATCGGGTTCTTCTTTACCTTTTCCAGCTCTAGCTTTTCTTTCCTACATCTCAACTGATCCTCAAGGAGGATCCTCTTATTACACCTCATAAACGAGGTTAGAAACATCTAAATACTCAAATATACATGCAGGAAGTATAAGTAATGATCAAAACAATAATGAGATCAATAAGTCTAAACAAAAGTAAGTATATAGAGAAGCATCATAAATCGAAAAGAACTTATCTTCAATGAGAGGTGATCCTCTCCCTCTTGAACCAACCTTCAAGAACCATCATTGTATGTTTTCTTCACTATTTCAACCAACGTTATCAACAACCAAGCCTACTAGGGACTATCCCATCTAGGGCTTCATCAAATTTATCACAAGTGCTTCAGCATCTTATAGAAGAAATTTCAACTCAAAAATATCCACCTAAGAAAAAAATAATAAAATAATGTCATGTAAACAATTTTTTAATATATCATTTTTATTATTTTACTTTTATCAAAATTACCCAAATAAATGTGACATTTATCAAAATAAAAATATACATAATTTATATTTAAATTGATTTATTAGCACAAGATATCATAAAATTTAAATTAAAAAAAAAAAAAAAACAAAAACAAAAAACCAAAAACAAACAAACAAACAAACAAATTTTAAATTTAATTTAAATTTAAGGTACCTAAATTTAAATTTAACAAAAAAAAATAGTTACACATTTAAATTAATTTATCAACACAAGATTTAATAAAATTGAAATTAAAAAAGTTGAATTTAAGGTAAATTTAAAATAACCAAATAAATGCACTTTTTTCAAAATAATAGTATATATATTTTATATTTAAATTAATTTGTTTACACAAGATTTAAGGAAATTTAAATTAAAAAGGTAAATTTAAAATTCAAATTAGTTACACGTCATTAAAAATATTATCAATACTATAACTTTTATAGAATAAGATATTAATTTTATTTTTAATATTTAATGTAGTTTTGGGTCACTTGGGAACCACTCATGCTTAAGATAGGTAAATTATATTAATAAAAAATTTGCCAGTGCCTAGTCACACCTGTATCTCTTTTGAATTTTAAAGGATTTTGATTGGATTACATATTATGACATGGAAATTCAATGTTAACCTTTTAAAATCAAATTTCCTCTAATAGGCTTCACATTGACTATGCTAGGTTTCACATCTCAAACCTTTGCCATAAACTAGGGTTTCTCTCCAACCTTGACCTCATAATATTCATCAAACCCTAATACACAAATTGCTTAAGGTTTTCTTCAAACCTTAAATTATGTTAGGTCTCCTCCATCTTCTCTTGCTTCCATCAAAGGTGTCTCCATGGGGAGTGATCTCTATGACTTTTTCTTCAACCCAGCTCTGATACCATGTTAGTTTTTCCTAGGGCTATATTGTTATTTGCTTTGATAATTACATTTCTTCATTAACACATTAAGTTCACCCCATAACATCATAATATTATTCATATTTACATCATTATTCAGCAGCATATGCAATCATGTAGAAAGAACAATATCATCATCATCAATGCAGCAGAACATAAATGAACAATAGAAGAAAAGCATTCACACATAGAGACACCAGGATTGGTTGGAGACCAGGGCAAAACCCACTATGGGGAAAACCATTTCAAATTCTTCTTCTTAGTAGATTGTCATCAAATGATTTAGCAAAATAGAGTACAATGATCCATATCTTCATCTATGCAACTAACCAGCAAAACAACTACAACATCCATGAAATGAACCCAACAATGTATATACTCAAAACCCTAATTCAAAAACCTATAATGAATTGTCACTGTCTGCGGTCCATTATCGAACACTGTGATCACAAAGATAAATCTTCAGAAGATTGAGATTTCATCTTTTACGTCTTGGGTCACACTAAGGAGGTTTCATGCGAGCGACTATAGGTTCCGAGTCACTCCCTTAAGCTTGGCATGCAAGCGACTACAGTTAGATCTGGAATACGGAAACCTTAACTCCCAGTTGCATGGATGGAGATTTGTTTGTGCCACTGGAAGGCTCTAGTCGCATGGATGGGCTTCTGTGCGAACGACTGTGATCGAATCCTTCTTGTGTTGTGCATGCAACCAAGGCTCAAAAACCTAAATCAGAGATACGAGTTTCAGATCCTGCGATTTCACCTTAGAGAAAACCTGATCCTCCGCACACGAGCCTCAGACTTGTGCGAGCAAAAAACCAAGATAGAAGAGTATCTCATGATTGTGTCCAAAAGAGGTAGAGGTCAGCTGTATATATAGCCTTCCAAGGTGGTCCACTTTGCTTTAGCGCCGACCTTGTCAGATATGTACATGTGGACTTTTCTTCATAAGTACTCTTTCCCTTATCCTATTTGAGCGATTTTTAGGCTGATTTTGGTCCTCTTGAAAAGAGGAATTCAATGCAATTATTATTTCCATCAAGTGAGTTTTCCAAAGTGGAAGTTGACTGCAGTTGCATACTTTTAGCAACATTGGCCTATGATACTAGCATCTCAGTTGGCATGACCAAATAACTTCACACATAATATTGTTGTTTTTTCACTTATGCCCTTTGAGATGCAAATATTCTTGACAATGCAAAAACACTAAACTTGGGAAGAGGTTTTCACCTTGAAGGATTTGATCATTCATGGTACTTCATAGATTCCGAGTTAGAATGAATTTATAGCATATATATATATATATTACGTAGATGTGATTTAAACAAAATATTTATTAAAAAAATGTCAATGTTATAGATCAGATGGACAAAGCATATAACCTATCCCATACAAAAAGTCAAATAGAGACATCCTTCCATATAAGATCAGACAACAAATTTTGTTATGGTGACTTGAATCTACACAAAGAGATAAACATGAATAAATGTTTTTTTCAAGGTATCAACAAAGAGGTAATTGCACATGGACTTCAATCTACTAAAGTATACCAATTTCGACCAATATTAACTCCAAACGATCGAGTGTGATCTCTTGGTCTTTAAAAGATCCTAAGTTAGGATGAATCTACATTGATCTATGTGTTGATCAAAATTGACATTGTGGATTTTAGAAAACAATGAGGGATGGTGCCAAATAGAATTAACTTAATTTCCTCATATTATATTGGACCCAATCAGTTAAACACACATAAATAATAAATAGAATTTAGATCAATTTTGAGATGCAACTCTATTCACAATGATGTACATATTAATACATAGTATTATGACCCTTGGTTTTCATCTTCCAAGAGGTCATTTGGACTCCATGTTGATTTTTGTGTAGCATCGGATGTGCTCTAGCTCCGAAATTTTGTGGAGGGGCAAGAACACATGAGATCTCCAAGACCCATAAATCGTTTGGTGAAATTCTACCTAGATTGTGTTTTATTAAAATAATTAATATTTTTAATGGGGTTCCTAATTCTAAACTTAGGAAAATTAAAATATTAATGGTTATTAATGAAAATATGGGTGAGAAGCTTCTAAGAGACGAGGATCAAGTCTAATTTAATCTTAGCCATTGATTAGAGATTAGATCACGGTCGTTGATATCTCAACAGGAAAAGTATAAATAAAGACTTGAGAGTCATTTGGATACACACCGGGAAAATACTGAGTAACCCGAGGGAAATCGATTCTCAAGGAGTAAGTTCGATTTCAGAGGGAGAGTTCCAAGGCGAAGGAAGAGAAGTGCATCAGCGTCAGTCAGAGACTGAGGAGGGGATGCAATGCATTAGAGGGACAGCACATAGGAACAGCGTAGAGAGGCAGCGCAGCAAGGGACGCAATCCTCATGCAGAGGTGATGCAGTGGACGTTGGAGGGTCTCTTGGGTGTCAGAATTTCTCCAAAAGGTGGAGGAAACTTATCTCAGGTGTTTTCTCGGAGGTTTCTCTATGTTCTGAAAATCATTCCTTGTAAAGAGATTGTTGCTGAAAAATAATAAATAAACCCTCATCTGTTGCACCTGTTTTCCCACATTGGGTTTTTCCGGGGACTATTGTCCAAAATAATTGTGTTGATGTGATTGATTCTTGTGCTTGTATTTCACTATTCTTTTCTCTATGCTATTATGTGACAAATGCAATAGAATTTACTTTGATGTTTATTGAAGGGTTTTGTAAATAACATATTGTGGAAAATAAGTAGGAGAAATAAATCAATTACTGTAGTAGAATTTCGTGTTAGAAATTTTCACATGGTATCGGAGCTGAGATCAAGCAACAGCATTAGAGAATCTGCAATGAGTCGTGAACATGATGCTGGAGCAGCAACTCAAAAGGACTCATGCAATTCTCACGAGAAAGAGGAAAGCACGAAGAATATAATGGATCACAACAATTATGTTTTAGCTTCCAGACTGGAAGAAGTCGCTTGCTTGGAAAGTTTTGCTTCCTCTGAGGTTTGGTATATTGATAGTGGAGCTTATGCGCACATGACGGGAATACAAGAATATTTCTTGAGCTATCAATAAGAACAAATGAACTTCCAAATCACCATGGGAAATAAGTCAAAGTGTACCCTCGTAGGAAGAGGTATTGTACTTTTTCAAACAGAAGCAGGGGATCGACGTCGAGCTACCAATGTGTTGCATGTGCCTAGATTGGGAGTGAACTTACTCTTTGTATCTCAGTTACAGAACAAGGGCTATGATGTTTACTTCATTGGGAAGAAAGTATATGTCAAACATCCGAGTTGGAAGAAGGCCCAAATTGGAATCAGAAGTAACAAACTGTATAAGTTACACCTAGAATCTCCAATGGCACTGATAGGCAGTAGCAGTGAAAAATATTTGAATGAACTATGGCACAGAAGTATGGGGCACTTACAGCATGGGGCTCTAAGAATTATTAGAAGAACCATCACAGGAGTTCCAGAATTAAGTACCAAACAAGACGATGTATGCATAGGTTGCGTACTGGGCAAGTAGATACCAATCTTTGGTGGCTCAAGTTGGAAAACCCTCTAGTTTTCAGGAGGTCGTTCAGCATCAAGTATGGGTAGATGCTATGGTGGAGGAATACAGTTCCATAATGATCAATGATGTCTGGGAAGTGGTACCTAGGCCTCAAGACAGATCAATTGTAGGTTCGAGATGGATCTACAAGGTCAAATATGTTGCAAATGGCAGTGTGGAAAAATAGAAACCCAGGTTCGTGGCTAAGGGGTATGCTTAGAAGGAAGGGATAAACTATGAAGAAACCTTCACTCCAATAGCCAGGTATACTTCTATTAGAACTGTGATATCCCTTACAGCACATATGGGGTGGGAGATTCACCAGATGGACGTCAAGACTGCGTTCTTGAACGTGTGATAGAAGAAGAAGTATACATTGAACAACCAGAGGGTTTTGAGACACATGAGAAGAAAACTCATATATGTAGGTTGAAGAAAGCCTTGTGTGGGCTTAAACAAGTTCCTAGAGCATGGTATGGTCGAATTGATGGTTACTTGAAGAAGATAGGATTCATCAAGAGTGACACAAATCCCAACCTCTACTATCTGGTTGTAGAGAATGAGCCTCTAATTCTGGTGTTATATGTGGATGACCTTTTCCTAACAAGTTCATCTAGGCTCATCAAATATTGCAAGGAAAACCTAGCTACATAATATAACATGAAGGACATGGGACAGATACATTATTTTCTGGGGTTGGAAGGTTGGCAGTAGAAGGGTAGAATTTTCCTTGGATAAGGAAGATACGCTACAGAAATTTTAAAAAGGTTTAGAATGCAAGACTATAGACCGATGGCTACTCCAATGATTACCAATTGGAAGAAGATTGATGCGTCTGAAGATAAGCAAGTAAATCCCACCTTATGCAGGCAGCTCATAGGATTCCTAATGTATCTGGTCAATACCAGGCCAGACATTTGTTACGTTGCCAACACCCTCATTCAGTTCAAGGTGGAACCGAAGAGGGCACACTGGGAAAAAGCCAAGCATGTTCTCAGATATATACGAGGAACAATAGAGCATGGATTAAAGTACACCTAAGGCAACGATGTCACGTTGAGTGGGTTCACTGATGCAGATTGGGCTGGAACTTCAGTAGATCGGAAAAGTACCAATGGGTATTGTTTCAACATTGGATCAGGAATGACCTCTTGGTGTAGTAGGAAACAGAAGTTCGTAGCTCTAAGATTAGCTGAAGCAGAAGATATTAGCACAACATCCTGTGAAGCCTTATGGCTTAAAAAGTTACTGGTGAATCTATTCAGAAGAAGGATGGAAGCGACCAACATTTTGTGTGATAATCATAATTGCATCAAGCTCTCCGAGAATCCAATTTTCATGATCAGTGGAAGCACAATGACATACGGTGTCACTTTATCAGAGACTGTGTCCAATGAGGTGCAATACAGTTACAGTACACTCCGACAGGAGAATGAGTGGAAGAAATTCTCACCAAGGCTCTAAGAAGAACAAAGTTTATTTATTTCAGGGAGAAGATGGGGATGATTGAGAATTTGTTTCAGTAGCAGAAACGGATAGTGCAGTTCTTAAGAGTGAGTTGCAGTACAAATGCAGCAGTGATAGTGGCAGTGTCATGGGCAGTAGTACAAGTTTTAGTAGCGCAGTGGATGAGGGGCAGCAGGTCGAGCATCAACAGCGCAGAGGACCGATGTCGTGGATCAATGCGATACTTCTACTGGGAAGCATTGCTAGAGCACATTCCTCGCTAAGAGGGAGTGTTGATTTTTGGGTAGCATCGAATGTGCTCTAGCTCCGAAATTTTGTGAAGTGGCTAGAACACATGAGATCTCCAAGACTCATAAATCATTTGGTGAAATTCCACCCGGATTGTATTTTATTAAAATAATTAATATTTTTAATGGGTATTAATGAAAATATGGGTGAGAAGCTTTTAAGAGACGAGGATCAAGTCTAATTTAATCTTAGCCGTTGATTAAAAATTAGATCATGGTTGATATCTCAACAAGAAAAGTATAAATGAAGACTTGAGATTCATTTGGAGACACACCGGGAAAATACTCAGTAACCCGAGGGAAATCAATTCTCAAGGAGTAAGAGTTCGATTTCAGAGGGAGAGTTTCAAGGTGAAAGAAGAGGAGGGCATTAGCATCAGTCAAAGACTGAGGAGGAGGAGACGCAGTGCATCAGAGAGACAGCGCAGCAAGGGATGCAATCCTCACGCAAATATGACGCAGAGGTGATGCAATGGAGGCTGGAGGGTCTCTTGGTGTCAGAATTTCTCCAGAGGATGGAGGAAAATTATCTCAAGTGTTTTCTCAGAGGTTTCTCTATTAACTGCAAATCATTCCTTGTAAAGAGATTGTTGTTGAAGAATAATAAATAAACCCTCATCTACTGCATTGGTTTTCCCGCATTGGGTTTTTTGAGGACTATTGTCCAAAAATAATTGTGTTGATGTGATTGATTCTTGTGCTTGTATTTCATTGTTCTTTTCTCTATGCTATTATGTAACAATTGCAGTAGAATTTACTTTGATGTCTACTGAAGGGTTTTTTAAATAGCTTATTGTGGAAAATAAGTAGCATAAATAAATTAGTAAATGCAGTAGAATTTCGTGTTAGAAAATTTCACACTCCAATGACTATTGGAATTCCTCCACAGGTGTCCAACATTCCCCCTAATCTGAAGGGGTGTAAATGATTCCAAGAAAAAAGCTAAAATACGAAAATGCATGGCAGCGAATGGTTGGGTGTGCTCTCTGAAATAGTGGTTTAATGAAGACCACAAACCAAATGAGGTGGGAGAACTCGAGGTCTTTACCAGTGGTGGTGTAAGTATGACCACCAACTCTAGAACTAAATCTCGAGAGAGTTACTAATTCCAAATTTGGCTAGAAGTTGAAGTCTTCTACTAGTGGAAGTGCTCCCTAGTTTAAAATTGACCATAAACTGATGTAGCATAAACTGAAGTCTTTTGTACATGGTGGTTTAAGGCAGACCGCCAACCAAAAGCATGCTCATGGAACATGACTTTATCCCCGGCTATAACTTTGAATGTAGTTATGGCTAACTCTAGCTCTAAGATATGGAAAATGGTTTTGGTTCAAGTTGCGGCTCAAGCTCGCTTGATTTGGCTTCGAATTTGGTAACTGACCATCAATTCCCCCTGTCAAATACAAGGTGATAAGACAAAGAAATCTCAATTGCAAGACTTGTCAATACTCAAGAATGAACTCCAATGTATGATTGAAATATCTTCTTGGTTGTTGAAGCTCATTGCCAAGAAGCAAGCCATCCAAGGTGAATCTTCGTTCTTACAACATTTTTGTGTTTAGAGCATCTGTCTAAATGATGAGTGTGCTTACCACAATGCTCACAAGGTTGAAAATCAAAATAGTGAACACTAATCTTTCACATGGCCAACTTGATTACAGTGTTGGCATTCAACACCCTGATGTGGTTATGGAAGAGGAGCAGGAACATATGAAGATGAATCATCCTGAAGAAACCAACACTATGAAACTAGATGGGCTTGAAATAGTTTGGAATGCGAAAGGAAACATCCTTGTCATATCCATGACCAATTTAGTTTTGGTTACTGATAAGTTCTTCCCAAGGTCTAATGATGAGCTTGGGAAGTACAAGTTATTTGCATTTTCATGCAAATCTAATACTAAAATGGTCTCATTATTCTAATAAATCTCAGACTTTTGATGGGAGTGAACCTCAATCTCACTGATTTGATCAATTTCTGGTTGTTGATGGAAGTTTGTCTCAAACAAAGAATTGTTTTGAACAAAAACTAGTTCAGCATGTAGGCAAGCTGACAATGATACCAGAATAAACGATTCTAAGTAAGAACTGCGCTCACCTTAGACCTCGGATGAAGGGGATAGTTCTTGAGGGTTTATAGGTCATAAAGATGGGCATGAAGGCAAACTCGTATTGAAGAAAGGAGGGCCACAAAACTAGTAACAATGTAAACTTTGAAACGGGAACTGATACTATTACCCGTTTCGTAGAGATAGCAAAAAAGTGACCTGATTTTGAAAAGGGGTGATGCAGAACACACATGTTTTTTTAGAGCATAGTTTTTGGCACTTTAATTTTTTTAATGTACATTATGTTTTAGAATGGTAGTGATTTTCACGCTAATTTGAAAAAGTGGGTATTCTGCATCAGACCCTTTTTTAAAAGACCTATTTTTTGGCTTTAAATTTTCTAATGTATAAAATGTAAATAATTATTTTGTAAATTTGATAATTTTAAGTGGTCGTTTTCTTCATATTTTCTTGTTTTTATTTTAATTTTAATATTTTTGCAGTGATTTTTTTATTGTTTTGCATTTTTAAATTAGAATGTTGATATTTTGAATTTTTGATATTCTACATATTTACATCCTTAATTAATTTTTCAATCCACATGAAATAATTGTTTCTAAAAAACAATATTTTTTAACAATGGACATAAAAATAACCATTTTTAACATAAATATAACTAAAAAACTACACGTTTTGATAATTTTTTGCTAGAATTGACATGTCAAAATCACAATTTTTATATGAAAATTTTAACTAAAAATGGTTAAATAATATTTTTTTTATGAATTTCGTGTCAAAAAAAATAATTAACTTAAAAATCAATGCGAAAATCACATATTACAAATATTGAACACGTAACAACCTTAATTGAGTGTTTATTCTTCTCATAAAATGTCAAAGTCAAAACATTGCAAAGCTTGATTTCCAAGCATAACTTAAATTTAATCAACAATGTCACGTAATCCAAATTCTTCGTCCTCTAGAGTTTCATCATTATCTTCTTCCACAATATTTTCTGCTTCCTTTTGCTCATTTTCCTCTTCTAATGGATCTTTGATGTCTGTGAATCTCCCAATGTATGTCTTTCCAAACACTTCATGTAATAGTGGTTGGGGTTCCTTTGCCTTTTTTGCCACACGTGATTCACTAAAGTCTCATTTCTTCAACCCAATTTCTTGCATTGCATCTGGAAGAAATTGAAGAGCATTAATTCTTTGCTGAATGAAATTGCATTGTACTGGATCTTTCTCAATTGCAATGCAATTTCTTCCTTTTTAAAGGCAACATGCTAGTGTTGTACCTAATTATCAAGCACAAAAGAAATAATGAACTAAATTAGTACAATGACATATTAATTAAAAAATAACATATTGAAATTCAATTCCATATAATAAAACTTACCTGAGCCAAAAAATAAATCCAGAACCCAATCTCCTTCATTTGAACATATGTCTATAAGATAGTTAATCAATAATTATGGTTTTTGATAAATGTTAACTATCTCTCCTTTTGCTTTTTTGTCTTCATACGTCAGTTTTCTCACAACAACATCATAAGTCAGTATTTGGCTATGACTCTCTCCGTCTACCCGATTAAAAATCATAGACATATGGCTATCATCTTTTGCCCAACTATCAATATGAATGAACTCACAATCATTTATAAATTGTTGATCTTCATTGTTAAGAAGATTTGACTTTTGCCTGTAACGTGAAATAGTAAAAGTTCAATTAACTTGTACATAAATGAATTTTTCAACATTAATCAAATACACATTTTAAACATCTTACCATGTAAGCTACATCCTTGAATTTGTTTTCCCCTTGAAGCTTGACAATATCATTGCCAATTGTGTGTCTGAATGAAATGTCACAAATCTCCATAATGGTGATGACATGACTTCTACAAATCCAGCAACCACTTTACTAAGAGCTTGATAAGTATAAGGGTCACTATCATAGTCAATGTTTGGAATATTGAAACCATGGGGAATATCTGCAATGACTAGGGCATAATCTCTTTTAGGTCTGAGTTTAGCAATGTCTTCACAGTCGCCTTGTATTACTTGATATTGAATAGTGTCTAACCCATTCCAAATAAAATGATTAAGAGTTGGATCAAGTTCAACATTCTTAATACGTTGCTTCCTCAGTCTTTCGATCTTTATTTTTTCAATAAAGGTTTTGAAACTATCTGGTGCTCCATTATCATCCTTCCTCATCTTTTATAAAATAAACAAATATATGTGTAACCTATAAATTAAAAATAGTACACAGATGAATAAAAATGAATGTATAAATCAAGATACCTTTTTAAATGCAAGATAAAAAGCTTTTAATGTTGATGTAGAACTTGAATCTGCATAGTTACGTACAACATCATCCCAACTATCTTCATTCAACAATCTAACCATTTGTTCTTGACTTTTCATGTAAACTTTGTGACTGCATAGATAAAGTAACAAAAGGCTAATATAATGATTTGTATAACAAATACTACCAATAACAACATGTTTTATTTAAAAGATAAATATAATCTAGAAATAAATAAAAATAATTCAACAAATTTACTTTTAAAATTCTTCAGATATTTCCTCCAATGATAATTCCCCGGACCTCACACGAGATAATATTGTTTTGACAATTTTTTCATCTTTCACTCATTGCATCGCCCTCGAAGGTGTGATAGTCATATCGTCTGGAAGTTGCTTCATTTCAGGAGCTGATTTACTGTTGCTACATATCAATGGCTTAGACTTTTTGACCCTCTGGTTTTTAATGCCAATGTCTTCCCACATGCTAAAAATCTCATCAATCAACTTCCAAACATCTCTAGTTCTAAATGCCAATTGGAAAATGTTATCCACACCTCTGAATAAATCACTATTTTTGTTGCCTTTGCCACATTTTGAATTGGTTTTCTCTTCAATTTGATAGCTTATTTCCATACAACATTCCTTTCGTAAATCTGCAGTAACATTTATCATATCCCTTTAGATGAAAGTCATAGACATCCTATATTCATTATCTGAATTATGATCCCATGCCATTAACTTTGCTTTTGTATCTGATAAACCAGCATAAATGATACATTTCATTGTTTCAAAACGTGGGTTATTAGGATATTCCTCCATCAATTGTCTTTAAGCTTCTACAGAATGGTTCCCCCCAAGCACATAATAATTGTATTCAAAACATTTTGACTTATCAAATGCTTCTTTGTTGGAAACTTGAAGTGGATCAACAAGAAGCACATAACTAACCACATGAGCATATGGATTTTACCTCATCAATGTCTTCAAGTTGTGAACATGCAGATGATGTGGCTTTCTGACTTGATATTGACATTGTCCTTCACTTGACTTATAGGTTTGTCTGACATTAAGCCGAAATGTACGACCACCATCAATTAAGTTTCTCTTTGTCAAATTTTGTCGAATGGCATTTTGTTTTGTTTTGATAATGCCATCCTCTAAATCAGCTCCTGATGTAATGATTTCTCTGCTTTCTTTTGAAGTTTCACTAAGTTCTTGACTGCTGGTAACGACCACTTCAAAATCTTCAACTTTACTTTTCTTTGTTATAACATTCCCAATAGATTTATTCTTGGGCATTATTACTTTTGGTCTTTTACGACTCTTCTCAGTTCCAATGTCATCTTTAGTAGTGGCAACATATGCTTCACTGTCAGTTTCAATTTCATTGTCCTCAAAAGTAACTTGTTTACCCTTGCTAGATTTATCCACCAGAGGCCTTTTCTTTTGATTCTTTGGATGTAGCTTTGTAGCATCATCAATCACTACATTTTGCTTGTTTTCCATATCTTCTTCTGACACTGAGTAAAAACTGCTGACAACTTTCATGATATCATGCTCTATGAAATGAATGCCTCCCAACCTAATTGAACAACTTTCAACAAAATTCTGCCAAACAAAATATTATATGTCAATAAAAACAAAGTTAAAAAAATATAGCGAGACGCTTTCAAGAACGCAAAATACAAATATAAATAACAATACTTACGATGTTTTGTGTCATCTCATTTACGATTTGTTTACACAACTTTGTAGATACCTCTCTCGTGTCATACAATGAATATGATAGTCGGTATTTAATCATTTCATGTGACTTGGGAGCTTTTGTAAGTATGTAAACAATTTCAGTGTCCGATACCGAACACATATCTATGACTATTCCCATCACCTCAAAAATTCCATTATCATTCGATATATCAATATATAGATATATATTGACATTTTTGCTTTCTTTTTCTTTCACATACCAGATTCTTGATGGAAATTTCACCTCTTTTGAATTCTTCCAGTCTGAAATCATCTTCTTATCACTTGAGGCACTTGAAAGATTTGTAGCCATGAGCTCAAGCGGAGTTCGTTCACCAATGTTTCTTAAAGATGCACCTTTAAGAGTCTTTGGTCCAGAAAGATTCACAGAAATCTTCTTTGACTCCATTTTCCTGAAAAATAAAAACACATAAATCAGTAAATAACAAAAACATATTAACTTAAATTAACAACAAAAATATATCATAAATTTTTTATTTGTGGGCAAGCAGGCGAGGGCAGGAGGGCCCTCACAGCCTACCCCCGCCGCCGCCGCCGCTCCACCCCTACCGCCACCCCACCCCCTCACAGCCTACCCCCGCCCCCTAAATCCCCTCCTCAACCCCCACCGCCTTCCTACGCATTCCTACCCTCGCCCCCTCACACACTCACACACCCATCCCCTCCCTACCTCCGCCCCCTCACACACTCACCCACCCAACCTCCCTCATACCCCCACCTCCTCACACGCACTCTCCCCACCCCCTCACACACTCACCCACTAGTACACCCCCTCACACACTCAACCTCCGCCCCTTCACACACCCTCCCCACCCCATCACACACTCACCCATCCGATTACCCCCGCCCCCTGCCTAACCCCCGCCCCCTCACATGCACCTGCCCACCCCCTCACACACTCAACCCTCGCCCCCTCACACGCACCCTCGCCACCCCCTCACACACTCACCCACCCGCTCGCCCCCTCACACACTCTACCCCCACCCCCTCGTCCCTACCCCCGCCCCCCGCCCCCACCCATCCAACCCCTCTCACACCCCCACCCATCGAACCCCCCTCACACACCCACCCACCGAACTCCCTTCACACCTTACCCCCGCCCCCTCACACCCCGCCCACCCTCACGCTACCCCTGCCCACCCTTCAACCCGCCATCCCCACACCCACCATCCCTGCCCACGGCCTCCCCCTCACCCACACGCCCTCCCTCGCCCCCTCACCCGCTCTCGCCCACGCCCGCCCTACCCCCTCACCCGCCCACGCCAACGCCACCCCTCACCCCCTCACCCATGCCCACGCCCGCCCCAACCCCTCACCCACTCTCCCTGCCCATGCCCACGCCCAGTCGCGCCACCCCAGCAGCCCGCTCACCTGCCCAGCTAGTGGTCAGGCCGCACCACCCCGGCGGCCCGCTCGCCCGCCTGGCTGGTGGCTAGGCGATTCCCAGGCCATGCCACCCCAGCAGCCCGCCCGGCTGGTGGCTGGGTGATTCTGGCGCCACCCTGGCGACCCGCCCGCCCGCCCCGCTAGTGGCTGGGCGATTCTGGCGCCACCCCAGCGGCCCGCCCGCCCCGCTAGTGGCTGGGCGATTCTGGCGCCACCCCAGCGGCCCGCCCGCCCGCCCGGCTAGTGGCTGGGTGATTCCCGGAATCACCCAACCACCAGCCGAGTGGGTGGGCGGGCCACTGAGGTGATGCCAGCCCTGGCCGCACCACCTCGGCGGCCCGCCCACCAGTCGGGCATGCGGGCGGGCCGTCGGGGTGGCGTCGGCCCTGGTCGCGACACACCAGCAGCCCTGCCCGCCCGCCCGGCTGGTGGCTGAACGATTCCCGGAATCGCCCAGCAACCAGCCGGGGGAGCAGGCGGGCCGCTGAGGTAGCACGGCCTGGGCTGGCGCCACCTCGACAGAATCGCCCAGCCACCAGCCGGGTGGGCGGGCGGACCGCTAGGGTGGCGTGGCCAGGCATGGGCGTGGGCGGGGAGGGTGGGTGAGGGGGCGGGGCAGGCGGGTGAGGGCGTGTGCGTGGAGCAGGTGGGGCGGGTGAGGGGGCGAGGGAGGGCGTGCGGGTGAGGGGGAGGCCATGGGCAGGGAGGGCGGTGAGGGGGCGAGGGGCGGATGGAAGGGTGCGCGGGGGTAGCGTGAGGGTGGGCGGGGGTAGCGTGAGCGTGAGGGTGGGGGTGTGAGGGGGATTATGTGGACAAGTGTGTGAGGGGGTGAGGGGGTGGGGAGGATGCGTGTGAGGGGGTGGGCGATTGAGTGGGAGCGTGAGGGGGTGGGGAGGGTGCGTGTGAGGGGGGGGCGAGGGGGCGAGGAGCGTGCGTGGGCGGGGGCGATGATAGGGAGGGGGCGCCCACCTCAGCAACCCGCCTACCCCCACACCCGCTATTGACCCCCCAACCCCCCCCCCCCCCCGCCCCGCCCCGCCCTCACACCCTGCCCGCCTGCCCGTCCTCCTTGCCCACCCCGCAACACCACGGTGGCCCGCCCACGGCTGTTAGGCGATTGAGTTTGGTCGGGCCCAACATGCTCGCAACAAACTTAATTGTTATTTTGGCTCAGAAAAATTATTAATTTAAAAAATAATAATAATTAAAAATAAAAAATCTTCTTCATTAAACTAATTTAATATGAAAATTTTCAAGGAAAAAATTAACTTACCTTTCAATTGCAAGAATTCTTTGTTGAATATGTTGTTGATAGCAATGTAGCTACTCCACAAATTCACAAGTCTTGCAACGAACTTCAGAAAACCTGAATGTGATGTGAGTAATAGTGATAATGAAATTTAGTATATAAGTGAAATTACGGAGATGTTTTACTGTATGGTTAATGTGGGATAATTTGTTTTAAAATATTATAAAGTGAATATTGTATAATTGTTTTATAATGGGTTGAATGTGGGATTAATTTGTTTTAGAATATATTATAAAAATTAAAAAAATATATATATATATTCAATTGTTTAGTAAATATTATATACTTTAACTATTAAAATAATTAATGTAGAAGTTGTAATTTATAATTTTAATTTTAATGATTTATTTCATAAAAAAAAAAATTAGTTTACATTTTTCAATAAATTGTAAAATAAAAGAATGAAGGTAAATAAATCTAACAAACTTTTTGGAGGGAAATATTTCACAAAACTTTTTGGAAAGAAAATTTCATTCTCTAAGCTATATAATATCTTTAGGAGACTCTCCATTTATATCATTCAACATTTTCTATTTGAAAGGGATGGATTGTTCTGATAGTGAAGTTTCGATTTATACACCATCAACATCTTCATCGCGTAACAACTCTATTCATATTGATGAATATAGCGGAAATTTTTCCACTATGAATAGAAAGTCAATTCTTCCACTTAGTCCTGATTCTAAGGACTATGAGAGCAGCACTAATGAAAGAGGGGATGGACAATTTCAAATAAATAAAGATTCACATATTCCACTTAGTCATAATTCTAAGGACTATGAAAGCAGCATTGATGATGAGCTTGATGACAAATTTCAAAAGAATGGATTGTCACGATGTCCACTTAGTCCTAATTCTAAGAACTATGAGAGCAACAGTGATGAAGAGCATGATGGTGAAGTTCAAAAGAATGGAGTGTCACGATGTCCACTTAGTCCTAATTCTGAGGACTATGAGAGCAATAGTTTTGAAGAGCATTATGGTGAAGTTCAAAAGAAAGGAGTGTCACGGTGTCCACTTAGTCCTAATTCTGAGGACTATGAGAGCAGTAGTTTTGAAGAGCATGATGGCGAATTTCAAAAGAATGGAGTGTCACGATGTCCACTTAGTCCTAATTCTAAGGACTATGAGAGCAACAGTGATGAAGAGCGTGATAACGAATTTCAAAAGAATGGAGTGTCAAAGTGTCCACTTAGTCCTAATTCTAAGGACTATGAGAGCAGTAGTGATGAAGAGCGTGATGATGAATTTCAAAAGTATGGAGTGTCACGGTGTCTAGTTAGTCCTAATTCTAAGGACTATGAGAGCAGCAGTGATGAAGAGCGGGATGATGAATTTCAAAAGATTGGAGTGTCACGGTGTCCACTTAGTCCTAATTCTAAGGACTATGAGAGCAACAGTTATGAAGAACGTGATGATGAATTTCAAAAGAATTGAGTGTCACAATGTCCTCTTAGTCCTAATTCTAAGGACTATGAGAGCAGCAGTGATGAAGGACAGGGTGATGCACTTAGTCCTAATTCTAATGAGTATAAAGGTAGCAGTGACAAAGGACATGATGTAGCATCTTCAATAAGTAAACAGTCACATTTTCGACGTAGTCCTAATTCTATGGACTATGAGAGTAGCACTGACAATGCACATGAGGAAGAATATCCATTAAACATCGAGTCAAATTTTCCATTCAGTCCGAATTCTAAGGACTATGACAGTAGCACTGAAGAAAGGGAAGATGAATAATATCCTCCAAGTCTGAAACGCAGAGCTGATCATAGTGTGGATAACATTCCTCTTAATGATGATGAAAATCCTTATACAAATGATGATCCAATGATGGAGATGTTGCCAAGAAATATTGTATCGAGTAGGAGCAGACCTTTTCATATCAATGCAAGTTGTTCTAGTTATACAAGGGGTAGAGCAAAATATCTGACGAGAAGAAGTTCTATCAGCACTCTCATTTCAAGTGAATGTTGCCAAAAAGATTGCTTGAAACATATGGATTTCAAATTTTCATTAGAAAGCAGGAAGAGATATTTTTCAATGAATAAAAGCATACAAAATTCATATTTAGTTGGGTGCATGCAATCTACATTGTCAGGTTATGATTATCATATTAAAACTTTATTTATCTGTAGAAAAGCTTTCAAAATGTTTCATTCGATTGGAAATTTTCGTCTCTCGAGAATTCAAGAAAATTTGGAAAAGGATCCCACATTTTATTCAGAAATATGTCATAAAAGACAGTTTGGGCCATTATCAAATACTGCAATTTCATGGATGAAAGATTTCTTTTCAAAGCATGGAGAGTGTATGCCAAATAGAGAGACAATACATATTCCAGATAATTTTTCAAGACGAGAAATCTACAACTTATACAAAAAATATGCAGAAGGCGCTGAGGGACATGGTCGGTTTATTACATATCAATATTTTGTGAAAGTATGGAAGAAAGAATTCAACAATGTCCATATTCCTAAGAAGACAAGGATGGGGGACATGATGGGATAAGCTGGCTCTGATGGGTTTTGTGCACCGCGTCCGCGTAGGTCAAGGCTAGCCTAGCCGCAGGAACCGCAGGATCATAGGCCGCCTCACCTGATCGGCCAGCACAGGAGCAGTCTACGGTTATTGTTTTGGTTCAGGCTCCCGGAACGGTTATCGGCGGTTTGACCGGGATGGAGGACACCGGGTTCACGGACCTCGTGGACTACTCCGAAGATCCATTAGAAGGGCATTATATATTCGGAAACCCTAAGTTCCCGGGTTTCGAAACAACAGCTGTTGAAGGGGAAACCACACAGAACAGCATTCCTGAAGTCTCTCTGCCGGATCCACTCCCCTCGGCGCATGATCTGGATGCTCCACCGCTCTCGCCTGGAACCGCTGCCCTTCTACTCTCCTCGCTCTCACCAGACTCCTTGGCACTCGACCCGCTTCCATCACCGCGATCCGATCCATCACAAGCACCAGTAGAGACACGGGGGACCGCAGAAATACCCCAGCAAGAAGCAGGGATCCGGCCTTCGGGTAGCTTCAGCACTCCGGCACTCAATGTTCAGCCTCCAAAACCCTCCCCCCCGGTTAGGGTTTCAAATCCCCTCATAGATCATCCGAAGGCACCTCGCACGAAGAAGCGGAAGACGAAGTGCATCAGAGCGACGGCAAAAGATATCACAGTAGCCTTCGGAGACCCCACCGACTTCGAAGATTCTATGGCACTGGCTCGAACGGTCCTGGTTGGACATGTGCGGGGGCGTACCTTTACGGCGGAAAGATTGACGCTATGGGTCAAAGAAATCTGGGGTGCTCTTCTCACGGAACTGCCAGAGGTTCAAGAGCTTCCGAGGGGATGGTTCTCACTCCATTTTGCAACCGAGGCATGCACGGACACAGTACTAGCTCAGTATTGGCACATTGAAATGGCACCTGTGCTATTGAAACGGTGGAGTCCCCTATTCGATCCTGAGCGCGAACAGATTGGAGCAGGCCCACTGTGGGTGCGTCTGCCAGGGCTTCCATTACAATACTGGTCGGAGGAAGCTTTTATCAGAATTGGGAACGCGCTGGGTACATACTTGGACCATGATCGATCGTACAAGGATACAAGGAAAAGAACACTAGCAAGAATTCTGGTGCACCTGGATACACGGGAGGGATTGGAAGAAAAAATCACTCTAAAATGGGGGAGATTTAGCAGACTACAGATCCTGGACTATGAAGGTGTACCCTTCCGCTGCAACCGGTGCCACCAAGTGGGTCATCTATTCAAGGATTGTCCATTGAATAAAAGTCAGGAAGGATCTCCAATCATCTCGCCCGCGGTATCCAGAGGTGTCTCACCGACCATTCCCCGCCCTCCACAGAGCTGTGCGGTTCCTCAAGGCGCTCCAGAGAAAGCAGAAGTGCACAAGACAGCCCCGCCCTCGCCTCCACTGACTAGGGCTAGGGCAGCAGCAGCGGCAGCACAAGCTCCGGGTACATCACTTATTCCTCCCTCTTACTCTCTCGATCTCTCATCTGTATATGTGAATTCAATTGCATGCACCATGGCACAGTGCACTATCCCCCCGCCTCCTCTGATCCCATCCACTGCTCCGCCCTCACTGCCTCCCTCATCTTCACCCTCCTCGATTTCATCCTCCAGATCGGCTCCATCCCATCCATACTCCCTGCGTCCTAGATCCTCCCAATTGGAGGCCTCTGAAACTCAATTCGGGTTGGGCTTGGTTCCTCTCGGCCCTGGTTTCCTAACTACCCGAGGACGCAAATCAAATCTCAACAAAGCCATCAGGCATGCTGGCGCGGAAGTGGCCGCTGGGCGCCAAGCCACCATCGATGGGGTCCTTAGAGCATCAAAACCCCCTAAGATCGGCCCCCCATGAAGTGCCTCTCATTTAATTGCAGGGGCTTGGCTAGTACCCCTAAAAAACTAGCCCTAAAACGACTTTTTGAGGTCGAATCTCCTGATATCATCCTCCTACAAGAAACCCTCGGCTCTGCAGAGTCCATCACTCATGCCCTCTCCTCCCTATCGGCAAGATGGAATTTCCTTGCAACTGATGCATTTGGAAGATCGGGAGGGTTGGCGATAGGGTATAACCCCAAATCAATCAGATTGGATTCCTCTTGGGGAGGTCAAGGCTTTATGGGTGCAGATATATTCTCTACTGACCTCGGTCTCACCCTTCGTATCATCAATATATATGGACCCTGCCATCAGAGGGAAAATTTCTGGAGCCACCTACTCGGCTGCAACCTAATGACTCTTGACCGTATCATTCTGGGTGGAGACATGAACTTTTCTCTGGGGTTCAGGGAGTCATGGGGTTCAATGGCCCAAGTAGATCCGATCACAAACTTCATTAAGAGCTTACTGGAGCAGCATGACTTCATCGACATCCCTATGCAGAAGCCCCTTCCCACATGGAGAAATAGAAGGGTAGGGACCGCTGCTCTGGCCCGTAGACTGGATCGTTTCCTGATGAGAGGCCCGCTGATACAACAGTTACACTACTATAAACAGCGGGTGGGTAATGGGGGCATATCCGACCACTCTCCAATTATACTGGAAATCCTGGGAACACATCAGAAGCCAAAAGCACCTTTCAAGTTTAATCATACGTGGCTACAGGACCAGAGCTTCACAAAATTGGTCTCGGACTACTGGAGAACACATCCCATTGACAGAGAACCATCGATGGCTAGAGGTTTTGTTAAAAACCTAACAGAACTTAAACACATTGTGATTAACTGGGCCAAAGATAAGAAGATAAGGGAAGATGTGCAGCTCACGACAGTGGAAGAAGAACTGCAAGCTCTTCTGGACGAGAGAAATCTGGGATTCATAGCACAAGAAGATAAGGCTCGGCTGGTGGAATTGGAAAATCAGAAGAATAACATACTTAAAAGTAGGGCGGAGTCGCTCAGACTGCGCAGCAGAGCTACTTGGCTTAAAGCCGGAGATGAAAATACAAGATTTTTCCACAATTTCGCCAAAGGAAGGAAAGTGACGAACACAATTTGGAACCTCCCCCTACCTGAAGGTGGACAGGCGGATTCTTTCAACAAACTTTCTCAACTCGGGACTGCACACTTCAGGGGATTATACAAAAGCCCTGTTGGCACAAATCTGGCCGAAATCATCAATGTGGCTTCTCACTTCCCCAGATTTGTAGAGGAAGAAGATACTGATGGTCTAACAGCACCCGTCACTATGGAAGAACTGGAAAGCACACTCAAATGGTTTCAGAAGGAGAAAAGCCCTGGGCCGGATGGCTGGACAATAGAGTTCTACACCGCCTTTTTTGAACTTCTGGGAGGAGATATCCTTAAGGTGGTTGAGGAGAGCAGAACCTCGGGCAGTCTTTATAATGCCATCAACTCTACTTTCATCGCCCTCATCCCCAAATCTGATTCCCCTACCTCCTTTGATGATTTCCGTCCCATATCTCTGTGTAATGTGCTCTATAAGATTATTTCGAAGATCATAGCCAATAGGATCAAGCCTATCCTATCTCGACACATCGCCCCCCAACAATTTGCCTTCCTGGAGGACAGACAGATCCATGAAGCTATTGGTTCCGCCCAAGAAGCGATTCATTCCATCTGGACCAAACACCTCAAGGGTATCCTTCTGAAGATAGACCTCTCCAAGGCCTTTGACCGAGTCAGTTGGCTCTACATCAAAATGATTCTTATCCATATCGGTTTCCCCCTCGCCCTCATCAATTGGATCATGGCCTGCATCACATCTCCCACCTTCAGTATCTTGATCAATGGGTCTGCTTCACACTTTTTCCACTCCGAAAGAGGGCTGCGACAGGGCTGTCCTCTCTCACCTCTTCTCTTCTTATTGGTCATGGAAGCTCTAAGCCGGCTAATCATCGCAGCTAAAAGGGATGGGTCATTCAGGGGCCTCAAAATCACTGATGAATGCTATCTCACTCACCTATTGTTTGTAGATGATGTCCTAATCTTATTGGATGGCAGCACACAGGATACATCTACTTTCATCCGCATTATAGGCCTCTTCTCTCGAGCAACAGGTATGGAAGTAAACCGGTTGAAATCCACCATCACTCTGGTGGGTACTTCAGCGAACGAATGCCATATGGCAAGGCAGGCATTTCCATACACTCCACAGCCATTGGACATGGGGTTAAAATATCTCGGATATTGGTTAAAGCCGACATGCCAAAAGATCGCAGACTAGGTTTGGCTGATTGCAAAAGTGGAAAAAAGATTAACATGCTGGAGCCATAGATACCTATCCAGGGCTGGGAGATTAACTCTGATTAAATCAGTTCTTGAAGCAACGCCGGTATTTTGGATGGCACTGGCTTGGATTCCACGAAACATCCTGGCAAAACTACAACAAATTTGCAACCGATACTTATGGGCAGGCAACCAGGATAAGCGTATCTTTGCCTGGATAGGCTGGAATAAGATCGCTTTACCAAAGAAATGGGGAGGCTGGGGGTTAAAGGAGCTCCCTATATTTGCCAAAGCTCTGGCAGGGAAAATGGGCTGGGCCCTTCTGACGTCCCAAAGCTTATGGACCAGACTCACCTACCACAAATATATCTGGCCACTTAGCATCATCGATTGGGCTAGACTCCCAGCATGGAACAAAACAGGCATATCATCCATATGGAAGGCCCTCTTACACTCACTGCCATTAATCAGAGACAACATAGTATGGCGTATCAGAGATGGGAGCAGGGCAAGGATTGGGCTCGATCCCTGGGCAGGCAGTGGTGGGAGACATATACTGCCTCGAGAGCTGGTGGAATACCTCACAGCTCAAGAAATCAAAGTAATGTCACAGATCGCGGATCGTGAACAATCTGATATATTCCACCAGGCATGGAAATCCGCACAGCAGTTAAACCTCCCCAGAAGATGGCACCCAGCTTGGAGAGCATACAGAGAGGCTCTGCATGAATCACACATTCGAATTACAGAGGGGCAGGACGAACTCATTTGGAACTTGGCCGAATCCGGCCATTACTCCCCCAAGGCAGGCTACCTACAGTTGATCTCTCACAAGAAGCCCGACACCACTGCTAGCTGGTGGCAGAATATCTGGAAGTTAGATGCATCTCCTCGATCAAAGCTTTTCACCTGGTGCATCCTACGGGATAAAATACCCACCGGAGATCATCTCATGAGAAGGGCACAGTATGGTCCTACCTGGTGCGTTCTTTGCAGAGAAGACTCTGAGTCTACAGAACACATTTTTCTGAGATGTCGGGCGACGCTGAACCTATGGAGAAACCTCAAGAACTTCACGCAATACTCGGGCGAATGGAATGGAACAGACCTCATTAACGCATGGACTGAATGGGACAAGAGAAACAAAGGTTCAAAAAATATAAATCTTCCCATCATCGTTAACTGGTCTATTTGGAAATCCAGAAACCGGTTAATATTTGAAGATAAGCCGATACACTGGCCCTTGATGGAGGCTGGTATCATCACCGCCCTGAGTGAGCTACCAGACCCTCCCCCTCCAAAATCTCGACATCCCACCCCTCCTCCTCAAATCGATCAAAGCATCCCTTGGGCTTTTTTCGACGGAGCTGCAAATGCGCAGAGCTGTGGGGGAGGCATAATTATCCACCTATCCGAGCATCACCTTTATAAAATCAAGGCTGGGCTGGGAGCCGGAACCAACAACTTCGCAGAACTCATCACACTGCGTCATTTACTCCATTTTGCTCTGAGCCACCAATGCAATAGTATCAACATCTTCGGGGATTCTCAGATCATCATTAACTGGATCAATGGCACATCTACATGTCACATGCACACACTCAGCATTATATTGAATGAAGTTCTCGAACTCAAAGCAGCATTTAACAATATCACTGTTTCTCATATCTACAGGGAACATAACAAAGACGCTGATAAATTATCCAAGGAGGCAGCGATGATGGACAGAGGCATGTGGGAGATCTCCGAGATCAAAGACCAGCAGGAGCAAAAATTTTACCATCGTCCTTACATAGACCCGGAATATCCAACCACGGGTCACCATACAGCTTAACAGGATCGTGCATGCACATGACAGCAGTATATATACAACATTTTTTTGTAATTTTGTGTTTATTTCCAGCTAGATAGATGCCGAAAAGGCACATTGTAAATAGCAACATACTGAATACCCTGTGAGGTAAATACTTACAGCAATCCAAAACTGAAAAATTTTGGAACGAACAGATACAACAGACTGATTATGGCATATGCTACATGCATCTACATATGTAAATTTTCATATTAATGAAATTTTACGGATTTTTCCAGTGGAAAAAAAAAAAAGAAGACAAGGATGGGGATTTGCAGTACATGTGCTTCTCTTAAATCAAAAAGGGACAAATGTGAAGGGTCAGAAAGAAGTAAGCATTCATAAATTTAACTTTTAAAATTGTATAGTCATCAATTATGAAAACATATTTCTTAATGAATTTCTTTTATGTTGTGTAGATTTAACTGTCCAAGAACTTCAGGAGCATCGCGAACAACAAACAAACGAAAGGAAGAAGTTGTATAAGCATCGAAAGAAGTGTTATGATAATCCAAATAAATATTTGAGTTTGATAATTGATGGTATGGACCAGAAGAAAACACTTTTACCACATTTTGTTTGCACACCCAATAATTTACAGGAGGAAAATTTTATTCAATTTCACTTGGTCGGTTGTATGGTCTTCAATGGGAAAATGTTGCCAAGGGTGTACTTCACAGCTCCAAATATTCATAATGATGCAAATCTGACCATAACCATAATTCATGATGTGATTTCTCATTGGTCTGGTAAAATTCCTGAAGTTTTGTATCTACAATTGGACAACACTTGTCGTGAAAACAAAAATCAGGTTGTTTTTGGATATCTAAACATGCTTGTTGAATTGAGAATTTTTCAAAAGGTAAAGGTTGGTTTCCTTCTTGTTGGGCACACTCGTGACCATATTGATCAGAGGTTCAGTCGTTTTTCAGTGACATTGAAGAGGAATGAAGTTGGGAGCTTGCCATCACTAATTGAATGTATTAAGAAATCATACATGCCAAAGCCTACTTTTGATGTGTTGGAAGAAACTGTTGAAATTCGAAGGTTTATTCTGTGATCATATGGTGAGGGGAAATGCATTGAACAACTTAATGACATTAGCTTCCAACATCAATTTCGTATCAAAAAAATTGATGGGAAAACACTAATATTGGGCAAGAAGTATTCAACTACTGCAGAATGGGTACCATCATCAGGTTTGCAATTTTTTAAGTTCATTTCAGATCATCCAATATTTTCATCAAAAATATTGTTATTACAATCAGTTGGTGAAGTTCAAAATGCGCGCAGACAAAATAGATATATAAATTATTCTGATTGCTTGGAAGAAATTAAAAAATGTATTAGATATACATATGACTACTTTGACATTGCTGATTCAGTTTGGTGGGAGTCATTTTTCAATAATCAAAGTGATATCATTTCAACAACAACAAATGAAGATATACCTTTGAAAAATCCATTTATTTGGCCACAAAATGTGTCGAATGAACATGAGGAAATAAACATTGTTGAACAGCAACAATCTCAAGGTATTATCAATACTTCAGAGGGAGAGGAAAGAGAGATGCATATTGGTTCCAAAAGATCTTGTGCACATCATGAAGCCATGGAAGACCTTTACAGGGGTTCAGTACAGGATATTAAGGAGGGTTGCATTGCAATGCTAGCAAATGGAGATCCCAATGGCTATCCATTCTAGGTTGCTAAAGTTATAAAGGTCTTTACAGAAAATGAGGATGTTACAAGTGTTGAAGTACATTGGTATGCCACAAATACACACCCATTCAATGGTGTGTATAAGCCAGAGATGGTAGTTGACAAAAAAAATGGCAAAAAAAAAAAAAAAAAAAAAAAAAAAAAAAAGGTACAAATATAAATCGTCGCCGCACAAACATATTAAAATTGGAGGATGTTGACAAACTTGTTTATAACTTCAATTTAACAAAGAGATGAACTCTTCACTTTAAGATGATAGAGATTCTGAAAAGGTTGTTACCAGAAGGAACAGTGTTGAGATGGGAGTCTGCTGAAACCAGTCGTAGATCTAGAAGAATTTTGAAACCAGAAATGTTGGGCATGCATGTGGATTCAGATGGGGCACTAGTTGATGAAAGAGAAGAATATGGAACATCTTCGTCAGTGTCCAGTCACTCATCTGAAGATGTGAATTCTGATGGTGTGCAAGAAAATATGAGTGATTTTAAATAATGGTTTAAGACAGTTTATATAACTAATGTATGCATCGTATCTTGAAATAAAATTAATGATTTTCATATGGTGTTAAATGAGAAGTTATGAGGCATTTTTATGTTATTGAATTATATGTCTTAATTATGATCATTTTTATTGTTTAAAATATCTATAATGCTCTCGGATGCGGGTGAATAGTCAGGTCAGTGGTACGAAGGTGGCGTGGAGGGTGGGCGTGTGGCCACTCACAATCGCCAGATGGATTTGCAGGAGGACGAAGACATGGTTTCACACAATCTTATTAATTGCAGCATTAACGCTGCCCTCCCTCGAACAAGACTTATCTGCGATGGCGCCTGGCCTGGACCTCATTCCTGTTTCTCTTCTGCGCGCTTTCAGGTTCAACGAGGTGTCAGCTCCTTGTTGTTCCTCAAGCGCCAACCCCATCCCTTGCTTCCCTTCGGCTCTGGTTCAAGGTGCTGACAGTTTTTTTTTTTTCTAAGCAACATTACCTACTTTGTATTAATATTTACAGCGGAAATTTACATACGATTTTCTTGCTGCTCATGTGGCTCCATGGCAGCTGTGACATATTCCCAAAACCCATTACATTTCTGTGAAACCCACCACCTGAAGGTAGCAAGACACCGCCAACAAAAAGACACAAAACATCTCTGTGAAACCCACGCAGGGGCAGAGTTTGTCAAATGGATACAGGGCCTGTGATGATGGCCCAAGCCAAAAAAACTCCATTCCATAACGAAAAGAAACCAAGAGACAGCAGTTGATACATACGACCCAGAACCACCATTGAACAGAAAAAAACTAGAAAGACTAAAGACAACAAGAGAGATAACAGAACCGACCACGATCCCACACGCGTCCAGGCATCATGCATGAGAGCCACCTGGGCTTAGCCTTCTTTCGCGTCGTCCCCTGGCTCGTCCTCGGGCTTAGCTTCACGAATCCAAGCCCAGCCATGTCCTTCTGGTAGGCCGTCCAAGAAGGCCGGCAATTCAAGTTCGATCTCCCGCAGTGCCGCTTCCCTCGAGCTTGAGGCCTCCCCAAAGGCCTCTTACCTTTGTCCACAACCCGACATTCTTCCGCCAGAGCCTGAGGCAGACTTCCCTCTTGCACCAGGGAATTCCTTCTTCGTTATCCAAGGGATTCTCCATTGGAGGTGGCCGAGGCAAGCCATCTTCATTCTTGTCCGGGATCCTGGTAAACAACACTGAAATATGGGCATTGATGCCCAAATTTTCTCTGGTATTGCGCAATGTGAAGATGACAGAGCCGAATGCAGGTAGGCTTGGCTCGCCATTGCTGGACCCTCCAGCTTCCACAAATTGGCTAGCCTGCACCTGAGGAGCTCCCGCACGTCGATAACAGTAAACACAGCAGCAATGGTGGTGTAGATCAGCTGCAGGCCCGCGAGAGGATCTGGCTCGCCCTGAGCCTCTGCCTCGACGACATGGCATTCGCTCCCGCACCATTCTTCCAGATTCCTCTTCCTCAGACGAAGCTTCCTTCCAATTCGGCTTTCGATGGCAGACAAAAGACTGTAAGCATGAACCAGGGAGGACCAGCAGTCGGCCAGCCTCCCCCAATTCCACAATGACTCCAGAATTCTCAGAACGCAGAGCAAGAACACCATCGCTGTGGGTTTCATCTGCTCCCAAATCGACATTCTTAACGACCCCTTCATTCCTTCGATTTGTCCCCGCATTGAATGCGGCCATCCTCCTCTGCTGTGGTTCCTGCGCCTTCATAAAGGCTAGTGTGCTGCATTGCTGGTCGATGGGAGGTGGCGGCGAGGAGCCTTAAAGCCCTCCGTCCGTCGCGTGTCCTATCGGCCGTGGCAAGTGGCCTTACCTGGTCATGCGAGGTGGCACCCGCATCCGGGAAAGGTGCTGACAGTTATCAGCGCGCTCAGTCTCCATTACATCCGGTGTGCTTACTCCTCAGTCGCCTCCTTGCCATTCCCTCTCCGTTTGTTTGTCCTGCTCTTCATAAAATGCCAAGAGAACGCACCAGAATGGGGTGCAGACGGGGCAGTTCCCGTGGCCGAGTCTCCCGCCAGCCTTCCTCTACCACTTCGGACCCCTCGTCTAAAGCTTCGGAGTTCTGCTGCAACAGATATCCTGCTACAAGAAGTGGCAGGGGCAGGGGAAGAGGGCAAGTCATAGCAGAAGTATGTTCACATCATTCTCACTCGCATACAGCCCGATTCCGCATTCCCTGTTCTCTAGGAAACTCATCCTTCATCGTGTCAGTTACCGTCGAGATGTGCGAGGATGCTGTGGGTTCGGGGGAGGTTAATCCTGGGGCTCCTTTGGAACCTCGGATGGCAGACCAGAACGTCTCCCAGCGCCGAGATTCAGGCGGCTTGCCAATTCTGAATTCAAACGCAAATGCTGGCCCAAGCGCACCAGCGGGAGGTGACCCTTCAAGTTCTGAGGCCCATCCTTCTGAATTCAAAGACACAGACCAATTTGGGTGCCGAATTGTAGAAGAACAGCCATCAACCTCGGATGAAGATTGAACGAGTCCGCGCCTTTGGTTTTTGGTCAGTTGCTGAAGAAAGAAGTTCAACTCCCTCTGGATACATAGTTTTTCATGCTTGTAAGCTCGCTGAATCAGGTCTCTATCAACTCTATATGTCGGTTCCACTATGAGGGCGACATTCTCTTGTATGTTGGTGTCTGTTTATGTTGGTATCTGTCTAAGAGCTAGTTGTTTACAGGTCAGTCTTGGTCACTGTATGGGTCAGTTTTTAGTCACTGTCATGATTCTGAGTCTAATGTTTTCAGATACTACAAATCCTGAAGTAAGTCAATACGCAGGTTTTCTAGTAAGTACTTCAAATGTTTTTTGTAAGAATGCCAACTCCATGGTTAGAACTCTCGAGGCATCTGTCTCTCTGTAATAACATTTTTGTATCAATATAGGAGTAGACAAATTAAGAAAAAAAATTAAATAAAATAAATAAATATCTATAATGCAATATTAAATTAGAGATATAATATATGTTTTATTCAGTATACAAATAATTACTTTTGAATTCATTTAGTGATATAATTTGTTCATAATGTCATGGTTTTTTAATTTTATAGTTGAAAAAATTTCTATTTCTTTTGTATCTAGCATGTTATGGTTGAAAACATGTTGAATTTATACTTAGGAAAGAAAAATGATATTCTACCAAAAACATTAATGTGTTTTTTCCTCATAAACAACTTTGTTTGGCACATAAAAATTTGGTTTTACTAACATTTTTTAAAAAGTTCGAAAATTGACCCTAAAAACATCATTGTTCCACTATCATCACTTTCGTTTTGAAGCTATATTTTGCACAAAAATTTCGTAGTCACTGCCATTTTTAAAACATATTCAAAATTGAACCCTAAAAAATAAAATCATTGTTCCAGTATACACACTTTTCATTTTTAGCATTGTTTTTGATGTTTTTTCGGGGTTTTTTTGCCAAAGTTCCCATTTTGAGTTTATAGTTCCCGTTTCAAAGTTTACACTGTTTAGTGATCAAGAAAAGGCCACGAGGCCAGAATATGTCTGCTTTGTTACCATGTTAAACTCACACAAATAACTTGAGTAGGCAGGAATACGTTTGCTATGTTACCATGTTAAACTTGCACAAATAATGAACAAAATTTAGATAATTGTGAGATGCAATTCTATTCACAAAGATGTACATATCTTGTTTTTTGGACTCTAATGATTATTGGAATTCCTCCACAACAACCCTTACAAATTAGGTGTCCAACAAAATCCATTTTTGAAAGGATGATGGATGAAAATTTGTCCCTAGTTTAACATATACCTTTGATAATATAGGATGCTCCAAACATATGTTGACATCAATGATAAGAACTAACACAATGGACGTAACAATCTTTTCAATATGACGCTATAGAAAGCAGATTGCTTCTCTTAGTGCAATCAAAGATGGTAAATTCTTCCAAAGTGACGCGTTAGAACTAATGACAACAAGGATGGAAAGGCCATGAATAATGATGATTTACAAAGCTATGGATTCTTCATGTTACTCATTTTCATGTATAAAACTATCTACATTGGGCATAGTGGGTATGAAAATCACAACTATCTAAAACATCCAAAAAGACATTTTATAAAAGTGCCATGTTATTTGTGTAAGTGATTATGTCAAAAGCAAGCAACTTCTTAATGTTCCAAGCAATTCCAAAAAATAACACGCAGTTCTCAAAACCTACATTTGCCACTGTTTGGTCTTGGAAAAAAATGAAAGACATATTATCATGCACTATAAAGGAAGTTTCTATAAACATTCTTGACATTTTACATGAAAACAAATGGGAATACAAAAAATAATATTGAGTTAAAATCATGTGTATACACTTAATCTAAGAAGGACACATGCTAAATCCCTCTATGTCCCCGATCCCTGTCGATCATGTGACACACCATGACATGTGTTTGGCACATGCTCATCGATCATGTACCCACCATGACATGTGTTTGGCACATGCTCTATGTGTTGAACATGTGCTCTAAATGTGTCCTAACATGTTAGACACTAACACCCCCAAAATGAAAACTCAGGGGCGTTAAAAACAATTTGTACATCATCTTTTTCCCTTTCCCTTTCAGCAAGAAATAAGAGACTATCTGAAATAAGAGACTTTAGACTTTAAATATCCACCACTAAGCAAGTGAAAAGTAAAAACCAAAATTTACAACATATTTACTTCATCTTTTCTACTCATAAAATTTATAAATTTATAATTCTAGTATCTACCATATTACTTCATATTTTTTATTTTCACCTGTGAGATTTTTAATTTTTTTATTCTAATATCCACCCTATTTTATATTTACCAATGAAAATCCCACCTATTATATTAGTAATTCAATGTTTATATAATACATTTTGCTTTTAATAACATCAAATATCTCAATCAGAAAATTATGGTTCTAATTTATAAACTTCTATTTTGTGCATTCAATATCCTACTTTCTCGTAAATTTAATCATCATTAATATAGTAATTAGTTTACTTTCTCGTAAATTTAATCATCCAATTTGATATAGTAATTAGTTGTATTAATACGTTTGTAGATGTTTTAATTTCTAAAATAATTAGGTAGTAAATATTTCATATAGGTATATATATGGACATGTCATGTCTAGTGAGTCGATATATCCCATATCCGATACGTATATCCAGTGTGTCTATATCCTCATGTCATTTTACTTTGCATCTAAGTTCTTATCAACCTTCGAAGGAACTAAAGACCTGGACATTCTGAAATTACTTCTCATGAAGAAAACTAAAGAAATTACTTCTCATAGAAAAATTAGAAAGATATAGGCAAAGCTTGTATTTAATACTCAATTTAAATTTACATTTAAATTAGAAATCTAATAAAAAGTAAAAAAGTGTTCTCAATAGCAGGGAACAAACTCGTCTATGTTAATTAGATGGCACCACACATGCATACAGAAATGGTGCATGAATGCCATTTCAGAAACCAAGCCCAGCAGACTAAGGTATCTGAGGGAGTCTGGAAATTTGACATTGTGGTTAGCATCCAGAATGCAAGAAAAATGTCTGGATTTGTTCTGCTGAATACTTACGCAACAGACGACGCTTACCTTGTACAACATTGATTATTGCTCTAATCGTAGATTTATTTACATATCAACACTAAACAAAATCTAGTGTGCGTAAAGTAGCAATTTGATGATAGCCCGTTAAAATCTAAGATTTGAAATGGCCGCCATTCCATGGTGCATTCATGGAATTCATAGCATGACCATGTCCAGGAGCTGGGGTGATCATATGAGGAGGAGCCACTGGGGTGACCATAGGAGGAGCCACTGGGGTGACCATATAAGGAGGAGCTGTTCCTGGGGTGCCAAAATGAGATTGTTCATTTCCATGTGATGCCCCAGTTGTTTGACGAGCAATATTTGGAGTGTTCGTGTGAACATGATTGGCAGGTTCACTGGTTCCATTTGCATTCATTGCTGTGAAAGTTCGCTTCTTACTAGACCCAGTAGCATTTTCCTCATGAAAAGAAACATGACCATTTCCAGAAGATGTGGCCGGTAACTCTCGACCACTTAATCGGCAATAAACACTTTCAACGGTATCATCGATCTCTTTCCCCAATCCATCCTTTGCTAAGATCAGATCCCATACCGATTTCGAAGCCTTATCAAGCACAGGGGTTCTGCATTGAGAAACAATCATTAGGGTGCTGCATGTCCATGAAGTTTTGACTATAGCCAAAAAATCTTTTTATCTGCAACTAATGATCAACGAGGAAACGGAATGCGAATGATTAAGTTAAACACCACTAAAAGTCAACCCAAAGCCTGGCACGATCCTTGTTCCTTGATTGTAACATAACAGATAGCCATCATATAGGGCATACAAGCATTACGGATATGATCGATAGAAATAAGTCAGCACACCACTACAGTAATAGTCATGAAAATAAAAAGAGCATTGGAATCCTAGACATACTCAAGCTCCCGGCGAAGGGCATCGAACAGTTCTCTTCTTGACTTATTCTCAGCACCAGGAGTATTAAGCACTTTGCTCTGCTCCACCATAGAGATTGTATTTTTTCTTAGCTCTTCCTGCATTTGAAAAACTCATCCACATCACTACACTGTGCATCTGAATAGTCCAAGCAAATGTCCTGCTCTCACAGGTAAGAATGCACTGTGCAGACGCCTCTCCAGAAATAATGCAAAAGTGCCAACAAATAATGACAAAGGAATAATAATAAGTAACTAGAATGGAAAATTAGAAGAATTCAAGATTAAGTATAGTACTCCAGAGAAAACAGTCCAGCTCTGGAACTTTGGGCTGAATTCAAGATTAAGTATAGTACTCCAGAAAAAACAGTCCAGCTCTGAAACTCTACTGCTTTTCTTGCCCAGTGTACACAGTTATTCGCTGAATGTTGTTAACCTAAGCTGTAACTATGTACAGGATAAACCTAGTTTTGCACAATAAAAACCTGACAGTGAAGATGCTGCGCAGGTAACAAGCAGAGGTTACAGAAGCCCTATCTATTTCGGGCAAAAAGTGCAGAACAACACATTCACAGGATTAATCATGGATTCAGACAAATACACCTAGACAGGGTCTTCGTGAAGGAGATACATACACAGAGACATGCAGAAAAATTTTGAAGTATACACGCAGGAATTGTTGCATAGTAAGTCACATGAAAATCCTGACAAACAGGAATGTGGTTAAGCAACAGCAAAACAACAGTGTACAAGTAAAGCACATACATATCTGCAAGAGTGCACATTGATGTGAGCAAAATTCTTGAGTTTATGAGTTTGTAGACTGGAAGCAGCGCAACTTGTGCTCCCAAAGCAATTAAGCTGAATGTACAGCTGGACTATGTTCATTTCCTGGGAGACTAATTTTCCGTGGAGAATTTGTTTACCGAGTAGATTATGTTTATGGCATGTGATCAAAAGGTATAGTGGTTCTGCGGAAAGCCAGTACTTGGTTAGGGGATTGTGGGTGCTGAATTGATGCCACCTGATGCAGGTTAATGTTGTGTTCGACCATAATAGCAAATAGTGCTTGGCTGTGTTCATAAGTTAATTAAAAATGAAATTGTCACTGCTCGAAGATTTCAGAGGAAGGGATCATGTGTAAAATTTCACAGTATCGAATTATGTTGGAAACATGGATGTGGACCACATGAGGTAAATTTGCAAATCACGTGTTGGTTCTTGGAGGTAACCATTGGTCTGGGGAACCAAAAGACGAGGAGAAAGGACAACAAAGAGAATCTTGGTGTACCCTGGCAATTTAAGTCGTCAGCATAGCCATACGGCTGGAAAAAAAGGTTTGGTTAGCAAGAAGTTGCCCCAAGTGAGAAAAATCATAAAAAGAGGTGAGAGAAAGCTCCATGAGGCAGCAACAATGCAAGTTGTTGTTTGCCAGAAAAGAAGTGAAGTGAAGGAGATAAAGTTCTTGTTTTCAGATTTCAATTTTGTAGATGTTTCGAAGTGTGAAATAGCCAAGTGGTATTTTGTCATGAGAATGTCACAGCATATGATAAAGAGGAGGGACTGGTATGTGTCCTTTGTGGAAGTTAAATCCATGACACAAACATATACTAAAGGAAAAGGTAGGGCCCATGTTGTTGAAGAGCATGAGAATGTACAGTTACAAGTAACAAGCAATGAGAAGTTTATGTTCAAAAACGGTTCTTATATTCCTGGTCTAAGTAGAAAATTGCTTTTTGTTAGCCAAATTACAGAGAAAAATCCACATGTAGAGGTTGTGTTCACAACAGGCAGATACTTGGTGAAGAAAAAGGGCAAAAATAGCATAGCTTTGGGGGAGGAACAGCATTCATTGTATAGGTTCAAAGATGTGGCAATGAAGAATTCAAAGGATGTGGTAGATTCACATGAAATGGTGAACAGTAGAGATACTTACGTCGGCTCACTTTGGCAATGGTTAGCATTTGTGTTTGCAACAATTTTCTCTTCTAAGTAGGTTAGAGATGGTTGTTAGTTTACCTACAATTCAGGGGAAAGTTGGAGATGTTCTGCATGTTTGGACAGGGGGCAGAACAAGGAGATTGTTGACACAAGCCAAGATAAGAAAGTAAGTAGAGTGTTGGAGTTTGTGCATGGGGAGATTTGGGGGATTCTTATCACTTGAATTGATCCCAAATCAGTCTGAGGGGGTCAAATGATCATTTATAGAAGGTAGCTTTGCTAACAGCACAATCCCTCTCTCTCCAAAACTAGTACACGCTAGCTCTAAAGGAGTTTCCTAAAAAAATCATATGCTGGAACTCATATTTAAGAGTGACTAGTGCCAAACCTAATGGGCAATGGAAGAAGATAAAAATATAAGAAATTCATCAAAGTAATCAAAGATTTAAATTTGCTAAATAAAACCTGAAACACTGAGATAATAAGACACACAGCCACGATTAAATTCTCAACAATAAATAGGTAAATAAATCCAACAAATCTGATTTTAATATAATCAAATATGTAGTCATATATAGTTCTAAAATAATTGAGCTAAGAACTGTTCCAAGGAAACGAAGGGGGCTTGAACGTTTGAAGCGTTGTCATAACTTAAAACCTCATTGACTTACACAGCTATAGACAAGAAAACTTGAATATGGACAAAGATGGAAGAACTGCACTGATAACTTGAACTACCATTCTTCCGTCCTCACACAAAGCAAGCTAAATATAGGACCCAGGTAAGCCTAGCCTTGATGATCATATCCTCAATCAGGTAGAAATCCCCTGCCTTGAATAGGAGGTTTACCGTTTAACGCTTGTCTACTCATGCATAACCCCCCTTGATAAAAGCGAGCCTTGGTTAGGCTCAAATGAAGGTAATCATGGCCATAATACCTTTGTCACAGATCCAAATCAGCACAAGCTTTGATTTTTTTCATGGAGATATGCTCAGAATAGGTTCCAAAACATAAAAATAGGATAATGTAATTTTATTTATGTCCAGAAAATGACAACAAAAGAATGTCAATAGCACTACTGAGTGCTAGTGTTGGTTTTCTGTGGGAGCACGGAATATGGCTCCTAAGAAAAAAAAAGCAGAATGCCAAAAGTAAACTAAAGTACTGCTCTAATACGACAAACCAAACACAAGCTTTAATCTAAGATGAACTGATCACAGATAAAGGAAAGCCAATTAAAAGAAATGGACCTAGAATCTAGAATACAAATAAAGCAAGAATATTAAGATCCACTAGCACTTGCTCCCTAACATCTTAGGTTGAATATAGGAAACTCCCAACATCATACTCTGCAGAAAAGGAGCTAGAAGATAATCTGTACTGTGCACTATGTTGCTACCTGGACAAGGACCATCACCACTAAGGCCTAGATGGCATCATCTAATTGCTGCAATGGGATCCAGAACGGCAATAACACTAGGGTTTCTAGAAAGTAGGAATAGCTCATAAGCCCATACTAATCTAGAATCAAGAACCATGTTGCTAACATTCTGTCTCTTGGGTCCCCTAGTAGAGAGGAGCACCAGAGAGAAGTGATCAACTGAGTGGACAATAGTCTACAGGGTGGCTAGAAAATTTGGGACCATACTCTGAGAGCTCTTGCACATACAAAGATATTTAGCATTGGTTTGAATACCAAAAGAAACTAGGAAGGGTTCATGACTCCCTAAACAGAGGGTGGAACCATCCTTAGATCTCATAATGATGCAGGAGCATTCAGCCCACTAAAATCATTGTACTTTAGTAGACATAGGGGGTCTTGTATTTTAAGGAAGTTGGGTTCCTATGTTTTGAATTAATGTAATTATTAAGGGTTTTGAGTGATTTTAATGAGAATAGGATTTCATTGAATATTATGAGGCATAATTGTAAATGTTCTTGAATGTAGGAAAACATGAGAGATTTAGGATAGTTGAGTGATGAATGGTTTGAGAATTAATTGTAAAACTCGGATTAGGAGTCAGTTCATGAATTTAGGAATTTTGTTGAGGAGTTTATGGATCTAAACCAGAAATTGGTTTTAGAATCCCTTTGTATAAATGTAAGCCAAAAGGGAGAGAAGAAGAGTTAGATAGATTAGAGATAGGTTAGATATTTGGAGTGACTGTAAGCCTATGGGCAGAATTGGAATAGAGGCCATTGATATTAGAAGATCAGGACAAAGAGACAAAGTCTCAATATGTAATCGTTTGTTATATGTTTATATATACAGAGATTGATTAGAATCTGTATAAATATGTATTTCGAGTGTTGAATGATGGATTAGGTGTTTATCAGAAATTGCATAATACAAATATATGCAGGCAGAGTCGAAGTGAATACACAGAAAAGGAGAGCGAGACAGAGGATCGTAAAGGGCGTAGAACCCAATTGGAAGACCAAGTGATGCTATGGAATGATTGTGAAACAAAAATCACAGAGGTAAGCTCAAGCGGGAATGAATTGAGCAGCAAAAGAGCGAAAGGCGAAGCCTTTGGAAAACCCGGAAACCATAAAAACCTGAAGAAATGGCGTAAAGTTTAAGTGAAGCGGAAGAGTGAAGAAATGAAGTATCGGCGCACAACAACCGTTGGATCTGGAAGATCAACGATCAAGATTAAATCGCATCGGCGAAATCCTTATGGATAGATCAGAATCGGGCCTTGCACAAGAGCGATGAGCGACTGCCAATTGATCGTGGACCGTTGGATCGGGACCAGATCAACGGTCGCAATCTAATCGCAAATCGAAGATCACAAGGATACGCAACAATAGAAATAGTGATGTGCAATGGGGCCGATACGCCGATAGCGATAAAGCGCCAATCGGCAATCGAAAGTATCAGCAATCGGGCTTCAAGGCTTTGGAGATCAGAGTAGCGCAGCGGATGCGAAGTAAGTGGACCCGATGGAGTTATATGGCGCAGTTAATATGTTTTGAAATTCGATATTGCGTTAATCGCATATCCAATGCGATAGAGGCCTTTGTTAATGAAACCCGCGGAGGAGCGATATGCGATAGCGATAAAGGGAGTCTCGGTATCTGTGCAGAGGCCGTATAAAAGGCGGAAAGGTATGTTTTATGTATGATTCCTTTGTAATTGGTTTATAAAGGAAAATAGCGCCGATAGAAGGTTTTATGTGTCAAATATATATATAACCAATGTTAAAGAGGGGAAAGGTTATATCTAAGTTGCAGGAAACGCAGGTACAGGGTCCGTTTCCGTACGGAAACGAAACGGAAACGCGTTTCCGCGTACCGTACGGCCTGGAAACGCGTTTCCGGCCGTACGGCCACGTTTCCCGAAACGGAAACTTGGCCGTACGGCCGGAAACGCGTTTCCAGGCTGTCTGTGCCACGTTTCCCCCAAAAAAACACTTGTTTTTTAATTTTTTTTTTTTTTTTAATTTGTTTTTAATTTTTTTTAGGGTTTCCAGGTAGTAAATGTGATGTAAATTTAATCTTAATGTTTAAATGTTTATGTAAGTAAATGTATCATTCATGCTTTATGATTGCACATATATATAATAATAATTTTTAAATATTTTTAATATATATATATATATATATATATATTATTATATATTCGCGTTTCCCCGTTTCCAAAATTTGGGGAGGTCGCGTTTCGTTTCGCTTCCCCGTTTCGTTTCGCTTCCGCGTTTCCCCGTTTCGTGCAACTTAGGGTTATATATGTGTGGTTAAAGGGATGATGGAGGTTTAGAAGGGTGAATAAGTCCCGATATTAACATTAATGAAGGCTATGAAGAGTTTTAAAGTCCCAATAGGAAGGATTTAATGAAAGGCTTAAATAAAGTCATATGTGAAGGTTAGAGGGTTGATTAAAGTCCCGAAAAGTAGATATTGCCTAAGGGTTAGACTATGTTGGATTTTAATAAAACATCACATAGAGTTTTATTAAAGTGGGTCTTAGACCTTAACTAAAGAAGATTTAACTCGGCAGAGAGTTAAAATTCCTCAGACAGGATATGTGCATAATCCATGCAAACTGTGGGTAAAGCAGGGGTAACCCTGCGTCATTTGGTATCAGAGAATAATTGTGATTGAAACAATTGATAGCGGAACAGAATAAGGGAATTCTGTAGAAAAGGACTTAGAACAAAGTTGTGTTTTAAGATGCTTATGCAGGCCAGAGGGGATCAGATTCTAATCTGACAAACAGAAGGTACACAGAAATAAAGTGTAGCAAAACTTGCAGATGCAAGAACTAGAGGACAATCCATTCAAAGTACAGGTAAATGGGGGAACAAGATCATGCAGAGATCTTGAAGGTGAGATGACATGAATTGTTTGATTTGACTTGAAGATTGGAGAATGTCCGTTTTTATATTGATGCACAGGTGATAGCATAAGGAGGTGAGAAGATTGCAACAACCTAGAGCGAGGAGTGCTCAATTGGTTCCAAAGAAAAGAACCAGAGAGATGCTAAAAGACTGAGCTCAAGGGAGAGAAGCTTAGTGAGGCATATGTAGCAAGAAAGAGATTTGTTCCTGCAGAGGTATTGTTGCAGCTCACAAAGGTAATTCCACAAAGGATGTGGGCAGAATTGCCAAGGTAATGAACGAAGCTGGTAAGACTTCTAAGTGAAAGAAGTGGTCAGAACCAAGTATTTCATGGTGATTGAAATACAAGAGAACAGTTGTGTTCTTGAGAGATGTAGATGAGTTGAAGCCTAGAAGGAGCAAAGAAGAGTGCTCAAGGGAGGTTCCAAAGATAGAGAACCAAGGGCTTGCCAAAAGACCGAGTACAGAGGAAAGCTTGGTGAGGTATGTGGCAGCAAAGAGGACTTGCTGTTGCAGATGCTTTAATGCAACTCATAGTAAGTGAGTGAGGAGCTCACAAAGATAGAGAAGAAGATGGCTACTAATAGTCATAGCAGAGGTTCTAAAGAAGACCACAGCAGAAGAAAGGTGAAGAAAGAGAATGCCAAGGCAAATGGCAAGAGGATGAGTCAAGAGGAGCTTGACAAAGAGATTGCAGAGATGAAAGAACAACTCAATGTATTGATGATGATACTTGAGGAAAACCAGAGATTAGGTTGGGTCTTGAGGAAGAAGCCAGTGATGTGGCATAAATTACAAAGGAGGCTAAAAACGATGAGAAGTTAGCAGGTGAATATGCAATTAGCATAAGAGCTGATGAAGCTTGAACAAGTACTGAGTGTTCAAATGAGATCTGAAGAACTCAGAAAAGCTAAATTGGAAATGGAAGTATCCATTTGTAAACCAAAGCAGGGTGAAGTTCTGGGTGAAGAAGAAGGAATTATTGATGATTTTCTGAATTGTTGGACAAATGCATACCAGCAGGAAAATGTAAAACCTTGTATTGTTGAAACTAATAATTTTGATGTGATTACAGGTTTTGCAGAGGATGAGCGATCTTTTGAAGCTATCAAAAGTATGGAAGAGTATCTTTCAGAAGATAAAAACTCTGAAGTAAAGAATGATGGAGAATGTCTCTTAAATGAGAAAAGCAGTGAAGTATTGCAGCAAAAAGAATTTGATAATGCATTGATATTTGACACTGTGACAACACAGGAACAATTTCTTGTGACAGAAGGAGATGAAATTCAAACTGAAGAACTGATATGTAAAGCAACAGTTGAGACTGTTGAACCTTGTGATTTTCAAATTGATAATTTAAATATAAATGCAAGAATCATAAGTAATGATGAAGTACTTATGAAGTGTCATAGAGAATTTGAATTGCTGGAGTATTTGTTGGGAAATTCAAAGTATGACAGTGTGATTGCAGAGGAAGGAGTTCACTACAGTGGACAAGGGCAGAGAGACATCATAGAAGCAGATGGTATGGAGGGGAGACTAGCTGACAATGTCGTGAATTCTGTTGGGAATTCAAATCAGCATACTGATGTGCTGATAGAGGAGGAGAAGGCAGAGTAGCAAACTGAATTGTTGCCAATGGAGGAAAAGGCGTAGAAGCCTTATGATTTTTATTTTAATAAATGTTTTATGAGTGCAGGTTTAGTTGCAGATGCTGGAGGAAATTTGGCACAGATAAGCAGCCAAATAGAAGAAGAAGATTCTGTGGAAGTATTAAATCCATGGAACAGAGATGTTCAATTGCTGGAAAGAATGTTGGACAGTGATGATTCAATGCAGAAAGAGATAATCATGAAAGAAGGTAAGGACGAAAGGGAGGCAATAAACGTAGGATTCAAAGAAAAAGTTGGAGCAAGAGTAGAAGAAAAAGTAAGGAACTAGCAACTACAAAGTGAAAGTAACCAACAGCAAATTGAAGAGTTAGTGGACAGCAACAACCTGAAACGGAGAGAAAGAAATAGCAGTAAGTGGCAAAGTATAGACCAGACAAAGGATATGTTGGACACAGAGATTGAAGAAATGTGGCAACTGATGATGAAGCAAACCATAAGGAGGAGATTAACAGCAGTAGGAAGAATGATCAATCAGAATTTGAAACTGATTGAAGAGAAGAAAATGAAACAAAAGACTGCTGACATACAACAGCAGCAAAGGTGCAAAGCATTAGGACAACTACAAACTAAAGTTTGGGACCCTGGAGACTTTCTATCAACTTATAAACACACATGATCAAGAGATCATGAAAATCTTCTACTTTGGGAGTCTAATGCAGAAGCATTCAGCCCAATAAAATCATTGTACTTTAGTAGACATAGGGGGTCTTGTATTTTAAGGAAGTTGGGTTCCTATGTTTTGAATTAATGTAATTGTTAAGGGTTTTGAGTGATTTTAATGAGAATAGGATTTAATTGAATATTGTGAGACATAATTGTAAACGTTCTCGAATGTAGAAGAACATGAGAGATTGAAGATAGTTGAGTGATGAGTGGTTTGAGAATTAACTGTAAAACTCAGATTAGGAGTTAGTTCATGAATTTAGGAATTTTGTTGAGGAGTTTATGGATCTAAACCAAAAATTGGTTTTAGAATCCCTTTGTATAAATGTAAGCCAAAAGGCAGAGAAGAAGAGTTAGATAGATTAGAGATAGGTTAGATATTTGGAGTGACTGTAAGCCTAAGGGCAGAATTGGAATAGAGGCCACTGATATTAGAAGATCAGGCCAGAGAGACAGAGTCTCAATATGTAATCATTTGTTATATGTTTATATATACAGAGATTGATTAGAATCTGTATAAATGTGTATTTCGAGTGTTGAATGATGGATTAGGTGTTTATCAGAGATTGCATAATACAAATATATGCAGGGAAAGTCGAGGTGAATACATAGAAGAGGAGAGCGAGACAGAGGATCGTAAAGGGCAGAGAACCCAATTAGAAGACCAAGTGATGCTATGGAATGATTGTGAAACAGAAATCACAAAGGTAAGCTCAAGCGAGAATGAATTGAGAAGCAGAAGAGCGAAAGGCGAAGCCTTTGGAAAACCCGAAAACCATAGAAACCTGAAGAAATGGCGTAAAGTTTAAGTGAAGCAGAAGAGCGTAGAAATGAAGTATCGGAGCACAGCAACCATTGGATCTGGAAGATCAACGGTCAGGATTAAATCACATTGTCGAATTCCTTATGGATAGATCAGAATCGGGCCTTGGACAAGAGTGATAAGCGATTGCCGATTGATCGTGGACCATTGGATCAGGACAAGATCAACGGTCGCGATCTAATCGCAAATCGAAGATCGCAAGGATACGCGACAATAGAAATAGCGATGTGTGATGGGGCCGATACGCCGATAGTGATAAAGCGCCAATCGGCAATCGGAAGTATCAGCGATCGGGCTTCGAGGCTTTGGAGATTGGAGTGGCGCAGCGGATGCGAAGTAAGCGGACCCGATGGAGTTATATGGCGCAGTTAATATGTTTTGAAATTCGATATTGCATTAATCGCATATCGGATGCGATAAAGGCCTTTGTTAATGAAACCCGCAGAGGAGCGATATGCGATAGCGATAAAGGGAGCCTCGGTATCTGTGCAGAGGCCGTATAAAAGGGAGAAAAGGTATGTTTTATGTATGATTCCTTTGTAATTGGTTTATAAAGGAAAATAGCGTCGATGGAAGGTTTTATGTGTCAAATATATATGTAACCAATGTTAAAGAGGGGAAAGGTTATATATGTGTGGTTAAAGGGATGATGGAGGTTTAGAAGGGTGAATAAGTCCCGATATTAACATTAATTAAGGCTATGAAGAGTTTTAAAGTCCCGATAGGAAGGATTTAATGAAAGGCTTAAATAAAGTCATATGTGAAGGTTAGAGGGTTGATTAAAGTCCCGAAAAGTAGATATTGCCTAAGGGTTAGACTATGTTGGATTTTAATAAAACATTTCACATAGAGTTTTATTAAAGTGGGCCTTAGACCTTAACTAAAGAAGATTTAACTCGGCAGAGAGTTAAAATTCCTGGGACAGACAGGATATGTGCATAATCCATGCAAACTGTGGGTAAAGCAGGGTAACCCTGCATCACATAATAAAAGGGGCAGTGAAAAATGAAATGTTCCTCAGTCTCAATCTTAGTCATAGCATGCCAAGACTATGTCCTAAACAGCACGCAGGCAAAAAATAATTTATCTGCCCTAGAAAAGGTTAAGCAAGTCCATGAGAGCCATTCATCATATGGTCCCTCACGACCCTCTATAACACAGTATGGTCTAATGCTTAGTGTTGGTATTAAATTATAGCGTAAACGAAGAGGGATTTCTATAATGCTTGATGGTTACATCAAGACATATCCACGAAGCACACACATTGTGGATTCCCACAACAATAACAAGTTGTGATCGAAAGGGGAAAACACAACGGAAGAAGAATTAGAGACATACATTGGTCTTGAGTTGGTTGATGATTTTGGATCTCACAGCATCGAAGGTGCCATCGTTCATCAGAGATGAAAGCACATCCTGTGGTGGAACCGGAGACCCCATCCCGATCACCTGGTTGGTTTCTGACTTCCGACCCCTTGTTTTCAGGGATGATGAAACTTTCATTCGTAAATAATATTCGAGGCACGACACTTCTAAGAAATTTAAAGTGCCTTCACAAATCACTTCTGTTGAAAATTTCATCGGTGAATTGACAAATGGTGTGATATGTATTAGGGATTTGTGTCTATCAAGGTGTGGGTTGAGCACTGTCTCGTTATAGGAGAAAAATATGTGTTTAATGGTTAATAACATTTGAGAATAATGTGTTTAATGGTTTAATAAGATGTTATAGTTTAATTTAGAGGGACAGAGTATTTAGATTTTCTTAAATTTTTCTGTCTTCCAATCAAGTTTCTTATATATTAATTTGGTAACTTATTTGATTGTGATTTCAAAAATAAATTATTATTATTATTAATTATGATGAATTATTAATAATTTAATATGTTAGAGCAATTTAAGTAAGGCTGTGATTAAATTTTTTGGTTAATATTAAACACCATGAGTATATTCAAGAACTTGCAATCTAAATGTACCAACAACTTATGATTTAGCATGAGCCAAGAGGTTGACGATTCAAAGTATATGGAGGTTTACATACTCTACCAAAGAATCTTTATATAATAATAATTTATTTTTAAGGTTATGGCCAAGACAAACCAAGATGTTAGGTGGGTTTGAGCCTCTTAGTAATAATTTTTGGCTACTAAAGTATACCTAAATATACATACCCTACCAAAGGATCTTTATATAATAATAATAATCTATTTTTAAGGTTATGGCCCAGACAAACACGAAATTGGTATATCAAAGTCTCTCTTTGTGGAATAAGGACTGTCTTCATGAAAGAACATTAATGTTCTCATAAACAAAACTTCACAATTAATCTTGAATGTGAGGAGAAGAAAATAATTGTCTCAACTAATTATAATTAACTATTGATTACGATGTCAACAGGCATATCATCATTGTAACTATTCAATTATTATGTCAGTGGCATGCCTATTATGTTTGTAGATGTTCTTTTTAACCCATGAGATGTTGGTTTGAATGGGGTTTAGTCCCTATTAGGTTAGAAGTTCAAACCTCATGGGAAGGGGTTGAAAATAGAAGCCACCTTGGGGGAACCCATCTCAAATCCCAGTAGTAAGCATCCCATTGTGAATGATCGATATATCTACATCTAACCTACTAATATAAGGACTGGCCCAACCCAAACTTGGCCTCTTTTTGTCTTGTATAAATGACCTGAGAGTCTCAGTACTCATTTGTTTTTGTCTACTATAAATAAACGACCTGAGAGTCTCAGCCATACTTGCTGAACAAATGGAAACAATTCGGAGCCTAATCAGACTCAGAGGTGCTGCTCCACTCAAATTTCACAAAAGCTCTACGTCTAACCTACCAATATAAGGACTGGCCCAACCCAAACTTGGCCTCTTTTTGTCTTCTATAAATGACCTGAGAGTCTCAGTACTCATTTTCTTTTTGTCTACTATAAATAAATGACCTGAGAGTCTCAGCCATACTTGCAGAACAAATGGCAACAATTCGGAGCCTAATCAGACTTAGAGGTGCTGCTCCACTCAAATTTCACAAAAGGTCTACATCTAAACTAACAATATAAGGACTGGCCCAACCCAAACTTGGCCTCTTTTTGTCTTCTATAAATGACCTGAGAGTCTCAGTACTCATTTTCTTTTTGTCTGCTATAAACAAATGACATGAGAGTCTCAGCCATACATGCAGAACAAATGGCGACAATTCGGAGCCTAATCAGACTCAGAGGTGCTGCTCCACTCAAATTTCACAAAAGCAGATCCAGACTGAGGAGTCAATTTGGACTCGAAAAAGTCTGTAATTGGGAAACCATCGAGTTTGGAAAAAAAAAACAAAACTTCATCATTTTTGGGCACTAGCAATTCACATCCTTGACAGTAAGGAGACACATAATAACCCAATTTAAAATAATTAATTAAGATTCTGAAAGCACATTAGGATTGAGTGACCTTGTACCTGGATTAACTAAATTGATTACATATTTATAGGTTTTCGTATCGTCCTTGTTTGTCTTTAGTTCTCCTGACGATGGACTCATATCTGTAGTCCAAAATGCATGTCGTGCACAGAAGTTTCGCACAGGTGTTCAGATAAACTGTGAAGGAAAAATGCTTTTATCAGTCATACACCCTCGTTTGAGCAAAATTGTTGGAATTTTTTTCCGGGAGGATGATTTGAAGAGTGCCCCAGGTCACCAGGACCATAAAGCGCAAAATTTTAACCCCATAGAATGTGATGGCCAACGATATTTATGAAGACAGTGCAAACCTCAGTGTGAGAATGGGGATCTTTGATAAGCATGGAGTTACATCTGAGCCATGAACTTCACCGGTAAAAAAAAAAACAAAAAATTATAAAAAACCATAGCATGTTGTTACTGTATCTGTTATTACCAATTCCTCAATCTGTAAGTGTGGAGCAGAATAAGAAGAAAAATTGCTAATGTCTCTTAGCTCACGGGCAGAAAATAATTTATTTGCCCCAGTAGAGATTAAGCAAGTCCATGAGAGCTATTCATTATATGGCCCCTCACAAATCTGTATAACACGGCATGATCTAATGCTTACCGTGAGTATTGGATTACAGCGTAAATGAAGAGGGTTTGCTATAATGCTTGATTGCTATATTAAGACCTCGGAATCCACGAAGCGCGCACACTGTGGATTTCCAGAACAATAACAATAACAGGCTGTGATTGAAAGGTGAAAATACAACGGAAGAAGAATTAGATACATACATTGGTCTTCAATTGGTTGATGATTTTGGATCTGAGGGCATCGAAGGTGCCATCGTTCATCAGAGATGAAAGCACATCCTGTGGTGTAACCGGAGTCCCCATCCCCATCACGCCCTTGGTTTCTGACTTCCGACCTCTTGTTTTCAGGAATGACGAAACTTTCATTCGCAAATAATGTTTCAGACACGGCACTTCTAAGAAACTTTAAAGTGCTCTCACTGATCACTTCCGTTGAAAATTTATCGACAAAGTGCGATATCAACGATGGGTGTCTATCAAGTTGTACGGGTTGGGCAGCCTTGGCCAGCGAATCTTTATATTAGAATAATTTGGGTCGGCCCGAGAATCTTTATATCAGAATAATTTGGGTCTAATGTGTGGTACAGGTTTAAATCGAGAAGTACAGTACGTAAACTATAAATACCGAGAAATGAATGTTTTTAATTTGTGTGAGTTTCAAAGTGTTGGTTTACAAGTTGTTTTTTTTATGTGTGTGAGTGGTGGCTGAGTGAGAGTTTTTATCCTCCTAAGTTGTTATGTTTATCGACTCAATTGATCTCATCACTATATAATGGGACACATTATCATGTATTTGTGTGAGTAATTCGAGACTTAATTTAATATTAGTCTTATTTTATCAAATTTTTATGTGATCTTTATTTATTTAAGTTGGTATTAGAGTTGTATGCCCGAGATCTGAGAGGCTTGATCTATAGTTGTGTTTTTGTTCTTGGTGTGAGATTGTTTTGTTCCTCCAACCATTTTAGGTTGCATTTTCTTAGTATGATTTCATCGGTTACTTGATCGTTTGCCTAGAGTTTGTGAAGGAGTTAAGCTTCTGGCAAAGTTGTCAGATAAGTGGCATTAAATCTGAAGCGACAAAGTTGTGGAGATCTTGGTGCATCAATTGCTTTGAGAATATTTTAAATTTTGACTAAGGCACATATCATCGACGGATTTAGATATGAGATCCTATAGAGATAATTTTGCTCTCCTTGCTTCTCTTTTTGCATAGAGTTTTCATGGCCTCTAGTGTTGGAATCATGATTGTCGTTATACCAAAACCTACAGGTAATAACCTCTATGTCAATCACGAGAGTTAGCATCCACAAGAGGCAGTTAGTCCATGTCACGAAACACATGGGGAGCATTGAACCCAATGTCCAACAATCTCCTCCCTAGCGCGAGCCAGGTCAAGAACTGTCACTCTGATACCACTTGTTGGAATCATGATTGTCGTTAGACCAAAACCCGCAAGCATTGCTCTCTGCTACAATCACCAAAGTTAGGATCCATAGGATGCAGTTAGTCCATGTCGTGAAACACAAAGGGAGTGTTGAACCCAATGTCCAACATCTAGATCTAATATGACCTGAAGATATGAGTTTAGCAAAGCTTAGGTGAGAGCTTGTGTATTGTTGTGCTAGACATGTATTTGCATCTTGTGGCCGATGTGCGAAAAGAAAGAGTTAATGTGGTGTTTCTCTCTCAATTGGCTTGTGCTTTGTAATGTGCCAAGAAGCTCCTTCATCAGCCACCCGCATTCAAAAGCTTCGACATTCCAAAGTTTGTGAGCTTTTCTTGATGAGCCCCTCTAAAGATTTCATCTCTCAATTATTTGATTCCACTTGAGGACAACGATTAAGGATGGTGTCTAAGACGGAAGTTTGGCTCTCTTGATAGAGGTTAACAACTTTGTCTTCCTTTGTTTTCTCTTAAATCAACAAAGTGTTACGAGATCATTCAACAAGATATTTTCAATCTCTATCCCAAACACATAAGGTCGTGTATGTCTTATTAGATCGTTGATTAAACATTCATGTAGATAGAAGCTTGTAGCATGGAGTGTTGTCGCGTGGATTAGCATTATTGTAAGGGTGTTTGATATCTGCAAGGATTTGCTGTGTGTGGAGACCCGATGGCACCATTCACAAACCCATTCACATCAGAGAACACTACGTCGCTTAGGAAGAATTCACCATTTATGAGTTCAAATGATCTTTTTTGAGAAAAGGAATGCCTGAAGTTATGTCAGGGTACGACCCACTTGTGGAATCCAAACAAAAGACCAAATTTGCAAAAGGAACAAAAGTAGAAAGGGAGTTGCATTTTATATGAGCATAGAAGGGTGATTATGAGGCTACCAGCATAGCCCAATACAACACTTACAAATTGATTTGGGTTGTCTAGAGTTGCATAAAGGGTTTGGCTTACCATTCAATCCCACCTAGGTGTTCGTTGGGAAACTGGATGGATTCTCATAGGAAGGTCTCAATCCAGTTTGTGTGTTGAGCATTAGAGAAAGTGCATATATGAGTTGTATCAGCGTTGTGTAGTGTCATGTGGAAATAAGCCAATAAGGGAGGTTTTCAAATAAAGCTTGGTGTGGCATATGGCATATTTCTCGAGCTTTTTCAACATTGACTTTTTAGAATATCCCTTTTTTATGAGCCCATTTGGAAGAATTCTTGGGTCAAGTAGCGTTTTTTTGTTAGAATAATTCTCCAGAAAGCAATGTGGTATTATTGATGACCAGGAGTATCAAGAGCCAAAACCTTCTCAACAAGATCATGTGATTGAAGAGTTTCCAATTGATCATGGGGTGTTATAGCTCCGATACCACTTGTTATAGATCTAACCCGGAAATACTATAGATCTGATATGAAAATATAAGATAATGCAAATAAACCCAAAAAGTATATGAAATGATTCTTTATTGATAAAACCCTTATGGTGGGGCAACACCATACATTCACTCCTTAAGGAAGGAGAACACTCCACAAGCCATATGCTTGTTCATACAATAATCCTTGACATCTCTCCATGTGGAGTCTCTAGCCTCTATATAGGCCTCATACATACAATACCATGGGTCATTACCATGGTTCCCTCATACCATCAAACTAATACCATGGGCCCATTACATTATTATTAACTACTTGTGGTCCCTTACATGATATGGGTTAACCACCTTATTTATTACTATGGCCCATCCCATTATTACATTATTACCTTGGGTACCTCCCTTTGTACCCCATATTATCCCCCCTAGGTATATAACATGGGGAATAGTGTAACCAGTTGAATTGGGAACTTATTGTCGAAGATCTATGATCCAGGTGGATGTTGGTGGCCACCCACCTATCCCATTTGGACCCCCACAACTGTCTCTTTCAGTTTTTCACTTTCCTTAATTATAGCGCATTTTACTATTTTTAGCAGTTTTTTGGGTCCTAAACTTCCGGAGCCGTTTTGAGGCCCTAAACGACGTTTTTTGGGAAATCCACCGCCAACGATTTTTCGGATAAAAATTGTCTTTTTCGTCGTAGTCCTTGGAGAGATCTTTCCAACGGGCTATCATGCGCGTCAAACGGAGATCATACGACCAATTCGCGACCCCGGGAAGTTGGCTGTCCAACTCACCCCAAGACGGGGCCCACAATTTGGTGTTTCATCTTCTAGGGTTAGGTTTTGGAATGTGAAGGGTTTTCCATTGTTTCTCAATAATAAATAGGCCTTCGAGCCTCATTGTAAAGACAGTTCGAAATAGTTCAGAGGCATGTAGCCGACACATCTCTTCTCAGAGATAAGCTACCATCGCCCTAGCTGGGTTATTTCTATTTGTAAGCATATTTCAGTATTCTCCATTAATGAAATGAAGTATTATTTCCGCTGCATCTCTGTTTTTATGGTTATCGCATCTCTGTATTTATGGTTATCTCTGTAATCTATTGCGTTCCTACTTAAATCCGGATCAATCTAGATGATGACCAAGGAAACACATCATTGAGAGCATAGCAGGGACAGAAAGGAAATGAGAGTGTGTTCCAATGAACTAACAATTCTTATCCGAGGCAATCATCATCTCAAACTTTCTCATCTCAAAGCTCCAAAATGGAGGAAAAAACATATAATATTATATATCCCTAACAATTAGGAGAATGGTCTCCAATGGGGTGACTCACAAGGAGCACATGGAAGTAGATAAAATCTTGCATGGGTGGAAATAATCTCATGCTCATATGCTTAACATTAGAAGTAGTGAGAGAAAGCATGCACTCCTTATATTGTGATCTACCACCAATGATCAATACAAACCATATCATGAGGCTTATAGTGAGCTAAGAAAGGAAAAACAAGACTTTGGTTGAATGATAAATAATTCAGAGTGAGCAGTGTCTCCCTTGAGAGTTTAGGAAAAGATAAGTTTATGTTATGCAGAGACAAGTTAGATGTGGTAAATAATTCATTTCTCCATTGAGGGGGAGACTTATAGATAATAGAGAAATGAATGCTCTAGATTTGTGTGAGTTTCAAGGTGTTGTTCTATAAGTTGTCATTTTCCTATGTGTGTGAGTTGTAGCTGAATCAGAGTCTTTATCCTCCATGTTGTTATGTCTATCAAGACAATTGATCCCATCAATATATAATGGGACACATTGTCATGTATTTGTGTGAGTATGCCTAGGCTTGAATTAATATAAGCCTCATTTTATCAATTCTATATCATCCTTATTTGTTTAAGTTAAATCTCTAAGTAAATTCAAGTTTTTGTGTGGAGGTGGGTCCATTATCCCATGAATAAGAGGTTTCATATACCAATTTGGTGCCTCTCTTGGGTATGACCTTAGAAACATTAGAGTAATCTGGAAAAGTCCAAGGATCAAATCTTCTCGCTAACACTATAACACCAAGAATATCTAGCAGCACACAATCCAGATATATTAATAACTTATGACTTAGCAAGAATTGAGATCTCACATGGGTGGATGCACCTACTCTTCAAGATTTGTCACAACAAGCAGAAACATGTCCCTTGGAATTGAACCTTAGTGGATGGGAGAACAAATCATGCTCCCAACCACTAAAGCTACCAACCCAAGACTAAAAATAGATTAATAATAATAATAATAATTTAATTTTAAGATCATAGCCACCAAATTGGTGTATGAGACATCTTTGATTGTATTACAAGGGACCTGCCTCCATATAATAATTTGACTATTGAAGTCTATGGAGGTGTATATACTCTACCAAATATTATTTATATAATAATGATAATAATCTTTTTTTAACACCACAGCTGAGACAAACACTAAATTGGTGTATGAGAGCCTATTGTTTGTAGGACAAGGGATCCGCCTTCGCACAACAATTTTACTACTAAATTTTATAGAGGTGTACCTATTGTACCTCATCTAGATTTGAACATATATCCTATTACAAGGAAAGAATGTGTTCTTAAATATTAAGCCCACTCTTAACTACATGTTAATCATATATTGATTATAATAAACTATTGAAATTCGATATCAAGATTTGTAGTGTTTTTCATACTATTATGCTATTATTTAACATGGCTCTTATATGATATTACTTTTATTTATAAAGGAGATGAAGATCAAATAAATAAGTGGATGAACTAATCATTATACGATAAAAATATTATTATTATTATAAACATTTTGATTCGAGATAAGAACTGTGGTAGGGAGGAATATTAATGTTCATAAATAAAACCTTCTAATTAATGTTAGATGTAAATATTAATGTTCATAAATAAAACTTTCTAATTAATGTTAGATGTGAGGAGAGGACATGTTATAATTATAAAGAAAATAATGTCTCACCCCAAGTGTATTTAACTATTATTGTTTATACAAATTGGTCATTAAAAGAAGGAAGAGAAAGGTTGATAATTAAGCATATCAATCTTGAAACAATTCAATTATTTTGTTAATAGCATGACCTCTATGTTTATGGGTGCTCTTTTTGACACAATGATCATGGCACATTGGGGCCTTTTACATTGTTGTAGATACTAAAATCACAAGAAATTGAGGGAGATATAATGGAACAAAACAATAAACCCAAAACCTACCATAGTAAATAAGAAAATAACACTAAACAAGTTTGTAAGAGCTGTTTAAAAGATGTGTTAAGGATAGAAAATGTATTTAGATTGGATATTATGGGGGTACCTAAGAAGGTACAAAAGGGTATAGTGAATGTAATGTGGCAATGGCATGGAATTTATATGCTTGGTAGTCGATGGGTAATAAATAAATGCAATATGTAATTATAAGGAAATAATATAACAATAAGGGGTAGTTGGTATAGACCTTCATAAATATTCATGAGAAAGTATAGATACACATCAATACCATTGTGTTGGATGTGTATTAGATTGTATTGTTTTCTAATAAGCATGGCTTGTGAATTTATTCCTTTCATAAGGAGTAATTGAAGTTGTAACTCTATCTTGAGGGTTCTTCTCTCTATATTCTTGTGTTCGTTATAATGAATGTTTTGGTATCTTTGGTGTTTATGGGTTTATTCTCTCGTGTAACTATCAAAGTTTACAATAGAAAAATATTACCATAAAATAAGATAATACTAAATATTTAATCCACGCAAGTTTGAACAATTGTATGAAAGAATGATGTATGTAAGCTTTATTAAATGTATAAAAGAAAATTGTATGTAGGCTTGATCACTTGTATAAAAGAATGATAACGTGATACACAAGAAGATATTACAAATGAGGTTTGAGTTTTGTGTTTCTAAATACTTTAATATACCCCATTATCGACAATACAGTCACAATGGTGAAAAACTCTCACCGATGTTAGAATCTATTTACAAAATGCACAGGACATAATATTTTAGTTTCTTCTGCTTGAGTCATAATTGCAACAAGATGAAGTAAAACATAGGAATCAACACTTTGAATTGGTTCTTGCTTAAAATGATTCTCTATTCAAGATTGATTATCATCGACAGCCAACAAATGATCAGAATAATGATGCCACGTCAAGGGTAGATTCACATGAAGATGTAGAAGTTTTCTTGCACTTCCCAAGCCAATCATCTAAACTTGGGAAGAATTCCTCAACAACAAGCACAAAACCATTCTCGAATATGAAATGGAAGTGACTTTTCACATTCTAAACCAATCCATTTTTAGAGTTTTAGTTATCTTTGAGAGAGCTCATCTTCAACAATTCCACATCCACTTTAAATTATCAAATGCCAACATTGTGATCGAGTTAGCCACATGAGAGATCATTTTTTTTTATCTTCACCCTTCTGAGCATTGTGAAAAGCATACTCGTCATTCATACAAATGTCGTAGACACAAGACTCCTACAATGGAAAATATTCACCTTGGATGGATCTCTTCTTGGTAATGGTCTTCAACAACCAAGACGATATATCAACCATATTGTAGAACTCATTCTCAAGTATTTACATGTCTTACAATGGAGAGAATTTCATCTTCTCACCTTGTATATGACAAAAGGGGAATTTATAGTCAACTACCAGTTTCAAAATCATATCAATTGAGCCTAAGCCACAATCAAAACCATAGATAGAAGCTAGAGCCTATACCCAAAATCATCTCGAACCAAATTTAAAGTTGTAGCTAGACACAGACTCATGTTCCATAAGCATGATTTGGTTTGTGGCCCTCCCTAAACGACCACTTAGTAGAAGAATTATTGCTTCTACTAGATTACAGTTTGTGATAATCTTCAAACCACCACCTCATTGGATTGTGGTTATGTTTAAACCATCAGCAGGAAGCACTTCCATTTAGCATAAGACATCAACTTCTAGCTAGATATAGAGATGTTCTAGGAACTAATTCAAGCCATGTTCCAGATTTGGTGGTCAATCTTAAACCACTATTAATAGAAGACTTTGGCTTATGCTACCCTTTGGTTTATGGTCTTCCTTAAACCAACAATAATAGAAGAATTTGGAAACTACTACCCATTTCGTTTGTGGTCTTACTTAAAACACGAGATTCAAAGAGCACATCCAACCATTGATTGTTATTTACCTTAATATTTCACCTCTCTTCTTGGAATCACATACACCCCTTCAAATTAAGGGGGGAATTTTGGAAACATAATTCTTAGGGGTTATGTAAATTTGGAATATTCACTTGTGTGGAAGGAAAAAAGCCTCAAGTGAAGTTAAAGATTCACAAGGAGTCCAAGATACCTCTTGGAATACAAAACCAAGGGCCATAATCTGATATATCAAAGTGTGTCATATGAATGAGAAATGCAACTCATGCTTATATATCTATATGTATCTTCATGTGTGTTTTCAACATCATAAAAGGCTAGATGGAAATGTACCTCCATTGCGATGAGAGTGGTATGCATAATCATGTGCATAAGAATATGTCCCTTTTAGCTTCAATAGAATTTCATCCTCCACTCCAATCGTGACAAGCATGTTTTCATATGCCTTCCTTATCTCTACTTTACCATTGAAGATGTGAATAGAGTGGCATTGTTAGCAAATGTGCACAAGCGATTGTAGATTTCTTCACAGCTCTGGAAGATAGAGTATATCATGCATAATAAAATTAGAAAGTCCAAGTAATTTAAGCCTAATAGTGCAAAGTCTCGAGGTTTTGATACTTAATTTATTTTCAAAATACATATGTATAGTCGTTAAGGCTTCAAATATGTCTCTCCATAAGTTCATGTGGCATGTTGCACCTGTGTCAAGCACCCATGCATCTCTCCAAGATGCAAATATTTAGTTACTACAATATTGTAATTTGCGACAATATAATGAGTAGAATTGGGTGTTTTACATTGTTAGATCTATTATTTTACCTTTGACTTACTTGTGGTTTTATTTGTCTTTGATCTTTTCCCAGGATATTCTACATGTTGATTCATCATGTCCATCTCTATTGCAACGAATGCAATGAATAACATATCTTTCTCCTTGATGGTGTTCCCCCCTTCCACCCCCCCTCTTGGCTCTAAAATTCTTTCTTTTGTTAGGAAAACTTGACTCAAGGAAAGAGTCAAAGTTGACCTAGTCATTAGCAGTGGTTTTGGGCCCATGGTTTTTTGGTTTCCCATGGTTTGGTGCCTGTGAATTGCATGTAATGAAGACTTTAAAATGCTTGGAAGACTTCATTGTAATGGAGATTGAAGGTGACTGGTGAAGGCTCACTTGGGCAGCTTGGCTTGGTTTTGGCCAAGGGACTAATGGAATTCCATTAGTTGGGGTTTTCCTTGGAGTTTGGGTTTGCATAGGGTAAATATTGTGTTCATTGTATTAAGGTTTCGTGTATTTTATTGCTAGTTATTATTAATTTTATTTGTAAGTTTTATTCTCTTTAGTAAATTTTAACATTTGGTATCAGATCCAAAAGTTTCCTTCAAGGGGGCACCTCTGTTGTCAAGGATTTATTTGGTATGGTGAAATTGATGTTTGACAATGGTTACTCGATTACAGATTTGTTAAGCATAAAGCCATAATATGAATTCTTAGTGTTAGGTTGCAGTGTCACAAAACCCTGATCATGGCCCCAGGTGATCAGGACTTATGAAGGAACAAAATGAAATATAAAATAAAATAAAAAATAGAGATATGGTGAAATAGAACTTCAATTAATAAATAGCAATTGTTGAAAATTGTTTGTATGCATAAAGGAAACAAACTAGCTCAAACGATGGTTGCTTATCTCTGAGAAGAGATGTGATAGCTACATGCCTCTTGAACTAAGTTACAATGAGGCTCTCATGCCTTTTTATCATGAAGAAACAATGGAAAAACCTAAACATCCAAAAACCTATCCCTAGCATATGAAGTGCCAAAAGCTTGTGGGCCTTGTTGGGGTTAGTTGGAACGTCAACTTTCCAGGGTCGTAACTTTGGCATAAAACCTTTGTTTGGCGTGTACAATAGCCCATTAGAAAGGTCTATCCAAGGACAACACTTTTTAATATAAATGACTCACATTTACTTGTTTCCCCAAAAAATGTCAATTAGGGCCTCAAAATGGCTCCGGAAGTTTAAGACCCAAAAAACTACTAAAAATAGAAAATTGTTGAAATAGGAAATTGTGTTGGAAATTAGGAAACTAAAAGGAAACAATGTTGGGGTTCAAGTGGAATAGGAAAGTGGCCACAAATATCCACTTGGATCAGTCCTCCCCCCTTTGGAAGTAATGGTCCTCATTGCATTGAGTGCCTCCATGAGATGGGGAAACTTCTGTTGAACTTGGTCCCTGGTGAGCCACTTGCCTTCGTATAGGAGTTGGCTAGCTTTAACAACCCAATATAGATGGATCCTTTGTTGGTAATTGTTATTAATATGTATTTCCATGAACTAATCAGTTGTGGCTTATTCAATGCAGTGTAGATTGAGCTATGTTGGTGTCAGTCACTCAACAATGTTTGATGTGTCCAACAATGGTGGAAAGTATGGTTGAAAGCTATCCACATTGAATACAGGGTGCAAGCCAACGAATTGGGGGATACTTAACTCGAAAGCATTGTCACCCACAACCTTGGTGATTACGTAAGGCCCATGTCGAAGTGGTTGAAGCTTTTGATGGGCATTGGCAAGACATTCCTTCTGCAAATGCAACCACACCTTATCGCCCACTTGAAACCTATCTGGCACTTGATGTTGATCAGTATGATGTTTTTACTTTCCATTGGCTTTATCCAGGATATCATGAACCTAATGGCAGATGTGTTGAATGTGTTCAATAAACCTGGTGGCTTTATCAACTTTAGACTCAACATGTACAAATTCTTCCCATGTAGTTGCAAGAGGCATTGATACATCAATGGGGCACAATGGTTGAAATCCAAAGCCCACTTGGAAGGGGTTGTGGCCAGTCGAGCTATGGAGAGATTTTTTATAGTTTTGTTACACATAAGGAAGACTCTCATCCCATGTTCATGGATGCTTGGAGATGTACATGTGTAGTATGTGCATTATCATCATGTTAATGACCTATGTTTGGCCATTAGTCTAGGGATGGAATGTAGTCGACTTAGTGAGCTTGGTGTCCAACAATGACCATAGGCTCGACTAGAATGCGCTTAAGAACTTCTTATCCCTATCTGATATAATGGTCAGTAGGATCCTAAAATGTACCCACACTCGTTCGAAGAAAAGTTAGGTAGTGTCTTTTGTTGTGATACTCTTCTTGCAAGCATCCAATATAGTCATCTTATAAAATCTATCAACAACAACAAATACATAATCATTACGATGCTTGGTAGAAGGGCGTCCAGACATATAGTCCATGGAGATGGATTCCTAAGGCTAAATAGGAGTAGGCATAGGAGTGTACATGCCTTACTTATTAATGGTTGGCTTGGCAATGGCACAGGTAGTGTAGGACTTGATATATTTTCCAACGTCCTATTGAAGTTTTAGCCAATAAAAATACTTCTGCAATGTTGCCACTTCTTTCTCCAAACCAAAGTTTCCTACAACCTGGCTGTAATGATCTCCCAAATTGGCATGGAACACTCACTTGAAGGAACACAAATGTGCCCTAGGTAGCATAATAGTACATCACAGAGGTGGAATTTTGGCACTTACTTTCCATCCATCAATACTTTGCATGTTGTGGCGAATTTTGAATCATTTTTGTATAGCTATGACCATCCAGAAGTCTAACGCCTACGACATATAAGATCAGTGGTCATTCCATGACCAAGGGACGATTGAGGAAATATGAAAGATTATTGGTGCTACCCTTATTGTATTTAATGTTCAAATGGAATTGTTGTAGATATGTGGACCATTTCTAATGGCGATCGTTCTACAACTTCCCTTATGTCTGCACAAACTAAAGAGATCAGTGATCCATGTGGATGATCATCTCCTTCCCCAAATCGTAATGTTTCCACTATTGGCAAGCATGGATAATGGAATACATCTCCTTGTCGTATATGTGGTATTTCTAAACAGTATAAAAGGTTGTCTCGCTATGATAGGCCATCGAATGCCCTTGTTGGGTGAGAATTGCACCAATAGTATAGTCAAAGGCATTTGCCTCAATTATAAATGGTTGTTGCAAGTCTGGCAATGTGAGTACCATTACAAAGCAAAGGTGGCGTTTTAGCTTAACGAATGCCTTCTTTTGGGACTCAAACTAAAAGAACTTTGCTTTCACTCTACCCCTAGTAACTTAACTCAAAGGCCAAGTGATATGAGAGATCCCCAACATGAACCTCCGACAGAAATTGGCAAGGCCCAAGAAGTTGTGAAGCTTTAGAGTTGTCAGGTATGGCCAATCTCGAATGACTTGGATCTTAGTTGGATCCACATGTAAACCTTTCTCATCAATTATTTAGCCTAGATATTGGACCTAGTTCATGCCAATGGAGAATTTCTCCAAGTTGGCACATAGTTTGTGTTGCCGCAGGGTTCGAAGGACCCATAAAATATGTTGCAAGTGCTCTACCCAACTCTTGTTGAAGATGAGGATATCATCTAGATATACAACCACGAACGAGTTGGTGAAAGGCTAAGAGATTCCATACATTAGCCTCATAAAATTTGCAGGGGCATTTGTCAACCCGAAAGGCATGACCAACCTCTAAAATAGGCCCTCCTTGGATTTGAAGGAGGTATTCTATATATTTGTGGGTTCTATTGGGACTTGGTGATAGCTAGACTTCAAATCAATCTTATTGAAGTACTTCCCCCCTTGAGCTAGTCAAGAAGGTCATCAATCTGTGGGATCGAGTATCTATTCTTGAAAGTGATTTTAATCAGTGCCTGATAATCAATGCAGAGTCTCCAAGTCCTGTCTTTCTTTTGTATGAGTACAATAGAGCTCCCATAATGTGAGGAACTAGGTCGAATATTCCATTTTTGTGGTGACACCTAAATCTACCACTTGATTTTCTTGTTTTATAGAAGAGAGCGGTGGTATATTGGCCCATAGGGTAGAGGTACTCAAAGACTCAAATTGATCAAATGCTTGGCTTGACAGTGCAAGGGTACCCCTGTGGGTGAGGAGAATATGTCCTTGTACTCTTCCATGACCTTATCAAATTTCTTCGGTTGCATGGAGGAACCCCTTCTAGGGGGCATAAATGTGGTCATGATCTCCCCCCTACTTTGAGAACAAATCAGAAATAAAACAAATTTTCCAGTCTAGGAGATGATCTTACTACATTTCTTAGCAGATATCAAAGAAATGGTGATAGGCAGGGCTACCTCGAGTATCCTGTATAGTTTTCTACCCAAAGTAATAATAACAATATGAGGTCTAGAATCATACATAACATGACACTTCCACAAGTATGGTTGGCCTAATAAAACATCACAAACTTCAAGGGGAGCAACATGACACAGTACCTCATTCGAGAAAGACTTGATGTTGTAGGGAAGACGACATTGCTAGTTGATGTGCAGATCTCGCCCTTGGTGGAGCCACCCATTTATGTATGGTTACGAGTGTAGTGTGGTTGACAAGCCTAATTTCTTAATGAAATATGTTGAGATGAGTTATTTTGGCTCCCACTATCAACAATTAATTGCAGTGGAGAACCCTTCACCCACATTTATGAGTGGAAGAGACGCTCCCCCTCCTCTGGGTCATGGGGCTCAATATTCTGGACCTTGGTGGTGGCAACAATTGTTATGAAACCAGCTCAAGAAAAATTATGCCAATACCTACAATAGTAATGGGGTAATCACTAGTATTATAGGGACCCAACAACAATTTCATTGTGAGGGGTATGCTTCCTGGTTTCCATAATTTTTGGTGCTTCCTGGCTTGGAATGGATAAAGGTTGTAATAGACCCGGTGTCTTAATTGTTTCAACTTTATTTTGTTGGCAAACCAAACATTCCGCAACAAACTTTTGAATATCTGATTTAAGGCCATCCCAAAAAAATTCCTTCTTAACCCTGTGGTAAGTTTTTAAAAATCCTGAGTGCCCTCCTAAGGGAGAAGTGTGCAATTCCATAAGAATCTTTTGTTTTAGCTGGGAATTCTTACAGAGGTATAAGTGATCTTTGTACCATAACGAATCATTTTGCCAGCTAAATGTATCAGAAGTACTGGAATCTTGTTGTAGCTTTCGAATAAGTGCCCACACTTCTTCGTCATTCTTCCATTCTTCCCTTGCTTCGTTTATCCAATCTGGTTGGATAATAGAAATGGCACACAACAATGCTTCCACATCCTCATCCTTTCTTGAGAGTGCATCTGCCACCACATTTTGCTTCCCTTTTTTGTAGATGATTTCAAAGTCATAACCCAACATCTTTGTGACCCACTTTTGTTGCTCTTCAGAGGATAATCTTTGTTCTAAAAAGTATTTAAGGCTATCATGATCCGTTTTTACCTTGAAGTGTCTTCCCATTAGGTAGGGTCGCCATTTCTTAAGTGCATGGAGTATTGCCAACATTTCCTTCTCATAAATAGCTTTGCTTAAAAACTTTCCCTTGATTGGACGACTTTCAAAAGCAATGGGTCTTTTATCTTGCATTAGAACAGCACCAATTCCATTTCCTGAAGCATCACATTCCACAATAAAGGTTTTTGTGAAGTCCGGTGTAGCTAAGACCGGTGCTTGGCACATTGCCTCTTTAAGATGTTCAAAGGCCTTTGTTGCTTCCGGAGTCCATGAAAATGAATCTTTCTTCAGTAATGTTGTTAGAGGTGCTGCTATTCTCCCATAATTCTTAACAAACTTGCGATAATACCCTGTCAACCCAAGAAATCCTCGCAGATGCTTTATGGATGTGGGGATTTTCCATTCCTTAATGGCTTTAATTTTGCTAGGGTCTACCTTAACTCCTTCATGAGATACAATATGACCCAAATATTCCACCTCCTGGACTCCAAAGAAACATTTGGATCTTTTTGCATATAATTGTTTCTCCTCCAATAGTTGTAGCACCCTGTCAACATGTTCAACATGATCCTTCCAAGACTTGCTGTAGATTAGTATATCATCAAAAAATACTAACACAAATTTTCTAAGGAATGGTTTGAAAATTGAATTCATCAAACCTTGAAATGTTGAAGGTGCATTGGTAAGGCCAAAAGGCATGACCAAAAATTCATAATGACCCTCATGAGTTCTAAATGCCGTTTTCGGAATGTCTTCAACCTTCATTCTGATTTGATGATATCCCGAACGAAGATCCAACTTGGTGAAGTAAATTGATCCATGCAATTCATCCAGTAATTCATCAATAACAGGAATGGGGAACTTATCTTTAATAGTGAGCTTGTTGAGCTCCCTATAATCCGGACACATGCGCCATGATCCATCCTTCTTGTGCACCAATACTACTAGAGCTGAGAAAGAACTTTGACTCAGTTGAATTATACCAGCCTCTAGCATTTCTGCAACCATACGTTCAATTTCACTTTTTTGGACATAGGGATATTTGTACGGCCTGATGTTTGGAGGAACACTTCCTGGAATCAGATGAATAACATGATCATGATCACACATAGGTGGGAGACCCTTGGGAGTCTCAAATACCTTGGAATGTTTGTCCAAGACTTTTTGGAGATCTGGAGAAATAGATGATTCCAATGTGGAAACATCTAGCGAGCATAATTGTGCAATTACACCTCTTTGCTCCTTTTTTAGAAGCTTTGTCATACCATGAGAGCTGATTATCTTTCCTAGTTTCCCTGCAATACCCCTTAATTCAACTTCCTTTCCTTCCGTAGAAAATTTGATGAAAAGTTCTTGAAAATTAAAAGCTATTGTACCCAAGGATTGTAGCCATTGGACTCCTAGTACAACATCCGCACCTCCCATTGGAATGGAAAGCATTGGGCTAGTCAATACATATTCTCCCATGGATAGCTTGATATTATGGCACTTTCCAGAGCAATTTATTGTTCCTCCATTTGCAATCATCACTTGACACTCTGGTGCTGGATATAGGAAGCAATTCAATTCTTTTGCTACCCTACAATGAATAAAATTGTGGGTGCTTCCTGAATCAATCAACACTATTACCTTTTTCTTCTTGATTTGTCCTTCTATCTTGATGGTTTGAGGAGTGGTAATTCCCGCCAATGCATTACAAGATATGGTCGGATTTATTTGTTCTTCATCTAGGCTTTGTTCCTGAAGTATATCTTCTTCTTTTGACCTTTCTTGCTTCTTTTCTTCTTCCTCTTCACAATCTATGTAGAATAATTTATTCTCAGCACACTTATGACCTTTAGTGTATTTGCTATCACAACTGTAACAAAGCCCTTTTGCTCTTTTTTCTTCCAATTGTTGTGGTGTCAACCTTATAGGTTGTGGAAGACTAGGGGCAACAACACTTCCGTCTTTATAGTTGTGAGTGGTATGCTTCCTGGTTGCCATAATTTTGCTTTCCATTTTTCTTGCTAACCTGAATGCCTTCTCTAATGAATCAGGTTCCCAAAGGCGAACATCATGTTGGATATTATCCTTTAAAGACCCTATGAACACATCAATCCTATGCTCCTCTGGAATATCTTTTACCCTTATGTTCAATTTTTGGAACTCCTCAATGTGCTCCATTACTTAACCCTTTTGTTTGAGACTTATCAATTGGCTAAAAAAAGTGTTGCTTTTTGTATCTTCATAATGTGCTATCAATTCTTCCGTAAAAATTGCCCAACTGTTAAATTGTTTATGAGAGCAAAGCCATTGATACCATACAAACCGATTTGGTTCCAAATATACAGTTGCCATATGTACCTTTTGTGCGTTTTGCACATTATTGAGATCGAAGAATTGCTCCATCTGTAATATCCATGTGGCGGGATCCTTGCCATCAAACTTCCTCATATCGATTTTTGGAATATGGTGATTCTTCAATCCAACATTAGCGTCTATGGAATCATGATTAACATTTCTTTTGTTCTCATCATGAGTCTCCTTTACTACCTTTTCACCATTAGTGACCCTTTCTTGTAGCAACTTCTTCAATTCTTCCATGTCTGTCTTCATATCTATCTTCAAATATGCCATGTCTCTCTTCAAATCTGTCTTCGAATCATCCATCTTAGCTTCCATGCCCTTTATCTTAGTTTCCACGCCATTTATCTTAGATTCCATGCCATTTATCTTAGATTCCACGCCACTTATCTTAGCTTCTATTAGCTTTTGTGAGCGTGACATTTGTTGCACTTGTTCTTGTAATTTTGATATATCATGTAGCATTTCTTCCTCTTCTTCATGGGTCATGCTAGAGCTTTCAGGTTCCTTACTAGGTGTTTGCATTTTCTTTCCTCGGGGCACCAGTTACTGATAATAATGCTTTACTATGCCCCTTGAATTCCGTTAAACCAAGCTTACACAAAAAAAAAAAAAAAAAAAAACTACACACCTTTTTTCACTTTATAGAAGCTTGATATTGAATCTGATGTATCTCTATGGATCATCCAATTTTGAAATTGCTACCTCTAGTAGCCTTTTGCGTCCTCTTTCCAATGCCACAAGTCTGAGCCAAATTGGATTCTCCAAGGAAGAGTTATGTGAAATCTCCCACAGTGACCTGTTTTTAGACTAGTTCAGTAGAGCGAACTTGTATGACGTGCCACGAGTCACTGTTTCAACCTTTGAATCTGAAACACACACACAAGAAACTGCAGTCCGTCCTCTTTCTGCACCTTCTTACGAAATTTCAATCCTATCCCCAGAGAGAAAGTTATGACGATTTTCCCCAGGTCACCTGTTTTGAATGTAATTCAGGAGTCTGCAAAAAGACCAACTTCCTCAGATCATATCTCCGCAAATATCGCGCGAAAAGCTCTGAAATTTGGACCCAAGGTTAAGCGCGATTTCTTCTCAAATGGGTTTTTTTTGCGACTTCTGAAATGTCACAGAAAAACAGTTATAGCGAAAATTCCACGATGACCTGTTTGGAGCAGCGAAACCCTAGAATCCAAAGCTCTGATACCAAATGTTATGAAACTAGCTCAAGAAAAGATAGAAAAGATAGATCAACGCCTTAGAATTCAGCCTCTTCGAGGGGGAACCCTCCTTTACATTACATAAATGAACAATTCTTGGATGATACAAATGACAAAACCTCCTTTCTATATATAGGAGTCTAGGGAGTCACAATATAATCCAGCCGACCTAACAATAATAATATAAAGCCACAAAAATAACAATAGAGGGATTCTATGGGACACAGAAATAACAATATGGGGGTAATAGGGGCACAACAATATAAATAAGGGGTATAACTACAATAGTAATGGGGTAATCACTAGTATTATAGGGACCCAACAACAATTTCATTCTGAGGGGTATGCTTCCTGGTTTCCATAGTTATGGGTTTTGGCTTAGATTCAAAACATGCATCTGACTCTGAAGCTTTTAGCTCAACCACCAATGATTGCTTAGCACAACACTCACTTGTGTTGTGGACGGGGCTCTTATGGAACTCACACCGCTTTCATGTGTCCTGCTTTGTCTTTATGGTCCTATTCTTTTCTTGTGGTTTCTATGGGTTGTCCTGGGCTACTATACCTTGGCTTTATCCCTTGTTCTATGGTTTGGGATTGCCTTTTCCCTGCTTTGGATTCGCAAATCCAAAGTCTAGCTTCTTCTGTTTAAATTTATGCTTGATATGGACAACATATCGATATGCTGCACCAAGGGAGGAGATGTCCAAGAAATCCATTTATGCTTGGATGTATTTATGTAGATAGTCAATACATGAGTACCATATGCCCCTCAAAATCCTTGATACCCAACTTCGTGCGTAGGGTATGAAAAATATTCATGAACTCCAACAAGTCTTGGTCCCTTTCCTGCCATAGTGTGGTCCATTTTATGTCCTTATCTTCATAGCTCATGGCAGGATAATATTGTTCCTTGAAAAAATCTCAATAATAATTCCAAGAAGGTGCGGTTGAAACTAGTGAGGGTTCCTCCTTGTCCCTTTGCTCACAATAGATTTCCCACCAGTCCTTGACATGGGGGCTGACTTTGAGGAGTGTAAAAGTAATGTTTTCCCTATCGGGAAAATTATGGATCAAAAAATATCCTTCCAGTAGGTTTAACCATCTATTTAGAGTATCTACATCTATCTAGCCTTTAAATATAGGAATGTCAAAGTTAACTTATAACTTAAAAGGGTTGGCACCTCTGAAGAAACTATTGGATGAAGATGCTTCACCTATTGATACTCATCGAAGTATCTAGGAAAAATTATCCATCATCTCATTTCTTTGTCACTCAAGGGCATCTTCGAGCAATAATTTGAAAGGATCTCCTACTCCCTCATCTTTCTTTTCTTCCGTCATGGGAGGTCATTAGGGTTAGCGAGGCCTATCTTGCAAGGTTCAACTAGTTCAAGTCCTAACTCCTTATACCCTAACCTCATTAGGGACATGTACAGAAAAACAAATAAAGAGCAGACCACTCTGATACCATTGATCAATATTTATGAAGTAATGAAATTAAATACATAATTAAACAAAAACATATAGATACGATGAAATATAATTTCAATTAATAAATAGCAACCGTTGAAAATTGTTTACATGCAGAAAGGAAACAAACTAGCTCAGGCAATGGTAGCTTATCTCTAAGAGATGTGACGGCTACATGCCTCCTAAAATGAGTTACAATGAGGCTCTCGGGCCTTTTTATCATGAATAAATAATGGAAAACCATAAACATCCAAAAACCTAACCCTAGGAGATGAAGCGCTGAAAGCTTGTGGGCTCCATTGGGGTTAGTTGGAATGTCAACTTCTGTGAGTTGTAACTTTGGCATACGATCTCTGTTTGGCGCACATGATAACCAATTAGAAATTCTATCTGAGGACAACAATGTTTGACTACAAACATAGCCAAAGTCTTACATTATCTTTTTTCCCCAAAAACATTATTTAGCGCGTTAAATGACTCTTGAAGTTCAAGACTCGAAAAGCTACCAAAAATGGAAAACTGTAGAAATAGGAAACTATGATGGAAATTAAGAAACCAAAAGGAAAATAGTGTTGTTGTTCTAAGTGGAATGGGTGGGTGGCCACTAATATCCACTTGGATTACTAGGGGATGATGGTATGGACTAAGAATGCGATATAGATTGCCATGAATGGCCTCGAGGGAACCAAATTGTCAACAAATAGAGGGAGAATCATATGAGACTTTGGGGAATACTAGTCTTCTACGTAATTGGAGTTTCTGCCACGAATTATGTGTGATATTATAGGTGGGGTAGGCAAGTAGACCTATAGAGTGGTTCTATTCTTAGGGGAAGGAAATTACGATATTCACAAAAACAAGGTGGTGTTAGTGTATCTTAGTAGTTTAAACAAGTGAGGGAAAATGCTTGGTATAGATACAATAGACGATGTTGAGCTTGGGAAGTTGTTGAAGGGCATGGAAATTTCCCATGAAGGTGTTGGAAATGGCCTTGCTACTGAGAGTGGGGGTGAATCAATAGTGATAGGATTGACTTAACTTTTATTTTATTTTTACCAAAACACCAGACTCAGTAATCCATCAATTATACTTCTGAAACCAACATGAAATCATTATATCAAAGCATGAAAAATCACCGTATAAAATCACCATAAATAATCAATAAGGAAAACATGCACATAAGAGAACATAAATGTTTTCTGGTGGAAAAACCTCTCTAGGGAAAAAAACCACCCGTTGTTGCTACTGCTCAAATCTTCTATTATGTTGAACAAAATTTTACATAGAGTAGCTAGCACCCATTAGCTAGAATAATCGACTCCTACAACAGTGTGTTGACATCTATTAGCTGAGAAGTACCTACTCACACGACTCTACAGACAAACATTTACTGGAAGCCTCCACAACCAACAAGCCTTGCCCAATACCCAACAAACTATTCAACTATCATTGGATTGAGATTCTCCTCCTCTAATCATTGTTTTCTTGTCTCTACAAGCACGAAGTCTCTAGCCTCCAACTCCTCCATGTGAACCACATTTCACAATATTTCGTATTGGTTTCTCAAATCTACCCAACATGAGAAACCCAGTAGTGTCTATGATTTGAATAATAAAATTTGATATATACCCACTAAAATCAGCTACAAATGTATAATCATTTATGAAAAAGTATTGTAGCACTCACTCACTCCACCCATACACTCACACTATCAATCACACAACTCACCAAATGAATCCACACCATCACTCTAAAATAATCACAATAATATATGTCAAAATTTCCTCAATAATCTCTAGTCAATACCACGGGAAAATACCATGATTATGCCAATACCATAGACACCTATACCATGGTAATCTCCAATCCAATACCATCGGTAAATACCATGGTTATGCCAATACCATGAACCCATGTACCATGGTAATCTCCAAGCCAATACCATAGGCAAATACAATGGTTAATTCGACACCAAGGATACTTGTACCATGGTAATACCAAAACTAATATCACATGTGCCAAAGTAATCTTTGCTCCACACACATACCAATACCCTCACAACTGTCAAAGCAACCTACAACTAACAAGCCAACCAACATAATCTAACATCTGTAAGACCATCCATCAAGGAGTACATATGTCACCCAAGCTACTTGCAACACATAGTCAAGTTTACATCAATGTCAACCATTAACCACTGCAACCAACAACTACATCATCAATTCCAACAGAAGGAGAGCAAGACCCAGGGAGAGGGAAATAGTGGTAACAATGGTATTATGGTGGAAAAGCAGTGAAGAGTATCGATGGGAGCGACACCATCGAGCTATCGAGGTGTAGGGAATGAATGATGGAGGAATTTTGTGGCCTAGTCGTGATATTTTAGGGATTTAGTCTTACAATTTCCCATTTGGTAGACATCTAGGAGAATGGGGTTTGTGAGAGTCAAACTCAAGATTGACACAAAGGCGCATGCATGAGAGTAGAAATTGAGCCGACAAATAAGGTGAAACTAGGCAAGACAATGTTTAATGACCTCGGTATAGGAGGTCTAGGAGGTGGCAAAAAACCTTCTCAGCTCTAAGGGAAGACATTAAGACTGAGCATTGTGCTCGTTGTTAACAGATTTAAAGCATTAGTCGAGAGAATGTCACATAGGGTAAGTATATGGGGAATGGTGTGACTCCAACAAAGGTCCAACAACTGTAGAACCATGAGGGAGCCCTCCACAATGGTCCAAGAGGAAACCATGGGACTTTTAGAGGAATGATAAACAAACTACACTTGTTTGGGTCTAGTGGCCATCCTCAACAAGAATCTAAACCCTCGCATGATTGTTAGGGTTTGGATAGTGTATACATATGTATGCTACCCCATTGTGTTTTAAGTTATGGTTTGCATTAGCATTGGCGTTGAAATGTGTGAGAATAATGAAGGTGGCCAGATTAGTGAGGATTGGTGCCTAGGGAATTAGTTATGAAGGTTGGATTTGAAGAGGAGAGTAATGGAATGAAGAGGCTCGGAGCATGTCAATGCGAGAGAATGGTACCAAAAGAGCAATAATAACAAAAAAATATTATAATGAAGTTTAAAATTTTTAAATTCCATGTAAATGGGCATATTTTTGTAAGACCTGGTAAGGTAGGCGTACCCTTGGGAAATTATTGATCAAGTTTGGAGTTAGAACTAGGTGATAGGGGGCATGTCGGGTTAACAAATACCCCGGGTATAAACTTTGAGGGGGGTAAGGGGCTAGAGTGTGCAAGCTTGACTCACATGGTTAGTTTTCTTGGATTTGGTCAAAGGAAGCCCCAAGTAAAAGTTCAAGGGGAGATTTTCAGGTAAACTTGACTAGAGGAAAGAGTCAAAGTTGATTGGGTCATTAGTAGTGGTTTTGGTCCCATGGTTCTTTGGTTTCTCATGGTTTTGTGCCTGCGGATTGCATGTAATGAAGCCTCTAAAAGGATTAGAAGACTTCATTGCAATGGAGCCTGGAGGTGAGAGGTGAAAGCTCACTTGACTGACTTGGCCTCGTTTTGACTAAGGGACTAATGGAATTATGTTAGTTGGGTTATTTCCTAGAGTTAGGGTTTTGCCAAGGTAAATATTATGTTCAGTGCATTCATGTTTCTTGTATTTTTTTGTTGGTTATTATTAATTCACCCAGTGATTTTTATTGTCTCTTTGGTAAATATAAACATTTGGTATCTAGTATTGGGAATTACGATTTCCATTAGACCAAAAACAACAGGTGTTCATCAACAATCACATCGCCAAAGATAAGGATCCATAAGAGGTGGTTAGTCCATGTTGTGAAACACATTAGGAGCACTGGTTTATCCAATGTCCAACAATCTACCCCCCAATGCAAGTCATGTGTGTATCAAACTCGTGACCTATGCTCTAATACCACTTGTTGGGAATCATGATTGTCATTATACCAAAAGCCATAGGTATTAGTCAATGACCGCATTACGAGAGATAATGATCCATGAGAGGCAGTTCGTCCATGTTGAAAAACACGAAGGGAGCATTGGAATATCCAATGTCCATGTGACAGCCCCAACCCAGGTTTTCCTCATGAAAATGCAATGTAGTGTTTTTATAAAAATACATTAAAATGGGTTGAGTATAATGGAAACATATTCCAAAGCTCAGAAGTTGGCTTTCCTGGGATAGGGAAGTTTTCCTTATGCAGTAAATCTAGACTATTTTGGACAACCATTAAAGGCCAGTTGGTGCATGTTTTAATAGATGGGTTCCTGAATCAAAATGGGCTACAAAGAAAGGTACACATACCCATGTGCTTGAGAACCTTAATAAGGAAAGGGGACAAGAAAATTTATGGAGACTGGACTAGGCAAGGCAACAAGGATGAGGAGGGGAAATCCCTGCATAGCAAGGAAAAGCAATAGAGAGAGAAAAGAGAGGGTTTTATCTCATGGGCATGATGGCTCTCCTCAATTGACTCTTGAAAGAAATGAACCATTCAATAATTCCCTCATTCTCGTGGGAGGAGGAGAACAACCATTTTTGAGTAGTATCTAGTAGGTAGCAATGTGGAATGGAAGAGAAGAGAAGAAAAGGGGATTGATTCTCATGTTCCCAAGAGGTTGTGGGTTGAGATACTAGTCTCTAAAGCCGTATAACAACTTGGGTTCCATGGAGGATGTGGGTTGAGATAGAAATCTCTGGAGTCCTGTAACAACTTGGGTTCCCTTGAGGCTGTGGGTTGCGATAGAACCTTTGGAGCCTATAATAACTTGTGTTTCCTAGAGGGTGTGGGTTAAGATAGTATTCTTCGGAGCACTAGAAAACTTGGTCAGAAGACACCAATCCTTAGGTTAATACCTGTGGAAGTTATTTATGAAGAGATTCATGTTATACCTTGGTGTTGTAGTGGATTTTGGACTTCCTAGGAAGGAGGTGAATCCCTGGTGCTATTCTTGAGGGTAGAGATGGTGAATCTCTGGATTCCCTATGCATTTCTTACTACAATAGGAAGGTGGTGGGATTGAGGAAAGAGGTCCTCTGGAGTCGTTGCTCCGGTTGACAGTTGGTGTTTCATCCCTTTGAGCAAGCCCCTTAGTCTCTAGAATTTGGCTCAGGGGTGATAGTTGCAAGTAATCTTGGCTACAACTATCTATGGTCGGGTAGAGAGTTGTAGTTCCAAACTCAGTTGCCCAAACATTACAAGATAAGTTCTCTTATGTCTCTGTGATTCCCATGAATATATGTTTACATTTCTGGATTGAAATGGTATGTGTAAATGAATTAAATTTTTGTTGCATTTCCTATTTTGACATGGTATTGCAAAGAACAACTTAGGACTACATTATGTCCTTAAGATCTTAAATGGTATGATATGAAATGTCTACACGTAATAAGCAGGATTATGTTACATTTCTGGATTGAAATGATGTTCTTATGAAATACATGAATGAGATCTTATATGACTGAATAAATGACACATTGTGAAGTCTTGAAGGCATTAAAAAGAGCTACAAGATCTAAACCAAAAATATGACAAAGACTGGCATAAGAACCTATCTTATTAATGAATAATGGTTACATTGAGGACACATGTCTTAGTAGGGTTTGTGTACAAATATATATGTATAAGTATACATATATTGGTTATGAGCCTGTGCTCCAAATTCTAAGGCATTGTGTCGATGATGAGGAATCACCCCTCCTTTAAATATAATGACCCATGACCTTGCATCAAGGGCTTCCTCAACCTTGCATTTTGAGTAGCAGTTACCCCTACTTCTTCAGTGTTTTTGGTGAACCACCTCATGCTGGACACTATTGTTTGTGCCATACCTTGGGGCCTGTTAGCGCTCAAATCTGCCTCAGGTTGAGGAAGGCAAAACTCGAGGCCACATCAAACCACGCTCAACCTCGTAGCTAGCCCTACGAGGACAGGAGAGGGCTCTCTCCGAGTCTATCTCGACAAAAGGTCTTCAAAAGGGCTGAGATGACTCAAAATTAATATGGATTTTAGGCTAGTAAAGAGATTGGAAAGTTTGATTTAGATTTTTTTGGTTTTTGTTGGAGAAATGGGAAGAAACAATTTTGGGTCCAGGGATAAGGCCAGATCTTTGCAGAATTCGAGTTGGGGCAAGGTAGGCAGTAGTCTTGATGCCTTTGATCAGGTGTATGGATGGATCAGAATGACAAGGAGCTGAAGAGGGCAAGGGAGAACATGGATCCTCTCCAAACTGGCGAAAACATGTAAAACTAAACAAATTTAAAGGCAGAGCACTGTAAACAATGGATTCAACCTCATTTACACATTCATTTAGTTTCAGAAGCATAAGAAGGAAATGACATACATTAAACATGAATGAACTTACAATAAACTGAGAAATAACACCATCAAGAACTGAAAGCCACAAGAATCCCAACAGGTGCTGCAAAACCTCTGATCTTTCCTTAGCCAAAATATGAAAAATATGTACAATAGTGTGCCAAAATCTTCCCAAGAGTCCAACCCTTGCTACTGACTGAAAATGTACATAATATAGACCAAGCCAACCCATTCCCTAACCTCTAGGGGTCAAGCTCCTCCTTCTAGGAGCAGTTTGAACGAATTCTAAACATGGAGCAAGAATCTAGGTGACCAAAACAACCTGCCTCTAAAAAGAAGGAAACTGATTCATTCCATTAAATTTTTGCTATTTTGTGAATGAATCATCTAGAATATGGTAAATAAGTGCCAAGTTACATCATGTACATCAAATTATATCAAGCTGGGTCAAAAATCACATCAAGAGGTGAAACTGGTCATAACGGGCCGAAATTCTGAGCTGGAAAGTGAAAAATTGACCAAAATCTGTATGCGTAGCGGCCCTGAGCTATACGCGTAGCGTGACTTTCAACCTGTTTTTGGGGCACTTCTCGGCATCCAAATTGAGCTCATGATATCTCGTTGGAAAGCCCTGGATGTTGGCTATCCAACCCAAGTGGAATTTCTCAATTTGAAGCTCATTTGCCCCTCCAAAAATTCATTCTCCAAGAAGAACTTCCTGCTGGTGCAAAAGGTGGCAGCAAGGTGGTTTTCAAGGTGTTTTTGGGCCTTTTGATCATCCAGAACTTGATGAAATGCTTTGGAAATACTTGAGCATGCATAACTTACCATGAAAAACCCAAAAATATAAAGTTTCCCTCCAGCAAGTGTCCCAATCAAAAGCGAGCGCGTCGACGCGCTACTCGTATAGCTGAAAAATCTGTTTTGGGACCAAAAAATTTCAAAATGACAAAAATTTCTCCGAATTTGCTCAAATTCGGAGCGAAGACCCTCCATCATGTATCATGCCCAGCCAACGAAGCCTCGGCCAAAATCCGGAGTGGATCAGGTGTTTCACGGCGCTTCAGTGTCCTCCTGGTGTATGCAGTTCAGTGGTGCAATCTCTGTCTTGGTTGTATGATGTGTTGTTGTCAGTCATGGTGTTGCAACGTGTATGTTCAGCTTGTTGAAAATGAGAAATGAGACCTTGGTGTCTTTGTCTCCAATCGCCAAATGCGTGCCAAAGGGGAATGAGGGATTCAGAACACCTATAAGTGAGATAGGAATGGGATATGGTGATGGGGGGTAGTTTTTAAGGATAGGAGTGATATGAAATGGCAACATATCAGTGAGTCAAGTGGAATCAAGGACAAAGAAACAATGTTTGAATGTTATGGAGATTAGGCTTTTATCAATGGAGGAATGTAGTAGTAAGTAATAGGGTTTGGGATTTCACACGGGAACCAAAAGTATAAAGGGATATGAGGATAATGAATATGGGGAAGGGACAAAGATATGATCACATGATAGTGACAGTAGTGATGGAATACAAAGAAAAGGTTGACAAATGGCAAGAATTTAGCACCAACACAATCTTCAAACTTTATGCATAACCCTAGGAGCATATTTGGTATAAGGTAGGGTTTGATGTTCACCATATCAAACACTTGTTTTCTTCACATTTGAAACACCATAAAAAATCCACGAATCACTGATCAGGCATAAATAACTTACTTACAGACAAATGAAGTGGTTTGATGAGAATTTGGGTGATGAACTGTTGTTTTCCAGCCTTGGGGCTATATGCGTAGCGCGCCACATAGTGCATTTTGCAGGAGGCTTTTGGAGGCCTTCCCGGTGTCCAAATTAGGCATGTGATAGCTCGTTGGAAAGGGATTTGAGTCTACTTTCCAACACAAGTGGAATTTTTCAATTTGGAGTTCATTTACCCTGTCAAAAATCAAATCTCCCAACACTACTTCCAGCAGGTGCATCAATTCTCCTGAGGCAACGGTATTCTTGACATTTCTCAAAAACCATTATACCTGTGTAAAAAGTGAAGGAGGTTTTTCTTCCTTGGCATGTTTTGAACAAAAACCTCTCTCCGTTTTCCAAAATTCATCTTTTATTGCTCTGAAACATCATTTGAGTGAAACCTATCCCGATGTGTGAAACAAGGGATTTTGTCGAAATGAAGCGAAATGAAGGGGATAAGGGGCTTCTAAATTCTTGGGGAAATTTTTGGGAGTAGGGAGGGATGTTAGGAAGTAGGGGAAAGTGGAATCTCAGAGATCGAGTGAGGGGAAGGGGTCCAGAAGGGCAAAACACCGACCTAGCCTAGAAAATTGCCAAGTTGTGGCAAGAAACTAGGGTTTGTGGAAAAATGAGGAATTTGGGGAATATCAGTGATGGGAAGTGTTTAATAAGGTACATTAATGATAGGGGGAGGTGTATGAACATCATGATACAAATTTTTTCGATGATTTGACCATCCAAGAGAAATTACCTCCAAAACCCTAGGAGAGGGAAATGGACCTTACCAAGGCACAACTGAAGCATGAATAAGCTGTAAAATGACCCAATGGAACTTGACATGATGATGAAAACCCTCTGAATGATGATACACTCAGCTGAATGATGACATGGACTCCCATTTGGACAACTTTGAAAAGAGTGAAAACAAACCCTAGGCCTAACGCCTAGTGACCAAATTTTGCTTGAAGACTCTTTGAAATGACAAAATTGACCTTGACACCTTAAAATCACTTTGTAAGAGAATATTTGATCACTGGAGGAAGGTTGCAAAGACTGACACTAATAGGGCCGAATAACCTTGAGGTCTTTGACAAGCGCCACAATGTAGATGTTGGAGGAAGTACAAGCTAAAGGGCCATCAGGAACCATTCAAGGCCTCTCATCCATGCATTTTCAACAACCCAATTATTTCCCTAAGGGAATTGATGCTGAGGAATGCACACCCCTACTAATAGCCAAATGCCCTAGAAACCCTTGATTAGAACCATAAAGTCGCTTGCAAGCTTGTTTTGGAGCATGGAACCCCTGGTGTGTGGTAGGAGAGGTGAAGTCCCTTAAGATTTCACTGCAAGTCTTTAGTAGTGGGCGACCAACATATCACCAGTGCAGGCTTACGTGGAATCCCTATCCTGAAATGGTGAATATCCGAAGGCCAAAAACTCGTTGGAGTGGCTTCAGCCTAAGCTTAGGAGGGGTAGCGCCAATAGGTGCTTTAGTAACCACCACAATCGTTATGGGACGTTGGTGCAGATATTGAAGTTTTCATAACCATCATGGTCGAGCCATGGCCAAATGGATGAGCGGAAGGCTATAGATGCATAGAAGAGAGTGAGCTTACTTGAGAACCATTTAGACCAAGAATGAGCAGGTTGCTCAAAGTCTGAAAGCCCTCTCTGGTCAAGTCATGACAGAGGTCAAGTATGAGCAGTGTTGTTGCGAAGGAGGGCCAAGAGTTAGCTTTATGATAAAGTCGACTAACCTTATCCTTTAACCTGGCGTAACCCTAGTCGTGGAAACTTGGTATTAGTGTGCCCAGATTTCCCCTACCACGATTGGATGGAGGAAGTTGATGTGGCCCGAAGATTTTAACCCTGGAGTTTAGTTGCATCGCAAATGGGATTAGCAGGTATGACCTTAGTCAAGATGTGTTGGCAGACACGTAAGGCCAATGGGTTCTGCTATTGGCTGGGAGTGGTACTCACAAGACAACTCATCCCTGAGGCCATGTCTCTAAAGTCTAGTTTTGAATTGCAAAGAGGTAGGCAAGGATGACAGGGCATCGGGCTAGCTAGGCCAACAACTGAAAGCAGAGGAGAGCCTTCCCATTGGCCAGAGTGGAGCCCACCCTCCTGCTCATCCTTAGGGGTCAAATCCCGGAAGTAGAAAAGGGATCATTTGCAGCGGAGCATAGGATGACATAAGTACGGGCCATAGTGGCAGACACATGGATCGACAATTATGCCATTGGTAAGGGTCGGACCCACTTAATAGGTCATCTGGTTAGGTTCACCTTGGGTACATTTGTAAGGGTGCAGGCAGAAGGGAGTGGGGTGAGCAGCACGGGATGATGTTTTGGTTTTAATTGGTTTTGTACTTGTTTGAACTAAGAAGTTGACATGATCTGTATTTGTTCCCTTTTCTTCAACTTGAATTTCCATATTTGAATATTTCGATGCTTATGTCTCGATAAACTTTTGTACCTTGTTTTCCAACAACTTCTTTTCCTTCTTAAGCTTCTTAATTTGTGTCAGTAAATTTTCACTGTGGTCTTTGAGGTAACTTCTTCATTTTTGTCTATGTTAATATTTTCAACTTCTTTTTGCATATTTTGCTTTGCCTTCTGGTTTTCTCAAAGAATTACTTTTGAGACATCTTTTACGTCTTCTGGTGTTACTGAAACTAGCTTCAATGTAACATCTTGTAGCGTTATTTTTTTCTTTTTGTAGGAAAATGTAAAAAAAATAAATCGTATTTAGAATGAAGGATCCTATTAATTCCATCTATGGAGAAAACAAAACTATATCATTATTGTCACAAGGTAAGGTTTTACGGTGAATTGTAAGATAAAAGTTTAATCTCCAACACTTAGTTGTAGATTGCTTATGTAATATTGTTTGTTACTTGTTGAATCCATCATTTAACTTATATTCGATTCAAGAATCACTAATTTGTTAGCACATTTAGTACTAACATAATTATTATCTTGAGTAGGATCGATAGAGATTGTAAGATCCCTCACAATCGATTCTTTGATTTCAAATAGTGCACTAAAACATTTACTAAAGATTTTAGGAAATATTTCATTACTAGTTTCCATTTTTTTCTTTTTCTCAATGAGTTTAGGGTTTTAAAAGCAACCCTTCAGAGCTTTTAATTATTCTCAAAATAGAGAAATTATTATTATAATAATTATTATTTTTTAATTTCTAGACCATGCTTTTAGAAAGGTCGTGACTTCTATTATTTGAAGCTTAATGATATTGTATAGTAATATTTATTCACGAATAACCCACACTTTGAAATATGGGTGGTGTCTGTATGGATAGGGTCTACTAGTTAATTAATTGGTATGACACATTACTTAATATGTTTTAATGAGCTTAGATTTGATGATGTGCGATGATTGTTAAATGTGGAAATATGGTGTATGGTTGTTGCAAAAAATGATGTTCTTATGTGTATTGTTGGGAGTGGTTATGTAGGATGTTGTAAAGCGAATTGTAGGCTGAAATTAATTTTTTTAATATATATTGTTGTAACATTATTTTGTTTTGATAAGTTAGTATATTAGTCAAAAATAATTTTAAAATGTTAAGTTAGGATATGGATGCAAAAGAAAGAAAAATTAAAATGTTAGGACAATTTAATATTTTATAGGCATCCATATCAATAAAATGATAGGAGTTAGCTGCCCTAAAGAAAGAAGGCAAAAGAAAAGTAAAATGCTAGGGAAGCAAAAGAAAACAAAGGCTTCATTTTCATACAAAAATAAATACAAAGGATGCTAGTCTAAATGTGCCACATCATAAGAATGTTAAATTTTGTTAATATATGATTAATTCCTTAATCATGGTTAATTCTTTGGTTATAAACTTTGGCATTTCGAATTATATTATAAAACACAAACTTGATTTGACCCAAATCAATAAATGACAAAAAGGTCTTGTCGGCTTTTGTAAAAAGAATGCATGATTCGATGGTTGATCTACTCCCTACCCAGATCAACGGCAGGGAGAGTTTTTGCACCCCCCTCGACCGTTTCTCATTAATGTGACCGGGTGGGGGGGGGGGGGGGGTCCGCAAAGTGATTTTCATGACATACGCCCCAACATTACGTGTTTCCACCACATCACTCCGCACCCCCTCCGCTCAAAGCCACAAATAGATCACTACTCCCCCGCTGCAAACCACTTGTGATTTCCCTTCGCCGACGACTCTTTGACCCTGCCAAAGTCGTTATCCCTCAACTAATCCCGAGCCGACACCTCATATATCCATTGCCCATTCATCCCATCCATTACCCCCTTACACACTTATTGCCTTGTCTGTCATGCCGTTATATCCACCCATTGTAGCCCTGCTCCTATGCATTAAAAGATGCTAAGGTTATCAATAAAACCATCACCCCTTACCGCATCTTATAAATAAAATGAAACCTACCTCTTTGTCACTTTCTTCTGGTTGTTTCAAATGCTTGTAGGTTTACAATGTTGCAAAACTTCTTTCCTTTTGCTCATTTGGTCACTTATAACCACTTTTCTTCCTGTCTGCCACCATGGTCCCAAAAGCAAAAACTAAGAAGCAAAGCACAGAGGAAAGTACTGCTACCCCAACCTAGCTTGATCTTGACCATATCCCGCTGGTCGATTCACTGTTCAAAGTTGCAAAAGCCAAGTGTGAGTTTAATTTTTATGAACTACACTTGTGGCTTAAACAGAATTATCTCGATCAACAAGATCCGATTAGGTTTTGGGAATCCCTATTACCTTTCTATAGTTTCCCAAGGACACATGAATTCCTTGACCTTATTACCTGGTGTCAAGCCAAGTATGATCCTATTAAAAGGGCAGTCATGGCTTAGAATGGAGACATTCTGATAACTCTTTCTGCTCAAACCATAAATGAAATGCTCTTAATTCCTCAAATTGACTCCTTGACTCAGTTTTCACCAGCAACACTTATGGATTTGTACCATAAGTTAACTTTCCCACAGAGAGCCTAAATTTTCAAAATTTTTTGCCTAAGGATGCAGAATTGCCCAAAAGAAATCCAACTTACTCATCTGCCATGTTTCCTGAAGCCTCCAGACATTGCATTTCGTTACTTTCCTATTTATTAGGATACCCCGATGACCAGTCTATTGATGAGACTATCCTTGGTTTCTTATCCATATTTAATAAATATTAAAAACAAGCATTCATGTATAATTACAGCCAATTCTTGGCTGATAATATACATGAACATGAACTGAATATGGATTTAAGAAGAGATCTAGGTAGGAGAGCTCTGAAGCGAGGATGGCTAGGGTTTACGGTACAGCCGTCACATTGCACTGCGAAGAGGCAGAGACGACAGAGAATCCATGGAGGTTGAACGCCGGACCAACCCAACTGAATGCACCGAAATGGATCTGGTACTGTAGAGGACGAGACCACAATCCCTCTGCAACAAATCGAGCCTCAGATGATGAATGGTCTGCTCACAGGTCATGGACGTTTTCCCACTTTCTGATTAAGGGTTATTTTCATGATAAACCTTTTGCCCTTACTGTAACAGGTTACGACCAGGATGATTTAGACCGCAAACGTTCAGATCTGCAAACGATAACGCAACCCTACCTTGATCCGCAACTTCTAATTGCGATTAAGGGTAAGAATGGAGCGGATTGGCCGGAGATGGCCGCGCGAGCAGGAGCCATAAAGAATACCGGCCCATTCCCAGTTGGAAGAAGCAGGAGCGGCTCAGATCTGATATCAGAGAACCCTGGGGAGAAAAGAACACGAACCTCCGGTCTTGAATCAAATAAGGCACGCTCAGAATCTAAGGCTATTGAATCTAAAAAATGGATGATAGGAGGAGAAAGATCGCCAGATCTGGAGAACAATTATGGGAATCAGGGCTCGATTAAGGCCGATCCATCAGATCTGAAACAAATATTTATCAGATCTGTAGAAGGCAAACACTGTTGTGTACAAATCAAGGAAGGGATGGAAGTCCAGGAGTTAAAAAAGCAGATCCAGATCAAACTGGGAATTCCGGCAGCACACCAAAGTCTCCTGTTCTCAGGGTTCTATATACAGGACCAACACACTCTCCAACATTACGGAGTTGTCAAAGATTCAACCATCATCCTCAATCTAAGACTCCGAGGCGGATGCAAGGGAACCAGCTCAAAAAATTCAGGCTCTTTCCGCGATGCAGTTAAAGGAAAAGAACCAATGCAACACAGACCAACATCCACACCAGAGCTTCCAGGACCCTACATTGTGGAACAGAAGCCAGAAGCACCTATGCTTACTGTATCATTGCCGGAGGTAACAGATCTATACTCAGATCTAACTCATAATGCTGTTATATGCAGATTTAACGGTTATTGGCCCAAAGCTGATGCACTGCACCAATGGATTTACACATCATGGACAACCAATTGTGAAATATATCTATGCCCTAAGGGATTCTTCATAGTCAGATTTAGCACAGAACTGGAACGAGACAACACCATTAATCAGGGGCCTTGGTTTTGGGGCAATGCTGGTCTCTTTCTCACACCCTGGTTCCCAGATTTCGACGCCAATACCATGGTAGTATCGACAATGCCAGTTTGGGTAAGGCTACACAACCTACCACTACATTTCTGGCATTGAAAAGCTTTAACAGCCATTGGGAACTCCTTAGGAAAACATCTCAAAATAGATGAGGACAGAGCCAACCGGGGAATTTTCACATATGCCAGAATATGTGTAGAAGTGGACCTAAGTCAAGGACTCCCAGACCACATCACATTGAATTTTAATAATTCACTGTGGACGCAACAACTAGATTACGAGAACACGGCTTTCAGATGTCGCAGCTGCCTGCAAACAGGGCACCTTCAATATGCATGTCCACTGACTTGTAAGGAGCCCAAGGGGAATAAGAAACAACAGAAAAAGCCAAAAGGTTGGCAGCACATTGAACCACTGGAAGAGGAGGCACTAAACACGGAACCCACAGACATATACAGGAGTCAGGAAAAAATGCAGGAAGAAAACACTGAAGGGCCCAAACTAGAACCAAACAGCATGGTACGGCAGCAAGAACTACAGCTGGAAATAAGCGGTGCTAAACGAGCACATAGTACCGAAGGATCGGACTCGGACAAAGAACAACCTGGGCACATAGAGGAAAACCAACTTGCCATAATTGTCCCCACTGCCAATACTGGAGTCTGGCGAAAAGTGGAGAAGAAAAAAGGAAGGAAAATATAGGCCGGTAGACAAATTTTTTTAAAATTTTGTCGTATTCCTGTCATTACCTTTTACTACTTTGTGTTCTTATTTCTGTTATGCTGCCTGTTATTACAGGAACAACCATATGCATATGCTTCAAGCATCTACAAAATGTAATTTTATCAACATGAATAAAATTACGATTTTTTCCTAGGGGAAAAAAAAAAGATAATATACATGAACAATTCATGAAATTCACTGTGCAGGGAGTGTCCAATTACAGCTCTGTAATTGTCCACATGCTTCTTTTTCAACAAGGTGATCGGTTACCTATCAAACTCAGTAAGCAGGATGAACAAGGAGTGTTAGGCGTGGGATCCCCCCAAGGCATGTTTTGGGGCTTAAAGTTTTGAGTAAGTCCATTATAAAGACTCTGCGATTCGTGGGCACGAAGCACGAAGTCATAATAGAGTCATAGGGTTGTCCGCCCTTGTTTTTGTAAAGTAATGTCGGTTTGAAAGATCTACCCATGATCCACGGACCATGGGATTGTATAAATAGAGTGAGGCTCTAGGTGTAAGGAGATCATCGAAGGATGGATCAATGAATCTAAGGAATCAATGAAGCATTGAGTCGAAGTGTATGTCGTGTCTTTGGGTCGTAGAGTAGGAGAAGGCTCTGCAATTGAGTGTGCAGAGGCCTAGTCATCCGTAGGTGAGTGCGCAGACCCTTGTAGCTAAGTGCGCAGGGCAGGTCGAGTCTGTAACCGGTTGGAAGCATTAATAAAAAGAAGTTTTACCATATTTCTATGTATCTTTTCCTGTTTATGCATTGAAATATATTGGGTATGAATTGCAAGTTTACTATTATGTTGCTGCGCGAACTTATATAAATGTGTTGAGTAAGTAAGTATAATAAAAGGTAACTGTTTACGCAAAGATAACTAACTGTCATAACATGATAAGTAAGATCCATGATGTGACTTGGGGAAGCAGTGCAGATTGCTGCTCCAGCAGTGCGAAAGCCCCACAGCCCCTGGTTAGGGCTGCGCGAGGTCAAGTATAACAAGGGCGCGAAGGCCTCACAGGTCAGGAAAGCGCGCAAAGTGACTTGTGCGAAGGTACTCACGGTTGGACCAAATCGACCCCTCAGATATCTCAAGGGTGCAGAAACCTGGTTCCAACACCCCCCCATACTGCTTCGGGTGAGACTTCAGTCTGCGTTCTGCGGACTGTTGCCAAAAGGGCCAGCAATACATGGATTTGTTTGGCTATCTAACTTTGAACCTGGGTCAGGCCCCAACAAGCCAACAAATGGTTCCGTTACCGGGATGGGAATCTACATAGAAATGTCTAATGTCGTATCACTAGAATCTAACTAAGAAAGAAATTGAAGACTAGTTGGATAGGAAGATTCACGAGTTTGTGGCGTAGGAGAATAGGAATCCACAACTATCAAAGGAAAAGTGGTTATACTGCTACCTGTACGCGGAAATCCACGAAATTTTCTTCGCATCTTTCTCTACTGAGCTGTATGAGTGGATCACAAAGCTAGCAGATAGCCAAGGAAGGTGGAGACTCGATAATCCTATTGCGTGGACTCCAGAATTGGTGCGCAGATTGGAAGCATTGGAGGATAAGATCGCACACATTGTTGATCACTGGCTCGATCAGATTATAGGAGGATTCATTACTGAGTTCACGGTAGATACTTCAGTCAGCTATAGCGAGGCAGCACAATGCTTTCTCAAAGGACCACGAGGTAAGTACATTAAATCTCTAAACACTTGGATTAAAATGCTACTTTGTGAAAAGCGGATTATGCGAATACATTGATGTTCAGGGCCACGCGAAGTGGAAGAATTTACAGAAACGATGGAAGTGCAGAACTAGAAACTAGCCCCTTGATTTCACCTCCGCGAGGGGGCGATGAAGAGCTCACGAAGGTCTCACCAAAAAGTGTGATCAATTTGATAAGGTAGAGGATTGCACGCATACCACCCCCACCCACACCACCACCAGTGTCACCGCCTTCACCCCCATCTTCACTCATAACACCTCTGCCACCACCATGAGTCGATATGGCAAGGGAGATAAAGTTGCCAGTATTCAAGGGAATAGGAAACGAAGATCCAGACTAGTTTTGGTTCGTGATAGGGGCTGTATGGGAAGCACAATGAGTTACAGACGATAACATAAAGAAAGCGATGCTGGTCAACGCTTTGCAGGATCGTGCGTTGACTTGGTCTATTAAGTATTCTAATGACAATCCGAATGCGGGGGTCGCGGATATCTAAATTGCGCTGAACAAAAAATTTAGCAGGGCGAAGTCAGGTGCGTAGTCGATCATTAGATTCAAGGAGATAACAATTCTGCCAGGCAAGACTCCTTGGGAGTTGGATCAGAGACTGAAGTGCACAATTTTTGAAGCCACTATGAATTTGATGGATGGACAACATCACGAATGGTTTGTAGCATCGCTAACACCCGCATTTGAGGAATGCGCTGTCACAACAGAGGTTAATGACTCAGGCAGAGGCCTTGGATATCACAATGAGATTGCATGAGACCCCAATATAGGATTCGAACCTAGGAGTTCATCAGATCCACATGCAGTTGAAAAACTTTTGCCTTGAGATGTAGAGTCTGAAACATGACAGGACAACTCGCCCGGAGGTGCGCGAGGAGATATGGTGTGTTAAATGTAAGGGTCAGGGTCATGACAAGGACCATTTCCCGGTGTTTGTGAATTACCTCGCGAGAGGAAGGTCGATGCCATTAAGACTGGAGGCACAAGCAGGACCTAGTGCGGCGCCTGCTTTATGGTGCACGATTTTTCAAATAGGAGGAAAACATATTACCGACAATTGTCATCTCTTGCAGAAGTACACGCAGAATTCACAACAATTGTTCTGTAATTTTTGTAGATCAGTGGGACATGATGAGCGCACCTGTAGAAGCTATGAGCTGATGATGGATAGGACTCCCACCTATAGAGTTTAGGCTGAAACGCGGCCCCTTGACCAGAATGCAGGGATGGCACGAGCCAGATTTCAGGGGCGCAGACGAGGCCGAGGTGGAGGAGGACCTGGAAGGGGTTGCAGACAACTGATATGTTACAATTGTAGAGGGCCATGACATTATGCCCATGATTGTACGAATCCAATTCAGTTGTCTTGTTTATATTGTACATTGTTTGACCATGAGACAAAGGATTGTCCCACACTAGTAGCTAGGTTGCGTGACAAGGGAGCACTCCAAACTCCCCCGACTCAGAACCTGTAGATGATGAGGTATGAGCCGCGCGAGGAAGACCCTAACATGAATATTGTGCTCTGAAGTGGAATTACAATAGGGGATGATAAAGGCACTCAGCCTGAAGATAGTACTTGGGTTTGCATGGCTCCGACGAAAGAACTAGAGTTTGATTTGGAGCACGATAAGGAAACCTTCATGGAAGCCAAGAAGAGCTTCACTGATGCCTCCACTTCAGGAAGCAAAGACAAACTGGAGCCAGAAATGGACCCATCAATACTCACAACATTCCTAGAAACATGCATGAAGCTACTGCGTGATAGTAAGGCTGTAAAGGGATTGCAGGAACTCATTAATAGATGCGCTGGGACTGCGCCAAGAGAATCGCCCATAGTTCGAAAGATTGGAAAGCACGCGATGAGGACGGGAAGAGAAATGAGGTTGACCACACAGATTGGGGAATATGAGATGGACCAAGTGATTCTGGACCTAGGATTGGATGCGAACGTTCTGCCAAAGTAGACATGGGAGCGCATGGGAAGGCCTACACTGCAATGGTCTCCTATCCAGCTGCGAATGGTGAACCAACAAAAGATAATACCTATGGGGAGATTGCAGGGAATCATAGTGGATATTGAAGGAGCGAGCATGCTAGTAAACTTCGAAGTGATAGAGATTGTAGATGACAACAATCCCTACCCTGCACTATTAGGAATAGATTGGGCCACTAACATGAACGGGGTGATAAACCTAAAGAAGCGTAAGATGATCTTTGAGAAAAAATCCCCGCGTGTAGTCATCCCTTTGGACCCTGCAGAAGGATCACGCTACACGAAGCCAGTGCATGACTATGAAAGCAACAACGACTTAGACTGCATCTACAAGATAACCGTGCAAGAGAAAGACTAGGTAAATCCCACCGCGGATGGACGGATCTCATGGGAGCATGAAAGCTCCTATACATTGGATTCTGATGAAGAGATAAAATGATTGCAGAACTGGTTACATGAGATAACCACATTGAACTGTAACATCATGAGGAGATCGTTGCATTGTGTAGCGATAGAGGTAAGGGATCTGCCTACTTATGATGGGTTAAGTGAGGTAGATGTTTTTTGATCAGGTTTGAAAGAGAAGTGTCGGAACAACAACGTTTTGAAGCTTTGAAATGGGTACTGCGTGCTGCGCCCGTGAGGTGGTGGGGTACGCACCGAGGAAGCTTTGAGGACTAGTGCGAATGCAGGAGAATGATGCGCATGCATTTCAGGAAGCCTCAGGTGTGATTAACAGACAAGAAGGTAGGGCAAAACAGTTTGTGTGCGAACCTGTCCAATTGGGTACAGGCCCATGTTAAAAAACTTGCGCGGATGCACATGGACTTCGTGTTTGAAAACACGGTCAATACGCATGGGTGGGCAAGGCAATTGCACGAATAGTCCCTCCAATTGGGACGATGGAGTGGGGAAAGAACGATTGCACAGGAGGATATCCATGCAGAAGCCTTTAGTGGAGTATGCAAAGCACTGAACAGGATATATAAGGTGCAATGGAGGGATTGGGACTTGTGCGTACCAATAGTTTTGTGGACTTATAAGACAATGTGCAAGAAACTGACAGGGCAGATGCCTTCGAGACTAAAATACGAAGCAAAAATTGTAGTCCCAACATAGGATAATATGCTTAGTCTGCGCATAGTAGCGCCGATGGATATGACGGCTCGTGAAGCTTTGGAAGGAGGAATAACGAAGTTGGACAAAGAAGAATGCTTGGGACCTGAAGAAGAAATCTAACAGGGTGATCTTAGGCTCCAAGAACTCATGAAGGAAAAGGTGTGATTAAGGGAGAAAAGCACTCTGGTGGAAGCATAAGTCGAGAAGCTTGAGGAAGAAATAAAGAAGGATTTTCTCGATAAGAGAATCAAGGTGATAAAACAGGTTGCACACGATTACATTGACAAATTTAGGGACTACTGTCGGGAGTTAATTAGCTTGATGCCTTGGATTGGATTGTGTATTACTAAAGGGATCACCTATGCTGGCACGACATAGATGGTGAAGTGCGCATCGCAGATAGTGAAACCAAAAGGCAGATTTGTTCTAAGAAAGGTGAGGGATGACCGGTTGGAACCCTATACAAGTGGCATGACCACTTGGGAAGCTATGGGAAGTATAGTGTTAGCGCTCCAGGTAGTTGAAAGGAGGCATGGGACTATAAACTACTTTGCCCGGGAGCTGTACACAGGAGAAAAGTGTCACAAGGTCTACGACCACACAAAGGGGGTTGCGTTGCTGCATGGGTTGGATGGAAAGTGACCGTTGTAGTCACCTTTCACGATATGATGCTTGAATTGAGACCAAATGGAGTGGGCGGCAGGCATTTAAGACGCGCTTTATGGGCAAGATTTGGGAAAATCTTCTGCCAAGGGAGCATTAATGAACTGGATTTGGGGGGAGCGATCGAATTCAAATTCAAAAGGTGCTATAAATTACAAAGGGATGCCCTGCAAACAACACTTGGTCATTGTTATGAAACCAGCTCAAGAAAAGATAGAAAAGATAGATCAACGCCTTAGAATTTAGCCTCTTCGAGGGGGAAACCTCCTTTACATTACATAAATGAACAATTCTTCGATGATACAAATGAAAAGACCTCCTTTCTATATATAGGAGTCTAAGGGGTCATAACATAATCAGAGCCGACATAACAATAATAATGTAAGGGCACAATAATAACAATAGTGGGCTTCTATGGGGCACAATAGTAACAATATGGGCACTACATGGGTACTTTAATATAATAAGTGGGTTATACTAATAACAATAAGGGGTTACACTAGTAGTATAGGGGCCTAACATGCCCCTATCCTTCAAAAAGCGTTGTCCTCAATGCTTGAGTAGTTCTTGATGCTTTTGTATAAAATTCTTGTCCTCCCATGTGGAATCTTCAGCGGGTAAGTTCTTCCACTTGATGAGATACTCTGAAATTGATCGATTTCGTAGCTGTCGGGTTCTTGTTTCTGTGACTGCTCCAGGTTCTAATATGATTTTTCCTTCCTCTTCAATTTATGGAAATATTGTTTGAATTGGGATCTTTTGAAACTTTTGAATAAGTGGCCATACTTCTTCGTCCTTCTTCCATTCATCCCTTGCTTCATTTATCCAATCTGGTTGGATAATATAAATAACACAAAACAATGCTTCCACATCCTCATCCTTGAAGAGTCTTCCCATTTGGTAAGGTCGCCATTTTTTAAGTGCATGTAGTATTGCCAACATTTCCTTCTCATAAATAGCTTGCTTGAGATGTAGCAGTAAAAATACCCAATCACCTACATCAAAACATTTTTCACTACGATGTTGATCTACCTGTTGTTTCGTTTGATTTCGCACCGAAGTGGCGTTATCCTTTAAAAATTGGAGAACTTGTTGTTGATGCTCGATGTGATCTTTCACTGCTTGAACCTTTTTCTTCTTGATATGTCCTTCTATCTCTAGAGTTTGAGGAGTGGTAATTTCTTCCAATCCTTTACAAGATATGGTCGGATTCATTTCTTGATGCTCGATGTGATCTTTCACTTCTTGAACATTTTTCTTCTTGATATGTCCTTCTATCTTGATAGTTTGAGGAGTGGTAATTTCGAACAATGAATTACAATATATGGTTGGATTCATTTCTTCTTTCTCGATGTGATCTTTCACATCTTGCACCTTTTTCTTCTTGATATGTCCTTCTATCTTGAGAGTTTGAGGAGTGGTAATTCTTGCCAATTCTTTACAAGATATGGTCTGATTCATTTCTTCTTTCTCTGGGGTGGGGTCCTGGCGTATATCTTCTTCTTTTGATGTTTCTTGATCCTTTTCTTCCTCCTCTTCATATTCTATGTAAAATAATTTCTTCTCAGCACACTTATGACCTTTAGTGCATTTGCTATCACAATTGTAACAAAGCCCTTTTTCTCTTTTTTCTTCCAATTGTTGTGGTGTAACCCTTGTAGGTTGTGGAAGGCTAGGAGAAACAACACTTCCATCTTTATAGTTGTGAGGGGTACGCTTCCTGGTTTCCATAATTTTGCTTTCCACTATGTCACAAAGCCCTTTTACTCTTTCCAATTGTTGTGGTGTTGCTCTAAAGAAGGTGTTGCTCTTTGTATCCTCATAATGTGCTATCATTTCCTCCGTGAAAATTGACCACGTAACAAGATGTTTACGAGAACAAAGCCCTTCATACCATAAAAATTGATTTGGTTCTAAATATTAAGATGCAATACATACCTTTTGTAATAGTTGTACACCATGTAGATCAAAATATTGCTCCATCTGAAGTATCCAATTTACCGGATCCTTGCCATCAAACTTCCTCATCTTGCTTTTTCTTGATTTTAGGAGCTCGACTTTGAAACGACTGTAACTCTGTACTTTCGGATCTTTAAGTTCTGAAATTGTGACCTATAGTAGCCCTCTGTGTCCTCTTTCCAATGCCACTAGTCTGATCCAAATTGGATTCTCTAAGAAAACGTTATGCACAATCTCCCAAGATGACCTGATTATATACCTTTCCAGAAGAGCGAACTTGTATGAAGTGCCACGTGTCACTGTTTTGACCTTTGTATCTAAAAAAGATATACAAAAAACTACAGTCCGTCCTCTTGCTGTACCTTCTTACAAAATTTCAATCCGATCCACAGAGAGAAAGTTATGACGATTTTCCCTAGGTCACCTATTTGGAATGTAATTCAGGAGTCTGCAAAAAGACCAACTTCCTCAGATCATATCTCCACAAATATAGCGCGAAAAGCTCTGAAATTTGGACCCGAGGTCTACCACGATTTCTTCTCAAATGGGTTTTTTTGAAACTTTTGAAACATCACAGAAAAAAAGTTATAGCGAAGATTCCACGATGACCTGTATGGAGCAGCGAAACCCTAGAATCCAAAGCTCTAATACCAAATGTTATGAAACCAGCTCAAGAAAAGATAGAAAAGATAGATCAATGCCTTAGAATTTAGCCTCTTCGAGGGGGCAACCTCCTTTACATTACATAAATGAACAATTCTTCGATGATACAAATGAAAAGACCTCCTTTCTATATATAGGAGTCTAAGGGGTCATAACATAATCAGAGCCGACATAACAATAATAATGTAAGGGCACAATATTAACAATAGTGGGCTTCTATGGGGCACAATAGTAACAATATGGGCACTACATGGGTACTTCAATATAATAAGTGGGTTATAATAATAACAATAAGGGGTTACACTAGTAGTATAGGGGCCTAACAGTCATTTGCGAATTGAGCTATCATATGCCCCGTGTATTCTCAGTTGAGACCTGTTTTCCCTGTGGAGAGTGTTGGTTGAGAACCTGAGTGAATGGTTGAGAAAATTCTGGGCAAGCGAGATGGAAGCGTCTGAAGAAGCTAGGGAAATCGCAAAGATGACGGCCGAAGAAGCCAAGCAGACCCTCACCATAGAAGATGCCCTTGAAGGTGCCGAGATTGTTGCGAAAATCCCTAAATTGTCATGCACACCAAGACCGAAGAAAGATAAACAACCAATGATTCTGGTGCGTGTGTCCCCAGGAAACCCGCTGCGCACCAGATTAACGATGGAGGGAAAAGGGAAAGCAATTAACCTAGAAACCGATGAGGAGGAAGAAGACCTTGAGGACCTCATAATTGAAGAAGATGAGGACCAGGGCATGGAGGAAGAAACCAAGGCTACGCACCCTCCAACAAAGTTGCCCATGTATGTCCCCCCATGGAAGGGGAAGGAAAAAGTGCCCAAGGACCTCGACGACAACAAGAGTTCTTTGTAGACTCTGCTCCTCCCGGACGATATCATTTTTGAGGGCACACACTTGGGATGATTCCCAAACTTGAAGTTGAAGATTGGGATCTTGCTGACCACAAGAAATTCCCTCACCTAGAGACCGCGCATCTCATGAAGCTGAAGCAGAACACCGAGGCGGCAGTTATAGAATTGGAGCCACGTAAGTGGTTACACGGAGTTGAAAAAGCAGGGTTATTAAACTTGCTATGGGTGCTGCATTACCACCACGCCCCAGTAATGATCTTCATCATCAGGCAGCTTCTTTGCCTGGTGCATGGTGGGTTTTTGTGGCAGGAGGAACCCATCCCCATCCCAGACCACTTAATCCATTGCGTTACCCAGCTCCCGTGTAAAGGAGAGGACACCGCAGACATTTCGAAGGGAAAGAGCAGTGATTTGACCATCGCGGAGGTCATGAAAAAGAAATACAAGTTGGAGAAGAAGAAAAGGGGCTATGCTATATCCAGCATCAACAACAAAGCCATTAAAGTTACGACCGAGATACTGGCAGGTAAGCTTATGCTGAAGTTCCACGTGGATGAGGTTGTAGAAATTCCCACTGTAGATCAACCTCGTAATGCAATGTACTAAAGCAAAACACTTGATCTACCTCTACAAACAATTTAGCGGAAGCTTAATCGAACATGAGCAACATCAATAAGAACACATATAACTAATATGGAGAAATCAAACACACATAACACATAAGATATAACCAGGGGAAAGCACCAGCCTAAAACCCCATCTCTGTATTATCATACAAGTGGAAATAGTCTAGATTACACAAAGCCTTAGCTCAAACGCTATCCAACTCTCAGTACAATCCCTCTGCTACTCATATATAGTCAAAGGCTTCTCACAAACCTTCTCCTCTACCCTCCAAGCCTCCTATTTCTATGCACAATTTTTCCTGGGTCCTCCAGCTGCAACCTGTGTGATTCTCACCTCACACACAACATTGACCTCTGAAATAACTGCACAAACCTAAAAGAGATAAATCCTCATCATGGATGAGCTTCCTTTATAGGAAAAATATTCATCCAACTGATAGTATACTGTCCCTTCTCTGATCTCAACTGGGTCTCTGTCTGAATTGCCATGCATCAGTTATCCATGAGAGAATACTCAATTATCTGAAAATAACAGTTATCACATGCATGCAAGCATCAACAAACTGTATCTCATTAATTTAAAAACTTGCTAAATTAATCTAACTGAACTTGACTAAGTTAAACTAAGTCAACTGATCCTCTCAATATAAAACTCATCCTTAATTCCTCAATCGGTGGAGCAAATCAAGGGCACATTCCCCAATCAGTGGAGAAATTATTGCATGTTCTCTCAAAGACTTCAAGTTTGATTTTCTTTAACTAATTAACTCATGGAGAATTAATTAATTAATATTCAAACTGCTGGTAAGACCAAATTCAAATTTTACTTCCTATTTTAGACTAGGGACTGTCTAAAAATAGGAATCCAACTCGAACTGCTAAAAATAGAACTTCTATTTTTAGCACTCCCATTTTTCATTCCCTGCTGCCCAATTCGACGTTGATGCCCAAACTGCTATTTTTAGTAGTGCTATTTTTAGCACTTCTATTTTTAGCAATTTCTTGTTGCCAATTTTCAACAGAGGTACTCGTGCCAGTGGTGGCACTTGCTGAATAGTGTGTAGAAGGGGTCCAGTTTAACTGGTCTGGATTCTTGTGCAAAGAGTTCCTGGAGAATTTTCGCGAGGCACAGGAACAAGGAAAAATGTTCCACTATCCATGGCTTCTATTGTCCATAGTGCTGGTGGTAGGGGAATTGTCGGAGGATAGCCAGTTCCCCACGATTACCAGGGATCTCCTGGAGGCCGCGAAGTACGCTTCCTTGTGGGCCACTAAGGATGCGAACCGGATCCACGACAGAAAGATATTTTTGGTGTTCATGGAGATGAACATCAAAATGGGGATTAACTGCAAGCTGTGGTTATCACCCACAGTCTACAACAATCTGCAAAGTTTCATAGAGTTTAAAGTGGACTTTCATCACATCTATCTTAGAGTGCACAAGGACCCAACTAATAAATGGAGCGAGCTACCCTTCATAGCCACAGATGATGTGATTTTCGATGTACTGGAGACATGGCCGCCAGCATGGTGCACCCTAGACATTGCCGCAGTGGAAAAGTCTGTTGTGTAGAAGAAGAAGAAGGAGGCTAAATTGCACATGGCACAGTTGGCAAAAAAGAGAACGCAGGAAGCAGCGACAACAAAAGCGCAAGAGGCACAGGACACTGCGCAGAATATAAAAAGGTTGCAGCAGCAGCAGCATAGGAGGCAACAGAGAAGGTGCGCAAGGGCCAGAAATCGCCTTCGCCTGAGCAGGAGAAAGAGATGTAAACAGAGGAAGAGGAGGGTAGCACAGACCCACAAACAACGTCAACACAATTGGATCGCCAGTGCTCGAGCGAGCGGGTGGGGCCGCGCAAGAAGGTGAAAGCATCCAAGCTGTCAATCGACCCGATCACCCTTACTGAGGGTGATCTGCATGATATAGGAGAGACGGTGCACGACGTCACCATAAAGGCCCTCCAAAACTTTGCAGCGAAGAATCAAATTGTGTTGGGAGCCCTCCGAGCACAGATTCAGGAGTTGCATGTGCACATTCCTTAGGCTGGTACTCTCTCGACCAACCTCACAATTGGGACAACCATAGCCGAATAAATGCTACGCACTCGTACAACCAACACAATAGTGCTACCAGAAGGGGCACTGGTTACAACAAATGAGGCTGGCCGGCCTATGGTTAGTACACTGAAGGGGATAGGGATCAACATGGTTGCGCTCCCATGGGAGACGCTCTATGTTCTGCAGGATGGGATTACTGCAAAACTGTGAGCTAGGGAGAGCCACGTGTTGCAGTTGTTGAGTGAGCAGAAGATCAACACGGAACAACTGAGCTTGCAGAGCAATGAGGTCATGTTTTAGAACGGCAAATGGTGTAGGTACTTGAAGAAGCCTACCAGATGGTCCCTGAGCTGGCCATCCCAGCAGAAGCACTAGCAAAGGTGCGGATCCATAGATTAGCAGAAAGGGTGTGCGAGGCGCGAGAAGAAATGGCCAAGGTTTAGCTAGAGCATAACCTTCAAATAGTAGAGTTGCGGTTGAAGGCGCAGTTTTCCACTCCTCCAGAAATAAGGGAACAATGCGCCAACACTATTACATTGGGGATGGAGGAGATCAGCAGTGTAGTAAGGGACTACACCAGAATGTTGGAAGAATCATTCGAGGTCCTCACCAATCTGCAGGAGGACCTGAACATCAAGTGCTTAGAGACAGAGGTGTGTGAGCTCCAACAACAATATGACAACATCAAAGGGACTGCGTAGACGGTGGCCCTCACTCAGAGGCTCGCACGAATGCAATAGGCCAAAGCGATTAAAGACCAAGTAGACACAACATGACATAGAGAAGTAGTTTTGAAGGCACACATTCAACCTTAGATGATGAGGCCTTCGTAATCATAGCAACAATTGAAGGCAAGCTCACACAGATGTAGGGGACGTAGGACCAGATCTAGGGAAGTAGTTCTGACACCGCTATCTCAGAACAATGAGTACAGGAGATTCAGTAGGCAGTCGCTCAGTGCGTTGCTGACCTTGCAGCTATCCGAACAGAGTTGGAGGGTCTCTGCGTGATGATCTCCGCACCGACAGAGTGACTCAAGTGCAAGTCACGATGTTTGTGTTGGGGGCCTATTGGGCGTGGGATCCCCCCCAAGGCATGTTTTGGGGCTTAAAGCCCAAGTTTTGACTAAGTCCATTATAAAGACTCCGTGATTTGTGGGTGCGGAGTGTGAAGTCATAATAGATTCATAGGGTTGTCCTCCCTTGTTTTTGTAAAGTAATGTTGGTTTAAAAGATCTACCCATGGTCTGTGGGCCATGGGATTGTATAAATAGAGCGAGGCTCTAGGTGTAAGGAGATCATCGAATGATAGATCAATGAATCTAAGGAGTCAATGAAGCATTGAGTCGAAGTGTAAGTCATGTCTTTGGTCGTAAAGTAGGAGAAGGCTCTACAGCTAAGTGCACAGAGGCCTAGTAGTTCGCAGCTGAGTGTGCAGACTCCTGTAGCTGAGTGCGCAGGGCAGGTCAAGTTTGTAACCGATTGGAAGCATTAATAAAAAGAAGTTTTACCATATTTCTGTGTATCTTTTCCTGTTTATGCATTGAAATATATTGGGTATGAATCGCAAGTTTACTGTTATGTTGCTGCGTGAACTTATATAAATGTGCTGAGTATGAAAGTATAATAAAAGGTAATTGTTTACGCAAAGATAACTAAATGTCATAAGAAGATAAGTAAGATCCATGGTGTGACTCGGGGAAACTGTGCAAATTGTTGTTCTAGCAGTGCGAAAGCCCCACAGCCCCTGGTTAGGGCTGCGTGAGGTCAAGTATAACAAGGGTACGAAGGCCTCGCACATTAGGAAAGCACGCAAAGTGACCTACACAAAGGTACTCACAGTTAGACCAAATCAACCCCTCAGTCATCTCAAGGGTGTGGAAAATTGGTTCCAGCACCCCCCATACTGCTTCGGGTGAGACTTCAGTCTGCGTTCTGTGGACTGTTGCTGAAAGGGCTAGTAGTAGAGGGTTTTTTTGGCTATCTAACTCCAAACTTGGGTTAGGCCCCAACAAGCCAACAAGGAGTGAATCAATCAGTGATTCGCTGGACAGAAATGGTCAGGACAACTTCTACTGCCTCATCATTTCAGAATTTATAGATGCATTCATACATCCAGTGGAACAATTCCTTAATAGTCAGACAAAGCCTAAGATTGGGGATGAAATTAAGAGGATCCTACACTTAAATGAAAAACCCAAAATTGGTGAGTGGTATTTATACCAAAACTACACTGAGATAAGAATATATGGTTGTGAGCTTGCACCATACAAGTTGCCCAAATATGTTCCTATGAGAATATTTTCTCTGGAATATATTAGGCAGATGATTCACATGGATGAGCTACATTTTGTGTCAGGTAAAAGAAAGTCTCATTTCAAGCTTAAAGCACATATTAGGTCATTTATTTGCAACACTAGATTAGCTGGTGTTGAGGCAAATATATCATTGAGAAAGATGAATTTCCAGCCCAATTTCACCTGGTCCTATGATCCATTTGACATTATTTAACCTTTAAGGGTTAGTTTCAAGATGAATCCTTATAACCATACTCCAAGGTCAGAAATTGAAAAAATTATGAATCAAGAAACATGGATTGATGAGACTCTTTAAGAAGCAGATGAGAATGTTGTGTCTACTCCCACCAAATAGACTCCATTTGCTCAGAGCAAGCAACAAAAAATGCTTGGAGAGGAAATTTATCCACTGAAGATGTTCTAAAAGGATTCATCTTTCAACAAAATAAGCCTAAGGTCAGCTTGGTCACATCAGCAGAAGAGACTCCACCAGTGATCATTGATCTTGGAGATCCATAAGTATCTACATCAACAGGAGTTAGTGCTTCAACCACTCCTCCAAAAGTTAGTGCTTCAACCACTCCTCCTACAACTTCACCTTCTAGAGAGCCTCTAGAAATTATACAGTTAATAGCAACCAACACTTCGGATGATCAAAACATATTTTCAAGGTTCCTAAAAATTAAGCAGAAAAATGAGACTTTAAAGTCCAATGTGTACAACCAGTTCTGGAAGCAAACTTCAACATCCGAACATAGGCTCCTTTCTGCTTTTGACAATGAAAAAGGTAGGATGAAAATGGCTTTCTTACAAGCCTAGATTCCATTCCCTAAATCACCATATGATTACAAAAAGACTGTGTTTTCATTTGAAACCAGTCAAATCCATCCAATTGACCAGATGGATATGCACAGACAAAGTAGTGAGATGATGTTTTCTATTATGACAACTACAACCATGTCTCTTTCTAAACTTAGGACTGCTCTATCAAATGTTCAGTCCCAACTTAAGTTAGAAAATATTTCCTCTCTAGCTAAAGATAACATAATAAAATCACTAGAGGATTTTGTGATTAAAGTGGGATATGATCCCAAAGATGTAAAAGCTGCAGAACTACTCCTTAAAAAGAAGGATGCAGACATTGTTGCATTAAAGAAACAATTAAAGTTGCCTTCAACAGAAGATCCTCTGACCAAGGATATGGTAGAAAGTGAACATCAAAAGGAGGATATGCTCAAGCTTATCATTGAGTAGAATATACAGTTGAAGAAAATGGAAGAGAAGATTGAGGAGTTGTTGAAGGAGAAGGAAACAACACAGCTTGCCATGGTGCCACTCATAGCGGTCCCAATAGAAGTTGTAGGTACAAATCCTAGTTCATCATCAAAAACCATTGAGTCTACATCAACAACACAGGAACTGTCAATACAAAAGCAAGAAAACCAGAAACTACTTAAGAAATTCCAAAATCTAGAATTGCAGAAAGTGAAAAATGATACTTTATATCTACAAGAAATGCAGAAGACTCACAAATTGGAACTAAAAATCCAAAAGTTGGATAGTGAGTCCCTAATGGCAGACACTTTGGCTCATGCCAAGGAAAGTATTTGGACAAAAATCAGCAAATCCATGACAGAAGTATGGCCATCCATACAGATTATTTTCGAGCAGCAAGAACTCATTACTAGATGCAGATCAGTGATTGAAGAACAAAAAGCAGCCTTGAAGACCAAGCCAGCAGAAGCCACATATATGATCAAGGTTTTAAATTCAAAGAGAAAAGAAGAATTAGAAGAAATAAACATCTCTGACATAACAAATACCATCTTAGAGATCAAGAAGGTATTACAGAAAAAGAATTTGATCAATCAATTAGAAACTAAGTGTCAAACCCTGGAAATTTCTGTCAAGAGATTTCATTCAAAATTTAATGTTTTAAATCAGAAAGGGTTGCCAGGATTAGTAGGTTTGAATGATAAGTTGATTAGATTAGATGATTATTGCAAGGAGTTATATGCTATTGCAATAGACATAGCCAAATTTGTAGGAGTCAAAGGACAAATAACATGGAGGGATTTTCTAGAAGCCTTGGAATTTGATTTAACCATCTTACATGAAATCAAACACTTGTTTCTCACCAAGCCTAATTTCGAGAGATACACAGAGGTGGATGAAACATTTAGGAAGATGGTAAATGTAGAAATCCCAAGTGAAAAAAGATGGGATCAATTGTGTGAAACAATTGAGTAATTTATCATTTTAACAGTAAAACAACTCAACAGTGTTTTCAGGGCATATCATCAACAGATACCCAAAGGATAGAGCCACCTCTTCAGTAGTTTTTCAGTTCCTATTATATTGTTCTATTTTTTTTAATTTTGTACTATTTTGGTATTCTATTCCAAATAGATTGTAGATATTTTGTAAAATTTTCTATAAATAACTCCTCCTTTGAGTTATTATGGGTTGAACCCTTGAACAAGTTATCAAGCAGATTTGTACTAAGCTGGAGCATTTTTGAAATAATAAAATATTATGGATTTACCTCATATGGTCTTTCTCTCAGTGAGTTGTATTTCATCTTGTCTATTCATTATGTTTTCTTCATATAAATTAATTCTTTTGCAATTATCTGATTTAAAATTTAATTGAATTTCAGTTCATTTTGAATCCTCTGTGAAGTTGTAACTTAAATAAGAGAATAATTTATAGAATTATTTGTTATTGTAAATTCCTCTTTGAATATAAATTACATTAGATCTCTGTAATAGTTTGATTATATTTTGTTGATTAAGAAAGCACCGTTTTCTTAATTTCTTCTTATAAATGGTTAAATACTCAGTTTGAATATCAAATCAATTATACCTCTCCATACTCTACTTCTCCATCCCATTAAAATCAAACTAACCATGTGCAGTTAAAGAACAACCTTTTATTTTACTTAAGAATCTATCTAAGTTTAAAGCACCTGTTTATAAAATAGTTCACTGGTCATCCAATCATTTAAAACAACAAAACATTATAGATGCTTTGGCATAACTAATTGACCTTAGGTTATCTCAAAGGACAACATCAAATTGGCATCGTTTCCGGGGAGCAAAGTATTGAAAGTTAGATTTTCCCTGGGGCAATGATTTTCCCTTTCCTTTAAGGTGAATAAAGGATAGGATATAGGTCAAAATCTTTCACCTGGTGATTCCACTGGTCCAAGCTAGCTCCTTTTAAGAATACTAGATCACATTCTGATTTTGAGATTGTTAACCCTCTACCAAATCCAGAAAGACTTATTAGGAGAGCCTCTTTAAGGAGAAGGCATAAAACCTCTTCTTCTTCTTCAGCTTTACACCCTGAAGACATATCATCTGTAGATCCTTTTTCATTTGTGCCATCCAATCCTGATTGGACTAAACTACCTCCTAGGGTTTCTGAACTCCATTCAAGAGGAGTAGATCTTCCATCAACCTTTTTAATACAATCACTTGAGTCATATCAAGTCCCATCCATTCCTATAAAATCACCTTCATCTGAGGAAGAATTTGGTTTACATTTACCTGAATTCCAACCTACAGACTTCATTTCTCCAACTCCTTATTCTATTCCATCAACTTCTACTAATCTTGAAGAGACATTCTCTATCTATTCAAATCCTTTGTTTGATAATAAGGAATACTTTCCATCAAGAGTTTAGAAGTTGGTTATGAAAACCCCCTTGAAATCTTCAAGGAGGTCTCCTCCCTCTTTATCCTCTCCACATACTAATACCCCTATTGATTAATCTTCATCACCTTCATCTTCATCATCTTCCTCTTCCTCATCATCATCCACTTAGTCACCACAAACTCCTCCTGCTATCATGGCTTTTCAACCCATTTTACAAGCAAGGTATGCTGCTCTAGTCCTCCCTCAAGACTTGGAAATTTTTCCTGATTAATATCTAAAGCATTTACCAAGATTTAATGGAGAAACTGGTCCTTCAGTAGAAGATCATGTATCAACCTTCCTAGATTTTCCTGACAATATGAACATAGAACAGGAAAATGTTTATATGAGATTATTTGTGCAATCCTTAGAAGGAAATATTAGGACCTGGTTTAGGCAACTTAGACCCGACTCTATAAGAACATGGAATGAGCTCATAACTATATTTGAAAATAAATGGGGGGTAAAGAAGGATCTTTTCTACTTTCTCACTGAATTTGAAGAAGAAGAGAAACCCTGGTGAACTTGTCGCTGAATTCATCAAGTGATTTAACAAACTCTATCATAAAATGCCTGCTAATTGTAAACCACCAGTAGCAGCTGCAAAAGTCATATTTTCCAAAGCATTTGAAGATGACTTTGCAGTCATGCTAAGAGAAAGGGTATCTAATACATTAGAAGACATGCAGACAAATGCTATAGAGGTAGAAGCTAATAGGTCTGCTTCTAGAAAACTTAAAGCTAAAACAAAGAAAGAAGAAAGAAAATTAAAAGATAGGATTGACTATTCATCTTCCTCCAAATCTAAACTTGAAGATCAAAAAATTGATGAAATTACATCTTTACTTAGAAACCTTTCTAATAGGATTTCTAAAATCAAATCAAAACCTAGAACCACTCAAGAAACTATTGTCAAACCTCAAGCTCAAACTCAATTCCGAAGAACTCCTCAAATGCAGATTCTTCGGAGACTAGGTTCTGGTCAAAACATTCAACCACCCTTGTTGATTGATGATCAGTAGCCACAAGATATAGGCCCTTTAATCACTGAAGATATCAATGATATTGATTCTTCAACAATACAAATGGCATTAGTTCCTTCATCTTTCCCTCAGTCCATCGAACAAGAACAAGGAGATGCTCAACTTTCAAAATACCAAGCATTCTCTAAATTTCTGATTGCATAATTAAATAAGAGGTATGATCTAAGACCTAGATCAGGCCCAGGTAGACCTTCAAAATCTACCACTATAATTGAACCTGCAATAAAATCTATTTAAACACAAACTCCAACAACTCAAACTACATAGTCATCCATTGAAACATTTTCATCTAACAAGACCATTTTGACAACTTTCAATATCGAAAAGGAATGGGAAAGGGTCAAGATTCCTATCCCTTTAGCTGAACTTTCCAAAAATCTTGGTTATAAAAATCAAGTGTCTAAATGGATGCAGTCCTCTAGTGTATATGTTGAGGGAGATGTTATTAGTTTGCAAGATGAAAAAGTCTCAGTAGTGTTTGGCCCTAGTTCTGATATGATTGATGAGATTGTTCCACCATTTTATGTAAGTTTAAAGGTTCATGAATTTCTTTTGTATAACTGCATGCTAGACTCTAGAGATTCTCATAACCTGATGCCAAAGCTAATTATGGACTAAGTTCAGTTACAAGTTACTCATTGTTATCATGATATTTACACCTTTGATTCAAAGAAAGTACCATGCCTAGGATTGATCAAAGGCCTAGTTGTGACCATAGCCCAAATACCTATCAAGAGTATAGTTTTAGACATAGTTGTCACTGATATTCCTTCCAAGTTTGGCATGCTCCTGTCTAGTTCATGGTGTTAAACTTGGAGGATCACTTTAGATGGACATGTCTTTTGCTACTATCATAGTCCATGGAGGTGAACATTTAAGGTTATATAGGGAAGTCAGATTCCTTCATACTGTTTGTAGGTCTGATCAAGAAAAAAATCACCCTATCTATGCAGTAGATCAAGATTTCGGTTGCTTTCAATTATCTTTACAAAATTCATCAAACACTCAACTTGCCATTGAAAATACAACTTGCAAACCTAAAATTATAGAATCAGATATCTGGAAACTTTATTTCAATGGCTCTTGCTCAAAGGAAGGAGCAGGAACAAGAATTGTTCTAATTTCACCAAATAAAGAAAACATAACTCAGTCATGTAAACTTGAATTTGAGGTTACCAATAATGTGGCTGAGTATGAGGCTTTTCTTCTTGGTCTTGAGCTAGCTAACAGTCTAAAGGTTCAAAACTTGAGTGTATTTTCTGATTCTAAGCTAATAGTGAAGCAGGTTAGAAATCTGTGTCAAACAAAATACCCAAGACTTAGGTCATATAGAAATGAAGTTTGGGATACAATTGAAAATTTCTTCCAAGGATTTAACATAACAGCTATTTCCAGGGATGAAAATATGCATGCTGACTCACTAACTGTCTCAGCAAGCTCTTTCAAAATCTTTGAGCCAAATTGTTAGAATAGCAGATTCAAGTCAAGTATAGACCATCAATTCCTGATAACCTTAAACACTGGTAGATTTTTGAGGATGATGAACAATTAAAATCTTTTCTTCAAGTCATTGATGAATTTCAAATATGAAAACTGAAGAAGATAAAAGAGATGTTGAGGAATCAAATCACCAAAGTCCAGAAACTTCATTCAGTCCTAATTTTTTTTATCATGATATCATCCAATCATCAAATAATTTTATTCCCAAAGGATTAGTTCCATTGGAAAAACTATTTGATAATAATGATGTTTATAAAAACCCCTTGTTTAACTCACCTGAAGAAGAAATTAAAGAATGCAATATTGGGACTTTAAATGATGTGAAAGATGTTAAATTGTCATCAACCTTGCTTTTGGGTGTAAAAATCAAATACTTGAATCTTCTTAAAAAGTACTAAGATGTTTTTGCCTGGTCTTATAATGAGTTAAAAACTTATGATACATCTTTGATTGAGTATAAGATTCCTTTGAAACCAGAAGCAAGACCCTTTCAACAAAAACTAAGAAGAATCAATCCCATACTACTTCCAACTATTGAGAAAGAGCTTAAAAGGTTGTTTGATGCTCATATCATAGTACCTTTAAGGTATTTTGACTGGGTAGCCAACCTAGTTCCCATCAGAAAGAAAAATGGTGAGATTAGGCTATGTGTAGACTTCCGAAATATGAACAAATAATCTTTAAAGGATAACTATCCATTGCCCAAAATGGATCATCTACTTCATAAAGTTTTAGGTGAAAATAGGATTTCCATGCTAGATGGATTTTCTGGTTACCACTAGATCATGGTAAGCCAAGTTGACCAAGACAAAAATGCTTTCACCACTCCTTGGGGTACATTCATGTATGCTAGAATGCCATTTGGGTTGATGAATGCTGGAGCCACTTTCCAAAGAGCCATGGATCTAGCATTTGTAGGTAAAACATTTGAATTTACTATCATTTATCTAGATGATTTAATTGTTTTCTCTGATTATGATGAAAACCATTAAAACACTTGAGCAAGGTTTTTGATAGGTGCAGGAAATTTGGCATATCCATCAATCCCAAGAAATATTTATTTGCTGTCAAGGAAGGGAAATTACTAGGGAATATAATTTCCAAGGAGGGAGTTATAATTGAACCAAAGAGAGTTTCAACTATTCAGACCCTATCTCTACCAAGGAATAAGAAAGAGATACAAACCTTCCTTAGGAAAATAAATTTTCTTCAAAGGTTCATCCCTAATTATGCAAAGATAGTAAAGGATATAACTGATATTCTAAAGAAAAACAATGAAGTGAAATGGACAGTTTCTGCTAGATATGCTTTTGATAAGATAAAAAAGGCTATATCTAGGGACCCTACATTAGTCAATCCTGATTATTCTTGACCTTTTAGCATATTTTCTTTTGCATCCGAGACAACCATAGCTGCTATAATTTTACAGAAGAACACAAATGGTGATGACCAGCCAATAGCCTTCTTTTCCAAAGTCACGAGGGATGCTGAACTTAGGTACGATATTATTGAAAAAAATGCTTATGCCTTAACCCAAGCCCTCAAATCCTTTAGAACATATGTCTTGCATTCACACATTATAGCTTATGTCCCTAACTATGTTGATAAAATAGTTTTGACGCAACCTAATACTGATGGAAGAAGGGGGAGATGGATTGATAAAATCCTTGAATTTGACCTTGAAATTAAGACCACAAAGCTAGAAAAGGGTCAAGGCCTGGCCAAATTGTTAGGTGAAACCAATTGCAAAGTATTGGGGATAAATTTGGTTTCTGAAATTTCATCTGGGGAGAATCCACAAGAACCTTCCTCAATTTCATTTGGGGAGAATACACAAGAACCTCCTCCTCTTACAGAAGGGGAGAACCCACAAGAACCTCTTTCTTCAGATCAAGACATTCTTGTTCATATAGATCAGAAATATCTACTCTCTAATTGGTACTTTGATATTGTGCAGTTTCTTAGGGATTTTCAATGTCCAGCTAAACTTGACTTGAAGCAATGCAAAGCCCTGAAGCTTAAAGAAGTAAAATACTGCATTATCAATGCTAATCTATACTGGAAAGACCCTCTTAATATCCTTCTTCTTTGTTTAACTAAAAATGAAACAAAGGGAATTATAGATCAGTTCCATGCAGGATTTTGTGGTGGACCCTATGCCTGGAGAGCAACAACGTACAAAATTTTATAGGCAGGTTTCTACTGGCCCAAACTTTTTAAAGAAGTTGGAGCAAAAGTAAGAAGTTGCATTCCATGCCAATTATTTGCAAGGAAATAGAAACAAAAACTGTTAGCACTTCCTTTGGTTCCATTACTGGTTCAAGCTCCTTTTCTACAATGGGGATTTGACTTTATAGGGGATATTCATCCACAATCAAGTAATCAACACAGATGGATTTTAACTACTGCAGACTATTTTACCAAGTGGGTAGAGGCCATACCTGTTAAAAATGATCTGATACTGTTGTGATTGAATTCCTTGAAGAGAACATTTTATCAAGATTTGGATATTCTCAACAGATTGTTACAAATAATGCAACATCCTTTAGTAGTGTTAAAATGATTGATTTATGTCAAAAGTATTCAATCCTATTACACCATACTATCCGCAGGGTAATGGGCTAGCAAAGTCCTCAAATAAGAGCTTAGTTAAGGTCGTTAAGAAGACTCTTGAAGACCATAAAAAGAGTTGGAACAGTCACCTAATCCATGCAATTTGGGCAAATAGAGTTTCTCCTAATAGGTCAACAGGCAAGTCTCCTTTCCAATTAGTTTATGGTAAAGAAGTAGTTTCTCCCACTCATTTAGCTTTGCCTATTATGAGATTCCTTCAGGAATCATATGAAGAAAAAGATGATTTATCAAGAAGGATTAATCAAATCATTGAGTTGAATGAAGACAAGGATGAAATATAGTGCAAGCTAAGGAAATACCAAAACAAGATGAAGGAACTATTTGACAGAAAGGCTAGAGAAAGGAATTCTAAGAAAGGTGATCTAGTGCGTAGATGGGATACAAGGATAGAGGACAAAGGCAAGCATGAAAAATTTGACAAGCTTTGGTTTGGTCCATTTAGCATTGCAAAAGTCAAAGGGAACAATACATTCATCCTACAAAATTTGGAAGGAGAGTATTCCTCATTGCCAGTCAATGGGAAATACTTGAAACATTATATTCGATATTATTTTTTCATCCATTCATTCATCATCTGTAAATGTTTGGAGAGTTCATTTTATATTTAAAAATTGCAAGTGAGTACCTATTTCAGAAAAGACTCCATATCCTGAGGAGAAGGCACTTGGATCTTCTTGTTCTTTGCATCCCATAGGGGGAAGCAGTCCCCAGCTGGAGCCAATGTTGTAACATTATTTGGTTTTGATAAGTTAGTATATTAGTCAAAAATAATTTTAAAATGTTAAGTTAGGATATGGATGCAAAAGAAAGAAAAATTAAAATGTTAGGACAATTTAATATTTTATAGGCATCCATATCAATAAAATGATAGGAGTTAGCTTCCCTAAAGAAAGAAGGCAAAAGAAAAGTAAAATGGTAGGGAAGCAAAAGAAAACAAAGGCTTCATATTCATACAAAAATAGATGTAAACGCTGCTAGTCTAAATGTGCCACATCAGAAAAATGTTAAATTTTGTTAATATATGATTAATTCCTTAATCAAGGTTAATTATTTGGTTATAAACTTTGGCATTTCGAATTATATTATAAAGCGCAAACTTGATTTGACCCAAATTAATAGACAACAAAAAGGTCTTGTCTGCTTTTGTAAAAAGAACGCATGATTTGATAGTTGATCTACTCCCCACCCAGATCAATGGTGGGGAGAGCTTTCACACCCCCCTCGACCATTTCTCGTTAATGCGGGGGTGGGGTGTCCGCAGAGCGGTTTTCATGGTGGACGCCCTGATCTTACGTGTTGCCATCACATCACTCTGCACCACCTTCGCTCAAAACCACAAACAACTCACTACCCCCCCGCAAACAACTTGTGGTTTCCCTCCGCCAACGGCTCTTTCACCCCACCAAAGTTGTTACCCCTCAACTAATCCTGAGCCAACACCTCATATATATGTTACACATTCATCCCATCCATTACCCCCTTACACGCTTATTGCCCTGCTTGTCATGTTCGTTATGTCCACCCGTTGTAGCCCTACTCCTATGCATTAAAAGCTGCTATAGTTATCAATAAAACCGTCACCCCTTCCTGCATCTTATAAATAAAATGAAACCTGCCTCTTTGTCACTTTGTTCTAATTGTTTTCAATTATTTTCAAGTTTACAATGTTGCAGAACTTTTTTCCTTTTGCTCAGTCTCTCACTTATAACCACTTTTCTTCATGTTTGCCACCATGGCCCCAAAAGCAAAATCCAAGAAGCAAAGCACAGAGGAAAGTACTGCTACCCAACCCAACTTGACCTTGACCATATCTCGCTGGTCGATTCACTGTTCAAAGTTGCAGAAGCCAAGTGTGAGTTTGATTTTTATGAACTACATTTGTGGCTTAAACAAAATTATCTCGACCAGCAAGATCCGATTAGGTTTTGGGAATCCTTGTTACCTTTCTGTAGTTTCCCAAAGACACATGAATTCCCTGACCTTATTATCTAGTGTCAATCCAAGTATGATCCTATGAAAAGGGCAATCATGGCTCAGAATGGAGACATTCTGATAACTCTTTCTGCTCAAACCATAAATTAAATGCTCTTAATTCCTCAAATTGACTCTTTGACTTAGTTTTCACCAGCAACACTTATGGATATGTACCATAAGTTAACTTTCCCACAGAGAGCCCAAATATTTGAAATCTTTTTGCCTGAGGATGTAGAATTTCCCAAAAGAAATCCACCTTACTCATCTTCCATGTTTCCTGAAGCCTCCAGACATTGCATTTCCTTTCTTTCCTATTTATTAGGATACCTCGATGACCGGTCTGTTGATGAGACTATCCTTGGTTTCTTATCCATTTTTAATAAAGATCAACAACCAACATTCATGTATAATTACAACCAATTCTTGGCTGATAATATACATGAACAATTCATGAACTTCACTGTGCAGGGGGTGTTCAATTACAACTCTGTAATTGTCCACATGCTTATTTTTCAACAAGGTGATATGTTTCCTATCAAACTCGGCATGCAAGACAAACAAGGAGTGAATCAGTCAGTGATTCACTAGACAGAAATGGTCAGGACAACTTCTACTACCTCATCATTTGCAAAATTTATAAATGCATTCATACATCTAGTGGCACAGCTCCTTAACATTCAGATAAAGCCTAGGATTGGGGATGAAATTAAGAGGATCTTACACTTAAGTGAACAAACCAAAAATGGTGACTGGTATTTATACCAAAACTACACTGAGATAAGAATATATGGTTGTGAGCTTGCACCATACAAGCTACCCAAATATGGTATGAGAATATTTTCTCTGGAATATATTAGGTAGGTGATTCACATGGATGAGATACATTTTGTGTTAGGTAAAAGAAAGTATCCGTTCAATCTTAAAGCACAGATTGGGTCATTTATTTGCAACACCAGATCAGTTGGTGTTGAGGCAGATATATTATTGAGAAAGATGAATTTCCAACCTAGTTTCACCTGGTCCTATGATCCTTTTGGCATCATTTTTGCTTTAAGGGTTAGTTTCAAGATGACTCCTTATAACCATACTCCAAGGCTAGAAATTGAAAAATTTACGAATCAAGAAACATGGATTGATGGGACTCTTCAAGAAGTAGGTGAGAAAGTTGTGTCTATTCCCACTGAACAGACCCCAATTTCTCAAAGCAAGGAACAAAAAATCTTAGAGAGGAAACTTCATCCACTGAAGATGTTCTGAAAGGATTCATTTTTCAACAAAAGAAGCCTAAGGTTAGCTTGGTCACATCAGTAGAAGAGACTCCACTAGTGATCATTGATCTTCGGGATCCAGAAGTATCTACATCAATAGGAGTTAGTGCTTCAACCACTCCTCCCACAGTTAGAGCTTCAACCACTCCTCCCACAACTTCACCTTCTAGAGAGTTGTTATAGATCCAATTGGGCACATCACTCCCATCATTCAGATCAATACTATTAGGGCTCATCAATACCTAATTCAGTTGCTACATGCCCTAGACAAGTCATCACTTTGAATGCCTCCTTCCCTAAGAGTTTCTTGGCTTGACGCCCTCTAGAAATGCCTCCTTGAGGGACCAGTGTAGCCTTGGTCAGGGGTAAGTGTGATTCAATTCAGGTAAGCCCATGTCAAGGTGCTTTCCAGAGCACTTAGGCCCACTTTGACCTGCACTGGGCGAGATTGAGTGAAATCATCATAGGGTTCTAGGACTATTCTTATCTTCTGGAGCCATCTAAAAGATTCTCACATTTATCATCTCCTATGAGCTCAAAATTGGATAGGGAATGAGTTAAGTAACCTCCTATCCTCTCATCCCTTCCTCCATGCAAACTAACTCTAATTTTGGAAGGCCATTCAATACCCTCATTTATGACCAAACCTCCTCCATTTTCCTATAAATTGAGCACTAATCTAAGTGATCAAGGGCTGGACTTTGAGAATTTGTAAGGAGATACTGTTGGTGTGAGGTTTGATATTGTAAGCAAGTATTGTTATGTTGCCAGAGTGTTTTACTTTTGACGTGATGTTGGTTGGAACCCAAGCTGGAAGAGTGACAATGGATCGGACTTCATGGTTGTAATTCTTCCTTCTACTTAATAAAGTTGTTTACACCTTTTCCCATATTCTTGTCTTTATGTGTGATGATTATATGTGTAAATGATTTCGATTCCATTTTCTTATAGTAGATAGATCCCTTGTTTTGATTGGTTTTTGTCCTCTGTTTATGATTGCATGTACTTATCGAGCATATTAAGTTCGAGAAGGAGCGACAAGAGCCATACAAAGGAGACAAAGGAAAAGCGAAAGATAACAAGTAGGTCCCTTGTCTTATTTATGTTCTATAGAAAAAGTTTAAGCGCTTTAAATCTGTTGTTCTAGGTGTAGCTACCCACCTAGGGAAATTGTGTTTATCCATAGATGCAAAATTCCACATAACAAATTGGCGACTCCACTGGGGAATGATCAATGTTCTGGGTAGTTTACCTTCATCCTACTACACCCTAGTAGACTTTACTTGTTTCCATTGATCTTGTTTCAACCCTTTTTGAAGTGTTTTTTTGTAAAAATTGTGCTTGCAAGCCCCTAGGATGGCCTCTTCAGCACTAGCGCAGGTTTGGTAAAGAGACAGAGTGTTGCAGAGCACCCCTGGCTTGAGGACAGTGCTCTCCCATTCAAGGCTACGCTGATCCTCCTTAGGTCAAAATTCCTCCTTTGACTTGATTTTCCCCAAATTTCCTTCTGTTTCCGCTTTCTGAAAGATCAATGATGCTTGTGTCTCTAAAATCAATTTGTATTTCCTTTGCTAGCCCTACTTTGGCCTTGATTGTTTAGTGTTTCTTAAATGGTTTCTTTATCACTCTCAATTCATTGTAAAAGCTATTTTATAGTCAATTAATCTTTGTTTAAAAGAAAGTGTCGTAAAAGTCTTCATTTCTTTCGAAACGGAACTATCGTAAAGTCTTTGTTCTTGCAAAAAGAATGATTGATTGTATGTGCATTAGTTTCCTTTTGTTCATCACAACATTAAGGGAATTGAAAAGAAAAACTTGCATTGTGCATTAAAAGAGTTTTGTGTGTGCTCATAGGAATAGTTTAGGGAAATTGCATTAGATGTGCTCTTTGTTCTTTGATTAAAATATTCAGATTGCTCTATCCCTACTAGCTAAGGTTTTCATTGCTCAAATTGAATGAAAAGGATCCTTATCATATTAGTTCCATTATAGGAATTTCAATACATCACATGGTGAACTTTGAAAGGCAAATTATTAATCAAGGTCAACTTAAAATTAACATCAATTAACCTAATGGAGCATTGTCACCTAACACAAAACATTTAGAGGTTCTAGGCTAGAGAAGTGTTCCGGTGTCGTTAAACATAGCAGTTGTCGCTAACTTGCCTGCTATACATTCCTAGTGTGATACCTCATTCCACGTACGTAAGTATATAGTAGCTCATCCACGTACCTTTGGGTATATAGGGCGATGTTACAGTACGTAAAGTATAAAGGAATGCTCTCACAGTGCGGTTTCGCATTAGACAACGCTAACACGGATTGGGCCTCCACGTACTTTCAGGTATATATGGGAGGACTACATTAGGTTGCTATCCAACCTTAGGTAATCGAGTCGGCCGCCTTGTACACTGTGATACAATGAACACAACATTCGGGGAGATTGCCTGCACGTACTTCTCGGTTCGCCGGGAGGTATTTTGCAGTTCACAGTTGCTTGGTAATCTTTTTGCCTAGATTATCCCTCTTTTGCTTTGTTATGTTATTTTGATTAAAATGAAATTAAATGACCACCGATAACATCCTCCACGCTCACTCCTTAGTTGATCTTAGGTTGAGACATATGGAAACAACTTCGAAGTCCACCAATCAAGGAATTCCTTTTGATGGGAATCGTAGTTCTATTCCTCCTTTCGGAAATATTGGTGCTCCTTATATGGCTACATTGTTCCTTCTGGGATTTACCATTGGCTTGCTAGTATGGTTTTTTTCAACCTCCTTGGTTCAAAATGTCATGATTTCTCTGCAATCGAGTATTCCTCCAATTGGAAAAAATCAACCTCTAGTTGATCCTAAAGTTGACCCTTTGCCTTCTTCCACGGTTTCTTCTTCCTCCCCTTCTTCCTCTTTGCCTAGTGAAAGTATTGACACTAGTAACCAGGTGGCTAAGAAGAATAAGAAAGGGAAGAAGAAGAAAAAGAAGAAAATTCAGCAGGGGGGACCAAGCAACCATTGCTTTGAATGCAACTTTTGATGAGAAACCGTCTAATAATCCTCACAAAGTTTGATATCCATGAAAACTTTGTACGGGGGACCATCTTCTTCGAAATTGTCCTGATATTCCTTGGATCTTAGAAGAATGGTCTTCTCATTCACATCGTCCTATGTCATCAACTTCTGGAGATCATGCTGGTGACACACCATCAACTAGTGGTAGTAAAGTTCATGGAAAGAAGGGTAAAGCTAAGTTTTCCTGTAGGTTATGTGAAGGGAATCACCCCATTCACCTTTGTCCCTATCTGGATGAAGCCAAAAAAGTGTTGGATAACCGTCCTGCTTCTCCTCAGCTACTTCCATTTGGTTACAGGATACTCTCCCTTAATCCTTCACTAGTTGTTAAAGTGACTGACCAAAACCAATCATCGGTCAAACCCACTCTCTCTGAATGTGAATCACATGAGTCTATACCTGACCCATAAAAGGTCAAGGAAACAGGTGACTCGATTTCACCTTCAGTTAATCGTACCTTTCCCATAGAGAGTGAGAATGATACCACTCAGGTTCTTTTTGTTTCTTCATATTCCAATGAGATTGGAGGCAACCCTCCTATTCCATCAAGAGAAGAGGAAAATCCTTCCGTTCTCATAACTCAAGGGGGTAATTCTCCCGTTCTTACGATACCCCCTCCAAGTAGTCTGATCACTTCCTTTGATTGGAATCAACTAGCAAGATGTCTTCTTCCTTCTTATGTGCCTTTCCAGATCATAGTACAGGTTTGTAATATGGTTGTACCTGGCACTATTATAGATGAAGGTGCATCAGTGAGTATCCTTTCCTCCATTGCTTGGCAAGCGCTCAGTTCACCGCCATTTGTGCCAGTTACTTAGAATCTGTTGGCTTTTAACAGAGGAACCAGTCAACCATTAGGGATCCTCCCTCAGTTGCCTATTACTTTGGGAGGAAAAATTGTTTATCTCAATGTGATGGTAGTCCCAGGCCCTTTAGATTACAATTTACTTCTTGGGTGCGACTATGTTTATGAAATGGGAGCTATTGTTTCAACACTCTTTCGAGTGATGTGTTTCCCGCATGAAGGCATAATTGTCACCGTTGACCAGCTTTCATTTCCTGATCCAAATATGGCTTCCAGTCAACCATCTTCCTTAAATGGTCCTTTTGTCCCAATGGTATCTTCCCCACCATGGGTCAATTATGTGGCAACTCGTTCCATGCCTACATTAACTGACGATCAATTCCATGATGTTGTGCAGTATGTACTGGAGGCATTAGAACCAGATCTCTCTAATGTTCTCCCATCTGATGGGAACCTCTTAGAAGTCATGACCACTTATGGGTTGTGAATAAAGAATGTGAGGATAGTTCCTTGTCTTGTGTCAACCTCGTTAAAAAATGAAATAAGGAATATGAGGATAGTTCGTTGTCTTGTGTCAACCTCGTTAAAAAATGAAACAAGGAATATGAGGATAGTTCTTTTACTGTGTCAACCTCATTAAAAAGTGAAATAGGTCCATGAGCATAGTTCCTTGTCATGTGTCAACCTCGTTAAAAAATGAAACAAGGAATATGAGGATAGTTCTTTTACTGTTTCAACCTCATTAAAAAATGAAACAGGTCTATGAGGATAGTTCTTTTCGTGTGTCAACCTCATTAAAAAATGAAACAACTTATGAGGATAGTTCCTAGTCTTGTGTCAACCTCGTTAAAAAATGAAACAAAGGGTATGAGGATAGTTATTTTACTGTTTCAACCTCATTAAAAAATGAAACATTTCTATGAGGATAGTTCTTTTCCTGTGTCAACCTCAATAAAAAATGAAACAACTTATGAGGATAGTTCCTAATCTCGTGTCAACCTCGTTAAAAAATGAAACAAAGGGTATGAGCATAGTTCCTTGTCTTGTGTCAAGCTCATTAAAAAATGAAACAAGGAATATGAGGACAGTTATTTTACTGTGTCAACCTCATTAAAAAATGAAACAGGTCCTAGAGCATAGTTCCTTGTCTTGTGTCAAGCTCGTTAAAAAATGAAACAAGGAGTATAAGCATAGTTCCTTGTCTTGTGTCAAGTTCGTTAAAAAATGAAACAAGGAATATGAGGATAGTTCCTGGTCTTGTGTCAACCTCATTAAAAAATGAAACAAGGAATATGAGCATAGTTCCTTTTCTTGTGTCAAGCTTGTTAAAAAATGAAACAAGGAATATGAGTATAGTTCCTGGTCTTGTGTCAACCTCATTAAAAAATGAAAGAAAGGGTATGAGCATAGTTCCTTGTCTTGTGGCAAGCTCGTTAAAAAATGAAACAAGGAATCTAAGTAGAGTTCCTTGTCTTGTGTCAAGCTCATTTAAAAATGAAACGAGGTCCCCTGGAGTAAAGTTCCAATTCGAGTCTTTGACTAGATCTCGTAAAATCCCAGTTGAGTCTTTCACTTAATCTCATAAATGAACCTTCATTCCATCCACTTGATAGCCAGGAGTAGTCTACTTAGGTGAATGTAATGAATCTTGGGGGACATGCACCTAGAGTCGAGTCATCATGCTGGGGGCATGTAAATTGAATCCAAGCATAGTTTTTCATTTCAAGCTTGTGTAAACATGAAACTAAATCCAAGCATAGTTCCCTATGGTTCAAGCTTGTGTAAAAATGAACCCATCTCCATTTTAACCCTCGTTATTTCCATTCTATCAGCCTCTTCCATCAAGATGAGCCTTGGTTTTTCTCCTTCCATCGCCACTATTTGCTTGGTTGATCATACGCTTTCACTTGATTGTTTTACCCTTTTTGAGGAACAGTTGCAATGAGTGGTCTTATTAGCCAGCCTCTTCACATAAATTAACATGTTTTGAGAAGTTCCAACATCACTGGAACCAATTTCTATCCTAGACACCACTCGTTCCTCTAAGTGGAGTCCTCTTTAAGCTCTTTTCAAACTCTTGAAATATGAAAATATTGTCGAGCGCTTGTCCTTTTCAGCTTGTTAACGGATTGGAAATGACATCTACTTAGTATAAGTTTAACCCTTTTCCAGACTGAGATAGATTATTTACGAAAAAGGAATACGTTGATCGAACATGGTCAATAGGTTCTCTCTTGTACTGTTTTACACTTTTTCGGACTTGAGAGAAAAATTTACGAAAAAGAACTTGTGGAGTTTTCTTTTTGTCCCTTTTCAAACTCTCTAAACATGAAAAGGACCGAGTTATCATTGTTGTTAAACTCATTAAAACATCAAATAGTGAAAAACTTGTCCATCATGACAAGTTCGAGTTTCACCTTCGATAGACTTGTTAAAACATCACATAGTGATGGATTCACCCAAAGGTTGGAATTATACAACAAGAATATGTTATCCTCCTCAAGTTTGATAAAAATAAAGAGGTATTGGTCAGTAATGACTGGGGAAAATGGGAAAAGGGATAAATCACTTTATGGCAGCAGGTCGCTCTTGAACATGACACTTTCACTTCATCATTGTGACTACTGGGTTGGGTTATCTGCTTGATGGTCATAATACCTTAGTCTATCATACCATCCATTACTTTGATTTTGGGTCAATGCCGCCAATTCATTTAGTGTTGCCGACATGTTCAAGACTCAATTAAATTCATTCTTTGCAATACTCATAAACCTTCATTTTCATGGCTGCCATTCCTGAACCTTGTGCCGTCAGTCACATTCCGTCTCCAAAAATCATTACACTTGTTTCATGTCATTGATGTGGGATACATCAAGGCTCTCTTGTGATGAGTCGCTTCTTGTCAACATCAGCACATTATCCAAGAAGTTGACTTAGAAACACCCTTCCAGTACCTTGAGGATTGCATACATCAATGGCAGGTTTCTCGATTTTGGTGATAGGTTGACATCACTAGCCTTTGACCGAAAGACTTTGTATGGTGCTCGACATCAAAACATCCATTTACACCATACAAAATGTATTGCAGTACCTTGAGGATCATTATCATTATCGATGATTTCTCTCGTGTCTGTTAACGGCTTACATCATTGGCTGGTAATCAGATGGTGTCTTCCCATGTTCGACTTTAGATCATATATTCACATGGTTAGACTCATACTTGAGCAAACGATTGAACGAGATAGAAGAGCCCGGAACTAATTTCATCCATCCAGGCTGCGATTTCAGGAAAGTACCAAATCGTCCATACAATGGCTTTACACTGATGGTCATCCGATCATGGGTCTATATCTGTAGACGACTATCTATGTACTTGTAATGAAAGTTTATATGGTGAGCATGGGTATGCCTTCCCTCAACAATTCATGAGAAAAATTCAAAATATCATGCTATTATGTATTGTAATCGATGCAGGTCACCATCCACTTTGGAACCTCCTCATCACATCGTAAAGAATATCATTCGACATTAACATTTTTGACTTCATGCTTTAGGAGGCAGCTGTTACAGATCCATTTGGGCACATCACTCCCATCATTCATATCAATACTGTTAGGGCTCATCAAACCCTAATACAGTTGCTACATGCCCTAGACAAGTCATCACTTTGAATGTCTCCTTCCCTAAGAGTTTCTTGGCCTGAAGCCCTCCAGAAATGCCTCCTTGAGGGACCAGCACAACCTTGGTGAGGGGTAAGTGCGCTTCAGTGCAAGCAAGCCCATGTCAAGGTGCTTTCCAGAGCACTTAGGCCCACTTTGACCTGCACTGGGCGAGATTGAGCGAAATCATCATAGGGTTCTAGGAATATTCTTATCTTCTGGAGCCATATAAAAGATTCCCACACTTATCATCTCCTATGAGCTCGAAATTGGATAGGGAATGAGTTAAGTAACCTCATATTCTCTCATCCCTTCATCCATGGAAACTAACTCTAAGTTTGGAAGGCCATTCAATACCCTCATTTATGACCAAACCTCCTCCATTTTCCTATAAATTGAGAACTCATCTAAGTGATTAGGGGCTAGACTTTGAGAATGTGTAAGGAGATACTGTTGGTGTGAGGTTTGATATTGTAAGAAAGTATCGTTATGCTGTCAGAGTGTTGTGCTTTTGATGTGATGTTGGTTGGAACCCAAGTTGGAATAGTGACAATGGATCAAACTTCATGGTTATAATTCTTCCTTCTACTTAATAAAGTTGTTTACACATTTTCCCATATTCTTTTCTTTATGTGTGATGATTATATGTGTAAATGCTTTCGATTCCATTTGCTTATAGTAGATAGATCTCTTGATTTGATTGGTTTTTGTCCTCTGTTTATGATTGCAAGTACTTATCGAGTGGATTAAGTTCGAGAAGGAGCGATGGGAGCCATACAAAAGAGACAAAGGGAAAGCGAAAGATAACAAGTAGGTCCCTTGTCTTATTTATCTTCTATAGAAAAAGGTTAAGCGCTCTAAATCTGTTGTTCTAGGTGTAGCTACCCACCTAGGGAAATTGTGTTTATTTGTAGATGCAAAATTCCACATAGCAAGAGCCTCTAGAAATTATTCATTCAACAGGAACCAACACTTCGAATGATCAAAACATATTTTCAAGGTTCCTAGAAATTAAGCAGAAAAATGAGACTTTAAAGTCCAATGTGTACAGCCAGTTCTGGAAGGAAACTTCAACCTCCCAACATAGGCTCCTTTCTGCTTTTGAAAATGAAAAAGGAAGGATGCAAATGGATTTATTACAAGCCCAGACTCCATTTCCTAAATCACCATCTGATTACAAAAAGACCGTGTTTTCATTTGACACCATTCAAATCCATCCAATTGACCAGATGGATATGCACACACAAATTGGTGAGATGATGTTTTCTACTATGACAACTACAACCATGTATATTTCTAAACTTAGGACTACTCTATCAAATGTTCAGTCCCAACAAGTTAGAAAAGATTTCCTCTCTAGCTAAATATAATAGAATAAAATTACTAGAGGATTTTGTGATTAAAGTCAGATATGATCCTAAAGATGTAAAAGCTACAGAACTACTCCTTAAAAAGAAGGATGTAAACATTGTTGCATTAAAGAAAAAATTAAAGTTGCCTTCAACAGAGGATCATCTGACCAAGGATATGGCAGAAAGTGAACAGAACAAGGAGGATATGCTCAAGCTTATCATTGAGCAGAATATACAGTGGAAGAAAATGGAAGAGCAGATTGAGGAGTTGTTGAAGGAGAAGGAAACAACACAGCTTGCCATAGTGCCACTCACAATGGTCCCAATAACAGTTGCAGGTAAAATGCCTAGTTCGTCATCAACAGCCATTGAGTCTACAACAAAAGTAGCGGATCTAGTCAGATTAGCATAGGAATTGTCAATACAAAAGCAGGAAAACCAGAAACTACTTCAGAAATTCCAAAATCTAGAATTGGAGAAAGTGAAAAATGATACCTTATATATGCAAGAAATGCAGAAGACTCACAGATTGGAACTAAAAATATAGAATTTGAAGAGTAAGTCCCTGATGGTAGACACTTTGCCTCATTCCAAGGAAAGTATCTGGACAAAAATAAGCCAATCCATGACAGAAGTATGGCCATCCATACAGATTATTTTCGAGCAGCAAGAACTCATACCAAAAAAGCAACCTTGAAGACCAAGCCAACAGAAACCACAGATATGGTCAAGGTTTTAAATTCAAAGAGTAAAGAAGAATTAGAAGAAATAAACATCTCTGATAGAACAACTACCATCTTAGAGATCAAGAAGGTATTACAGAAAAGGAATTTGATCAATCAATTAGAAACTAATTGTAAAACCCTGGAAATTTCTATAAAGAGATTTCATTCAAAATTTAATGTTTTAAATCAGAAAGCGTTGCGGGGATTAGTAGGTTTGAATGATAAGTTGATTATATTAGATGATTATTGCAAGGAGTTATATGCTATTGCAGTAGACAGAGCCAAATTTGCAGGAGTTAAAGGACATATAACAGGGAGGGATTTTCTAGAAGCCTTGGAATTTGATTTAACCATCTTACATGAAATCAAGCACTTCTTTCTCACCAAGCCTAATTTCGAGAGATACATAGAGGAGGATGAAACATTTAGGAAGATGGTAAATGTAGAAATCCCAAGTGAACAAAGATGGGATCAATTGTGTGAAACAATTGAGTAATTTCTCATTTTAATAGCAAAATAACTCATCAATGTTTTCAGGACAACTCATCAGTGTTTTCAGGCCAGATCATCAACAGATTCCCAAAGGATAGAGCCACCTCTTCAGCAGTTTTTCAGTTCCTATTATATTGTTCTATTTTTGTAATTTTGTACTATTTTGGTATTCTATTCTAAACATATTGTAGATCTTTTGCAAAATTTTGTATAAATAACTCCTCCTTTGAGTTACTATGGGTTGAACCCTTGAACAAGTTATTAAGTAGATTTGTACTAAGTTGGAGCATTTTTAAAATAATAAAAGATTTTGGATTTACCTCATATGGTCTGTCTCTTAGTGAGTTGTATTTCATCTTGTCTATTCATTATGTTTTCTTCATATAAATTAAGTCTTTTGCAGTTATCCAATTTAAAATTTAATTGAATTTCAGTTTCATTTTGAATCCTCTGTGAAGTTGTAATATAAATAAGAGAATAATTTACAAAACTATTTGTTATTGTAAATACCTCTTTGAATATAAATTACATTAGATCTATATAATAGTTTGATTATATTTTGTTGATTAAGAAAGCACTGCTTTCTTAATTTCTTCTTATAAATGGTTAAATACTAGTTTGAATATCAAATCAATTATACTTCTCCATCCCATTAAAATAAAACTAACCATGAGAAGTTAAAAAACAACCTTTTATTTTACTTAAGAATCTATCTAAGTTTAAAGTACTTGTTTATAAAATAGTTCACTGGTCATCCAATCATTTAAAACAACAAAACATTATAGATTCTTTGGCATAACTAATTGACCTTAGGTTATCTCAAAGGACAACATATATAACAAAAGAAAGGAATAAATTGTAAAAATAAAATAATAATAATAATAATAATAATAAAAGAGATTATTAAAAAAAAAATGCAGTTGATGACATCTGCTGCTACATTCACACCCTCTCCATTAGCCAGATGTCACAACAACCACCACCCTCCATTGATATAGTCGCATGGATGTCATTGCAATAGTAAATTATAGTTAAATATAATTGAAAATGAATCATTATCAATTATATTCAACCAAAAAAAGGAATAGAAATATAAATAATAATATAATAATAATAATAAAAGAGATTATTTAAAAAAAATGTAGCTAACAATAGTTGTCGTTGCATTCACACCCCCGCCATTAGTCGCACACACACAAATATATGGAGCTAACAACCATAATCACAATGGCAACAAATCTTAATGAAGTTTGATGACCAAAGGTCAGATCAAAATGGCTCTGTGCAACGATTGAGCGACTAGTGGATTTAATAGCTCTGATACCAAATGTTATGAAAAAAATTCATATATGCAGCATAATACTCAGAAGATTTGAAATATGTAAATATCCATTAGAGGACAAGTAGTATATTTATATAGAAATGTATAAAAGATATGAGATATGAGATTGTTACAAATGAGGGACCGCCTATATACCTAGGCAAGTGCCCCTTCATAAACAGTCATGTCCTTAGAGACATGCTTCTTATCATTATTTTAATTAATAATTATTTATGATTTATTATTATTAGTTATATTTATATTATTTGTATATATATATTATTCATAACACAATACTACATGCCCTGAAACAATGACACCCTTACCTAATGGGAAGACACTTCAAGGTAAAAACATATCATCATAGTCTTAAATACTTATTAAAACAAATATTAGCTTCAGAAGAATAACAAAAATGAGTCACAAAGATGTTGGGTTATGACTTTGAAATATGTTGGACAGTTGGCATTATCTGTTTAGCCAGTGTCAGTAAGTGTGTTGGCATTGATGTCAACAACCATACCGGGAGATCAAGTTGGGATGGAATTTCCTAATAGTTAGCAAGTGTGTTGGCATTGATGTCAACCAAATCAACATGGATGTATGTGCTAGCATGAGTTAGGCAAGACAACATTGATGTCCACTAGGCTAGTTGTGATGGAAACAAAAGCTAGCATTAATGTGCTTGATGTGTCAAACTTAGGGGGAATGCTATGGTTGATGCAGTTTCTGGTAGATAATGACCATAGTAGTAGGATTATTGGAGAATCCATAAAAAGAAGACTATGGTGGTTGGGAGTCCAGGATTCCAAGAACAAGAAGAAGAGTCAAGGAGCAAAGAATGGCATAGAGTTTGCAACCATTTTCAAGTAGCAAATGGGATTAAAGACTACATCAGAATCTCTCCACTAGAAATTTATCTTAAAGATCTTTCCAACAGTATGTGGAAGTATACAAATGACCTCCTGGATTAGGAGTTATTCTAGTCAAATTCCGGTCACATAAGTCCATGAAAGCAGACTTAAAAGGTGATTGAAGGAGTTTTGGTGCATAGCCAAAGTTGGCAGCAATGCCAAACTCAGCGAAGATGATGGCAGAGCCTCTACGCGAAGAAGGAAGTACTCGGAAGGCTCAGAACATCAAAACCCAATATTGGAAGGGCTAAATATCAGAGAAGGCTCAGAACATTGGAACCCGATATCAGAAGGGTTGAGTATCGGAGAAGGCTCAGAACATCGAAACCCAATATTGGAAGGGTTTAATATCAGATCCTAAAGACCTAAAAACCTTGTAAGTTATTAATAATGCAATTATTTAAAATCATCGAGGTTGCGAGGAGCAGGGAATTACAAAGCGAGTTGGTTGTAAAACCAAAGAACCAAGGACCCTTTCTCTCTCCTCTGATAGGACACATGGTAGTCATCGATTGGTCCTGAGAAGCTAACGGTGGAATATGACATCAACATGACATGGCAGTTAGATTTATCATTTTGGGTGGCCTAATGGGGCAAATCCGGGTGACACGTGTCACCACTAGGGAGACACAACTTGGATTCATGACGAGAGTAGGAAATCATCTCGGAGGTTGGAATATCGGAGGTTAAGATTTTGTAATTCCTTTATAATTGATTTTTAAGAAAGTCCTGATACCAGGGAGCTCCGATGTGGTTTAGCGCTTTGTCATGGAGACTCAAAGAACTAAGGGTGCATAGTAGGTCCTAACACCTAAGTGTTGTGGAGATGCCACATAGGTATTTTATAGGTTGGAGATTTCATAACATCTCTATAATTGTAATTCGAAGAAAGAACCAATATAGGAAGCTCCGATGTGTTAGAATTTGGTCGTGAAAGCCCGAAGAACTAAGGGCAAAGAGTGATAACACAAGGATATAGGCCTTTTGAAGGTCTTAAAGGGCTTGTCAACTAAGTGTTGTGTCACCGGTCATATATCCCGGTCCCATGGAGGATAAAAAAGAAGGGGCTAAAGGCCAATCGGAATCTCACAATTTCATAAGGTCATTTTAATAAAAAGTTACAATATGTTTGGGGCTATGATATTGTAGCATAAAGGTATTAAAGGATGATTGAGTTAGAAGCTAAGTAAATGCATGCGAAAGAGTTGGTTTTTCAGGAGTAATGGTGATTGTATATATCATCGAGTCAAGGCAACGAGGACCACGATTTGCATGGAAGAGTGTTGGATCTATCTTGAGTTGAAAGAAAGTTTCCTCTGATCTCTTGTGCATGCCTCATTAAATTAAATGAAGAATAGAGAAGCCATTCCGAAGTACCGTTCAAGCTCTATGAGCGATGAATAAGCATGGAGATCCTTGTTGGAGTGTGCAAGAGAATTAATTCTCAGTATGGAGAAATGCTCAGACACCCATTGTCAGTGTTTAATTCAACTACAATGGCCAAGTCAGATGCAACAGTAAAATGGAAAACCATGCAGAAGTACAATCGGGCAATGTGAATGGCAGTGTGATGGTTGATAGAGACAACGTAGGAGTGAACAAAACCCAATATTGCAGTTGAGAAATGTGGGGGGAAGTAGCATTATTACTAGAGAGAGTTTTGTGGAGAGATTTGTTTGTGTGCGCTCTGTTGTGTGAGAGGTTGAGAGATTCTATGGAATAGAAGGGGTTGAGTGTTGAAGAGTAGAGGACATAATATTGCATGTTAGTGAATGTTGTTGAGCGAAACAACAAGTTGCTGCAAAATGAGTAGAGTGAGCAGAGCACATAACTAATATCAGGCATAGTGGATGCCATGTACAGTGAACATTGAGTTCCTTATTGAGTGTGGGTCGATGCCTGCATACAAGAAGTTGGTGCTTCCATCTATAGTAGGTGTTTGAAGAAGGCTTGGGGGTTGGTGCCTCCTGCAAGTTGGTGCTTGCATAAATCCAAGGAGTTGCAAGTTTGTGCTTCACATGGTGCTTTTGGTAAGTTGATCGGGGGTCTACAAAAAAAGGGATTCAGTGCTTCCTACTAGTGGGTGCTAGCAAACAATAAAAGGGATTTGGTTCTTCCTGTGAGTGGTGGCTCACAAACAGATTGATGAAATAGAGTAGGTGTTTCTATTTTACATCAATAACAACAACAAGCTTTGGTGGTTTTTTCCCGAAAGGGTTTCCACGTAAAACCTCCTTGTCTCATGTGTTCGATGCTCATGACGTGTATTCTTGTATCGGTTTATATGGTTGTTTTTATGGTTTGTTAATGGTTGCTCTCATGTGGATGGTTTCCAAGTTTGAACGAAAAATAAATTGGCAAGAAAGTTAAAATTAGCCTTAATGTTGATTCACCCCCCCCCTTTAAGTATTCCCATTGTTCCAACAATTGGTATTAGAGCAAGGTTCCTTCAGGAATAACTTAATCTCTAGAAGGTGGATCAAAGGGAAACAATGGCTAATCAAGTTTGGCTAACAATAGAAGGAGTTACATTTTTAACTGGATCAGACTATGAGCTCCGGAGGATTAGAATGGAAGCTTATTTAATGGTAATCAATGAAGACATTTGGCTGTCTATGATGTATGGAGAAAGGAATGAGTTCAATACAAAGTCTGAGGAGATTTTCATGAAAGGGTTGTCTAAGCCAAATGCTGAGAAAGTAAGTTATTATGAGACAACAAAGGAAATGCTAGAAAGATTGCAATGTCTGTATAGAAAAGATTGCAATGTGGCTCAAGAGGAGGTTGGAGAACCTTGCTACTCAAGAAGTGAACATGGATCTCTGAAGGCTGTTAATAATGAGAAGAAGAGAAGGAAGAAGAAGAAGGCATCTAAAAGGAGATATTCTCAAAATATTAAAGATATTTCTTCTTGTGAGCAAACTACTAATCTTCACTCCAAGGATGGTGAAGAAGAAGACTTGGATGAGAGGCCATGTGACTCTAAAGGTAAACTATTGCTTTGTGATAATTGTAAATAGATAGGTCATTTAGCCACTAGATGTACATATTCTTCTTTTGAAGATAAATATAGTCATACATCTAGTTGTTGTGAAGAGAGACCTACATTTGTAGTAGTAGCAAATAAGAGTACCTTAGAGGAAGAAGAGATATCTCAGGTGTGCTCATCCATAGGAGAAAATAAGAGTACCCCTAGTAGTGATGAAGAAGGGATACCCCTTAGAACCATGGAAGACTCCATGGACACAGAGATGGTTTTATATCTCTATGGTACCTGATCCAATGCCTTTGATAGCAAAGAAAAGGATCTAGATGAAAGGATATGTTTCAGGAAGAAGTTGATCTCTACTCTAAAAGAGTTCAAGGAGCTATCAGAAGAAAATATTAAGCAAAAGGAGCGGTTTCACGAATATGAGATTGAGAATGAGAAGTTGAGCAAAACAATAGTTGTTCTAAATGCTCGATAAGAAGAGTAAGTAGATTGAATGTAAGGCTAACCATTCAGCTAGATGAAAGAGAAGCTCACTGTGTGAGACTACAAGTTGAAGTATCCTCATTAAGACATGACTTAGAAAATTAAAACAAAGAGTTGTCTCAATACCAGAAGCTTGAGGAGAGCACATAGATTTTGAATGAGATGCTTGTTAAGAAGAGATCCCCTCTCATCAAAGCTAGTTTGGGTTTCAAAGAAAAGCCAAGCTCCAAGATTGCAAAGGCTAAAGGGTCAATTTCCCAGGTAAAGGTAGTTCGAGGTTCCAACAATAACAAAGGGAAAGAAGTTGTTGGAAAACAACAGTATGCTAAGAAGAAGCAACAAGGAAAGCAACAACAATAAGAGAAGAAGCAACAACAAAATTTTATGCAACAACAAAGGCAACAATAGAAGAGAGCTAAGCGGTTGTAAGAAGGAGAGAAAGGAAGTAGTGAAATCTTCCATGAAAAGCACATGAAGAACCAACAAAGGTCCTTTCCCCCTTAAGGACAAAGCCCTCAAAGAAAAGGTATCTTCAGTCCTTAGGAGATCTTTTATGGATATTTTTTTTTCTTGAAATAATTTTGGACATAAAGCCATGGATTGTAGATGGTAGCAACAACCCAAGAAAACAAGACATGTTGGTAGCAACAACCCAAGAATGCACAAAGTGGCCAGGAGTAAGCATGTTGGCAGTGATAGGAGTCTTGACAACAATGTTTTTGAGAATAGTAACTCCTTTGCCCCATTCTGGTACTATGTCAAATGCTACAATTGTGGAAATCTTGGGCACAAGAGAGCAAGCTGCATATATGAGAAGAAATGGCATGCTTCTCAGCATACACATGCAAATGTAGCAGCTTGGGATTTGAAGATAAGAAGAAACTGTGGAGTAGAGGAATATGATTTTGTCTTCAGTTCTCTATGTCAAAAGAGTAATCTAAAAATAGGAGGAATATATCAAAATAAAACTAGGAAGAATAATCCTCTTACCCTTGTGGTAGACCCCTCTGTAAGGTAGAAAGGCAGCCATAAGAATTGGGTTAAGAAAGAGGAATTCAAGGAGAAGTTTCCTCTATCAATGTGCAGTGATCCAGATTTAAACAGGAACGCAACAAATTACAGAGATAACCATAAACACAAAGATGCAACGGAAATAATAGTTCATTTCATTACGGTAAAATAGTGAAATATGCTTACAAACAGAAATGTAAATAAACTAGCTAGGGCGATGGTAGCTTATCTCTGAGAAGAGATGTGGCAGCTACATGCCTCTCAACTACGTTACAATGAGGCTCAAGGGCATTTTTATTATTGAACAATAAGAGAAAACCCTAAACAAACAAACTTTAACCCGAGGAGATGTAACACCAAGAGTTTATGGGCCCCATTGGGGTGAGTTGGACAGCCAACTTCCCGGGATCGCAACTTGGTCATATTATCTCCGTTTGACGCGCATGGTAACCCATTGGAAAGATCTCTCCGAGGAGTACGACGGAAAAGACGATTTTAGTTATAAAATCATAGGTGGTAGATTTCCCCAAAAACGTCGTTTAGGGCCTCAAAACGACTCTGAAAGTTTAGGACTCGAAAAACTGCTAAAAATAGTAAATTGTGCTACAATACAGAAACTGAAAAACTGAAAGAGACAGTTGTGGGGGTCCAAGTGGGATAGGTGGGTGGCCACCAACATCCACCTAGATCGTTCCTCCCCCATTAGGAAGCAATGGTCCCCTTTACATTGAGTTCCTCCATCTGCTGAACTTGGTTCTCGGTGAGTTGTTCTGCAATCTCTGATGTGTCTAGTAATGGTGGAAAGCATGGTCGAGGGCGGTACACATTCAACACTTTGTGTAGGCGAAGGAATGGAAGAATGCTATGCTCCAAAGCATTGTTTCCCACAACCTTGGTAATGCTGTAAGGACCATGTCGGAGTGGTCTGAGCTTCTAATGGGATCTTGTAAGGCGTTCTTTCTGCATATGAAACCAAACTTTGTCACCCACCTGAAACTTGTGTGCTGCGTGGAGGAACCCTTCGCAGGGGTCATGGATGTGGCGAAGATATTCCCCTTACTTTGGTGATCCGAACTTAAATAGGAATGCAACAAATTACAGAGATATCCATAAACACAGAGATGCAGTGGAAATAATACTTCATTTCATTAATGTAAAATACTAAAATATGCTTACAAAAAGAAATGGAAATACACCAGATAGGGTGATGGTAGCTGATCTCTGAGAAGAAATGTGGCAGCTACATGCCTCTGAACTGAACTACAATGAGGCTCAAGGGCCTTTTTATTATTGAACAATAAGAGCAAACCCTAAACAACCAGAACCCTAACCCGAGGAGATGTAACACCAAGAGTACATGGGCCCCGTTGGGGTGAGTTGGAAAGCCAACTTCTCGGGGTCGTGACATGGTCATATTATCTCCGTTTGACGTGCATGATAACCCATTGGAAAGATCTCTCTAAGGAATATGAAAAAAAAAGATTATTTTCAACAAAAATTGCTGGCGGTAGATTTCCAAAAAAACGTCGTTTAAGGCCTCAAAACAACTCCGAAAGTTTAGGACCCAAAAAATTGCTAAAAATAGTAAACTGTGCTACAATTAAGGAAACTGAAAAATTGAAAGAAGCAATGGTGGGGGTCCAAGTGGAATCGGTGGGTGGCCACCAATATCCACTTGGATAATTTGGGAGCGAATTAGACAGAAAATAAATTTCCTAGTCTATGAGACGATCTTACTGCATTTCTTAGCAGAGATCAAAGAGGTGGTGGTAGGTGGGGCTACCTCCAGTATCCTGTATAATGAATTATTCAAAGAAATAATGACAGCACGAGGCCTTGACTCATAAACAACATGTCGCCTCCACAAGTATGGCTGGCCTAATAATACATCACAAACATCCAAAGGTGGAACATCACACAATACCTCATATTTGAAGGGCTTGATAATATAGGGAAGGTGGCATTGCTGGCGAACTCGGAGATCCCGTCCTTCGTGAAGCCACCCGATACTGTACAGTTGCAGGTGTGGTGTAGTTGGAAGGCCCAACTGCTTCATGACCTCTGCTGAAATGAGGTTCTTTGGGCTCCCACTGTCAACAATGAATTTCAGCAACGAACCCTTAACCCACATCCGTGAGTGGAAAAGACGCTCCCCCTCCTTTGGATCTTCGGGCTCATTCTTCTAGATCTTGGCTGTGGCAACAGTGATGCTGGGCTCCACATCAATGATCTGTGTCCCTTTTCCATCTCCTTGTCAGGTTCTGACTCAGGGTCGGAACATGCATTTGATTCAGAAGCCTTCAACTCGGCCACTAGCGACTGCTTGGTCTGACACTCACTTGTGTTGTGAGTGGGGCTCTTATGGAACTCACACCACTTTCCTGTGTCCTTCTTCAACTTTGTGGTGTTGTTTTCATGCGGCTTTGACAGGTTGTCTTGGGTCACCCTGCCTTGGCTTTGTCCTTTGGTCTTCAGATTCACATATCTAAAGTCTCGCTTCTTCTGTTTAAGCTTCTACTCGATCTTGACAGCATATCGGTATGCCATGCCGAGAGAGGAGATGTTCAGGACTCCATATCTTCCTGGATGTATTTGTGTAGGAAAACGCGGTATTTGAGTACCAGATGTAGCTCAGAATCTTTGATACCCAACTGTGTGCGAAGGGTATGAAAAATGTTGGTGAATTGTGGCACATCTTGGTCTCGTCCTTGCCGTAGTGTGGTCCACTTTATGTATTTGTCCTCATAGCTTTTGACAGGGTAGTATTGCTCCTTGATGGCATCCTGAAATGAATTCCAAGTGGGTGCGGCTGAAAATAGTGAGCTCGTACTTTCATCCTTCTGCTCGCAGTAGGTTCCCCACCAGTCCTTGACGTGTGGTGCTGCTTTGAGAAGAGCGAAAATAATCTTTTCCCGAATTGAAAATCCATGAGCAACAAAATAACCATCTAATAGATTTAACCATTTATCTATGACATCTTCGTCTATCTGACCCTCAAAGATGGGGATTTCAAAATCAACTTGTACCTTAAGTGGTGTGGCATTTCCAGAGTAGCTGTTGGAATCCGACGCGTCACCCCTGGGTAGCTGCTGAAGGATCTAGGAAAAGCTATCCATCATCGCATTCCTTTATCACTCGAGGGCTTCTTCGAGCAAGATTTTGATAAGATCTCTTGCCCCCTCGTATTTCTTTTCATCTACTATGGGAGGCCATTGGGATTTGTGAGGCTGGTCTTGTAAAGGTTCGACCAGTTCAAGCCCTAACTCCTTATATCTCGACCTCGTTGGGGACATGCAAAGAAAAACAGAGAAAAAAGCAAACCGCTCTGATACCATTGATCCAGATTTAAACAGGAAAGCAACAAATTACAAAGATAACCATAAACACAGAGTCACAACGAAAATAATACTTCACTTCATTAATGTAAAATACTGAAATATTCTTACAAATAGAAATGGAAATACACCAGCTAGCGCGATGGTAGCTTATCTCTAAGAAGAGATGTGGCAGCTACATGCCTTTGAACTGAACTATAATGAGGATCAAGGGCCTTTTTATTATTGAACAACAAGAGGAAACCCTAAACAACCAAAACCCTAACCCAAGGAGATGTAACGCCAAGAGTTTATGGGCCCTGTTGGGGTGAGTTGGATAACCAACTTCCCGGGGTCGTGATATGAGTTGAGAAACAAAATCGCTGGCGGTAGATTCCCAAAAAAACATTTTTTAGGGCCTCAAAACGGCTCCAGAATTTTAGGACCCAAAAAACCGCTAAAAATAGTAAACTGTGCTACAATTAAGGAAACTAAAAAATTGAAAGAAGCAATGGTGGGGGTCCAAGTGGAATTGGCGGGTGGCCACCAATATCCACCTGGATCATTTGGGAGTGAACCAGACAAAAAATAAATTTCCTAGTCTATGAGACGATCTTGCTGCATTTCTTAGCAGGGATCAAAGAGGTGGCGGTAGGTGGGGCTACCTCCAGTATCCTATATAATGAATTATTCAAAGAAATAATGACAGCGCGAAGCCTTGACTCATACATAGCATGTCGCCTCCACAAGTATGGCTGGCCTAATAATACATCACAAACATCAAGAGGTGCAACATCACACAATACCTCGTCTGTGAAGGGCTTGATACTGTAGGGAAGGCGATACTGCTGGCAAACTCGGAGATCTCGTCCTTTGTAAAGCCACCTGATACTGCACGGTTGTAGGTGTGGTGTAATCATTAGGCCCAACTGCTTCATGACCTCTGTTTAAATGAGGTTCTTTTGGCTCCCACTGGCAACACTGAATTGCAGCGGCGAACCCTTCACCCACATCTGTGAGTGGAAAATACGCTCCCCCTCCTCTAGATCTTCACACTCATTCTTCTAGATCTTGGCTATGGCAACAGTGATGCTGGGCTCTGCATCAATGATCTACTTCCCTTTTCGATTCCCCTTGTTGGGTTCTGACTCAGGGTTGGAACATGCATCTAATTCGGAAGCCTTCAACTCAGTCACCAACGACTACTTAGTCCAACACTCACTTGTGTTGTGAGTGGGGCTCTTATGGAACTCACAGCACTTTCTTGTGTCCTTCTTTGATTTTTTGGTGTTTTTTTCTTGCGGCTTTGACGGGTTGTCTTGGGTCACCCTGACTTGGCTTTGTCATTTGGTCTTTGGATTCACAGATCCAAAGTCTCGCTTCTTCTATTTAAGTTTATGCTCGATCTTGACTGCATATCTGTATGCCGTGCCGAGAGAGGAGATGTTCAGGAAATCCATCTCTTCCTAGATGTATTTGTGTAGGCAGCCGTGGTATTTGAGTACTAGATGCAGCTCAGAATCTTTGATACCCAACTGTGTGTGAAGGATATGAAAAATGTTGGTGAACTCCGACACGTCTTGGTCCCGTCCCTGCCGTAGTGTGGTCCACTTTATGTATTTGTCCTCATAACTGTTAACAAGGTAGTATTGCTCCTTGATGGCATCCCAAAATGAATTCCAAGTCGGTGCGGTTGAAAATAGTGAGCCTGTACTTTCATCCTTCTGCTTGTAGTAGGTTTCCCACCAGTCCTTGACGTGGGGGGCTGCTTTGAGAAGAGCGAAAACAATCTTTTCCCGACTCGAAAATTCATGAACAGAAAAATACCCTTCTAAGAGATTTAACCATTTATCTATGGCATCTGCATCTATTTCACCCTCGAAGATGGGGATTTAAAAATTAACTTGTACCTTAAATGGTGCGGTGTTTCCAGAGTAGCTATTGGAAGCCGACGCGTCGCGCCTGGGTAGCCACTGAAGGATTTGGGAACAGAATACAGTAACCAGAACCCAAAACTCTGCAATAGCAAACAAAAACAACTGAAACATACTTTATAAGGTATACGCTACTTCCATGTGTCGAACCTACGTATATACGCGCTTTTCTCATAGCCAACCAGTGTATACATCTGCAAATATTAATTCATAATTTTGTAGCTATTCCAGACTTTAGTTATACCCAGATCATAATATTTACAGAATAACACATGCATTAGTATTCAGATCTAGACTATACATGATCAAACCATATAATGATAATTTATTTCAAGCCTTAAGATCCCAATCCATCATTTGATATTATCCTTCATCAACCGCTAAGGTTCATCCTTAGTTCGATCAAGCACAACACCATAAGCCAATAACCTGCATACTAGATCTCACACTTCATCAGATATTCAATACTTGCACACCTGGCCTAATGATCTTCTCCTCCTTTTATAGTTTTAGGCCTTTCTCAATACCATGGACCAAAACCACTTAGGATCAATACCTTGGACCAAATACCTAGGGTAAATACCTCGGACCAGATACCTTGGACCAATACCATGGATCAAAATACCATGGACTAAATACTTCCGACCAAAAACTTAGTTTTCCAAGGTATATGTGGTTTTCTTTCTGTGAAAGTGCGTGTGTACGTATACGCTACTTGTGGTCAGTGAACTTGCGTGTATACGCAACTTGGTCAAGGTGAACTTGTGTGTATACACAACTTGGTCATGGTGAACTTGCGTATACCTCTCTTTCTTCATTATGTGTAGTTTAATCTGTAATTCTTTGCTGTTAACCTACTGTACTGTGATATTTCATCTAAGTGAGTTTCCATCAAGGACGACACATATAGCATAATGCCAAAAATATCCCCCTTTGGACTTGATGGCAACAACAACACTAAGTCACTCTCCCCCTTTGACATCAAGGGCAAAGGGTCATGCTCCCCCTTTGACATACATTATGTTGGTCATGCTCCCCCTGAGTACATGCTGAATTTTTCTGATATGCTGAAATGTACTGATTGAGCTCCCATGATTGAGCCCATGCTCCCCCTGAGCACAAGCAAAGTCTGCAAAAAGAATTTCTAAAGGAATAACATGACTCTATACATACATCACCAATGACATTCCTATCACCAATGACTCAAAGATACATCCATCTCCCAACCAAGTGGGGATATACCAAATTTGACTCATCCACCCAACCAAGTGGGGATATACCAATTGTTTATACATGACAAAAACAAGAAACATTACATCATCCATCCCATGTAAAGTGGGGATATAAATTACATCATTTGTCCAAGAGGACCCATTCAAATGTATGAGAAGACATATCACACCCTAGACTTTTACATGACTTGAGCAGCCAATGGTATAAATATCTGAAGCCATAGCTGGACTCAGCAACCATAATGCCAACAATGTTGAATGTACATGAAGGCTAATGCTCCCCCTAAACCAGTGCTACCTGTGCATTGTTAACAAGTCAAAGATCAAGGCATCTTTGTTAGTCAGATAAAATTAATGAACAAATCATATCATCAATATTAGTTAGAGCACCCATATCAGAGCTTGCCCCACTATTTTTCTTGCCTAGAAAACATATATGCTCCTTGACCCACGAAAACCCATGTGTGTATGCGACTTCACTTTAGGAAACACGCGTATAATCACCTTTCTCTGAAAAGTTTGATTTAACAGCAGGATGATGCAGCGACTACTCACAGCTTTTGTTTGAGATATTCAAATGTTTCTCTGGGCAGTGGTTTAGTGAATATATCAGCAACTGTTCTTTGGAGGGAACATATTCCAATTTGACCTTTTTCTCAAGCACTTGTTCACATAGAAAATGGCATTTGATGGGTATGTGCTTGGTCTTGGAGTGCATGACTGGATTCTTTGAAATACTGATGGCACATGTATTATCACATAGAATGGAGATGGGTGGAGTGCATGTGATATAAATGTATTGCAATGTTTGCATCATCCAAAGTAGTTGTGTGCAGCAAGATGCAGCAGCCACATATTTTGCTTCAGCTGTAGATAGCGCAATGAAACTTTGTTTCTTGCTGAACCAAGACACTAACCTGGAACCCATATAGAATGCACCAACACTAGTGCTTTTTCTATCATCAACACTTCTTGCCCAATCTGCATCTGTATATGCATGAAGAGTAAGATTTGTATCTCTAGGATACCATTAACCAAATTTCTGTGTTCCTTAAAGATATTTGAAAATCCTTTTGACCACCTGAAGGTGTGATTCCTTTGGATTTTCTTGGAATCTTGTTACAGGGAAAAGTGTCTATGCAGAACTGCTAATCCCACTAAGGCTGGTAGCTAGCTTAGAAACAAACAAAGTAAAACCACTTTCGTTTTCCTTTGTGAAAGATAGATGAGAGAAGAATAAAGGAGACCAACCTCTGTCTTGCGCTTGGTCCCTTGTTCGATTCCTCTCTCTTCCGATAGTCCTTTGCTACTTGCTTTCTTGTATACCCAGCTTCACAGAGTACTTGTAGAATCAAAGCAGCATAACACTATACGAGAACATGGATCTATTATCATAAAAATCTAGGATCAGATGTAAATTGACCATACAAATGCATAAAACATAAATCACACAAGAGTATGGAGGAAAACTTGAATAGCTTTATTGATAATCAAGAAAGAGCCAAGAGAGTTAAATTGTTCTGACCCAGCATCATCCTCTCAGCAAGTAAGCCCTTCTTCACCTCATGAAAAGCTTATATCACGCAACACTATGATGTTTCCTCAAGAAACCAACAACAATTCCTTACAAGATGCAAAATTCCAGCCTCTGGATCTCTGGGATGAGGGATCCATATATAGATGTCTGCAAGGGAGATGAGTCAGCTTGTGATTTGATTAGTGTCTTCCCTCTGATATTTCTTGCTTCCACTTGGAGATTGATGATATCTTACTCATCCCTGGTCGAATTCAGAGAGGCAAGTGTCACAGGAGAAGTTTCTGGAAGATTCCATGCTTCTCCACCTCGCGGATTGAAAATGCCATTTGTCCCTTCTCACCCATCGCACCCCATAGAAGGGATTTTTGAAATGAAACACACCCACTGTGTGTATTTAGGTGAGATGCAACGCACTTTGCCTATGGAGCAGGTGAAATGGTCCAGTTTTAACCAGTTCTGAGTAGTTTTTCATGGAGAACTTCTGGGAGAAGCTGTAATCAGTTGAACTTGTTCTTTTAGGGGTTGGAACAACACTTTTAGGGACTTAGGAGCCCTTGGTTTATGGACATTTTATGCTTGGGGCTGCAGTGCCCAAAAATGTCTATAACAAATCTTCCAACTATTCCTACTGCATGCATGATGTCAGGTCAGGTACCTGTTAGATAAAGTAGATTGCTAATCATGGATCTGTAAGTTGGTTGATGTACTGCTGTTGATTCATCATTTGAGCTGACACTGCATCCTGTTACCATTGGGGTACATACAGGTTTAGAATCTTCCATGCTGTACTTTTTCAAGATCTATTTGAGATATTTGGTTTGTGAAAGAAAAATACCATCTTTATTTTGTTTAACTTGTAGACCAAGAAAATAGGTAAGTTGACCAATCAAGGACATTTCAAATTCTTGCAGCATTACTGAAGCAAAATTCTGACTCATGGATTCTTCATTGCTACCAAAAATGATATCATCAACATAAACAATAATTATTAGCAATTTATCAGTGTCAATATTTGTATATAGATTGCTATTTGCTGACCCTTTTGAAAAACCCTGTTGGTGTAGATATTTGTCAAGGTGGTAATACCAGGCCCTTGGAGCCTGTTTTAGACCATAGAGAGCCTTTCTGAGTCTGCATACAAGTTTTGCATCATTTCCAAGAATGAATCCTTCTGGTTGTTCAATATAGACTTATTCTTCTAAATCTCCATTAAGGAAAGCAGATTTTACATCCATTTGGTATACTTTGAATTTCTGAAAGCTAGAAAGAGCAAGAAACATCCTTATGGCTTCAAGTCTAACAACATGTGCAAAAGTTTCTTCAAAATCTATACCTTCTTGTTGAGCATACCCTTTACAAACAAGTCTGACATTGTTTCTAATAACTTCTCCATTTTCATTCAGCTTGTTTTCGAATATCCATTTAGTTCCTATGATATTTTTATCATGAGGTCTAGGAACTAATTCCCAAGTATTATTCTTTTCAATTTGTTCAAGTTCTTCATTCATGGCCTTGACCCAACATTCATCTTTGCATGCTTCATTTACATTTTGAGGTTCAATGGAGCATAGTAATGCTCGATAGCTTGAGGTTTTTGTAACAATTCTTATTATCTGTACACCTGCCTCTTTTTCCCCTAAAATTTGAGTTTCTGGATGATTTTTCTGAACATACCTGGACGAAGTCTTTTCTTCTACCGTTATCTCTTCTTTTGGTGCTTCATTGGTTTCTTCTTCAGAATCATTATGATTTGATGTGGGAAAATAATCCCCATCTTCTTCATTGTCATAATCTTTGGTTTTTATCTGTTTTGGATTTTTGCATGTTTCATCAACTACAACATCAATACTTTCAACAATTTTCCCAAGTATTTTATTATAACATTTATATCCTTTACTTCGGGAAGAGTAACGAAGAAAAATACCTTCATCTGCTCTAGGCTCAAACTTACCAAGTTTTTCATCAGTCCTTTTGATATAACATTTTCTTCCAAAAACTTTAAAGTATTTTACAGTAGGAGTCTTACCATACCAAAGTTCATGTGGAGTTTGAGTGTTGTTTACTTGAACATTTACTTGGTTGAGAATATTTACGGTGGCGAATGCAGCTTCACCCCAGAAGTTTGCAGGAGTTCTAGATTCGTCTAGCATAGCTCAAGCCATTTGTTGAATAGTTCTGTTCATTATTTCTACCACTCCATTTTGCTGTGGAGTCCTTGCAGTGGAGAACTACCTTTTTATTCCATGTTGTTCACAAAATTCAAAGAATTCATCCGAGGTAAATTCCTCTCCTTGATCAGATCTGAGGCATTTGATTTTGCGATCTAATTCATTTTCAACCAAAGCTTTGAAGGCTTTGAACTTTTCAAATGCTTCATCTTTATACTTTAGAAGACCTATTCAACACATTCTGGAAAAATCATCAATGAACAAAATAAAGTATTCTTCTCCACGAGGTGACTTTTTCCTTGATGGTCCACATAAGTCAGTATGAACAAGTTCAAGAGGCTTACTAGCTGACCCTTCCTTTTCAATGAAGTGAGATCTGGTTTGCTTACGAATTGACATGGTTTGCATATTGTATTTTCAAGAATGCTGATATCTGGAAGATCAGGAACAACCTAGAATCTGCATGATTTTCTTATTTGAGAAAAGCTTAGATGTCCCAATCTTCTATGCCATAGCTAATTTTCATCATTTTTGCTTAGATAACACTGTTGTTGTCCTCCCTTGAGTATGTATAAGTTGTTTGGAGTTCTTGTACCTTTGATCATAGTTTCTCTTATCTCAAGCTCACGAACAACACATCTATTTGATCGAAACACCACTTCATTTCCTTGATCACACATTTGACTGACACTCAACAGGTTATGCTTTAGACCGTCTATGTTGTAACATGCATTGTTTATTGTTTACAACATTCATTTTTCATTTTTGAAAATACTTTAAAAAGGAGACCAAGCAAAAGGAATGATATATCGGAGGCCAAAGGTTATATGGGCACACATGCATATATATATTTCGCAAACATAATTCTACTGGAATCAAAATATAAAGGGAAACAAAGGAAAAATCGGATTTACAACAGAAAACAAGTGTTAAACACTAACACTGGACCCGAGATGTTATATGATACATTCTAAAGATCGTCAGGTCCACAATATGGATGGTTCGCTCTGCAGCACTGATTGCGATTGCTGATTGGGTTCCAGACCCGAAAAATTATATGGCGTATTTTATAAGAGTGGCGGGTCCATAAAGTGTGAAATGCTTATGTTATATGCATTGACCCCACTGATTGCGATATGTGATAAGGGTCGGACCTGACACACACACACACACACACACACACATATATATCATATTTTAAAGTCCGGTGGGTCCGCCTATTATGCATATATATATGGAAGCGTCGATTGCCGATTGTGATAAAGGGTATTGTGCAAATTATTTTAAAAGTGGAAAATCATGATTATGGCATATCTTTGTTATAAAGGCATATATGCATATGTCCCGTGTTGCCATGGTTATGCAGCTTAAAGCTGCGTAAAGATAAGGTCCAATTGCCAATTGCGATGAAACTCTGGATTTGATGGAGTTATACAATTGGGTTAATGTATTTTTAGTTTCGTTTATCTGTTTTGTGTTGATTTTGTTGTGTAAACAGGAAAATCAGCGTTAAAGCCATATTTAAAGAAGAGGGCGAATGGTCAAATTTCTTGCCGTTCTGGCCAATTGGAATGCGCCCAATACATGTGTAAGCCAGGTTATGCACAAGTTAAACACAATTTGTATGATTAAGACAGATTAATTACTATTCAGATACAGTTAGAGTGGTAGCAGATTAGTAGAGTCAAAGGGCAAGAATTATTGTCATTGTTCAGTTGTTCTTGTTTTATGTTCTTTGAGGTGTCATTAAACCTTTGTAAAAGTTTTGTAAGAGTTTTTTCTCATATAGTTAGAGAAACAGTTAAATAATTTGGACAATTGCAGAGATCAACAACTGTTTTGCAATGTATAAAAAGGGGAAAATTTACTAAGATGGGGTTGGAATTTTGGAGAACCAGGCCACTATATTTCTGATAACATCATTGATTAATAAAACAACCAGAATTTTCCAGGAGTTGTGATCCGAAACTCACTCTTGAGTGATCTTAGTTAAAGAATTATTGAATGAAGGTATTACAGACTCATGTGATGGTGTGTGTCTATGTTATTTTAGGCAATAGATAGATCAAATTGCAAAATACACAGACACTGGAAAATGGAAAACAACAGAGAAACACAGTAAGCAAATACAAGAACATAACAAATTAATAAGGAGTTCACCCTATCCTCCAGGGCTACGTCTCTGGTCCAGATTTTAGTGGTGGCCTTCTTTTATTGTGTCTTAAAGTAGAAAATTACAATGAGGAGCTCAATTTGAGTCTCCTGAAACAGAAATGGTGCTTAGCAGGGTGGTTCTTGGATTCCCCAAGCCACTAGAGTACACAAACTCTTTTCCTTACCAGCTCTCAACCTCTCTAGTATTTAATGGAAGGAGCCCCATGTGGTGCTCAATCCTGATAGATCCTCTCAGGGATTGCTCGATTCTGCCTTATGCTGCAGGTCAGCTCGACTCTCTGTCATTCTGCGTTTTTCTTCACTATCTCTTCTTTTCTCTGTCTTCATCTTCTTCTCTATGGTTTTTCCTCTCGGTGTTCTCTCTGTTTTCCGTATCTGTTCATGGCTTTAAAGGCAATCGATCTCTCGACTGTTTGATTCCCCTTCCACCTCCATCGGATCGCCTGCTGCTGTTCACTTGGAATTCCCTGTCTTTGCGTCATGGTCAGCGACTCACAGGGAGTGGCCACTTTTCCTCCTATGAACGACGCCAGCTTTTCCTCGTCGGTTTAGTTTTTCAGTTACATCATGGAATGAGTCATTCGCCACCTCAGCGGTTAAAGCGGACCTCAAATCCTTATAGATCGCGGCTTGATCCCCTGTCAAATCCGGTTCTTTCATTGGGCGCGTTCTCAGTCGTTAGATCTAGAGCCTCTAGATCCAACACCATTTGCACATTTTGCGCAGTTGACTTGCTCGACTGTTAGCGTGCGATGAGTGGCGATTTTCTCTCTCCTCTGCTTGCCATGCATTAGGCGTTGAGTGGAATTGCTCGTTTTTCTCCAAATCCGCTTACCGCCCAAGGGTGCCCCCGATATATACCGCCGATTTTGGAGCGCGGGTCCTGCCTTTAGCCTTTAGCACTTTCCCCATGGTTTTCCCAGCTTCCATGCGACCGAGCGCTTTGGGGCTTTCCTTCTCAAGGGGTTTTGCTTAGCAAGCGCTAATCGAGCATCAGAAACTGCCTCCTTTTCCTGATCCGGGCTTCCCAGGTGCCAGTTTTGCCTCACGTGCAGTCTCCATGGGCCTCTGTCAGTGCGCTTTGATCGAGGTCCTCGTCGTTCCATGCTGGCTGCCAACTGCCACTGTTCAGAGGTTTTTCTGATCGCTCTATGCTCATGAATTCGAAGTTTGTCCTGATTTGATACAGTCATGGTGCTTTGATTATTCTTCATGGATCTAATTCAGATCACGAACTTCCCACTGAAAAAGCTTTTGGACCACCAAAAGTTGGTTTTCAAGCATCGACTAAGTGAGGGTATTGTTGTCTCACTTGTCCAATCTCGATCCACTTTGCACTGCTCAGATTTGAACCCTTGAGCCCAATCCTGAGGTACTCAACATCTCCTCTGTGCGTCGTCCTCACCTTCCTGTCCAGAATTGTGTCTTCCTGCAATTCATTAAGATATTCAGGTAGCAGGTCATCAATAGAAGGCAATTGACTCTGCTCTTCAGGATCCTCAATTAAAAAGGGTTCAAACAATCTCAAGCAATCTGCATTTACGACTGAGTAGATGTGCATGTATGCTGGTAGATCAAGGGGAAAAGCATTCTCACCAATCTTCTCAGGTATTTTGAGAGGTCCATACCTGATAGGCTTTAGCTTTTTACCTTCACCTTGCATCCTGTCCTTGCTGATATAGAGCCAAAATTGGTCACCAACTTGGAAACTATGCTCCATCCGATGCTTGTCATGCCTTGCCTTGTACTTCGCTTGGCTCTTTTCCAGTTGTTCCTGTATTTCCTGGTGGATCTCTTGGATTTGTTCAATGAACCTAGTTGCGTTATCCACATCATTGTGTCCCTCAACTGTGGTGTCTTTACCAAAGACAAAATCCAAAGGAGACCTTGGTGTGAAACCAAAACAGGTCTCAAAAGGAGATCTCTGTGTAGAAGAGTGTTTTGCTTTGTTGTAAGCATGCTGCACATAACACAAATGTTCATCCCAAAGCTTAGGATGTTTGCTGCAATATCCTCTAAGTAACTGGATCACTGTCCTGTTAACTACTTCTGTCTGGCCATCAGTTTGTGGATGAAAAGCTATGCTTTTCTTCAGTTTGGTGTCCATCAGTTCTCACAGACTTGACCAAAACTTCCCCACAAATCGGGTGTCTCAATCAGATACAATGGAAGTGGGTAATCCAAAATGAACCCATACATGTTCAAAAAATAGTTTTGCAGTTTGTTTAGCTGTAATCTGTTTATTACAAGGTATCAAGATACACATTTTGTTGAACCTATCCACAACAACATATAGATAATCATGACCTTTCCTAGATTTAGCCAGTCCTCCAAAAAAATCCATGGAAACACTTTCCCAAGGGTGAGAATGAATTGGTAATGGAGTGTACAAGCCTAGTTTTCTGTTGCTGGGCTTGCTTTTAGCACACATAGTACACCCTCTTACATATCTAGAAACTGTCTCATTCATTTTTGGCCAATAACAAAATCTTTGCAGCTGTGCAACTGTTTTACTTACCCCAAAGTGACCTGATATCAGAGAAGTGTGTGCTTCTCTAATTATCTTTACTCTCTCAGTTTGTGGAATGCAGAGTTTCCCACAATGGTACAAGAGTCGGTCCTTTACATGATAATCCAATTCTTCTACTCATTTGCCTTGACTCAAAGTTGCATATACATCTTTAAAGTCTATATCTTGAGCATATTGTTCAATGTAGCTTTCATGTAGCACAAAATGATGCTTAAGTATAGTAGATGCATTTATAATAGGCCTGGATAACATGTCTGCAACTTTATTATGTATGCCCTTCTTATATCTGATGACTAAATGAAACCGTTGTAGAAAACCCATCCATCTATAGTGTCTTGATTGCTGCAACTTAGTTGGGAGTGTAGATATTGAAGTGGTTGATGATCAGTATGTATTACTGTCTCTTTGCCCATTAAGTAATGTTTCCACTTTTTCACACTCTGAACTAATGCATACAATTCTTTATCATATGTAGGATAGTTAACTACTGCAGGATTAAAAGTCTCAGAATGATAACATATGGGTTTACCGTGCTGTGTCAACACTGCTCCCATGGCATAGTCACTAGCATCTATTTGGATCTCAAATGGTCTTTGAAGATCAGGCAGTGCTAGTATAGGTGCTGTACTAATCTTTTCTTTCAAGGTGTCGAAGGATTTCTGATGTTTGCCTCCCCACTGAAACACCTTGTTCAATCCTGTTAAAGCATGTAAGGGAGCTGCAATTGAGGAAAAGTTAGAAATGAACTTCCTCCAATATTGTGCTACCCCTAAGAAGCTTCTCACTTCTGTAGCAGACTTGGGTTTAGGCCAGTTTACAATGACTACCACTTTAGAGGGATCTATCTTCAATTCACCACCCCCTACTATGTGACCCAAATAATTTAGAGATGTTTTTCCAAATTCACATTTTGAGAGTTTAACATGAAGTTTTTATCTTTTCAAAACATCTAGTGTCTGCTTAACATGCTTTAAGTGTTCTTCCCACATTTTGCTAAAAATCAGAATGTCATCCAGATACACAATAACAAAATCATCAAGAAAAGGTCTGAGTACATCATTCATTAATCTCATGAAAGTAGCAGGAGCATTAGTTAAGCCAAATGGCATAACCAACCACTCATACAATCCCTGCTTTGTTTTGAAAGCAATATTCCATGCATCTTGTTCTGCCACTCTGACCTGATGGTATCCACTGTGCAAGTCTAGCTTGGTGAAATAAACAACTTCCTTCAATTGATCTAAAAGATCATCTATGCGAGGAAGGGGATAACGATTTTTGATTGTTATCTTATTTAGTGCTCGGTAATCAATGCACATTCTCCACGAGCCATATTTCTTTCTCACCAAGACGATTGGTGACCCACATGGTGATGTGCTAGGCTTGATGAACCCTTTCTCGAGCAACTCTTGCACCTGCTTCTTGATTTTGACATTATCTAAAGCAGACAACCTGTACATTCCAATGTTAGGAAATGGAGCATCTTGCTGCAAAATAATATCATGTACTATTTCCTTTTTGGGTGGCAAACCTTTAGGTTCTTGAAACAAGATATCATACTCTGAAACAACCTTTTCTAAATCAGTTTGCTGTTTAGCATTACAACCCTCAAATACAATGGTTTTATCAGGTTTCTTTTCCTTTACAATCATTAGTAAGAATTGTTTACATGAATTTATCATTCTTTTCGTCTGCCCTGAGTTTATGAGAGTATAATTATTCTTGAGCTTATGAGCTCTTACAAAGTATTCGATTCCATCTTTAACAAGTAGATACTTGTTCTCAGCTCTATAGAAAATAGCTTTCCTATCATACAAGTAAGGACTTCCTAAAACAATTCCACATATATCCAAAGGAATTATGTCTAACTCAACCTCATCTACAAATGCTGACCCAAAAGAAAACTTGAGTTTGCACTATCTAGTCACTTGTAGTTGAGCTTTATCATTCAACCATCCTAATGGGTATGGTTTCTTATGAGGTGTAGTTGATAATCCCAATTTCTTTGCAATTGCTTCAGAAATTAAATTTACTTGTGAGCCACTATCAAACAAAGTATCAATCTTTTGATGTTTGGAAATAACTCGAATATGGAAAAGCTCATGTCTTTTTCTCTCATTTTCTTCATCAATAGTAGATTGTGCAGAATTACTAGTAGATGCTTCAGAATTCTTACCTTTTATACCTGTGGCTGCAATGGTTGTTTAATCTCCTAAGTCTGACCCCAAATCTTTCTGAATAGCTATAGCATTCTTCTTCTTCTTGCCCTCAAACTTCTTAGGTCTAAGCTCTGGATTCAGAATCCAACAATGCTCATCATCATGCCCATCCTTTTTACAGTGAGTGCATGAAGCCTTGCTTTTTTGTGCAATGTTAGCCTTCCTTGCTTTCCACTTCTGCTTTCTTTTCTCCTTGCTCTTGCTTGCAATGGGTTGGGATTGTCCCCCAGCTTCTAGATTTCCATTCTTTCCTCTAGCTTCTAGATGAGTAGCTTGTACAGATACCTCATCTATACTAGTGGGATAAACATGAGGATGGTGTGCCTCATGTAGCTATGTAGACCACCAATGTACTTCAAAAGAGTTTCAGTTGAGTCTAATAAGATTCCTAGAATCAATGCTCTCTTTCTAAGTTCTTGAGTGTACCCTTGCACGCTTTGCCCCTTCAATTGTCAAAGAGTCTGCCAACTCATCATGGCTTGTTGCATGTAGGCCAATGGATAGAACTGCTTTTTCATTGCAGAAACAAATTCACTCCAGACAGAGATAGTCTTACCATGTCTTTTCATATCAGCTTGGGTTTTGCCTTCCCACCAAACCAAGGTAGTGCCTCCAAGGCGTAGGCTTGCCAGCTGAATCTTGCTCTTGTCTGAGTCGATGTTCTGTACTCTACAATAAACATCAATTTGTCTTATCCAATTGTCCAGATTTTATGCATTCAACTCTCCATCATATATAGGTAAATCAAATTTGACATCTAATTTAATCAAAGATGCTTTCTTTTTAGGGCTACTAGGAGGTGTGAGAAAGATTTCTTCTTTCCCTTTGCCTTTTGAGTAGTCATGGGAATGTGACTCATCTTCTCCTTTGTCTTGCTTAGAGCCTGATGAATCTTCATCCTTATGTTTTCTAAAGTCCCTATACATTTCTTCTACCATGGACTTTATGGTTAGGAAACTATCTATGAATTGGAGGTCTAGCCCCATAAAACCTTCCTCTGACATTGTCTTCCAAGGATAGACTCTCCCAATTTCAGGATTAGTTTCGACCAACTCTCCTTCTTCTAACTTGAGCTTTGATCTAGTGAGCATTCATAGCTAAACCAACACAATCTTGTCTAACCTTGACAGCCTAAAGCTCTGATACCACTTGATCTAAAAATCACTCTTGAGTGATCTCAATTAAAGAATTATTGAATGAAGGTATTACAGACTCATGTGCTGGTGTGTGTCTACGTTATTTTAGGCAACAGATCAATCAAATTGCAAAAGACACAGACACTGGAAAATGGAAAACAACAGAGAAACACAGTAAGCAAATACAAGAACACAACAAATTAATAAGGAGTTCACCCTATCCTCCAGGGCTATGTCTTCGGTCCAGATTTCAATGGTGGCCTTCTTTTATTATGCCTTAAAGAAGAGAATTACAATGAGGAGCTCAATTTGAGTCTCTTGAAACAGAAATGGTGCTTTGCAGGGTGGTTCTTGGATTCCCCAAGCCACTAGAGTACACAGACTCTTTTCCTTACCAGCTCTTGACCTCTCTGGTCTTTAATGGAAGGAGCCCAATGTGGTGCTCAGTCCTGACAGATCCTCTCAGGGTTTGACCGATGCAGCCTTATGTTGCAGGTCATCTCGGCTCTCTGTCATTCTGCTTTTTGCTTCACTGTCTCTTCTTTTCTCTATCTTCGTCTTCTTCTCTCTGGTTTTTCCTCTCGGTGTTCTCTCTGTTTTCTATCTCTGTTCATGGATTTAAAGCCAATCGATCTCATGACTGTTCGATTCCCCTTCCACCTCCGTCAGATCGCCTACTGCTATTCACTTGGAATTCCATATCTTTGTGTCATGATCATCGACTCACAGGGAGTGGCCACTTGTCCTCCTACGAACGGTGCCAACTTTTCCTCGTCGGTTTGGTTTTTCAGTTACATCCTGGAATGAGTCATCCGCCACCTCAACGGTCAAATCAGACCTCAAATCCTTATAGATCGCAGCTTGATTCCCTGTCAAATCCGGTTTTTTCATCGGGCACATTCTCAACTGTTAGATCTAGAGCATCTAGATCCAATTCCATTGACACATTTCGCGCGGTTGACTTGCTCGACCGTTAGCATGTGATAAGCGGAAATTTTCTCTCTCCTCTGCCTACCACACATCGGCACTGAGTGGAATCACTTGCTTTTCTCCAAATCCGTTTATCACCCAAGGGTGCCCCCGATGTATACCACCGGTTTTGGAGTGTGGATCCCACCTTTATCCTTTAGCGCTTTCCCCATTGTTTTCCCGGCTTCCATGCGACCGAGCGCTTCGAGGCTTTCCTTCTTGAGGGGTTTTGCCCGATGATGCGTGATTAGCTAATCGTGCATCAGAAACTGCCTCCTTTTGCCGATCTGGGCTTCCCAGGTGCCAGTTTTGCCTCCTGCGCAGTCTCCATGGGCCTCGGTCAGCACGCTTTAACCGAGGTCCTCGTTGTTCCACGCTGGCTGCCAACTACCATTGTTCAAAGGTTTTTTTGATCGCTCTGTGCTCTTGAATTCGAAGATTGTCCCGATTTGATATAGTCATGGTGCTTTGATTATTCTTCATGGATCCAATTCAGATCAAGTTGTTACATATAATTTTTAAGTTTCACTATCATGTGTCATGCAATGTTTTCTTCTTTTTAAGTGTAGTAATGAAGCTACAGTGTTAAATCCCTTAAAGAGTGCTCCTATACTTAAAGTCCTCATTTCCTTTCTAAGTTATAGACAGTATTTTTTGTGAGAGGTCAACATATTGTCTATGATTTATTCCTCATTATCATAATTCCTCTAAGCTACAGATAATAGTTCCTGTGAGAGATCAACATATTGTCTTTAACTTCCCTTTCAAACTTTCCTCATTCATCATTTATATTTAGCAGCAAATGGCATTCTGATAATTTCTAATCATACATGTATTAAGAGTCTAAGGCCAAGTTTTCCAAGTCCTTCATTTGGTAATCTAATAAACAATAAGTGACAATAAATAATCTTTATTAATGTCTTAAGCATAATTTCCCTATAGCCAGGAAATTAGTTTCTTAAGGAACAACATTAATTGGTGCCGCTACCGAGGAGAGAAGAGAAGAAGGTTTTTCCCTGGGTTTAAATATTTTCCTCTGGTTGTTCAGTGACGAGGAAATATTTGGTTGTTTTGAATCAAAATAATAACTCTGGTTTCAAGAAGGTCCCATACACAATCATACACTTCACAAAAGAAGGCTCAAGCTTTTCCAGATCTGAAAGGTTGTTTTCAAGGAGGGCTAGGAAGTCTATAACCTCAAATAGACCAATTCCTGTATTGTCTGCATCAGGCAACAACTTATCTGAACATTCATCTGATTTAGAGTCATCATTTTTATCATCTGCATTTCAGGAACCTAGCTGTCAAGACCAATCTTTTGAGTCTATTACTTTTCATTTACCTGCTGTAATTATTCAACCTCAACCAATAACCACATTACCTCCTTTGCATAGTCCATTTGCATTTCAATCAAGTTCCACATCTGTAGGTAATCAAGGTTCGGTAAACATGGCAGCTCCTGCATTCCTAGTCAATAGGTATGCACCTCTTCAACTACCACAACCTTACAATCAAATGCCAGAGGATTACCTCAAAATTCTTCCTCGTTTTTCAGGAGAAGATACACAAACAATAGAGAATCATGTAGTAGTATTTTGTAATTTTGCAAAAAGCCTAAATGTTGAACATTTAGATGTTGTTCTAAGACTTTTTGTTCATTCCCTGGATGGAGAAGCGAGCAAATGGTTCAAAGGTCTTCCCAATAATTCTATTCCTTCTTGGGAAGAAATGGAACGTGTGTTTATTCTGAGATGGGGAGAAAAAAGAGACCATGGATATTCATTAAAAGAATTTAATGCCATAAAGAAGAAGTCTGATGAAACCGTGGCAAAATTTGTCAAAAGTTTCAACAAATTGTACAACAGTCTACCAGCAGAGATAAAGCCTCCTCCTACTGCTGCAAAAATCACTTTTGCGGGGGCTTTTGAATCAAATTTTGGATTTACATTAAGGGAAAGGAGAGCTCCAACCCTTGATCAAATCTAGATAGATGCTTTAGAGATAGAAGCGAATTTGGTGGCTGCAGGAAAAGCACCAGAAACATAGCTTTCCCAAGACAATGGAAAATCAAAGATGGAATCCTCTCAAAGTCAATCATTGGAGGATATGTGTAATATAATTAAAACCATGTCAGATAATTTAAATAGGTTAGAGTTAGAGAATAAGAACTCTCAGAGACAAACACAATATAATAAGAATTTTAATCCCCAATTCAGAAGACAACCTTTGCAAATCTTGCAAAAGGAAAGAAAATATCAAAATCAAATTCAAGCACCATTGTACATAGAAGCAGATCCTGGTGAAGAACAATATGAAGATCAAATTTCCACATTATATGCAATTGATGAAGATGAAATCAACACTGAGGGAGAAGATTATGTGTATGATGAGGCAGATGCTATTGATGATGGAAATGAAATTGATGAATATTGGAAACAATTCTATGATTTTATGCAGGCTTAACTACACAAGAAATATGACCTGAGATCTAGGAAAAGATCCAGAAATCAGGAAAATGAAGGTGAGCAGCAAGTTTCAACTTCCTCATTGAAGGTGACTCCACAAGAATCCCAGTATGCAAAACAAGTAGATAAAGGAAAACAACAGCAAAATATGAATAACAAAGCATAGATACTTCGAGGTGAGTCTTCTCAAAATCAAGCTAAAAAAATTCATTTGGAGAAGCTTGTTTCAATTCCTCAAACAATTCCAGTCATAAAGAAAGGTGAAGAGGAGAATGAAAAGATTGCTAAACAAGGTCACTTGTTTAGTCTTACCAAGGAGTTGGAAAAGGTAAGAATACAAGTTCCCCTTACAGAATTGGCAAGAACACCTACTTATCAAAAGGAAATTGCTGAGTTCATTAATTTAAAAGAAAGTGAGAGTGATATTGTAAATCTGCAGGAAGACAAACCAGTAGTGGTTTTTGGCCCGCATGTAGAGGAAGTAGATTCTTCAATACCTCCTTTTTATATTTCCCTATTTGTTCATGATTTCCTTCTACATAACTGCATGTTTGATTCAGGAGCTTCACATAATATTATTCCTCTGTCAGTGATGAAGCAATTAAATCTGCAAGTGACCAAACCTTACAGAGATTTATATTCTTTTGATTCAAACAAGGTCAAGTGTTTGGGGGTTATTAAAGATTTGGCAGTGTCACTTGCCCAAATTCCATCTAGAAGTTTGGTCATGGATGTTGTAGTAGTAGATATTCCCGCTAGATTTGGAATGCTTCTATCTAGGTCCCGAGGGGATAAATTGGGAGGTGTTTTGAAGTTGGATTTTACATATGTTGTTATACCGGTTTTTGGTGGGGAGGAGAGGAGATTGTACAGAGAAACTAGGTTTGTAAAAACTATTAAGAATAATGGAGCAAGCAACTCACCTGTGTATAGTCAGGAGAAGGATGATTTTTCTTGTTTCACGCTGCATGATTTTGCAGAGCTGGCTAAAGACAATTAGAAGCAGCTTGCTTCAGCCAATGTAATTACAAAGTTGCAAATGGAAGAAGTGTGAAAATGTTTCTTTGACGAAGCTTATTCAAAAGAAGGAACAGGTGCTGGTTTTCTTCTAATTGCACCTGGAGGTAATCTATTTCTTTGTTCTTTCAAATTAGATTTCGAGGCAACTAACAACATGGAAGAATATGAGTCTTTGATTATTTCACTACAAACAACCAAACAAATGGGAGTCAAATCAATTTCTACTTATGGAGATTCAGAGCTAATTATTAAGCAGATAAAAGATCACTGCCAAACAAAGCATCCTAGACTTTGAGCATACAGAAATGAGGTATGGGATTTGATTGAAAATTTCTTTGAATCTTTTAACATTCAGTTCATTCCATGGGATGAAAATAGATTGGAAGATTCATTGGCTATAGCTGCTAGCACTTTCAAGCCTCCTATTAATCCAAGATTAAGATATGAGGTAGAAATGAGACACAGACCTTCTGTTCCCATAATGTTAAAAACTGGCAAGTTTTTGAAGATGACCAACAGATTAAGGAGTTTTTAGCTATGGTTAAAGAGTTCCAGGGTACAAAAATTGATCAGGATGAAGAAGAGACAACAGAAAATGCAGGAGCCAGTGGGGTTAAGGATTCAATAGCAAATCAGAAGATCTTTCAATTAAAAGACAATTTTCTGCCAAAGGGACTAGTTCCTCTTGAAAGGCTTTTCAATTGAAATGATGTGGTTGTGGACTCAAGGAAAATCTCATAGGATGAACATATTCAAGATCACAACATTGGCACTTAGGAAAATCCCAGGTTAGTCAAATTATATGCTGGAGTTCCACCTAATTTTCAAGAGAGGTATCTTAAACTTTTCAAGTTGATGTCTTTGCATGGTCATATGAAGATCTCAAAACTTATGATGTAAATATTATTCAACATAAAATTCCTTTGAAGGAGGGGTTTAAGCCCTACAAACATAATCTTAGGTAGATAAATCCTCTGCTTCTGTCATCAATTGAGAAGGAGGTCAAGAAGTTGCTTGATGCTAAAATCATAGTCCCACTCAGATATTCTGATTGGGTGGCTAATCTGGTACCTGTAAGAAAGAAAAATGGAGAAATAAGGTTGTGTGTTGACTTCAGAAATCTAAATAGAGCTTCTTTGAAAGATAATTATCCTTTGTCTAAAATGGACCATGTGCTGCAAAAGGTAACATGATCTTTCAGAATGTCAATGCTAGATGGAATTTCTGGTTATAACTAGGTGGCTGTGGACAAGGAGGATCAAAAGAAGACAACATTCACAACTCCCTAGGGAACATTTATGTATGCCAGAATGCCTTTTGGATTGATGAATGCAGGAGCTACATTTCAAAAGGCTATGGACATGAATTTTGTTGGAGATAAGTTTGTAGTAATATATTTGGATGATATTACTATTTTTTCTAAGTCTGATGAAGAACATTTAGATCATTTGAAAATAAATTTTGATAAATGTAGAAGATTTGGACTTTCTTTAAATCCCAAGAAATAAATTTTTGCTCTGGAGGAAGGAAAATTGTTGGGACACATTATTTCCAGAGAAGGAGTGAAGATAGATCCAGCCAGAGTACAAGTTGTGCAGAAAATACCATTTCCCAAAAGTAAAAAAGATATTCAAAAGTTTCTGGGAAAGATAAACTTCATGAGAAGATTTATATCTAATTACGCAAAAATCTTGAAAGAAATCACTAATATGTTGAAGAAGGAGAATGAGGTACGCTGGACTAAGGAAGCTAAAGAATCATTTTCCAGAATTAAAGAGGCATTGCAGGTAGCTCCAGTCTTAATCAGCCCTGATTATCAAAAGCCTTTCCAAGTTTTTTCATTTGCCTCATCAAGTTCGATAGCAACTGTCCTACTGCAAAAGAATGATGAAGGGAGAGAGCAGCCAGTTGCATTCTTCAGTAAGATTCTTAGAGATTTTGAGCTGAAATATAATATTCTCGAGAAGCAGGTGTATGCCTTGGTAAAAGCCCTGAAATATTTTAGAACTTATGTGTTGCAGTCCCAAATTGTTTCTTATGTGCCTAATGCTGTAGTGAAAGATATATTATTACAGGGAGATGTAGAAGGTAGGAGAGGAAAGTGGATTGCCAAGATCTAAGAATATGATTTGGATGTAAAACCCACAAATTTGGTAAAAGGACAAGGGCTAGTGAAAATGTTAACAAAATAAAACTTTCAGGCATTGGGAGTTAATTTGTGGGCACCTGTAGATGAAAAAAGAGCTGAAGAAAATGAAGGAGAGCAAGACCCAGGAATGAAAATCAGGTATAAATTTTGTGTTCAGAATGGTATAAATATATAATCCATTATTTGTGATTTATTTCTTATCCTCAATCCTTAGACAGAACAAAGTATAGGGCGCTAAAGATCAAGGCACAACCATATGCGATTGTAGAAGGCAAATTTGTACTAGAAGGATCCTGCTGGAATTCTATAACTATGCTTAACAAAAGATGAATTTACAGAAACAATCAAAGATTATCATGAGGGGTTTTGTGGGGGGCATTACAGTTGGAAAGTAACTGCACACAAGATCCTTCAGGCTAGATTTTATTGGCCTATCTTATTTGGTGATACCTATAAGTTTGTTAGAAGTTGTCAAAAATTTTAGCTTTTTGCTGAGAAAAAGAGATTAGCTCCTTTACCTTTAATTCCAGTTTTCACAGAGGAACCATTTAGACAATGGGGATTGGACTTTGTTGGAGAAATCAATCGACCTTCAAGCAGATAACATAGATGGGTTCTCACAGCAATAGATTACTTTACCAAATGGGTAGAGGCAATTCCTACTAAGAGAGAAAACAATCACATAGTGATGAAATTCCTAGAAGAAAATATTTTCAGCAGATTTGGATGTCCCGTTAAAATTATAACAGACAACACTCAAGTCTTCAACTCCAGTAAGTTCATTGCTTTTTGTCAAAAATATAATGTTATTTTGTCTCATTCGACAACTTACCATCCTCAGGGAAATGGATTAGCTGAATCTACTAACAAGACTTTGATGAAGATTCTAAAGAAAACCATTGAAGAAAATCAAAGAGATTGGGACTCTAAGTTGAAGTTTTCTTTGTAGGCCACAAGAGTAACTGTAAGAAGATCTACAGGGAAATCACCTTTTGAATTAGTATATAACACTCAAGCTTTGTTTCCAAGTCAACTCATGAGGCTAGTGATTGCGATGATTCAGGAGGCAAAGGAAGAGCCAAATGCTTTTGTGAGAAGAATGAACAAAGCGGTGGAGCTTAGTGAAAATAGAGACGAGGTAAGGGACAATTTGATTACATAACAGTCCAAGATGAAAACTATTTTTGACAAAAAATCCAGGGAAATTGATTTCAAAGTTGCAGACTTAGTATTAAGATGGGATACCAGAAGGGAGGATAAAGGTAAGCATGGGAAGTTTGATCCTCTCTGGTATGGCCCTTTTAGAATCTCTGAAGTGAGATCCAATAATACCTTCATCCTTGAAAATCTTGATGGTGAGACTCTATAGATGCCTGTTAATGGGCAATATTTAAAACACTACTTCCAGTTCTAAAGAACAAGCATCATTTTATTGTAAATACCAGAGTGAAGTCATTGTACAAATGCCATAGTCTTTTAGTTTATGCAGAGCAATATATGACTCCATGCCCGAGGTGAAGGCACTAATCTGCGGTTCTTAGTGCTTCTGTGGCAAAAGCACTATCCCCAGGTGGAGCTAGATGTTGTAACATGCATTGTTTATTGTTTATAACATTCATTTTTCATTTTTGAAAATACTTTAAAAAGGAGACCAAGCAAAATGAATGATATATCGGAGGCCAAAGGTTATATGGGCACACATGCATATATATATATATATATATATATATCACAAACATAATTCTATCGAAATAAAAATATAAAGGGAAACAAAGGAAAAATCGGATTTACAACAGAAAACAAGTGTTAAACACTAACACTGGACCCGAAATGTTATATGCTACATTCTAAATATCGTTGGGTCCGCAATATGGATGGTTGGCTCTGCAGCACCGATTGCGATTTCCGATTGGATTCCAGACCCGAAAACTTATATGGCATATTTTATAAGAGCGACGGGTCCGTAAAGTGTGAAACACTTATGTTATATGCATTGACCTCGCCGATCGCAATATGTGATAAGGGTCGGACCTAAACACATATATATCATATTTTAAAGTACGGAAGGTTCGCCTGTTATGCATATATATATGTGGAAGCGGCGATTGCCGATTGCGATAAAGGGTATTGTGCGGATTATTTTAAAAGCGGAAAATCATGATTGTGGCATATCTTTGTTATATAGGGCATATATGCATAAGTCCCGTGTTTCCATGGTTATGCGACTTAAAGCTGCGTAAAGATAAGGGCCGATTACCAATTGCGATGAAACTCGAGATCTAATGGAGTTATAAAATCGGGTTAATGTATTTTTAGTTCCGTTTATATGTTTTGCGTTGATTTTGCTGTGTAAACAGGAAAATCAGCGTTAAAGCCATATTTAAAGAAGAGGGTGGTTGGTCAAATTTCTTGCCATTCTGGCCAATTGGAATGCGCCCAATACATGTGTAAGCCAGGTGATGCACAAGTTAAACACAATTTGTATGATTAAGGTAGATTAATTACTATTGAGACACAGTCAGAGAGGTAGCAGATTAGCAGAGTCAAAGGGCAACAATTATTTTCGTTGTTTAGTTGTTCTTGTTTGATGTTCTTTGAGGTGTCATTAAACCTCTATAAAAGTTTTGTAAGAGTTTTTTCTCATATAGTTAGAGAAATAGTTAAATAATTTGGACAGTTGCAGAGATCAACAACTGTTTTGCAATGTATAAAAAGGGGAAAATTTACTAAGATGGGGTTGGAATTTTGGAGAACCAGGCCACTGTATTTCTGATAACATCATTGATTAATAAAACAACTAGAAGTTTCCAGGAGTTGTTACATATAATTTGTAAGTTTCACTATCATGTGTCATGCAATGTTTTCTTCTTTTTAAGTGTAGTAATGAAGCTGCAGGGTTAAATCCCTTAAAGAGCGCTCCTATACTTAAAGTCCTCATTTCCTTTCTAAGTTATAGACAATAGTTTCTGTGAGAGATCAGCATATTGTCTATGATTTATTCCTCATGATCATAATTCCTCTAAGTTAAAGATAATAGTTCCTGTGAGAGATCAACATATTGTCTTTAACTTCCCTTTCAAACTTTCCTCATTCATCATTTATATTTAGCAACAAATGGCATTATGAGAATTTCTAATCATACATGTATTAAGAGCCTAAGGTAAAGTTTTCCAAGTCCTTCATTTGGTAATCTAATAAACAATAAGTGATAGTAAATAATCTTTATTAATGTCTTAAGCATAATTTCCCTACAGCCATAAAATTAGTTTCTTAAGGAACAACAGTCTACATACATAACATTCCCAGCTTTAACCTTTTCTTTCAAGAAAACGGAGCCTTTACCTTTTATGACAACAGGAGTGTCATGTCCAAATGAGACATTATTTTCCTTTTCTAAGCCATTATATGAGTGAAGTTTTTCTTTGTCACCTATCATGTGTTTTAAGCATCCACTGTCGATGTACCACTGATTTTCTTGTCCTTCTGCATACAAGGCTATACCACAACTTTCTGTTTGAGGTTCTTTCATTCTCCAGATCTTGGGATTTAATGGAGTTTTCTCCTTTTGAGATGTTTGCCGAAATTTGCTCCTGCATTTAGATTCTTCATGGTCAAAGTTGTTACAGATTGAGCATTCTATTTCATTTTCAAGAAGAGAAAATTTATTATAGGAACTTTTCTTGATCCCTGTCACATTCCTTTGATTTGGTGCTTCTCTAGTCATGATGGTTTTGTAAGCAACACATTGAGCAACTTTGTGTCCAAAATTATGACATGAGAAACCTTGACCATTAAAGAAGTTCTTGTGATTATTGAATCTATTGACCTGGTGATTGTAGTTTCTATTGATATTCATCTTTGAAGCAAATTTAGTATGATTTACCTGAGGTTGGTTGTGGCTTTTGTTCATCCTTGAAGCAAATTGAGCCTGATTTACCTGGTGATCTGCTTTATGCCTTTGCTGACGATTGTCATATTGTTCACTGTTCTTTGCTGCATCAAGATAGCTTTTAGTGGAGGTTGACGGCTTCTGTGATTGAGATTATTCTTCAGTATATCCAAGACCTGTATTTATCAGTGGAGAATGCTTCACTTTGATAATTTCATTTAAGGTTTCTGATCCTTTAGCAAATCTAAGATTGAGAGATTTTGTTTTCTCAAGATCCTTTCTTAGACCCACAATTTCACATTCTAGTTTTTCATTGTGTTTTTCTTTTTCAACAAGTTGGTATGTCAAGGTATCTATAATCATATTCTTTTCTTCTAAACAAATTTTGAGTTTAGATATTTCTTCATGAAGGTCATCTTCTTATAAAGCATCCCAAAAATTATCATCGTCATAAGCCATTAGAAGTCTATAGTCATTACTATTTTCATCTTCATCATTATTTGATAAACCATCGCTATCTTCATGAGTATAGTAACTCTTTTTACTTACACTTTGTTTTCTATTCCATTTTGCAGATTCGTTCCCTTTATCATATTTATCTTTATGAGGAAATTTGGTAGCATAATGATCGACTCTACCACAGCAAGTTTACCTCTAAATCTTCCGGAACCCCGTTGAAGCTTCTTGACAAAGTTTACTTCATCTTCTTCTTCTAAAATATGTCCTAATTCATTGAGTTCTTCCTTTCCTTTTGCTGAAGCTTTAAATGCGGCTTCTCTCATATCTGAAGGGCCTCCTTTTATCATCTCAAAGGCAGTTAAGATTTCGTGAAGCTGTGTCATAGTGATAGTCTATAGGTCCTGTTTTTATTTTATGGCAGATAATTTTGATTCAAATTTAGCAGACAAGGATCTTAAAACTTTCTCAACTAAGGTAACTTCCTTTATCTCTTCACGTAGATTCTTCATACAATTAACAACCTCATCTATACGTAAGAAGTAACTAGCTATAATTTCATCACTGTGCATCTTAAGAGTTTCATATTGAATTTTGAGAGTTTGCAGTTTAGCACGTTTTACCTGAGAGTCTCCTTCGTAGCTTAGAACGATTTTGTCCCATATTTCTTTGGCTGATTTGAGCTGCATAACTTTGACAAACTCTGATTGTGACAAATTTCCTAATAATGTATTGACAACCCTAACATTGGTTTCATATTGCTTTTTACCTGCCGTATCTATAGGAATTGCTGATGGAAAAGTATATCCTCCTTCCACGATTTCCCAGACATCTGTTCCAAGTGATTGTAGATAGCCGGTGGTTCTTATCTTCCAATAAACAAAGTTGCTCCCATCAAATATTGGTGGTCTGATGGATCCCACGCTTTCTTGTTTACTCATGATGATGGATCTCCCTTCAAGCGATCAAGCTTCTTCTGAAGGACCTGCTCTGATACCAATTGTTGGAAATAATACTGAGGGGGGGGGTGAATCAGTATTATCAGATCAATAATTTAATTTCCCAAATATATTTGTATACGCTACTTCAGCTAAGTGAACTAGCATGTATACGCGACTGTACTTAAAGAAACCAACATATATGTAGAGAACTTTTGATTTACCCAATTTATCATGCATTGAACTTTAACCAGTATATCGAAGATTTATTAGATAGTGGAGTAAAAGCAGAATAAAGCATCACACATAAGCAACACAGATGAACACCAAGATATAAGGTGGAAACCAAATGTGGGTGAAAAGCACCTGCTGCTGTCGTCTCTGTCTTCTTTTAATAATAAGAAAATCTGTTTACAATATTGTACTGGTGCAGACTTATACCAGTACGCAGGCTTCTACCTGCAGAAGGTTACAACCTTCTATCGTTCTCCAGCTTCTACTGGAAGGGAGCTACAACCCCCTAACTCTTGTACTAGCCGATATCTTTACTAATATGTAGGCGGCGACCTACAAAAGGCTATGACCTTCTTTCTTCCTCCAAGGACCACATTTCATAAATTTTCAAACTGGATCCATCAACAACATCATAAATGCAATTCAATCATCAAATACATCTGCATCAACCAATCACTGAGACTCAATCATCACTTTCTGAATAAACCACAACAGAATCAATCAATCATTTTGACAACCCATCGTTAAATCACAATCAATCTGATCATTCAAAATAGTGTCACCAGAATACAGTAACCAAAACCCAAACTAGAACCCATAACTCTGCAACAACAAATAGAAACAACTGAAACATACTTTATAAGGTATACGCTACTTCCATGTATCGAACCTATGTGTATACGCGATTTTCTCAAAACCAACTAGCGTATACATCTGCCAATATTAATTCATAATTCTGTAGCTATTCTAGACTTCAGTTATACCCAGATCATAATATTTACAGAACAACCCATGCATCATTATTCAGATCTAGACTATACATGATCAAACTGCATAATGATAATTTATTTCAAGCCTTAAGATCCCGATCCATCATTAGATCTTATCCTTCAACAACCGCTAAGGTTCATCCTTGGTTCAGATCAAGCACAACACCATAAGCCAATAACCTGCATACTGGATCTCACACTTCATCAGATATTCGATACTTGCACACTTGGCGTAATGATCTTCTCCTCCTTTTATAGTTTTAGGCCTTTCTCAATACCATGGACCAAAACCACTTAGGACCAATACCTTGGACCAAATACCTGGGGTCAATACCTTGGACCAGATACCTTGGACCAATACCATGGATCAAAATACCATGGACCAGATATTTCATACCAAAAACTTAGTTTTCCAAGGTATACGCGCTTTTACTTCTATGAAAGTGGGTGTGTACGTATACGCTACTTGTGGTTAGTGAACCTGCGTGTATATGCAACTTGGTTAAGGTGAACCTGCATATACCTCTCTTTCTTCATTCTATGTAGTCTGATCTGTACTTCTTTGCTGTTAACCTGTTGTACTATGATCTTTCATCTGAGTGAGTTGCCATGAAGGACAACACCTGTAGCATAATGCCAATAGTCGCCTCCACAAGTATGTCTGGCCTAATAATACATCACAAAAATCTAGAGGTGCAACATCACACAATACCTCGTCTATGAAGGGCTTGATACTGTAGGGAAGGCGGCACTACCGACGAACTCAGAGATCTCGTCCTTTATGAAGCCACCTGATATTAGACAGTTGCAGGTGTGGTGTAGTCAGTAGGCCCAACCGCTTCACGACCTCTGCTGAAATGAGGTTCTTTTTCCTCCCACTGGCAACAATGAATTGCAGCGGCGAACCCTTCACCCACATCTGTGAGTGGAAAAGACGTTCCCCCTCCTCTGGATCTTCGGGCTCATTCTTCTAGATCTTGGCTGTGGCAACAGTGACGTTGTGCTTCACATCAATGATCTGATTCCCTTTGCAATTACCCTTGTCGGGTTCTGACTCAGGGTCAGAACATGCATCTGATTCGAACGCCTTCAACTTGGCCACCAGCGACTGCTTGGTCCGACACTCACTTTTGTTGTGAGTGGGGCTCTTATGGAACTCACACCACTTTCCTATGTCCTTCGACTTCATTGTGTTGTTTTCTTGTGGCTTCGACGGGTTGTCTTGGGTCACCCCGCCTTGGCTTTGTCCTTTGGTCTTCGAATTCACAAATCCAAAGTCTCCCTTCTTCTGTTTAAGCTTATGCTCGATCTTGACGGCATATCAGTATGCCGTGCCAAGAGAGGAGATGTTCAGGAACTCCATCTCTTCCTGGATGTATCTGTTGGAAATACTGGGGGTGGGGGTGAATCAATATTTCTTTTCAATTATTATTTTTATCAGTTAAAAACATTTATAATTGGAACACAGAAATAGATAACAGGAATAGATGCTTTTATTAATGTGATATTTGCAATAAATCAAGTACAATATATATATATATATATATCTATATCTATATATATATATATAGATATAGATATAGATATAGATATATATATATATATATATATATATATATATATATATATATATATATATATATATATATATATATATATATATATGGTTTCAATTAGTTGCCAAGCACCAACTTGGACTCTTTGTGAGGCTCCAACCTCCAGAGCACCAACTCTGTCTTGTCAAGGCATCAACCTTGAATTTAGGAGAACCAACTCCCAGGAAACCAATCCTTTCAGTTCTAAGGCACCAACCTTAAGGGCCCCAACCCTCCGCTGTAACTGCCTGGATCTGTTTGGTTGTAATTCTTTGCTCCCAACTCTGCTGGACCTATGACTTACTTCTGTCCTCCTGTTCCTTGTTTTCCTTTTTCAAATTGATAATCTCTTCCATGGCAACTATAAGTTGAGCGAGGATATCTTCTACAAAATCTTTTTCATTCTCTTCATCTTCTAGGTTTGCTTTAGCCTTGATGTCATCATTCTCATTTTCAGCTTCTATGACGGGTTCTGGATTTCCTTCTTGATTTCCATCATCTTCTTAACTGATGGTCATGGTAAATGCTCCTTTTGAGTGAAGGTCATGAAGTTTGTCCCATATACCCTTTGCTGATGAATATTTTCCTACAATGTTCTTTGTAGAATCAGGTAGCCCATTCAAGATTGCCTTCATTGCTTTTTCATTGTCCTCCTTGGATTCTCCATCCATCATGCTATCAACAATTACTGATTTCCAGATTTCAATGCCTTGAGTCTTTAAGAAATTCCTCATTCTTGCTTCCCATATATTAAAGTTTCCATTGAACCATGGAGCCTTCTCAAATTTATTGTCTTCTATTTTATTGGTAGAGGGAGATACATCTTTAGGAGGATTGGAGACTTTCTTCCTTAGCTTTGCCATTTGTGTTCTAAATATCAACCTTCAAGTTGTTAGGATTTGAGTGAAGGTACCGACTCTGATACCAATTGTTGGAAATACTGAGAGGGAGGGGGGTGAATCAGTATTTCTTTTCAATTGTTATTTTACCAGTTAAAACATTTATATTTAGAACACAAGATGAAAAACAAGAATAAATGCTTTTATTAATATAATATTTGCAATGAAATAGATACAATATATATATGGTTCCAATCTTTTGCCAAGCACCAACTTGGAATTTTGTGAGGCTCCAACCTCTAGAGCACCAACTCTATTTTGTCAAGGCACCAACCTTGGACTTAGGAGCACCAACTCCCAGGACACCAATCCTTCTAGTTCTGAGGCACCAACCTCAAGGACACCGATCCTTCTAATTCTGAGGCTCCAACCCCAAGGGCTCCAACCTAATCTTGTCAATGCATGTTTGATAGTGATTCTCTTCTCCCAAAACTCTTCTTTACTGAATTTTTTCTGTTTACAGCTTCACTGTAGTCTCCATGTTACAACGTCGATGGCAACTAGTCTTCATATGAAGAAGTCTTTACAACTCTTCATACTGTCCACACAGGGTTTGCAAAAGTTATCTCATGATGATATCAAATAGCCATCATGATCTCTGATAAGTCTCCAAACAACTTTAGTGAGTCTACTATTAGCTACACCAAGATCTGCACAAGAACCAACTCTCTGTTTCAAGCCTCTGTTCTCACTGTCATGGTGAATGCTTCTAGCATGACTACTGCGCACTGTTCTTGCTATTGCAATCTCTTACTTCCCATAAATACATTCACATATGCTTCAATATTGGTGCTGGCTACTGTTCGCTTCAAGCTATATCAAATGAAACTTTATTTATCTTTTCACAAAATTATTCTTCGGGCTGTGTTATGTACCTGAGTAATTCATCGTTGGTCCGAGCCTTTCACAGGTTAGCACGATCAACAGAATTCCTCGTCCATCGGCTTCCTCCTATCCTGCTGGACCTTCGGCTTCCTCCTGTCCTGTTGGACCTTCGACCCTTTTCTGTCCTGCTGGACCTACAGCTTGCTCCTTTCTTCCAGTTCGCCAACAACCACTCATAAAGGCAATTCTCTGTTTTCTTATACTGATATGCCTGACCTTTGGCTTCCCTTTCGCTCGCTTGAACTTCCGCTTCCTCTATGCTCGCTCGACCTTTTGGCTTCCTCCTTTGATCGCTTGATCTTCGGCTTCCCGATCTCTGGCTTCCTCTGTCTCTTCATGTTCACCAACGCTCACAGGACACGTTAATTCAGAAGAGAGGCTGAATTACAATAGAGTTACATATTAAAAAATATCAAAGAGGCCCTTTTTAATATTCATCCCTTTTTAATATTTATACAATAGACTTCATTATTTATAGAGGATTTCATAGGAGAGGTTGTACCAACAGGGAGGTCCCACATGCCACGTCACTATCTCAATCGCAATCAGAGCTTTAATATGACAAGGCCTTAAGCCTTTAAACCCGGGACCATACAACATATCGGAATACAAGGATGCACAGGAAATACACAGAAAACCCCGCTCCGAAACACTTAGCCGGACTTCAAATATTTATACACCCGGACCTATATATTGTCGGGTCCGTATGTATATATCGCAATTGGCAGTTTATATCATTACACTCCTTCAAGACTTGCGTTAAATGACGCGACACAACCTCCACCGTCCGATCAAGTCCCTTATCCGACGGTCAAATCCTCGCCCGATCAATAAAGTTGCTCGGTGTTTCTCCATCGTAGATCAAACCTCCAATTGATCTGGCGACCGATAGCAATTTTGGGCGCACAAACTGCACGACCATTAATCAAATTCCGAACCCAATGGAAATTATAAATCGACAATGTAAAAAAGTTTGGGTTTGACCTCTTGCTTAACACCCATTCACTTTTTCAACTCGAAATCCATTGGATGATGAGGCCCGAGTGTTCTACAGCTTGTGGGATTACACTAGCGTGCAGGTTAGTCAATAAAATCAACGGTGTAGGATGACTGTGGTAAGTCACTTTTGCTTTAGGAGCTAACTCTTCCAACCCTCCGTGGTTGTAAATATAACGACAAAGGATTTTAAAACAATCTCACTGAGACTAATTCTATCAACCAAACATAAATTCAAATTACCTTTATAAATTCAGCCGAACCAGAATTGATGATAAACAGAGGATTACGGAGGAATGCACACCTCCAAGATTGACCAATTTATAGTGGAAATACACAGAGCTTAAGTTTCTGCAATTTTATTCATATAAGGCCAAACAAGTCGAATCAATTCCAATCATTAAGGAATTTAGACTTTTGTGATCCATAACATTGTTTAGAAAATCTTCGGCAAAATCACATAACCAATCTTTTGTCGACGTTTTTCGAACCAACCAGTGTGGTTCATCGTCAGGACAAGTTGAAGAACCAATCCGGCTTAGCTTGATTAAATAGAGTGTGCAGAGACTCCAACGGCTATAATGCCAACGGCTAATTTTGACCAGAGGTCCTAGTCAAACCACTAATTTTATTATTAAAATTCTTAAAAATAGCTAAAACCTATAATTCATTATTATTAGTTCATATATTAAGAGAGTTCATTAGTTAATTTGAGTATATCTAAAATATAAAAATTATATAATCCATTTTTTATTGATAATAATCTAAATATATTATCATTCCAATATTATTTAAATTTAAATAATAGTATTAAATCATTATTATTCTAAGAATTTTGTTACATTAGGTAAATTGTGTATTTATTTAATAATAATTATTTAAATTTAATGGTCAATACCCTAAAATATAAAAATTATTATATATTAAGAGAATTCATTTGATAATTAAAATATCCATATTTTATTTAATTCTAATGGTCATTATATAATTTAAATACAAATAAATGGTATTAAATTACTATTATTTTTAGAATTTAGTCACATTAGGTAATAGTGTATATATTTAATAATACTTATTTAATGGTCCATTAGATCTTCTATATCATTTTTATTTATTATTTTAATATAACGGTCCTTAACAAGTTATATACAATAATATATGTTTAATAAATAATCTATATTTACTTAATAATTAAAAGTATACAATACCATTAAAAATAAACAAATAATATTCATGTTAAATCATTATTATTCTTAGAATTTGGTTACATTAGGAAATTACCAAAATTGAGGGTTGTTAGAGTCCATGTTTATTAATAATAATATAACTAATATTATCGGTATATCATACATTTGTTTATAATATTTTCTTATCCTTTAAACCTAATAGTCTTTTGGTAACTAGATCTCCTCTTATACTTAAATTAATAATTTATATTCATTAAAAAATCAATATTTATTCAATAATCTGTTATTCAATAAAATTATTAAAGTTAACTCTGTCATTAGGTAATTATATTATTGCTAATATGGTTTAAAAAGAGTTTTATTTAGACAATAGTTAAAGGGAATATTAATTCTAAAGTTATAGTAGAATTAGAAATAATGGCATAAATAATTGAATGCTAATCTAATCATAGTATACCCAATCGTATCATAAATAGGATAAGGTCAATTAATTAATAGCTGAATAATAACTCAAACACTCCAAAATAATAGGACTATCTCGCCAAAAACAGAGCTTAAGGAGAGGGAAGACAGAAACCCTAAGACCTAACAAAAGGGGGAATGAGGAGGCTAGGAAGACAAGGCTGGGACCCAGCAACTGCTAATCCTCCAGCCATCATCCCTATTAAGATTGATCGGCCTTTTTTCAATCTCCAGGGCCTCTCTAAATTTACGATGGTGAAACTGTGCAACTTTGGCAATGACTTGAGCCTCCTCTATACATACATGATGCATAGTCTTCTCTGCATGCTCAGCCAGGGCTGAGGACTTGGTCCTACCATGTCTTAAGTCAGCCGAATGCTCGCTAATCCGCTGATTGATAGAGCGACCAGTCTCACCAATATAGGGGGTCCCACAGGAACAGGGAATGACATAGACGCCCTTCATGTCCTTAGGGTCAATCGGGTCTTTCACCGACCTGAGGGAGCCACATATAGTGTTGAGAGGTCTAACACTATCCGTGGCTCCCTCAGGTCGGTGAAAGACCCGATTGACCCTAAGGACATGAAGGGTGTCTATGTCATTCCCTGTTCCTGTGGGACCCCCTATATTGGTGAGACTGGTCGCTCTATCAATCAACGGATTAGCGAGAATTCGGCTGACTTAAGACATGGTAGGACCAAGTCCTCAGCCCTGGCTGAGCATGCAGAGAAGACTATGCATCATGTATGTATAGATGAGGCTCAAGTCATTGCCAAAGTTGCACAGTTTCACCATCGTAAATTTAGAGAGGCCCTGGAGATTGAAAAAAGGCCGATCAATCTTAATAGAGATGATGGCTGGAGGATTAGCAGTTGCTGGGTCCCAGCCTTGTCTTCCTAGCCTCCTCATTCCCCCTTTTTGTTAGGTCTTAGTGTTTCTGTCTTCCCTCTCCTTAAGCTCTGTTTTTGGCGAGATAGTTCTATTTTTTGGAGTGTTTGAGTTATTATTCAGTTATTAATTAATTGACCTTATCCTGTTTATGATACGATTGGGTATACTATGATTAGATTAGCATTCAATTATTTATGCCATTATTTCTAATTCTACTATAACTTTAGAATTAATATTCCCTTTAACTATTGTCTAAATAAAACTCTTTTTAAACCGTATTAGCAATAATATAATTACCTAATGACAGAGTTAACTTTAATAATTTTATTGAATAACAGATTATTGAATAAATATTGATTTTTTAATGAATATAAATTATTAATTTAAGTATAAGAGGAGATCTAGTTACCAAAAGACCATTAGGTTTAAAGGATAAGAAAATATTATAAACAAATGTATGATATACCGATAATATTAGTTATATTATTATTAATAAACATGGACTCTAACAACCCTCAATTTTGGTAATTTCCTAATGTAACCAAATTCTAAGAATAATAATGATTTAACATGAATATTATTTGTTTATTTTTAATGGTATTGTATATTTTTAATTATTAAGTAAATATAGATTATTTATTAAACATATATTATTGTATATAACTTATTAAGGACCGTTATATTAAAATAATAAATAAAAATGATATAGAAGATCTAATGGACCATTAAATAAGTATTATTAAATATATACACTATTACCTAATGTGACTAAATTCTAAAAATAATAGTAATTTAATACCATTTATTTGTATTTAAATTATATAATGACCATTAGAATTAAATAAAATATGGATATTTTAATTATCAAATGAATTCTCTTAATATATAATAATTTTTGTATTTTAGGGTATTGACCATTAGATTTAAATAATTATTATTAAATAAATACACAATTTACCTAATGTAACAAAATTCTTAGAATAATAATGATTTAATACTATTATTTAAATTTAAATAATATTGGAATGATAATATATTTAGATTATTATCAATAAAAAATGGATTATATAATTTTTATATTTTAGATATACTCAAATTAACTAATGAACTCTCTTAATATATGAACTAATAATAATGAATTATAGGTTTTAGCTATTTTTAAGAATTTTAATAATAAAATTAGTGGTTTGACTAGGACCTCTGGTCAAAATTAGCCGTTGGAGTCTCTGCACACTCTATTTAATCAAGCTAAGCCGGATTGGTTCTTCAACTTGTCCTGAAGATGAACCACACTGGTTGGTTCGAAACGCGTCGACAAAAGATTGGTTATGTGATTTTGCCGAAGATTTTCTAAATCAATTCCAATCAGTCGAAATTCCCATTTCATCATTCAAAACTTACATTAATACACTCCACTCCAGGATGAACTCTTCCGATATGCTTCTCTTGATAGTTCCTGTGACTTCTGATATTCTCTGCTCTGATATTCTGTAATACTCCTCTGATGTGTTCCTCTTCTAATGGCTTCCCTGATGGCTTTGCTCCTTGGCTTCTTGCTCCTTTTTCTTCATGGATCCGCTCTGCTTGGCTTCACATCATTGTTTACTCATCCAGAATATTTCCATATTGACATACTCCCGTTGCTTCATGGATCTGCTCTACTTGGCTTCACATCATTGTTTACTATCTATAATATTGCCATATTGACATCAATGACTGGTTTTGATACCAATTGTTGAAAATACTAGGGGAGGTGAATCAATATTTCTTACAGTATCTATGTAGGCAGCTGTGATATTTGATTACTAGATGCAGCTCAAAATATTTGATACCCAATTGTGTGCGAAGGGTATGAAAAGTGTTGGTGAACTTCGACACGTCTTGGTCCCATCCCTGCCGTAGCATGGTCCACTTTATGTATTTGTCCTCATATCTTTTGACAGGGTAGTACTGCTCCTTGATGGCATCCCGAATGAATTCCAAGTGGGTGCGACTGAAAATAGTGAGCTCGTACTTTCATCCTTCTGCTCGTAGTAGGTTTCCCACCAGTCCTTAACATGGGGTGCTACTTTGAGAAGATCGAAAACAATCTTTTCCCGACTTGAAAGTCATGAACAACAAAATACCCTTCTAATAGATTTAACCATTTATCTACGACATCTGCACCTATCTGACCCTCGAAGATGGGAATTTCAAAATTAACTTGTACCTTAAACGGTGTGGCGTTTCCAGAGTAGCTGTTGGAATCTGACACGTCGCCCCTGGTTAGCCGCTGAAGGATCTGGGAAAAGCTGTCCATCATCGCGTTCCTTTATTGCTCAAGGGCTTCTTCGAGCAAGATTTTGATAGGATCTCCTGCCCCCTAGTCTTTCTTTTCATCTACCATTGGAGGCTGTCAGGATTTGCGAAGCTGGTCTTGCAAAAGTTCGACTAGTTCAAGCCCTAACTCCTTATATCTCGACCTCGTTGGGGACATGTAAAGAAAAACAGAGAAAAAAAGAAGACCGCTCTGATACCACTGATCCAGATTTAAACAGGAACACAACAAATTATAGAGATAACCATAAACACAGAGATGCAACAGAAATAATACTTCATTTCATTAATGTAAAATACTGAAATATGCTTACAAATAGAAATGGAAATAGACCATCTAAGGCGATGGTAGCTTACCTCTAAGAAGAGATGTGGCAGCTACACGCCACTAAACTGAACTACAATGAGGCTCAAGGGCCTTTTTATTATTGAACAATAAAAGCAAACCCTAAACAACCAAAACCCTAACTCGAGGAGATGTAACACAAAGAGTTTATGGGCCCCGTTGGAGTGAGTTGGACAACCAAATTCTAGGGGATGTGACTTGGTCATATTATCTCCGTTTGACACACATGATAACCTATTGGAAAGATCTTTCTGAGGACTATGACTAAAAATATGAGTTTAGAGACAAAACATCTGGAGGTAAATTTCCAAAATAATGTCATTTGGGGCCTCAAAACGGCTCTGCAAGTTTAGGACTCGAAAAACTGCTAAAAATAGTAAATTGTGCTAAAATTAAGGAAACTGAAAAATTGAAAGAAGCAATGGTGGGGGTCCAAGTGGAACTGGTGGGTGGCCACCAACAACAACCTGGATCATTTGGGAGTGAACCAGACAGAAAATAAATTTCCTAGTCTATTAGATGATCTTGCTACATTTTTTACTAGAGATCAAAGAGGTGGCAGTAGGTGGGGCTACCTCCGGTATCTCGTATAATGAATTATTCAAAGAATAATGACAACGCGAGGCCTTGAATCATACACAACATGTCGCCTCCACAAGTTTGGCTAGCCTAATAATATATCACAAACATCCAGAGGTGCAGCATCACACAATACCTCGTCTGTGAAGGGCTTGATACTGTAGGGAAGGTGGCATTGCTGGCGAACTCGAAGATCTCATCCTTCATGAAGCCACCTGATACTATATGGTTACGGGTGTGGTGTAGTCGGTAGGCCCAACTGCTTCACGACCTCTGCTGAAATGAGGTTCTTTTGGCTCCCACTAGCAACAATGAATTGCAGTGGCAAACCCTTCACCCACATCTGTGAGTGGAAAAGACGCTCCCCTCTTCTGGATCTTCGGGCTCATTCTTCTGGATCTTAGCTGTGGCAATAGTGAGATTAGGCTCTGCATCAATGATTTGCTTCCCTTTGCCATTCCCCTTGTCGGGTTCTCACTCAGGGTTGGAACATGCATTTGATTCGGAAGCCTTCAACTCAGAGCCACCAACGACTGCTTGGTCCGACACTCACTTGTGTTGTGAATGGGGCTCTTATGGAAATCACACCACTTTATTGTGTCCTTCTTCGACTTTGTGGTGTTGTTTTCTTGCAGCTTTGATAGGTTGTCTTGGGTCACCCCGCCTTAGCTTTGTCCTTTTGCCTTCGGATGCGCAGATCCAAAGTCTTGCTTCTTTTGTTTAAGCTTCTGCTTGATCCTGACAGCATATTGGTATGCTATGCCGAGAGAGGAGATTTTCAGGAACTCCATCTCTTCCTAGATGTATCTGTGTAGGAAACTGTGGTATTTGAGTACCAGATGCAGCTCAGAATTTTTGATACCCAACTGTTTGCGAAGGGTATGAAAAATGTTGGTGAACTCCGGCACGTCTTGGTCCTGTCCCTGCCGTAACGTGGTCCACTTTATGTATTTGTCCTCATAGCTTTTGACAGGGTAGTACTGCACCTTGATGGCATCCCGAAATGAATTCCAAGTGGGTGCGGCTGAAAATAGTGAGCCCATACTTTCATCCTTCAGCTCGTAGTAGGTTTCCCACTAGTCCTTAACATTGGGTGCTGCTTTGAGAAGAGTGAAAACAATCTTTTCCCGACTCGAAAATCATGAACAACAAAATACCCTTCTAATATATTTAACCATTTATCTACAACATCTATGTTTATCTGACCCTCGAAGATGGGGATTTCAAAATTAACTTGTACCTTAATCGGTGTGGTGTTTCTAGAGTAGTTGTTGGAATCTGATGTGTTGCCCCTGGGTAGCCATTGAAGGATCTGGGAAAAACTATCCATCATCGCATTCCTTTATCACTTGAGGGCTTCTTCAAGAAAGATTTTGATAGGATCTCCTACCCCCTCATATTACTTTTCATCCACCATGGGAGGCCGTCGGGATTTGTGAGGCTGGTCTTGCAAAGGTTCGACCAGTTCAAGCCCTAACTCCTTATATCCCAACCTCATTGGGGACATGCAAAGAAAAACAGAGAAAAAAGCAAACTACTCTGATACCACTTATCTAGATTTAAACAGGAACGCAAAAACCATAAACACAGAGATGCAACAGAAATAATACTTCATTTCATTAATGTAAAATACTGAAATATGCTTACAAACAGAAATGGAAATACACCAGCTAGGGCGATGGTAGCTTATCTCTGAGAAGAGATGTGGCAGCTACATGCCTCTGAACTGAACTACAATAAGGCTCAAGCACTTTTTTATTATTAAACAATAAGAGCAAACACTAAATAACCAAAACCCTAACCTGAGGAGATGTAACACCAAGAGTTTATGGGCTCCGTTGGGGTGAGTTGGACAGCCAAATTCCCGGGGTCATGACTTGTTCATATTATCTCCATTTGACGCACATGATAACCCATTGGAAATATCTATCCAAGGACTACGATGAAAATATGACTTTAGACAAAATATCGCTGGTAGTAGATTTCTAGAAAAACGTCATTTAGGGCCTCAAAATGGCTCTAGAATTTTAGGACCCGAAAAACTGCTAAAAATAGTAAACTATGCTACAATTAAGGAAACTAAAAAATTGAAAGAAGCAATGGTGGGGGTCCAAGTGGAATTGGTGAGTGGCCACCAATATCCACCTAGATCATTTGGGAGTGAACTAGATAGAAAATAAATTTCCTAGTCTGTGAGACGATCTTACTGCATATCTTAGCAAAGATCAAAGAGGTGGCAGTAGGTGGGGCTACCTTCGGTATCCTGTATAATGAATTATTCAAAGAAATAATGACAGCACGAGGCCTTGACTCATACACAACATGTCACCTCCACAAGTATGGCTGGCCTAATAATACATCACAAACATCCATAGGTGCAACATCACACAATACCTCGTCTGTGAAGGGCTTGATACTGTAGGGAAGGTGACATTGCTGGCGAACTCAGAGATCTCGTCCTTCGTGAAGCCACCCAATACTATATGGTTATGGGTGTGGTGTAGTTGGTAGGCCCAACCGCTTCACAACCTCTACTGAAATTAAGTTCTTTTGGCTCCCACAGGAAACAATGAATTGCAACGGCGAACCCTTCACCAACATCTATGAGTGGAAAAGACGCTCCCCCTCCTCTAGATCTTCGGGCTCATTCTTCAAAATCTTGGATGTGGCAACAATGACACTAGGCTTCGCATCTATGATCTGCTTCCCTTTTCCATTCCCCTTGCCAGGTTCTAACTGAGGGTTGGAACATGCATCTGATTCGGAAGCCTTCAACTCGGCCACCAGCAATTGCTTGGTCTGATACTCACTTGTGTTGTGAGTGGGGCTCTTATGGAACTCACACCACTTTCTTGTGTCCTTCTTCAACTTCGTGGTGTTGTTTTCTTGCGGCTTCGACAGGTTGTCTTGGGTCACCCTGCCTTGGCTTTGTCTTTTGGTCTTCGGATTCGCAGATCCAAAGTCTCGCTTCTTCTATTTAAGCTTCTGCTTGATCTTGACAGCATATTGGTATGCCGTGCTGAGAGATGAGATGTTCTGGAACTCCATCTCTTCCTGGATGTATCTATGTAGGCAAACGCGATATTTTAGTACCAGATGCAGGTCAGAATCTTTGATACCCAACTGTGTGCGAAGGGTATGAAATTTTTTTGGTGAACTCCAACATATCTTGGTCCTGTCCCTGTCGCAGCATGGTCCACTTTATGTATTTGTCCTCATAGCTTTTGACAGGGTAGTACTACTCCTTGATGGCATCCTGAAATGAATTCCAAGTGGGTGCGGCTGAAAATAGTGAGCCCTTACTTTCATCCTTTTGCTCACAGTAGGTTTCCCACCAGTCCTTAACATGGGGGGCTACTTTGAGAAGAGCAAAAACAATTTTTTCCCAACTCGAAAATTCATGAACAGAAAATACCCTTCTAACAGATTTAACCATTTAACTATGGCATCTACGGCTATTTCACCCTCAAAGATGGGGATTTCAAAATTAACTTGTACCTTAAATAGTGTGGTGTTTCTAGAGTAGATGTTCGAAGCCGACGCGTCGCCCTTGGGTAGCCGTCGAAGGTTCTGGCTAAAGCTGTCCATCATCGCATTCCTTTGTCACTTGAGGGCTTCTTCGAGAAAGATTTTGATAGGATCTCCTGTCGCCTCATCTTTCTTTTCATTCGCCATGGGAGGCTGTCGGGATTTGCGAGGTTGGTCTTGCAAAGGTTTGACCAGTTCAAGCCCTAACTCCTTATATCCCGACCTTGTTGGGGACATGTAAAGAAAAATAGAGAAAAAAAGCAGACCGCTTTAATACCATTGATCCAAATTTAAACAAGAACGCAACAAATTATAGAAATAAACATAAACACAGAGCTGCAGTGGAAATAATACTTCATTTCATTAATGTAAAATACTGAAATATGCTTACAAACAGAAATGGAAATACACCAGCTAGGGCGATGGTAGCTTATCTCTAAGAAGAGATGTGATGGCTACATGCCTCTGAACTGAACTACAATGAGGCTCAAGGGCCTTTTTATTATTGAACAATAAGAGAAAACCCTAAACAACCAAAACCCTAACCCGAGGAGATGTAACACCAAGAGTTTATGGGCCCCATTGGGGTGAGTTGGACAACTAACTTCCCGGGGTCCTGACTTGGTCATATTATCTCCATTTGACATGCATGATAACTCGTTGGAAATATCTCTCCGAGGAATACAACGTAAAAGACAAGATTAGATAAAAAATCACTAGCGATAGATTTCCAAAAAAACATCATTTAGGGCCTTAAAACGGCTCCGAAAGTTTAGGACCTGAAAAACTGCTAAAAATAGTAAACTGTGCTACAATTAAGGAAAATGAAAAATTGAAAGAAGCAATGGTGGGGGTCCAAGTGGAATTGGAAGGTGGCCACCAACATCCACCTAGATCATTTAGCCAAGATAAATCCCAAACATGGGCAAAGAATAAGTTGGAAAGTAATGCTTTTGTCAAGACTTGACCATTGAAGGTTTGGAAGAAGAAGGAAAAGGCTCTGCTCATGGGGAGTAGATCCTCTGTTTCTCTTTGGTAAAAGTAGAGAATGGCCTCAAGTGAGGTCGAATAAGTCAGATGTAGGAATATAGAAGGAAAATATAGAGAGATGCATATGATTATTCAAGGTATGCTTGAGTCCCCTTGTTGATTACAATGATGAATTTGTTTATTTTGAATGTATCAGCATTGCAAGAGAAGAATAGAGTGCAACCAGTTTGGTTTCATGGGGAGTACACAACATACTTTATGTTGTGAAAATAATATGAGTTGAAATAGAAGTGTGGAATGACTAGAAGGTCCACAGGATCAGTCCCCACATAGATGCAAAGAAGCAGCTGCATGAGATTAGAGAGCATTGGCTTAGGGGGAGTTTCTTTATTTAACAGTAGTAGACAAAAATTGTCAGCCTCAGAAAGACAAATTGTTGAGTAAATGAAAGGTTTGCACCTTTAGTGGAATACTCTTATTTCATTTAAGTTGTGAATTTGATTATGCCTAGTAGCCTTATGTTCATAAACACACTTGGTATAAGTTGTGCGGGTACCTTAACTTTCAATTGGTATCGCTATGTCAGTTGATAGTTTGGGTTCGTATGGAGTAACCTTTTGTGCAAATGGGCATTTATTTTTTAGAAAAAGATATTGGAGTTTGCCTGGTACATAACATCCAATTTGTATCAATTTCTTGGTGCAATTGGTATTATTGAAGCAACAATCCCCATTCTAGAAGTATGATTTGAAGGAGAGAAGAAGTGGTTAAAATGATCAGAGAAGCGAGCATAGAGGATGAAGCAACAAAAACAATGAACAACAAGATCAATGCATCACTAATGATTTGTATTTGTGGCAACAACAATACCATGAGAAATTTTAATTGGTATCAATTCTTTTTAATTGATACAAAAGATGCATTAGCAGAGAGAGTACTTAACCAACAACCTAAGCCATTCAGAACTGGAGAACATTGAAGAAGAGGAAATATATGTTCAGGGGGAGCATATCACATATGTCCAATTTAAAGAGAAACATCAACAACCAGTCCTTGAAGATAAGTTTGACAGTATAAAGCACATCAGCAGCTAGGCCTTCGTCATTGGCATTCGATGATTGCACGGGGAAGAAGTAGCTTGTAAGCCATTTTCCATTGATGTCAAAGGGGGCAATAATTATTGGAGAAGCTATGGAAAAATTTTCACCCATGCAAAGGAAAGAAATCCATTGGTGGCTCATGCAAGAGAAGTGTGGAAGCAACATGAGGATTGGCCATCAAAGTGGATATGTGATGAGGTGTTGCCATCAATGCCAAAGGGGGGGATTTTTGGACAGTTAGCATTGTCTATTTAGCTAGTGGTAATAAGTGTGTTGGAATTAATGTCAACAGGCATGCTAGGAGATCAAGTTTTGCAGTTGGCATTTCCTGACAGTTGGCAACTGATCTCTCATTGATGTCAACCAGATCAACATGGATGTATGTGCTAGCATGATGTTAGGCAAGACAACATTGATGTCCACTTGGGTAGTTGTGATGGCAACAAATGTTATCAATGATGTTCTTGATGTGTCAAAATTAGGGGGAGTCCTATGGTTGCTGTAGTCTCTGGTAGAGAATCACCGTAGTAGAAAGCTTATTGGAGAAGCAATAAAAATAATACTATGGTGATTAGGAGTCTAGGCACAAGAAGAAGAGTTAAGGAGAAAAGAATGGAAGAGAGTTTGCAGCCATTTTTTAGGTAGAAAATGGGCTCAAAGACTACATCATACTCTCTCCACTAGAAAGTGCTCTGAAAGAGATTTCTAATAGTATGTGGAAGTCTGCAAATGACCTCCTTAATAAGGAGCTATTCCTAGTCAAAGTCTGGTGACATAAGTCCATGAAAGCAAAGTTAAAAGGTGACTGGAGGAGTCTTGGTGCATAGCCAAAGTTGGCAACAATGCCAAACTTAGCAGAGATGATGGCGGAGCCTCTACGCAAATAAGGAAGTCTTAAGAACCTCGAAAGGCTTAGAACATCAGAACCCGATATCAAAAGGGTTGAATATCGGAGAAGGCTCAAAACAACGAAACCTGATATCGGAAGGGTTCAATATCAAAGAAGGATTAGAACATCAGAAACCAATATTGGAAGGGTTGAATATTGGAGCCTAGAGACATCAGAACCTTGTAAGTTCTTAATAATGAAATTCTTTAAAAGTTCCAAGGTTGCAAGGAGCAAGGAATCACAAAGGAAATTCGTTGCAAAATTAAAGAACCAGGGAGACTTTCTCTCTCCTCTGATAGGACACAAAGTAGTCATTGATTGGTCCTGAGGAGCTGATGGTGGCAGATGAAATCAGAATGAAGTGGAAGTATGGAGGACACGTGGCAGTAAAATTCGACATTTTGGGTGGCCTAATGGGGAAAATCCTAGTGACCCGTGTCACCACTAAGGAGATGCCACATGGATTGATGACGAGATCATGGTATCATCTTGGAGGTTAGAATATCAGAGGTAGGGATTTCATAACTCTTTTGTAATTGATTTTTAAGAAAGACCTAATACCAGGGATCTCTGATGTGGTTTAGAGCTTAGTCATGGAGACACAAAGAACCAAGGGCACAGAGTAGGTACTAGACCCTAAGTGTTGTGGAGACACCATGTACGCATTTTAGAGGTTGGAGATTTTGTAACATCTTTGTAATTGTAATTCTAAGAAAGACCCGATACAAGAAGCTCCGATGTGTTGGTGTTTGGTCATGAAATCCCGAAGACCTAAGGGGAAAGAGTGATAACACAAGGAGATAGGCCTTCGGTAGGTCCTGAAGGGCTTAGCACCTAATTTTTGTTCCTTCGGTGACAAATCTTGGTCCCATGGAGGAAAAACAAGAAGGGGATACGAAAAAGGGGCTAAAGGCCAATCTGAAGCTCACAATTTCATACGATCGCTTTAATAAAAAGTTGCGATATGTTTAGGGCTCTGATATTGCAACATAAAGGTATTGAAGGACAGATGGGTTGAAAACTAAGTAAATGTATATAGAAGTGTTGGTGTCGCAGGAGTAATGGCGACTGTAGAGATTGCTAAGTCAAGGTTTTTAGGGTCTTATGATTTTTGACGTCAAATGTATTTTCCTTATTCATTCATTTTTGGTTTTTTAATAAGTTGAGCCTATGACCACTACTGCTGTCATAGCCTCAAAGATCACTATCTGATAGTTTTGAGTTTCTGTCATAGAGTTTCACCAAAATCATGGAGTGTCAAGTTAATGGGAGTCATGGTCGTTGCGCAACCACCACGTAAAATACCCTGTTTTAGTCATCAGTTTGAAACGCTGATTCCTACCACATGGAGCCAAATTTCAAAAAATTGAAAGAGGATTTTCTCAAGAACAAATTACAACACAATAATCTCTTCTAGTATCTACATAGGTGTCATATATCGGGAGTTTCAAATGCATCTTTAAGGCCTATTTTTCGGACTATGTATTTTCCTATTTTAGCCATGATTTTACAGAACAATTTCCGAGGAGATGGGGAAGAATTTGAAGAAATTGAGAGAGGATTTTCTTCACAACAAACTCTTATACTAAAAAATATCTCAGATTTTACCTAGGTGATACCATTTGGGAGTTACACGTGTCGCATGGTGGCCCATTTTCATAGTTTTTGTTGACATAATGATGAAATTTTTGGATTTTGGTTTGAAAATGTGGAAATGTATAGATATCCAGAATGGTGTTAGTGATATGGATAGAAAGGAATGGATGGGGATCAGAGAATTAGATAATATAAAGCTAATTTTATCAGAAAATATGTTTTAGTTTTATTTTTAGCTTTATCTTAGTTTTTTGCTTTCAAATATTGATGTTTCTAAATTGAAGATGATTCGATCCTCTTAAATGGATGAAAGATAAATTGTATCTTATTTTGATTGTTCAATATGCCTAATTTATTTAAATTAAACAAAATAAGAGAAAAGGCGTAGGTTGAAAGTGTTAGAGGTTAGACTACTTTTCTGTAAGTTTTGTATCTTTGTTGAATGAATTGAAGAAGGCAAGTGCATATTTATACAGTGATACATGTGTCCGACTTATTGGCATCTTGTTCCTATTGTTACTTGATATGTATTATTTTTATATCTTCTTATAGTTCTTAATTTCATACAATAATTTTCTTTGTGTTCATGTTTGAAAGATTTCTTAGAATTTAATAATTTGCTATGACAAATTTCAGTTGATCAAGATATGTGCATTGTTTTCTTCCATGGAAAGTTGATCATCCTTGTATGGATGCTCAAGTTGTCATTTTTCCCTTTCCTCCCATTCATAATATTACTACAATGAATGAGCCACTGTGTGAAGTGCACCATATCCTTGATTCATTCAAACCTATAACAATGTTACGATCTAAGTAGTCCTTCCCTCTGCACCCACCTTAAACAAATCAAAATCAAAACATCCTCTGATCATCATAACCAGTCTAAAATCCATATCCTATTAGTCTTTGATTGATAGTTGATCCACCAAGAGAGCCCTCTCCAAGGTTAGGGGGACTAGACCTTAACTTGCAAGTGGTTTTTGGTTACCTTTGGGTTCCTCTCCTCAACCTGGAAGAATTGCCGAGTGCTAAAATAGTGGCGTCGTTGCCGAGGAGCGAACGGTTTCATATTCCCCGGAAAAGATCATCATAGTTTAGATCTGATTGCTGATGGTGGATAACACTCGAACACATAAAAAAGGTTGAACCATTCACTTGGTGACTCCAAATAAAATTTCGACATGATCTGAAGACTCCACTGGCAACAAGATCCAAGAATCAAGATGGGTTCAATTGCAAGAAAAAATGCCAGGTATGCTCCTATGGATAGATCTCATATTCCCGGTTTTCCAAATCTGATGGCTTATGTTGATTGGTCAACTTATCCCCCAATATTCAAAGATGGAAAGGGAGAAGATGTTTCTCTACATTTAATTAAATTCCACATGCATGTATGTAGACTAGAGGTTTTATTTCATGAGGATTCATTGATGAAAATGTTTATGGAAACTTTAGAGGGCAACACAAGATCATGGCATGAAGGGTTGCCAACTGCTAATCTATGTTCTCTGATGGATTTCTATTCAACATTTTGTATTAAACAAAATCATCCTTCTATAGTGCTGATAGAAATATTGCTTGGAATATTTAATGATATGCTTCAACTCATGGGTATTGACATCTATGATCAGGATGTAATGACTAATGAAATTGAAGAAACCTTTTCTGAGTTGTCTTTTCCTCGAGATGAAATAGGAGAAGTATAGCAAGCAGTAGCTGAAAACAAAACTGACCAGCAGACAACAATTCTAGCAGCTCAAGATGAAATTGGTCGGCCAGAGGTTGATGAAGAAACACAACTGATTTATCCTCTTAAGCTTGATCAAGAAGAGGAGAGTAGTAAAGAAGAAGCGGTGATTCAAGGGCCTCTTGCAAAATAATTTCTATTAGGGATATCTGCCTCCAAATTCAAAAAATGAAAGGTTTGTTGAAGAAGAGCAGGTTGTTTTAGATCCTATGGATGTGCATGTTATTATGGTGGTTGCCTCAATTGAAGAGGGAAAAATCAAAGAACGAAGTCCTCTTATTGATCATCAAATGAAGGTAACAAATCATGTGTGTGAAGATCCTTTTACTGGCGTCTTGCAATCATTGAAGGAAGAGGTTTTTCTTCCCAAGGCCAGTTTACTGCAAGAATTATGGGAGCTTGTGCTTTTTTCAGATTTTGGTTCTCAACATCAATGGAATTCTGAGTTGTTAATCTCTTTTTCCTTCTGCCTACTCAAGGGAACTATGAGAAGAACTCAGTCAAGTATCCATTTTCTTGACTGGCTACATTGGAGGGATCATATCACATGAGTGTATGTATGTCATTAGCAGGTGTGGGTAGTTATCGTTGGAATTTGAAGCCCGAGGAGAAGGCGCTGCGATTCCGGCGATATGCTGCCATATGTAAGTCCAGTTAGTCAGTCACTTACTTAATTTCAGTCAGTCAATTATATTTTCGGTGTCTATGTTGACTCCATTTCCCAATGGTCTGGTTAGGCTCTTAGTCTACATTTTTTTCTCTTGGCACCTCACGAGGAGGCTGCCATCCCCATTCAAGCCAATGTTTGGGTCTTATGATTTTTTATGTCAAATGTATTTTCCTTATTCATTCATTTTCGGTTTTTGAATAAGTTGAGCTTATGACCATTAATTCTATCATAACCTCAAATTTCATTGTCCGACATTGTTGAGTTTTTGTCATAAAGGTTCACCAAAAGCATGGAGTGTCAAATTAATGGGAGTGATGGTCGTTACACAACCGCTGCACAAAATACCCTGTTTTAGACATCAGTTTGAAACAATGATTCCGACCACATGGAGCCAAATTTCAAAAAAATTAAAGAGTTTTTTCTCAAGAACAAATCAAATCACAATAACCTCTTCCATTTCCTACTAAGTGTCATAGATTGGGATTTTCGAATGCATGTTTAAGGCCTATTTTTCAGACTATGTATTTTCCTATTTTAGCCATTATTTTGAAGAACATTTTCTGAGGATATGGGGAAGCATTTAAAGAAACCGAGAGAGGATTTTCTTCAAAACAAACTCGTCTACAAAAAACTATCTTATATTTTACACATATGATACCGTTTGGGAGTTACACGTGTCACTTGGTGGCCCATTTTCACATTTTTTGTTAACAGAATGATGATTTTTTTGGATTTTGGTTTGAAATGTGGAAATGTATAGATATCCAGAATGGTGTTGGTGATATGGATAGAAATAAATGGATAGGGATTAGAGAATTAGATAAGATAAAGTTAATCTTATCATAAAAGATGTTTCATTTTTATTTTTAGCTTTATCTTAGTTTTTTGCTTTCAAAGATAAATGTTTCTAAATTGAAGATGATTCAATCCTCTTAAGTGGATGAAAGATAGATTGTATCTTATTTTGATTATTAAATATGCCTAATGTATTTAAATTGAACATAATAAGAGAAAAGGGTTGGGTTGGGAGTGTTAGAGGCTAGACTACTTTTTTGTAAGTTTTGTATCTTTGTTGAATGAATTGAAGAAGGCAGGTGCATATTTATACAATGATACATGTCTATGGCTTATTGGTATCTTGTTCCTCTTGCTACTTGATATGTATTATTTTTAGATATGCTTATAGTTCTTAATTTCATACAGTAATTTCTTCGTGTTCATGTTTGAAAGATTTCTCAGGTTTCAATAATTTTCTTTGAAAAATTTCAGTTGATCACTATATGTGCATTGTTTTCTTCCATGGCAAGTTGAATTCATCCTTGTATCGATGCTCGGGTTGTTATTTTTCCCTTTCCTCCCATTCATACTATTACTACAATGAAATTCATTTTTTCACCCTTAGGTCTGCCTACCTTGCCACTGTGTGAATTGCACCATATCCCTGATTCATTCAAAACTATAACAATGTTATGATCTAAGTAGTCCTTCCCTCTACACCCACCTTAAAAAAATTAAAATCAAAACATCCTCTAATCATCATAACCAATTAAAAATCCATATCCTATTAGTCTTTCATTGATATTTGATCCAGTGAGAGAGCCCTCTCTTAGGTTGGGGGGACCAGACCTTAACCTACAAGTGGTTTATGGCTACCTCTAGGTTCCTCACCTTAGGCTAGAGGAATTATATAGTGCTAACAAAGGAAATGAGGAGCACGATTTGCAGGGAAGATTGTTGGGCCTGTCATAAGTTGAAAGAAAGCTTCTTGTAATATCCCATGCACGCCTCATTAAATTAAATGAAGAACAGAGAAGCCATGCTGAAGTACTTTTTAAGCTCTGTGAGCCATGAATAAGCATGGAGAGCCTCGTTGGAGTGTGCAAGTTGACTAAGAATTAATTCTCAATATGGAGAAATGCTCAGGTGACCATTCTCAATGTTTAATCCAGCTACAGTCACCAAGTTAGATGCAACAATAGAATGGAGAACCATGTAGGAGTACACTCAGGCAGCGTGAATTGCAGTGTGATGGTTGACAGAGACAATGAAGGAGTGAAATAAAACCGAGGATTGTAGTAGAGAGATATGGGGGGAAGTAGCATTGTCACCACAAAGAGCTGCGTGGAGAGTTTTGTGTGTGTGTGTGTGTTGTTGTGTGAGAGGTTGAGAGAGTCTATGGAATAGAAAGGGTCGGGTGTTTAAGTGAATGTTGTTGAAGAGTATAGGACAAAGTGTTGCATGTTAGTGAATGTTGTTGAGCGGGACAACGGGTTGCTATAGAATGAGCAGAGTGAGCAAACAACATAACTGATATAAGGCATAGTGGCTACCATGTACAATGAACATTGATTTCCTTATTCAATGCCGGTTGGTGCCCGCATACAAGAATTTGGTGCTTCCATCTCTAGTGGGTGCCTGAAGAAGGCTTGGGGGTTGGTGCCTCCTACAAGTTGGTGCTTGCAATAAACCTGTGAATTTGGTGCTTCATTTGGTTCTTTGGTAAGTTGACCAGGTGTCTACAAAAGGAGGGAGTTGGTGCTTCCTGCTAGTGGGTGCTAGCAAACAATCAAAGGGAGTTGGTGCTTATTGTGAGTGGTGGCTCACAAATAGATTGATGTAATAATGTTATGAAACCAACTCACAAAAATATAGAAAAGATAGATAAATGCCTTAGAAATAAGCCTCTTCGAGGGGGCAACCTCCTTTACATTACACAAATGAACAATTCTTGGATGATACAAATGACAATATCTCCTTTCCATATATAGAAGTCTAAGGGGTCATAATATAATTAGAGCCGACATAACAATAATAATGTAAGGGCACAATAATAACAATAGTGGGCTTCTATGGGGCACAATAATAACAATATGGGGACTACATGGGAACAACAATATAATAAGGGTGTTGTACTAATAACAATAAGGGGTTACACTAGTAGTATAGGGACCTAACATGCCCCTCTCCTTCAAAAAGTGTTGTCCTCAATGCTTGAGTAGTTCTTGATGCTTCTGTATAAAATGCTTGTCCTCCCATGTGGAATCTTCAGCGGATAAGTTCTTCCACTTGATGAGATACTCTGAATTTGATCGATTTCATAGCTGTCAGGTTCTTATTTCTGTGACTGCTCTAGGCTCCAATATGATTTTTCCTTCCTCGTCAAGTTTTGGAAATATTGTTTGAACTGGGATCTTCTGCAACTTTTGAATGAGTGGCCACACTTCTTCATCCTTCTTCCATTCATCCCTTGCTTCATTTATCCAATCTGGTTGGATAATAGAAATAGAACAAAACAATGCTTCCACATCTTCATCCTTTTTTGAGAGTGCATCTGCAACAACATTTTGCTTCCCTTTTTTGTAGGTGATTTCAAAGTCATAACCGAACATATTTGTGACCCATTTTTCATGTTCTTCTAAAGATAAGCTTTGTTCTAGAAAGTATTTAAGACTATCATGATCCATTTTTACCTTGAAGTGTCTTCCCATTAGGTAAGATCACCACTTATTAAGTGCATGTAGTATTGCCAACATTTCCTTCTCATAAATAGTTTGCTTGAGTTGTATCCGTAAAAATAACCAATCGCCTACATCAAAACTTCTTTCACTGCAATGTTGATTTGCCCGTTGTTTCATTCAATTCTGCACCAAAGTGGCGTTATCCTTTAAAATTTGGATAACTTGTTGTTGATGCTCGGTGTGATCTTTCACTGCTTGAATCTTTTTCTTCTTGATATTTCCTTCTATCTTGAGTGTTTGAGGGGTCGTAATTTCTTCCAATGCATTACAAGATATGGTTGGATTCATTTCTTGATGCTCGATATGATCTTTCACTTCTTGAACATTTTTATTCTTGATATGTCCTTCTATCTTGATAGTTTGAGGAATGGTAATTCCGGCCAATGCATTACAAAATATGGTCAGGTTCATTTCTTCTTTCTCAATGTGATCTTTCACTTCTTGAACCTTTTTCTTCTTGATATGTCCTTCTATCTTGCGAACTTGAGGAGTGGTAATTCTTGCCAATTCTTTACAAGATATGGTCAGATTCATTCCTTCTTCCTCTGGGGTTGGTTCCTTGTGTATATCCTCTTCTATTGATGTTTATTGATCCTTTTCTTCCTCCTCTTCATAATCTATGTATAATAATTTCTTCTCAGCACACTTATGACCTTTAGTGTATTTGGTATCAAAATTGTAACAAAGCCCTTTTTCTCTTTTTTCTTCCAATTTTTGTCGTGTAAACCTTGTAGGTTGTGGAAGGATAGGAGAAAAAACACTTCCATAATTATAGTTGAGAGTGGTGGGATTCCTTGTTTTCCATAATTTCACTTTCAATTTTTCTTGCCAACCCGAATGCCTTCTCCAATGAATTAGGTTCCCAAAGACGAACCTCATGTTGAATGTTATCCTTTAAAGTCCCTATAAAGACATCAATCCTTTGCTTCTCTAGAATATCATTTACCCTTATATTCAATTTTTGAAATTCCTCAATGTTCTCTGCCATTGAACCCTTTTGTTCGAGATTTATCAATTGGCTAAAGAAGTTGTTACTCTTTGTATCCTCATATTGTACTATCATTTCTTCTGTGAAAATTGAGAACAAAGTCCTTTATACCATAAAAAATGATTTGGTTCTAAATATAAATATGCAATATGTAACTTTTGTAATAGTTTAACCTCATGTAGATCAAAATATTGCTCCATCTGTAGTATCCAATTTACCGGATCCTTGCCATCAAACTTACTCATATCGACTTTTCTTGATTTTAGGAACTTGATCTTGAAACAACTGTAACTCGGTAATTTCATAACTCCAAGTTCTGAAGTTGCGTCCTGTAGTAGCCCTCTGAGTCCTCTTTCTAACCCCACAAGTCTAATCAAAATTTGATTCTCCAAGAAAGAGTTATGCCCAACCTCCTAAGATGACCTAATTATATAATGTTTTAGTAGAGCAAACTTATACGACGTGCCATGTGTCACTGTTTCGACCTTCGTATCTAAAAAATATACACAAAATGCTATAATATGTCCTCTTTCTGTAACTCTTTACGAAATTTCAATTTTTTGCTCAGAGAGAAAGTTATGATGATTTTCCTATTGTCACCTATTTAGAATGTAATTCGGGAGTCTATAAAAGCCCTAACTTCCTCAGATTATATCTCCAAAAATATAGCAAGAAAATATTTGATATTCAGACCCGAGCTTCTCCAAGATTTCGGCTCAAATTGGTTTTAATTTTAGAGTTTGAACCTTTGTAGAAACAATATTATAGCAAAAATTCCACGATGACATGTTTGAGATGAAATTCTAGATCTTGCAAAAACCCTAATTTCCTCAGATCATATCTCCGAAAATATAGCGAGAAAATATTTGAAATTTTGACCCGAGGTTCAGACCAATCTCTTTTCAAATGGTTTTTTTTAGCTTTTGAAACTTCGTAGCGAAAAAGGTATAGTGAAAATTCCACAGTGACCTGTTTGGAGCAGTGAAACCCTAGAATCCAAAGCTTTGATACCAAATGTTATGAAACCAGCTCACAAAAAGATAGAAAAGATAGATAAATGCCTTAGAAGTAAGCCTCTTTGAGGGGGAAACCTCCTTTATATTACACAAATGAAAATTCTTGGATGATACAAATGACAAGGCCTCCTTTCTATTTATAAGAGTCTAAGGGGTCATAATATAATCAGAGCCAACATAATAATAATAATGTAAGGGCACAATAATAACAATATGGGGACTACATGGGCACAACAATATAATAAGGGGGTTGTACTAATAACAATAAGGGGTTACACTAGTAGTGTAGGGACCTAACAAATAAAGTAGGTGCCATTATTTTACATCAATAACAAAAACAAGCTTTGGTGGTTTTTTCTGAAAAGGGTTTCCACGTAAAACCTCCTTGTCTCATGTGTTTGTTGTTCATGATTTGTATGCTTGTATGGGTTGATATGGCTGTTGTTATGGTTTTTTAATGGTTGATCTCATATGGATGGTTGCCAAGTTTGAATGAAAATGAAATTGGCGGAAAAGTTAAAATTAGCCTAAATCCTGATCCACCCCCCTCTTAGTATTAACATTGTTTCCAACAATCATCTACAAAAAGGGAAGCAAAATATTTTTGCACATGCACTCTTAAGAAGGGATGAGAATGTGGAAGCATTGCTCTGTGCCATTTATATTATGCAACATGATTGGATAACTAAGGCAAGGGATGAACGGAAGAATGAAAAGGAGGTGTGAACACTCATTCAAAATTTGCATCAAGATCCCAATGCTTTTGATACAGTTATCTAGAAAATTGATTCACTATCATATAAAGATCGCTTGTAATAACTCCCAACTCAAACAAAAGGTTCTTTTGGAATTAAAAACCTCTCCTAGAGGAGGGAACTAAACATTTTTAAAAACTTATGATAGGGTCATGAAGGATTTTTTTTGGGATGGCCTTAAATCTTATATTCATAAGTCTATGGTAGAATGTTTGGTTTGCTAACAAAATAAAGTTGAGACAATTAAGGCCTCAGGTATTTTACAACCATTAGCCATTCCATGTCAATGTTCGAAGGAGGTTTCAATGGATTTTATCATAGGTTTACTCAAGTCTGAAGGAAAGAGTCTAATCATGGTGGTAGTTGATACACTTACCAAGTATGCACACTTTTGTGCACTAGTTCATCCTTTCAAAGCCATTACAATCACTACTACATTGTGGAAATAGTTCAAAATCTACATGAAAATCTCAAGATTATTTTAAGTGACAGAGATCCCATCTTCACTAGAATTTTTTGGACATAATTATTTTCTTGTATTAGTACTCAATTAGATCATAGCTCATCTTATCATCCTCAATATAATGGGAAAATTGAGATAGTGAACATATTTTTGGAAGGATATCTTTGTTGCTTTATATCTGATAAACAAACACAATGAGTCAAGTGGTTACCTCTAGTAGAATGGTGGTATAACATTTTCTTCCATACCACAGAAAAATGACCCCATTTATGGTGCTTTATGGATATCATCCACCGTCCATTACATCGTCTTTAAGAGACAGTTATAAGGTTAAAAAAGTGGAAGATCACATTGAACATCAACAACAAGTTCTCCAACTCTTAAACAATAACTAGACTCTGGCAAAGAATCGAATGAAACAACAAGCAAATCAACATCGTAGTGATTTTTTTTTTGATGTGGGAAATTAGGTATTTTTACGGCTACAACCATACAAACAAATGTCCATCAAGCAAGCTAAGAAGGATAATAACTTATCACCCAAGCATTATTGTTGTTACAAGGTGTTGCAAAAGATTAGTACTATGACATACAAATTGGAGTTGCATGCATATTGGCAAGTAGAGCCAATTTTCCACGTTTCATGCTTAAAGAAGGTTATAAGTGACAAGATCCCAGTTGAAACTATATTTCCATAACTTAATGAGGAAGGAAAAATCATATTAGAGCCCGAAACAATCACAGAAATAAAAATATGACAACTATAGAATCGATCAATTTCAGAGTATCATAATAATATGAGAATGGTTGAGGGAATAATATTTCATTAGGCCAACATCCTATCATGTTATCTAAGGGATAAAATTGAACATGCTTAGAATCCCATAATTGTAGGTGGTAAATTCACGAGGAACTAGTCCATATCTATAGAAGAATCCTTAGGGAGGACCACTACATATAAGCATATGTTTTTCTAGGACTTTGTGGTACCACTCTATGGAGTCTTATTCAATGAGCCTACCCTGTTTATGTATGAGAGAGCTAGGAAGGTAGTGATAATAGTTGGTGACCAATTTGTGGACCAAGATTGCACTTATCTCAAAATATTTAGAGCAACTAAACCTCCCAAACTACTACCTAACTTTGTCACCAACTTAGTGGTACTTAGAGAAATAGCATAGTAGGTTTACATAGGGGTAGGTAGAGCACTCTCATGGATCAAGTAGGCTCTATAGCCACAAATGACTTCACACTAGGTGACATATCATTTAAAGGATACCATGGAAGACAAATAAGATTCAGATGCACTAACTCTTTTCCATTTTTGGGAATTGAAGTTCCATAGGTATGATCCAAGATCTATAATGAAAGATATTTGAAATACATGAAAGTACAAGCGGGGTTACAAGTCAGAGACTTGGCTAGAAGAGGAGAACAAAATAATTCCTTTAATTCCTCGAATGTTACAATCTTGTCCAAACTAAAAAAGAAAAGGCTCATGAAAAAGGAGATGCATTACCCAAGGAATGAGTAGTCGATTAAGAGGTAGCTCAATAGAATAAGAAAAAAGTTGAAGCAAGACTAAGAAGTTGCCTAGATAAGGTAGGAGGCTTCCAGCATAGCCCAAGAAGTTCAACTTGAGGAATAAGAGGAGGAAAGGATGATGAAATAGAGGGAACATAAAAAAATAACTCAATAAGAAAAGAGAAAATGAGAAGAAGAAGAGAAAAAATATCAAGAGAAAGCAAAGGACAATGCCAGAGAAGGGGCTCTCTAGCTTTATCAAAAGGAACAAGAACGAATTGCACAACTAGATTCAAATGCCATGGATGTCAACCCAATCCAACCAAAAACTCATGTGATTAAAGGAGACAACTTGTCAATGATAGAAATGGCATCACATTGGACATAAGGAAGAAATTGGTTAATTTGGGCATATTCAAGTTTGATCACAACTCGAACATAGTGGAATCTATGTAGAAAACATTGTCCACTCCACATCTTCATCCTGTGTAGGTCACCACAAAAAGAGATGTTATTCCTGACACTAGAATAGACCCACTTGTCATGGCTTCAATAGGCAAAACATTCTCTCAAGCCACCAAGAGAAATGTGCATGATCTCCTAGAGCATATAAGAAGGAAGGATGAACATATATTTGAGCTAGAGTAGTAGGTTAAGTTGTTGAAGGCTTAGAACAAGACTATCAGACAGAAAAGCACCAAGATGGAATATTATCAAGCACGTGCTTATGAGGTACATGAAAGTTATAAGTTTATGGTCAAACAAGTGTACCCATGCCTCTAGATATTGCAAAATATTTTCACTGAGTTGTTACCACTTTTGGAATTGGCTAAAGAATGAGGTAATCAAATTCAAGGAGTACTAAATGTTATAAATGTTATGAACCTTGCACCTTACAAATGATAAGAAACTTATAATATTAATCCTGTTCGAGGGGGACACCTCCTTTTATAATAAATACAATTTAAAAGACAATCTTTTAATGTTAAAACTAGATTTGCTTGGTATATATATAGGAGAGAAAGGGTACAATTATAATAAAATGGGACCATGAGGGGTTCTAGACTATGTAACATTATAACAATATAAAGTATTCACTCAGTATATATAGATTAATGAGAGTTTTTAGGGTTAGCATGGGGCTTATGTAGGGCTTAAAATGCCCCTCCCCTTAAAAGGAGTGTTGTCCTCAACACTTGACTATTTGTGGGTGTTTTAGCTTGAATAAATCATCTGCCCATGTCACTTCTCCCACCAATAAGTTCTTCCATTTGATGAGATACTCAATATTTTTGTGATTGCACAGGTGCTTAATCCTTGTTTCCAATATTGTTTTTGGTTCTAGTATTATTTCCCCCTTTTCATTAATCATTGGTATAATTGTTTGGACTAGGATCTTGTCACCAACTACCTTCTTTAACGGAGAAACATGAAAGACTGGATATACACATGAAGATGGAGACAACTCCACTTTGTAAGCCATACTTCCAGTCCTTTGCAACACCTTATAGGTTCCATAATTCCTCCATGCTAATTTATTGTCCTTTTGTTACTTGAGGGACATTTGTTTATATGGTTGTAGTCTCCCAAATACCCAATCCCCCACATCAAAGTTCCTTCCACTATTATTTTGATCTACTTGTTGTTTCATCCTATTTTTTTCCCTAACCAAGTTTTCCTTCAATATTTTGTGAAACTCTTGTTGGTGTCATATGTGGTCCTCTACTACTTGAGCCTTCATAGTCCCTTTCAAGGGTGATGTGATGGGTGGAGAATGATATCCATAAAGTGACATAAATGGTGACATTATTTATGAGGCATGGAAGGATGTGTTGTAGCACCATTCTACAAAGGGAAACCATTTGACCCATTGTGTCTATTTATTAGATGCAAAAGAAAATATATAGCCTTCTAGATAGTTATTCACAGTCTCAGTTTTCCCATCAAATTATGGATGGTAAGATGAGTTGTGAGCCAATTGAGTACTGTTGTGGCCAGCAACAACCCCCCCTTATTTAGTGTTATTACTAATACTAAATAAGTGGGGACCCTTAGTCAAAATTAAAAAAAAAATCAATTAGTGCTTGTATTTCCTTTTTCAATAAAACTTACCGTCAAAAACTTAGGAGAATATCCTTGAAAAAAACCAAAAAACCTAAGTTTATGATAAAATAGAATTGTTCCTTAGGAAATATCGCATCGCAAAAGGATAACAGGATACATCCTTGCAAGACGAATTCTAAGATTGCGAGATCACGATATAGGACTACAAACATATGTTGCATCGCATGCATCAAAGATTGCTTATGCTCAAAAACTTTAAACTGCCGATATGCGATGGTGCATATCGCAAATCGCATTTTGCAGAAAACAGATTAACAAAAATTGTCATATGCCACGCTCCTGCGAAATTGCGAAATTGCGATTATACGATAATGCGATATTGTGATATTCCAATTTTGCGATTGAGAGACAATAAGATAATGCGATAATGCGATATTATGAATTTACGATATAGCAAGCAAGCGATGTGGTGATTTTGCGATGTTGAGATCTGCGATATTGCAAACCAAATCGCAAAATCGCTTCATCGCGGATCTTTCGGGCTCGTTGTTAAAAAAGAAGAATTTTCCATAAACTGAGACCTGGTTATGCGCTTTAATGCTAATTAATGAGTTAGTTGCTGATTATTAATGAAATAGGGTTTTGTGCTTATCAAGAAGTCATTTCACGTAAGGTGGTATATTTTATATGTTTTCAGCATTTAAGACTTTCCCGTCACCTTTTCTTATCATTATTCTCACTTCACTTGTAAATTGTAGGAACAGAGAGCAGAGAACGATACAAAGCAGTACGGAGAATACTATGGGAAAGAAAGGTAAAGCCCCGAGCTCTGAAGAGAAAGAAATGGCGCCCTTATATACAGACACCACCTGTAATAGAGACACTGGTATTGCTACCTGGGAAGGCATGTACAATCTACTTGAGGAAGAGAATCCCAGAGTAATGGAGGTCGAGGCTACTGCAGGCTCACATAGTTCTTCTGAGGCGTCCATCACAGAACTGGCTTGTTCATTCTTACACAGGATAGCGGCGAGGCCCATAATTCTTCCATACACAGACATGGTTAAATGGATACTAGACAACACAGATATCAGAGATAGATAGTTTAAGACTCAGGGTCAAGGACTCATTGGCTCATTCATTTCACAAGATTTGAGGCTCATGTACCATTTGCTAGAGCCACAGGTGACTTATAACAAACAGTTTATGGAGAAATTTGCCAAAGAAAATCAAGACCTGGTAGAAACCATCAAAGATTGGTCAAGGAGAGATGAATTGCTAAAAAAGGACAGACATGGTATGCATAGTACTGGTTCTCTCACCTCCTCGTATTGCTTTGCTGCTACTATGCTCTGTAGACTTTTTGGCAAGCCAGATATTAACAAATTTTCTTATGAATGGCTACCATTATTGGATGCCGCCAATGATGCTACTATAGTGGACTGGGCTAAAATATTGTCTGATAATTTAGTCATAGCTATTGTAAATTACCGATCTAAAAGAACTATTTCTCAGAGAATCTATCCCCCTTTTTACTTGTCTGCATATGTCATGGATGCAATTGTTATATTTCCAAGTTTCCCGTGATGGGTTGGAAATGTACAATTCAAGATCCCTTACCTATTCATTTTTATCACAAAGAGTTGTGGGACTCTATGTTCATTCCATTCTTTTACAAGATCTGTCATGGAATCATGTTGCCCCTATACAAAATGTTGTATGATAAAGATGTTCCAAGGTTTTCCCCTGAAGCAGAGGTAGATATACTCCCTGTTGTGAGATGGTTTGGAGAAGAACTATTTACATATGTTAGGGTATTCGGAAGCCTCGCTCCCCCTCACGTCCTACCTTTGTATGTTCCTGACAAACTCTTGGCACGAGAAATTGCTTATCAAACTTGTGGAGAAGGAGGTTTGACTAAAGATTTGAAGGACAAAAAGAAGGCTATTTGGCCACAATTTCCTTTAGCCTGTGGGGCCTTCTCACTATTTGATGTAGGCCATGCATTCAATGAAGTAAACAACATAATGTGTCTACAATTATTCAAGTTTCCAGGAAGATCGTTTGACCCTCATGATATTGCAAAGAATTTCACTACTGCAGTTAAAATAAAGGTGTTTTCTAAAGAAGAAGATCTTTTTGATGACATGTTCCAACAGAAAAATACGCTTGAAGAAGTTCTGCATTTGGCTCAAATGCGATTCCCTCCAGCAGAATTTCAGTAGTTTAAGATATACAGGGAAAGGAGATTAGCTACTATCCCTGTTGAAAAACTACACTTGGAACCTGTAAGGGAACCAACTCCAAGCATTAGTCTTAGTGGAAGTTCAGGCACAAATAGATCTAAATCTAAATCTACGAAAGAAACACCTGAACATTCCAAGCGATTAGAAAGTGAGCATGGTTAAAGCGAGGGGTTAGTAAAGGATACTACCCAATCAAAAGAGCTCTCACAGCAACAGGTTTTTACCTCCCCACAAACAGATCCTTCCCCTCTCATCGTTCAGCCATCATCAAACAAAATCGAACTAGATAAAGAATGGGAGACCTTCAATGAGTTGATCAATCTAGAGGGACCAAGTACAAAGACACCTGCAAGTGATGTACAGGCAACAGAAGATATAATCACAGGAACAATTAGCAATGCCCCAGAGATGGAATATATTCCCATCACCCCATCCTCTGAACTCATCCTCAAGATAGAAGAAATTCCTCCTCTTGATGTATTTTATAGTCCGCAACACAAGGCAGTAGTGAGAAGACAAAGGAAGAAAAGGAAATTAGAAAATGTGCTCTCTCATGAGGCAGAACAATTAGATGTCCTATGGCAAGATCCTACTACTGATCCCACTGAGAATCTCACCAAATTATCTCAGATTGCAGGAGCATATGCCTTTGCAACCATTGATAAAGCATCTGAGGTACAACAACTACTAAAAGAAAAGTAAGACCAAATACGAGTTTTGCAACAACAGTTGCAACAAGCCAATGCCAACAACGAAGCACAGAAATAGCTTGAAATACTACAACAAGACTTCCAACGAATGCAAATAAGCTACCAGAATAATTTGGTAGAGAAAGAAAAATAGTTGCGGGATATGTAGGAGATGCACAAGGATGATCCTAAACTTACAAAATTCATCACAGAATCCATTTCCTTGAATGATCAACTACTGCAGCAACAGGAAGCATTGTGCCAAAGAATATCACAGTGGAACTCTTATTGTGAAATAAGCGATAAAATCACTAATCAAGTCGTAGATTTACGAAATGATTATGATTTAATTGATAAACGAGTTACTGAATATTTGACTTGGCAAGAAACAGAGGAGGGAAAAAGAGCAGGCGCACCAAGGATCAACGACAATCACAAAGAAATGCTCTTTAATAAATGGGATGCACAACTCAGGAAAGCAGAACAAGTAGCAGAAGAAGCGGCCACAGCAGCAAACAACGTTATTGATTGTATAAATGAAAATCTGCATAGGGAAAACCTGATCTCAGAAACCACTCCAGGGTATCTACCTAAAGTACAACAACTACAAGCCGATTGGAAACAGAAGGCTCAAGAAAAGGCAGAATCAATCCAAAGGTTAACCAAGTTGAATTGGGATTGTTACTGGATGTACTTGGTAAAGCCACACAGCCAATGGATGACTCTCAAGTGTATCATCAATTCTGCTGAGAAGATGGCACCAGCTCTTGCCGATTCTGTTTTCGCAGCACAGCTAAAATTGGAAATCAGTCAGCCGACTCTTCTCAAATAGATGTTGAACGCGTGCGACTTCAAGGAGCAAATACATAAATAGTTAGTAATTTTAATTTTAGATTTAGTTCTATTTTTAGTTTTGTTTATTTTTGCCCAAAGTGAGGACGGTCATTTAAACCGCATCCTACATTTTTGTAATAAGTTATTTTTAGATTTAGTTAGTAGTATTTAAACCCTTCTCATGCATTTAGAGAAGGGTCCTGAAATTTGTCAAAAACTTATCCCTAGAACATGCACTTTTGTACCCTCTGTGGAGGTTTTGATGAATGAATGGAACAAGATTTATCAATATCTGTATTTAATATCTGCTACTGATGTTACATTTCTGTACTCTTAGTGGATGTTGGGTTACGAAGAGATAAATCATTATCGCTTGAATCTCATGAGTAGGACTAGTTATAAATGGTATTTTATCTCTTAACTATTTCTGCCTTTGTGTTAAAAGTGATATTCAAAGTTCAGTTGTTTATATATTGATGTATGAATGCTTGAGTTATCATTCGGCACTTTTGTACGGTGATAGCTATTTATTTATGCTTAATGTATGAATAGCTTATTATGCGATATGCCTTTCACAACTGTTTCGTCTAACTTTTTATACGAAGTGGTTTATCTATATTGAATTCTTTTCTCATAACAGTTGAATGATCTTTATTACCAATTGTTATATGAAATCATTTTAGATCACATAACAGAAGGATTAAACCCCAGGTTAGTGTAGACTTAGATATTTCTGCTTATTAGAATACTATTTACATGTCATTAGATTAGAGTTAGAATTATAGGATCTCACTTAGGAACTTTTAGAAGGGAAATATCAATTCTTCACACACACACACATAAATTAGGAAACTGGTCCCATATCCCCACTCGGACCCACTATACCAAACAGAAAAGGAGTTGCTAACCAAGGTCCGGACCGGGTGGATATCCCCCTTGTTGTAGACTCGATTTTCGGGGCTTCGACATATTTTGTGCTAGAATGAGGGCCTCGAACTGTGAATGGCAAGTAAATCCAAATCTAAATACCATTCTGAGAGTAAATCACCCTCACCATCTCCCTTGACTTCTCCATTGCATTTAGAATCATTAAATCCAGATCCAGAAGTCGTTGGAGCAACAGCTGCTGCTACAAACCCTGACATTTCAGAACAATCTACTATTGAACCTCCTGAAGTTGAATCTTTGATTCAAAAACTTCAGTGATTTTCTATATCTCCTCAAAAATATAATAAATATCAAGGCAACGTGACTTCACAATATAACCATGCTCATCCTCTTACCAGATTAAAGAGTGAAAAGTTTGGTGTTCATCCAACCGAGTTACCTCTAACTACAAGGAAGAGAGCAAGGAAATCTCCTAAAGGGTCTGATAGTGAGACTCTTTCATCATCATCATCCATCTCAACCTCTCCACCGCGAAGTCAACCACCCACCCCTCCACTTCAGATCATTGTTTGTTAGTCCACCGACACTCCCACAACTCCTTCTCAATCATCTGGAATTGTAATATACTCGTCTTCTCAACCACAAGGATCATCTTCTACACTTTCCTTTGTTAGTAGTTCAGCGATGGCCCAATCTCCATGGAATAACCTAGGGGTACTCTTAATGCCTGCGCCCTTGAGTCAGTTACCAGCCCATCCTGAAAAATGGCTACCTAAGTTTAATCCTGAAGCAGGTATGCTAGCAGAAGAACATATAAATAACTTTATGTTATCCATAAATCTTAATGGAGTTACCAATGAAGACGCTGTTGTTCGAATTTTTCCTTATACTCTTCAAGGAACAACCGGATCATGGTATTTCTCATTACCGTCTGGATCTATTACTAGTTGGGAGATTTTCCAAGAACAATTCTTGACTAAGTTTGGTGATGATAGGTCTACGACAACATTGATCAACGACCTGTCTAACCTTAGGGCCGAGTCAAAAGAACCTATCAAAGATTTCAATTTATGTTTCAATAAAATCTTAAATAAAATTCCTGCTGCTTCCCAGCCTAGTGAAGAAGTGCAAAGTGAATGGTACATCACTGCTTTACCATCAAACATAGCAATCTTTGTTGATAGGGCTAACAAAACAACTTTAGTTGAAAATATGAAAGAAGCAATAGCAGTAGAGAAACGTATTATGGCGCAATAGAAGAACGAAAATCCAAGAATGTTTCTTTCAAGGAAGATCCCAAGAAAAAACAATCGAAAGATCCATTCGATTTAGAAGGATTGCAAAAAGTTTTGAAGACCATGTCTAACGAAATGGTCGACATTAAGAAACAAGTGGCAGAAAATTCTTCTAAAAATCCATACAGACCTTTTAAAAGAAACCCTTCAACCGATTCCAAACCCCCCAATGCAATTACAAGTGCTGAATTCCAAGAAGAAGAAGAGGAAATCGCTACTGAGGAACATACTGATGAAGAAGAAGTCATAGAGTTACAAGCTATGTGGGATTTCATCCTCCCAGATGAAGAGGATCAAGAGGCATTCCCGGTTAGTACTTGCAGTAGAAATCAACTTGATCCTCCTCAACCTACCCCTAAGCCAAAAAGCGCAAGCTCGATGACTAAGGATAAAGTCGCAGCCAAGAAAACGACACCTAAAGCGACTCAAACCAGCCCAATCCAAACAGACCCATCAACTCCATCTAAAACGCTGATCATTTAAGATGAAATGGAGTATAATATCATAGAAGACATGAAAAAGACTAGGGTCAATATCACTCTTTACGAATTGAGCAAGTTAAAACACCAGCAAAAGGTACTTTTGAAAGAATTACATGCTGTACTAGTTGCACCTTTGCCCGCCGCTGTAATCTCTCAAGCTTCCCATGACATGGGAATACCTCCAACTAATGCGATGAATAAAATTGATCCAAATGATATCGCCTTAATTGGAGGAAGATCGAGATATCATACTCCCTCATTTCTTCTTACTTATGAAATTTTCAATAAAAAATTGCATAATTGCTTAGTGGATTCTGGAGCTTCATCGAATATTTTACCAAAGTCAATATGTGCAAAATTGAACGTTCGACCAAAAAAATCAGTTGTACGCATAGTTCAATTAGATCAATCGCAAGTCGAAGTGGTTGGTGAATTAAATCAGGTCACCATAAGGCTGCCATCCAACCCAAAGGTATGTCAAGTTATCGACATTTTAGTTGCTGATATTCCAGAATTTTATGGCTTAATTCTTAGTAGAGATTGGTCAGAAAAACTTCGTGGATACTTTGCAATTGACTGGTCGCACATGTGGCTCCCTTACAATGGTAAACCAAATCAAATAAAAGTTGAGCAAGAAAGACACCAGAAATACATAGTAACAGAACTGGAGGGAGAAAATGAACCAGTAGCATATAGTTCTAACATCATTGGCAACTATTCAGTAGATTCTTTCCTAGGAAATTTTAATGCTCATACCTCACCTTACTTAGAACATTTTGTTTTATCTCAAGTAGAAAATTTCTCTCAAACAAATAGTTCTAAATGCATTAATTTTATAGATAGTCCTGTAAATAAATCTTTATTTTGGAAACTATTTTTTGACGGTTCTAAGTCTAATGAAGGAGCAAGAGCAGGATGCGTGTTAAGAAGTTCGGAGGGAGATAAAACTATGCTAACCTGCAGACTCGAATTTTATTGCACCAACAATACTGCAGAATACGAGGCTTTAGTCCAAGGATTATACAAAGCAATCGGATTAGATGTAAAATATCTTCAAGTTTTCGAAGATTCTGAAATTGTAATCAGACAGGTACGTAATACTATACATTGTTTATCAAGTCATTTAAAACATTACCAATCTTTATTTCAAGATCTGACTGAACATTTTATAGCATTTAATATTTCATAAATTCCCAGACTCCGGAATGCTAGTGCAGACCTCTTAGTCAATGTAGCTTCCAAACTCATTCCTTCAGAATATTTTAGCCCTGATCAATTTTCAATTGAATTAATTTTTAGACCATCTATTCCTGATAACATTACCAATTGGAGGATTTTCAACTAAGATCCTGATATCGTGAGTTTCCTCACATCTGAGGGATCCTATATCAATCAAATAATTAATGAAGACCAACATGACCAACAATTACAACAGGATAGCATTAACAATGCCATACCTAAGTTAGTAGTCAAGTTAGAAGATATTTATGATTTGAAAGATCAGTTTAAAAGATCTACCAATTCAAAACTCCAAAGTTCAACGTTGAATCATGAACTAGTAAGTCTAGGAACTGATACCAAACCACAAAATATCAATCTAGGGCTTGGTCTGGCTCTTGAAGAAAAATTAGCGTATATTCGTCTCTTGAGACAATACAAAAGTGTCTTTGCTTTGAATTATGACGAACTCAAAACATACGACACATCCATCATCCAACATACTATTCCAATGATAGATAATGAAAACCTGTGCAACAAAAGTTGAGAAAGATCCATCCCAATCTAGAAAACCAGATCAAATCTGAACTCAATAAGTTACTGAAAGCCAAAATAATTTTTCCCGTTCGACATTCCAAATGGGTTTCCAATATGGTCCCTGTTAGAAAGAAAAACGGAGATATTAGAATCTGCATTGAATTTCGAAATCTTAACAAAGCCTGCCAAAAGGACAATTTTCCTTGACCTCCCATGGAACAAATAAAACAGGCAGTCGCAGGCTCAAAATTGATGTCCTTCTTGGATGGATTCTCAGGATACATTCAAGTATTGGTACATCCCGATGATCAATTAAAGACCACATTCAAAACTAAATGGGGTACATACGCATATCAAAAGATGCCATTTGGTCTGATTAATGTTGGTGCCACATTTTAGAGAGCTATGGACATCACATTCAAAGGGTTAGTTAATAAATTAGTGGTAATATATTTGGATGATATAACTGTATATTCCAAGAAACAAAACAATCATCTTAGAGATTTAAAACAAATCTTCCAACGTTGTCAAAAGTATGGAATTTCACTTAACCTGAAAAAATCCTTTTTCGCACTAAGTGAAGGAAAACTTCTCGGATTCATAGTGTCAAAATCTGGAATTCACATTGATCCTGACAGAATCAAGGAGATTTCCGCAGTCCCTCTACCTCACAACAAGAAAGCCATGCAATCTTTTCTTGGCCAGATTAATTTTGTAAAGATATTTGTTCCATATTTTTCGAGAATTGTGTCTCCTTTACAAGCAATGTTTAAAAAGAACTCAAACTTTAAATGGGGCCAAGATGAACATGAGGCATTCAATCTGATCAAACAAGCAATCATTAATGCTCCATCTTTAGCAACTCCAAATTTTTCTGATCCTTTTATTTTATATACATTTGCCTCTGATAGGTCATACGCTGCGATACTCACTCAAGTAAATCAAGAAAATGCGGAAGCCCCAATTGCTTTTTTCAGTTCCAATTTACAAGGGGCTGAGTTGAATTATTCAGATGTGGAGAAATAAGCTTATGCTGTTTTCAAAGAAATTAAGTATTTCAGACCTTTTCTACTCAAAACACATACAAAAATCATAGTACCGTTTCCAGCGATAAGAAATCTTCTAGTACAGAAGGATGTGGGTGAGAAAAGAGCCAATTGGGTTACTGCCTTACAAGAATATGACGTAGAAATCAAACGAGCAAGTATTGTAAAAGGTCAAGGCTTTTGAAAAATGCTGGCCGGAGCATCGCTGATGTCTGAAATTCCATCTGCAGAGATACAAATGTACGAGGTAAGCCTAAACGATGTTGAGTCATTATACGCTGATATCATTTATTATCTAAAGAATGGATACACTCCTTCAAACCTCGATCATACCAAGAAAAGAGCTCTAAGGTTGAAAGCCAAACAATATCAGCTCGTGAATGATGTTCTTTTTAGAATAAATTATGATTCTGTTCTCCATAGATGTCTTGAGAAATCTGAAGCTGAAAAAGTCTTGCAGGAATTCCACGATGGGCCAGCAGGCGGACACTACGTTGGAGACGCTACTGCTCATAAAATCTTACGCATAGGATGTTACTGACCCACATTATTCAAAGACTCACATAACTACGTGAGGAAATGTAGGTTTTAACCCTGTACAGAAATTACCTGCATACGAATTCTTAAACAAAGAAAATAAACAATGCGAGAGCATAACCCATAAAACACATATGCACAGAGATTTTTCCCTGGATCCCAAAACCGGGACTACCAGCTTGATTTTTCATTATATTCCTTTCAATGTTACAATACATATTTATACATGCCGAAGCATCCAATACCATGGACCGAAATCCATCGCGTCCAATACCATGGACCGAAAACCATCGCGTCCAAAAAACATGTGCGAAAATCATGCACAAAACCATAGGTGGGTCTGCCCAACCTAACATATGGTCCAAAACCAAAATTTTCCGGGGCGCTGCCCCAGACCCCATAAAGTGGGGTTACGGGTGCCCTTCAAACCCCCTATTAATTACGTGGAAAGAATATAACACAACCCAACAATCTCCCACTTGTTGTTTTCTTTCCACAGGGGGCCACAGGAGAGCTTAGTCATTTTTTTTTTTTCAGCCCTGAGATTCCCATTGCTTCTCTACACCAAGAGAACTTCTCAGAGCTCACAGATTTTGTCAATGCATCTGCAGTATTCTTCAAAGTGTCCACCTTTACCAGCAACACCTTTCTGTCTTCTATCATATCCCTCACAAAGTGATACTGAACATCAATGTGCTTTGTCTTTGAATGATAAGCAGGGTTCTTTGCCAAGAAAATTGCACTTTGGCTGTCACAGTCTATTCTTATAGCTCCCTGTACTAACCCCATACTTGAACACAATCTCTGCAACCAAACTGCTTCCTTGCTTGCATGAGTGGCTGCCATGTATTCTGCCTCTGTAGTTGATAGTGCCACTACAGATTGTTTCTTACTCATCCAACTGACTGCACCTCCAAATAGGTTAAACACATACCCACTTGTAGATCTTCTCTGATCCAGATCTCCAGCCCAGTCTGCATCAACAAAGCCATGAATATCCAACACTCTGTCCAATCCTGGTCTTCCTTGGTAGCACAAACCATAATCACTAGTGCCACACAAATACCTGAAAACCCGCTTCACTGCTGTCCAGTGCTCCTTCCCAGGTTTTGACATAAACCTGCTCAATACTCCCACTGCATGTGCAATGTCTGGTCTAGTACAGACAATTGCATACATCAGGCTACCCACTGCACTTGCATATGGAACATGAGACATGTCCTCTTCCTCTTCTTGTGTCTTGGGACACTGTTCAATAGATAACCTCACACCTACAGGAATAGGAACCTTCACCGGTTTACTATCCTGCATATTAAACATCTGCAGTATTGTCTCGACATACTTCCTCTGGTTTAACCAGAGCTTCCTCTTTGACCGATCTCTTTTAATTTCCATGCCCAAAATATAGTTTGCAGCACCAAGATCTTTCATGTCAAATTTGGAGGACAATTGGGTGTTCAAATCCTGGATAATTTCTTTGTCATTTCCAACCAGCAACATATCATCCACATACAAGACCAGATAAATAACACGGTCACAAATTAATTTAAAATACACACAATGATCTGCTTTGCTTCTGGTGAATCCAAGTCCCCGTATAAATGTATCAAATTTCTGATACCACATCCTTGGTGACTGTTTTAACCCATACAGAGACTTCTTTAACTTGCATACCAGTTCTTTCTTACCCTTCACCGCAAAGCCTTCAGGTTGCTTCATGTAGATTTCCTCTTCCAAATCCCCGTGAAGAAACGCTGTCTTCACATCCATCTGTTCTACCTCAAAATCAAAAGCAGCAGCAACAGATAAAAGTAATCTAATAGAAGTTACCTTGGCAACAGGAGAAAAAATATCACCAAAATCAATTCCTGGCACCTGGGAATAACCTTTTGCTACCAACCGAGCTTTGTATTTCTCCACCTTTCCTTCTGCATTTGTCTTCTTCTTGAACACCCATTTGCTGCCAATGGGTTTCCTTCCAGCCGGCAACTCCACCAGATCCCAAGCCTCATTTTTGTGCAAAGATGCCATTTCATCAACCATGGCCTCTTTCCAGACTTTTCCATCCTCTGAATCCACTGCTTCCTTCACAGTTCTGGGATCATCATCAATAACAGACAAAGCAAAAGCAGATGGATTATACCTTTCTGGTTGCCTTCTTTTTCGAACTGATCTTCTCACAGTCGGAGTTTGTGGCTCTTCATATTCTGATTCCTCCTCTGCTGTAGAGTCTGATTCTTCCTCCTTTGGCTCAAACTCTATCTTCTCAGGTTCCTTTGGTTGGACTTCATGTTGAATAACATCTTTTACCTCTCTAAACACCACATCTCAGCTGTACACAACCTTCCGTGTGACTGGGTTCCAAAGCTTATAACCCTTTAAACCATCCTTATACCCAATAAAGATGCACTTTTCAGATTTACTATCCAACTTGGTTCGTTTCTCCTTTGGAACATGTACATATGCATCACATCCAAATACCCTCAGATGTGAAAGAGAGGGTTTCTTACCAGTCCATACTTCTTGTGGAGTCTTATCCTCCAACGCTGATGAAGGTGACCTGTTGACCAGGTAGCATGCAGTATCCACCGCCTCTGCCCAGAATTCCTGTCCTAACCCAGCACCACTGAGCATGCTTCTTGCCCTTTCCATCAACGTCTTGTTCATTCTTTCTGCGACTCCATTTTGCTGAGGTGTATATGGAGTAATCTTCTGCCGTGCTATACCACACTTCTCACAGAATTCTTCAAATTCCTTGTTGCAAAATTCTCCACCATTGTCTGTCCTCAACACCTTTATCTTCTTCTCTGTCTGATTTTCCACCAGAGCCTTAAATTCTTTAAACCTGTCAAAGACTTCAGATTTCTTCTTAAGGAAATATATCCATGTATTCCTTGAGAAGTCATCTATAAATGATACATAGTACACAGACTTACCCAGTGATGGAACCTTCACAGGTCCAAACACATCACTGTGCACAAGCTCTAATATCTGTTTCGTCCTCTTACTACCAGAGGGGAAGCTAACCCGATTTTGCTTCCCATACACACAATTTTCACAGAAATCAAAATCCAGAGAGCTATCATTCATACCTTCTACCATACCTTTACCATGAAGTATTCGAAGGCCCTTCTCTCCAATATGTCCAAGCCTTTGATGCCACAACATGGTCTTCTCTCCAGAGACCACTAGATTTTCTACTCCATTTTCAGGAACCATAGAACTATTGCACCCATCAACAACAGTGCTACCTTGCAGCTTGTACAGAGTTCCAATCCGAACTCCCCACATTAATATCAGTGCTCCTCGAACCATCTTGCAGGTATCTTTCTCAAACACCGTCTTTACACCTGCATCATCCAACTTGCTTACAGAAATCAGATTTCTGGCCAATGCAGGAATATGTAGAACACCGGAAGTGTTCTAACCCTTCCACCTTGCAACTTCAACTTTACTTTTCCCCGACCAATGATTCTAGCCTTCCTATCATCTCCTAAGAAGACATCACCACCATCGTATTTCTCATACTCGCAGAACCACTCTCTATGGGGAGTGAAGTGAAAGGATGCACCTGAGTCAATCAACCATGCCTCATGATCTACATGTGTACTTGAAGAAGCCAAGTACACATCCCCACCTTCATCTGAGGTGGTTTTCGCCTCTGCAGAAGGAGCATCATCAGATCCCTTTCCTTTATCAGGAGCTTTAGATTTACAATCCCTTCTGAAGTGCCCTTCCTTTCTGCATTTCCAGCACACCACCTTTGTAGGTTTTCCTGGAGATTTAGATCTCCCTCTAGATTTAGATCTCCCACTCGATGACTTATTTTTGTTTCTGTTTTGGGACCGTCCTCGTACAGACAAGGCATCACCATTCTGGTTGTCCATATTTTTCCGTCTCATCTCCTCCGTCAGCAAGGCTGAGACTATTTCATCAAACTGCAAAGCATTTGCATTGCTACCTATTGCAATAACCAGACTATCCCACAAATCTGGTAGAGAACACAACAGACTGATGCACTTATCTTCATCTGAAATTTTAATATCAACAGATAATAACTGACTTACCACAGTATTAAACGCATTCAGATGCTCTATCACCGAGTCTCCATCTTTCATCCTCATGTTATACAGCTTTTTCCGCAGGAACAATTTATTCACCAGAGACTTAGATTGGTACAAAGTCCCTAACTTGACCCACAAAGCCTTTGTCGTAGCTTCCCCTGATACATTCAGCAATACTGAATCTGAGACACACAATCGTATTGTGCTCTTTGCCTTCCGATCCAACTTCTTCCATTCTTCATCGGTCACTCCCGATGGTTTAGTACCCGGATCTACCGCGATCCACTGATCTTTATCCACCAACAGATCCTCCATCTTGAGTTTCCACAACTCAAAATTCTGACCATTGAACTTCTCAATCTCTATCTTTCCACTGCTCGCCATCTTCTTTCACCACCAGAATCGATCTCGCAGATCTCCCACTGAACAGGGTCTACCACAGGCCCGAGCGAAACCCCTCAGCAACAAAGGCATCCCCTTGAAGCCAAAACGGCTCTGATACCAAATGTAGGTTTTAACCCTGTACAGAAATTACCTGCATACGAATTCTTAAACAAAGAAAATAAACAATGCGAGAGCATAACCCATAAAACACATATGCACAGAGATTTTTCCCTGGATCCCAAAACCGGGACTACCAGCTTGATTTTTCATTATATTCCTTTCAATGTTACAATACATATTGTTACACTAAAATTTGTCACCATGACTATTTGCAGTTAGTATGGCTCCATCAACTATCATACTATCCTCCTTGGCAAGTCTCATACCTCTGCTCTCCATGTCAAACTCCAAGAAAGAGAGAAAGTCTTTAAAAATCTATATATCTCTGGGTACGCAGTTTCTCTTAGCCTTACTTGTGTGTACGCACCCCAAGTTCATAATACCTGCGTAGTAGTACGCTCTGTCTGTAAAGGGGAGGGTGCGTACTCCTGTAAAGGTCAAAAGGCGCAAGTTTCACTCCAAAAAAGTTACTTGTGGTCATTTCTAGAGCATTCTAGAAGCTTGTTTGACGTGTATGGAGCGCCCTCAGATGGTTCATGTATCCCTATGAAAGAGGAACTTATCCCATCAAGAGGGGAGCTATCCCATCCAAAGAGGGGCTTATCCCATTGATGGTGGACCTGATTAACTTCCTCTAGAGCACTATAAATACAGGCATTGGGCCAGAGGGAGGGGAGGTTGAAAGCTGAACATTCCTAAGGGTAGATGCTGCTGGAATTAGGACTCCCTTGTAAAGCTTGAGAGGAGAGATTCCCATCCTTTCCTAGCCTTACTTGGAAGTGGGTGAGCTGATCAAAGTAAAGGAAAACTCTTGCTGGACCCTAGGAGGGACCTGCACAACACCAAGGCTCAGGTTGTAATGGTTTCTTTTGTTTCCACTTAATACAAATGAACTCATTTTTCTCAACAGATTGTTATTCATGATTTGTTTCATATACTCCTTGGTCTGTATGATGGATATGTGTTATTTTATAAGTTTATCAGGTGCTATTTAATCTTTTGGCTTGTTAGTGAATACAGGTTTCGAAGAGAAGGAGGAGCTCATCTGGATCGGCGAGGCTGGACTACTACAAAGCGTTGGACTAAAGGTATGTTATAATCACCTGATTACTTGTATTCTAAATGCATGTTTAGAGAAAGGTAGTGTTTATTTGTCTTGTTTGTCACTAGAAAGCCTTTGCTTCTAGGGAGGTCAGTTTTGTTTGCAAAATTGACTCTTTCCACATGACAAAATGGCGACCATACTGGGGAATCCATTGATGTGAATGATTTTTCCTTTGTGTGAAACTTTGATCTGAGAAAAGTCGTTTGTTTTTTGGTTTTTGGTTGTTTGACTGTGTATTTGGGTGGGCTAGCTTAGGGTTAAATTAGATTTTACTTTTTCTTAGTTTTGCTAGAAGTACGCAGCCTCTGCGTTGAGCACAGTGCGTACCTGTACGCACTGCAGCTTTGTGCACAGAGCGTACACGCACCTGTGCAAACAGGTTGCCTGCGTACCCTGTCAAAATTGAGAAAATTTCAATTTTCTCCTTTTTGCCTTTTAGATTTTATTTTTAATTTGTTTTTTCTGCCCAGATCCACTGGTTTTCTGCCATAAATCTTCACCTAAGCTTGTTTCGTCAGTGTCAAGAGTTTTAGTGAAATTCATAGAGATTTTGCCCTAGGGTTTGATTTTTGCACTGGTCCTGTAGTGACTTTGGCTTTAGAAGTTGTAAAACCTTGGATCTCCCTGGTTTTGTTCAGTCTTCTTAGGAGTCGGGCCTTTCATAGAATCCACCCTTGTGAGAAACCTACCTTTGTGTCTTCTCTTTGCGAATCTCGAAAAAGTTTGTCGATTGAACTTTGAATTTTATTCTTAAGAAAAAGAACAAAAGATTTTGATTTTTGTTTTTGACTGGTTTTTGATTCTGCATTAACTAGTCCTTAGTTAAATTTTGACTGAGTAAAACATCCTGGAATCATACTTGGTAGGCTTTTGCCTCGTTAGATTTACTTTTACGTGCATTTCTCTTAGATTTGATTTTGAGTGAAATTGAGTTGATTTGATTGCCATAGATTTTTTAACTTTGATTTCTGTTAAAGTAAGTTTTACATGCTTTGTTAATTAGGAAAAAATACAAAAATCTCTTTTGAAGAAAAGTTTTCTTTGGTAGCAATTGAGTCTTTGAAAGGAAAAGGAATTTTCGTGAAGTAATTAGTGGTCATGTGTTGTATGTTTTGAAAAGATAAAGAGTTTGTTTCTTTGATTTTCATTGCCAAGAAAGTTGTCTTTATATCAATTTTGCATGCTCCAACTCTCTTAGCTAGGGAATTCATTAAAAAAGAAAATTAGTATAAATCATCCTAAGTGCATCTTTTTAGTGGATTTGAGTCGAGTCTACACACCATTAGTTTCATCTCCACTACCTTTTGTCTTAAAGAAAAGCCGAAAAAAAAAAATTAACGCTTAAAGTAAAATCAGCTTAGTAACTTTTTATTTACTAGGGCTCTGAAACACCAATATAGATCAGGCTAGTGTCTTGGAGTAGGAGAGTAATTAACTCTCCAAGACAGTAAAACCAAACAAGTAGCTCATCTTGTGGTAGGATAAATCCAACTGTTTCATTTGTACTCTGGGAAAGCTCCTCTTAAAGGAGAAGCACGAGACCGTGTCCGAACCAGTGAGGGAATCAATCCTCCCTCATTGGGAAAGACGCCAGATACGCACGTACTACAAACGGTAAACCTCAAATTATTTTCGAGGAGCCTGGGGTCACTTGTCGATAAACCTTGGATTATTGTCAAGGAGCCGGCAAGGGGATTGAGCTTGTTACTCTGCCCTTGCGTGCTATCGGGTCATAGACTGTTCCCCCAGGTATATTTGTTGCTGTTGGTAACCTTAGTGACCATTATCTTTAGGATTCTACCGAGGTGACGGTGGAGGGAAGATCCCACTGTACCTGGAGCAGACGTCGGCTAGACTCACTTGGATTTTCCGGGGGGTTCACTTCACTCGAGACGGTTAAAGTGGAGGAACTTGTGCCAGTCTATTCATTAAGCAGGTTGCCGGGGTAACTGTTCCACCCACCACTTCTGTACTGAATTCGGTGATGTTGGGTTTCATCTCCAACTAGTGTTTTCGGTCCGGAAGGCTACTGTTTGTGTATGGTTTGACGCCCTAGATTCTTTAGGCGTGTGATTCGAATTTGTTTGGTTCTTTAGAGACTTTAGGCGGTTTGCTTTGAGATTTTACTTTGTTTGCGTGTGCAGTAGTTAAAAGTTTTTAACTGTGGCTGAATTACCGAGACAGTCCCGTAGACTTCGGGGCAAGTCTCCTGAGATTGTTATCGTGGCCGATTTGTTGAGGAAGTCCCGTAGACTTCGGGGCGAACCTCTTGAAGAAGTCCCGAGTCATTACGAAGGTTTGAAAGTCCTTGTAACTCCTAGTGGCAGTAAAGTAGGTTCACCTGAAGAAGGAGAGTCGTCATTGGTAGTCCATCCAGATTACCAAGGTCTACAAACAGGTTATAATCCTGAAGCTGTTGCAGTTTCCGAGCTTGCTGGTAGTTTTTCATCTACCAGTGATATAGGCGAAGAACCTGAAATATCTGAACCTGTTACTCCAACTTCTAGTGCTCCTGATTCACCTAGGGTAGAAAGAGTCATCACCGAAAATCTTCCTGCTGGTTTGATAGCTATTGAAGAACTTGCTCCAGAGGAAGAATTTGGCGTCTCTATCCTTGAAGATCAACCTACTATTGATCTAAGGGAGCGTGAATCCATCTTTTACAGTCCTCCTAGAAGTACTACTTGGTACCTTTCGTTAACCAATTATTTAGACAACTCAGGGTTAAGTTTTTCTCCACCTCGTACTCCTTATCCACCTGGAGGTATTTATACTCCTGTAAATATGTCTGGTCAGTCGTCCGTGTTCACTCAATCTCCTGAATCTTTCTTGTACGGCGGTCCTTTTGTTCCCTCCGGGTATCAGTCACTTTCTGGTACTTTTGCGGGAGCATCTCCTCAACCCATTGAACATGGGTTATTAGCTGGAAATAATGGTAATAAACCGTTGGGTGTAGGAGACATTTACATGATGTCAGGTTCAGTTCCCAGTTCTCAACCTCAAGGTGGCCAGTTACCGCCTCGGGGGCAGCCTCAATTAACGCCCGGGGGGCAACCTCAAGGTACACAAATTGCGTCTGGGGGGCAACCTCAAGGATAGTATGTACCCATAGTACAATACATTCCTCAAGGTCAACCCCAACCTCAATATGTACCCCAAGGTCAACCTCAGTATCAATTCATAGCTCAAGGTCAACCCCAGTATCAGTACTTACCTCAAGGGTATCTACCTCAAGGTCAGTACTCGAGTCAAGGTTATCAACCACCCCAAGGTCAATCTTATGTTCAAGGTATGGGAAATGTACCTTTCAATTATCAATCCTACCCTCAATCCGGTTATGGATCTCAATATCCTCAACCTGTCATGGGTCAATACCCCGGAATGAACATAGTGTGGGATCCATCGCAAGTTCAACAGGTATTGCAGCCAAGCGTACAGTTGTCATCTCAAGCTGGACAACCCTTAGTTGCTAGTTCACCCCAGCAACCAGTCCAGTCTAATGTTCAAAATTCTGTACCTTCGGTAGTTACTCAGTCGCCCATTGCACCTAGTACTCCATCTCAAACGACTGCTGCAACTACCGCAACATCTGTTCCTTCCACCACACTTGCTTCTGGAGTATCGACAGCTCCGATTTCTACTGTCTCTGCAACTACTCCTCAGACATCTTTACCATTGTCTGGATCTACGATTCAAACTACGGTTCAGATGCCTGTAGGACAACCTGGTTTAAGTACGGTTGTCACTAGTCAACCACAATTCGCTTATCAACCGTACCAGGGACAGTACCAATACGGGCCTGCTGTCCAACTGCCAGTTTACCAGTATCAACCGTATCCTGGGTACACTTATCAACAACCTCAGCAACCCCAGTACGGTCCGGTTAATCCTGGTTTTCCAGGAGGATACAATATCCCGAATGCGATTCCTATTCCAAGTTATCCTGGATATCCTCCTCTTGGGACTGGTCTTGTGACCCAGAGTTTTAGGGATCCTAATCGGCAGTTACCGTTTATCGCAACTTTGGATTTACCGGACTTGTCGCGCCTAACGAACGATCCAATAAATTATCTTCCGTTCTGGCCGCCAATGCCAAATAAGTTGCCCAGTGATATACCCAAGTTCGAAGGTAAGTCTGGAGAGGATCTGTCAAATCATGTGATGACTTACCACCTCTGGTGTGCTTCAAATTCCATCTCGGATGATTCGATCCGCTTACGTCTTTTCCAGCGTACGCTCATTGGTCTCGCGTCCAAGTGGTACATTGAGTTACCACGGGCCTCTTTTTACAATTTTAGTCAGCTAGCTACCTCGTTCCTAACTCATTTTCAGTTGCCGGTCAGATATGATAATGGCACGGAGCTACTAACTTCATTAAGACAGTCGACATCCACTTATATTTCCGATCATATACATGAATGGAGACGTCGACGGCGATTAGTGAAAGTTTTTATCCCGGACCAAATCTTAGCTGAATGGTTTGTTAAATCATTATTACCGAAGATTACTGAAGACGTAGCTAAGGCCAGAGTAGTTACTGAGGAGCAAGTGATTGCTCAAGCGCAGTACCTTGACTTAGTTTACACTCAGTCAGGTACGTTACACGAAAAGATCCTAGATCTTCCAAAGTCAAATCAAATCGCTGCTGCTCCTTCGGGATCTCATGCTGCTGATGGCATGATCGGTACGGTGAATACTAAAAGCAAGAAGAAGTCTTCAAATAATTCTTCGCCCATTATAACCTTACCAGATTCCCCGACAGGAGAGTCTTCTCCTGAAATTTCCGCTGATATTCACGCTGTAGGGTCATCTACGGCTAAATCAAAAAACGGTGGGAAGAAGAAAGGTAAGAAGAAGAGTAAAGCAGACAAGACTCCAAAGGAGAAAATAGAAAAGTCGGAAACCAATGACGAAAAGCGCAAACCTCGATATCCTTGTCTTATTTGTGAAGAGGATCATTTTACAAGAGATTGCCCTCATCGAGCCGAGGTTGTGAAAATTGTCAAAGGTTCCCCAACTCCTGCTGTTTTGAAAGATCCATTTCCAAAGCAGGAGAGTAAGATGATAGGTTCTTCCTCGGGTGCCACTGAAGAACCCATATTGATGATGTCTCATGTAAGGATTGCGACTCGATCGCAAGATTATGGTAGTAAAAGTCCTGTTGATGGATCGAAAGAAGTAGAATCTTCATTCAAATCCATCAACCTCAGCTCCCGGTTCCGATCCACTACAGATCGAGAAACCTAACCCTGACTTAGTAATCAAACCACCCGCCAAGGGTGTACTTCGAAGGTCTGCTTTCAATCCACATGCGAGAGCGGCCCAAAATTACAACATTGTTGAGGATTTAGCTGTTTCACCCTCAGCAATGTCGGCTTTAGAAGTGCTGCAATCATGCCCAACACAGCGAAAATTACTTTTTTCAGCTATAGGAGCTGTTGATGTTCAGGACCCAAACCTAATAATCTTTGATCTAGAAAATAGTACACCGCGTTTGCCTCATCAGATGGCTTTCCAGATCCCAGTGATAGTAAAAAACAGGCCTATTCATCGGACTGTAATTGATGAGGGAGCTTCCACGTGTATTATGTCGATACAGTGTTGGAGATCGCTTGGTTCTCCTTCACTAAATCAATCCCCGACAATTCTTAAGGCCTTTGATGGCCGTGGGTTCCATCCGTTTGGCATTCTACAAGATTTGCCTATAGGGGTTGAAGGAAAAACCGTTAGTCTAGATGTGGAGGTGGTTGATGCCCCTCTAGACTACAACCTTCTCTTGGGTCGAAGTTGGTCTTACGCTATGACAGCGATCGTTTCATCGGTCTTCAGAGTAATAAAGTTTCCACACAATGGCAAGATCGTAACCATAGACCAGCTGGCCTATTTTTCATCCGACCTAGCCTCTTCAGAAAGTATCCAGCATGTCGGTAAAACGACTATCCCTTACAAGGATGTTGGCGTAGGATTAGTTAAATATGCCGGTTTACTGGGAACTTTTCCTTTTCCTCCAATCAACGCCGTGTCTTCATTTGCATCTATTCATATGATTACTTCAGACACCATTCTTTACGACGATCCTTGGGTCGTTCCTTCTGAATCTGAGATAGACTCATTCAGTGACACAATGCCTTTGAGTCCATATGAAATAGCCTATGAAGCCGTGCAGTCTTTTTCCGACCCAAGTTCAACCAAAATCGACCAAATGAATGTGGTCTGTGAGGAATCCCTTTTCGCGTCAACCTCGGAGTTAATAACGTTTCCCGAAGTTGTGTCATCTGACGAACAACTTTGTGAAGTCCTGTGCGTAGACGATTTACCATGGGAAGATCTCCATCATAGATCTTCGTTTTTACCTGAGGATGATTGTTTTGAAAACGATTTCTCATCAATCTTTACAGCTGAATATGTCAAAGACGCTCAGAGTCCAATGAAACATCCTGATTCAGAGCTGAATTTGGGAAACATTTCTCGCACTATTCCCATTGACATTTCAGTCAAGTCCGGAATTGTTGAGCACATTCATATAGGTGCCTCGTGTTTAGATGACGAAATTCAAACATACAAGGCCCTATTTCAAGAATTCCGCGACGTGTTTGCCTGGTCTTACGAGGAAATGCTAGGAATTGATCCCGCTATTGTTGTCCATGAGATCAAGACTTACCCGGACGCTAAACCCGTCCGGCAACGTTTGCGTCAGATTCACCCACGAAAAGCGGCTGCGATTAAAGCAGAAGTTGAGAAGCTGTTGAAAGTAGGTTTCATTTATCCGATCCAGTTAACGGATTGGGTATCGAATATTGTTCCGTTAACAAAAAACAGGGAACAATAAGAATATGTATCGACTATAGGGATATCAATCGTTCTTGTCCCAAGGACAACTATCCAACACCCTATATCGATCAAATAATTGATGATTGTGTCGGTAGTGAAATATTTTCCTTTATGGACGATTTTTCCGGTTACAACCAAATCAATATTCTACCTGCCGATCAACCAAAAACGCCTTTCATTTGTCCATGGGGTACATTTGCTTATTGCAAATTACCTTTTGGGCTTAAGAATGCCGGAGCCACTTTTCAAAGGGCGATGTCTTATGCATTTCATGACATCAAACACATTGTGCAACCGTATCTCGATGATTTGCCCGCTCACTCCTTGCATCGAGCTGATCACCTTGTCCATTTACGAGCAATTTTTATGAGGTGTAGGCATTATCGTATACGGTTGAACCCACACAAATGTGTTTTCTGTATTGAAGTGGGACGATTGCTGGGATTTGTAGTTTCAAAATCTGGCATTCACGTCGATCCCTCGAAGGTAGAAGTTATCATCAAAATGCCTCCTCCTTTGAGTCTTCGCCAACTCCAAAGTTTGTAGGGGAAAGCAAACTTTTTATGCCGATTCATTCCTAACTACGCCAAGATTACCAAGGGTTTTACCCGGTTGTTGAAACAGAACGCTCAATTCTCTTGGGATGAGATAGCTCAGAAATCTTTTGATGCACTCAAGCACGTGTTGACCCATGCACCGTTGCTGCATCCTCCCAACTACAACCAGGATTACTTTTTGTACCTCGCCGCTGCTCATTCCACCATTGGAATGGTCTTAGTCCAGGAAGATGAATTCGGAACAGAACATGTGATATATTACCTTAGTCGGACGTTAAATCCCACTGAGCTCAAATATTCACATGTGGAGAAATTGGCCTTGGTAGCCGTTCAAGCTGTCCAATTTTTTGTCACTACATTCTTCTCCATAAAACTATAGTTATTTCGGATTGCAACCCTATGATCTAGATTTTGACGAAACAATTGCTAGGGGGCAAGTACTCTAAATGGATCGTTATCCTGCAGGAGTTCGACTTGGAATTTGAAAAGTCTAAGTCTAAGAAATCTTTTGTTTTTGCAGAGTTGATGTGTGATTTCCTGCGTGCTGACACAGAAACTGTGGCAGAGGAACCCATTGCGGACGAATCTTTGTTTCTCATCAGCACTTTAGATCCGTGGTATGGGGATATAATTTTCTATCTCCAAACCCAATCCTTTCGGCCCGAAGTTTCAAAGTCGGAACGTCGGAAAATTCGATTCCAGTCCCAACAGTACAAAATTATTGGAGATACTCTTTATCGCCATGGGGCGGACTTGGTTTTTCATCGTTGCTTAACTCATGAGGAAGCTGAAAGGGTTTTGAATGACTGTCACTCTAGAGCGTGTGGCGGTCATATGTCTGGGTATGCCACAGCCCAAAAGATATTGCGCGCTGGCTACTTCTGGCCGTCCTTGTTTAAAGACTGTATTATTGCGGTCCGGAAATGCCACAACTGTCAAGTGTTTGATCGCAAGATGCGCGCACCACCTGCTCCTCTCCACCCTATAATTGCCGTTGGTCCTTTTGCTAAATGGGGTATCGATTTTATTACATGTAACCCTCACTCGGCCGGGGGGCATGCGTATATCATCCTTGCGGTTGATTATTTTACTAAGTGGGCCGAGGCGATGCCTACATTCGAGGCAGACGGCAAAACAGCTGCAATTTTCGTATTCAATCATATTATTGCTAGGTTTGGTGTCCCACAAGCGATAATCACTGACCATGGGCGCCATTTTCGAAACGTTATGATGACCGAACTTACAGGCCAGCTTGGTTTGCGTCACGATAGCTCAACTCCTTATTATCCACAAGCCAATGGCCTGGTTGAGTCCATCAACAAAGTTTTAGTTATCATGATCCGACGAATCATTGGTATTCATCGGTCGAATTGGCACAACATGTTATTTTCCGCGCTTTGGGCGTACCGAACCTCAGTGAAAACATCAACAGGGTTCACTCCTTTCCAACTAGTTTATGGTTTGGAAGTAGTGCTGCCCATTGAATGCGAAATCCCGTCACTTCAAATGGCTGTCGAATTACTTCCAGCTACTTCCGAAGAGGAGAAGCGTCTATTATACTTAGCTCAATTAGATGAGACTCGACGTGACGCTGCATTGGCAATCGAGACTCACGCAAAACGGATGAAAGCTCAGTATGATCGCAACGTGACCCCTCGAAATTTTTCGGAAGGAGACCTAGTGCTATTATATGATCAAGCTAACGATAAATTAGGTGCTGGAAAATTCGTTCCTATGTGGCATGGGCCCTACATTGTCAAGCGAAAGCTAGCAAAAGGGGCCTATGAGCTGGTAGATTTTGATGGGGACTCTTTGGGTAAACCCAGAAATGGGATTTACCTAAAGAGGTACTATGCTTAAATGATGGGTATGGAGATTTTACTTAAGTTATATTTTTCTTTCTAGCTGGTGTGTTTGTTAGTATAGACAGTGTGCTTAGCTTAGAGAGTGTGTTTTTCGTCGTTATTCTGGCTTATCTTGGTTTTACTCTTGATATTGCAGATGTAGACGCCTCTCCAAACGTACATTGGATTCGCTGATGGTGCTTGTCGTAGTACACAGAATATCTCTTCCGCAGCTTGGGTTATCTATTCACCCTCTGACGAGTTAGTTTCTATGCATGGGGTGAGGCTCGGTCAAACAACAAACAACATTGCAGAATACAGTGCAGTGATTGAATTATTGTCTGAATCTATTTCGTTTGGGATTCGGAGTTTGATAGTGAGGTTAGATTCTGAACTCGTTGTATTACAGCTTAATAGAGTATATGCCATTAGAAATCCAGTGTTATTAAGGTTATTTTTGAGAGTGCGCCTCTTGGAACATGAATTTGATTACATTGAATATCAGCATATTCCAAGGTCATTAAATACATTAGCAGATGCAATTGCTTCTCGAATGTTAGACAGACATTTGTGATAATCATACATGTAAATTTAAAAACATTTCATCACACATGTTTAACAAGATAAGCCGGTAATAATGATATATATAGATAGGAGTGTGTCAAAAAATACATCGTCTTCGATCATAGGTTGAAAAACACCTTATGATCGGCAAAAATGATAAGTACAAAAAACCAAAATGTCACATGTGTCTACAAAAGTGACCAGCCAGTCACTGGTGGTGCTCTCTATACGACACCACTGCACGCGCTACCCTACACAAGAACCTCCTAAAAGGTCCTGGGACTGCGACCATATAGCGCTGAAGTCTGATAGGAATATCATCTATAGTCGTCTCTGGTATGTCTGCCGTAAGACGCTCTAGGTCCTGTTCCAACTCAGCTAAGGTCTCTGCGGCCGCATCCTGTGGGGCTGGTGCTGGTGCATCTGGTACTCTCCTCTCGAAAGGCCGGAGATTGGCCAGACGCTGTGGGCCTACATCTGCATTTTGAAAATTGTCACTGTCAGTTTTGAGACGATATAAAAAAAAAAAAGTAAATAATTTAAAAACTTGTGGAAAATGAAGTACCTGTGTCGTCCCACTGTTCTCCCGGTGGAAGAATCATGTCCGGATCTCCGCAAAAATCAACTCCGGCATACGGAAAATCCTGTATCGAGGAGACCTGGTTCTCTAACCAGTGAAAATACTCCGGTCTAAATCGGACAACCTTCGTGCCCTCGTCAGGATGACGGGCCATCACCGCAACCCATCGCATCAACTTAGGCTCTCGGGGAGGCCTAACCTCAACAGTAAGCTACTGTGGGATCAGCATCGGAACCCTCTCTAGGGCAAAACTCACAACTAAAGGCCCATAACCAAAAGTCTTCAGCTATCTGTTTTTGGTCCTAGTCAGTTGGCCCTTTAAGTTGGCCAACACAGCATCGCACCAGTTGAAAATGGTGCCCTGATAGCAATCAATCGCCATCCGCATCTGGGATCCAATGGCAATGTGCAAAGCGGCAACCCTGCAAAGTCTGGTAACTGTAAAGGCAATTACCATAAGTTCAGGTCAGGATATCTTTTTGATTTCTATCCCCTTATCCTGGTTTTGGTTATTACACCACTCTAGCAAGAAACTAGCAATGGACTGGCCACCCGGCCTAGTCCCGGACAGAGTGAATTGTTCGCCCCTCTTGGGCAAACCAATGAGAAAGTAAATATCAGAGGGCTCTATCTCGAGCTGGTGCCCTCCAATGTAGAAACACTGATCCTGAATGTTCCACCTTTCGACCAGCCACTCTAGAAAGCGCACCTGGGCCCTCATGCCAGGTATGGCCCAGTATTTGTAAAGACCGCATGCCTTCAAAGCATCAATGGAAGGTTGGTGATTAATCGCGGCCAAATCAACATCTTCATGTTCTCTCTCGTGCCAATCAAGCATGGTGGGCAATCTACACACCATAAAACATCTGTTAGAGTCCATAAATTTAAAAGTTTTTGGTTCATTTTGGAGAAATTGGAGTTTAAAAATCCACTCCGCGGTGTACGCAGCCCGCCTTTAGAGACAGGGCGTATGTACGCAGCTTCTCTTAAGGCAAGCTGCGTACGCCCGGCATTTTCCCAACTGAGAAAATGTCGGGGTATGCAGGTCACCCATGGGGCACCTGCGTACCCCGAAAAGCGGACCTTGAAACCCCCAAGGCCTCCAAAAAATAAAACTAAAGCCTAAAAACAAATTCTAAACGGATGGAAATGCAAGGGAGGATGTTGTAGAATACCTGATGAGACGGCGTTCGGTTTCGACGATCGGATTCTCCGCAATGTCCACGGGAAGTTTCTTGCCAAAAGCCCTTTTTCTCTCCTCAACAGTAAAATGGTAAAAATGAAATGGTAAAAGCCCTTTTTATAGGTTTTTTGAGTAAATGAATGTTAAATTTGTTTATTTTCCACCATGAAAAGGTATTTTTCAAGTATTTTTATCTATCTTTAAACAGGTATGAGTAATGTGTTGGTTTTTGCGCAGGATAAAAGGATTTTCAGGGAAAATGTCATTTTTCACAAACAAAAAAATCAGAGTCACCTTTTAAGCCCTTTTCTGACTCCTAAAATATGAAAAGATTGCCGAGCATTTCTTTTACACTCGTTAAAAGGAATTAAAAGATGGTCCCCTTATAGCCCTTTTCTGACCGTAAAAACAGGAAAATATTGCCGGATTTTTGTCGTTTCAAATTCGATACTGGAAATAAAACGACGTGTCCTTGATCGCTTTTTACTTTTCAGGTCAAAGACACTAATCATGAAAGTACTCCTTGGTCACAAGATCAAGCGGTTCTCTCAAGTATTATTTTATACTTTTTCGGGCTTGGGAGACACAACTTTACGAAAAAGTTCAACCTGGAGTCTTCTTAAGTTTTTTCAGACTCTCTAAAAATGAAAAACGCCGAGTTTCTCCTATACTGGACTCGTTAAAATTTCACAGTAAAGGACCTGTTCGATTACAAACAAGAATGGACCACTCCTTCTTAGGGTTCGAATCAAAACTAAGTTGGACTCATCCTAAGGATGAGCTTACAATCAAGCATATGTTATCCTCCTCAAGCTTGTAAAAATAAAGAGGTACTTGCCAGAAATGGTGGGGGAAAAGAGAGAAAAATGAGCCTATTTGTTATCCTTTGTCTCAGAAGAAGCCTTATCACCACTCTTGAACACGACACTTTTCGTTCACCTAGGTTGGGAAATCCTTTGCCTCACAGTTGATCAAACCACATTGAAAGTCTTCAGCTGGGTATTAACTTTGGGTCAAATGTCACCAAGCCATCTGTTGTGTCGTTATGTGTTCAAGAGGTCGCTGTAAATAAACCATTCATCTGCAAAATACCCGTCATCCATCTCGACCATCCCTGAGTCAGTCCTTACAGCTACATTTCTTCAACTTGATCTATGATTTCGTGTTGTGGGCCTGCCTACAACGGGTCGCTTTCTATCGACATCAGCACATTATCTAGAAAGATGACCTAGAAATCGTCAGTACCTTGAAATCTGCATGCATCAATGGCAGGTTTCTCGCCTTTGACGACGGTTTACATCATTGACTTTCGATCGAAGGATTCCGTGAAATGTTCGACATCAACTCATTCATTCACATCTCATGGATTGTACTGGGTACTTTGAGAACCATTGACATCACTGGTGGTCTCTCTCACGCTTGTTGACAGTTTACATCATTGACTGGTAATCAAGTTGTTTCTACCATGTTCGACATCAACTCATTTATTCACATGGATAGAATCGTACATTTTCGGGAAGTAGAAATGAAGACCCTGGATCTAGTTTCCACCATCCAGGCTGCGAGGAGTTTTGTATTCATTATACAGTAGACTAACCATAAACAGATGGCTGCGTCCATACTGTGTCTACAAAAGTCTATGATTATGATGTACTGCAAAATCATTCCTGTATCAGAGCAGTAGTTAGTTTGTTAGTTAAAGTTTTCAATCTGAGTATGGGAATGCCTACCTCAGCGATGATATGATCTTATATATGTATTTTGTGTTGAATACTTGTAGGTTCCAACTGGGCTCTCCACAAGATAATCCTTGAAATGATAAAGTACTTCACCCTTCCTAGACGATATGAAACCCTAATCTACTACAGGCTTCACACTTTAGGGGGCAATCTGTTACACTAAAATTTGTCACCATGACTATTTGCAGTTAGTATGGCTCCATCAACTGTCATACTATCCTCCTTGGCAAGTCTCATACCTCTGCTCTCCATGTCAAACTCCAAGAAAGAGAGAAAGTCTTTAAAAATCTATATATCTCTGGGTACGCAGTTTCTCTTAGCCTTACCTGCGTGTACGCACCCCAAGTTCACAATACCTGCGTACTAGTACGCTCTGTCTGTAAAGGGGAGGGTGCGTACTCCTGTAAAGGTCAAAAGGCGCAAGTTTCACTCCAAAAAAGTTACTTGTGGTCATTTCTAGAGCATTCTAGAAGCTTGTTTGACGTGTATGGAGCGCCTCCAGATGGTTCATGTATCCCTATGAAAGAGGAACTTATCCCATCAAGAGGGGAGCTATCCCATCCAAAGATGGGCTTATCCCATTGATGGTGGACCTGATTAACTTCCTCTAGAGCACTATAAATACAGGCATTGGGCTAGAGGGAGGGGAGGTTGAAAGCTGAACATTCCTAAGGGTAGATGCTGCTAGAATTAGGACTCCCTTGTAAAGCTTGAGAGGAGAGCTTCCCATCCTTTCCTAGCCTTACTTGGAAGTGGGTGAGCTGATCAAAGTAAAGGAAAACTCTTGCTGGACCCTAGGAGGGACCTGCACAACACCAAGGCTCAGGTTGTAATGGTTTCTTTTGTTTCCACTTAATACAAATGAACTCATTTTTCTCAACAGATTGTTATTCATGATTTGTTTCATATACTCCTTGGCCTGTATGATGGATATGTGTTATTTTATAAGTTTATCAGGTGCTATTTAATCTTTTGGCTTGTTAGTGAATGAAGGTTTCGAAGAGAAGGAGGAGCTCATCCGGATCGGCGAGGCTGGACTACTACAAAGCATTGGACTAAAGGTATGTTATAATCACCTGATTACTTGTATTCTAAATGCATGTTTAGAGAAAGGTAGTGTTTATTTGTCTTGTTTGTCACTAGAAAGCCTTTGCTTCTAGGGAGGTTGGTTTTGTCCGCAAAATCGACTCTTTCCGCATGACACATATTTATACATGCCAAAGCATCCAATACCATGGACCGAAATCCATCGCGTCCAATACCATGGACCGAAAACTATCGCGTCCAAAAAACATGTGTGAAAATCATGCACAAAACCATAGGTGGGTCCACCCAACCTAAAGTGGGGTTACGGGTGCCCTTCAAACCCCCTATTAACTACGTGGAGAGAATATAACACAACCCAACAGGAAATGTCAAGTCTGTTAAACCGTTGCCAGGAGACAAAAGAAACCATCCTTGCCACTGCAACCAGTTAACATTGAGCAGCCTTTCGATCAGTGGGGATTGGACGTAAAAGGTGAGATCGTTCCTCACTCTTCTAAATAGCATAGATATATCCTTACAGTAACATATTACTTTACTAAATGGGTAGAAGCAGTTCCACTCAAGACAACTAATGCTGAAAATATCATGGAATTTATAGATCAGTTCATCATCACCAGGTTTGGATTGTCCTCTGCTTTAATATTTGATAATGCATCATATTTTTCTGGTAATGCAATGACTGAATTTGCACTCAAAAGGGGTTCAAGCTTAAATACTCTACCAATTATTACCCACAGGGGAACGAATTAGCTGAATCTACAAATAAGAACTTAATCAGGATTATTAAGCGAACCATTGACCAAAATCATAAAAATTGGCACAAGTCTTTAATATATGCTTTATGGGCAGATCGAATAATGCATAAAGCCTCCATCGGTACTTCCCCCTTCAATTTAGTTTATGGGAAAGAAATCATTCTTCCAACTCATTTGGCAATTCCCTCTTTAGCCTTAGTTCAATATATCAATGAAGCACCAACTTCTTCCTTACAACTAAGGCAGCTGGAAATAATTAAGTTAGAAGAATGATGAGAACAGGCCAAGATAACTCACGCTCATCATCAAGCCTTAGTAAAAGCCTCTTTTGATTCCAACATGATATCCAGAAAATATTTTCAGATGGGAGATCTAGTTTTAAAATGGGACAAGGCTCATGAGGAAAAAGGGAATCACACAAAATTTCAATGAATGTGGCTTGGCCCTTTTCAAATTATAGAAGTCATAGGTTCGTCTACTTTTATGTTATAGGATTTAACAGGAAAAATAGACTCTTTACCTGTTAACGGACAGATCCTCAAAAAATATTTTCCATAGGAGATCATTCTTTTATTTTGTAGAATAGTTGTTTTAGTTTCATAATAAAACCGGTTGTAAATGGTTACATTTGAGATTTATGAAAAAGACACAAATTCTCTTTTAGATTTTGTTTTTTTCACTTTTATAAATAGAATTCTTTTTAGAAAGTTGATCATTATTATTGAAAGATACAGTTAAAAGCTCTAGGCCTAGAAATGATACTAGTTTCGACTTTGTAAATTTTGATAAAAAACGACTTTTAGTAAGAAATTGTTTTGTATCAGTCCAATGAAAGGTATCAATAATATAACGAAGATTCTCTGTAGAAAAGATCTTTCCAAAAACTCTATTATTGTCATCCAAAGTCATCTTAAGGAAATAATGATTTCCTCCCCACTTAGGAAACTTCAACGTTCAGGGAATGATCCAATGATACACTTTAACTTAAAGAGTAAGAGGTCTCAGCATGAGCCAACTTATCATGATCATAGATATTATAGCTTGCTGAATTTGCCAATACTGCATACCACAATAGGGAAATGACTCAAGATTGTTGCAATCAAAAAACAAGGGGTCTCATCACGAGCCAGCTTGCTCAGCAAAGCTATAAATTAGTGAATGACTGTGTCATAAATTGGCTACCAAACCAAGACATTGTTCTTTAAGGGTGAAAAAGAAAATGAAGGCAATAAGTGTGGATATGGATTTCTCTTTGAAAATTGTAAATTTCTCTAAGTAGGAAACAGGATCATTGCTGGGTAACAGGTAGCCCTGTCGAGGCTATAAACGCTTGCTGGCAACAGAGGCTCTACCTATGACAAATGAGCATATTCAAAACTCATTTACAGAGAAGGCTTTGTTTTTATCTATATAAACCAAGTAATGACTGATGTAGATACAAGGACTAGCTTGAGGGAGTAAATAATCAAAGTTGAAAATAGAAGAAACAAAATATCATTGATAGGTAAAAGCATAATGTACTTTGTCTTTCTATAATAAAGTTTAATTTTCTGAATTTTTTTTTGTTTTGGAAGTTTAGAAAATTCAAAAGAAAAGCAGAGATAACTGGTTCTTCCAAGTGAGTCACCAATTGCTGTGGCCAGCAACAACCCCCCCTTATTTAGTGTTATTACTAATACTAAATAAGTGGGGACCCTTAGTCAAAATAAAAAAAAAAATCAATTAGTGCTTGTATTTCCTTTTTCAATAAAACTTACCGTAAAAAACTTAAGAGAATATCCTTGAAAAAAAACCAAAAAACCTAAGTTTATGATAAAATAGAATTGTTCCTTAGGAAATATCGCATCACAAAAGGATAACAGGATACCTCCTTGCAAGCCAAATTCTAAGACCGCGAGATCACGATACAGGACTACAAACATATGTCGCATCGCATGCATCAAAGATTGATTATGCTCAAAAACTTTAAACCGCCGATATGCGATGGTGCATATCGCAAATCACATTTCGCAGAAAACAGATTAACGAAAATTGTCATATGCCACGCTCCTGCAAAATTGCGATATTGCGATTATGCAATAATGCGATATTGCGATATTCTGATTTTGCGATTGAGCGGCAATACGATAATGCGATAATGCGATATTATGAATTTGTGATATAGCAAGCAAACGATGTGGTGATTTTGCGATGTTGCAATCTGCGATATTGCGAACCAAATCGCAAAATTGCTTCATCGCAGATCTTTCGGGCTCATTGTTCAAAAGAAGCATTTTCCATAAACCGAGACCTGGTTATGCGCTTTAATGCTAATTAATGAGTTAGTTGCTGATTATTAATGAAATAGGGTTTTGTGCTTATCAAGAAGTCATTTCAGGTAAGGTGGTATATTTTATATGTTTTCAGCATTTAAGACTTTCCCGTCACCTTTTCTTATCATTATTCTCACTTCACTTGTAAATTGCAGGAACGGAGAGCAGAGAATGATACAAAGCAGTATGCAGAATACTATGGGAAAGAAAAGCAAAGACCCGAGCTCTAAAGAGAAAGAAATGGAGCCCTTGTATACAGACACCGCCTGTAACAGAGACGCTGGTATTGCTACCTGGGAAGGCATGTACAATCTACTTGAGGAAGAGAATCCCAGAGTAATGGAGGTCGAGGCTACTGCAGGCGCACATAGTTCTTCTGAGGCGTCCATAACAGAACTGGCTTGTTCATTCTTACACAGGATAGTGGTGAGGGCCATAATTCTTCCATACACAGACACTGTTAGATGGATACTAGATAGCACGGATATCAGAGATAGACAGTTTAAGACTGAGGGTCAAGGAATCATTGGTTCATTCACTCCACAAGATTTGAGGCTCATGTACCATTTGCCAGAGCCACAGGCGACTTATAACAAACAGTTTATGGAGAAATTTGCCAAAGAAAATCAAGACCTGGGAGAAACCATCAAAGATTGGTCAAGGAGAGATGAACCGCTAAAAAAGGACAAACATGGTATGTATAGTACTGGTTCTCTCACCTCCCCGTATTGCTTTGCTGCTGCTATGCTCTGTAGACTTTTTGGGAAGCCAGATATTAACAAATTTTCTTCTGAATGGCTACCATTATTGGATGCCGCCACCGATGCTACTATAGTGGACTGGGCTAAAATATTTTTTGATAATTTAGTCACAACTATTGTAAATTACCGATCTAAAAGAACTGTTTCTCAAAGAATCTATCCCCCTTTTTACTTGTATGCATATGTCATGGATGCAATTTGTTATATTTCCAAGTTTCCTGTGATGGGTTGGAAATGGAAAATTCAATATCCCTTACCTATTTATGTTTATCACAAAGAGTTGTGGGACTCTAAGTTCATTCCATTCTTTTACAAGATCTGTCATGGAATCATGTTGCCCCTATACAAAATGTTGTATGATAAAGATGTTACAAGGTTTTCCCCTGAAGCAGAGGTAGATATACTCCCTGTTGCGAGATGGTTCAGAGAAGAACTGTTTACATATGTTAGGGTATTCGGAAGCCTGGCTCCCCTGCACGCCCTACCTTTGTATGTTCCTGACAAACTCCTGGCACGCGAAATTGCTTATCAAACCTATGGAGAAGGAGGTTTGACTAAAGATTTGAAGGACAAAAAGAAGGCTATTTGGCCACAATTTCCTTTAGCCTGTGGGGCCTTCTCACTGTTTGATGTAGGCCATGCATTCAACGAAGTAAACAACACAACGTGTCTACAATTATTCAAGTTTCCAAGAAGACTGTTTGACCCTCATGATATTGCAAAGAATTTCACTATTGAAGTTAAAATAAAGGTGTTTTATAAAGAGGAAGATCTTTTTGATGACATGTTCCAATGAAAAAATACGCTTGAAGAAGTTCTACATTCGGCTCAAATGTGATTCCCTCTAGTAGAATTTCAACAGTTCAAGATATATAGGGAAAGGAGGTTAGCTACTATCCCTGTTGAAAAACTACGCTTGGAACCCGTAAGGGAACCAACTCCAAGTATTAGTCTTAGTGGAAGTTCAGGCACAAATAGATCTAAATCTAAATCTGGGAAAGAAACACCTGAACATTCCAAGAGATCAGAAAGTGAGCATGGTAAAAGCAAGGGATAAGTAAAGGATACTGCCCAATCAAAAGAGCTCTCACAGCAACATGTTTTTACCTCCCCATAAACAGATCCTTCCCCTCTCATCGTTTAGCCATCATAAAACATAATCGAACTAGATAAAGAATGGGAGACCTTTAATGAGTTGTTCAATCTAGAGGGACCATGTACAAAGACATCTGCAAGAGATGTACAGGCAACATAAGATATAATCACAGGAACAATTAGCAATGCCCCAGAGATGGAATATATCCCCATCACCCCATCCTCTGAACTCATCCTCAAGATAGAAGAAGTTCCTCCTCTTGATGTATTTTATAGTCCGCAATACAAGGCAATAGGGAGAAGAAAAAGGAAGAAAAGGAAATTGGAAAATTTTCTCTCTCATGAGGCAGAACAATTAGACGTCCTATGGCAAGATCCTACTACTGATCCCATTGAGAATCTCACCAAATTATCTCAGATCGCAGGAGCATATGCCTCTGCAACCATTGATAAATCATTTGAGGTACAACAACTGCTAAAAGAAAAGGAAGACCGGATACGAGTTTTGCAACAACAGTTGGAACAAGCCAATGCCAACAACGAAGCACAGAAACAACTTGAAAGACTATAGCAGGACTTCCAATGAATGCAGATAAGCTACCAGAATAGTTTGGCAGAGAAAGAAAAATAGTTGTGGGATATGCAGGAGATGCACAAGGATGATCCTAAACTTACAAAATTCATCACAAAATCCATTTCCTTGAATGATCAACTACTGCAGCAACAGGAAGCATTGTGCCAAAGAATATCACAGTGGAACTCTTACTGTGAAATAAGCGATAAAATCACTAATCAAGTCGTAGATTTACAAAATGATTATGATTTAATTGATAAATGAGTTACTGAATATTTGACTTGGCAAGAAACAAAGGAGGGAAAAAGAGCAGGCGCACCAAGGATCAACGACAATCACAAAGAAATGCTCTTTAATAAATGGAATGCACAACTTAGGAAAGCAGAACAAGTAGCAGAAGAAGCGGCCATGGCAACAAACAACGTTATTGATTGTATAAATGAAAATCTGCATAGGGCAAACCTGATCTCAGAAACCACTCCAGGGTATCTACCTAAAGTACAACAACTACAAGCTGATTGGAAACAGAAGGCTCAAGAAAAGGCATAATCAATCCAAAGGTTAACCAAGTTGAATTGGGATTGTTACTGGATGTACTTGGTAAAGCCACACAGCCAGTGGATGACTCTCAAGTGTATCATCAATTCTGTCGAGAAGATGGCGCTAGCTCTTTCCGATTCTATTTTCGCAGCACCACTAAAATCGGAAATCAGTCAACCGACTCTTCTCAAACAGATGCTGAACGCGTGCGACTTCAAGGAGCAGATACAGAAATAGTTATTAATTTTAATTTTAGATTCAGTTTTAGGTTTGATTTTGTTTATTTTTGCCCAAAGTGAGGACAGTCATTTAAACCGCATCCTACATTTTTGTAATAAGTTATTTTTAGATTTAGTTAGTAGTATTTAAACCCTTCTCATGCATTTAGAGAAGGGTCCTGAAATTTGTCAAAAACTTATCCCCAGAACATGCACTTTTGTACCCTCTGTGGAGGTTTTGATGAATGAATGGAACATGATTTATCAATATCTGTATTTAATATCTGCTACTGATGTTGCATTTCTGTACTCTTAGTGGATGTTGGGTTACGAAGAGATAAATCATTATCGCTTGAAGCTCATGAGTAGGACTAGTTATAAATGGTACTTTTATCTCTTAACTATTTCTGCCTTTGTGTTAAAAGTGATATTCAAAGTTCATTTGTTTATATATTGATGTATGAATGCTTGATTTATCATCTGGCACTTTTGTACGGTGATAGCTATTTATTTATGCTTAATGTATGAATAGCTTATTATGCAATATGCCTTTCACAACTGTTTCGTCTAACTTTTTATACGAAGTGGTTTATCTATATTGAATTCTTTTCTCATAACAGTTGAATGATCTTTATTACCAATTGTTATATGAAATCATTTTAGATCGCATAACAGAAGGATTACACCCCGGGTTAGTGTAGACTTAGATATTTCTGCTTATTAGAATACTATTTACATGTCATTAGATTAGAGTTAGAATTATAGGATCTCACTTAGGAAATTTTAGAAGGGAAATATCAATTCTTCACACACACACACATAAATTGGAAAACTGGTCCCATATCACCACTAGGACCCACGATACCAAACGGAAAAGGAGCTGCTAACCAAGGTCCGGACTGGGTGGGTATCCCCCTTGTTGTAGACCATATTTTCGGGGCCTCAACAAGTACCGAAACAATAAAATAATTCAGTCCAAATATTTCTAGTCTAAATTAGATCTCTATCATCTGCAATAATCTTTGGTATTACATGTCGATTTTGGATTGTTTCCATGATTGCTTATGTCATTATACTTGATTTAAAAGGATCAAAAATAGACAAAAAAATGGGCATACTATGTTATTCAATATAACACTGCCATAATGAGACACTTTCACTTATATTTTGGTAAACCTATAGTAAAATTCATTGAAAATTCATCCTAACGCTAGCTTGGTATGACTAATGGTTAAAGGAGCCATTTGGTATTGATTGTCTCTTGCTTATTTTGTTGGCATAGCACACATTCTACCAAAATTTTTTGCACATCAGCTTTAGGAACTTTTCAAAAACAAAAACTTTCTTGATCTTATGGTATGTCTTAAGAACCCTGAATGTTCTCCTATAGGATAAGTGTGTTCTGTTTGAGTTGAGAATTCTTACATAAGTGTAAGTGATCTTGATACCACAACAAATAATTTCTCCACATAAGTTTTTCTCTTGCATCAGAGTCCTACTGTAGTCGTTGAATTATCTTGCATATCTTGTCATCTTTCCCCCAATGTATCCTTGCTTCTTCCACCTAGTCAAGTTATGGAATGGAAATATCACATAGTAAACCATTTGTGTCTTCCTATTTCCTTGAGAATGGATCTACCACTATAATTTGTTTTCACTTTTTGTAGATAATTTAAAGTCAAAACCTAACATATTTGTGACCCATGTTTGTTCCTCTTCTAAAGTTAGTCTTTGCTCCAGGAATTAATTTGCACTATCATTATCTATTTTTACTTTGAAGTATCTTACGACTAGGTATGGACACCATTTCTTAACTGCAAGTAGTATGACCAACAGTTATTTTTCATTGCAAGGTTTAAGTACTTTCCTTTAAGTTCGCTACTTTAAAAAGGCAAGGGGCCTTCCTTCTTGTATTGAAATTACACCAATGTCCTATTCTGAGGCATCACATTCCATATGTTGGATAAAGTTGTCATTGATGTAAATAAGAGGGTACCCTAGGTGCATTGTTGAAAGCAAACCCTAACCCAAAAGTACATTCATGGAAGGGTGTTGATGGAAAACCATAGAAGGTTGAAGAGTATGTCTTGACATTTATATGGAAGCAACACCAACTTTATGAAAAATGTCAAAAACCTTTGTATTGTAATATATGGCTATGGAGAATGACCTAAATATGGGGTATACACAATGAAGGGTATATGCCAAGGACTTGAAAGGTTGCAGAGACATGAGTTAAAAGCATGTTAATAAGACCAAAAATCATGTATATATATATATATATATATATCATATGTTGGACATTAACCATATATATGATGTATCGAATATAACCATACCTGCTGACCACACACACCCATGTCAGCACTCGGTGTTAAACATGCCAGCACTACGGTCCCACACCTCGACATTCACATATCTCAACATCTGACTTTTTTTTGGGCTCCCTATAGTCCCAACACAACCCACGTTAGCACTTATCCTCTGTTGATTCACTCTAGATCAATGGACGAGAGCGGGTATATACTTTTGACTTGCATTCTCAATCGCTCACCAATCACTATATGTCTCTAAGTCGACTCTTCTTCTCATGTCGGCTCTTCAAATCCAATCGACTTGTCTCCTCATTAATTGAAACAATAATATATATAAAACGATGAGCTTTCAAATAAGTATCGATGGGATCAAGGATCATATCATTTTGGAAAATGCATTCATATCTAAAGTAGCAAGGACCTGAGAATAACTATTAAATCAGATTTGTGAAGAATCTGCCTTCGGATCAAGCTCTGTGAAGACAAGTTTTATTGTTTAGGTATCTATACCTATGCAGACTTGTGGAAGATCCTTTCTCGACATGTGATTGTAGAACTAAAAAAGAAAAATTTCGGACTTGTGAAGATGTATTTTGAGATCTAAAAAGTTTGCTTTTTAACCATGCAGTGAATATATTTTTAGTTTTGTGAAATTCAAATTAAATTTGGTTTGTGGCCTTTTGTGGAGACAGAGTGTAAAGCATTCCTTTGATATCTATTGGAGTAAATATGGGTCGTCATCTTGAAGCAGTTATTGACCTATTATGGAGCAGTCTATAATAGACTTAAAACATCTATCAAGGAAGATAAGAAGCATTGTTAGAAGATATTTATTTGAATACATTCTCAGCCTTGTTTAGGTAGTGTTTATATTGTAGATTCTGTTTGGAAATACAATCCCTGAAGCTAGTATCCTTGAGCAGAGGATTTTGAAGCAACTTGTGTAGCAGAGGAAGGATAATTGCAACAACATATTGAAGATTTTTTATTGCTTGTTGAAGTAGAGAATATGTTGTGTAGACCATCAAGGAACAACATGATTGAAGATTTGATGTAGTCCCTCAAGAAATTTGATAAGGTATCATGAAGAGTTTGGGAGACACCTTTTATAGTAAACAAAGTTTTCATTGATGAACTAGTAGATTGTTGAAGATACCCTAGAGCTATATTGAAAAAACTGTAAAGGTTTATTGCATAAGTGTTTGGGAAGCCTATTAGGATATTCTGACACATAGGAAATAGTTAAGTATAACTTGGTCTAGTGTAGAGTTAGGTAAAGTGTGTTTCTTTACTTTGTACTTTTGTCACTTACAATCTGACGGTCACGATATGTTCTAGACATGAAGTGATCTAACGGTTCATTCTCTCCTCAGTATTACCGACACTTGATCCGTGGCTTAACACCTGATTGGTCCATGATCTCTATTTAGAGAGCATGGAGGGTCATTTGTAAGGTGACTGTTCATGAGAGAAGCTTATGTAAATTTTATTTCTTTTACAATAATAAATTTCTTGAAGTGGTCATGTTGGCTCAGGCCATGGACTGTTTCCCTCTTTAAGGGTTTTAACCACGTCAGTAATACTGGTGTATTGATCTGTGATCTGTTTGTGAGCGGTGTCCTTTGGTGTTTTATCTAAGGAACTTACCCTATAGATTCCTACAAAGCCTTGAGGAACGAATTATACTCATGATTGAAGAACCTGAAACAGATTGAAAAGGTTGGTACCCTAGACATTGGTGCCTCGTAAAAATGAGGTTGGAGCCTTGGAAATATTAGGTTTGAACCTGTATTATAGGGAGGATTGGATTCTTCTAAAATACCTAGTTGGAGCTTGGTGATGTTATCACCCCAAGAAACTCTCCTAGGTTGTAGCTCGGAGATGCTCGGGAACATTACAAACTCAACTTAATGTTGGAAATGGATGAATGGAAGGAATGATGCTTGTTCAAGCCAGATAACCACTCCTACTTTGCTTGACTCCAGACATGCGTGAACACCCCCAGACTACAAGGCTTTAGACCACCAATTACTCACAGTTTAAGGATTGGGTGAATATGGAGAATACTAACCACACCAGCAGATGCACAGGACCCTGTGATGGCCAGTTGCAACTAGTAAAAAGGTCTGAAAATCTAATTCCCTAGTGAACAGACAGGATGACAACTCTCTGTTACTAAGTGAAAAGAAACCTGATTAACAGATTCACTGATACATACAAGATTCAAACACAGAGGTAGGATGACAGCTCCTCTAATGTTGTACATCAAGAGTTCAGGAAAAATGCATATCAAGCACAACGTAGAACGGAAAAGAGATGGAAAGTGAGCAATTGACAGTAAAAGAAGCTTGTATTAGCTGAAAATGAAGACGAGACGCTGCAAGTATCAAAGCAGTTACAGTTTCTAGAAGTTGAACCTTACATCAAAACAACAATCATCAACCCTGATTACATCTGTTTTTTGGGTATATATAGAGTTTGATTACAAATATGTTTTGCTATTCTAGGCGTGGAGGGGTCATAATGGACCACAAATCTCTTTAACTGTTTGATGGAATCCCTGGTGCAATCTTCTTGCTTCAGTGAATGAAGTTGATCTTATCGGATGCTCTGTTGTACTTCTCAAGCAGGTGGAGTGTTATATGGGATGAAGTCCCATAGTTACTAAATGCATGTAACTGCTCGAGGCTTGTCCTTTTTCTTCTCAGCCATCCTTCCTGTTGAATGCGATTGTTGATGATCTATTACACCGAGTACTGGATACTGGCCACCTTCGTCCTTTGGATGCATGAGACAGGATGGGAATAGACATCAGCCATTAGATCAAGTGAATGGATAGTGTAGATCTCTCGGCGAGAGGTATCGGGCGGAAGCAGGAGCAGACAATCGTGAGCCGTTGGATCTCGAGCGGACATATCCGACAGTTATCAGGTGAAGGAGATGCACGAGAGATAATGAGCGAAGAGGGCGGTTTTTGCGGTGAGCAGTATTTATCGCATCGCCTTTGGGGGGAAAGTGGTAATCGTACAATAGGGTGAGATCCCTCTCAGAAAGTGACGCGTGGCGGTGGGGAACGAGTGAAAACTGCTTTTATCGCGAGTTAAAGTGCGGGTAGCTCACGGGTGCGGGAGGAGCGAATGCTGTTGGATCGCGCGGTAGGTGATCAGATGATGGGGTTTAATTTCACATGTTTTCATCCGATGTGATGGGGAAAGGGCTTGTGAAAGTGTGCGGTCATGTGATCATGGTCTTATGGGTTTAAACTTTGCGCCTAGGGACCTGAGGGAATATGGGTTTATACAGAGTTTTGGAGGAAAACAGAGATAGCGGGGGTTATAAGAGTATAAGTGGACTGAAGGAGAATATGAAAGATGACTGATGCGAATCTTCTTTAAGCACAAACCGCACGGCCAGACCTGTATTTGACCCTCAAAGTGCCCAAATATGTAGCAGAGCTAGCACTGTCTCCTTCTAGGGATGAGATCCTCCCTGTGAGGTCTCAAGAACTTGCAGATCAATGCCTTCCCTGTGAAAACCGATTAGCAAAATTTTCCTAGTGTTCCATTGGGCATGGAGTCTAACTAATCTTACACTAAAACTGATAAAACAACATATTTACAACTTTAAGGCCCAAAGACCTTAAATCACATAAATTTTCAGAAAACACCCATTGACTGGGCCATCAAAAACTGCTTCTCCTCCCATACTTTTCAGCATGAAGGTATTGTTCCCTTGGATTTGAGAAATAATAAAAGGCCCCGTCCAGAAGGCATCAAACTTCCCTTGGTTGCCTTTCTTCTCTTATAGTGCATCCCACTTCAGAACCAAATCTCCAACTTGGAAATTATATGCTTTTGTCCTTCTGTCAAAAGCTTCCTTGATCTTCTTCTAATGTGTTGCAGACTTTTCAACCAACTATTCTCTGATTTGGTGTACCTTTGCTAAATCAGTGATCCTTTTTGCCATGTCTTCATCCTCATTTTGTCCTTCCTGTAGGAATTTTTCGACAGGGAGAGTTAACTAAATTGGGAATACAGCCTCAGTGCCATATACCAACCTGACTGGAGAATTTCCTATGGATTTCTTAATGGTCACTTTGTCAGCCCACAGTGCATATTTGAGCTTAGAATCCCAATTCTTTTTGTTGTCTTCCAGCAACTTTTTAATTATCCTTATCAGGCTTTTATTTGAAGATTCTGCTAGACCATTTCCTTGAGGGTAGTATGGGGTGAAATGAACTAGCTTAATGCCCATTAAGTCACACATATCCACCAATTCCTTTTCCCTGAAGGCTGTTGCATTGTCTGTGACTAATTTATGTGGACAACCAAATCTGGTGAAGATATGTTTTGTCAAAAACTTCATGACCACATTATGATCAACCTTCTTGGTAGGGATTGCTTCAATCCACTTAGTGACGTAATCAGTGGCAACAAAGATCCATCTGTGCTGGCCACTGGAATGTGGATTGATCTCTCCAATGAAATCCAAGCCCCACTGCTGAAAAGGGCCATTTGCATGTATTGGTTTTAAGGGCAGGGACTTCAATTGCCACTTTCCTTCAAATCTTTGGAACTTTTCACAAGATTTAATAAATGAAAAGACATTAGAAAATAAGGTGGGCCAATAGTACCCAGCTCTGAGGATCTTTTGGGCTGTAGTATTCCAATAATGGTGCCCTCCACACATGCTAGAATGAAATTGTTCCATGACTTCAATGGATTGTTCTTTGTGTAGACATCTCAAAAGAATTCCAGAGGAATCCCTCCAATAGAGCAGATTTTCATGAATGCAATATTTTGCTGCCCTGAGCTTAATAGTTCTGGCTTGGCTTGAACGAAGGCTTGGAGGGATTTCTAGCTTCAACAAGAATTTAGCTATTGCAAAGTACCAATCACAAGAAGCTAGATTTTTTGCCTATGATTGATTTTTCCCTAGTTCAGTTGCTTCCTCTTCTTCTGTTTGACCATTTTCTACAATTTTGCCCATGAAGTCTATGTCCAATGATCTGCAACTTTCTTCAGCCAATAACTTGGAAAGGCCCTGACCTCTGACAAGCTTGGTGGGCTTCAATTCTATATTAAATTCAATTAATTTTTCAATCCATTTAACCCTTCTTCCATCAGCATCAGGCTATGTTAAGACATCTTTTAATGAAGCAGAGGGTACATATGCAATTATCTTGGAATGAAAAATATAAACTCTGAAAGCTTTCAAAGACTTGATAAGAGCATATGCATGTTTTTCAATGATATCATACCCCAGCTCAGCATCCCTTAAGGTTTTGCTGAAGAATGCCACTGGATGCTCTGAGCCTTCTTCATCTGCTTGCAATAAAACTGCTGCAAGGGTGTCATTAGAGGCAAATGAAAATGTATGGAACTCCTTGTTGTAATCTGGGCTGATTAAAGTAGGGGCTTCCATAATAGCCTTCTTAATGGACTCAAAGGATCTTCTTGCTGCATCAGTCCATTTTATCTCTGATCCCTTTCTCAACATGGAGGTAATATGCTTTACAAGTTCTGCAAAATTTGGGATAAACCTCCTCACAAAATTTATTTTGCCCAGAAAGGACTGGATGTCTTTTTTTGATCTCGGGACAGGCAAAGTCTGTATTGCTCTTACTCTTTCTGGGTCAATTCGGACACCTGCACCAGAAACAACATATCCTAATAGCTTGCCCTCCTCTAAAGCAAACTGTGACTTTTTAGGATTGACTGAAATCCCGAACCTTCTGCATTTCAGGAATAATTTCTTTAAATGCTGCAAATGGTCATGATGGCTGCTGGAGTATACTATTATATCGTCTAGGTAGATAAGGATGAACTTATCCTTCTCCCCCACAAATGCTATATCCATAGCTCTCTGAAAGGTGGCTCCAACATTCATCAATCCAAAAGGCATCTTGGAATACATAAAAGTGCCCCAAGGAGTGGTGAATGCAGACTTCTCTTGGTCACCTGGATGTACAAAAACCTGGTTACACTAACACTAAGTTGGCTACCCATTTTGAGTATCTGAGAGGGACTATGATTTTGGCAGCCAGTAAATTTTTTATTTCTTTTTCAATCAAAGGGAGGAGCAAAGAGTTTATTGGTCTTAGCTTCTGCTTAAAAGGTATGGTGTCTTTCTCTAAAGGGAATTTTTGCTGGATAATATTTTTGTCATATGTTCTTAGGTCACTATATTCCCAGGCAAAGACATCAGCAAATTGCTTCATTAAGTTGCAGTACTCAGAACTTTGGTCAGCAGACAGATGAGTGGATAGATTTATGAATCTTGGCTGACCTAGACTCCCTATATTATGCTCACAGACTACATATTGATCTTCCTTTTGGGCAGCCTTATAAGGCACATCATTCTGGTCAAACAGTCTCTATAGTGGAATTAGACCCTTAGGTATATGATTGCTGGGCAGTTGAATAATGCTATATTTTCCAATTCTGTTTCTAAGCTGGGATTTGGGACTTTCTTCCAAGGCTTCATTCTCTTGGTCAATTTGCATTTCAGAAAATTCATCAATGACTTGCAGAAACCTATTTACTTCATCATCATCCTCAAAAACTTTCCAATGCTGGACATTATCAACAAAGGATGGCCTATATTTCATTTGGACTTCATAAAATAGTTTGGGAGGCATGGGAGGAATAAACATGCTAGCAGATACATTAAGGGAATCATCAAGCTTATTTTTGGCTCTAGGAATGTATGAGATACAAAAATTATCAAAAGAATCTCTGAGTCTCCATACCTCATCTCTGTATGCTTTCAGCCTTGGGTGCTTTGCTTGAAATGTTCTGTTTACTTGCTGAATGATAAGATCAGCATCTCCAAACACCTTTATGTTTCTGATTCCTCTGTCTTTAGCTGCATTGAGACCCAATATCAGAGCCTCATACTCTGCTATATTTTTCGTGACTTGAAAAGCCAACTTAAAAGACAGATGTGTGCTTTCTTGTTTTGGAGATATCAACACCACCCCTGCTCCTGTAGTCTCCCTGGAACATGCTCCATCAAAGAACATCTCCCAAACTTGACTTCCTTGCTCTCTCTCAGCCTGATTTGTTGGCTTCTTGATCTACATTGAGGCCTTCTAGGATTCTTCAATTTGGAGAATACAAGCTCCAAAGTCGGTGTCCACAACATATATGGGATGATTAGAAGGATTCTTCTCATCACTGATGATGTAGGCCAATTGCGCTTCTCTGTACAATCTCCTGCTTTCTCCTCAAAAAACTGGGACAGTGGCATAAGATAAGTCATTCTATAATGTCCCACCTAGTCTCTTAATCCACCCTCTAGACAGCAGCATGCCAAACTTAGGAGGGACATCTGCTACCACAATATCCATCATCATACTCTTCATGGGTAGCTGAGTTAGAGTAATGGCCAGGTCTTTGATCAATCATAGGCATTTTACCTTTCTTGAATCAAATGAGAATAAATCATGATATGGTCTGGTGATGTCAAGGCCTAACTCTTCCATGACAGCTTTAGGCATCAAATTTTGGTTGGCCCCTATGTCTAGCAGGTAGTTGTGGAGGATTTTGTCATGAATGGTCAAGGAGACATAAAATGATGGAGAATTATTATCAACAGGTTTGATCATAGGGCTAAGCACAACTACAAGCTTATCATCTTGCAAATTGACATAGTCAGTGGGGGTTTGTGTGGCTTTTAGCTCAAGGGCCTCAAGGATAGGCTTTCTAAAAACTTCACTCTTTACAAGTTCTAACAGAGGCACAGATATTTTTAACTTCTGGAATTCTGACTCAAAAATGAAAGGGGAAGGGGACTTATCAGGACCTCTTACCTCTTGAGCTGGTGCTTTAAGGATGAATGGATCAGATGCTGGTCTTTTCTGTCTGATATTCTGTTTCTCTATTTGGACAACAACTCTTTGGGCATGATTCTCCTTGGCATTGTTTGCTTTTGACCTCAGATTATATCTTTTCTGTTCACTAGTCTGCAGAACAGCCTCTTTGTCCCACTCTTGACTATTTTGGTCCTATAGTAATGATTCTTCATATGCAGCCAATGTCAAAAAGGTAGCACTACCTTTGTCTTCCATGCAGTGAATCTCATCCTCTTCTTCAAACTGCTCCTCCTCCATGACTACATTTTGGAAAGGGGTCTTAACTCTTTGTTCTTCATTTGCTTCTTTACCCTTTTGAAGGACTTGTAATTGTTCATTTACTCTTCTGAATGGATTTGGGTTTTTTGGAGCAAATGTGTTTTGAAACCTTGCTTTCCTAGAACTCTGCTCAATTTTTAGCTTAGATATCTCAGCAGCTAATGACTATATCATTTTAGTCATTTTATCTAATTTGGGTTTTGAAGATGCAGTAGAGGAAGAAGAAGCCTCACCTCTCTTCCTTCTTCTATCAGCATGTGTTTTAAGCTTTTCTGCAGCCATGATATTTGGTTCCACCTCCAGTGCTGCATCCTGCATATCAACTAGAGTGGCACATCTTCTTTCTCTCAAAAGCAGGCAGAAATCAGAGTCAAAAGCATTGGCATAAGTGAGTTTGGCAGAGATGGGGGTATGCTTTACTTCATCTTGTATCTTACTATACATACGGTTAAATCTTTTGTTAAAATCAAGCAAAGACTCCCCCTTCTCCCTCTTTAGGTTTCCAAACTCTGTATGGTAGTAGACCAGATCTTTCCTATCTCCCCATTGCTTAAGGAATGTATCATCCAATGCCTCAATGTTTGTTATGGACCTATGGGACAATTCTATGAACCACTTTCTAGCCTCTCCATCAAGGCTCTAAACAAACACTCTCATCCACACATCATCTTCACTGATATCTAAGTTATCAGCATAACTATAAAAAGACTCAAGGTGTTCTTCAACTGTTACCCCTTCTGCACCAGTGAATTTGGGCATATATTTATGATATTCTCCTGCAGGCATAACATTCAAAGGAACGGGCAAGAACAGGGGTCCATACCTAGCAGCTATGATTCTTTCCATATTTGTGGGAGCTTGCTGGCCTGCCATGACTGGGATAAGTGGAAGGCTACTGGTAGATTGGATGGTAGGAAGTAATGAAATAGATGACAGAAATGAAGGAAATTAATGGAATGTGTGGGAGGCTTTCTTTGGACTGAGATCCAAAGGGGAACTGACTGAACAAGGAGGTGTATGAATCTATGAAGGTAGTTCTTTACTAACAGTGTTAGGCTCTAAATCTTCAAACTGTATATCCTCAGCTATGACTTTCTCCTTCAAAGATACATAAGATTTCTTGGGCTTACCTGATCCTAATGCTCCTTTTTGTGATGTTTTCCTTTTCTTAGCAATATTCTCAGGGTTAGGCACTGGGTCAGCTGGTGATTTCTAAGGATTTCTCCGGGTATTCCTCACAAATTGAGCCAGAACTGAAATGTGGAGTCGCCACCAGGTAGGTTCTCCAGTAGAGTCGCCAGATAGATTATTATAACTAGAAATGTGTCCAGACTTTGTCTATCATCAAAGCATGGAACTGTGTCGTTTTCCTAGGGAAGCTAAGCTTTAATCTCCTCTCCCCGTCAACGGCACCAATCGATGTTATCACCCCAAGAAACTCTCCTAGGTTGTAGCTTGGAGATGCTCGGGAACATTACAAACTCAACTTAATGTTGGATATGGATGAATGGAAGGAATGATGCTTGTTAAAGCCAGATAACCACTCCTACTTTGCTTGACTCCAGACATGCGTGAACACCCCTAGACTACAAGGCTTTAGACCACCAATTACTCACAATTTAAGGATTGGGTGAATATGGAGAATACTTACCACACCAACAGATGCACAGGACCCTGTGATGGCCGGCTGCAACCAGTAAAAAGGTCTGCGAATCTAATTCCCTAGTGAACAGACAGGATGACAGCTCTCTGTTACTAAGTGAAAAGAAACCTGATTGACAGATTCACTGATATGTACAAGATTCAAACATAGAGGTAGTATGATAGCGCCTCTAATGCTGTACATCAAGAGTTTAGGAAAAAATGCATATCAAGCACAACCTAGAACAGAAAAGAGATGGAAAGTGAGCAATTGACAATAAAAGAAGCTTGTATTAGCTGAAAATGAAGACGAGACGCTGCAAGTATCAAAGCGGTTACAGTCTCCAGAAGTTCAACCTTACATCAAAACAACAACCATCAACCCTGATTACATCTGTTTTTTGGCTATATATAGAGTTTGATTACAAAGATGTTTTGCTATTCTAGGTGCGGAGGGATCATAATGGACCACCAACTGCTTTAATTTTCTGATGGAGTCCCTAGTACAATCTACCTGCTTCAGTGAATGAAGTTGATCTTCTCAGATGCTCTGTTGTACTTCTCGAGCAGGTGGAATGTTATATGGGATGAAGTCTCATAGCTACTAAATGCATTTAACTGCTCGAGGCTTGTCCTTTTTCTTCTCGACCATCCTTCCTGTTGAATGCGGTTGTTGAGGATCTATTACACCAAGTACTGGATACTGGCCACCTTTGTCCTTTGGATGCATAGGACAGGACGGGAATAGACATCAGCTGTTGGATCAAGTGAATGGACAACGGAGATCTCTCGGCGGGAGGTATTGGGCAAAAGTGGGAGCGGATAATCGTGAGCCGTTGGATCTCGGGCGGACAGATCCGACAGTTATCAGGAGGAGGAGATGCACGGGAGATAATGAGCGGAGAGGACGGTTTTGGTGATGAGCGGTATTTATCGCACCACCTTTGGGGGGTAAGTGGTAATCATACAACAGGGTGCGATCCCACTTAGAAAGTGACGCCTGGCGGCGGGGAACAGGTGAAAATCGCTTTTATCGTGAGTTAAAGCGCGAGCAGTTCGCGGGTGCGAGAGGAGCGAATGTCATTGGATCGCACGGTAGGTGATCGGACGGTGAGGTTTAATTACACATGTTTTCATCGGATGTGACAGGGAAAGGGCTTGTGAAAGCGCGCGGTCATGTGATCACGGTCTTATGGGTTTAAACTTCGCGCCCAGGGACCTGAGGGAATATGGGTTTATACAGAGTTTTGGAGGAAAACAGAGATAGCGGGGGTTATGAGAGTATAAGCGGAGTGAAGGAGAATATGAAAGATGACTGATGCGAACCTTATTTAAGCACGAACCGCACGGCTAGACCTGTATTTGACCCTCAAAGTGCCCAAATATGTAGCAGAGCTAATAATGCACAATGTTGGAGCCTTGAAGTGCGGGTTGGAATCTTGTTGATTTGAAGATTGGTGTCTTCATCTAGGGTTGGAATTATTGTAAAAGGGGGATTGGTGTCCTCACCATGTATTGATTAATAAAATTATTTATTCTATCAATTGGTCATTTTGTGTTCTATTTAAGTGATCTTAATTGGTTAAAAATAACAATTTTAAGAGAAATATTGATTCACCCCCACCTCATTATTTCCAACAATTGGTGTCAAATCCAGTACCTTCAATCTTAGCCTAACAGCTAGAAGGTAGATCCTTAGAACACAAATGGAAAAGTCAAGGAGAAAAGGCTCCAAACATTCTAAATTTTTTTCTTCTTCAGTTAAAAAATCATAAGACAATCAGTTGTGCAAAGCTCCCATGTACAATGGAACAAATTTTGAAATATGGAAGGCAAGACTGAAGAATTTTTTAATGGATCAAGGCTTTGAAGTTTGGGATTCGGTAATTTATGGAAGCACAATAGAAGAAGAAGAATCCAAAGCGCATAATGCAACAACAATAAAGGCAATTTTGTATGGGCTACCAAATCTATAAAGGTAAAAATGGAAAAATTTCATCAGCAAAAGAGCTTTGGGAAAAGCTTCAAGACCTTCACTCTAAAGGATTATTGGTGATAACCTCTAATACAAAAGATGATAACAAAGAGAATCAAGATGAACCAAAGAAGGAAAATGAAAGCAATGATGAAGGGACCAATTGCATAAAGGAAGATGATGATGAATAAATTTCTAAAGTTGAATTCGAAGCAGACCTCAAAACAAATCTTGTAGCTAACTAAGTAGATTGAATAAAGAAAATGAGGTACTTAAGGAGAAGATACAATATCTTGAAAAAACAAAGAAGGAAGTTGTCAATTTGAAGCATCAAATACAAGAAAGGGATGAGGAACTCAAAAATATTAAGGCATAATTGCAGCAGAACAAGATGATGCATCATGAAGAAGTCATACCCATGAAAAATCAATTGGACAAAGCAAAAAGGAAGGAAGACAGTTTGACAAATCATCTTAAACAAAGGTCCAAAAAATTGAGGCAAGTTGAAGCAGAAATTGGCTAGTATAAAGAAGAAGTCACCTCTCTAAAATCTCAATTAGAAGATGCAAATAAACCCATTCAAGGAGTTGAAGTTGAGGAGTTGAAGGAACAATTTATCCTCCTAAAAGGACAAGTTGATAAAACAGAAAGAGAAAATAAATTCATGGCATGTCAATTGAAAGAAAGAGATGAAGAAATCTTCAAAATTAAATTAGATATCATCTCTCTTAAAGTTGAGACAAATGAATCAACAAGGATGAAGGAAGAAATTGAAAATCAACTAGCAAAGAAAAATGAAGACTGTGAAAATATAGAAGAATAGATTGTCTCAGTCAGAAAAGAAGTTGATTTTCTAAACAAGAATCTAAAAATTTCTCAAGTTTTGGATGACATCCTCAGTCATAAAAAATCACCATTTGATAAATCAGGTCTTGGATATGCAAGTGATTCTTCTAGCAAAACTGATGCAAACCCCAAGATTTAAACAACAAGGAAGTAGAGAAGCTTCAAAGTTGTGTTAATTTCCCCAATTCCAGTAGAAGCAAGGAAAGAAGTCAAGATGACATTGGAATATCCTTTCCCCCAAGAATAAATGTTGATGTTGTGGGTAGATATCATGAAGATACTTCAAGGGAGAACAATTTCAGAAATACACATGGCAATCCTTAGTTTCCAGGTATCATTCTGTATTTTTTTAGTATTGTTACTCTTGTAAAAACTTTAGACACATGGCAAATGATTGCAGGGCATATAAAAAGGAAGTTTGCAGACACCAATAAGTTTCCCAATGGTAAATCTACATGAAGAAAAGAGCCTACTAAAAGAAATTATGCTCCTTTATTCATGTACAAAACAAAATGTTTCAAATGTCATAACACTGGACATATAACTCAAGACTGCAAAATGAAGTGGGCCCCTAAGCAAATCAAGAATCAAGAATTACCTAGAATAACTCCCAAAATTTGGAGAAGAATTGCACCAGAGGAAGTACATTTTGAATGTGCCTTGAATGCTCAAGGCAACAATATTTGTTGTTAATAAAATTGATTTAATCCTTGTTGCTAATTAAATTCCAACTGTTTGGAGCAACAAAGAAGGCTTCTTATAGAGCAAATAATTATGATGATTTAGAAAAATCCTTGACTCAAGGATATATATGAGTGAAAGTAAATTGTGGAGTAACATCTCTTTAAGAATTTGTGAAATTTAAAGAAGAGTGTTAGTCATTGCATCTTCAGGTTTGTTGTGGACCTCTTACATTGTAGAGATGAGTAAAAATAATTATTGCAGACTTGTGCCTCAATTGTAGATTGGTTGCTAAATCTTGAACAAAAGAACAAATTTATTTTCTCTTGGTCAAGGGATTTTTTGGGCCCTAGATTTCTTGTGTGTAGGTGAAGTTGATATGAGCTTGATGTATATGCATCATTAAGGCCAATCCACATTTGTATTTGAAACCTACTCAACCATCTTCTTGAGGATGTCACCATTCTGAGGCACATTTATTAGGGATATGCATGTTAGAAAGAAAAATATTATTTGATAAAGTCAATCATGTATTGTTGCACAGTTTTGATAATCACTTTAATATTGTTTTTAACAAGCCAAGGCAGTTGATCCTCTTATTTGATAGAAATAATTCATCATGGTTTCCATAGAACACCTTAGATATACACAGTAACAGTTCTGAACGTTAGAAGATTATCTTTTCTAAGTGTACACAAGCTAATGAAACACTAAAGTTATTGTGAGAAGACGAGCTACATGAGAGATAATATCTTTGTAAAGATGTCAGTTTCCATAAGTACAATATATATGTATGATACAAGTTCCTTAGAAGTAATTTCTCTACAATCAATATCTCGTATCTGCAAAAAATAGGATAGTCTCAATCCTGTGGAGAAATATTCTAGAGACATTTCTCAACTCAAATCCTAGCACAAACTATGTGTAAGACTGTTTGGACAACCCTGATTTGGTGCCTTTATGACCTATGGAAACTAATTGTATTTAGATCCGTGGAAACTGTTCATGTAATGGGCCTATGGAGAAATATTGTTTTCAAATCTGTGCTTGCTTTAGAATAACTATTTGACCTTTGTACAAGATTCTTAAAGCAAACTTCTTAACTCTTTGTTGAAGTTGTATTCCTTGCAAATATTGATCAATCATTAAAGGAAGTTTTCTATAACAAAGTTTGGAAATGATTTTTAAGTATAAGTTAAAAAGCATATTGGACACTTGTTGGAAGGTAATTTTGAATCAGTTGTTCAAGGTGACACACAGGAAACATTGATTTCAGAAGAACAAAAAAGTCATCCTAGTGTAAGATCAATTCTCTTCTAAGATGATGATGTGGTTATATAAAAGTGATCTAACACTTCTTTGGAGTACTTTGGGGAGAAACACCATATTATCATTACGTAAGGAATTGGAAGATTCTATTATTTGGAGATGCTAAGGCATTCGAAGATGAAACTTCTTCATCGGTGACAACATCTCATTCGCAATCTTAAGATGGCTAGTCAACTACTGAACAAAAAATATCTTCAAGATGAAGAAATAAAATTCTAAGGTTGTCAAGAAACAACCCTCTGTGTTACATGTTCCAACAAAATATTTCTTTGTGAGTTTTGGGAAATATGTCTAAAGTATGCTTGAAGGATTATCAAAAGTGTCTGGGAAAAGAATATCTTCCAGAATAAAATCTCTTAATCAATAAAAGGGAAAAAAGAAAGAAGAGCCTATGAAGAATAGTTGACTGATCATGTGAAGAAATTCATCTTGATGACAGGGGAGTACTATGAAGAGAAACACAATGACAAGGGGAGAAAAACAACAAAGAAAGAGAAACACAAAAATAAAGAGAGAAACTTGATGACAGAATAGTAGCAAATTATCAGGAAAAGGAGATCCAACAGAAGGAAGAACACCATGACAGGGGAGCATCATATGAAGTTGCCATTGATGTCAAAGGGGGAGAAGACACAATAATATTGCCATCAATGACAAAGGGGGAAAATGTTGGGTAAAATTGTTATTGACTCCAATAAGAGGGTACCCTAGGTGCATTGTTGAAAGCAAACCCTAACCCTAAAGTACATTGATTGAAGGGTGTTGATGGAAAACACTAGAAGTTTGAAGAGTATGTCTTGAAATTTATATGAAAGCAACCCCGGGTTTGTGAAAGATGTCAAAACCAATTTTATATTAATATATGGCTATGGATAATGACCTAAATATGAGGTATACATCATGAAGGGTGTATGCCAAGGACCTGAAAGGTTGCAGAGACATGAGTAAAAAACATGTTCATATGACCAAAAATCATGTACATATATGACATATATATATAAATATATCAAAGATTAACCATATATATGATGTATCAGCTATAACCAACATTATATATCAGATATGATATATCAAATTAATCATATATCGAATATAACCATACATGCAGACCACACACACCCATGTCAACACTCAACGGTTCAACATGTCAACATTACAGTCCCACACCTTAGCATTCACATATCTCAACATTCGACTTTTGTTGTGGTCCCTATGATCCCCACACAACCCACTTCAACACTTATCCACCGTTAATTCGCTCTAGATCAATGGACGAGAGCGGTTACAGATTTTTAACCTGCATGCTCAATTGCTCACTGACATTATATATATATATATATATATATATATATATATATATATATATATATATATATATATATATATATATATATATATATATATATATATATATATATATATATATATATATATATATATATATATATATATATATATATATATATATATATATATATATATATATATATATATATATATATATATATATATATATATATATATATATATATACATATATATATACATATATATATATACATATATATATATATATATATATATATACATATATATATACATATATATATATATATATATACATACATATATATACATACATACATATATATATATATATAGATATCAGACATTAACCGTATATATGATGTATCATATATAACCAACTATTGACGGTGTTGGACCCGCCAACATGTCAAGGGGATCTCCCCAATAAGAAGTCCCAAGTAGACCTCAGACTGTTTGGTGTAGGAGTCCCAACAGTGGGTCGTAAGGTAATGCCTTGACCGCAATGTCGCACAGAGGCAAGTAGAATAACTCTTTCAGGAGCAAGGGTGTGACTAATGTAGTGGGTCAAGGAAGGTGTATGAGAGGTTCCAACACTTTGAAGGAGGAAGGAGGTGAAGGTGAGTTCTAGGTTGAAAGGGATCAATCCCAACTCGGCTAGGAATACACAACACAAAGGACATCCATAGCTTTTGGCGAAGCAATCCACTCGGATGTGGCAGTCACATCATACAAGGTAAGATAACATGTATATCACTCATAGATCAGTCCGAGACGAGTGTGAAGGTTGTTATGGAAAGGTTCAAGTGAAAGGTCTGTCTGATGTCTGGCAGAGCAGTCGACACAAACAGTGACAGCATTAACAACATATGCAACACATTAACAACAAGATTCATATAATTTCATGTGAATCAGTTCATACACAAACACGTAAGTTAAACAAAATATATCATTAAAGCAACGAGAGCAGTCCAACTACAATAACAATATATGCATGAAAATGTGTTGGCTCTTATTATATAAAGAAGTGGAAGACACAATCATACAATACATCCATGTAAACCTGCTAGCCCCAACAATGGAATGTTACAGCCACATACACCTGCTCGTCGAAAGAGATGTACTAGCTTCGTGCAGTGGAGAAGCCAAGGCACATTACAATATTGTCCAAGCCTTCTTCAAGATAGTCGTAGTAGAAGCTTGGCTAACCAAAAGCCTCTGCAATGAGTTATGAGGGACTATTTATAACAAAGGGTGGGGTGACCCTTGACATTCCCCTTTGTCACAATTCAACTACCCTCATGACTCTTCACCTACTCTATGACTGTTACATCCACTCTTGACACTTGACTTACACTTGACATGACTCATCATTACAATGCACATTTACCCATGTGAACAATGGCTTGGACAAGCCAAAGTAGACATCATTCAGACTTAGAAAACCATAGAAGTCCAACTGCTTGACATCCTCATGCTAATAAACAATGACATATTGATGCCAAGATCGGTAGTCCTTGAGGATGTCCGTGTGTTCTACTGTGACATCCTTCTGAAACCTGAACCTTGCCTCCACAGCATCTGGGTACACTTCTCGGTCTCCTTTGTCCAACTCATCTGTGAGCATGCACATCATTGTATTTAGTGTGGTCAGACCAACAACATACTTGTGCATGATGTCTGCACTGATAGGCAAGTCTGGGCTGGTGGCGGTGCGCATCAACTCGTTGAAGTATGATTCAAGATCCTGTTAGACCTGCTTCTTGGTCTTCGCTTGGGTGAGAGTCCCAAGTGATGGGATTACATGACTATGCACTATAACATTCATGCTTCTGAATACTCATGATGGGAAGCCTGTATGCTGGTGATGAGTTGCGGTAGGTCTTCATAGTTCCGGATCTGACTCCAGATACGTGCTTGTAGCTCGATCGCATTAGCCTTCATCATCTTTGGCAAGTGAAGTGGGGCTCCCTTGTACTTCATCATCCATGCTTGCATGTTACCAACAGTAGTATGTATGTTGTTCAATACGTGTGCTCTTCTCGCACATCGTTGCTTCCATCCATGGAGATGAACGACTGCTTGATGCACAATACCAAACTTGGAGTATGATGCTTGCATAACTGTATCCAAGGACAATACTTCATGTAATATTGCCTTCTTCAGTTCAGCTCGGGCGGACATTGCCACCAAGTCTCCTCCCTACTTGGTCACCTATATTTCCTTCTCCATTCGCTCATTCTCATCTATGAGAAAATGAACACTTGAGCTAGTGGCTTTGACATACACTCTAGCTGCATCAGCCAAAGTAGCTAGATGCTTGTGCACATCAGTCATGGTCACTTTATCTTCAAATTATGCAGGGGATGTTTGGTCCTCTGGAGTTGATACTCTCTAAGACTGCACAACTTTATGATGAGATTCGTTAAAGGAGATGTTGTGCATCTCTACTTCCGATTGACCACCAAGAATCTCAGTGCCTCCTTGGTCATTTGAGAATTGCTCATCATTGAGATGCAATGAAGCGGGTGAGTCAACCTCTTTGTGGTGAGGCATGAGGTCGGTATCCTGTTCAAACTCTTGCTGCTCCATGTCTGCATCCAACTGTTCAAGCACAGGTTCTATCTCATGAGCAAAGTCTTGCCCCTATGATGGTTCACCTTGTTCGCCTTTTTCTAGCTGTTCAAATGAATCAACTTCTTGTACGAGTGTTGCTTCATCTATCTACAAGTGATGCGCTCCCTATTGAATCTTCTGTTGCTACTCTTCCTTCTCTTGTTGGCGCAACTCTTGTTATTTCCGGAGTTTCTCCCTCCACTCATGCAACTCCTTCTCTGCTTCTTCCATTCTCTTCTTATCCCTCTGCCTTCATGCAATTCGCTTGTTGCGTTGCTGCCTCTTCACCTGAATAGCCATAGCTGCTTGTTCTACAAGTGGATCTGCTCGAAACTTGCAACTTTGCTCTTCCTCCATGTGGTCGACAATCTTCCTCTTCCCTTTGTTGCACACATGTATGCTTGGCTCTGATGCCTCTGCTGCTATTGCTACTGTTGGTGCTCTTTGTGATGTTTCTTGATGCTGCTTTACTAACCACTCTACGATGAAGCCGACTTGTTCATTAGGTCTGGAGGAATTGTAATAGTATCTCCATGAGTCCTCCTCGGCCCAATGGCATGCCCCATGGATCCAGTTGAACTGAACTCTCACGTAGTGATCCTTCACAATGCAATGTGGGTCATATGGGTTGAATATTCGGAGGTCGAAAGGATACTTCCTCATCTGTTCTACTTCGACATCTGCTTGCTTGATACTCCGGATCTCATATAACCCAATCCACAATTGAAGAGTAGGCCAAGGTGCCTTCTTCTTCCACTATAGTCTAGCTGTCAATCCTACCGAGATGTGGTACGTTACTTCCTACATGACAAGCATGTCCAAGGTGAACTTTGGCAGAACATGCGAAGACTTCTCTGCACTGAACACACTCGGATGAATGTGTCAGACAATGAGGCATACCAATTTGCAATGGTTAGCAATGCCTTCATCGCTTCCTTTGACATGCAAGGTGGATCCTGTTCGAATATCAATCTGTACACTGGGGTGACAAAATGGTCAGAAAATCGTATAATCACTCCTCTAAAGTTGCATTCAGGGAATAGCTTGAAATATGTGTTCACAACAGTCTCCGCTGGTGACCATACCCACTTCAAGCCCAGGAACTCATGTCAGGCATAAAATGCATCTAGAATGTAAGTGGACATATAACTATTTGCATGCATACCATCGGGTGATTGTTGAGCCTTCGTGACTTGTTCGTTCAGCTGGTGAGCCAGTATGCCAGACTAGTTGCATGGTCTTCCTTCCCTAGCCAGTTGTTCCAATGCGATCACCCAAATCTGAGGAAAGGTTTCAGTGCTTGCTTGGCCACTCAGTCGACATGCGAATATGACCAAGTATTGGTAAACCTTCCACAATATCTTTTTCTTGTAGATCTGGTTGGGTGTCATCCTGAAGCGAGCTGGCTCCTTTACCCGATCCTTTAGAATGTCTCTGGAGTGAGATCTACTGTTGGACAAGTTGAATGGAGGAGTCATGATAGTCATGGGCTTGGTCATCTAATACATCTCATCGTAATCTCGTGCCTAGAAGGTTGCAAGATTCGTCCCACTAACACTGCTCCAGGTCATCGTCTGGGGGTCAGTGTGAGAAACGATCCAGTGAATCATGTCCGTGCATGGGAACGCAGGGTATCTGCATGCAATCTGGTACAAGCCAGACTTATGAATGTTCATGTACACCTGACGGTCTTCAAGGTCTTCCCCAAAAGTACCTGTGAATGTTTCATTCACCTCTTGCCACTTCAATTTGATGTCCTTATCTAGATACAACTCTGTATCTTCATAGATTGGAAGATTAGAGGACACCTGCTCAACTGCTGCTCCAGCTGCAATACCATCAGTGTCTTGAGATCCTGTCCTCCTAGAAGCCATTGAAACAAATGAACACCTAAAATATCTGGAAACAAGCAGCATGCATGGCAAGAATATGTCAATGAAAACAAAGAAAATCCGGGGAAGGACACAACACATACCTGGGGAACTAATGAGCGATATTGCACAAATTATACTGGAAGGCTGGGTGATTGGCTACCAAAACTACACAAAAGGTATTCTAGGCTATCTGGGACGTTGGACTGGTTGTTGGATCTATGAAATGTGCAATCCAGTCAGGAAGCTGGCTGCTGGGATTACGCAATGCGCAATTCTAGCTGGGAAGGACTGCTTGCCCAGGGATATATTTGCGCAAATTTTTGGGCCAAGCAACCAATGTCCTCCAGAAATGTGCAAAATAGTCTTGGAGGGAAGTGCTAGTCAATAATGTGCCATTCTGGAGAGGAAGGTGAGCCTTCCTTCCCTAGATTGCACAATGCAGCCTTGCGAAAGTAGAGCCCGGGCCAAGGTTGGCCCGACTCGCCAACAGACAAATGAAAGCAAGTAAGACAATGAAATTCATCGCGACACTAAGTGATAGCAAAAGTGATTAACAATGCATGAAAAACATGAATGAAAGAATCAACAGACATATCAACATGCATGTGGGTGAGGAAATTTGTTGGTTGGGCGAACGTCCATGCAAAACAGTTTCACACATGTGACAACAGTGAGAGAGCAACGAAAAATAAAACAGAGCTAGGACAAGCTAGAATATATGTAAATGATAGCAGGTGTTCAAAGAAATCAAGCAAACAACACTCACACAAGCGAATACATGAAAAGCGACACAAATTATGAAAAATACAAGTTGAGGCCACTTACCCGTGAACAGTCGAGTCGGATGTGTCGAAGATTCCTAGATGTGCTGTGAGATTTCAAAGCTCCAAGATCAATGTGAATGAATGAGATATAATGCATCGAATAAATAAGTTTGGTCTCATGACATGCATGCCACAAATCTAGGAAAAAGCGACACTTGGAGGGAAGCTTCTAAAACAACTTTGCATGTAATCCACGGCTACTAAAAATAGCTCCCTGAATCATGGGATGCCCTTTGCATGTTGTCTCTTGCTATTCCGAGGAGATCAAGTCATGCATGCATGCTAGTCAAGTTTCCCCAGTCCCGGGTGGAATTGGTCAACCAGACTATCCATGCATGCAAGTGCTCAACTGCTTGGGAAAAACGTGCATTCCTGGCTGGGAGCTGGGCTAACTGCCCAGGAGGTTTACATAATTTATGGGCAGAGCAGCTGACCACTACCTAGATTTGTGCAAATCCTGGGCTAAACAACCTGCTGCTGGGAAATTTGCACAAATCCTACTGGGAGGGTTGGCTGGCAGGGTTGTGTAATCCTGGACCCTAGCAGGCTGTCAAAGAGGATTATGCAATTCCTGGAGGGAAGGATGGCTTCCCTTCGGAAATGCACAATTTTCAGGGGGAAGCTACTTAGCCTGCAACTGGACTAAGTTCAGGTAAGCAGCCTATGAGGGGAATGGATCAACTGTGATCGACATGCTGTCTTTGTGTGAGGAAAACACTGAAGCTTGAGTACTTGACGAAGCAAGACAAAGTGTTGTGTAAGGTTGGTAGGGAGTCTCCGCTAGGGAGGGTGGTTGTAGCCGCTACAACACCAACATTATATATCAGATATGATATGTCAGATTAAACATATATCAGATATAATGATACATGCAGACCACACACACCCATGTCAACACTTAGTTGTTCAACATGTCAACCCTACAGTCCCACACCTCAGCATTCACATATCTCAACATCCGACTTTTTTTGTGGTCCTTGTGGTCCCCACACAAGCCATGTCAACACTTATTCACCATTGATTCGATATATATCAAAGAACGAGAGCAGGTACATATTTTTAACTGCATGCTCAATCACTCACCGATCATGATCTATCTCTAAGTCAGCTCTTCTGCTCATGTAGGCTCTCTAGATCTAATCGACATGCCTCCTCATTGATTGAAACAAATATATGAAACAATGAGCTTTCATATAAGTATCGATGGGATCAAGGATCAAATCATTTTGGATGATGCATTCATATCTAAAGTAGTGAGGACTTGATAATAACTATTAAATCGGATTTGTGAAGAATCTATCTTCGGATCAATCTCTGTGAAGACAAGTTTTATTGTTTAGGTATCTATACCTCTATGGACTTTTGGAAGATCCTTTCTTGACCTATCATTGTAGAACTGAAAAATAAAATTTTCAGACTTGTGAAGATGTATTTCAGATCTACGAAGCCTATTCCTCGTTAAACGATGTGGTGAATATATTTTCAATTTTGTGAAGTTCAGATTAAATTTGGTTTGTGGGATTTTGTGGAGACAAAGTGTAAAGCATCCCTTTGATATCTATTGGAGTAGATCTGGGTCATCATCTTGAAGTAGTTATTGACCTATTAGGGAGAAGTCTATAATAGACTTAAAACATCTGTCAATGAAGACAAGAAGAATTGTTAGAAGAGATTTATTTGAAGACATTCTCAGCCTTGTTGAGGAAATGTTTATATTGTAAATTCTATTTGGAATCACAGTCCTTGAAGCTAGCATCCCTGAGGATATGATTTTGAAGAAACCTATGTAGCAGGGGAAGGATAATTGCAACAACATATTGAAGATCAATTGAATATATTTTATTGACTTATTGAAGCAGATAATTTGTTGTGTCGACCATCAAGGAGAAGCATCATTGAAGATTTGATGTAGTCCCTCAAGAAATTTGATTGGGCATCATGAAGAGTTTGGGAGACACCTTATAAAGTAAACAAAGTTGTCATCGATGAACTAATAGTTTGTTGAAGACTTGTTGAAGATACCCTGGAGCTATATTGAAATAATTGTCAAGGATTATTGTAGAAGTGTTTGGGAATCCTTGAAGTACAACTTATACTCACGATTGAAGAACCTAAAGTAGATTAAAAGGGTTGGTTCACTAGAAATTGGTGCCTCATAAAAAAGAGGTTGGAGCCTTGGAAATATTAGGTTTGAGCTTGTACTGCAGATAGTATTGGAGTCCTCTAAAAGACCTAGTTGGAGCTTGGTGGTGCACAAGGTTGGAGCCTTGAAGTGCAGGTTAGAATCTAGTTGATTTGAAGATTGGTGTCTTCATGTAGGGTTGGAGCCCTAATCTTTGTTTTATTTGAATTATTGTAAAAGGAAGATTGGTGTCCTCACCATATATTCATTAATAAAATTATTTATTATATAATTGTTCATTTTGTTTTCTATTTAAGTGATCTTAATTGGTTAAAAATAACAATTGTAAAATAAATATTGATTCACCCACCCTCTCAGTATTTCCAACACCATAGTGAAGGTTTTCATAAAAATAGGTTTCATCAAGATGGGAATTGTATTCATAAACTCTTTAAAACCTTCGAAATCTTTGGTTTCTTATTTAGTCTAAGAAAATGCTTCCTTATTCAAATTTTAAGAGAGGTGTCGTTATTTGACCATAATTCTTGATAAAATAGAGGTAACATCACGTCAATCATTAGAATCCTCCGAATTTATTTAAGGTATCGTGGATTGGCCATTACCTCATAGCTCTTATTTTGTTAGGATCTACCTTGACACACTCATGTAATACAATATGACCCAAATATTCCTTTGTTGGACACGAAAGACACACTTGGAAGGATTTGCATATAGATGTTTCTCTTCCAATAGTGTTAAGAGCATTTCAACATGTTATACATGCTCTTCCCAATATTATTTTTTAGATTAGTATGTCATCAAAAAATACTAACACAAATTTTCTAAGGAAGGGTTTGAAAATATAATTCATCAAGCTTTGAAATGTTGAAGGTGCATTTGTAAGTCCAAACGATATAACCAAAAAATCATAATGATGTTCATTTGTTCTAAAGGTTGTTTTGGGAATGTCTTCTCGCCTCATTATGATTAGATGATATCCAGAACAAAGATCCAATTTATTAAAGAAAATTTCTCCATGTAATTCATCTAATATTTCATTAATAAGAATAATAGGAAACACATCTTTCATTGTCATTTTGATGAGTTGTATGTAATTTGGACACATACACCGTGAACCATCCTTTATTATAATCATCACTAGTGGTGAAGACAAAGCAGTTTGGCAAGGTTGAATGATGCTCACCTCAAAATTTATTGAGCCATATGCTCAATATTAGTCTTTTGTGCATGTGGATCTTGTAAGGCCTAATCTTAGGTGGTACATTTCTAGGTTGCAAATAAATAGAATGGTCATGATCTCAGGCAGGTCAAAGACCCTTAGGAATTTCTCTAAATGCCTTCAAATGATTCTTGATAACTTTTTGGAGATCCACTAGAGCATAGGATATAGATGTCAGAACATCCAACGAACATAATTGTGCAATTTACCTTGGTGTCTTTTTTTAGTAATTTTTTCATGCTATTAGTGTTAGTTTTTGTAGCAATGGATAGGTGTTCTAGTCTCAATTTGTATCTAATAGACTAAGGAACATGAGATATTCAAAACTCAAAAAAAGTTTCATGAGATAATCTTCTGAAATGCCTTAATTTAATTAATTAGCCATCATTTAAATTTTTCCTAAATCTAACTTAGGAAAAATGGTTAATTAATAATAATTAATTAAGGAAAGGTGAAAAAGCTCTAAAAACTCACACAGATTGAGTTTGAGATGATCTTAGTCGTTGATAATGATTTAATCATGATCATCAGTGATCTAACGAGAGATTATAAGAGTAGTCGATCAGGCTGGCGAGGACACACTTGTGCATACCAGTGAGACAAAGGAAGGGGGAGTTCCTTGGCATGTCAAGCTATCCAGTTGGAGAAATTAAGAAAGGAAGAATAATTTGAGCCAAAAGGAAAGAATGAGTGAGATTAAGGGAGAAACAAAAAAGTATTCCAGTAGTTATTCCTAGTAGTAGAGCAAAAAAATAGGGAGGCCGAAATATTTATGCATCAAGGCCGAATAGCTAGTGTGAGTAGCCAAAAACTGAGTGTGAGTTGTTGGAAGAGGGTTTGCAATGTTTTCGGAGGTCAAATTGAGCTCCAGAAGGGAAAGTGAATTTCTTCCAGAGGTAGACGGAGGCAGGACGACTCAATTAGAGCCAAATAGCAAGTTGTACAATTTTTCCAGGCCATGCAATGTGAATTCCTGGAGGCTGAGTTTCTCAATGGGGATCGAGCAGGTTAGAAGGAGGCCGAGATAATTTTCAAAAGGGAGAAATTTTCTCCAAAATTATTTGGCAATATTATTTAGCTGGAGGATATCCAGTTTAACATCCAGATATTATACTTCATCATCTTAGAAGAGCATTGATCTTACAACAGGATGAGTTTTATGTTCTTCTGAAATTAGCGTTTCCTATGTGTCACCTTGAACAACTGCTTCAAAATTTTCTTCCAACAAGTGTCCAAGATGGTTTTTAACTTCTACTTAAGAATCAATTCCAAACTTTGTTATAGAAAACTTGCTTTAATGATTGATCAATATGTGCAAGGAATACTGCTTCAACAAAGAGTTAAGAAGTCTGCTTTGAGAATCCTGTACAAAGGTCAAATAGTTATTCTAAAGCTAACACATATTATTTTTACTATTGCATAAAAAAAATAAAACCTCATCTGTTGCACTGATTTTCCCTTCAGGGTTTTTCCAGGGATTAATGTCAAAAATTATTGGTGTCATTTTTATTGTGTGTGCATCTATTTTCTCAGTTCAAGTTTATTTTCCACAACGTAATTTGATTCTGAATATTTGTAGTGTGATTTATTCATTGTTTGTAGAAGCAAATAAACTACATAATTAATCAATTAGAGGAATAAATTTCCAGTTTTTGCATTTCAAGGAATTTTCACATGGTATCAGAGAAGTGTTGAAGAACATATTAGTAGCTCAATAGCGAAGGGAGAAAATTTTGCAATTTCAAAGGGAGTTCTGAGTAGAATTTCTCAAATATGCACATGCCACCAAGAAATGTGAATTTGTAGAGGTAAAGGGTTTGATTTTCAATTGTAGCAAGTAGAAAAATTTGATCAGCCTCAGTAGCAAAGATTTGCAGGGGTGGATTTACCAGATTGAGGGTTCTAGTGAGAAGATCAGTTTGTTTGTTGAGTAGATATGGGTGCAGTTGATTTGCAGCAACAAATCAACGCTAGGTGGAAGAGAAAAACATAGATAGGAGGTGTTGGGACAGGGTTCCCTGGGGTAAATTTTGTAATCAATTTTGCTAATAATGTAAAGTCTCTGCATTTTGAGGGAGCAGAGTGTGAAGGTCATAGGAGTCAAAAGGGGCTTTAGTCCCTTAGTTTGTTAGAATATAGGATGTTTTGTGACCCGCCCATGGTTTGCGAACCATGGTATTGTAAAAGAAGAAGCTATATAAAGAAGTCATGGTAAGTCATAGGAAGTTAGTCAAAAATTGATAGAAGATAATGTATGGGCAAGTAGTCTGAGGCAGAAAAGTTTGTTTTCTGCACTTAGGCGAAGGGGAAGGCTCCTATTGTTGTGTGCACGGAGACCTTGGTAAGTCCACAAGCTAAGTGCGTGGGCCCTGTTGTGCTGTACAACAACCCCCCATTTCATTAAATTTTTCTTAAAAAAATCATAATATGAAATGGGTCCCTTTTAAACATAGATGTGTGAATAAATTGGTATTAACTTATTATTAGAAAAAATCCTCATCATAAGGTCCGACTGAAATATGATATCCCTTTTAAACAATGATAAAAGAGGCCTTTTAAACAAATCATAAAGCTTTTTATTATTACGATAAAGCGATCGCAAGATCGCATATCACAATAATAAAAGGAACATAAATAAAGGCCCATTGAATTACTCCGATCCGAAAAGGGAAATCGCTATCGGATATCGGGGAAAAGCAAAGCGCATCATTTATAAGGCATCCCCCATTCCTCTGATGCGATAAAAGGCATCGCTATCGGCAATCGGCTGTGGTAATCAATGCGTTAATTGTGACACCTTCAAATCCCCCGATGCGATAAGGCGTATCACCATCGACAATCGGCGATTTCGCAATGGCATAAATAAAGTGACCTGAGCCCTATCCCGATTGCGATGCATTAAATCATGGCATGTGTTTCTAAGCATATTAAATATTGGCATGCATTATATCACCTTTGGTGATTGAATGATATTTTGGACTATTATGAAAACCCTCCCTTTCACGTCGCCAATCATCAAATGCGATTAACCGCCAAAAATCTAAGCCACGCTTGAATCAATAGACGTTATGATGGATTATTTAAAAGCCTCCTTATCATGATTGATAGGTGAAGGCGCCAATTAACAAAGCAGTTATGCCAAGATTTTCCACTTAGATTCTATCTGCGGCAATTTTACCACGATCTTTGATTACTTGTTAAAAGATATAAATCTTTCATATTGGCTCTTGCTATCTATTTCTCTGTATCACGCTAGTTTCCTTCCTTGTACAGAATTCCATCGAAGTATCAAGTTTCAAGCAAATGGGAAAGAAATCTAAGAGATCTACTGTGGCAACGGCCCCTGCAGTAACAGTCCAGCCCACCAGTGACCCAAGACCAAGCAAAAAGGGCCTAATTTCGGACACTACATGTCTCGGCCTTGGAAATACAAGCTAGCAAAGCATCTATAATTTGATTGAGGCAGAAGAACTGGAGGAAGTGTCAGAAGAAGCTACGACAGACTCAACTAGCAAATCAGAAGCCTCGCTGAAAGATTTGGCCGACTCATTTTTACACAGGATAGCAGCTCGGGAGAAAATTCTTCCTTACACTGATGTGGTCAGATGGGTGGTCGAACAAATTCCTGTTTCTAATAGGACCTTTTGCACAGTTGATGGAAGAGTTTTCAGTTCATTTCAGCCTGACGACTTGAGGAAAATGTACCATTTTCCCGAACCTGAAAAGAAATACAACAAAGCTTTTCTAAAGAAATTCGCAGAGGAGAATGAGACGGAATCAGCCCTGATTAGACAGTGGAGACAGAATCCCGCAAAGCACAAACATGAATCATCGGGTAAGTACTCTGTGGATTCCTTAGCATCTCCTTACTATTACGCTGGAGCAATGATGTGTAGGATATGGGGAATGCATAATTCAACGAAATTTGATATTGAAATGGTTCCTTTAATGGAAGCGGCAACTAGTAGTTATGTCATGGATTGGGCCAATATATTGTCTGATAAATTAGCCTCTGCAATTCTTGATTTTAGATTCAATTCACGCAAAACCACCAGGACTATTCCTCCCTTCTATTATAGTGCTTATGTTATGGATATGCTTTGTTTTAATTCTGAATACCCGATACTTGGGTGGAGGTGGATGCCACAGGACCCTAAGCCAATCCACATCTACCATTAGATGTTATGGAAGGCACATTATAAAGAACACTTGTATCAAATCTGTAATGGTTTCATGTTGCCTATCTATTATGCTATTTTTGATAAGCCTACCCCAAGGATTTCCGAGGAGGCAGAAATTGACTTGATTTTGTGGGAAATTGGTTCGGGGAAGATAAATTCACATATATACGGGTGTTTGGTAGTGCCACAAAACCCCATGTCCTCCCATTTTATGTACCAGATAAACTATTGGCACGAGAATTAGCTTACCAAATCACAACCGCTGGAACGCCCAAAACTCTTAGGCCTTCCAAAAAGCAGCTATGGCCTATATTCCCTTTAAGATGTGGTGTTTATACCATACTTGATTGGAAACATGCTGAGAAGGAAGCAGGAAAAATAAATATGCTCAATCTTGCGACCATCCCTAACAGGCAATTCGATCCCCGGAAGGTTGCCTATAATGTGCTTGAATAGGCCAAACTTACTAAGTTTGACCATGAAAAAGATGAATTTGATGATTTATTTTCTTTAGCAGAATCATTGTCTCAGGTTAAAACATTGGCCAGGATGAAATATAATGATGAAGGGCTGGTAGAATTCAATAGGCTTAGAGAACAGAGGTTGCAAACTCTGCCTCTGGACTTGTTGGCTACTACACCAACAACTAAGTCAAGTGAGCCTGGGCAGAAGAGTATTGACGAGTCTCCTGCTATAGAGAAAATTCCCGAAAAGGAAACAGAGCAGGAGAAAGGAAAAGAACAGGAGAAAGGAAAAGAGCAGGAAACAGAGCAGGAAAAAGGAAAGAAGCAGGACAGTGAAGTTATTGATTTAGAGACTCAAATTGATCCCAAACTCCTCCAAGAGTGGCAGCAATTTGACTCTATTATAAACAATCCTGAGATTTCTCAAGGATTCGGCACACCCCAAGTGACAGTCAGTCAAGAAACAACCACAACTACGGTTCCGATGGAAGGAACCAGCGGCCTACCCAGTAGTAAAGATGCGGAAATAATTCCCAAAGATCCATCCGATCAGATTGTTTTACAGATAGAAGACATACCACCATTAGACGTCTTTTACAGTCCTAAACACAGGGCTGTGGTGAAAAGACAGAGGAAAAGGAGGAGACTTGATCAATCTTCCCTTTTGCCAGATCAAACAGAGATGGCTAATGTGGTGTGGAAGGAGGAATTGAACCCTTCCGATGACCTTACGAAACTCTCTCAGTATGTCGGAGCATATTCGGCAGCCACCATGGATAAAGCCTCGGAAGTGAGCAGTCTCCTTAAGGAAAAAGATCAAATGATTGATTCACTGTAGTTGCAGGTGTTTAAAGCACAACGGAAAATGGAATAATTGGAACAAAAACTATCAACACAGCAGCAAACAAACAACCAATTAAATGAGCAATTACACAAAGTGAAACAGAGGATAGATTCGAGTGCAGTGCAGAAATAGAAGGAACTGTCCAAAGTAGTGGCCAAATTAAAGGCGATGAACGAACAAGTGAGCAAGACTAAGGATGAGAAAATCGCTCAACTGTCACAAGAAGTAGAAAAGTTTAGGAGCCTTCCTCAAGTAGCAGAGTTTAGAATAGAAGCTCTATAAATCAATAATGCATTGATTACACAGCTGAAACTGCTATGTCATAACATTTCTCTGGCTGAACCTCTTTGTGAGATTACTACATCAATAGTTGATAAATCAGTTGAAGCTAGACAGGATTTAGAACAGGCCGATGAGACCTTAACCAGTTTTCTTGCTTGGCAAGACTCCCTTGAAGGACAGGCTTCAGATCTGCCCAAAATTCTTGAGTCACACAAAGACATCCTGTTCCTAGAATGGCAGATGCAACTAATGAAGGCAGAAAGAGAAACCTCAAGATGTCGGTTATCTACTAGCAATTTAATTGAATTTTTCAATGACACTCTTTATCTGTCTAATATGATTTCACAGTGTAATCCAGGAAAATTGACATCGGCCAAAGCCTTGGAACAAACATGCAATCAGGAATTGGAAAAGAAAGGAAGACTAATCGCTGGCATCCAAAGTTTAACTTGGGATACCTTTTGGTTTTTCTTAATCAAGCCATACAGTCAGAGGGCCACACTCAAATGTTTAACTGATGCTATCAGTTGCATGATCCCCGAGATCCAAGATGCCACATATTCAGCTCAACTGAATTCTCGCCTAAGCCGCCCCCCAGAGTTGCAACCGATGCTAGATATCTGCCAGCTCAAGCCGAAGGGAGATCATCCAAAACAATGAATCATGCTGCCGACTGAAGACAAGCCGATTTTGAGGAGATATTCATAGCATAGTTGTACCAATTAAATAGCACTTTTATTTTGTAATTAGTTAGCTCAATTAGTATTTATAGGCCCTTTCATGCATTTGGAAAGGGTCCTCAGTTTTTGTATAAACTCAAATCAGGAAGTTGCACTATTGTGCTTCTGATCTATTTTTTTTATAAAGACTGGGCCAGTATTCTGAATTTTGACAAAGAAAGCTTTGATGATATGTGCACTATTGCCTTTTGTGGAAGTGTTTCTAAGTTGGAAAAAGGAATTTGAATGCGATTGATATTGGGAGTGACTTGAATAAACATATGGTACTATTATCTATGCTCTTGTGTCATTTTTATGTGAATCGGCATTTGTTTAAATTTTGCTATCATTGAATATATGTATGTGTTTTAACAACAATCCTTGTACCTTTCACTATTGAATGTCTGAGGACTGTTATTCTTTCAATCATATCTATGTCTATGATATATATGAAGAATAGTGTAATAATGTTTGCTTGATTGCTTTGTTCAACTATTTGGGCTTAGTAATTATCATATGAATAAACATCTTTTCTTACCAACAAGAGTCATCTATATGCCTGTTTGTGAATGAAGACCATCCAAAGTTACACTAAAAAGAAACAATTTCCCAGGATAGAATAGTTGTTTATAACTTTACTTTTAGATTAAATCATTCATCCATTATCATTAGGTATTAGAGAATCAATCATTTATCCATCCTATTTACCAATCATTGGGAAACTGGTCCCATTATATCCAGTCAGAGTAACCACACCAAACGGAAAAGGAGCTGCCTTTAAGGTCCGGACCGGGTGGTTATCCCCGATGTTGATGCAGTGATTTTCGAGGCATCAACAGGCCCCTGTAACTGTGTGCGCATGGAAGAAGAGTTTGCAATAGAAAGATTATATCAATAAAGACTATTTTTGGAGCTACAGTTGTGTATATGTGCTTTTATATTTACTTATGTGATTTATTTGTATTCGATCTGTTTTCTGAAATTACATGAAGAAACACTTAGTTGGTATGAAAAACTTGTAGATCTGATAGGTTACATGATGTTATGAATGTTTTAAGTGTTCTGCGAAGGGTTAGATACTGTTTCTGTAAGTTACTGTGATTTCTGAAATTAAAGGGTTAGGGTTCGCGAGGGTCGGGATAAAGCCCTAGAAGTAATAGAAACCCATCACAAAGACCTTCGGATGCATAAACCCGGTTCTGTCATACCCCAATACTGCTTCAGGTGAGGCTTAAGCCTACACTACATGGGTTGTTTCTGAAAGGGCCAACAGTTAAGGGTTTTGCTGGTTGGCGCAACTAACTCTAACCTGGGTCAGGACCCCTTAAGCCAACAAGAGGAAAATTCCAATTTTCTTAGAGGGTTTCCAGATCCAGGTTCAGGATGAAACCCACAAATTTCAGTTGTAACAAGCCATGCGAGTTTACTTGAGTAGACAGTTCAAGTTGCCGATATTTTAGATCATGCGCCAATTCTTAGAGAAGGACATCTAGAAGGTTGAGCGAGTAGTCTTAGTGAGAAGTTGAAGGTAGTACATTGGCGGAAGAAGGACATCTGAAGGCAATTAGAAGCATATTTTTGCATTCCTCAAGGAGTGCGAGTAGCAGCAATAGAGCCACAAGGAAAGAAAGGGAGTTTCTCAATTTATTTTCGTAGTTTTGAGTTTCACAGGGATGGCCAAAATAGGAGTTCGTGATTAGGATAAGCTTGATGGAGCCTCTAACTATGGCATCTGGAAGGCCAGAATGACCTTCCAACTAGATGAGCATGGCTTGAATACATATGGAGAAAATATTGTAGTCGTATTTACATATCAACAGAAACTAGCCAAGTGTAACAAGGAGATGGCTAAAGCTAAGAGGATGATTCTCGATGGAGTCTAAGATCATATCACTCCACATGTTATAGATAAGAAAACGAAAAAGGAAATGTGGTATGTCATCGCAAAGATTTATCAGGATATTTCTGAGAACTAAAAGATGTTTCTAAAGGGGAAGTTGAGGGCTGCAAAAACACAAAAGGGTGAAGACATTACATCCCATCTCTCCAGGATTCAGAGTATCAGAGACGAACTTGCAACTATTGGAGAAAAACCATTAGATAGTGATCTATTCAGAATAACTCTCAATGGTTTCACCAAGAAGTGGCATACTTTTTTCCAAGTTATTTATGGGAGACATACACTACCTAGTTGGGATCGTCTATGGAGTGATTTCACTCAAGAAGAGATGATAATTATTCTTGTAAATGGTACCAACAACAGTAGCAAGACACTAAAAGAAGATAAGGATGATGAAAATTTGGCCCTTTTAACCAAATGGAAAGCGAATAAAGGTACTTTTTAGGGACAAGGCTCAAAGGGAGGAGAGAAGAAGAAGAAATATTTGTCAAAGATCAAATGCTTCAGGTGTGGTGAGTTTGGTCACTACAACACCTAGTGTCCCAAGAAGAAGAAGGACAAGAAGTGGGGGAACAGACAACAAGTTCGGTGGAGCTAGATGATTTGACCTCCAAGATGGAGGAGTTTGCATTAGTAACAACTATACCTCCAAATGGAGGAGGAGTGTAGTACTCTAGAGTTGTAGGTTCGGGCAAGGTCCAAGTAGGAGACCATCAGATAGGTGTTTCCTCATGAATCATTATCTCCGCTACAGGGGCCCACAATATTCAGTAGCAGTAGAATCAATGTCAATAGGCACAAACATATCTTGGGAGAGTTACAGAGACTAGTTGTTATCAATTACTAGAGGGGCACATAGACAGTTGGGCATAAACAATTACTTAGTAGATAGTGCAGATACTAGTTGTAGAGCCATTACACAGACATAGTGGATGCATAGATTGGTTCTCAGTTGCAGTATAAGTAGTAGCATGAGATCATATGCAGCGCATGTAGTGTTGGCAGTTGTGTAGGATGGCACAGTGCAATGTCAACAACAACACATATGCAAGGTGGTTCAACTACAGGGTCAAAAAATGAATCAAAGTATGCGTAGTAGTTTGGTGGACAGTGAGAGATAGTTGTATCATAGTTGTCAAACATTAGTAGCATGAGGGAATATTTCATGGGAGAGAGAAACTTCCTCGCTAAGAGAGAGTGTTAGTTTTTGTAACATTAGATAGGTGTTATAGTCTAGATCCGTGTCTAAGAGACTAAGGAATACAAGATCTTGAAAACCCATAAATGGTTTCACAAGATAAGTTTGTGAAACACCTTAATTAAATTAATCAAGCATCATTTAAATTTTTCCTAAGTCTAACTTAGGAAATTTTTTTAATTAATAGTAATTAATTAAGGAAAGGTGAGAAAGTTCTAGAAACTCATACAGAATGAGTTTGAGATGATCTTAGCCATTGATAATGATTTAATCACGGTTGTTGATGATCCAACGAGGGATTATAAGAGTAGGTCGATGGGGATGGAGAAGACACACTTGTGGATAACAATGAATTACAGGGAGAACGATTTCCTTGGCAAATCGAGTTATCCAATTGCAGAAATAAAGAAAGGAAGAAGAGCTTGAGCTAGAAGAAAAGAAGGAGTGAGATTGAGGGAGCATCAACAGAGTATTCCAACAATTATTCCCAAAAACAGAGAAACAGAACAGGGAGGACGAAATATTTCTACAGGAAGGTCGAATAGCCAATGTGAGTAGCCATAAACCGAGTGTGAGTTGCCATAATAGGGTTTTCAATCCTGCCTAAGGTCAAATTGATCTCCAAAAGGGCAAGCAAATTTCTTCCAGATGCAGAGGGAGGTAGCAAAACTCACTTGGAACGAGCTAGAAAGTCATAGGATTTTCCTTGGCTAGGCAGTGTGAATTCTTGGAGGTCGAGTTTCTCATTGAAGTTCGAGCAAGTTAGAGGGAGGCCGAGATAATTTGCAAAAGAGAATTTTTTTCCAAAATTGTTTAGCCAAAATATTTTGTTGGAGGATAGCTATTTTGGCATTAAGATATTATACTCATAATTTTAACTACTTCATAATAAAAATAAACCCTCATATGTTGCACCAATTTTCCCTTCGGGGTTTTTCTGGGGATTATTGTCCAAAATTATTTGTGTCATTTTTATTGTATATGTGCATCTATTTTCTCAGTTCCAATTTATTTTCGGTAGTGTAATTTTATTGTGAAGAATTGCAGTGTGATTTATTTGTTGTTTGTCATAGCAAATAAATTAAATAATTAATAAGTTAGAAGAATAAATTCCCAGTTGTTTCATTTCAAGGAATTCTCACAATTAGAGATTGTCAATTTGTTGGGTCTCCCTTGGATATCTCTACTCTCAATTTCCTTTCCTTTTGAGAAAATATATTGAAAATTAAATGCCATTTTTTCTAATGACCATAACCATTGCACCCCTAATACAACATTAGCACCACCCATTTTGATTGCAATCATGGGGCTAACCAAAAGATACTCTCCCATATTCAACTTAATGTTATGCCATACCTCCATCTATAATCATTACTTGAAATTTTGGTGTTAGATATGCAAAGCAATTAAGATGTTTTGCCAAATTGTAATTGATGAAGTTATGGGTACTACCTGATTCAATCAATACTATTACCTTTTAGTTTTTGATATGTCCTTCTATCTTGAGTGTTTGTGGAGTACTAATGTCGGTCAATGTATGATAATAGATTGTTGGAGTAGTCTCTTCTAGATCTGGGTCTTGTGAAGTTTCCACATGATCTTCTTCATCTTTATAGTCTATGTTGAATACTTTCTTCTCATTTCACTTATGCCCCTTACTATACTTGTTTTCATAGTTGAAACATGGTCCCTTTACTCTTCTTTTATCCATTTTATAAGGAGTAAACCTTGTTGGTTTAGGAGAGGTTGCATGATCTTTTGTATAGTTATTAGTTAAAGTTTTTATAGTGGCCATATTTTCACTTTCAAATTTCTTTTCCGGACTGAAAGCATGCTCTACATATTTAGGTTCAAAGAGACACACTTTGTGTTGGATGCTTTCCTTTAAAGCTCTCATAAATAGGTATAAAGAGTTATTCTATGAAACATTCTTTACTCTAAGACTCAAGTGTTGGAATTGTTGAATGTTCTTTGTACCTATACCTTTTTATCAAAGATTTACCAATTGACCGAAGAATGCATTTCTCTAAATATATGCATATTGTTATCAATTCCTTTATAAAAATGGACCAAGATACACCATATTCCATTTTCCTTTCTCAAAGTCATTGATATGATTCATGTTGGCCTTGTTCTAAAAACATAGATGCAATATTTAACTTTTGTAAGGATGTTTCTTGGTGTAGTTCAAAGTATTAATCCAATTGAAATATCCATGTTACAGAATCATTTCCATCAAACTTCTTAACATCGATATTTGGAATGTTGTAGTTCCTTGGTGCTGACTTGAAGCCCTGATGATGTGGATCTTGGATAGAAAAATCATGATTATGGTTTTGTGATTCAATATGTATGTTCTCCAATTCTTATATCATACTCCCTATATGAGATTGATTCCTTGGATCTCCATGTTACTTTTGGTGAGATATTTTAATAGAATGTTTTGTTATTCTTTTATCTTTTCCGTAATGTAGTTTTGTATATCTTCCTTGACTTTTTGAGTTTCTTCCTTACTTCCGTTCATCTTTTTTTCTATTCTTTCCTTATTTATATTAATCTTATTTCCATTTCTATTTTAATTTTTTATTGAGAATCAGGTAACTCCACATTTTTCAACATACTACCATCCATTTCATTAACTTTTTCTCTAATTGATATAACCTAAGTTATAAGTTTTTCACTTTCTTCATGAGGCAAGGATGAGCCTTCAATAGATTTAATTTGTGTAGTGACTTTCTTTGGAGGCATGTTGGAAAATAATAATAGTACTCTTTTTTATCACAACTTGTAGTCACTAAAAAAAGAAAAAAGAAAAAAGAGGGCCTTCTAATCAACATTTAGGTTACTTGTAAGTTATGTACCTTTAAAACCTTAATTTGGAAAATCTCTGAATGGTTGAATTTTTTCTCAATATATATATGAGATTTGAATCCTTTTGGATTTGAAACTTTGGTTTGTAATACTTTGATATGTCTTTTTTAAAATTCCATGGGTGTGATCAACATTGAATATGCCAAGTGAAAGTTAAGGTAACTTTCCCAAAACTTGTTTATTTTTGGCCTTTTCCCACGAGCAAACATGTATAGCGTACCATGTGTCCAATTCTTCTAATATAATTTTGAAATTTGTACCCAATGTACTTTTGTACATCTCTTGAGATACCTGAAGATTTCATAGTTTGAAAAGTCTAAGAAAAGTGAAGAAATTCATTGTATATTCAAAATGCTCATTTTAATTTACTAAAACAATAGACTTGAATCTACTCTACTCATCAGCGGAAACGATTAAACGATCGTGAAATCACGAAGCCTACATGAGAAAGAATTCAATAAACACATTACACAATGATTTACTAGGGAAATCCAAAGCTAAAAACCCTTGCTATTTATATATTGCATTAGTCATAAAATATGAGAAGGTTACAATGCTTTGTTCAAGTCTGAGCAACCTATACACTATCTCTATTTGTCTCATTGCTTCCTAGACAAGCCCAAGCCAATACTTAACCACATTTTGGCTTTCCCAAGTCCCTATTTTCTTGCACTATTTCCTTGGGACTTAGCCCCCTATTAATTAGGGAAATTCCTCAATATGAATTGTGCAATACTCATAGGCGTTCCTCTGACTGCATGCCCCACCTATACAATTTAGATGATTATACAACTGATAGTACATTGTCCCTGAACTCCAATCTCAACTGGGTAACTCTCAGATCTGACATGCATGAGTTATTTATGAGTGAATCATCAGTTAATTGGTTGAACATATGAAGCAACACCCCGCTGTTGGACCTCCTACTAGTTCCTCCATTAGTTGGAACTAGTTTAATTAACTTTAAATAAGTTAAACTGAATTAATTAATTACAACTCAAAATAAACTCAACAAGGGATCCTTTAATGTAGGAGACACTCTATATGACTCACGTTAGGCCCTCAACTCGAATTAATCGAACCGACTAAATCAAATTAACTTAGTTAACTCGTATAAGTTGTCTTGTGATGTGGAATTACAATTGTATTCCTAATTTAATTCAAGGACGAAACTAAATTAGGATTTTCGTGTTGCATTTTCAACACTCCCTCTCAACAAGAAAGGGATTGTAATATACCCCAACCATACCTCTATGGAACTCAAATTTTCCTCTTGAAAGTTCCTTAGTCAAGATGTCGACATCCTATTTCTCCATAGGAATGTACTCCAACAATATGATTATCCTTTGCACACAATATCGTAGATGGTGATACCGCATGTCGATATGCTTGGACCGATCATGAAAAACTAGATTCTTAGGTATTTTGATACAACTATGATTGTCTCAGTAAATCACTACAGGATCGATCTGCTCACCAAATAACCCAACAAGGATCTTCCTCATCCAGATAGATTAACAAGTTTCTTGAATAGCAGCCATGTAATCTGCTTCCGCCAAACTGAGTGCAACTGATCTCTGCTTCCTGTTGTACCAAGAAATTGTTGCTAACCCAATATTGAATATCCCCCTTGATGTGCTCTTCATGTCAGATGGACTCCCTTCCCAATCTGCATTTGTGAAGCCTTGCAGCTTCACTTCCTCTGTCCATCTGTACCAAAGACCAAATTGAGTGGTGCCTCTGAGGTATCTCAACACATGTTTAGTTGCCTTCCAATAAAGTTTGGTTGGGTTAACCATTTCTTCACTAAGTTGGTTAACTACAAAACATATGCTTGGTCATGTGTTCACCAAATACATAAATGAACCCACAAGCTTCCTGTAGCCTCCACTACTTCACCTGAAGTAGCATCTTCGTTCCTCCAATTTCCTTCTAGAGGAGTCTCCATGGGCTTGTTACTCTCCATGTGGAACTTTTTCAGTATCTCATTGACATACTTGCCCTGAGAGACAAATAGTTCCTCATCTCCTTGTCATACTTCCACACCAAGGAAATGATGCATAAGCCTCAAGTTCTTCATCTCAAATTCTCTTGCAAGATCCTCTTTGCAATATTTGACCAGCTTCTCATCGAATATTAGAATTAAATCATTGACATATAATACTAAAATAAATAATTTACCTTCAACTACAATATGGTAAAGGTTTGCATCTTCTTCACTTTTGGTGAAGCCCAACCTGGTGAAATAGTTGTCAATCCTGGTGTACCAAGCATGAGGTACTTACTTCAATATGTAGAATGCTCGCATGAGTCTACACACATGTGACTCTCTATTGAAGGTCTCAAATCCTTCCGGTTGATCAACGTACACCTCTTCCTCAATCACTCCATTGAGGAATGTTGTCTTCACATCCATATAATGTATCTTCCATCCCATTTGTGTTGAAAGTGCTAGAATAGTCTAATTGAAGAGTACTTTGTTACTAGATCAAAGGTCTCCTCGTAGTAAATTCCCTCCACCTAAGAGAACCATCTGGACACAAATGTGGCCTTGTGTTTCTCCACACTCCCATGTGCCATTTTCTTTACCTTGTAAAGCCATCTAAAACTCACCACTGACTTGTCTACTGGTCTTGGGACCACTTCCCAAACATTGTTTATGATAATGTAGTCATACTCCTCTACCATGGCATCAACCCATATTGGTTTTTGCATTGCTTCCATGAATGAGGATGGCGCAATATCTACACTCTTGCTCATCAAAGCCATGTATCCAGTGTATCGATCTAGTTACCTCCTCTGCATGCACTGTGATGTGGGTACTCCCACATTATCTCTAGCATCATACATAAATATGTCAACCTCTCTGGTGCACTTCCTTCCATCTTTGGAAGTATCTGCATGCTTAGGTGCTTCCAGTCTCTGCTCCTTTTGCATGTGGTTTCTCCACATCATCTTAAGGTTCTTCCTTTGGAGATATAATCTCCTCATTTGTATGTAACTGAAGCTCCCTCTCAAGGGAACATCTCATGGTCTTCTCTTCATCAAACTTCACATCTCTACGAAACACTGTCATCTTGTGAGATGGAAGGTGCACTTGATAGTTGTGAGGTGTATCAGTGTACCCCACAAATATTCCCAACTCAGCTGTTAGCTCTAGCTTTTTCCTTATGTCCTTGGTAACATGATAGTGAACTGCTGAACCAAAGATCCTAAAGTGTGCCACATCTAGTTTCTTACTTGAAAAAGATTCTTCTGGTGTACTTATCCTAAGAATCCGATGATGAATCATTTCTGAATATATATAGTTGTGTTGTGTGCTTCAACGCACAAGTGAAACGATAGGCCCTGATCATGTAACATCACCCATGCAGCTCCCACAATACTTTTGTTCTTCCTTTCAACCACCCCATTCTATTGTGGGTTATGGGGTGCTATTAATTCTCATCAAATGCCTTCTGATGCACTAAATTTTTTGAATTAATTCGACACATATTCTCCACTATTATCACTCATGAGAGCCTTCACTTTCCTGCTAGTGTCTTTCTCAACAAGTGCTTTAAATTCACAAAATTTAGAGAATGTATGGTCTTTCTTCTGCATGAATAAAATCCAACACTTACATGAGAAATCATCTACAAATATTACATAATACATGTACTTGGTCGTGGAGGCTATCGAGAAAGGTCAACGCACATCTGAGCGAACTATTTCAAGGAGCACTTGCACTAAATTGTTCTTATCATGAAAGGTGTCTCTAGTGTACTTCCCCATGTACATCCTTTTCATGTATCTCTTTTCTCTAGTGTACCCTTGGGAAGTTCTATAGAAATATGTTGCATGATCTTCAATGCTCCATGGTGCAAGTGGCACAATGTATGCCATAATTCATCGATGTATCTTCTCTGCACCTTCTTTGCTTTTGTGCTCAGAGCAACATAGTCTTCTACATCCAATTTGTAGAGGTTCTTCACCTAAACCCTGATCCACTTCATTTTTCCTAAGGTTATGTGGAGAAGGAAAACCTTTCCTTTATTAAATATCACATTGTAGCCACAGTCCTCCAACATAGCAATTGAAACCAAATTCTTCTTCAGACCTGAAACATACATGAACTATTTTAATGTGAGAGGAGAACCAAACTCCCTCTGAAAATTAATAATATTGATGCCAGTCACGTTATACCTTCCATCATCTCCCATTTCAATGTGCATCTGAAGGTACTTCTCCTCTAACTCACTGAAGAATTATCACTTTTCGGTCATATGGTATGAGGATACACTATCCAGATACCACACACTACCCATCACCAATGTCACCATGCAAGAAATTAGGGTGAAATCTGTCTTGAATTGTGAAGAAAGAGCTTCACCTGTCGCTCATCTTGAGGGATTCTTGTCGGCCTTCTTGTGTGGACACTTCGTGGCATAGTGTCCCAAATCGTGACAGTGAAAACATTTAATCTTTGAAAAGTCCTTCTTCTTGCCACCTTAACTGGAATTTGATTTGGAATGGGATGACTTCCCTTTCCCTTTCTTTGCCTTTCTAGCTAAGGCACAATTCTCCTCATCAACATGCTTGGATGAGGATCCATCTTTAGTGTTCCGCAAAATCTCTTCTTGCACCAAGTCGAACCACAAACACTCCCACTTTGGTAGCTTCTCCCTCCCATTTACCGACTCCTGGTAGTTGTGTCAGCTCGTGGAAAGGCCTAAAAGTGCTAGGCTGACCAGATCATCTTCAGCAAATGTAACACCAACACTTCCAAGCTCATCCCGACATTGGGTGAACTTGGTCAAGTACTTTGGAATTGTGTCTCCCTTTTCCATCTTGATTTTCTTGAGCTTGTCCTTCAGTGTCAGCTTCCTATGGTCATTGTTGTTCTAAAACAAGTATGTCAAGGCCTTCAACATTGCATATGGAGTCTCCTTCCCATGGAGGTTCAAGACAATATGATCTCAAACTTTTTCTAGTATGATCCTTCTTGCCTTTGCAACACATTTCCTTTACTCTGCCATATCTTGAGCATTAATTTCTAGAGGCTTAGGAATATCTTTGTCTATGAATTCCTTCATCATGTTGTCTTCCAACACTACTTCCATCCTTTCCTTCAAAGCAATATAGTTTGAACTACCCTCAAGGGCATATTCGAGTCTCAATCTGTAGAGAGACATCATGTTGCCTTTGAAGAATGATACTGCAAATTCAATTTCACTTGAAAAAGAAAAACTTGTATTCTCCTCTTCCAGAGTGATTCCTACTCTTATACCATGTAGAAATTCCTTGTAGATTCAAACTACTAATTATGATTTACTAAAACAATACACTTAAATATACTCTAGTCATTAGCGGAAACCATTAAACATTCATGAAATCATGAAGCATACAAGAGATTCAATCAACACATTACACAATGATTTCCTGGGGAAAGCCACAGCTAAAAACCCCTACTATCTGTATATTGCATGAGTCAGAAACTATGAGAATATTACAATGCCTTTCTCAAGATCAGCAACCTCTCCACTATCTCTATCCGTCTCATTTCTTCCTAGACAAGCCCAAGCCAATACTTAACCAAATTTTGGCTTACCCAAGTCCTTATTTCCTTGCATTGTTTCATTGGGAATTATTCCCCTATTAATTTTGGAAATTCCTCAATATGAATTGTGCAATCCTCATAGGCCTTCCTCTAACTACATGCACCACATGTACAATTCAGATGATTATACAACTGATAGTACATTGTCCTTGAACGCCAATCTCAATTGGGTTACTCTCATATCTGGCATGCATGAATTATTTATGAGTTAATCATTGGTTAATTGGTTGAACACATGAAGAAGCACCCCACTGTCTGACCTCCTACTAGTTCCTCCATCATTTGGAACTATTTTAATTGACTTTAACTTAGTTAAACTAATTAATTAATTAAAATTGAAAATAAACTCAACCAGGGATCCTATAATGTAGGAGACACTCTACATGACTCAAGTTAGACTCTCAACTCAAATTAATTGAACGAACTAAGTCAAATTAAATTAGTTAAGTCATACAATTTGTCTTGTGATGTGGAATTACAATTTTATTTGTAATTTAATTCAAGGACAAATGTAATTGGGATCCTCTTATGGCATTTTCAACAAAAAAAAAATATAGTAAAATTCCAAGTTGGCCTATTTAAAATTTATTTCAAGATTGTTCACATATCCTAACCTCCACACAGTATAACTCTGAAAGTATAGTGAACAAAATTCTAAAATTTGAACTAGATGTTCCCCAAAATTTCTCCTCAATATTATCTGTGTTTCATCTTATGAAGCCTTTCAAAAAAATGTGGTTATGAAAATTCCAAACTGACCTATTTGAAACTAATTTCAGGAGCATTAAGGAACCTCAATTTACTTACATCATATATTCAAAAAGGTATAGTGAAAGAATAATATAAAATTTGAATCATGCGTTCTCTAATATTTATCCTCATTGTGGTGCAACTTTCATAGTCTAAAACCTCCCATAAAAAAACTATAGTGAAAATTTTGAATTGACCTCTTTGGGACTGATTTCAGGAGCATTCAAGAACCCTAACTATATTAGAACATGTCTCTGAAAATATAGTGAACCAAGATCTAAAATTTGAACAAGATGTTAACCAAGGTTTTGCCTCAATATTGTCCAAGTTTCATGATCTAAAATGTCTTAGAAAAATAAAACATAGTGAAAATGTCATAATGACCTGCTTGAAGCAACAAAACCTTAAGGGGTTCTTGCCTATATTACAATATAACAATGTAAATGCAATCACTCAGTATCTAGGACTTGATAATGGGTTTTACGGTTAACATATGGCTTATATAGGGCTTAACAATCAATTGGATGGAGAAATGGCCCAAGGAATACCCTCAGGTCCCAATAGAAGTCTGAAGATTCATTATACAATAACTGACAACAGATTCCATCGCTATTAAATGAGCCTTAAATATTCAAGAGAAACTTGAGGAAGACATATCCAGAGATGTGGCAATATAGTACCAACAACATTACTTCTTGGCTAAGAGAATAATTGAGATGAACAAGCTACCATCCATTGGAGCCCAAGGATAAAACATATTAGGTGAAGAAGAAAACAAAGAACTGGATGAGATGCTAAATGTTGAATAATTGGCCTTTAGCATATTCACCAATAAATGTACTAAGGAAAATCTCATGCAACACGTCTTGGGGCCTGCCAAACAATAGATGGTACTAAACTCTTTCTTTGTCTCCTTGATGAAGGAACAATTGACTCTCTCGGAACACTTCATAATAACATGTCATCATGGAGAGTCTATTGCCTAATAGAACTATAATCATTGCATCATATTATGAAATCTATCCATTCTATCTTCATTATGTCCTTGGGGTTTCGGTTGGGGATCGTCAGCTTGTTTCCTAAGAGTTTTACAAATTATTTTTCCTTTTGTGTTTTAAAATCATGATAATCTAAAGAGTTGTAATTACTAAAAAGAATCCCAATAGTCTAAGAAGTAGGTACTAATCCAGCCAATAAATATTTTAAAACTCTGAGAAAGATGGACTTTGGAAATTTTGGAATTCCTTGCAAACTAGAGCTAGGAAGTTGGTGCACCTTGTATTTTAGTTATATATAATATTGAGAATTCTTGAAGGCCACTATTGAAATCATAACTTGGCATGCATTGTGTTATATTTTAGAATATGCTTTAGCAAAATAATTTATGTATTCACTCTACAATATCTCTTTCAACTAGCTAATGGACTATTATTTGGACTAAGTAGTTCTTTCTCACATGGCTATCATTTCTGCAATTAAGCATCCTTTAATGAGCACTTGTTAGTGCAAAGATTTTATATTCTATATTTTTTATAGTAAGTTAAGAATTTGTTATTGTTTTGGGTGTCAACTAACTATTTCATCAACTTTGCTTCCTATTCTCATCTATCATTAAGCTCTTAGTTAAGGATCTTGTCACCAGTTTCCAAATTTTACCATGCCAAAGGCAAAGTTCATTGAACCTAGGTTATGAGTATTTTAATTTTGAATATAAAGTGTTTGAGCTTCATGTGGAACTACTGATGTATTGTTCATTTTTAAATTGTAAATAGAAAATCAGTTATGAGAGAATCTTCCTCAAAATCAGTTTCTAAATTCAAATTGGAAGTAGAGATTTTCATGGGAATGTTTCCCTTAAAAATGTGGATAAGGTCCAAGTTTGGTGGAGTTGGGAGATTTCATCCTCAAAAATCTCATAAGTTCCTCTTTTTATGGATCAAGAGAGTTATTCTCTCCTTGGAATGTGGATATAAGGATATATTCTCTCCTTTGTTTATGGATCTCAAAAAGTTGTAAATTCTCTTATGTATTTTTAGAGGAGGGAGAAAGAGTTGGTTGAGAGTTTTTGGAGAGCTTGTTTGAGAGCGTCTTGTTTAGAGGGCTTGTTGAAGAAGATTTTGTTTTGAGAGCCTTGAGAGCTTAAGAGAGGATGTCTTTCTGAGAAATGTATGCATTACATTGGCCTTGAAATCTCTTTGGTAGTAGAAGGCAGTTTTTGGATTCAATCCTTTTTGTAAAACATTGTATACATTCAACCTCTTTTAAGAAAGACAATAAAGTGATTTGACCTTTGGAGGCGAATCCAGAGACGTAGCCTAGTGGAGGGGGTGAACTTTGTTATCATCTTTGTCTTGATGCTTCATGTTCATGTTTGACTAAGTTCTTTTCTATGCAAATTTATGTTGATATTTGCATGTTTATGTAACAAAATTCTCAATCCCTTACAATCAAGTTATAAAGACTTTATTGCAAGTTTCATGCTCTCTAGTTTTTAGATCACTTGGTATCAGAGAAGTTGATTGTTTGGATTAGTGGGTACATTTGATAGCTTTAGTTCAAGCAAGGAGAAGGTAATTCCCTTTGATTCAAAATTTCACAGTATGATATTTTCTTTGCAAATCTTTATAAAGACTCGATTTTTATTCAAGAATTCTTAACCATGAAGGAAATGGTAGAGGAGTTGTATAATGATGACAAAGAAAGCAATGAGTTGTGAAAGCATATGAAGATATTGGAAGATGAAAAGCAAGAGCTCCAAAATAGACTCAAAGAAATGAAGTTGCAATTACAAACTACACAAGAAGCTTTGGCAATGCATCAAAATTATAAGGTATGTAGTAATTGTTCAAGATCAGTTTCCTCACAAGAAGATGATTGTTTTGGTTCCTTCGAGAAGCACACCCAAGGAATTGGGTCAAAATTGTTATTAAAATGGATTAAGAAGGGAAAGGCTCGGGAATCCGTTCCCAAGGTATAATAGAACCCATTATGTTTGAATATCGACCTCGATATGCTAGGATAAGATATTGCATAGAAGATGTTGGAGAGTCTTCAAAGACCACTGAAACAAGTGATGTTTCAAAGGGAACTTCTACATCTTCAGGTTTACATCATCAAAGTTGTGAAAAATACATACATCAAAGGTATAGCCTTGACTACATTAACGTTTTTGTCGATTACAAGAAACATGGTTGTAGAAATCATGGTTTTTGGAATAAAATGTTGTGTTCATTTTGTGGGTTGACCAATTATAAAGTTTCCAAATGCTGGAAGAAAATGATGATGTACTGGAAAGTCATGAAGGAGAAATGACAAAAGGGCCAATCTCCAAATCTCGAGAAATATAACGACAAAGGCAATCCGCAATTTCAGAATTATTGCACGCATTGTCAAAGAATTGGTCATTTGGTAGATAGATGTTGGAAGCTTCATTCCAATTTTCTCCATATGAAAAAAAAGAAGCCTGTGAAAAAATACATGCCAAAGGAAGTTGCAAAAGAGGTATGTGCGATTAATATTTCTAAACCCGTTCAACAATGTAAGGAGAATTCATTCTCATGATTTGGTAAGCAATGGATAACTACTTGTGAAATTAAGTTTGTTGTTTTCACATATGTAATATCTCCAAGTTGCCTCTGTTATTCCCCTTGATGAAAATTCATGGAGGAAATCTCACTTCTAGTGCCTTGTCTACATTTAAAGGAAACTAATTCAGCATCAAAGAAGAAAAAGTGCATGAATAGGAATGATGATCACACTCCGAAGAAAATTGCACATTTTGAAAAGAGTGTTTGGAGAAATTCAAGCCGGTGTAGGGAAAAAGATAATTCATAGTGAATCTGTGTTTTCTAGCATATTTAGAGATCAGAGATCTTGACGATGAATTTTTTAAATATATTTTCTAATGAAGTGAGAAAAAAAATCTAGCTTGATGGAATCTTGGTTCTAAGAAGATGCCTCTATGAATAAAAAATGACCAAAAGTTACAGGGATGATGAATACATGAATGCTATTATTTTCAAGTGGACCTGTAACAATCACACTCTAGCATGAACATGGTGGAAGGAGAGTTCTTACACCTCATGAAAAAGTGAGAAAATCACTTTTGACTCTCAGAAGGAAACCTAGTCAATACCTCTACATTTTGATAAGTCATGACATGTTATGTTTGTGCCTACAAATATAAAAATGAAGTGTTTCTAATTGGAGAAATCATGAATTTTGATGGATAATGTTGGGGAAAGTTAACACTCAATTTTTTTATTTCTAATACATGACCTTGGAAGAACCCATGCATGGGATTGTGACATAAAATCAATATTGTTGGGCATGTTTCAAAGCCCCGATTATTTTATTGTTATCAACATCCCGAAGGCTCCATACCATCAGTGGAATGCAACAAGATCTAACACTAGTGATTACGATGGCTATAATGCCCTCCTCCCACATCTATCCAAGTAACCGAACAACCAGCGTAGACACGTGACGAGAGGATACTATGACCTTATTCAACCTCCTAGGTGATATTAAGGAAGTTCAATCAAAGTAAACACATCAAACATACCTTCCACATCAGCTATAGGACCCCTAAGAACGATCCTAACACTTTTGGTATCTAACATGTTGTCACTCATTGCAAAATTTGTTTTCAGCTGTCAAAAGGGTGAAAAAAGCAGAAACTTTTGCAGCCATCTCCCAAGTTGCAGAACCACTAAAAGATAAATTAGACCCCCTCCATTGTATAATGCTCAGAATGATATTTCTAATAGTATATGGAACTCCTCAAATGGGCCCCAGAATTAGAAGATATGGCCTATTAAAGATGAGGGTTTTGTCACCTTTGAAAGGAGGACAGAATCGTAGATCAGAGTTCTAGGAACATATCGCAAATCACAAATTGACAGCTCAGGAAGTGAAGAGGCAATTGGTGCTACATGTAGCAGAGCTCTGATATCAGCTATCACACATTTGCAATTTCTCATCAGTAGCACTAAGCGCATATCGGCAGTCGGGGGTCCATGGTGCATAGTATATCAGTTATCGAAGGCTCCAACAATCTCGCCTATCGGTGATTACAAATGTCAAAGGTCCAAGGCAGCGATCAGGCATATTAGTGGGGTGAATCTATGATCAGTGTGTTAGGGCCTAGATTTACCTCAGGCTGAAAAGGTAGGATCCAGGGCCAACATCAAACCACGCTCAGCCTCGTAGCTAGCCCTACGAGGACAGGAGAGGGCTCTCTCCGGGTCAATCTCAGCTAAAGATGATCTATGGGGCTTGAGATGACTGAAATATATTATAATTCTAGGCTAGGTATGAAGTGCAAGAATTTGATTTGATTTTTTGGGATTTTTGTTGGAATCAAGGCAGAGCATAGTAATCTAATGAATTCTACCTTTTTCACTCATTCGTTTAATTTAGAAGCAAAAGAGAAAGGAAGTGGTACACACAAATATTAGTGAACTTACAAATTACATAGATAAGAACACCATCAAAACACAGAGCCACAGGGATCCCAAAAAGTGATGCAAACCCAGGTCTTTGCTTTGCCAAAAATGTAGAAAACAGATGTACAATGGAGTGCCAAGCAATCACAAGTGTCCAACCCTGAAAATGACTGAGAAATTACATGATATAGATAAGCTTAACTCCTTCCCATGCCTCTAGGGGCCGAGCTCATCATTCTAGGAGCTGTTTCAACCATATCTAAACAAGGAACTGAAAAATAGGCAATGAAACAATTGCCTCTATATGTTAGGAAACTGATTCATTCACTCACATTTCACCTTTTGGTGAATGAATCTACTAAGACAAGTAAAAATGTGCCAAAATTACATCATGGTCATAAAATTACATCAAGTTAGATCAAGAGCAACATCAAAAAGTAAAACTAGTCAAAATTGGCCGAAATTCTGAGCTGAAGAGTGAAAAATATGCCAAAATTCTCTATGCCCCGTGCCCAAAACTTGTATGCGTAGCACAACTTTGAGGCTGATTTTGCGGCCCTTCCTGAAGTCCAAATTGAGCTCAAGATAGTTCGTTGGAAAGCCCTGCCTGTCTACTTTCCAACCCAAGTGGAATTTCTGGATTTGGATGTAATTTTCCCCTCCAAAACTTCAATCTCCCAAGACTTCTTCCTATGGGTGCAAAAGGTGGCAGAGAGGTCATTTTTTGTGTGTTTTTGACCCTTTAGGCAACCCAAAACTTGATGAAATCCTTAGGTAATTCATGAGCATGCATAAATTTTCATAAAAAATCCAGAAATGCAAAGTTTTCCTCCAGAGGATCTCCCAATTATAAGCGCGCGCCAAGTGGTGCTACGCGTTGGGCAAGAAAATCTGTTTTGAAGCCAAAAAATTCAAAATTGACAAAATTTTCTCCAAATTTGCTGAAATTTGGACTGAAGGTCCATCATTGAGTATCATGCTCAGCCAAAGAAGCCTCAGCCAAGATTCGGAGCCTATCATGCCTTTTGCGTCGTTTTATTGCTCTCCTTAGTCTTGCCTTCAGGATTTTGATCCTTGCTTTGCAAACATGATTTCATGCCCAATAATGATTTTTCATGTGCCTGAGCATGTCCTTGTCCTTGTTTTCCTTTGCCAACAGCTTCTCAAGATGAATGTTGACCCTCTCAAGCCAACTCCCTCTATCAGCCTCTATCTCCTGCTGAATGGGTGTCATCTCATTTAGGCTTCTTTGGGTAGCCTGCTGGTCTTCACGGATGTTTTGCAACTCCATGACTGTATGATGATCCTCCAGTTGTTTGTTTCGATGCTCCAAATAGTTTATGATCCATTTATCTCTCTGCAACTTGTTGGTCAATGCATCTATCTCGGCTTTCTGCTCCTGAATGACCTCCCTCAGCTTTGAGCTAGGAGAGCTTACATCATCATTGATGAGTATGAAATCAGTGTCTAGGCCTCCTGAAGGGCCCTCATCCTGCATAGGCCTCTTGCCTCTGTCCTGTACCTGTACCTGTGCTGCTGATGATGGAAACGAGACCCCTTCCACCCCAGGTGGAGATAGTACTCGTCGGGCTGCTGCAAACAATCCTCTCATGCCTCTCTAATAGGTGACATATGTCGACACACTAGTAGTCTCTGCCTCCCGACCTCCATGTTGATGTGAAGGTTCACCTACATGATGGAAAACCTCCTGATGAGCTGCTGAAGCTGTGAAGAACTCACGAGAAATGAAGTCTTCCCATGTGATATCCTACAAACCAAGCTGATGCACAACAATGATCTTGATGAGCGCATAGTGGTAAATGCTATTGTACTGCTGTTCAGGAGTCTTCTTTTGCACAAGAGTAGTCATCCTTTGAATGTTTCAACACATGAAATATGGAATGTTCATCATCTTCACTCTCATGAAATGCATCAATAACCTGATATGGTATGCATAGAGGTGTGAGAAGCGGCCTTCACAACTGAAATATCTGATAATGAGTCTCATCAACGGCGCATAGGATTCTTTCAAAAACCGAAATGGGAACACCCTGCTGAGCTGTCTCACATAGCTAGGCCTAATATATGGTTCATAATGTACTTTTTCTACCTGCATTCTTTTGTTCCACTCCTCACCTACATTCGGTATTCCTGTTGCTTGAGAAATGGTCTCTGGTGTCAAGGTGAAATTTACACCAGCAAGAGTTACCTGTCCATCATGCAAATGCAAAACAAATAACTGAGCCAACTCCTGATGATGCTGAATCTGAGCAATCATTTTGCAATACTAAAAGCATGACTGTTGTTGGAAACATGCCATGGCAAGTGGGCAGGCTTGCAGTTCAGTCAAAGAGGTGGGCTCTTCTCTAACATGTTTGCCACCCTTACGAGGCCTCCTCGGTGCATGAAGCTCTGTGGTAGAATCACTGTCTTGTTCATATGATGACTCAGTGTCTGTCATGGTGTTGCAAGTTTATGCCACTATGTATGCTGATCTGTATGAGGTGAAAACAAAAATTTGGTGTATTTTCCTCCAATTTCCAAATGTGTGCTAAGTAGGAAGGGAGTGTGGGAAAAGAAAAGGGACAGTGGATAAAGTGGACTGCCAAGTGAAATTAAAATACAATAACAGTTACTTGACTGTGTGTTAGGAATGTGGGGTTTGGGGATTTTTTGCAAATGACATGGGAAAGTGATAGGGATGGGATATTGTAGGGTTTAGGAATAAGGATAGGAATAAATGGGGGAATAGGGGATTAGTGAATTTAGGGGGTAGGGGAACTGGGGGATAAGGGAGTCAAATGGAAACAAAGGGACAAGGGAATAAACTTGGTGGCAAAACAATCATCAAAACCCTAGGCAGCAATTTTGTTTGACAGTTTTGAAGAGATAGGGTTTGTTCTCCTTTACACATTCATCATGTAATAAACACCATCACACAATCATCACATTTGAATGCACAACAGTATTGGAGACTCTACCTGCTTGAAACGAGGCAAATCTGTGTGTTGTTGAGCGATTTGAGTGAATTTTGACCGTTTTCGGACATATAGTTGTATGCGTGACACTGTCTATGTGCGCCGCACACGTTCAACACGACACTGTGAATGGCGGCTCTATGCGTCGCGACCTCCCGGTGCGCCGCGACTACCTTCCAATGCACCGCGCAAGCAATCAACACACAGTCGGCCTTCAAAATCACAATCTGCCCTTCCACAATCTAACTTGCTGTCTCCTTGCATGCAAATGAATTGTTTGGACACCAAAATATCTTGTATAACCATTGGACTTAAATTTTTTATCTCAATAACCCACTTTCTAATGTTTCCACTTTGGCACTTTTCACTTTCTAATACAAACTCTGTTTTTTGTTGTTTCCTTTGACTTTTGACTGAAATGATGAAACTCTTGGCAATTTTTTGCAGGGATGATGGCCTTGGATTTCGGCAAAGGATGACCAGGGTTGCACTGAAGAACTGTAGAACTTGAAAAACCTTAAAAATTACATATTTATTACAAAAAATGAATTTAACGATTTCTTCTTCAAAACAGAGTTTTGAAGAAGAATCATTCTCAAGCATTATTGATAATGAAAATTTTGGAATGAAACTTATTGAAGACATCTTCAAGGGCCTGCTGGCATTATTGGACACTTTGAAGACAAATTTTGCGAAACCCTAGACCTAGTGACTGAAATGACTCTTGGCTGACCAAAAGACCTTCCATAATGACTATAAAATTGACTTTGATGAACTTTGATGATCAGACACGAACCATCAGGTACATGACATGAGGGAAGTATGGAGACAAGACCCTTTCGTCAGAAGATCGATGCTCCTAATGGAATGCAGATGACCGAGCTAAATGAGACACCTAAAATGAAATGCAACAAAAGAGGTTTTGATCTCTGACGGAGGGCTGAATAGACTGACTCTAACACAGTGATTGCAAAAACATAAATATATTGCAAATCCACAAAACGTAGGATCAGGCAATAGGGCGTATCTGAGGTTCCAGCGAGATGGCATGTCAGTGGTCACAACAGTGCAAGATCAACACATCGCAATTGGTGATAAAAACAAAATGAAAACCTTCCAAAGTTTCAATTGCGATTAAAAGTGTTGGGATTTAATCTGATAGTACAAATCACCAAGAAAGGGCCGAAAACATTTAACAAAGTAAATCAATGCAACTAGGGGCAGGCATGCCTTTTTCTCTCTCCTCTAGGAGGCCACATGGCAGAATATTATTCGATCCAGTAAAGACATTGTGGCGCTGATGTCAGTGTGACGTGGTAGTACGAAGGAAATGTGGCATGTGAATCTAGAATTTTCAAAGGTCCAAAGAGGGTATATCCGGGTGACACATGTCGCCACTCAAGAGGTGCCACGTGGCAATGATGATGTCACATCAGCAATCACAAATCGAAGGTCAAGGCTTATCATCACTTTGTAACGTAGTGCGCGTAGGGGGGAGTGCAATAAAGGGGATCTGATACAAGGGTTAGCCTACAGTCACATAAAGAACTAAAAGAACTAGGGGATAAGCACAGAGGGTGATCGACGGTTGGGTTGTGCATCAAAAAGGAATCGTTGATTGTGAGCCTCCGATTGGGGGGCTCCAAGAAAGGAGCTCCGATAAAGGGTGCACAACCTTGAAGACTTAAGGAAACCAGATGCAAAGCACTTATAAAGGGAAAAAGGCCCCCAGAAAAGAATCTAAAGGCTCTAGTACCTTAGGGCTAAGCTTCAAGTCACAACCCCCCAGTCATATGAGAAGAAAGGAAGAAAGGGGCTAAACCAAAGGGGGCCAAAGGAGATCGAGATTCGTTGTTCTATAATGCCTCTTAGCATGAAATTCCTAATACAGCGATGCGCCGAAAGTGTGGTACAAAGCTTTAAAGGCGGACTGGTCGGTAGTAGAGACTTTGAATAAAGGTATGGAGTAGTTGCAAACTGATATGGGCTAATCTTGTAGAAGCCCCTACAACAAGAAACCAAGGACTACACAGGAAACAAAAATTGAATTCTACTGCTTCACTGCACATCTTTGGACAATAAATGGAGGCATGGGACTCAGGAGGACTTAATGGCTCAACATGGGGCTCCACTCAGATACACAGTGAAGGACTGCCAGGACATTCTCCACTTCTACTTTGTAACAGGAAACTCACAGTCGATCCACTCCCAGCTTTGGAGAACGAGCGATTCAGGTAGTTAAGGCGAAAGCGACAGAAGCTAGTCGAGTAGTGGGAGGGACACATTGTGGCAAATATGTGGCCTGATCAGGGGCCTTCATAGGAACTGCAGGATGATATTTTCCTCCATCATCATTCAGTTTCCTTTTTCTATTTTTCTATAATTTCTTTTATTCTATAATTTCTATATTTCCAAGAACGGAATCAAATCCGAGGAAATCAGTTTGGGCAACAGAGCTATCGTAGGCCTAGATAGTTAGTCAATCTGATAACTGGCCCTGGGCTGAGATATTTTGTAAATGTTGATTCAAAGCCCCCCTTTTCCTATATAAATATGGGGGAGAAACACTTAAGAGAGGTTCCAGAATTCTGCACCCACCGTGGTCCAAATTATGTGATTCCACTTTGGTTCTATGAAGCCTGTTCATGGGGGATTTGAGCTATAGATTGTTGAATGAAAATGGACTGGTGAATGGGACTCATTTTGAAGATTAATGAGCATCTTTGGTGATTCCAATCATGCTAATGTGCAGTATGTTTTCCCCTCTGTAAATCTCATTTCATATATGTTTTTCTTTCTCTGAAATAGTGTGGTGAAGATGCAGGTTTCACCCTTGTTCATGATTGTGTATTTGTTACTAAAGTAGCAACAATACTTGTGTTAGCTACAGGTTTACTTAATTACTTGTAATTTGCACAGATTTACTTATGCTTTTGGTGCAAAAAATTCCCATGAGGTATATGGCATGAAACCTTGACTAGCGCTCCACTCTTTCCGCTATTTCACCTCCTCCCTCTTCCATATGTCTGTTGGAACATCGTGGCTTAGGATTTTGTATTGAAATCAGCCCTATGCACCGAATCCACTCCTCCTTTTCCTCCTATTCACTTTACTACAATGTCAACATAAAGTTGCATGTTGTTGTGTTTCGGCCACCAGAACTAGACATTTCTCTTTGAGGTTGGCTCGATTTACTCCCTGAACATTCAAATCCATGTATTGGCTTGAGTTTACCTTAATGAAGGCATATTGAACTAAGCCCCATTTTATTATCTTTTTAACTACGTGGTAATTGGAGTGTTTTCTAAACCCCTCATTGGTATTCTTCCATGCACTCCTCTATCTAAGATGTCCTAGGCACTATTCTACAATCAACCCAGGGGTTGTCTCTAGGAATCTTTCTATGTCTACCGAAGCACTTATGCTACAGGTGCTAGAAAAAGTGACAACACAACCCATGGTTCCCACTAAGGTTTTAGACCTCTTGACCTCTAGACACTCCCATGTTATGGACCTGACATCATCCAAGAGGCTCTAAACGCTCTCATGACAAGGCATGCCAGAGTCCAGAAACTATTTTTCTCAATGTTGTGGCAACGTCCTCGGGATTTGAGCCATGTTTTAGGCCAAGAGCCGAGGTCACTGCCCATAATTGATTGATACCTTCGGGAGATAAAGATAACACTGAAACCATGATGCAATTGCAAATACTTGAACAAGCCCTTGATTGGACCCCTACTAGCCATGACAAGCATTTCGTCAAACAAGTCACGAGTATGTAATCTACAGGTGTAAACAACATATCTAAGCATATGGGTCTCATACTTATCTTAGAATCGCTAAGAAGCATTGATGAATCAACACATTAGTTGTAGTTTCATTCATTAGGACATAGATACATTGATCATTCATTTACAATGGGCATGCTTGCAGGTTTCAAGGTTGAAGTCAGATCTAGCTTTTCTTAAAAGATGCAGAGACTCCTCCATCATCCCTATCTTTGCCCGAATTAAGCATCACCTTCACACTCCCTAAAACCATCAGGTTTTCCTTAAGGCGAGTTTGGCATTAATAAGGGAAAAAATCAGTAGGGTCAGAAAATCCCTGAATCTGCTTTCTCGCGTTCTTTTGGATTTGCATTTGGATCTTGGGAACTTGTTTTTGACCTCCCTTTGGGCTAGAATAGATGCCTGCTCAGCTCTAAAGTCTCTTCGGTTAGAGGATATTCGAAGGCAGAATCAAGCTTCTGAGTTTCAAAGACTGGCTGGAAATTCTGCGTTTCTTGATAGAGCCATGGGAGCATCTTCTCGAAGCCGTGTCTCATCTGGTCAAATCTCAGCACTTAATGAGTGGTTATCTGGAAGCTCAGGTGGGGTCTCTGGTTTCCCGTCACTGGAGGTCCATGATAACTCAGCTCCCTCTGATGGAACCGTTCCTGTCTCTTCGGATCTTCATTTATCTGTTTTACCAGAGAGCATTGACTGGTGTCATCTCTGTGCAGAAGAAGAATGGGCTGCCCTTGCGCCCTGCAGATTGGAGTTTGCTTCTCAGGAGAACGTTCTTCCCGGTGCCTGCGTTGAGGGAAATGACTCCGGGGCGAATGAGTGCTCTCCTCCTGTCACCAATCATCAAGAACGCAATTCTTTTCCAGGCGTAAGACAGGTTTCGCATGACAGCAACCTGGTTGTGGGTATCTCGCTGTCGATGCAGAAGAGCGTTGTGCCAATTTCAGGTTCCAACCCAGCGCTAAGCGTTTCTGATCCGGTGGTTTTAACTTCGCTTTCACCTAATGATTTCTCCGCTTCCTCGTTGCATAGAAGGACCTTGATTCCTGGAGTTGATTTGGTAGGCCGGTTTGGTGTGGTCAGCGAGGGTTCTGATCCGGCGGTTTTGAGTACGCTTTCACCTACTGACAGCTTCGCTTCCTCGGTGCGTAGAAGGACATCGAAAGTGGATTTGGCAGGCCGGTTTGAGGGTTTTGATCCGGTGGTTTTGGGTACGTTGTCACCTAATGATAGCTCCTCTCCCTTGGTGCATAACAAGACCTCAGAGCCCGAAGTTGAGGTGGACAGCGAGGGTTCGATCCCTGTTCCCCGCTCTTCTCTCTTCGTTAGTGATCCTGCGGGTTTTATGTTATCATATAATAATATCAATAATATTAATATTAATTATAATAATAATAATATGAATAATATTAATATTAATTATAATAATAATAATTTTATTAATAATAATAATAATAATTTTAATAATAATATTTATAATAATAATAAATTCATTAATAATAATAGTAATAATAATTATAGTAATAATAATAATTGGATGGTCGAGATTAATAATGATTCAGTATTTAACTCAAAGATTTCTAACATGGAAAATAATAAGAATAATAGTTCTAATGGTATTAATAATCTTCACCTTTCTTCTCATTCTAATAACAGGGTTATAAATCTTTCCAGTTTCTCCTTTCCCCCTTCTGTTTTTAAAGTTTTTGGTAAGGGATTAAATTTTGCCTTAGCCCCTAGAAAAATCCCTGTGGAGGATATTATTTGTGACATTGAGTTTGGGATCAGAGGTTTAGATATGTCTCACTTCCACCTTTTTTAGTTTTGAGGTGGAGTTCTTCGAGCAAACCTGTGGGGTTGCCATGGGTTCACGCCTTTCCCTTGTCGTTGCTAATCTTTTTATGGAAGATTTTGAGTCCAAGGCTCTAAACTCTTCCCGGCTCTTGCCAAAGCTTTGGAAAAGGTATGTGGATGACACCAATGTCATCTGGTCTCACGGCCAAGAAGAGTTAGATCTCTTCTTCGATCATCTCAACAATCAATCCTCAGCCATTAAGTTCACTAAGGAGCAGGAAGTTGATGGTTGCCTTCCGTTCCTCGATATTCTTATTTCTAAGAATAGTGATGGTTCCCTCGCCCACCGAGTTTTTCGGAAGAAAACGCATACGGAGCAGTATCTTCATGCCAGTTCCCACCATTTCCCGGCTCAAAAGATGGGTGTTCTCAATACCCTTGCTACTCGGGCCCTAAGGATCTCGGACAAGAAGAGTTTTGAGAAAGAAAAATCCCATCTGCTTGATGTCTTTGTTGAGAATGGTTATAGTAGATACATCGGTTAGAAGGCTTTCGTTAAAGCTGCCAAGAATTCTCAGACTAAAAGGGAACCGAAGGAACGAATTCTAGGTGTCTATCTTCCGTATGTTCAGGAGACCACTGATAAGATTGGAAGGATTCTCAGGATGCATAGTGTGCCTGTGACCTTTAGGCCCTTAAACACCATTCGTATGTCCCTCAGATCAGTGAAGGATCCTGTCGACCCTAAAGATATGAAAGGTGTATATATTATCCCTTGTTCTTGTGGGACCCCCTATATTGGGGAGACTGGTCACTCCATTAATCAAAATATTAGTGAGCACATAGCGGACCTTAAGCATAGGAGAGCTAAGTCTTCCACTTTAGCTGAACATGCTGAGAAAACCAATCATCATGTTTGTATTGAGGAGGCTAGTGTTATTGCTAAGGTTTCGCACTTCCATCATCAGAAATTTAGGGAAGCGCTTGAGATTGAAAAGAGGCCAAGCAATCTCAATAGAGAGGATGGTTGGAAAATCAGAAGGTGTTGGGTCCCAGCACTCTCTTCCTAGTCGTTTTTTCTGCCTTTTTTTTTAACCATCTACTTTCTTAATTAATGTATTATTATTATTATAACCATCTACTTTCTTAATTACTTTATTATTAATATATATATATATATATATATATATATATATATATATATATATATATATATATATATATATATATATATATATATATATATATATATCGATATATATATATCGATATATATATATAGATACATAGATACATATACATATTTTAAGTACCTTTTTTAACCATCTACTTTCTTAATTAATTTTTATTAATTTATTTAATATTATTATTATTATTATTATTTTTTTTTTTAATTTTCTCATTCCTTTATATTTATTAATTCTAACTAACTTGTTTCTTAACAACCTATTAATATTACTTTATATATTTATATATACATATAATTTAAGAAAGGTCCTTTATGTAACTAATTTCCATTTAAATACTAAATAACTTATAATTTTAATTATTTAATAATACCTTTTTAAATAACTATTAACACCAATTAAAGTTATTTTATATATTTTATATATTTTTATATATATTTTAAGGGATTGGTCACTGAATATAACTAATTTCCATTAAATTATTAAAAATTTTGACCCCGGTCCAAAAAGTCAAAATTAGCCGTTGGTCAAGTTAGCTGTTGGAGGCTCTGCTCAGACTATTTAACATGCTAAGCTAGATCTGTTTCTTCAACTTGTCCTGACGATGAACCACACTAGTTGGTTCGAAACTCGTCGACAAATGGTATTTCATGTGATTTTCGCCGAAAAATCTCTCATAAACTTGATATGGATCACAGAAGCCTCAACTCTACAAGTAAAAACATGATGAGATCCATACATAGCTATTGTCATAAAAAATATACTTAACCAACATAATAGCAACAGAAATACCAAGGAAATCACAAACATATTATCCACATATAAACCAGTATGATACTCATATAAATACAAGGAGAAATAACCCCATATTGATGATGCAAAATCCAAACCCGAGATGGGACTTCCATGTTCCACCCGAGCATAGAATGGTTGGGTCAAATATCTCTTCAACCATTCACCCCCATGACATATTCCAAGTATGAATGTGGGATCACATAGAGCACATCAATCCAAAACCATCCCAGGATTCCAGAGGCCAACCACCTCAACACATCAACCAGTGATTCCACCTCACGATCGGAAATCACCAAACCATCACCAAATTGGTCTCTATCCAAACCTTCCAGGGCTTTAGAGCGTTTGTTCTAACCAAGGCTCCAGGACTAGTAACTCAACCCATAGTTGTTGTCGGGCTCCATAGCGTTTGTCCAACCAAGGCTCCAGGACTAGTAACTCAACCCACTATGGGCTCTAGAGTGTTTGTACAATCAAGGATCCAAGATTAATAACTCAACCCAAGTTATTACAGGGCTCCAGAGTGTTTGTGAAATCAAGGCTCTAGAAACTAGTAACTCAACCCAAGCTAAGGAAACATGAGAACGAACTAGAAAACAAAGCAAATGAACCCACAACACCATGGTTATCTAGGAAATGGAAAGTCTAGGAAAATCCACTGCCAATTCAGGCAATCCTCCATGACAGTGATAGATCATGACCTATAAACTACATGCATATGCCATGCATGCCAAAACTAGTGAGGAAAACATACATGCAACTCGGTACCTGCAAGCCAAACCCGATGTAGATGTTGATCCGGATGTCCTCTTGCACTTCCCTACTCTTCCTTTTCCTTCTTTCTCAAAAACTCCAAGTATGCCACACCCTCCAAGAGTGCTCCAATAAAACTCTAAGTGTCCAAGAGTGAGAGCGAGAGAGAATAATGAGAGAGCTCCAAAACTGAACTGACCAAGCCTTTGCCAATTTCCTTAGCTATAATAAACTGAAATGAACACCCACTAGGATGTTTTTCCCACCATTCATCTTGGAATATGTGTCCCATCACTGTGGTCTTATATATTTTTACATGGATTTTTAACCAGGGTTGTTGCAAAACCCTCCCCCTTGGGGGAACACCATCCTCGGTGTTCAATGACACATATAACCAACAAGACTGCTTAAAAAAAAACATACTGGCCATGGAGATTTATAACACAACTAATTGTAGTATTTATAATGACCATTGCTTAAACATGATAAACATACCATTTATTGGAGCTTTATAGCATAGCTCATTACGGTATTTACAATAACAACCACATATACTCATGCACATTTTCTTCACCCAGCAAATAATCATATTGTCTATGGAGCTTTATAAACCAGCGCGATATAGTATTTACAGTAATACATGCATATACATATATGCACATTTTCTCAACCAAAAAATAAAAGGATACGTGATCCTGGTGGATATTGGTGTCCACTCGGCTATTCCACCTGGACTGCGAACATTGTCTCTTTCATTTTTTCGGCTTCCTTAATTGTAGCACAATTTACTATTTTTGGTATTTTTTCGCATCTTGAACTTTCGGAGCCATTTTGAAGCCCTAAATGACGTTTTTAGGGAAAACGAAGAGACCAAATTCTTCCCAAATAAGCTTATTAATTTTTTTTGGCCTCCTCTTTGAGAGCTTCGAAACGAGGTATTATGATAGCCAAACGAAGATCGTATGCCAAATTTATGACCCTAGGAAGTTAATGTACTAATTTACCCAAACGGGGCCCACAATTTTGGCACTTCATCCCGTAGGGTTATGTTTCTGGATTTTTAGCGTTTTTTGTTGTTTCTCAATAATAAATAGGCCTTTGAGCCTCATTGTAACACAGTTTAGAGGCATGTAGCCACCAGATCTCTTCTAAGAGATAATCTACTATCACCCGAGCTAGTTTATTTCCATTCTGTTTGTAATCATATTTCAGTATTCTAATATTAATGAAATGAAGTGTTATTTATGCTGCATTTCTATATTTATGGTTATATGTGTAACTTTTTACATTCCTATTTAAGTTCAGATCAGTGGTATCTGTGCAGTCTTCTCTTTCTTTGTTTTTATTTGCATGTCCCTAACGAGGTTAGGTTTAAGGAGTTAGGGCTCAATAAAATAAATACGAGGGGGCAAGAGATCATTTCAAAATATTTCTCAAGGAAGCCCTCAAGCGACAAAGGAACACAATCATGGATAATTTTGCCTAGATCCTTTGACGACTACCCACAAGCGATCATCCAGAAGCCACCCTGGAGGCACCACTCCTTTTAAGGTACAAGTTAACTTCAATATTCTTGTATTTGAGGGCCAGATAGATGAAAATGTCATAGATAAATGGTTGAATTTGTTGGAAGGATATTTCTCATTTCATGACTTTTCCGATCAGGAAAAGATTACTTTTTCACTTCTCAATTCCACCCCACACATGAAGGACTAGTGGGAAACCTACTGTGAACAAAAGGATGAGAGAGAATCCTCATTGTTTTCAGCCGCACGCACTTGGGATTATTTCCGAGATGCCATCAAGGAACAATATTACCTTGTTGGGATCTATAAAGATAAATACATAAAGTAGACCATGCTACAGTAGGGAAGGGACCAAGATGTGCCGGAGTTTAGAAATGTTTTCAATACCCTCCGCACGAAGTTGGGTATCGAGGATTCTAAGTGGCATTAGGTACCAAAGTACAACAGTTGTCTACACAAGTACATCCAGGATGAGATTGAGTTCTTGGACATCTCCTCACTCGGCATGACATGCCAATACACTTTCAAGATTGAGCAGATGTTTAAAGAGAAGAAGTGAGACTTTGGATCTATGAATCCAAGGAAAGGAAAAGGCACCCCCAAAAACATAGTAAAGGCCAAAGCCAAGGCGAGGCGACCCAGGACAACCCATTGAAGTTGCAAGCAAATAAAAACACCATGAAGACAAAGAAGGGCATGGGAAAATTATGTGAGTTCCATAATAGCTCCAATCACAACACGAGTGTCGGGGCAAGCAATCACTGGTGAATGAGATGAAGGCTTCTGAATCAGACACATGTTCTAACTCTAAGTCGAAACTTGACAAGAGGAATGACAAAGGGAAGAAGATCATTGATGTGGAGCCTAGTGCCACCGTGGCCAACACCAAGATCCAGAAGAATGAGCCTAAATATCCATAAGAGGGGGAACGCCTCTTCCACTCACAGATATGGGTGAAAGATTCTCCCCTACAGTTCATTTTCGACAGCGGGAGCCAAAAGAACCTCATTTCAGTAGAGGTCATGAAGCGGTTGGGCCTACCGATGACAACACATCCGTAGTCGTACACCGTCGGGTGGCTTCAACAAGGACGAGATCTCTGCGTCAACCAAAAATGTCGTCTTCCCTACAACATCATGCCCTTGATGGATGAGGTACTATGTGACGTCGCTCCTCTTGAAGTTTGTGATGAATTATTAGGACAACCATACTTTTGGAAGCGACATGTTGTATATGAGTCTAGACCTCGCTCTGTGATTATTACTTTGGGTAATAAGTTGTACAGGATATTGGAGGTAGCCCCGCCTACTGCCATCTCTTTGATCACTGCAAAGCAGTGTAGTAAGACCATTTCTCAGACCATGAAATTTGTTTTCCTTATGATTCACCGTTAGGGCAACAAGAAGGTTATGACCACGAATTCCAGACAAGGCTCCTCCACACAACATCAACAGATGGACAAGGTCATGGAGGAGTACGGATTCATTTTCGCCTCACCTACAGGGGTACCTATGCACAATCAGGTCAAGAACTCCATCGATTTAACCCTGGGCACGCCACTAACCAATGGACCAATCTATCCATGCTCTGTTATGGAGAAGGATGAGATCGAAAGGCAGATTTAGGATTTGTTGATGAAAGGTCACATTAGGCCAAGATCATCACCTTATGGGAGCCCGATTGTATTGGTACAGAAGAAGGATGGGACCTGGAGACTCTGTATTGACGATCGAGGGTTGAACAATATCATTGTCCTGAATAGGTACCCAATCCCACGAATTGATGACCTTCTGGACCAGCTCAAGAGGGCCAAATATTTAATCAATATTGACTTGAAGTCCGGTTATCATAAGGTGCCTATCGAACCCTCGGATGTTGTTGGGAACAAGTTCCCCCAAGAGCAATTTCGGGGCTAAAAGCCCATGTTTTGGGACAATTTTGTAATAAAGTTGTAAATTCTTTGCATTTTGTGGTCACGGAGTGCGAAGGTGTTAAGAGTCATAAATGGTTGTCCGCTCTTATTTTTTAAAGTGTCAAGTCGGCTATAAAGATCTACCCATGGTTCGCAGACCATGGGATTGTATAAAAAGGAGCTAAGTAAGTAAGCTCTAGGGAAAAAGAATAAAAAGACTTAGTAGTTAAACAAAAGTGTTTAACGAGTCTGTGAAGGGCTAAGAGCAAGAGTCTTAGTGTAGGTAGAGGCTTTGCAAATGAGTGCACAGAGGCCTAGGGTAGAAGTCTGTAGTTGAGTGCGTGAACCCCTGCAGTTGTGTGTGCAGGGTGGATAGAGTCTGTATTAAACTGGAGATATCAATAAAGAGGAGTATTCTGCAATTATTGTTTATTTAGTCTCTGTTAATGCATCTAATTATATTTCATTACAATCTGGGTTTATATTACAGTGTTTATTTGATGTGCGAATGTATGTGATTATATCTGTTAATTGAATGCAAGTAAGAATATCAGTTTACACGACGATAACTCTAATTAATTGGTAGAATAAATAAAACACTTGAGATAACTTGGGAACCTACACAATACATCATCATAGAAGGGCTATGTGAAGGTCAATTGTACACATTCGTGGAAGTACTGAAGGGCGGGATAGAGGGTAGATCGATAAACCATAAGGCTTAGCGACCTGCGTGAAGGCAGGAGCAGCGGGTATAAACCGACATCACAACCATCTCAAGGTGTGGAAACTTGGTTCCAGCATCCCCCCATACTGCTTCGGGTGAGACTTCGGTCCACGCTTTGCGGTCTGATGCCGAAAGGGCCAGTATTGTAGGGATTTGTTTGGCTGAGTAATGTTAAACCTAGGTCAGGGCCCACAAATCCAACAGATGTGTGGAATACTTCCCTCAAATCCAAGGAGGGCCTTTTTAAATGGTTGGTCATTCCTTTCGGGTTGATGAATGCCCCCGTAACCTTCATGATATTGATGGAAAAAATCTTGCGAACCCTCACCAATGCATTCATGGTGATGTATTTAGATGACATCTTGATCTTCAACCAGAGTTGGGAAGAGCATCTCTGCCATATTCGACAGGTCCTTCAAACCCTGTGACAACACACAAGTTGTGTGCCAATTTGAAGAAATGCACTTTTGGCATGACCCAAGTTCAATATCTGGGGTACATCATTGATGAGTGTGCATGTGGACCCAAAAAAGATACAAGTCATTCGGGATTGGCCATCCCCAACTACTCGAATAGACCTTGGCAGTGTTTTGGGTCTTGCCAATTTCTACTGTCAATTCGTGTTGGGGTTCTCTCATATCACTTGGCCTTTAGTTCAAATCACTAAGGGTAGAGTGAAAGAAAGGTATTTTTGGTCTAAAACCCAACAGAAGTCGTTTTCCGAGTTGAAGCATCTCCTCTGCTCTGCACTAGTTCTCACATTACCAGACCTGCAGCAACCATTTGAGATTGAGACAGATGCCTCTGACTATACTATTGGTGTTCTTCTTACTCAACAAGGTCACCCAGGGGCTTACCACAGTGAGACACTTTCAAACACAACCCGAAAGTATTCCATTGCGCAGGCCTATCAACAATGGAATCATTACATTATGGGAAGGAAACGGTCATACACACAAACCACCAAACCTTGCAATTCATACCGACAGAAGGGAAGTTGCAGAATGATCACAATCAGAAATGGTCCACATACCTATAATAATTCCATTTGAACATTAAGTACAAGAAGGGCAGCACCGATAATGTTGCAGGCTACCTCAGCCGACCATCAGTCATGGCGTTGATCACTGTGCCCGAATATTGTGGGCACGAGACTTCGGGGTGGCCGCATCTTTACGAGAGCAATCCAGAATTCGGCAGCACATACCAAACACTCTTGGAAGCTAAGCAAGTTCAAAATTTTCACCTCCAAGATGCACTGTTATGCTACTTGGGACACATATGTGTTCCTTCAAGCGAGCATTCCAAGATGATTTGGGAAGCGCACTACAGTCAGGTAACTGGACATTTCAGAGTAGAGAAAATAATGGTAGTACTGCAGAAGTATTTTTATTTGTTGACCCTCCATCAGGATGTTGGGAGGTACATTAAATCCTGCACTGCCTGTGCCATTACCAAACCATCCATCAAGAAGTAAGGCCAATATACTCTGGCTCTGCCTACTCCTAGTCGACTTTAGGAATCCATCTCCATGGATTGCATGTTGGGCCTTCCTTCTACTAAGCATGGGAATGACTTTGTTTTCGTGGTCGTCGACAAATTCTCTAAGATGGCCATTATGGCAGCCTGCAAGAAGAGTATCACTGCAGAGGCCATTGTTAAGCTCTTATTTAAGCGAGTGTGGGTACACTTTGGGATCCCATGGTCCATTGTCTCTAATGAGGACAATAGATTCCTAAGTGCATCCTAGTAGAGTCTCTGGTCGATGTTGGATACCAAACTCACTAAGTCCATGGATTTCCATCCCCAAACTGATGACCAAACAGAAGTCGTTAACAGGATGATCGTACACATTATATGCATGTACAACTTGAAGCATCCACCCACATGGGATGAAAGCCTCCCCTATCTCTAGCACAGTTACAACATAGCTCTCCACAATGCAGCGGACCACAAACCATTTCAAGTAGGGTCGAGATTTCAGCCATTATGTCCCTTTGATGTGGCCATACCATTTGCAGCTACTTAGGCAGATTCAGCTCAAGTCAAGTCTGAAGATGACAGGGCTAACATCTTCATTGAGCGCATTCAACACATCTGCCAACAGGTCCATGATATATTGGATAGAGCCAAAGCTAAGTACAAGCAATTCCATGATCAGCATTGGGTGCCGCACAAGTTCCAGGTGGGTGATTTGTATTTGTATGATTAGTTTTGTTGTGCTAATAACAATTACAGATTAATAAACATGTGCTTGCTTCTTGCTTTTTGAGCTGAGGTTTCCTTAGTTGTTGGTGCTTACAAACAAGTAAATTTCCTTAAGTTAAGCAAGACATTCATGAGCAAAATAGCTTCAAAAATGAATAATGAACAACAAACATCTACAATACAACAAACCATTAAAGAAACACATTAACACATTTTTTTGATGAAGGAGTTCGCCCCTCCTAGGCTACATCTCCTTGGTCTAGCTTCCATGGCTTGGGCCTCTGTATTAGCTCAATGTGGAAAAAATTATGTTGACAACGCTCTATGGTCTTGATACATGCACCAATGTGTTCATAAGGTCCAAATTAGCTAAGAAAACTTCTTTGTAATCTCAATTTGGTCGAAAATTGAGTAAGTTATGGCTCAAACAGTTTTTCCTAGAAAACCTCTGCTAAATCTAGAAAGACTCCAGTTAAGTCTGCCAAATTTGGTGGCAGTTCCAGATTTGGTGGCTCTGCCATAAATTTTGCTAACTTAATCATTGGGTTAATTAAAGCTAAAACATGATTAATTAACTGTTAAGCAAGATTAGGGTCACGCTTAGCGCTGACCCTAGCCCACAGTTTTGGCGCGTGGTCATATGGGGTGGGGGCTGGCCCGCAGGGCTGGCTCCCACTACCCCACCGTCAACAAATCTGTGTTGCATTAAATATAAAGTTGTGGAATCACATTTCAAGTTCCATGGTAGTGGCCCAATGCTGGGTGGTGGTAATGGGGTGGGGGAGGTCACAGGTTCAAAACCCACCTCTGCCCGTCTATCATACATGTTTTGTTGCTTGTTTTCAAATTTGAATTTGCCTTCGATTTTGGATTGAATTAAAATTAATTTTATATATATAATATTTATAATATAATATATAGTTAAAAACTATACAATATAAAATAAAACTTATATATATAATTGAAAGAATAACTTCGGCGTAAATCACATGTAGACAGACATTTGTCGACGCGTTTCAAACCAACTAGTGTGGTTCATCGTCAGGACAAGTTGAAGAAACAGATCCAGCTTAGCATGTTAAATAGTCTGAGCAAAGTCTCCAACGGCTAAACATTTGTCGACGCGTTTCGAACCAACTAGTGTGGTTCATCGTCAGGACAAGTTGAAGAAACAGATCCAGCTTAGCATGTTAAATAGTCTGAGCAGAGTCTCCAACGGCTAAATTGACTAACGGCTAATTTTGACCTTAGGACCTAGGTCAAATTATTATTTATTAATTTAATATTATTATTATTTTTATTATTATTTTTCTTATTATTATTTATGGAAATAAGTTAAATTAGGTAAAAATACATAAATAAATAAAATAATTTTAATGGTTGGTTTAAAAAGGAATTTATTTATTTATTTAAATTAATTATTAATATATATATATATATATATATATATATATATATATATATATTAAAGTTATAATATTAGGTTATTAAGATAAAAGTGTAGATTAATAAAAATAATAATTTCAATGGTTAGTTTAAAAAGATAATTTATTTATTTATTTTTATTTAATAATTATTAAATATATATATATATATATATATATATATATATATATATATATATATATATATATATATATATATATATATATATATATATATATATAATTAAAATCATAATATTAGGTTGTTAAGTGGCGAGTATTTTCATTCAATAATAATTTTAATGGTTAGTTTATTTTTATTATTATTATTTATGGAAATAAGTTAAATTAGGTAAAAATATATTAAAAAAATAATTTATTTTTTTTTTTGACAGAAACGGTTATGTTGTATATATATTCATCCTGGCTTGAAAGCCGTAAATCTGGTTACATTGAAGACTTCTATGTCTTGATACATCTCTCTGGTAACAATGAGAGTGTTGTTGAATCTTGAAGTTTTTCCTTTTGATAGGGATTCTAGTTTATCAATTTCAGAGATATTCCCCAACTTGAAGATACAAACAAATTTATTTAGAAGCAGACAGAAAAACATGGCAAAAGCTAGCTTATGGAATGGGTTCCCATGTTTCTTCTTCGTCTTTTATCTTGACCCCGGCAGAAAGGAGGACTGCTTTGTTGGCTTCCTTGTCCGCCTGTTTGTTGTGCGTTCTCAGTACATGGAAATAATTCAGCTTCTGGAAAGCTTTTCCCAGGCCTTTGATTCTAGAAACCAGTCTAGCTAGATTAAGATCCAGCGCTGGAGAGTTGGAGATCATTGCATTTATGAGGACCTGCGAGTCGCCTATCACAGTAGCTTCCCTTATGTTTAGCTCTTTGAGTATCTTTAGGCCTTGGAAGAGGGCCAATGCCTCAGCTTGTATGCTGGAAGCTTGGCCAAGTCCCCAGGAGAAGGAATGAATTTTTTCCCCCAGAGGATTTACAACAACACCTCCTGCTCCTGCTATGCCCGGATTACCCTTTGCTGCTCCATCAAAGAAGAGTGAGTGTCTTGAGTGCGATTTAAGCCAGTCATGGAATTCAGATTCAGGTCTCCTTATTTGCCAGTCTTTAAGGATGGGGGCAGTTCTGACTGCTGGTTGAAATTGCAGGCCTAGGGATGAGCCCCAGTCAATGTCTTGATGGCTGAGATTGGAGTCATCGTTTATATCTGTCAAGCACTCCTTTATGAGGCATTTGATTTTGATTTCTAAAACCTTCTGGTTCAAGCTGGCATTTCTGAAGATTCTTCTGTTCCTTTCAAGCCATATTTGCCAACAAATGATCTTTGGAAGAATGGCCCATGCAGTTTTGATAACTTGATTTTTGGGTGGCTGTCCGGGGTACCTGTTTGTCCAATTTGAGAAGAGGTCTACCATAGATCTAGGCAGAGGGAAGTTGGGATCAAAATTGCTGGTGAAGGAGGCCCAGATCTGTATGGAAAATTTGCACTCAAGCATTAAGTGTAATGTTGTTTCTGCGTTTTCTGTGCACAACGGGCATCTGGAGGGGCCATGAAATCCTTTCCTCTGCAGAGTGTCATAAGTTAGAATTCTTCCATGGCAGAGAGTCCAAGCGAAGAAGTCGATCTTGGGCCAAGAAGGGACGTGCCAGACTCCCTGCCAAGGTGCTGGGTCAGGGGGGACGTGTGGCTTCTCGATCAGCTTGGAGTAGCCTTTAGAAACAACGTATCCACCTTCCTTCAGCCCCCATCCTTTTGTGTCTTTTTTCTTCATATGCGTGGGAGCCAGGCCGTGTAGAAGATCCAGCAGAGCGATCCATTCATTTATCAACTGATCCGGAATTTCAATTCTTTTCCAGCCTGCCCATATGAAGTCGCTCCATTGGGAAATGTCCCACAACGAGTTCAATCCTTCTCTGTTCATCCAACAGCGCAAATCGTTTAGGGAGGCTCTGTCTGTAACTGGATCCTTGTTCATAATTCTATCAGTCCATATGTTGATTTTTTTCCCATTTCCTGGGATCCAAAAGGAGTGCTCTTTAATCAAGGAAGCCGCTTTAGCATACAATTTAAGGAAGGACGAATTTGGAAGCTGAATCACGTTTTCTAAGCAGCAAGTGCGTGGGCCTCTGAAATACTTTTTCCAGAGAGCCAGTTGGGCCCAACCTGGCTTGGGCGCGATGATTCGCCAGATCACCTTGGCTGCCATAGCCACATTTTGCTGACTGAGATTCTTGAAGTTTAGTCCACCCTCTCGCAGAGGCTTGGAAATGGTTTCCCAGCTGATGAGGGGAATTTTTTTTCCATTCTGTTTTCCTCCCTTCCAGAAGAATCTGCGCATGAATTCTTCCATCTTTTTTAATATGGATGCCAGAGCGAGAAGCCCTGTGAATTGAAACAGTGGAAGACTGAAGAGCACGGATTTTATTAAGACCGCTTTGCCAGCAGCGTTGAGCCAGGTAAAGCCCCAGGCTTGAATTTTGGATTTGAATTTCTCAAGCTGGGGAAGCCAATCTTTGGTTGAGTGTTTCTTATGGAAAACAGGAAGGCCCAAATATTTAAATGAAGTCCATGAAGAGGAGGCTGCGAAGCCCAAGCATCTTGAGATGGCAGATAGAGTTCTGGGCGTAGTGTTCCAACTGAAAATATGACATTTATTCTTATTTACCATGCTGCCTGAGGCCTCACTGAATTTGTCCAGCACATCTTTAAATTTGGAGGCAGAGGAGAGAGAGGCAGTGTCTAATAGGAGGGTATCATCCGCGAATAAGGCGTGGTTTAAGTTCTTAACCCTTCTAGCTATACACAACCCATTAATTTCTTGGTCTTGCATCTTTTTATCTAGCAGGAAGCTGAGTACTGAGGCTTGGATGACGAAAAGCAGGGGGGAGAGGGGACACCCCTGCCTAAGTCCTCTCGAGGCTTTGAAAAATTCAGTGGCTCTTCCATTAACCAGTGGGGCAATCCATGGCTCTGAGATGCATGCCCGGATCCATTTTATGAAGTTTGCTCCAAAACCAAATTTGCACATGACTTTTAACAGAAAACTATGATTTACTCGATCAAAGGCATTTGCTAAATCGAGTTTGATCACCATACCTTGTTCCTTTCGGAGAAGACTTGAATGTATTGCCTCTTGAACGAGCGTGTAGTTGTCCACGATCTGCCTACCCTGGATGAAGCCTCCTTGATTTTCCGGGATTATTCTGGGCAGAATGGGCTTCAGTCTATTAGCAATGACTTTGGTGATTAATTTGTACCCTGTGTTGCATAATGAAATCGGACGGAATCTGCTGAAGTTATTGGCGCCTTTTTCCTTTGGAATGAGGGCTAAGAAGGCGGAATTTGTGCTGCCTCCTATTTTCTGAGTATTTTGTGACTTTTGTATCATTTTGAGAAGGTCCTTTTCGATAATCGGCCAGCAGATTTGGAGAAACCGGGCAGAGAAGCCATCTGGCCCCGGGGCCTTATCCGGGTCCATATCAAAGAGAGCCTTTTTAACTTCCTCTTTAGTAATTTTGGCCTCTAGAATCCCGTTCATGCGAGGAGAGATAACTTGAGGGATGATGTCAAGCAGCTCTTGATGATGAAATGGCCCCTGATCATCACTGTACAAGTTTTGGAAATGAGAGAAGGTTGCTTTCTTAATGTCTGTGAATTCCTTGTGCGTGTCATTATCTTCCTTGATCTCAGAAATGGTGTTGAAGCATTTCCTGGCCTGGGCCTGCTTATGAAAGAATCCCGTGTTCCTGTCCCCTGCTTTAAGCCACAGGTTTCGTGACTTTAATCTCCAATATTCTTCTTCAGCTAAGCAGGCCTTATGGTATCTCTGTTGCAGCTGAGTTTCTTGATCTATCATATCCTCTGTAACAATAGCACTCTCCATATGGGTTTGATGAGAGACAAGAGAGTCTTTGATGGCTTTCCTTTCCGTTGAGGGATTGGACAAGGTTTTGGCCCAGCTTTTCAGAGCTCTTTTTACCCTTCTGAGCTTTTCCTCCCAGATGAAAAAGGGCGAGCCTTTGACAGGCTGGCTCCAACAATCTTTGACTGTTTGCATGAAGAGAGGCTCCTTAACCCAAAGGGGACTAAACCGGAAGGGAATAGGTCCCAGATCTAGATGGGCAAGGAGCTCTAATTTTACAGGCTTATGGTCCGAGACGCTACTAGCGAGGATATGCATTCTGGGTTCTAATCCAAGTAACAGGAAAGAGCTTTGAATGAAAAATCTATCAAGCCTGGCAGCAATATGACCAGGACCTACTCTTTTATTAGACCAAGAAAACTTACCGGATGAGGGCTTGATGTCCAGTAAGTCCCAGTCTTGCAAAAGATCCTCCGCCCATTCTCTTGCCAGGTCTCGGACTGCACTTCCTCCCCTTTTTTCAGTCGAATGAAGAGTGAGGTTGAGATCTCCAGCAATGATTGTGTTTTCCAGGTTTGTCAAGTCTGCCTATCGTCTTATAGTGTCCCAGCAATCCTTTTTCTCCCGGATGTTGACTGGAGAATAAACATTAAAAAGACTGAAGGTTTCCTTTGTGTCCAGATTCTGCAGTTTTAGCAACAACCAGTGAGTGTTGCTCGCTTCAAAGATGACTGCATATTTATTGGAGTTCCATAGTGTACCAATCCCTCCCGAGGCACCCCTGGCAGAGATTGCTCTTGCTTCACTTTTGAACCACAGATTTTTGCTTGCTTGCAGGAAGGTTTTGTCTTCCAGCTTGGTCTCCTGGACTAGAAGTATGTCTGGGGTTTCTGTTCTTATTAAGCTTCTTATTGCTTCTTCCTTAACTTTACTCCCCATACCTCTGCAATTCCAGGAGATGACCTTCATTATTTATGTTTCTGATGGGCTCCCTTGGAGCCTTGGGGCTGATTTTTCAGCATCTTGGGCTTTGAGGCTAGCAATTTTTCCAGAGTTGGCTGGCTGCCCTGAAGCTTGTCTTTGTAGGTCTGCTGCTCTCTTTTTTCTTTGTCTATTTTACGGCCTCTTGTAGATCTTCTTACCGAAGTTTGGGACTCTCCTATTTCTCCTTCTTCTTCTGACTCTTCAGTTTCCTGCTCATCTTCCTCATCCTCTAAGGCCATGCCTTTGGGGTTTTCAGCTTCTTTGGGGGAAGCTGATGGAGTACCTTTATTTGGAGAGACTGATTTTTGGGTTTCTTCCTCCAGAATGTCTTCTTCCGGCTGACTTAGAGGAACGAATTTATTTTCTTGCATCTTTTTGGGAGGGGGACGCTGGACATTAACCTGGGGATTGCCTTTGCCAGAGTATCCACCCTGCTTCTGCCCCTTGTGATTGGCTCTTGCTCGCTTGACCTGGTTCCAACCCTCTTCGTTCCCTTTCTCTGGCTCTGCATTTTTCGGACAGTTTCTGGCAAAATGCCCATAAACGTGACATTTCCTGCATTTGAATGGCAGCTGTTCATAATCCAGGATCTGCACATGAGACCAGCTGCCGACTTTGATTTTGATTGCCTCTGGTAGACCCACCTCTAGATCTACCTCTACACAGATCCTGGCGCAGTCGTACTGATCCTTGTTGCTTGCCCGATCTATGAATTTTCCGAGGGAATTGCCAATGTGCTTCAAGGAATCCCAGTTCCAGCAATGGACTGGCAGATTTGGGAGACGAACCCATACTGGAACAGCTTTGGGAACATCGACCGCCGGATCGAAGTCTGGGGTCCATTTGTTCAGATAGAGACCCTGAGGGCCCATGAAGTACGGCCCATTTCGGAAGATCAGGTCTTTGTCCTCTTTGGAGGTGAATTCAAAGAGAAAATACCCTCGCCCTAGGAAGTATGAGGTTACACTTTGATTAATCAGGGGCGCCCAGTTCCTATTAACCCATTGCTCAGTGGTTTTCAGCGAGGGCCAAAGTCCCGTGAATTGGCCAATGAGCCCACGTTCCGCCAGAGACAGTGCTACTTGAATGGGGGTCTCCGGAGGCAAAGAGATCTCAGGAATTTCATCGAGTTTCTTTACGAATTTTGCTGCATCACTTCTTTTCTTCGGAGGTAAGCCAGCCAGGAGCTGATTGAAAGCATCCAAGGACGGATCAGGGGGCGGATCCGTATGATGGCCCAGTGACTCCATGGGATCTGGTTAGATGCCGGCCGCCCCAGGGGCAGCCCTGCAGCAAAGACCAAACCCTAGCCAGAGAGTTGCTGGCTGTCTCGAATCTGGAACTGATCTTCTGCAGACAGGCCCGCAGTGGAGAGGAGCCGCAAAGCGCGGGCAGGGCCGCAGGCTTCAGAGCCCGCAGGATGCGGATCGCGTGGAAGGAGCCGAGGCTCTCAGGTTGCAGAGCTCTCCGTCGAAAAAAAATTTTCCAGCTAGTCACTAAATTTTTTTAAAAAATAAAATAATTTTAATGGTTGGTTAAAGAAGTAATTTACTTATTTATTTAAATTATATATATATATATATATATATATTAATTAAAGTTATAATATTAGGTTATTAAGATAAAAGTTAGGATTAATAAATAAAATAATTTTAATGGTTAGATTAAAAAGATAATTTATTTATTTATTTAAATTATTTAATAATTATTATTATATATATATATATATATATATATATATATATATATATATATATATATATTAAAATCATAATATTAGGTCAAGAATTTTCATTTATTAATTTAATAATAATTTTTAATGGTTAGTTTAAAAAAATGAATTTAATAATTTATTTATTAATAATCAAATATATATATATATATATATATATTATAATTAAAATTATAAAGTTAGGATAAAACACTATATAAATAAATAAAATAATTTAATGGTTAGTTTAAAAAGGTAATTTATTTATTTAATTAAATTATTTATTAAATATTGTTAATATTATATATATACATATATACTCTAACTAAAATTATAATATTAGGTTGTTAAGTTAAAAAAATAAATAAATAAATTATAGATAAATAAATAAATAGACCAATAATAGTAATAATAATAATAATATTATATATATATATATATATATATAAAGAGCTCAAAAACGAGGAGGGGGCAGAAAAACCGACTAAGAAGAGAGTGTTGGAATCCAGCACCTACTGATTTTCCAACCATCATCTCTATTGAGATTGCTCGACCTCTTTTCAATCTCAATAGCTTCCCTCAATTTACGATGATGGAACTGAGCAACTTTGGCAAAAACCTTGGCCTCCTCAGTACACACCTGATGCTTGGTCTTTTCCACATGCTCAGCTAATGCTGAAGACTTGGATCTCCCATGTCTTAGGTCGGCCGCATGTTCACAGATCCTTTGATGGATGGAGCACCCTGTTTCCCCAATATAGGGGGTCCCACAAGAACAAGGGATCAAGTAGACACCCTTCATGTCCTTAGGGTTAACGGGATCTTTCACCGATAGGAGGGAATTGCGAATGGTGTTGAGGGGCCTAAAGGTTGAGGGAATATCATACCTTTGAAGGATCCGAGAAATCTTGTCCATGGTTCCTTGAACATAGGGAAGATGGACACCTAGACAACGCCTTTTGGCTCTTTCTTAATTAACGCATTTTTAGAGGCTTTACGGAAAGCCTTCTGACCCAGGCGTCTACTATATCCATTCTCCACAAAGACATTAAGGAGATGGAATCTCTCCTTATCAAAGCTCTCACAATTAGAGATCCTAAGGGCACGAGTAGCGAGGGTGTCAAGAACACCCAACTTCTGAGTTTAAATAACTAAAAAAAATTCAAATTCCACCTTAGGACCACTTAGGTAATTTCCTTCACACAACCACACTAGAGAATTCGGAGGTGGCACTTGTCACAACCCCACTGGGTGAAAAATGAAGAATATTTCCCTTGCTGACTCAACTGCCATGTCATCATTATGTCCCATTCTGCAATTTTTTTAGCTGTTTAGGAAAACAAACAGCAGGCCTTTTCTCCTTCATCTGGACTCCATTTTCAATGAAACGAATTGCATTGTGATCATCTTGACGAGATGAGCGCATCCATATAGTTTTGGGCAAATCTAAGAACTTTGATTTTTGAGCTAAATACTGAGCACCTGATCATTCCTCCCCACTAGAAGCCTTTTGGACCCCAAAAGATAATATCATTTGACGAGTAGATGAGGGTACAACCGCCTCACCTTTCCAAGCTCAATCCAGTTAGATTTTGACGAATCTGTTTACTTGAGCTCCTCTCTAAGGAAATCAACAATCACTTGCCTTGAGGACCCCGTTCTATACCTGTACGTGTCTTTGCCCCTTTCAAGCTGATCTTGCACTATTTGTTGCACCATTTTCAATTGTTCATAGAACCTCATGATTTTTTCCATTTCGCCATTAAAAGCAACATCCTCCTTACCAAGATGACATAACAAAATGTAATGCAAATGGATGACAAATTTCACTACTTGGTTTTCTTGACTCAAGACCGATTGTACATCTTGAAAGTATGAAATTTTCTGAACATAACTTTCATGTAAAACATAATGACACTTGAATACAACAGTTACATAACCAATAGGCCTAAAAGGCATAGCAATGAACTTGTTGCTTATACTTCTTTTGTACCTTCGAACCAAGTGAAATTTTTGACAAGTATCCATCCAATGAAAGTGCATGGACTGCTGCAACTTAATATTTACACCATGGAAATATTCTGAATGAAATAAGATGGTGAAGTTGCTTGTATAAACCTGAAACTCAAATGAACCTTTCAAGTTTGAAAGAGCATAAAAAAGAATTGAATTGATATTTTGGTTTGAAGAAACACATGCCTCTTGCTATTTGCCTCCCCACTGGAATACTTTGCACACACATGACAATGCATGTTAAGGAGCTTCGAAAGAAGAAATGTCAAGAACAACTCTCCTCCAACATTGGGCTGCTCCCAATAAACCTCTTATCAAAATGACGATCTTGGGAATTGACCAATCAACAATGGCATCCAACTTGGAGAGGCTTCCCTTCAACTTACCTCCTCCAATATCATGGCCCAAATGCATCAAAGAAGTGAAACCCAACTTGTACTTTGATATCTTCAAAACATCAAACAATTTCCCTGCATAGATGACCTGTGCATAAGAAAACTTTCTAAACATGTTTGTGTCACCCAAATGGACAATTTCTTCAAGAAAGGACTCTCTTTTTCCATATTTCAAATACATGTATGTAGTAGAAGTGCTACAAATAACATACAACATTAAAAACCATACAAACCATTCTTGTTTGGTGTTATGTATATTCTTGCACTGACCTCTTTTTACAACTTTTCTTTGGCGAAAACTACTCCTTTTGTCCTCTTTCTTGAAATACTTATCATTCCTCTTTGGCACCATAACCATCAGTGCACAGCATGGCATAAGGGATGATTGAATGAGCCCATTGTTCAACAAACTTTTGCACTGCATTGGTGTCTCTACACTCTGCAATTTCGTCAACCCTTGCATGCTAACATCACAAAAAGAAACATCTTGCTGCAAAGATATTTCATGTGAAGTTTCTTTCTCCTTAAAGGACAATTTTTTCACAACCTGAAATATTTCATCACTCTGATGAACTGAACCAACCAAATCATAATTTAAACTTGCATTACATTCAACAACATTTTCATAAACAATATCATCATTTGGCTTGAACATGAGAAGTACTAAACCTTTACTTGAATTCACTAGTATTTTTTCCTCCCCTGCATTAACCAAAAAAATGTTCAGCTTTTTGCAATGAGCTCTCACTATGTACTCCACACCATCCTTGAACAAGTGATACTTGTTTTCATGGCGGTAAAAGACTGCTTTTTGGTCATACAAATATGGACTACCCAACACCACACCTGAAATATCAAGTGGTACCACATCTAACTCTACTTCGTCAACAAAATTTGCAGTGATTGCAAACTTAAACAAACATTTTCTTGTAACCTGTAAACTTGTGTCTCTTGTTATCCATCCCAAAGGGTATGGTTTATGGTGAGGTACAGTTTCAAGATTCAATCTGTTGACTAAGTCTTCAGAAATTAGATTCGCTTGTGACCCACTATCGAAGAGTGTGTCAATCTTGGTGTGTTTAGATATGACCCTAACATGAAATAACTCAATTCATCTCTTTTCATCTGGAGTAGTAGTCGTGTTAGAATTTTGTGAGCTAGTGCTTGTAATATCTTTTTTTCCTTTTATTCCCAGGACAATGATTTTGTTTTCATCACCTGCTTCAGAACCTAAATCTTCTTGAGTGATAGCAGTGGTTTTCTATTTCCCTTTATTATTGAACTTATTTGGTCTCATTTCTGGATGCAATTTCCAGTAGTGGGCTTCATCATGCCCCTCTTTGGAACAATGTTTGCATGTGATTTTCTCCCCTTCTTTCTTCACACTTGCATTCTTCTTTCCCTTCTATTTTCCTCTTTTCTCTTTCTCCTTACCCTTAGGCGGCTTTTTATTACTATCCTCTTCATAAGTGTTCTTTCCTCTAAATTCAAGATGTGTGGCTTACACACATACTTCATCCAAATTAGTTGGATTGAACATAAGAATAATGTGTTTAAGATAGGAATGTAAACCCCCAATATATTTCAATAGTGTATCTTGAGAATTCAAATTCACTCCTAATAACAAAGCCCTTTTCCTAAAATCTTGTGTATAATCTTGGACTGTTTGGCCTTTAAGTTGCCTAAAATTTTGCCAACTCATAATAGCTTTTTGCATATAGGCTAAAGGATAAAACTATATTTTAATTGTAGAAACAAATTCAACCCAAGTGATGGATATCTTACCATGGATTCTCATTTCCTCTTGATTCTTTACTTCCCACCAAATTAATGGCAGAAGTGTCCTCAGACACATAACTTTATTAATCAGAAAAAACAATTACATAATATGATTTTGCAAGAGTTTACACCCGAACAACACAAACACTCTTTCAATGAGATATTTATAAGCTCCATGTCCTAACTACCTCTAATTATGGATCACTTATTAAATAACAAGTGTCCATTTACAATAAATTCTATAAAAACCAACTAGCTAACAAATCTCCTAAAATAGAGCCTAAGATACGACACATTTGGAGAGTCATATCTAGTTACAACAATATGCTAATTCTAAAAGTCTCCATTAAATAATTAAACATTCTAGAATAATAATTATTAATTTAATATCTTAAATTAACAATTATTTTATTCTAATTTTATAACCTATGATAAAATTGTATTTTTGGATCATCTAAAATTCCCTCCTATGATCCAAAGATACATTACAACAGATACCAAGTTCATACCTAAACTTAGTAAATTTTATTCTGCCAAGCGGTTTCGTGAAAATGTCGGAGATCTGATCTTCAGAAGGACAATAAACTGGCTTGAGGACATCTTTGGCAATGAGAGATCTGATATGATGATACTTGGTGTCCACATGCTTTGTCTTTGAATGAAAAACTGGGTTCTTGGCAAGTTTGATGGCTGACTGGCTGTCAATGAATAATGATGTAGCTTCTGTCTGAGAAATACCCAAGTCCCGCAAAATTCAGCGCAACCAAACAATTTCACATGCTGCTTCCCATGCTGAAATGTACTCTGCTTCTGCGGAAGAAGTGGCCACTGTAGCTTGTTTCTTACAACTCCAAGATAATGTTGTTGACCCCATGTTCATTAAATAACCTGGTGTTGATGCTCGATCATCAATACTCCCAGCAAAGTCGGCATTAGAATATCCACCAAGTACAAATTTTTTAGTCTTTGTGTAAAGAAGACCAAAATCTTTTGTTCCTTGGATATATCGAAGAACTCTTTTGGCTGCATTCCAGTGGCTATCTCATGGTTCCTGCATAAAACGTGAAAGAATACTGACTGCATAAGATATATCAGGACGAGTATTTGTCAAATAAATCAAGCTGCCAATCAACTGTCTATAAGTTGTATTGTCCACCTTTTCCCCCCCTTCAAATTTTGTAAGTTTCAAGTTTTGCTCCATGGGGGTAAGAACGGGCTTGCAATCCTGCATGCCAAATCGTTGAAGAACCTCTGCTGCATACTTACTCTGAGAAATGAAAATATGATGTGGACATTGGAAGACTTCAACTCCAAGATAGTAGTGAAGTAATCCCAAATCTGTCATCTTAAAACATGCATGTAACTCCTTTTTCACCTGTGCAATATAATCATCATGGTTTCCAGTAATGATCAAATCATCTACATACATAACAAGAATTACCAGATATTTTCCCTGTTGTCACACATACAAAGTATCATCAGATTCACTTCGTTGAAAACCAACTTTCTTAAGGTAGTCATCCATCTTTGCATACCAAGCTTGGGAGCTTGTTTTAATCCATATAAAGCCTTAATCAATTTGTAGACTTTATGCTCTTGTCCTTCAATTTCAAAACCTGGTGGTTGGGTCATATACACTTCCTCCTGTAAATCTCCGTTGAGAAAAGCACTTTTCACATCCATTTGATGAAATTTCCATCCTTTCTGAGTGGCCAATGCAAGTGTTAATCGGATGGTGTTCCATTTAGCTACAGGAGCAAAAGCTTCCTCATAATCAATGCCTTCTTGCTGCGCAAAACCTTTTGCGACAAGTCGTGCTTTATACTTTTCAAGTTCCCCCTTTTGATTATACTTAATTCTGTAAACCCATTTGCATCCTATGGGTTTAACATTTGCTGGACAATCAACAAGTTTCCAAGTGTTGTTATCAATTACTACTTGATATTCTTCAACCATAGCCTGTTGCCATTCTTTATGTTTTACTGCTTCTTTGTATGTGGAAGGTTCAGTAAAATCATTTGCTATCAAGGAAAAATTTCCTTCACTTCTATGTGCCCTTCTGGTGCCTGTTTTATTTTGTTCATCAGTCTTTACATCTTTCAAAAGTTGAACTTCCCATTTTGGAAGTTGGTGCTCACTTGTTTGCGCTTCTGTAAATTCTCCATCATTGTAAAGAGGATTAATATAAACTGATGTTCTTCGTTCAGGTGAAGAATGTGGAGAATCACTGTCAGAAGAACTGCTGCTGCTTGGATATGCGGATGAACTGCTAGAAGACCCAGATGATGTTGTTGATGTAGATGGACTAGATGACTCATCTTCAGAGGAAGGAAAACCAAGTTCATACCAATTTGGTGAAGTTGGTTGACTTTGCATTTTTCCATTTCTTTTACTTCCCTTAGTTTCTAACTTGTGAAGAAGATTTTCAATTTCTTCAGCACTCTTACTTTCAGTTTCATCAAAAATGACATCCCTGCTTACAATAAATTTCCCATTGGTCAAAAGATGATACCCTTTCTTCTCATCAGAATAGCCAATCATTGTGCATTTTAAACTTCTTGAGTCAAGTTTAGTTCGTTTTTCTTTTGGAACTAAGGCATAACACACTGACCCAAAAACTCTAAGATGTTTAACTCGAGGTTTAAAACCAAACCAAGCTTCATAAAGTGTAATTCCGTCTAAAGAAGCAGTTGGAGATCTGTTTCTTAAGTAGACAGTTGTATGTATTGCTTCTGCCCAATATGTTGGACTTAACCTCTTGAAAGTTAACATGGATCTCGCCATTCCTAACAAGGTGCGATTCATTCTTTCCACTACTCCATTTTGCTGTGGAGTGTAAACATTAATAAGATGTCATCTTATGCCATTTTCACTGCAATAAGTTTTGAATTCATTTGAAGTGATTTCTCCCCCATTATCCGTCCTGAGAGTACCTAACTTTTCATTGACTTCATTTTCAACAAGTTGGCGAAAAATTTTAAACTTATCAAATGCTTCTGACTTGTTCTTCAAGAAGTAAACCCAAGTCATTCTGCTGAAATCATCAATGAATAGTAAGAAATATTTGCAACCACCAAATGAAGTTTGTAGTGGACCACAAACATCACTGTGAACTAGTTGTAGCCGCCTATTTGCACGCCATGAACTTGTTGGAAAACTTTCTTGATTTTTTTTGCCATAAATGCAAGCTTCACATTTTGCGTTTTCCCTTTTGAAAGTGGGAAGTCCTTTAACCATTCCTTGTTTCTGCAATTGGGAAATACTCTCAAAATTAAAATGTCCATATCTTACATGCCATAGTCTTATAGGTGAAATACCTGTACTCACTACCCCTGCAAAATCAGAATGCCTTGGAATAACTGTCCCTTTCATCCGTAACAGTTTTCCATCTTCATAACCTTTCATGACTGTTTTCAAGTCTTGTTTGACTGAATTAATCTTGACTAAACCATCTTCCATAATCACCTGATGTCCTGCTTGTCGAATCGTCACTAAAGAGCGAATTTTTCTTAAAACTTGGTACATACCATACATTGGAAATCATCTTTTCTCCAATGCCAGGGAGAAAAACTTTAACTACACCTTTTCCATAAGGAGTATGTTTTGTATCATCAGCAATAAAAATGGAATTAAGTTGGCAATCTTGAAAATTCCAGAAAAAATCACGTCGACAAGTCATGTGCTGAGTAGCCCCAGAATCCAAGATCCAGGCATCTTCATAGTCACTTCTAAGATGGGATGAAAGTTGTGATGCTGGCGAGGAAGTAAAAACATATTCTGAGTTATCTTCATCTTGATCGTTGGCAAATTGCGCTGAATGCTGCTGAAACTTTGGAATTTTATTAAGTGAAGTTCAACAATCTTCAGCATAATGGCCAACTTTGTTACATCTTCGACACACAATTTGACTTAAGTCTCTTCCTCTTCCTGAAGATTGTCCTCTGCCTCTGCTTTGACTTCTATGTTGAGATTGTCCTCTACCTTGATTATTATATCCTTGTCCTTGAAAATTGCCTCTTCCTTGGTTGTTTCCTCTACCTTGAAAATTATTCCTTCCTACTCTGTTAAAATTGTTGCCTCTGCTTGGGCTTCGTCGTCGAATTTGTACATTATGTGCTGCTTGATTTTGATTCCCTTTGCCTCTGCCTCGAGAACTGTCTACTAATGACTTACTAGTGCTGGCCTCTGTGAGAAAAACATCTTCACCAACTTTCTTCTTCTTCCCAAAAGTTTTATCATGTTGAGTTAACATTTCACATAGTTCATCAAACTTTAGTTTCTCTAATTTCCCAGTTACTTGTAGAGTCTCCAAAAAATGCGTGTAGGAAGAAGGAAGTCTAGAAATTACAATTGTGACCATAAAGCTATCATCAATTGCGGGAAAACCAGCATTAATAATTTCTTGCCTAATATTCTTAAGTCTTGAGATATATTCAAGAACATCACCACCTTCAGTTAATTTTTGTTGTAACAATTTTAATTGTAGATCAACTTTCTTTGATTCAGGCTGAGTATCAAAGAGGTCTTTAAAAGTTTTCAAAGCAGACCATGCATCTGTAGCATTTTCTATATGGACATACATTTCATCATTCACAGAAGATTTAATAAGAGCTAAGGCTTTAGCATTCTTGATTTCCCATTTTGCTAGTGTAGCTGCATCTGTGGGTTTATTCGGCTTAACATCTCCATCACATATACCCTGCCATAATTCATTGTAAATGAGAGTGCTTTCGATGAGACGATGCCATGTTTTATAAGATTTTGTGCCTTCAAGTTTGTCGGAATCAGAAAACAAATTAATCAACTTAGACATTGTAGCGTTGAAGCGTCGCACCAAGAATCAGAACAGAAATGACAAGATAGTCAACACAACACACCACACAAAAAACACGATCTATCGGGGCTTGGCCTTGACCCTCGTATAGTCGTTTGAAGCAGGAGAAAAATGACTGAGCTTTGCACTTGGCTCTAGTCAATTTCTCAAAAATTACAGGGCAACTTTCAAAATTTGACTTTTACAATGATGCTTTTGCAAAACTTCGTAAAAAAAATGTTACCCCCCCTCAAAGTAAAATTACTTTGAGTTACACTTATTCCCTTTAAAAAATTACAAGTAAAATCTCCTTATTACTCCAAAACTTTACAAATCACCTTATTTCTCCAAATATTTACAAAATCCTTATTACTCCAATTACATAAAATTATATACCGCATCTCACCCAATTACAAATTACAAACTATATATTACAAAAACCTTATCTCTCCAAATTACAAACTATTAAAAAAACTTTATAATTCACCTTATTTCCCCTTTACAAAAAACTTTATTATGCATCTTATCATGACTCTCTTTTCTTTTTCTTTTTTAAAAACCCCATTAAAAAAAAATGAATGTTACGTGAACTTTTAAAAAGTGAATAAATCTACTTTTAAAGCATATATCATGCCTTTAAAAAAAAACACATCCTAACTCACGCTGACTCTTAAAAATCCACGCAGGCTGGCAACGTTGATTGGAACACTAGCTGGAACGGCAGTGTGAACGATGGTTGGAACGCTGGTTGGAACGCTAGCTGGAACAACAATGCGAACGCTGGCTAGAACGCTGGTTGGAACGCTTTCAAATTTAAGGAAGCAGGCCCACAATCATGCTCAGTCCAACAGATTGGCCCGAATTTCTCCACGCAGATCAGTCCAACAATGCTACGCTTCAGATCCACGCTTTCTTTTGTCTAAATTGCGTTGTAATTATGTCCACACTGACAGATAATACTTGGATTCTCTTTACTCAGTCTCAACGTTCTACGCATCAATATTCTTCAACTCATTTTCATTTCATGAACGATTTTTACATATTCTGCGTCCATTTTGGCTGAAACGTTCAGAGGGTTACTTAGATCCGGTCATGGGGATTCGGAAGGTGGGGAATGCTGGATTTACCAGCGCAATTAAAGCACAAAAAACAAATTAAATTACAGAAATGCTGTGAGTTTATTTCCATTCAAATGCAGAGTGCTGATGTACTCAAAACAAAAAATAAACACATGTTGCAAACAATAACCAAAGCGCCCAGTTCTGTTACGCTGTTTTAATTTACCGAAAGCTCAAGAGGGCCTGATCGAATCTGGATGCAAGTTCGAATCTGGATGCACCAAAAGCTCAAGAGGGCATATTACATGCATCAGCTGGCATACCAATGAGATCCAAGAAACCACGCAAGATTTTAAATCCTCCAAGCCAGAAATCGCAGGACAAAACTTTTATTTCTTCCCAAGGGGCTGTTCATTCATTAATAAAATCTCTGTTTCTTTTAAACAAAGAAAAAAAATTGGACAAATGCCATACCAATCATTCTCTGATCACTTCAACGGAGTTGAGTTTTCCACGATCTGATAGAGCTGGAATCTCCTCCTCAAATCACCTGCAGCATTACTGGAGCTCTGATACCACAATAATGGTAGAAGTGTCCTCAGACACATAATTTTATTAATCAGAAAAAACAATTACATAATATGATTTTGCAAGAGTTTACACCCGAACAACACAAACACTCTTGCAATGAGCTATTTATAAGCTCCATGTCCTAACTACCTCTAATTATGGATCACTTATTAAATAACAAGTGTCCATTTACAATAAATGCTATAAAAACCAACTAGCTAACAAATCTCCTAAAATAGAGCCTAAGATACGACACATTTGGAGAGTCATATCTAGTTACAACAATATGCTAATTCTAAAAGTCTCCATTAAATAATTAAACATTCTAGAATAATAATTATTAATTTAATATCTTAAATTAATAATTATTTTATTCTAATTTTATAACCTATGATAAAATTGTATTTTTGGATCATCTAACACAAATTAGTGCAGCTCCTTTTAGCCTCAGTGAATCCAACTGGATCTTTATGTCGTCTTCTTGAAGGTTTTGAATTTTGCAGTATACCTCCAACTGTCAAATCCAATTGTCCAACTTTTCTACATTTACTTCTCCATTGTACATGGGAATTTCGAATTTTATGTCCAATTTCAGTAATGTAGTTTTTCCTTTTGGGGTTTTGGAATGAGTATGGGCAGTGGTGGTAGTGGAAGATGATGTTGTGTGAGATGGTGAAGATGATGAAGACGATGATGAGGATGCTGGAGATGGGGGTGGCTTTCCACCATTCCCTTTGGAATCCTTCTTCTCATATTTTTTGTCCTTTGAGCTTCCTTCTCCATGTGGAGGTTTATAACTCTCTCCAACCATTCTAGTGATCCTCTCTTCATATAGGACTTTAACCATCTCAATCAAAGTGTAGAAAGATTTCTTGAATTCTTTCTCTTCTGAAGAGGGACCTTCAGACTCACTTTCTCCAAACATAATGGCTATGGATTCAGGCTCAGAAATTTGTACTGATTGTACCTCTTCAATCTCAATTAAAGGAAAAACTTGGGGAGTTTCAAGTGCAGCTAGAATTAGAACTTTGGGTGTTGGAGATTGTAGCCTTGTGGCTCTCCTTCTTCTGGGCTTTACCTCAGGAGTTGCAACCAATAGCTTCCCTTCTCCTCTCTACAACTTTAACCTTGTAAGCATCACAATTTTGCAACCATTAAAACCTTAATTACATAAACTCAAGCAATCAAGCAATTGAACCCTAACCTCTGATACCAACTCGACCTGTATTTGTATGATTAGTTTTGTTGTGCTAATAACAATTACAGATTAATAAACATGTTCTTGCTTCTTTCTTTTTGAGCTGAGGTTTCCTTAGTTGTTGGTGCTTACAAACAGGTAAATTTCCTTAAATTAAACAAGACATTCATGAGCAAAATAGCTTCAAAAATGAATAATGAACAACAAACATCTACATTACAGAAAACCATCAAAGAAACACATTAACACAGTGTTTTGATGGAGTTCACCCCTCCTGAGCTACATCTCCTTGGTCTAGCTTCCATGGCTTGGGCCTCTATATTAGATCAATGTGGAAAAAATTATGTTTACAAAGCTCTCTGGCTCTTGATACCTATGCCAATGTGTTCAAAAGTCCAAATTAGCTAAGAACACTTCTTTTTTATCTCAATTTGGTCGAAAATTGAGTAATTTATGGCTCAAACATTTTTTCCTAGACAACCTCTACTAAATCTGGAGAGACTCCAGTTAAGTCCACCAAATTTGGTGGCACTTCCAGATTTGGAAGCTCTGCCATAAATTCCGCTAACTTAGTCAATGGGTTAATTAAGTCTAAAACGTGATTAATTAATTGTTAAGCAAGATTAGGGGCATGCTTAGCACTGGCCCTAGCCCCTGGTTCTAGTGCGTGGTCGTATGGGGTGGGGGCTAGCCCGCAGGGCTGGCTCCCACCACCTCCGCCTATCCATCATACATGTTTTGCCGCTCGTTTTCAAATTTGAATTTGCCACCGAATTTGGATTGAATTAAAACAAATTTAATCTATTTAATATATAAAATATAAATACATATATATATATATAATATTTATAATATAATACATAGTTAAAAACTATATAATATAAAATAAAAATTATATATATAATATTTAAATAACTAAAAAAAATCAAATTCCACCTTAGGACCACTTAGGAAATTTCCTTCACACAACCACGCTGGCGAATCCGAAGGTGACACTTGTCACAGCCCCATTGGGTGAAAACTGAAGAATATTCCCCTTGCTGACTGGACTGCCATGTCATCATTATGTCCCATTATGCAATTTTTTTAGTTGTTTAGGAAAATGAACAACATGCCTTTTCTCCTTCATCAGGACTCTATTTTGGTCGAAACAAATTGCATTGTGATCGTCTTGACGAGATGGACGCACCCATACAATTTTTGAGCCAATATGAGAACTTTGATTTTTGAGCTAAATATTGAGCACCTAATTAGTGGGCGACAAATTTTGGCTGCATTTGCAGAAGGAGTGCCTCGCTGGACCCAATCGCAAGCTTCGCCCACTTCAATATGGGCCATACACCATCACCAAGGCTGTAGGGGACAATGCCTTCGAGCTTAGCACTTCATTGTTCCTTGGTCTACACCCAATGTTTAATGTAAACCACCTTTGAGCATACTTTCCATCATTATTGGACACAACCGACATTGCATAATGACTCACACCAATAGGATAATATTGGAGATGGCATATATGATTATGATATTTGCATGGTAATATAATCTCTAAATAAAATTTCTTCAAATCAACCTGGAGGAGCTGCGTGCGCGATTGCTTAACCTAATGGGCTCCCTCTTGCTTCACAGCCTTCTCTCAGCAGCCTCCTGCTACTAGGCTCTCATCATCGATGGACCCCTCAGAGAGGGTGATCCTCAACCAAACAGTCTTCAAGGAAATGAAGAAAACGAAGAATCTTTCACCTCCCTTATTGCAGCGACAGGAGCTCCGAGGAACAGGCCAACAATAAACAAATTTGTGAAGTAACTTGAGGATATTCTAGAAATATGCTGCTCTCCCTCGCAAAGCAGCCTTAGCTCTCGCAGAACGCAGCCTAGTGGGACAATTTACAGGGCTTTGGTCGTCTCCCAAATCTATCCAAAGATGGGTTGAAAGAAACTGGAGCTCAACCATCAATGGGAAAATACCTATAAGGTTTTGCAGACGAGGATATTATACATTCCATTTCGAAACTAAGGAAGACAAAGATCTGATCTTCAGAATTGGTCCATATTTCATGGACTCTAGAGGACTATATTTAAATAGCTGGACCCCAGACTTCAATCCTGAAATGGACGTGCCTAGTGCAGTTCCAATTTGAGTCAGACTTCCCCATCTCCCTTTACATTGTTGGGGAGATGAATCTGTTAAGGCCATAGGAAATGTCATAGGCAAGTACATAGACACATGCAAACCAAAAGACAGTATGCATGCTTGTGCCAGAATATGCGTGGAAGTGGATCTAGGAAAAGGATTGCCAGAAGCAATAAAGGTCAAGGTTGATCAATGGACACACATACAACCACTGGACTATGAGCAAATCCCATTCAAATGCAAGGTATGTCATGAGTATGGTCATTTTGCAAATAGATGTCAAAAAAAAAAAGTGAAAACGTAGAGGAACAAGAAAATACATGGGAGCAAGTAAAAAGGAAAAAAATACACCAACAAGTAGCCCATATTAAATGTTTCTCAGTCAGAGGAACCAAAAGAAACCACCTCACAATATTCAACCATCTCTATCCCACCACCCCTCATAACTTCGAACCCCTTTAGGCCTTTGGAAGAACCCATGGATCCTCCTTCACCCAGATCCCCAACCATTTCCCTCAACCTCCTTCCTCTCTCACCCACTCCCTCAATCCTATGCTCCCCCCTTCCTCCTCCCTCAGTGGACCGTATCTTAACCAGAAACCAAACTAAAGAAAACCCCTAAACCAATGAACAAAAAAAAAAGAGCAAGCGGAAAATCCAATAAGGAAATAAGAGATGAGGCAGTGGCCAAAGATATGGCCTTAGGAACATAGCAACCAATGGAATCATTTCTTGGGAAAATCTCAAGAAATAATGAGAAAAGTCAATAAAGAGGGAAGGGCATCGCTCACCACCAAACCAGTAAATAATTAGAGTGATCTCTTGGAACTGTAGAGGTCTTGGCACACCCTTCAAAGCAAATGCTGCCAAAGACATTTTAATGAAAGAAGTGCCGGACATTTTCATGATTCAGGAGACCAAAACAAGTTGTCAAGAGAACAGAAAACTGATACAAAAGTTAAGAAATTATGAAGGAATAGTACTAGAGGCAATAGGAGCATCAGGAGGAATATGTACTCTATGGGAAAAAAGGAAATGGGAAAAGACAAACGAAAAAATCAGCAAGCACTAGATCAAAATAGATCTAAAAGATCTTAACACAAAGGAAACTTACAACATCATTAATGTATATGCTCCAAATCATTACAAAGATAAAGAACATTGTTGGAACGCGATAAAAGAAGAACTAACAGAAAGACAAAATAGGAAAATAATTATGGGAGGGGATCTAAACTTGGTAAGAAATACAGAAGAAAAATTTGGAGGGATTTACCGTGTAGATACGTCAAGAGAAGCTCTCGAAGAAATCATGGAGCAACACAATCTAATTGACATCCCCCCAAGTAATGTGAAATATATCTGGAGCAACAAAAGATTAGGCAAGAGTAACATTAAAGAAATGTTGGACAAAATCTTAGTCCAAGAAAATATAGTTGTGGACTTCACCTCGGTGAAAGCCAAAATCATCCATACAATAGCCTCAGACCACAAGCCCGTAGCAATCAATATGGGAAAATTGGAGAACCAAGGCCCTCTTCCATTCAGATATAATTCGAGTTGGGACAATAATGAAGATTTTAGAAATCAAATTAAAGAGGGATGGGCAAATAGCATTACAAGGTTCCCTCACTATGTATGGGAAACAAAGTTAAAAAATCTAAGGCTGAATCTAAAAACTTGGGCAAGAGAGAATGATATTAAAGAAAAAGCAAGGAAAATAGAATTGCAAAAAGAAATGGACAACATACAAAAAGAGAAGGAAGACAAAGAAGAGAAAAAACAGGGTTACTTGCAGGAAAATGAATTATTTTGGGAAATCTATAGGCATAATAGAAAAGAAGAAGAGGAGACTAGATTGAAGTCTAGATGCTTATGGCTGAAAGAAGGGGATAAAAACAATGCTTTCTTTCATAATTCAATGAAAATCAGACGTGCCAAAAATTAGATAGACCACATCAAAGTTGATGGATAAGATACTAAAGGAGTAGAGGAATTAAAAATGGCGGCACATAATCACTTCAAAGAGTTATTAACAGCAAATGAATAGCGAGAAGACAAAGAGTATTTTTTACAACATATTCAAAAAAAATAAGTGATGAGAAAATTCAGATTTAAAAAAATAAATAAATAAATAAATTTGAAGAAGAAGTGTTGGAAGCAATTTGGAGTCTGCATCCTGAGAAGGCTCTGGGGCCTAATGGGTTCATAATTGCCTTCTACAGACAACATTGGAACATCATCAAAAAAGACTTCATGAGAATGGCAAAAAAAAAAATGGGAGGAAATACAAAATCCTCCTATCTGACTCTCATTCCTAAAGAGTCCAATCCTATAACCTTCAACAGATCCAGACCAATATCTCTTTGTAATTCCTCTTATAAAATCCTTACAAAAATTCTTGCAAACAGAATCAAGAGAGTTCTTCCCAAAACTATTTCGGAAAATCGGGGCGGTTTTGTCCCCAAACGGCAAATCATAGACAATGTTATTATTGTCCAGGAAGCAATTCATAGCAGCATCCAAAGGAAAGAGAAAGGAATTATTGTAAATCTTGACATGGCAAATGCCTTTGATGGAGTCGGCCACAATTATTTAGCAACAGTCCTTAAAAAGTTTGGTTTCTCACAAGACATAATAGAGACCATACAGGCATGCATCTCATCCCCTTGGATAGCACCTCTAATAAATGGCAGGCCCAGTAAAGCTTTTCAGATCTCAAGAGGGCTGAGACAAGGATGTCCTCTATCCCCTTTTCTATACATTATCATGGCTGAAACATTAAGTGCAGCACTAGAAAGTCAGAGAAAAGAAAAGAAAACAAAATTTACAGGTATTCAAATAGCAAAAGGAGTCAAAAGTGTAAACCACTCCCTTTTTGTTGATGACACACTTCTCTTGGGAGGGGCGTCAAGTATAATTGCAAGAATATTTTTAAAAAATTTGGATGAGTTTCTTCAGGGCCCCGGTGGGATGCTAAACAACACAAAATGTAGAATATATGGCTGGAATACAACCCCAAGAATTATGCAGAATATTTCCCACATTCTAGAAATACCATTACAAGCAAGATGGACACATTTTACTTATCTCGGACTCCTAATAGCCAAGGAGAATGTTAAAGCAGAAGTTTGGAGCAAACAAGTGGAAAAAATGAAGGACAAAATTCAAAATTGAGGAATGATGTGGCTTAACTTGGCAGGCAAAGTTATTATGATCAAGGCACTCTTGTTAAGCCTCCCAATCTACCAGTATGTGATTATCTTGGCTCCAGCTAGTGCACATAAGCAAATGGAACTAATCATAAGAAGCTTTTTATGGCAGAGAGGAAAGCAAGAGAATAAAAAATTTAGTCTAGTAAAGTGGGATCAAGTCATCCTTCCTTATGAATAGGGAGGCCTCTCAATCCGCTTACCAGGTTTAATGAATGTTGCCTTAGGGATGAAAATAATATGGCGAATGATAACTAGAAGGGAAAGTTGGTGGGAAAAATCCCTTGCCATGAAATATCTGAATCACCCCAAAACAAAGCTAATAATAGAACCCATTCCTGTTAGGCCCTGCATGCAAGTTTGAAAACTTGTAAAGAAGATCATCCCTCTTATCAGACATCATATTTCTAAAAATTTGGGGAATGGAAAATCAGTGGCAATTTGGGAGGATTGAATAATGGGAAGAGAGCCCCTAAACCTTCAATGAGACCTTCAGAGCTTACAGGTTTGGATCACTAAAAGAAGGTTTAGCACCCTTCATTCAATTTCAGCATGGGAACAGAATAATTGGATCGAATGGCAAATCCCTTCAATTCCAAATAATTTAAAAGGTTAGTGGGAGAAATTAAAATCCCATCTCAAAGGGGCATCACCCATAAATATTGAGAAACAGGATGATTATGTGTGGGACCCAAATGGAGGAGAATACTTTGTTAAAATAGGGTATAGAGTCCTCCAAGATCAGCGAAATCGGCAGGAACGGATCTATGGAAAGTGATTTGGAAAATTGAATGCCTTCCTAAAATCAAAGCTTTTACATGGACCCTCATTAAAGGGAAAATCCTTACTTCTGAAAATAAAAAAAATAAAAAAAAGAGGAATACAAGGTCCATCTAGGTGTGTCATGTGTATGATAGAGGAAGAGTCAATACAACATCTCTTCTTGGATTGCAGAGATGCTAGAGAATGCTGGAAGCAAATTACTAGTCCTTTGGAAATTATTTTAAATTTCACAGACCCTCTCCCAGATCTTCACAAAACATGGGAGAAGAGCTATCGTTATTCAAAGAAAAATAAGGCTGCAATAATCAGGATATGGAAATGTCTCCTGACGGTTTTGTGTTGGCAGATCTAGCCAGAAACAAAAGCGTATTCAAAGATCAAAAGTCAGGAATAGGCAAAATCCTCTCCAAAACCTGGAGTTTAGTTTCAGAAATCAAAACTCTAAAGGAATGAAAGTTGTAGACTACAACAATCTTCAGCAAGAAGAGAGAGATTGGCTTGGTAAAGCAACTTTAGAAAACAATGGGAAAGCAAGACTAAAGAGAGCCCCTACAACAAAGAACTGGAAACTAAGGATGAATGAGAAAGAGCTCAAAGAATGGAGGAAAAGACAAAAAAGTTTTAGTGTATCTTTCGATGGGGCTTCGAAAAACAATCCAAGAAAAGCAGGAGTAGGTGGATTAATCAGAGATCCAGATGCAAAAATGATTGCCTCATTCGAATGGGGCCTAGGAGAAACCACAAACAACAAAGCAGAAGCTTCAACCTTTTATTAGGCACAAGGCTTTAAAAAAAAATGCAATCAAAGATCCTATAATAATTGGCGATTCTGCAATCGTTATTGAAGCAATGGTTAATGGCAAAAATCCTAGCAACACTTCCATCAATAGAATATACCATAGGATTCGAGCGAATATAAAAGGATTGGAGAATGTCAGATTAAAACATGAATCGAGAGACCAAAATAAAGAGGCCGACATCCTAGCCAACAAGGTCACAGAAAGAGTAGTTTGCAGTGTTAAGGAAAATAATGAAACTTATTGCCTATCCATTCCATGATTCACAACATTCAACACTCATCATGAGGAAAGAGAAGAGGAAAAATGGAAAAAGGCATGAAAATTTGGGAAAAAATATGAACAAAATCTTCCAATCAGGGAGAGTACACTTTCAGTTCAAAAAGAAGCTATGTTTTCAAAGGCACTCAAATGAAATCTACAGGAATCTAAGCAAAAAATCTATGCAAAAATCAAAAATATCCAATTCACGCATGTCAAGGATCACATATATCCTCTCAATCTGAGTAGAGTCGATATATGTCATATTAGGGACAAGATACAACAAATCAAAGGCTTCAAAATTCACATCAGAATGATCATCCTCAGCATCAAAACAATCATAACAACGAGCATCAACAGGCCCAACACTCTCAAGACAAGCTTAAATATTGATGCGGTGACCGATAAGAATGCAAAAGTCTCTAGTTCTTTGCTCCAAGTCAACAGCGAAGAATTTTATCATTCAGGCCCTCTCACTTATGCATGCTCTCTGCTGCTCTATTTTACAGTCCCACAGCTATCCTCAAAATCCTTCATTCCAATCACGCTCCAATCTTACATTTCCAGCTCTCCATTTTCACCACTTCTTGGTGCACCCACGCCTCGTTGCACCCTAGTATTATCAGGCTCTACTTACCACACCATACCTCTCTCTACACTCTGTCCTTTTCTTCACCTTAGCGCATTCATCAAACAGTCACTTGCTTCACAGCAGAGCCCCTTCCATCAGCAATTCTTCATATGCTCTATCTGCTCCATCTTATTGTCCAAAATTCTAGGCATTCAGCTCATGATTTAATACTAGATTGTAAGTCGGGCATATCTCAAGCCTAGTGCTCTTTTGGATCTTCAGGGGAGCATTTGGATACTCCTAAAGCAACAGGCCACATCAGGTTGATTTATCACACCAAGATCAGAGGAGCAGAGCAAAAGAACTTCACCGACAGGGCTCTTAATAGGAACAGACAATTTTCAAACTACACTGCCACTCAAAGATCCACAATGGCTTGCAATCCAATAGATAGAGCTGAAAAGAATGAAAGTTTTCCAACCTGCAGAGCTAATAGGTTTATGATCGGAAGGTTCAATCAAGCACTTAAGGACCTCTGAGTGGAACTGAAAATTGAGAATGTTTACAAGCAGCTAGATATAAATAAGCAGAAAGCTGAAATAGCAGAGCTTGAAGGCAAGTGCAAGTACCTTGAGGAAGTGGTTGAATATATCAGGTAACTCAATCAGAGCCAGCAAGGGGAAACCTCCACAAAACAAAGCAAGAAGCGTCATCCTCAACAAGAGGAATCAATCAACCATTTTTGGTGAAATTGTTTAATTTTATGCATTGCAAGTATGTTTTACTATTAGGACAATTTGTACGGCAATACAACAAGTCAGCTAATGAAATCCATAGAAATTTGGTTTCAAGTGTAGATTCAGGGACTGCGATCACATTTTCTGCTCTATTCTTGAACCTCTTTCCTTCTGAATGTAATTGGAGCTCGCTCCTGTTTTCTTATGCAATATAACCAATATCCTACAGTGTTAAAAAAAAAACAACTCGCACCAATAGAGCTAAACCAAAACTGCATGGAACGTGCCACAACTGATTAGATCATGGACACACAGATCAAGAAAACTCACGAACAAAGGATCCAACTATATCGAGTTGTCAAAGCTGGCCAACTCCTTCACCAAGGCAAGTGGCTCACCAGGGACCAAGTTCAATAGAAGTTTCCCCATCTCATGGAGGCACTCAACGCAATGAGGACCATTTCTTCCTAAGGGGGGAGGAATTATCGAGGTGGATTTTGGTGGCCACCTGCCTATTCCACTTGAACCCCCAAAACTGTTTCTTTCATTTTTTCGGTTTCCTTAATTGTAGCACAATTTAATATTTTTGGCATTTTTTTGGGTCATGAACTTCCAGAGCCGTTTTGAGGCCCTAAATGATGTTTTTAGGGAAAACGAAGAGACAAAAATAATTTCAAACCAACATATTTGTTTATTTTGGGCCTCCTCTTCGAGATCTTTGAAATGAGGTATTACGACCTCCAAACAGAGATCATATGCCAAAGTTACGACGCCGGGAAGTTGACGTACCAATATACCCTAACGGGGCCCATAGTTTTGGCGCTTCATCTCCTAGGGTTAGGTTTTTGGATGTTTAGGGTTTTCGGTTGTTTCTCAATAATAAATAGGCCTTTGAGCCTCATTGTAACATAGTTCAGAGGCATTTAGCCACCACATCTCTTCTCAGAGATAAGCTACCATCGCTCGAGCTAGTTTATTTCCATTATGTTTGTAAGAATATTTCAGTGTTTTGATATTAATGAAAGGAAGTGTTATTTCTACTTCATTTATGTATTTATGGTTATATGTGTAATTTTTTGTGTTCCTGTTTAAGTTCGGATCAATGGTATCATAGTGGTATGCTATTTCTCTATTTTTCTTTGCATGTCCCTAACGAGGTTAGGGTATAAGGAGTTAGGGATCGATCTGGTTGAACCTTTGTAAGACCAGTCTCACAAACCCCGACGGCCTCCCATGGCGGAAGAAAAGAAAGACAAGGTAGTAGGAGATCATTTCAAAATATTTCTCAAGGAAGCCCTCGAGTGACAGAGGAACGCCATGATGGATAACTTTCCCTAGATCCTTTGACGGCTACCCACAGGCGATGCATCTTCATCTAATAGCCACTCTGGAGGCGCCACTCCTTTTAAGGTACAAGTTAAATTCGATATTCTTGTATTTGAGGGCCAGATAGATGTAGACAACGTAGATAAATGGTTGAATCTATTGGAAGGATATTTTTCAGTTCATGACTCTTCCAATCGGGAAAAAATTACTTTTTCACTTCTCAAAGCCGCCCCATATGTCAAGGATTAGTGGGAAACCTACTGTGAACGAAAGGACGAGAGGGAATCCTCACTTTTTTCAACCACACCCACTTGGGATTCTTTCCGAGACGCATCAAGGAACAATATTACCCTGTTGGGAGCTATGAAGTTAAATACACAAAGTGGACCACTCTACGACAAGGAAGGGACCAAGACGTGTCCGACTTCAAAAATGTTTTCCATGCCATCTGCATGAAGTTTTTCAAGCACCGCAACTATCTACACAAGTACATCCAAGATGAGATGGAGTTCCTGGACATCTCTTCGCTCGGCAGAGCATGCCTATACACTGTCAAGATTGAGTAGAAGTTTATACAAAAGAATAAAAGCTTTAGATCTGTGAATCTGAAGCAAGGAAAAGGCACCCCCAAACCACAGAGCAAAGGCCAAAGCCAAGGGAGGGAAACCCAGGATAACCCGTCGAAGTCGTATGCAAATAACAACACCATGAAGACAAAGAAGGACACGAGAAAATGGTGTGAGTTCCATAAGAGCTCCACTAACAATACGAGTTAGTGTCTAGCCAAGCAGTCACTAGTGGTCGATCTGAAGGCTTCCGAATCAGACGCATGTTCTGACTCTGAGTCAAAACCAAACAAGGGGAATGACAAAGAGAAGCAAATCATTGATGCAGAGCCCAATGCCACCATGGCCACCACCAATATCTAGAAGAATGAGCCTGAAGATCTTAAGGAGGGGGAACGCCTCTTCCACTCATAGATGTGGGTGAAAGGTTCTCCGCTATAGTTCATTATCGACAGTGGGAGCCAAAAGAACCTCATTTCAGCAGAGGTCATGAAGCGGTTGGGACTACCGATGACAGCACAACCGAAGTTGTACACCATCATTTGGCTCCACCAAGGTAGATATCTCCACGTAAAATAGCAGTGTCTCCTTCCCTACAGCATTAAGCCCTTCACGGATGAGGTACTGTGTGATGTTGCTCCTCTTTAAGTTTGTGATGTATTATTTTGACAACCATACTTGTGGAAATAGAATGTTGTATATGAGTCTAGACCTCACTCTGTGATTTTTCCTTTAGGGAATAAGTTGTACAGGATATTAGAGGTAGCCTTGCCTACGTCCATCTCTTTGATCACTAAAAAAGCAATGGAGTAAGATCATTTCCCAGACCATGAAATTTGTTTTCCTTATGATTTTCCCTCGGGGCAAGAAGAAGTGTGTGGCCATGACTTCCAAACAGGGCTTGTCCACACAGTAGCGGTAGATGGACAAGGTCATGGAGGAGTACAGAGACATTTTCGCCTCACCTACAAAAGTACCTTTGCACTATCAAGTCAAGCACTCCATTGATATGACCCCGGGCGCGCTGCTACCCAATGGAATGATCTATTGACACTTTGTTCTAGAGAACGATGAGAACAAGAGGCAGATTCAAGATTGTTGCAGATTGGAAAATTCTGTCACTGCAACAACTGATTTACTTTGCATACTTATTTTCAATAAGTTATTTATGAAATTCCTTCAACAAACATTAAAATAAATTATGCTGCAAATATCACACTACAATACAAAAACAAACACATGCACAAGAATCAACACATAGACATAGATATTTTGGACAACAGTCCCCGGAAAAACCCAATGTGGGAAAACTGGTGTAGCAAGGGAGGATTTTATTATTCAGTATTCTTCAGTACAACTGGGTGCCAAAATGGCTTACCCAATAGAGAGAGAAAAATTCTCCAACACTTCTTCCAGTCCCAGCATCAGCTTTGCTGACCTCTGCATAGCTCCCAAACACTTTGTGTCAACCCCTGCTTGTTTGCGTCAGCCCTAGGCCTCTCTGTGTCACCCACGCAAGCCCTCTAATAACTGCACGGTCTCCTTCTACCTTAGTGTCTGCCTCTCCTGCCTCTGCACTGGTCTTCTATCGCTGATCCTGGCTCTCTGCTTCATATTTGCTGCCTCCTACTTCTCTCCAGACCACTAGTTCAAATTTCTCATCTAACCCCGCTCTAGAAATCAAATTGACTGGTCTCCCTCAGTGTATTCTCCAACTAACCCTCAAGCCTCTTCTTATACTTTTCTCGTTGGTCCATAAACTACTAAGATTAAGTCCCTTATCAATGGCTAAGATTAGATCTGGCTTGATCCATGGCTTTTGGACCATTCTAACTCAGTTTTATATTAATTCACATTAATATTTTATTTTCCCTAAGTTTAGACTTAGGGACTCCATTAAAAATATTAATTATTTTAATATCTTCCAAACTTATTAGATTCTACCCAAACCATTTTTGGGTCTTGGAGATCTCATGTGCTTTAGCCTCTCCACAAATTTTCGTGGCTTGAGCACATATGATACCCCAAATCAATAGCAGAAAGGGCACATCAAGCCAAGTTCATCACCCTATGGTAGCCCTATTGTATTGGTACAAAAGAAGGACGAGACCTGGAGACTCTGTATTGACTATCGGGCGCTGAACAAGATCACTATCTATAATAGGTACCCAATCCCATGGATTGATGAACTTTTGGACTAGCTCAAGGGGGCCAAATATTTCAGTAAGCTTGACTTGATGTCTGGTTATCACTAGGTTCCTATCGAACCCTTCGATTTGTGGAAGACTACCTTCAAATCCAAGAAGGGCCTTTTCGAATGGTTGGTCATGCCTTTCGAGTTGACGAATGCCCCTGCAACCTTCGTAAGATTGATGAACGACATCTTGTGACCCTTCACCATTGCATTCGTGGTGGTGTATTTAGATGACATCTTGATCTTCATTTACAATTGGGAAGAGCACTCTACCATATTCGACAGGTCCTTTAAACCCTGTGACAACACAAGTTGTGTGCCAATTTGGAGAAAATGCCCTTTTGGCATGACCCAAGTTCAATATCTAGGGTACATCATGGATGAGTAGTGTGTGCGTGTGGACTCCACCATGATATAAGTCATTCAGGATTGGCCAGCCCCAACCACTCTAACAGAGCTTCGTAGCTTTCTGGGTATTTCCAATTTCTATTGTAGGTTCATGTTGGGGTTCTCCCATATCACTTGGACTTTAAGTCAAGCCACCAAGGGAAGAGAAAAAGCAAGGTTTTCTTGGTCTGAAACCCAACAAAAGGCGTTTTCCAAGTTGAAGCATCGCCTTTGTTGTGCACCAATTCTCACATTACCAAACCTGCAACAACCATTTGAGATTGAAATTGACGCCTTCAACCATGTTATTCGTGCAGTCCTTACTCAGTAGGGGCATCCAGTGGCTTACCATAGTGAGACACTTTTTGACATAGTCTGAAAGTATCCCACTTATGACAAAGAAATATATTCCATTGTGCAGCCATGTTATCAATGGAAGAATTACATTCTGGGGAAGGAAACTCTCATCCACATAGACCACCGACCCCTGCAGTTCATACAAACACAAGGGAAGATGTAGAATGATCGCCATCATAAATGGTCCACATACCTACAAAAATTCAATTTGAACATTAAGTACATGAAGGGCAGCACCAATAATGTTGCAAACTGCCTCAGCCAACCACCAATCATCGCGTTGATCAGTATGCTCGACTCCTGTGGGCACGAGACTTTGGGGTGGCCGTATCTTTACAAGAGAGATCCAAAATTCAGCTGCACATACGAGACACTCCTAAAATGTAAGCAAGTTCAAACTTTTCACCTATAGGATGCATTGTTATGCCACTTGGGACACATATGTGTTCCTCCAAGTGAGCGAGCCAAGATGATTCGGGAGGCGCACTATAGGTGGGTTGCTGAACATTTCATAGTGGAGAAAACAGTGGCAGTACTGTAGAATTATTTTTATTGGTCGAACCTTCGTAAGGATGTTGGGAGGTACATTAAATCCTGCATGGCATGCGCCATTTCCAAACCAACCATCAAGAATAAAGGCCTATATACTCCTCTATTGACTCCTAGTCGACCTTGTGAATCCATCTCTATGAATTACATGTCGGGCCTTCCTTCTACTAAGCCTGATAATCACTATGTTTTCATGGTCATCGACAAATTCTCTAAGATGGCCATTATGGCAGCCTACAAGAAGAGTATCACAGTAGAGGCCACTGTTAAGCTCTTCTTTGAGAAAGTGAGGGTACACTTTAGCATTCCACAATCCATTGTCTCTGATCGGGAAAACATATTCCTAAGTGCATTCTGGTAAAGTCTCTAGTTGATGTTGGATACCAAACTAACTAAGTCCAAGGCTTTCCATCCCTAAACTAATGGCCAAACAAAATCTGACAACATGATGAACGTACACATTATGCGCATGTACAACTCAAAGCATCCACACACATGGGATGAAAGCCTCCCCTATGTCCAACACAGCTACAACAGAGCTCTCCACAACTCAACGGGCCATAGCCCCTTTCAGGTAGGGCTAGGATTTCAGCCATTATGTCCCATTGATGTGGCCATACCATTTGCTGCTACTCAGGTAGATTTGGCTCATGTACGGTCCGAAGTCAACATGGCTAACAAATCCATTCACTGCATTCAACACATCCACCAGTAAGTCCATGATATATTGGACAGAGCCAATGCTAATTACAAGCAACACCATGATCAACATCAAGTGTCGCACAAGTTCCAGGTGGGTGACAAAGTTTGGCTACATTTGTAGAAGAAGCGCCTCACTGGACCCCACCACAAGCTTCACCTGCTCCAATATGGGCCATACACCATCACCAAGGCTATAGGGGAAAATTCCTTCGAGCTTAGCATTCCACCGTTCATTGGTCTGCACCCAATGTTCAATGTAGAAAGCCTTCGGCCATACTTTCCAGCATTGTTGGACACACCTGACATTGTAGAACAAATCACACCAACAAAGCTAAACCCAGAATGCATGGAACAGGCCACAACTAATCGGATCATGGACACACAGATCAAGAACACTCACCACTAGAAGATCCAACTATAACGGGTTATCAAAGCTGGCCAACTCCTTCACCAAGGCCACTGCCTCATAGGGGACCAAGCTCAGCAGAAGTTTCCCCATCTCATGGAGGTACTAAACACAATGAGGACCATTGCTTCCTAAGGGGGGAGGAATGATCCAGGTGGATATTGGTGGCCACCCGCCTATTCCACTTGGACCCCCAACATTGTCTCTTTCATTTTTTCAGTTTCTTTAATTGTAGCACAATTTACTATTTTTGGAAGTTTTTCGGGTCCTAAACTTCCAGAGCTATTTTGAGGCCCTAAATGACATTTTTAGAGAAAACGGAGAGACTGAAAACATCCCAAATTACATTATAAAGTTATTTTTGGCCTCTTCTTCAGGATCTTCGAAACGAGGTATTTTGATAGCCAAATGGAGATTGTATGCCAAAGTTATGACCCTAGGAAGTTGATGTACCAATTTACCCAAATGGGGCCCATGGTTTAGGCGCTTCATCTCCTAGGCTTAGGTTTTTAGATGTTTAGGGTTTTTTGTTGTTTCTCAATAATAAATAGGCATTTGAGCCTCATTGTAACACAGTTCAGAGGCATGTAGCCACCACATATCTTCTCAGAGATAAGCTACCATTGTCCAAGCTAGTTTATTTCCATTCTGTTTGTAAGCATATTTCAGTGTTATGATATTAATGAAATGGAGTATTATTTCTACTGCATTTCTGTATTTATGGTTATATGTGTAATTTGTTGTGTTCCTATTTAAGTTCGGATCAATGGTATTAGAGTGGTCTTCTGTTTCTTTTTTTTTCTTTGCATGTCCCCAATGAGGTCAGGGTATAAGGAGTTAGGGCTCAATCTGGTTGAACCTTTGCAAGACCAGCCTCACAAACCCCGACGACCTCCCATTGCGGAAGAAAAGAAAGATGGGGGGCAGGAGATCCTTTCAAAATATTGCTCGAGGAAGCCCTCAAGCTACAGAGGAACGTGATGATGGATAATTTTGCCCATATCCTTCCACAACTACCCACAGGCAATGCATCTTCATCGAGCAGCCACTCTGGAGGCACCAATCATTTTAAGGTACAATTTAACTTCGATATTCTCGTATTTTATTTCCAAATAGATGCAGACATTCTAAGTAAATGGTTGAATATGTTGGAAGGATATTTTTCAATTCACTACTTTTTCACTTCTTAAAGCCGCTCCACACATCAAGGACTGATGGGAAACCTACTCTGAACAAAAGGACGAGAGGGAATCCTCACTATTTTCAGCTGCACCCATTCAGGATTATCTCCAAGATGCCATCAAGGAACAATATTACCTTGTTGTGAGCTATGAAGATAAATACATAAAGTGGACCACGCTACGATAGGGAAGGGAGAAATATGTGTTAGAGTTCACAAATGTTTTCCATACCCTCCACACGAAGTTGGGTATCAAGGATTCTAAGCGGAATTTGGTACTCAAGTACCACAACTGTCTACACAAGTACATCCAGGATGAGATGGAGTTCCTGGACATCTCCTTACTTGACACGACATACCCATATGTTGTTAAGATTGAGCAGAAATTTAAACAGAAGAAGCAAGACTTTGGATCTGTGAATTTGAAGCAAGGAAAAGGCACCCCCATACCATAGAGAAAAGGCCAAAGCCAAGGTGGGGTGACCCAGGACAACCTGTCAAAGTCGCAAGCAAATAACAACACCACGAAGACAAAAAAGGACACGCGAAAATGGTGTGAGTTCAATAAGAGCTCCACTCACAACACGAGTGTTGGGCCAAGCAGTCACTAGTGGCCGAGCTGAAGGCTTCCGAAACAGATGCATGTTCTGACTCTTAGTAAGAACCCAACAAGGGAATGAAAAATGGAAGCGAATCATTGATGTAGAGCCTAGTGTGACCTTGGCCACCACCAAAATCTAGAAGAAAGAGTCTGAAGACCCAAAGGAGGGGGAATGCCTCTTCCACTCATAGATGTGGGTGAAAGGTTCTCCGTTCCAGTTCATTGTCAACAACGGGAGCCAAAAGAACCTCATTTTAGAAGAGGTTGTGAAGCGGTTGGGCCTACCGATGACAACACATCTGCAGCCGTACACCATTGGGTGGCTTCACCAAGGATGAGATCTCCATGTCAGCTAGCAATGTTATCTTCCCTATAACATCAAGCCCTTCACGGATGAGGTACTGTGTGATGTTGCTCCCATTGAAGTTTGTGATGTATTATTAGGACATCCATACTTGTGGAAGCGACATGTTGTATATCAGTCTAGACCTCACTCTGTGATTATTACTTTGGGCAATAAATTGTAAAGAATACCGGATGGAGTCTTGCTTATCGCCATCATTTTGATCACTATAAAGCAATGCAGTAAGATCGTTTCCCAGACCAGGAAATTTTTTTCCTTATGATTTGCCCTTGGGGCAAGAAGAAGGTTGTGGCCACAACTTCCAGACAGGTCCCCTCCACACAACAACAATAGATGGACAAGGTTATGGAGGAGTACAAGGACATTTGCACCTCGCCTACAAGGGTACCTTTGCTCTGTTAGGTCAAGCATTCCATTGATCTGACCCTGGGGGCACCGCTACCCAATGGATTGATCTATCGACGCTCTATTTTGGAGAACGATGAGATTAAGAGGCAGACTCAAGATTTGTTGCAAAAAGAAAACATCAAGCCAAGCTCATCACCTTGTGGGAGCTCGATTGTATTGGTACAGAACAAGGATGAGACTTGAAGACTATGTATTGACTACCGGGCACTAAACAAGATCACTGTCTGGAATAGGTACCCAATCCCATGGATTGATGACCTTCTGGACCAGGTCAAGGGGACCAAATACTTCAACAAGATTGAATTGAAGTATGGTTATCCCTAGGTGCCTATCAAACCCTCCGATGTGTGGAAAACTGTCTTCAAATCCAAGTAGTGCCTTTTCGAATGGTTGGTCATGCCTTTCGAGTTAACTAATGCCCTTTCAACCTTCATGAGATTGGTGGATGACATCTTGCAACCCTTAACCAATGCATTTGTTGTGGTGTATTTAGATGACATCTTGATCTTCATATAGAGTTAGGAAGAGCACCTCCACCATATTCGACAGGTCATTCAAACCTTGTGACAACACAAGTTTGTGCCAATTTGGAAAAATGCATTTTCAGCATGACCCATGTTTAATATCTAGGGTACATCATTGATGAGAAGGGTGTGCATGTGGACCCAGCCAAGATACAAGTCATTCGGGATTGGCCAGCCCCAACCACTCTAATAGAGCTCCATAGCTTTTTAGGTATTTCCAATTTCTACCGCAGGTTCATGTTGAGGTTCTCTCATATCACTTGGCCTTTACGTCAAGTCACTAAGGGAGGAGTGAAAGCAAATTTTTTTTGGTCTGAAACCCAACAAAAGGAATTTTTTGAGTTGAAGCTTCACCTCTTCTCTGCACCAATGATCACATTACCAGACCTGCAGCAACCATTTTGGATTGAGACAAACACCTATGACTATGCTATTGGTGTTTTTCTTCCTCGGCAAGGGCATCCAGTGGCTTACCATAGTGATGCACTTTCAGACACAATCTAAAAGTATCCCACTTATGACAAAGAATTGTATTACATTATGTAGGCTTGTCATCAATGGAATCATTACATTCTCAGGAAGGAAACAACCATCCACATATACCACTGACCCCTACAGTTCATACAGACACAAGGGAATTTGCGTAACGATTGCCATCAAAAATGGTCCACATACCTGCAACAATTCCATTTGAACATTAAGTACAAGAAGGACAACACCAATAATGTTGCAAATGCCTCAATCAACCACCAGTCATGGTTCTAATCAATGTACTCGACCCTTGTGGGCATGAGACTTTGGGGTGGCTGCATCTTTATGAGAGCGATCCAGAATTTGGAAGCACATACCAAACACTCCTAGAAGGTAAGCAAGTTCAAAATTTTCACCTTCAAGATGCACTGTTATGCCACCTATGACACATATGTGTTCCTTCAAGTGAGCATTCCATGATGATTTGGGAGGTGTACTACAGTCAGGTCGCTAGACATTTCAAAGTAGAGAACACAGTGGAAGTATTGCAGAAGTATTTTTGTTAGCCGAACATTCGTCAAGATGTCTGGAGGTACATTAAATCTTGTGCCATTTCCAAACCCGCCATCGAGAAGCAAGGCCTATATACTCCTCTACCTACAGGATACTATAAGTAGCCCCGCCTACTGCCATCTCTTTGATCAGTGCAAAGCAATGTAGTAAGATCATTTCCCAAACTAGGAAATTTGTTTTCCTTATGATTCACCCTTAAGGAAACAAGAAGGTTGTGGCCACGACTTCCAGGCAGAGGTCCTCTGTACAAAAGCAGCAGATGGACAAGGTCATGGAGGAGTACAGGGACATTTTTGCCTCACCTATAGGGGTACCTCTTCACTCTCAAGTCAAGCACTTCATCCATCTGACCCCGGGCACGTCACTACCTGATGGACCGATCTATCGATGCTCTATTTTAGGGAACGATGAGATCAAGAGGAAGATTCAAGAGTTGTTTTAGAAAGGGAACATCAAGCCAAGATAATCACCTTGTGGAAGTCCAATTGTATTGGTACAGAAGGATGAGACACAAAGACTTTGTATTGACTATTGGGCACTAAAAAGATCATTGTCCGGAATAGGTACCCAATCCCAATCCCACAGATTGATGACCTTAAGTACCATCTCAAGGGGGCCAAATTCTTCAGCAATATTGACTTGAATTCTGGATATCACCAGGTGCTTATAGAACCCTTCGATATGTGGAAGATTGCCTTCATATCCAAGGAGGTCGTTTTCAAATGGTTGTTCATGCCTTTCGGGTTTACAAATACCCTTGCAGCCTTCATGAGATTGATGGAAGACATCCTGCAACCCTTCACCAATGCATTCGTGGTTGTGTATTTAGATGACATATTGATCTTCATCCAGAGTTGGGAAGAGAACCTCTGCCATATTTGACAGGTCCTTCAAACCCTGTAGCAACACAAACTGTGTGCCAATTTAGAGAAATGCACTTTTGGCATGACCCAGGTTCAATATCTGGGGTACATCATTGATGAGCAGGTTGTGCATGTGGACCCAACCAAGATACAAGTCATTCGGCATTGGTCAGCCATAACCACTCTAACATAGCTCCGCAGCTTTCTAGGTCTTACCAATTTCTACCATAGGTTCGTGTTGGGGTTCTCTCATATCACTTGGCCTTTAAGTCAAGTCACCAAGGGTGGACAAAAAGCAAAGTTTTTTTTGGTCTGAAACCCAACAGAAGGCATTTTCCAAGTTGAAGCATCGCATCTGCTCTGCACGAGTGCTCACATTACCTGACCTGTAGCAACCACTTGAAATTGAGACAGACACCTTTGACTATCTTATTGGTGAAGTTCTTACTTAACAGGGGCATCTAGTGGCTTACCACAATGAGACACTTTCAGACACAATCCAAAAGTATCCCATTTAGGACAAAGAAATGTATTCCAATGTGTAGGCATGTCGTCAATGGAAGAAATACATTATGGGGAAGGAAATGGTCATCCACATAGACCACCGACCCATGTAGTTCATACAGACACAAAGGAAGTTGCAGAACGATTGTCATCAGAAATGGTCAACATACCTGCAAAAATTCCATTTGAACATTAAGTACAAGAAGGGCAGCACTAATAATGTTGCAAACTGCCTCAGTTGACCACCAGTCATCACTGTGATCAGTATGCTCAACTCTTGTGGGCATGAGATTTCGGGTGGCCGCATAATTATGAGAGCGATCCAGAATTCGGCAACACATACCAGACACTCCTGGAAGGTAAGCAAGTTCAAAATTTTCACCTCCAAGATGCATTTTTATGCCACCTAGGACACATTTGTATTCCTTCAAGCAAGCATGCCAAGATGATTTGGGAGGCACACTACAGTCGAGTCACTGGACATTTCAGAGTAGAGAAAAGAGTGGAAGTACCACAAAAGTACTTTTATTGGCCGAACCTTCATCAAGATGTTGGGAGGTACATTAAATCCTGCACTGTTGCGCCATTGCCAAACTAGCCATCAAGAAGCAAGGCCTATATACTCCTCTGCCTACTCTTAGTTGACCTTGGGAATCCATATCCATGGATTACATGTCGGGCCTTCCTTATACTAAGCACGATAATGACTATGTTTTCATGGTCGTCGACAGATTCTATAAGATAGCCATTATAGCGGCCTACAAGAAGAGTATCACAACAGAAGCCACTACTATTCTCTTCTTTGAGTGAGTGTGGGTACACTTTGGGATTCCACAATCCATTGTATCTGATCGAGACAACATATTCCTAAGTGCATTACGGTCAAGTCCCTGGTTGATGTTGGATACCAAACTGACTAAGTCCATGACTTTCCATCCCTAAAATGATGGCCAAACAGAAGTCGTCAACAGGATGATTGTACACATTATGCACATGTACAACTCGAAGCATCCACACACATGGGATGAAATCCTTCCCAATATCCAGCACATCTACAACAGTGCTCTCCATAGATCAACGGCCACAACCCCTTTTAGGTAGGGTTGGGCTTTCAAACATTATGTCCCATTGATGTGGCCATACCATTTGCAACTACATAGGTAGATTCGGCTCATGTCCAGACTGAAGCCGACAGAGCTAACAACTTCATTGAGCACATTCAGTACATCCACGAGCAACTCCATGATATATTGGATAGATCCAATGCTAAGTACAAGCAACGACATGATCAACATCAAGTGATGCACAAGTTCCAGGTGGGTGACAAAGTTTGGCTACATTTGCAGAAGGATCACCTCACTGGACTCGTTCGCAAGCTTCACCCACTTCGATATGGGCCATACACCATCACGAAGGCTATAGGACACAATGCCTTCAAGCTTAACATTCCACCATTCCTTGGTATGCACCCAGTGTTCAATGTAGATAGCCTTTGGCCATACTTTCCACCATTGTTGGACACATTCGACGTTTCAGAACAACTCACACCAACAAAGCTAAACCCAAACTGCATGGAACAAGCCACAATTGAACGAATCATGCACACACAGATCAAGAATACTCACCAGTAGAAGATCCAAATATATCAGATTGTCAAAGTTAGCCAACTCCTTCACCAAGGCAAGTGGCTCACCAGGGACCAAGTTCAGCAGAAGTTTCCCCATCTCATGGAGGCACTCAACGCAATGGGGACCATTACTTCCTAAGGGGGGAGGAATGATCTAGGTGGATATTGGTGGCCACTCGCCTATTCCACTTGGACCCCTAACACTATCTCTTTCATTTTTTTAGTTTCCGTAATTGTAGCACAATTTACTATTTTTGGTAGTTTTTCAGGTCTTAAACTTCCGGAGAGCTTTTGAGGCTCTAGGCAACGTTTTTTAGGGAAAACGGAGAGACTAAAAATGTTACAAAGTAACAAGATATTTTGTTTTTTTCCTCCTCTTCTCTTTGAGATCTTCGAAACAAGGTATTATGATAGCGAAACGGAGATCGTATGCCAAAGTTACGACCCCGGGAAGTTGATGTACCAATTTACCCAAACAGGGCCCATAGTTTTTGGCACTTCATCTCCTAGGGTTAGGTTTTTGGATGTTTAGGATTTTTTGTTGTTTGTCAATAATAAATAGGCCTTTGAGACTTATTGTAACATAGTTCAGAGGCATCTATCCACCACATCTCTTCTCATAGATAAGCTAGTTTATTTCCATTATGTTTGTAAGCATATTTCAGTATTTTGGTATTAATGAAATGAAGTGTTATTTTTGCTGCATTTATGTATTTATGGTTATATGTGTAATTTGTTGCATTCCTGTTTAAATTCAGATCAATGCTATTAGAGCGGTCTTCTCTTTCTCTATTTTTATTTGCATGTCCCCAACGAGGTCAAGGTATAAGAAGTTAGGGCTCGATCTGGTTGAACCTTTGCAAGACGAGTATCACAAACCCCGACGACCTCCCATGGCGAAAGAAAATAAAGACAAGACAGCAGGAGATTGTTTCAAAATATTGCTTAAGGAAGCCCTCGAGTGACAGAGGAATGCCATGATGGATAACGTTGTCCAGATCCTTCGACAACTACCCACAGGCGATGCATCTTCATCCAACAGCCACTCTGGAGGCGGTGCTCCTTTTAAGGTACGGGTTAAATTTGATATTCCTATATTTGAGGGCCAAATAGATGCATAAGTTGTAGATAAATGGTTGAATATGCTGTAAGAATATTTCAGTTGGGTATCAAGCATTCTGAGCGGCAATTGTTACTCAAGTAGCATGGTTGTCTACACAAGTACATCTAGGACGAGATGGAGTTCCTAGACATCTCCTCGCTCAGCGCAGCGTATTGATACGCTGTCAAGATTGAGAAGAAGTTTAAATAGAAGAAGCGAGACTTTGGATCTATGAATTCAAAGTGAGGAAATGGCGCCCTCAAACCACAAAGCAAAGGCCAAAGCCAAGGCGGGGTGTCCCAGGACAACCCGTCGAAGCCGTAAACAAAGAACAACACTACAAAGACAAAAAAGGACACAGGAAAAAGGTGTGAGATCCATAAGAGCTCCACTCACAACACAAGTGAGTGTTGGGCCAAGAAATCACTAGTGGGCGATCTAAAGGCTTCTGAATCATACACATGTTCTGACTCAGAGTCATAACTCGACAAGGGGAAAGACAAAGAGAATCAGATAATTGATGCAGAGCCTAGTGCCATCGTGGCCACCACCAAGATCCAGAATAATGAGCCTGAAGATCCATAGGAGGAGGAACGTCTCTTCCACTCACAGATTTGGTTGAAAGGTTCTCCACTATAGTTCATTGTCGACTGTGGGAGCCAAAAGAACCTCATTTCAGTAGAGGTCGTGAAGCAGTTGGGCCTACTGATGATAGCACATCCGACAACAATATCTCTGCATCAGCCAGCAGTGCCACCTTCCCTACAGCATCAAGGCCTTCATGGATGAGGTAATGTGTGATGTTTCTCCTCTTGAAGTTTGTGATTTATTATTAGGACAACCATACTTGAGGAAGCATCATGTTGTATATGATTCTAAAACTCCCTCTGTGATTATTACTTTTGGCAATAAGTTGTACAAACTACCAGGGGTAGCCCATCTTACTTCCATCTCTTTGATCACTGCAAAGCAATCCACTAAGATCATTTCCCATTCCAGGAAAAAAAAATCCTTATGGTTTTCCCTTAGGGCAAGAAGAATATTGTGGCCATGACTTCCAAACAGGGCTTCTCTACACAGTGGCAACAGATGGACAAGGTCATGGAGGAGTACGGGGACATTTTCACCTCACCTATAAGGATACCTCTATACTATCAGGTCAATCACTCCATTGATCTGACACCAGGCGCGCTGCTACCCAATGGGTCGATCTATTGATGCTCTGTTCTGGAGAAAAATGAGATCAAGAGACAGATTCAGGAGTTGTTGCAAAAAGGGCACATCATGCCAAGATCATCACCCCGTGGGAGCTCAATTGTATTGGTACAGAAGAAGGACAGGACCTCAAGACTTTGTAATGACTATCAGGCACTGAAAAAATCATTGTCTAGAATATGTACCAAATCCCATGCATTGATGACCTTTTGGACCATCTCAAGGGGGGAAAATATTTCATCATGATTGACTTGAAGTTCGGTTATCACGAGGTGCCTATCGAGCCCTCTGATGTGTAGAAGACTTCCTTCAAATCCAAGGAGGGCCTTTTCGAATGGTTGGTCATGCCTTTTGGGTTGACAAATTCCCCTGAAACCTTCATAAGATTGATGGGTGACATCTTGCGACCCTTCACCAATGCATTTGTGGTACCCGCAACCTTCATGAGCTTGATGGATAACATCTTGCGACCCTTCACCAATGCATTTGTGGTAGTGTATTTAGATGACATCTTGATCTTCAACCAGAGTTGGGAAGAGAACCTCCGCCATATTCGATAGTTCCTTCAAACCCTCTGACAACACAAGTTGTGTGTAAATTTGGAAACATGCACTTTTGGCATGACTCAGGTTCAATATCTGGGGTACATCATTGATGAGCAGGGTGTGCATGTGCACCCAGCCAAGATACAAGTCATTCGGGATTGGCCAGCCCCAACCACTCTAACAGAGCTCCGCAGCTTTCTCAGTCTTGCCAATTTCTATCGCAGGTTCATGTTGGGGTTCTCTCATATCACTTGGCCTTTAAGTCAAGTCACCAAGGGTAGAGCGAAAGAAAAAAAAAATGGTCTAAAACCCAACAAAAGGCATTTTCCAAGTTGAAGCATCACCTCTTCTTTGCACCAGTGCTCACATTACTAGACTAGCAGCAACCATTTGAGATTGATATAGACGCCTCCAACTATGCTATTGGTGCAATTCTTAGTCAGGAGGGGCATCCAGTGGCTTACCACAATGAGACACTTTTAGACACAGTCTGAAAGTATCCCACTTACGACAAAAAAATGTATTCCATTATGTAAGATTGTCATTAATGGAAGAATTACATTCTAGGGAAGGAAACGCTCAACCACACAGACCATCGACCCTTGCAATTCATATAGACACAAATGAAGTTGCAAAACGATCACCATCATAAATGGTCCACATACATTCAGCAATTCCATTTGAACATTAAGTACAAGAAAGGTAGCAATAATAATGTTGCAGATTGCCTCAGCCAACCACCAGTCATGGCGTTGATCACTCTACTCGACTCTTGTGGGCACGAGACTTCAGGGTGGTTGCATCTTTACGAGAGTGATCCAGAAGTCGGCAATACATTCCAAACACTCCTAGAAGGTAAGAAAGTTCAAAACTTTTTCCTCTAGGATGCACTGGTATGCCACCTAGGACACATATTTGTTCCTTCAAGCGAGCGTTCCAAGATGATTTGGGATGCACACTACAATCAGGTCACTAGACATTTCACAGTAGAGAAAATAGTGGCAGTACTGCAAAAGTATTTTTATTGGCCGAACCTTCGTTAGGATGTTGGGAGGTACATTAAATCCTACACTACCTGTGCCATTGCCAAACCATCCATCAAGATGCAAAGCCTATATACCCCTTTACTGACTCCTAGTTGACCTTGGGAATCCATCTCAATGGATTACAGATCGAGCCTTCATTCTACTAAGCACGAAAATGACTCTATTTTCATGGTCGTCGATAGATTTTCTTAGATGGCCATTATGGCATCCTGCAAGAAGAGTATCATAGCAGAAGCCACTGTTATGCTCTTCTTTGAGTGAGTGTGGGTACACTTTGGGATTCCATAGTCCATTGTATCTGATCGAGACAACATATTCCTAAGTGCATTACGGTCAAGTCTCTGGTTGATATTAGATACCAAACTCACTAAGTCCACGACTTTCCATCCCCAAAATGATGGCCAAATAGAAGTCGTCAACAGGATGATCGTACACATTATGTGCATGTACAACTTGAAGCATCTGTGCACATGGGATGAAAGCCTCCCTTATATCTAGAATAGCTACAATAATGCTCTCCACAGCTCAACGGGCCACAACCCCTTTTAGGTGGGGTTGGGATTTCAAACATTATGTCCCATTGATGTGGCCATACCATTTGCAACTACTCAGGAAGATTCAACTCATGTCCAATCCCAAGCTGACAAGGCTAATAGATTCATTGAGCACATTCAAAACATTCGTCAGCAATTCCATGATATATTGGACAGAGCCAATGCTAAGTATGAGAAACGCCATGATCAGCATCGGGTGACGCACAAGTTCTTGGTGGGTGACAAAGTTTGGCTACATTTGCAGAAGGAGCACATCGCTAGACCATATCGCAAGATTTGCCCTCTCCGATATGGGCCATACACCATCACCAAGGTTGTAGGGGACAATGCCTTCAAGCTTAGCATTCCACCATTCCTTGGTATGCACCTAGTGTTCAATGTAGACCACCTTCGACCATACTTTCCACCATTGTTGGACACATCCGACATTGCAGAACAACTCACACCAACAAAGCTAAACCTAGACTACATGGAATAGGCCAAAACTAATCGAATCATGGACACACAGATCGAGAACACTCGCCAGTAGAAGATCCAAATATATCGGATTCTCAAAGCTAGCCAGCTCCTTCACCAAGGCAAGTTGCTCACCAGGGACCAAGATTAGCAGAAGTTTCCCCATCTCATGGAGGAACTCAACGCAATGGGTACCATTTCTTCCTAAGGGGGAGGAATGATCCAGGTGGATTTTGGTGGCCACCCACCTATTCCACTTGGACCCCCAACACTATCTCTTTCATTTTTTTGGTTTCCTTAATTCTATCACAATTTACAATTTTTAAATGATGTTTTTTTTTCTTTTCTTTTTTTTATTTTTTATTTTTTATTTAATGGAAAATGGAGATACAAAAATTGCAACAAATATATTTGTCCAATTGTTTTTGGAATCCTCTTTGAAATCTTAGAAACGAGGTATTATGATAGCCAAACAGAGATCGTATGCTAAAGTTACGACCCCAGGAAGTTGATGTACCAATTTACCCAAACGGGGTCCACAGTTTTGGCGCTTCATCTCCTAGGGTTAGGTTTTTGGATGTTTATGGTTTTCCGTTGTTTCTCAATAATAAATAGGTCTTTGAGCCTCATTTTAACACAGTTCAGAGGCATGTAGCCGACACATCTCTTGTCAAAGATAAGCTTCCATCGCCTGAGCTAGTTTATTTCCATTATGTTTGTAATCATATTTCAGTATTTTGATATTAATGAAATGAAGTATTATTTCTATTGCATTTCTTTATTTATGGTTACATGTGTAATTTTTTTCGTTCTTGTTTAAGTTCGGATCAGTGGTATCAGAGCGGTCTACTCTTTCTCTGTTTTTCTTTGCATCTCTGCAATGAGGTTAGGGTATAAGGTGTTAGGGCTTGATCTAGTTGAACCTTTGCAAGAACAACCTCGCAAACTACAATGACCTCCCATGGAAAAAGAAAATAAATACGAGGGGGCAAGATATCCTTTAAAAATATTGCTCGAGGAAGCCCTCAAGTGTCAGAGGAACGCGATGATGGATAACTTTGCCCAGATCCTTCAACGTCTACCCACACGCGATGCATCTTCATCCAGCAGCCACTCTAGAGGTGACACTCCTTTTAAGGTATAAGTTATCTTCGATATTCATGTATTTGAGGGAAAAATAGATACAGACACTGTAGATAAATGGTTAAATCTGTTGGAAGGATATTTTTCAGTTCGTTACTTTTCTAATTCGGAAAAATATTACTTTTTCACTTCTCAAAGTGCCCCACATCAAGGACTGGTGGGAAACCTATTGTGAACAAAAGGATGAGAGGGAATCCTCACTGTTTTCAGCCGCAAGAAAATAACAACACCATGAAGAAAAATAACGACATGGTAAAATGTTGTGAGTTCCATAACATCTCCACTAATAACACAAGTGAGTGTCGGGCCAAGAAGTCACTGGTGGTCGAGCTGAAGGCTTTCGAATCAGACGCATGTTCTGACTCTGAGTCAGAACCCAAAAAGGGGAATGATAAATGGAAGCATATCATTAATGCAGAGCCCAGTGCCATCGTGTCCAGCACCACGATCCAGAAGAATGAGCCTGAAGATCTTGAGGAGGGAGAATGCCTCTTCCACTCGCAAATGTGGGTGAAAGGTTCTCTGCTATAGTTCACTTTTGGCAATGGGAGCCAAAAGAACCTCATTTCAGAAGAGGTCATGAAGCAGTTGGATCTACTGAAGACAGCACATTTGCAACTGTACACCATCGGGTGGCTTCACCAAGGAGAAGATTTTTGCGTCAGTCAGCAGTGCCACCTTCCCTATAGCCTCAAGCCCTTCACGGATGAGGTATTGTGTGATGTTGCTCCTCTTGAAGTTTGTGACGTATTATTAGGACAACCATACTTTTGGAAGCGACATGTTGTATATGAGTCTAGACTTGTCTCTCTGATTATTACTTTAGGCAATAAGTTGTACATGATACGGGAGGTAGCCCCGCCTACTACCATCTCTTTGATCACTGAAAAATCAATGCAGTAAGATCATTTCCCAGACCAGGAAAATTTGTTTCCTTATGATTCACCCTCATGGAAAGAAGAAGGTTGTGGCCACAACTTCCAAACAGGGCCCCTCTACACAACAGAAGGAGATGGACAAGGTCGTTTAGGAGTACATGGACATTTTCGCCTCACCTACAATGGTACCTCTGCACTGTTAAGTCAAGCACTCCATCGATTTGACTGTTGAGTCTCAAAATTACTCTCTCCCTATCAACTCTTCTCATTCCTTTTCATTTTTTTTCCATGAGAAAGATTCATTCTCATCACCAATGATCAGTATATACCGTGTTAAGGAGGACATTTAGTGGTTTACATATTATGCTTTTATGTTTTGTTGTTTGAATAATTTTTTGTATATTAGCTACGGAACGCAGCCTATTCTACAGCTAATCAGTTGTTCCACAGCTACCTTCATGCTTTAATAGGTTCCAAGTGTAATAAGGAGAAACTAACTACATGGGCAACTTGGAAATCTTCGTGACATGGACCCTGCCCTATTCACCTAGCCCAGATTGACAAGGAAGTTGGTGTAAGACTACGGTCAATGGAGAAGTCAAATGTAGAGACCGAAGGTAACAGGACTCTGTTTCGTGGTTAACTAACACATTTCACAGTAATGGGAAGTGTTATCCGAAACAACTACCTGAACCTACGGACTCCAACGGCCACCTGTGCAACCAAATCCAACAGCCACCATCTTGGATTTATGTCTCCAGCAACCGAGGAAGAAATTTCGCGTACCTGTCTTCTACGTGTTTTTACTGTAGCATATTTTTCTCCACAAATAGTTGTATGGTTTTCTTATAAATACCTGTGTAAAGAACCGAGGAAGTTAGTAGTGATAGTGATAGTTTTATTGTGAAATCAAGTTCTGAACTCTGTAATTTCTGGGCATTTTGTGTCCCTGTTTTTAATATGAAGACCACATGTTTTATGAGAACTTGAAGGAGTTTCCTTGGAGTTGATTGAGCAAGCGTAGCCTAATCAGTTACAGAGGGCCCCTACACTGAAGAAGGTTTCATTTCATTTCATTTATTTTCTTCTTCCTGTTAATTGTAAATGTCTCATTTTCTTTCATAGTGTTTAGAGTCATTTTCTTACTGACAATGTGTATAATGCAATTTCCATCATTTTCTTATTAACAGTGTTCATAATTTAGAATAGCTTTCATTTGCTTGATCTCTTTATAGTTTTTATCAGTACTTAGAACATGAAACTCAGTAATGTAATTTAGTTTACTTCATTCACTATTTTGCTAGTTTAAATTCTCAATTAGACTGATCAGTGCCATTTATTGTCTTTGCCATTTTTAAGTTTACTAACTCATGGTGTTAATGAATGTTCCTGAAAAACCCTTCAAGTTGATAATTCATCCTAAACTAAGTGGTTGAGCATTTCATTTATGCAATGAGTCGTTGCTACATCTCTTTATTTGCTTTCTTTTAGAATAATGAAGTACAAAATTCCTCAAATGTCATCCCAAGGAGACTTTCTCCCAAAATTGAGAGGCAGAGTAATTAAGTATTTCATTTAGTTTTATTTCTATAATTAGTTAGGCATCAGTTGCAAATTTCACTTTCAGTTCTGAATTCATGATTTGGAAATAATGAAAAAACGGGAATAGAAACTTTGTTTTCATTCCTTGCTTAAGCTTTGCTTTCAAGTCTTTCTCAGTTTTGTTTTCGTTTCTTTCTTAAAAGCTCTGTTTTTATTTTGAGTAGTTCTTACAAAAGTTAGATTTAAGCTTTTGGATAATTACATTGTAAATCATTAGGCGTTAAAAGACCAAAAACCCCCCCAAAACAACATAAAACACAAAAACAACGATGTAAGAAAGGTTATCTAGCACAAACGGTGCACTACACTTCATTAGTTTACGATACCCGGATTGATAATTTATGTAGAGAAATTTAGGACACTAAATTGACCAAACATTTTGGCGCTATTTTCAGGGAAGTGTAACTAGGTAGCCTTAGCTCTTACATTCAAAAAAAATGACATGCATAGAGAAAGAGACTCTAGGGGTAGATTTACAGCTAGGGGCAGAATTTCAATTCCTACAACACCACCTACTCCACCAAGAATAAGAAAAGATACACCTTCATCCCAAACTCATAATCCCGGCCATAAGACTCCTGAAATTCCAAGGGCAGAAATCCAATCAACAGAATCTCCTACTTCATCTACCAAGGCAGTCTTAGGGGAGAAAAATTTCGAATCTCCAACAACAGGAATAACCTTTTTCACCCCTACAGGAGAGCACATTGTAGTTGAAGAATTAGGAATACCTGGTGAGGAAGAAGAAGTAGAACCTCTCTCCCATATTCCATTAATAGAAGAACCATAGGAGGAGGAAGTAACCTTGCAAGTTGAGCCCTACTGACTCTAAAGAAACTATAATGGCAGAAGAAGAACAAGATGGAGAATTCTCACTGTTTGGAGGAGGGGGTAGAGGGAGAGGTAGAGGAAACAATGGAGGAGGTAGAGGAAAGAATGGAGAAGGTAGAGGAAATAATGGAGGAGGTAGAGGAAATAGGGAAATAGATAATTCTTTTGGATTCCCTATAGTGGATGAGGAAACAAATGCCACAATGAAAAATATCTCACCCTCTGTCCTCCCAAACTTCCATGGGTTGAAAAGTGAGGATCTTGAAACATTCTTATTCGAATTTGAAGTCTTATGTAGAACCTATGACTATCTAGAAGACTCTCAAAAGCTCAAATTGTTTCCTTCAACACTAAAAGGAGCTTCTTTGAAATGGTTCATGGGGTTAGTTACTCAATCCATTAGAACATGGAATGACATGAAAAAAACATTTTTGGGCAGGTACTTGGATTATTGCATGCCTACCAATCACAAAGATGAAGTGTTCAAAATGATGCAAAGATAGGATGAAAACTTAGTAGATTTGATTGAAAGGTTCAACTATAATTTGAAAAGAGCAAAGATGAATGATTTAGATGAAGAAACCTTGAAAGCTCTTTTATTAAAAGCCATTAGAGATGAGTGGATAGATATCCTTAACATGATGGGGAAGGGAGATATCTCTCAACTCCCATTAAATGATATAGGAGAATTATGTGTTCATCTCTCAAGAGGGAAATCTAAAACAGGGAAAGGGCCAAGGGATCCTTCTCTTGTTAGAGTAAACAAATCTGCAATAGGATCTGTAAGTAGGCCAGAAATTGATAATATGCTTGATGAATTTAAAACTGACATTTTATGGAGCCTTAGTGAGTAATTAGACACCCTTAAAATAAAAAACAAGCAGAAAACCGAGGCTGATGCTTTAGCCATTTTTTGTCCAAAATGCAGAAAAAAATATAAATAAATAAATAAATAAAAATTAAAAAAATTAAAAAATAAATAAATAAATATAAATATAAATATAAATAAATAAATAAAATAAATAAATAATAAATAAATAAAAATAAAAATAAATAAATAAAATGAAATAAAAATTAAAAAATTAAAAAAAATTAAAAATTAAAAATTAAAAAATTAAAAAAATTAAAAAAAAAATAAAAATTAAAAATAAAAATAAAAAATAAAAAAATAAAAAAAAAAAAAAAAAATAAAAAATGCTCCAAGGGAATGCCCTTTAAATGCAAAAATTGTAGAAACTTGTATGATTTGCTCAGAAAGTCATGATACCAAGGGTTGTCCTTCAATCCCAGGTCTTAAGGCTATCTTTCAAGAGGAAACAGTCCCAAATTCTGTAGAGCCTCTTTGTTTTGTTGCTAGAAGACCTTGGCAGAGGCCACAAAATCAGGGATTTAACAATCAAATGTATCTTTAGCCCCCACCAAACTGGAATTCTTGGCAGCAACCTTGGCCTCAACCTTAATCTCAGTCTCAATCTCAACCATGGGCACAATCAGTACAAAATCCTTATGGGATATTTTCTCAATATTATCAATATCCTCCACCATATCAAAATTATCCTCCCCCACACATTCAGCAACAAAATCAGCAACCACAACTTCAAAATCAGAACCCTCAACTTTCATTGCCATTTCCACAACAACCTCCACAACAAAACCAAAATTCTCAACTCTTGCTACCATTTTAGGATAAAAAAAATCAGCTACCTGCCCAACCATTACCAAACCCCAATAATAAAAATCCTCAGAATGCTTACATGGTAGAAGGATAACAATTTCCAACTTACATGATTACTCCTCTAGATCTTAATGATGTTCAACTAAGATCTGGAAGGATATTAGAAAAGGAAAGACCTTCTGTAGTTATTCAGGAACAAGATAGTTTTGAGGAAGATTCTCTAAAGGTCAATAAAAGTTTTGAGGGAACATCTCTCCAAAACCAAAACATTGAAAAAGAAAAACAAAAAGAATCAGTAACCACAACTCCTATCATTGAGCAACAAGCATCTACTTCTACACCTCCTTTTCCTGAAAGACTACAAATTGATAGAGGGGTAGAAAAATAGATCTTGTTGCCCAACTATAATTTTCTAGATGAATTGAAGAATGTTTGTATCAAAATTCCTTTGCTACAAGCCATTAGAGAAATTCCAATTCTAGCCAAAACAATAAAGGAGTTGAGATTAAAAAAACCAGGAAGAAAAACAAAAGAAACAAAAAGAATTCACCTGGTATGGAAAATAACAGACATAATGATGGGAAAAATTGCCATACAAAAATATGTGGATCCAGGAAGTCCAATTTTAAAAACACATATCAATAGAGTTGAAATTCCAAATACATTGATTGACTTAGGGCAGCAATAAATATCATGAGCAAACAAACTATGGAGTAGCTTAAACTTCCTAATCTTCTTTACACACCTACCTTACTGCAACTAGCAGATAGATCAGTAATCAAACCATATGGTGTGCTAGAAGATATTTCAGTATCCCTATATTCTTGGAAATATCCTATTGATTTCATGATATTAATCCCCAAGAACAATCTAGGAGGACATCCACTCATATTAGGAAGACCTTGACTGGCCACAGTTGATGCTTTTATTAGTTGTAGATCTAGTGACATGTATATTTCTAATGGTAATTCAACAAACAAATTTACTCTATATCCTCCAGCAAAAGCAATCACAAAAATAGATGACAAAGAATGGATTGATGATGAAGATGATATTCAGCCTCTCTTTACTATTTCAGAAATTAGTGAAGATAGTCAAATTTTAAATACATTGGAAAATTTTGAATCATCTTCAGAATATGACCATGAGCAATTTCAAGAAAAATCTAATGTTGAATACTTGTCATCTAGGCAGATGTCTCTCTATTCTATGGAAGATTTTGGTAGCTCTACAATTGAAATTTTTCCATGTAGGACATTGAACATAAACAAAAACTTGGAGAAACTACAACAAGAAGAGCTAATCAAAACATTACAAAAACATTCTGCTGCATTTGCATGGGAATAGACCAACATGAAAGGCATTGATCCTAAGACTTGTATCCATCACATCTACATTAAGGAAAATAGTAGACCTATCAGACGACCTCAAAGAATGATGAATCCAAATCTTAGGGAGACTGTGAAAGAAGAGCTCCAAAAATTACTGAATGTAAACTTCATTTACCCAATTTCAGATAGCCAATGGGTCTCTCCTTTGGTAATTGTGCCTAAAAAGAATGGCAAATGGAGGGTGCGCATTGATTACCGTGAACTGAATAAAGCAACCCTTAAAGATCATTTCCCTTTGCCTTTTATAGATCAATTTTTAGATACATTAGCAGGTAAGAAGTATTTCTCATTCTTGGATGGTTTTAGTGGTTATAATCAAATTCAGGTAGCACCTGAAGATTAGTATAAGACCACATTTACTTGTCCATGGGGAACTTATTCTTACCGAGTGCTTCCTTTTGGGTTATGTAATGCACCTGCGACATTCCAAAGAGCAGTACTAGGAATTTTTTCTGATCTGATACATGATTGTGTAGAGGTATATATGGATGATTTTACAGTCTATGGGAATACATTTGAAGAAGCTTTGGAAAATTTGGAAAAAGTTCTTAAAAGATGTAAAGAAACAAACCTTTCATTAAGCCATGAAAATTTTTTTATGATGTTTACAGAAGGTATTGTTTTAGGACATCATATTTCAAGAGATGGGATTAAATTTGACAAATCTAAAGTTGAAGATATCTCTAAATTATCAATTCCAAATTACCAAAACGATGTTAGAAGTTTTCTGGGATTTACAAGGTACTATAGAAGATTTATAGAAAACTTCACTAAAATAGCATCCCCACTCTTTAAATTGCTTACCAAAGATTATGAATTCAATTGGAATTCTGATTGCCAGTTGGCATTTGAAACCTTGAAAGCAAAAATTTCTGAAGCACCCATTTTAAGAGGTCCAAATTGGAAACTCCCTTTCCATTTTTCCACAGATGATTCAGATACAGCTCTGGGAGCTGTATTGGGACAAAAAGATGTTTTTCCTTATGCCATTTATTATACAAGTAAGAATTTGACTCCCACTGAGTTGAATTACACTGCAACTGAAAAGGAATTTTTAGTTGTTGTTCATGCAATTAACAAGTTCATACACTATATAACAGGCTATGAAACCTTTGTTCATACAGATCACTCTGCAATTAGATATTTGATGAATAAACCTATTACTAATGGCAAAGTTACAAGATGGATTTTACTTTTGCAAGAATTCAATATTACTGTGTTAGATAGACCTGGAAAACAAAACACAGTTGTTGATTTCTTATCCAGGATTCAGAATATCAAAGAAGATTCTCCGGTTGAAGATAAGTTTCCTGATGAATATATTTTTGCAGTAACTACTCAAACTCCTTGGTTTGCAGATGTTGCTAACTACTTGGTCACCGGGAAGTTACCTTCACATTTGTTTCCTATAGAGAAAAGAAAAATTATTCAAGAAAGTGCAAGATATTCATGGATCACTAACGAATTGTATAAAACAGGGCCATATCTTATGATCAAAAGGTGTGTCAGGGAAGATGAGATGCCCAAGATTCTTAAGGCATGTCATGATGAGCCATGTGGTGGACACTTTGCTGACAAGAGGACAACCTATAAAATCCTTTCTTTAGGATATTATTGGCCATGCATCTTCAAATATGCTAAAGAATATGTTAGGAGATGTTACAACTGCGAAAGGGTAGGGAAAACTGCCCCCTCAAATGAAATTCCATTACAAATTCAGGTACAAATCAAACCCGTTGAAAAGTGGGCCTTAGATTTTATTGGACCAATTAATCCTCCATCTAAGCAGAAAAAGTATATATTGGTATGCACTGATTATGTCACTAAATGGGTGGAAGCCCAAGCACTACCTTTTGCTAATGAAAAATCTGCAGTTAATTTTCTTTTTGAGGACTTCTCCACTTGTTTTGGTGTTCCAAGAGAAATTTTGACAGATCAGGGATCTCAATTCACATCTAACTTGGTGGAAGGACTTGTGGAAGAATACAAGATCAAGCATCAAAAATCTACTCCCCATCATCCACAAGCAAATGGTCAAGTAGAATCTATAAATAAAGTGATTGAAGGAATCCTCACCAAGACTGTGCATCTACATAGAAGAGATTGGGCAGAAATGCTTCTTGAATCCTTATGGGCCTATAGAACTACATGGAGGAACACAACGGGACATACACCCTATGAACTTGTTTATGGGAAACAAGTCCTGTTCCATATAGAGTTCCAAATCAGAAATTTCAAGATGGCAGTCTAATTGGGACTAGATTTATCAGAGGCACAAAAGCATAGGCTGGAGCAATTAAATGAACTTGATGAAATTAGGTAAGATGCAGTTCAAAGGACTAGTATAGTCCAACAACAGAGGGCTAAATGGCATGACAAATATATCAAGGACAAGAGGTTTCAAGTGGGAGATTGGGTATTGTTATTTGATTCAAAGTTTAAAGATTTTCTAAGGAATTTTCAAACTCATTGGCTTGGGCCATATGAGATTGAAATTTTTTTTAGTAATGGAGCAGTGAGGATCAAAATAATAGATGAAAATAAAACTCCTCTTCTTGTGAATGGTCATAGATTAAAGATATATCATAAACCAGCTTCAAAAGAGGAGTTCATCAATATTTTCCAAGACAATTCTGAAATGAAGTTAGTGAAGAAGAATCCTTCTTCTCCACTAACTTAGTCTTTATTTTTCTTACAAAAATAAAAAATAAAAAATATATATATAATAAATTGTATAAGGTTGAAAACCAATCATTTATTGACATACTTATACAGAAAATACGTGGTGAAAATCAGAGGTTTCTGACACCCTATATTTTCCATTTCCTTTCTATAATAAGTAGTGACAAAAAGCCATAGTCACTCTATAGTTTAGATTCTGCAAAATTCATCATCTCATCTCACCTCACTCTGTTTTACTTTTGCAATTTCACTTCATCCCATTGTCATATTTCATCAATAAAAATTTTCAGTTTTTCCTTCTTCAATATTCATTCCATCTCCATTTCATTTATCATCTTGTCTTACATCTCATTTCATTTCACTTACATAGCCATTTCCATTTCATTCATGATCCATAAGCCATATTTCACTTTATGTTTCACATTCTGCAGTTGATTCTATTCTGCAGCTGATTCTGTTCTGCAACTAATCTGATTCTGCAGCTACAATTTGTTTAACAGTTCAGGCACAAGTGTACAGTTCATAATAAAATCTTGAATGCAGGGAATTGAAGGAAAAATCAATTTTTGAAGACCAATCATGCTCAAGGCACCTGTGGTTCAACATCAAAGGAAAATTTTAGCAAGCAAAAGGTAAAGGTTCCAAAGGTAAATGCAAAAATTTATTTCAAAAAGCAATTTGAAAACATAAGATTGTATAACATGTAAGTTAGTAGTGATATTGATAGTTTTATTGTGAAACCAAGTTCTGAACTCTGTAATTTCTGGGCATTTTGTGTCCCTGTTTTTAATATGAAGACCACATGTTTTATGAGAACCTGAAGGAGTTTCCTTGGAGTTGATTGAGCAAGTGTAGCCTAATCAGTTGTAGAGGGCCCCTACACTGAAGAAGGTTTCATTTTATTTTCTTCTTCCTGTTAATTGTAAATTTCTCATTTTCTTTCACAGTGTTTAGAGTCATTTTCTTACTGACAATGTGTATAATGCAATTTCCATCATTTTCTTATTAACAGTGTTCATAATTTAGAACAGCTTTCATTTGCTTGATCTCTTTCTAGTTTCTATTAGTACTTAGAAGATGAAACTCAGTAATGTAATTTAGTTTACTTCATTCACTATTTTTCTAGTTTAAATTCTCAATTAAATTGATCACTGACATTTACTATCTTTGCCATTTTTAAGTTTACTAACTCATGGTGTTAATTAATGTTCCTAAAAAACCCTTCAAGTTGATAATTCATCCTAAACTAAGTGGTTGAGCATTTCCTTTGTGCAATGAATCTTTGCTACATCTCTGTATTTGCTTTCTTTTAGAATAATGAAGTACAGAATTCCTCAAATGTCATCCCAAGGAGACTTTCTCCCAAAATTGAGAGGCAGAGTAACTAAGTATTTCATTTAGTTTTATTTATGTAATTAGTTAGGTATCAGTTGAAAATTTCACTATCAGTTCTTAATTCATGATTTGGAAATAATGATAAAACAGGAATAGAAACTTTGTTTTCATTTCTTTCTTAAAAGCTCTGTTTTTATTTTGAGTAGTTCTTACAAAAGTTAGATTCAAGTTTTTGGATAATTATATTGTAAATCATTAGGTCTTAAAAGACCAAAAACCTCCCCAAAACAACATAAAACACAAAAACAAGGAAGTAAGAAAGGTTATCTAGCACAAACAGTGCACTACACTTCATCAGTTTATGATACCCGGATTGATAATTTATGTAGAGAAATTTAGGACACTGAATTGACCAAACACTGACCCTGGGGGCATTTCTACCTAGTGGACCAATCTGTCGATGCTCTACTATAGAGAATAATGAGATCAAGAGACAGATTCAGGAGTTGTTGCAGAAAGGGCACATCAGGCCAAGCTCATCACCCTATGGGAGCCCCATTGTATTGGTACAGAAGAAGGACGAGACTTGGAGACTCTGTATTGACTATCGAGCACTATATAAGATCACTATCTGGAATAGGTACCCAATCCCATGGATTGGTGACATTCTAGACCAGCTCAACGGGGCCAAATATTTCAGCAAGATTGACATGAAGTCCATTTATCACCAGGTTCCTGTTGAACCCTCCAATGTATGGAAGACTGCCTTCAAATACAAGGAGGGAATTTTCAAATGGTTGGTCATGCCTTTCGGGTTGACGAATGCCCCCACAACCTTCATGAGATTGATGGATGACATCTTGCAACCCTTCACCAATGCATTCGTTGTAGTGTATTTAGATGACATCTTGATCTTCAGCCAGAGTTGGGAAGAGCACCTCTGTCATATTCGACAGGTCCTTCAAACCCTACGACAACACAAGTTGTGTGCCAATTTGGAGAAATGCGCTTTTGACATGACCCAGGTTCAATATCTAGGATACATCATTGATGAGAAGGGTATGCATGTGGACCTAGCCAAGATACAAGTCATTCAGGATTGGCTAGCCCCAATCAATCTAACAGAGCTCGTAGCTTTTTGGGTCTTTCCAATTTCTACCGCAGGTTCGTGTTGGGGTTCTCTCATATCACTTGGCCTTTAAGTCAAGTCACCAAAAGCAGAGCGAAATTAAAGTTTTTTTGGTCTAAAACCCAAAAGAAGGCATTTTATAAGTTGAAGCATCACCTCTGCTATGCACTAGTGCTCACATTACCAAACTTGCAACAACCATTTGAAATTGAGACAGATGCCTCTAACTATGCTATTGGTGCATTTTTTACTCAACAGGGGCATCCAGTGGCTTACCATAGTGAGACACTATCAGACATAGCCTGAAATTATCCCACTTACAATAAGAAATGTATTCCATTATGCAGGCCTTTCATCAATGGAATCATTACATTCTGGGGAAGGAAACAGTCATCCACATAGATGATCGACCTTTGTAGTTCATACAAACACAAGGGAAGTTATAGAACAATCACCATCAGAAATGGTCCACGTACTTGCAACAATTTCATTTGAACATTAAGTACAAGAAGGGTAGCACCAAATGTTGCATACTGCCTCAACCGACCACCAGTCATGGCATTGATCACTGTGCTCGACTCCTGTGGGCACAATACTTTAGGGTGGCCGCATCTTTACGAGAGTGATCCAGAATTAGACAGTAAATACCACACTCCTAGAAGGATGCATTTTTATGCCACCTGGGACACATTTGTGTTCCTTCAAGCGAGCATGCCAAGATGATTTGGGAGGCGCACTACAATCGGATCACTAGAAATTTCAGAGTAGAGAAAACAATGGAAATACCGCAGAAGTATTTTTATTGGCCGAACCTTCATCAAGATGTTGGAACGTAGATTAAATCCTGCATTGCCTGTGTCATTTCCAAACCATCCATCAAGAAGCAAGGCCTATATACTCCTATGCATACTCCTAGTCGAGCTTAGGAATCCATCTCCATGGATTACATGTTGGACCTTCCTTGTACTTAGCACGGAAATGACTGTGTTTTCTTGGTCATCGACATATTCTCTAAGATGGCCATTATAGTGGCCTGAAACAAGAGTATCACAGTAGAGACTGTTGCTAATATTTTCTTTAAGCGAGTGTGGGTACACTTTGGGATCCCACATTCCATTGTCTCTTATCGGGACAACAAATTCCTAAGTGAATTTTGGTCAAGTCTTTGGTCGATGCTGGATTGTACCAAACTCACTAAGTCCATGGTTTTCATCCCCAAATTAATGTCCAAACAAAAGTCGTCAACAAGATGATTATACACATTATGCGCATGTATAAATTGAAGCATCCATGCACATGGGATGAAAGCCTCCCCTATGTTTAGCACAGCTACAACAGAGCTCTCCATGACTCAACGGGCCACAACCCATTTCAAGTAGGGTTGATATTTCAGACATTATGTCCCATTGATGTGAGCATACCACTTACAGCTACTCAAGCAAATTTGGCTCATGTCCAATCCGAAGCTGACAGGGATAACAGCTTCAATGAGCACATTCAACACATCCACCAGCAGGTCCATGGTATATTGGAAAAAATTAGTGCTAAGTACAAGCAACGCCATGATCAACATCGGGTGTCACACAAGTTCTAGGTGGGTGACAAAGTTTGGCTACATTTGCAGAAGGAACTCCTCGCTGGACCCCATCGCAAGCTTTGTCCACTCCAATATGGGCCATACACCATCACCAAGGTTGTAGGGGGGAATTCCTTCGAGCTTAGCATTCCACCATTCCTTGGTCTGCACCTATTTTTCAATGTGGATCGCCTTCGGCCATACTTTCCACCATTGTTGGACACATCCGAAGTTGCAAAACAACTCACACCAATAGAGCTAAACATAAGCTGCATGGAACAAGCCACAACTGATCGGATCATGGACACACAGATCAAGAACATTCGCTAGCAGAAGATCCAACTATATCGGGTTGTCAAAGATGGCCAATGCTTTCACCAAGGCAAGTGGCTCACCAGGGACCAAGTTCAGAAGAAGTTTCCCTATCTCATGGAGGCACTCAATGCAATGGGGGCCATTGCTTCCTAAGGGGGGAGGAATGATCCAAGTGGATATTGGTGGCCACCCACCTATTCCACTTGGACCCCCAACACTGTCTCTTTCATTTTTTCGGTTCCCTTAATTGTAGCACAAATTACTATTTTTGGCAATTTTGCGGGTCCTGAACTTCCGGAGTCATTTTGAGGTCCTAAATGATGTTTTTTTACGGAAAAAAGAGAGACTGAAAAACTTCCCAAACTAGCTTTTCAGTTTGTTTTTGGCCTCCTCTTTGAGATCTTTGAAATGAGGTATTATGATAGCCAAGCGGAGATCGTGTTGCAAATTTAAGACCCCGGGAAGTTGATGTACCAATTTACCCAAACAGGGCCCACAGTTTTGACGCTTCATCTCCTAGGGTTAGGTTTTTAGATGTTTAGGGTTTCCGTTGTTTCTCAATAATAAATCTACCTTTGACCCTCATTGTAACACAGTTCAGAGGCATGCAGCCACCACATCTCTTCTCAGAGATAAGCTACCATTGCTTGAGCTAGTTTATTTCCATTTTGATTGTAAGCATATTTCAGTATTTTGATATTAATGAAATGAAGTGTTATTTTTGTTTCATTTCTATATTTATGGTTATATGTGTAATTTTTTGCATTCCTGTTTAAGTTCGGATCAATACGAAGTCCGCATCTACAACAACGGAATCCAGAGGCTCACATCTCCACCTTCAAAGTAATACTAGGATTAATCTCCTTCCTAGGAAGTCCAGAATCCACTGCCAAAGTAAAAACTGCATCAAATGTCCAGTGCTACAATCCAGCGCCACTTGTCCTCTCAGTGAAAAGTTACCAGCTTGTTTTTCCAGGACACACTCCCAATGTGCATCTGATTCAATTTGGTAATGCTAATGATCAAAACAAATCCGTCCCCGGCCTTCCCTTCTCTGCTACACAGTGCCTCGGGCAATTCGGTCACCCCCTTCCATGTAGTCACACGCCTTCCAAGTTCCATTGGCACCCCCATCCCAGGAAGTCCATCCCTTGGCAAGGTTTCCTCACATCAAAAGGTCCAAAAAAAAAGCATATCCCTTCCTTAAAACGATCATATTGGTCATAGCATTCTCATGGAAATCAATGGACATTATTCGGTACCATTGTTGCACAATGTCCCTCCTCCTTAATGTTTTACCAACATACTGCTACTTGTTCCAATTCCTTTCATTAGTGCTGCTAATGTTTGTCATTAGTTTTGACCACCCAACCGGGAATTTCCATTCTTCCTGTACCAAGCACATAACTTCCATTAGATTTAAAATAAATTGAAATAAATTCACATCGTACCTCATGGTATCTCATCAATAAGGTACACTTGCAATCTTGTTTGCTTCCTGTCACAATAGCATCTTTGACCAAATCATCATGTATAAACATATCACATCAGGTTACCTTGAAACACAACCATCATAGATCAAAATCATAACTCACATGTAACCATCATAAACCATAATCATAGATTGCATGTAATCATCATAGACCAGAATCATAAATAACATGCATAATAAAACTGAAATAAAATACTAAAATTTATCCTTTAGTCGATCCTTAGCTTCTACCTTTGTCCTTATTCTGTATGCACACCAGATCGGTTTCCACACCCGAAAAACACCCAGTGCCTTCTCCTCAACCACCTGCACATACACATAGTGTGCATTACACACATAAAACCACACATGACATACAACACCATGAAAAACATGCATCTACACCTGACACACAACACATACACCTATACCCAGTGTACAACACAACACAATACATGCATCTACACCCGATGTACACAACCAAACAATACATACACCTACACCCAGTGTACAACACAACACATACATACACCTACACCTGATGTACAACACAACACATACGTTCACCTACACCCAATGTACAACACAATAGATCCATCTATACCTGATGTACAGCACCACACAATACTTGTACCTACACCTGGCATACAACACAACACAATACATCTATACCCGATGTACAACACTACACAATAAATATACGTACACATAGTACAACATAATGAATACACATGTCACGATACCATGACTACAAAATGCACATACATAGTACTGAACACCCTCAACACAGCATGTATGACACGCACACAATACCACATGTACACTAGTACCATATGTACACCATGTACACAGTACCACCTGTACAAAGAACCACCTGCAGAACATGTGCACAACATCATATGTACACGGCACCACCTACAAAACATGTACACAACGCCACATGTACATTGCACCACCTGTACAACATGTACACAATACTACATGTACACAGTACCACATGCATGACATGTACACAACATCACATGCACAACACGTACATAGCACCACATGTACAACATGTACACAGCACCACATGCTCACAACACCACTTGTACAATCATGCACACAACACCATATGTACATAGCACTGCATATACAACATGTACATAGCACCCTATGTACACAACACTGCATATCCAACATGCGCACAACACCATATGCACACAAAACCACATATCCATCATGCGCACAGTACAATATGTACACAACACTGCATATCCAACATGTACATAGCACCATCTATACCCAACACTGCATATGAAACATTCACACAACACTATCTGTACCACCCTATACATAACATTGCATAAACAACATGTACACACACTATATATACACAACATTGCATGTGCACAACATCACAGATGCAACATGTACAACATATATAACATATGCACAATAGTAGTACCACTCATCCAAAACCACACTATTTCTACCAAGCAACATTGCTTCCAGTGTCTTATCCATGCTTGTCCCAGCATGCCGACGACCACACTACTTTCATTTCCCTGATGTATCCCTTAGTATAGCCTGTCCATAACATAGAAATAATATAATCACATAATATCAACTCATAACCACATGATATTGACCTCATATATTTTTCATGACTACTCTTCCCATTTGATTCCTCATAAACCAAGAACCTCGTCATGCCATTCACCTATATACGTAATCATTCTTCCACAAGAATGATCCCTGATGACCCTTTCAGATAGTGACATAGATACATGGATACATACATAACATATACATAAACAATCATGATCATCTCAGACAACGATATCCATACATACATATAAACATCAACATAAAATAATAATGATCTAGTCAATCAACAACATACACACATACATAAAACATTAGCATAAAATAATCATGATCGATGATGACCCTGCTAGACATGACATATGTACATACATACATGTATACACATATAGACATCAACATAATCATGATCATAACGTAATTACTAGATATCATAAGGTCAAGGTTAAGAGAACTCCCTTTATACGTGCAACACATGCGCAACATCGAGAACAATAGTTCCCAACATAGCCAAGGCATCTGACGCCTAAGATCCGTTTACTTCACCTTTCTTGATTACCTTTCTCATGATTGTCCCATCATCATCTATTTACACCATTGGACCCAACCAGTCCAACTATATGTCATACTCTTTAATTCAACTACCCTTATACATGCACCGAGCTTCATCCAGGTCTTACGTTACCTGTTGAGTACCACAAAGATCTCTCGAAGCTCCATTAACTTCCTCCTTCCCCAACCAATTCCCAAGACTCTCAAAACAATAAAGGCAAGACCGAGAAGCAAACAACAGGAAAACCAACAACAATGTGACACCATAAACAAAGTGGCATGTCCATGCACAAGACGCAAAAAAAACTGCAATCAAGTACAACAATTCACCAAAAGCACAAGACTGGCAACAGATGCCATGACTCAATCCCCATGTTTCCCAGTGCTTCTAAGGGAAATCTCAACATGAGCCTTCTTCAAGATTTCATGGCAAACTCTTTTCCATGCAATCCCTTGCATCATATTGCCATCGACACATAACTGCCAGTGCATAAATAAACATAACAATACACCAGTTACCTTACCTTGTTGTGCCAAACACATTTCTTGCAATTGAACACATCCACACCATCTCTCAAGGGACTTCAATTCCCTTGATAGATCCACCTATAACTAGAGGCTAGCTAATATACCTATCAAATACATGTTCATGAATATAGCATATATCCCCATAATGTCAGACAAAGTTTGCGTTAAGAAGACTTCCTGTATGAAAAGCACTCATTCATTTGGAATTAGGGTTTCTAAACATAGCCAAAGGAATTATTTCCCAATTCCTTTCTTTTACCCTTTTACCTTGTGTTGAAGCCCAGAAAATTGGGTCGACAACAAGGGGGATACCCACCCGGTCCGGACCTTGGTTGGCAGCTCCTTATCCGTTTGGTATAGCGGGTCCGACTAGGGATAATGGGACCAGTTTCCCAATCTAAGGGGTGTGTGTGTGTGTGTAGAGTTGGATGATGCTGATCTAGGAGTATTTAAAGCTAATTTAATTCAAACTTCTAAACTAACTCTATGCTATTGTAATCTAATAAGAAACAACACATCTAATCTACGCTAACCCGGGGTGTATTTCTTCTATTATGCGATCTAAAGAGATTTCGAACAATAACTGGTAATAAATATCATTCAGCTATCATAAGAATAGAAATCAATTAAGATAAACCATTCTGCATAAAAAGTTAAGCAAAACAGTTGTGAAAAGCATATCGCATAATAAGTTATTCATATATTAAACACAAATAAATGACTCCACAGTACAGAAGTGCCAAATGGTAACCCACACAGTCATGCATTAACATATAAACAACTGAAAACTGCATATCACTTTAAGAATATAAGCAGAAATGGTCAAGAGATAAAAGTACCATTTATGACTGGTTCCACTCATAAGCTTCAAGCAATAACGATTTATCTCTACTTGTTCTAACATCTACTAAGAGTACAAAAGTGCAACATCAGTAGCAGACATTAAATGCAAACATTGATAAATCTCGATCCATCCATTCATCAAAAACCCCCTCCGAGGGTACAAAAGTGCATGTTCTGAGGAAAAGTTTTTTGACAAATTTCCGGACCCTTCTCCAAATGCCTAAGAAGGGTTTAAATACTGCTAACTAATTAATCTTAATTACATAAATTTAGGACACGGTTTCAAATGACCGCCCTTCTACTAAAGCAAATTTATTTCTAAAAATTGAATCTAATTTCTAACCGTTTCTGTATTTGCTCCTTAGTGCTGTAAGCAATGCAACATTCGCCTGGGAAGAGTCGGCTGGTTGTCTTCTCCTTTCGTTTGAGCTACGAAAATAGAAATAACAAGAGCTGGCACCGCTTTCTGACAAACTAGAAGATATTTTCAAAAATCTTCCTCTGGCTTGGTGTATTCACTGTGTGTATACTTGGTAATAACCCAATTTCTCTCAAACTGATTGTGCTGTTGCTATTTCGGTTTCCGGCCTTGCGAATGACTGAATAAGTTAGGGACTTTGCTCTCTGAACAATTTTCTGTATTGAAAACTGCTTCCGTTCTTTGTTCCAGGCTTTTCTGGAGCGTTTTCCCTCTTTAGCGTTTTTCTTTTTGCTTTACCCAGTCTAAGCTTCAGGATCTTTTGTAAACATGCTGCTTTTGTGCGCCTTTGACTCTGAGTTTTTGTTGAGTGATACTCTGGAATCCACGGTCCTGCTGCATGCGGCATCCGTTTGCGAAGGCATCTCTTCTCTGTTCTTCGAGTATTGACGCTTTCCCCTTTTCCTTAGATGTTTCCTGCACATTGCTTTATGTTAGTTGTTGTCTTACAGTTTACGCAAAGGAAAAGAGTAATGACGAAAAGATTGACATGAAAGCTTTAAGCTCTAATGAATGCATAATCATGACACTCATAATGAACTGACTCTTCGAAAACACAACCCAATCCTTCTTGGATACTTTGGCACACAATCATTAATTTCTTTTAAGGCGTGTGCCCAATTTTGGTATACAGACAGCTTTCCTTGAATACTGTGTCGAGGAAATTTTGCGATGGGTGACTCGCATCGCAGTATCGAGGATTGTGTCGTCAAGATGTGTCATCGCAGGAATTGATGATCGCATTCATCGCAGATCGCGATATCGCAGATCGCAATATCGCAGATCGCACTTAATCATCCAATCATTGTGTGCTGCTTATGCGATGTTGCGATATGCGACATCGCATATCGGCCGTCAGCGATTCCTTAAGTTTTTCATTTAAGAGCGCTTCACAATATAAGCGATGCGATGAATTTCGCGTCGCTTCTTCGCAGCTTATTATGTGCATAGGAAAATGTTTCACTCTCTTCTCGCGATGCGATACAGCTTTAGGGAGTTAAAATACAAAACTTTTGATTAAAAAAAAATTGGATTTTTTGTTAAGGGTCCCCATTTGCTTGGTGTTATTGCTAATATCAAACAAAGAGGGGGGTTTTTGGTGACCACGACAATGGCGATTCACTGTGAAGAACCAGTTATCTCTGTTTTTCTATTGAATTTCAACTTCCAAAGCAGAAAAATTTTCATATGTCTAAATTTTGTTATGGACAGATAGAGTACATTACACCTTATCCTATCAATGATACTTTGTCTCAACCTTTTCATATTCCAATTGTTTGTTTCCTCAGGCTTAGTTCTTGTATTCACACCAGACATTACTTGGTCTTTTAAAGATAAAATAAGGTCTTCTCTGCGTGCTGGCTTTTAAAATATGCTCATTTGTCGTAGGTAGAGCCTCTGCTGCCCGCAAGCGTCTATAGCCTCGACAGGGTTACCTGTTACCCAGCAATGATCCTTTATCCTGCTTGATGTTATTTACAACTTTTCAGAGGAAAACCCTTTTTGACATTGTTTCCTTTTTTATTCTCTAAAGAACAATGCCTTGGTTTGGTGGCCAAATTATGACACAGTCATTCACTTGATTTACACTTTTGCTGAACAAGCTGGCTCGTGATGAGACCCCTTGTCTTTTGATTGCACCAATCTTGAGTCGTTGCCTGTTTTGGTAGACAGTATTGGCAAAGTCAGCAAGTTATAATATCTGTGATCATGATAAGCCGGCTCGTGATGAGACCTCTTATTCTTTGAGATACAGTGTTTTCTCGGATTGTTCCTCTGAATGTTTCGATTTCCTTTAGCAGGGAGGAAGTCATTGTTTTTCCTTAAGAAAGCTCTGGACGACAATAATAGAGTTTGAAAACAACATCTTTACAGAGAATATTTATTTTATTATTGATACCTTTCAATGTGCTGATATAAAACAATTTTTTACCAAAGGTTGCTTTCATCAAATTTTTGAAGTTGAAACTAGTATCATGTCTAGGCTAAATTTAACTCTACCTGTCAATAATAAAGATCAGATTTTTCGAAAAAAATTTGCTACTTGTACAAGCGAAAAGCTCAAAATCTGATAGAGAATTGGTGTCTTTTTCATGAACCCTTTTAGTGACCATCTACAACTGGTTTTATTTATAAGAAAGAGAAAAACAAATAAAATAAAAACTAAAACTATCCTACAAAAATAGAAGAGTGATCTTCTATGGAAAATATATTTTAAGAATATGTCCATTAACAGGCAAAGAATCTCTTCTACCTGCTAAATCCTACAACACAAATGTCGATGGGCCTATGACTTCTACAATCTGAAAAGGACCAAGCCACATTTTCTGAAATTTCGTATGTTTGCCCTTTTCTTCATGAACCTTATCCCATTTCAAAACTAAATCTCCCATCTGAAAAAAATTTCTGGTCATTATGCTTGAGTCAAAAGAGGATTTTATCAGCGCTTGGTGATGAACATGGGTTTTCTTAGCTTGTTCTCGTCGTTCTTCTAATTTAATTATTTCCATTTGTCTTAGTTATACGGAGGAAGTAGATACCTCATCGATGTGTTGTACTAAAGACAAAGAGGGGATGACTAAGTGAGTTGGAAGAAACACTTCTTTCCCATAAACTAAATTAAAGGGAGAAGTGCCGATTGAAGCTTTCTTCGTTATTCTATCTGCCCATAAAGCATTTACCAACGCTTTGTGCCAATTCTTTTGGTTTTGGTCGACTGTTCTTTTAATAATCCTGATCAGGTTTTTATTTGTCGATTCAGCCAGTCCATTAGCTTGCGGGTAGTAGTTGGTCGAATATTTCAGTTTGAACCCTCTTTTAAGTGCAAACTCAGTCATTGTATTTCCAGAAAAGTATGAAGCATTATCAAACATTAAGGCCGTTGGCAATCCAAACCTAGTGATTATAAATTGATCTATGAATTCAATAATGTTTTCAGAATTAGCTGTCTTGAGAGGAACTGCTTCTACCCATTTAGTAAAATAATCTGTTGCCGTGAGGATGTACCTATGCTGCTTAGAAGAGTGAGGAACGATCTCACCTATTATGTCCAAGCCCCATTGACTGAATGGTTGCTCGATCTTAACCGGCTGTAGTGGCATGGACGGTTTCTTTTGTTTTTCTGCAGCAGTCTGGCAGACTTGGCATTTCCTCACGTAATTGTGTGAGTCTTTGAACAGCGTGGGCCAATAATATCCTGCACGTAAGATTTTATGTGCAGTAGCGTCTCCAGCATAGTGTCCGCCTGCTGGTCCATCGTGGAGTTCCTGCAAAACCTTTTCGGCTTCAGTTTTCTCAAGACACCTAAGAAGCACAGAATCGTAATTCCTTTTAAACAGAACATCATTTATGAGCTGGTATTGTTTAGCTTTCAATCTCAGAGATCTTTTCTTGGTGTGATCTAGGTGTGATGGAGCATACCCGTTCTTAAGATAATAAATGGTGTCAGCATATAATGATTCTGCATCGTTTAGGCTTACCTCATACGTATGTACCTCTTCAGATGAATTCTCAGGAATTTGCGATGCTCCAGCCAACATTTTGCAGAAGCCTTGACCTCTTACAATGTTTGTTGGTTTGATCTCAAGATCGTATTCTTGTAAAGCGGTGATCCAATTTGCTCCTTTTTCGCCCACATCCTTCTGTATTAGAAGGTTTCTTACCGCTGGAAACGGTACTATGACCTTAGTATGGGTTTTAAGAAAGAAAGGTCTGAAATATTTGATCGCTTTGAAAACAGCATATGCCTGTTTCTCCACGTCTGAATAGTTGAGTTCAACACCTTGTAAATTCGAGCTAAAAAATGCGATTGGAGCTTCCGCTTTCTCTTGATTTGCTTGAGTTAGAATCGCGGTATAAGATTTCTCTGAGGCAAATGTGTATAAGATAAAAGATTCTGAAAAATTCGGGGTTGGTAAAGATGGAGCGTTAATGATAGCTTGTTTGATCAAGTTGAATGCTTCATGTTCATCTTGACCCCATTTAAAATTTGAATTCTTTTTAATCATATTTTGCAAAGGAGAAACAATACGTGAGAAGTCTGGGACAAATCTCTTCACAAAATTGATCTGACCAAGAAAAGATTGCATGGATTTTTTGTTATGAGGCATGGATATCTCAGAAATTTCTTTGATTCTGTCAGGTTCAATGTGAATACCAGATTTTGACACTATGAATCCTAGAAGTTTTCCTTCACTTAATGCGAAAAAAGACTTCTTTGGGTTAAGTGAAATCCCATACCTTAAACATCGTTGAAAGATTTGTTTCAAGTCTTTGAGATGGTCGCTTCGCTTCTTGGAGTACACTGTTATATCATCCAGGTAAATCACTACAGATTTATTGACTAAACCTTTGAATGCGATGTCCATGGCTCTCTGAAATGTAGCGCCGACATTGATCAAACCAAATGGCATCTTCCGATATGCGTATGTGCCCCATTTAGTTCGGAATGTGGTTTTTAACTGATCATCGGGATGTACCAGCACTTGATTGTATCCTGAAAATCCATCCAAAAAAGACATTAATTCTGAGCCTGCTACTGCCTGTAATATCTGCTCCATAGGTGGGAGGGGAAAATTGTCTTTTTGACAGGCTTTGTTGAGATTCCGGAAATCGATACAAATTCTAATATCTCCGTTTTTCTTTCTAACGGGTACCATATTGGAGACCCATTTGGAATGTCTGACAGGGAAAATTATTCTGGCTCTCAACAACTTATTTAGCTCAGTTTTTATCTGATTTTCTAAATTGGGGTGGATTTTTCTGAGTTTCTGTTGGACAGGTTTTTCATTGTCAATCATAGGGATAGTATGTTGAATGATAGAAGTGTCGTATGTCTTCAGCTCATCGTAATTCCAGGCAAAAACGTTTTTGTATTGTCTCAAAAGACGGATATACGCTAATTTTTCTTCAGGGGCTAGGCCGTGGCCTAGATTAACGTTTTGTGGTTTATCATCGGTTCCTAGGTTTACTAATTCGTAGTTCAGAGTCAAACTGTAGAGCTTAGAATTGGTAGACCTTTTAAACCGACTTTTCAAATCATATAAGTCTTCTAACTTAACCACCGATTTAGGTATAGCATTATCAGTGCTATTTTGTTGTATTTGGTGATCATGATGGTCTTCGTCAATTATTTGATTGGAGTAGGATCCTTCAGAAGTGAGGAAATTTACAATGTCAGGATCGTCATTGAATACTCTCCAGTTTGTAATGTTGTCAGGGATGGACGGTCTAAAGATTAATTCTATTGAGAATCTATCTGGACTAAAATCTTCGGAGGGAATAAGTCTAGAGGCTACATTAGCTAACAGGTCTGCGCTCGCATTTTGGAGTCTTGGGATTGACGAAATATTGAATGCTATGAAATGTGCAGTCAGATCTTGTACTAAAGATTGATAGTGCTTCAAATGATCTGATAGGCAATGTATGGTGTTACGTACCTGTTTGACGACAATCTCAGAGTCTCCGAAGACTTGAAGGTACTTAACATTCAACCCGATTGCTTTGTATAGGCCTTGCACCAAGGCCTCGTATTCCGTTGTATTGTTTGTGCAATCGAATTCGAGTCTGCACGTAAGCATGGTCTTATTTCTATCTAGGCTAATCAGAACGCATCCTACTCCTGCTCCCTCGTTAGATTTAGAGCCATCAAAATATAATTTCCAAAACAAAGATGTATTTACAGGGTTATCTAAAAAATTAACACACTTTGAATTATCAGTTTGGGAAAAAATTTCGACTTGGGACAAAACTGAATTTTCTAAGTAAGGTGAGGTATGAGCATTGAAATTGCCGAGGAAAGAATCTACCGAGTAATTGCTTATGATACTGCTGTTGTATGCTATTGCTTCATTTTCTCCCTCCAATTCCGTCACTATGTACTTCTGGTGTAACTCTCGTTCAACCTTTATTTGATTCGGTTTACCATTGTAGGGTAACCACATGTGCGACCAGTCGGTTGAGAAGTATCCATGGAGTTTTTCAGACCAATCCCTGCTAAGAATCAAACCATAGAATTCAGGGATATCAGCTACTAGAATGTCAATAACCTGACATACCTTCGAGTTAGACGACAATCTTATGGTCACTTGATTAAGTTCACCAATCACTTCGACTTGAGATCGATCAAGCTGAACTATGCGCACTGCGGATTTTTGCGGTTGAACATTCAACTAGGCACATATTGATCTGGGTAAAATATTCGTTGAAGCACCAGAATCTACCAAACAATTGTGCACGTTTTTATTGAAAATTTCATAAGTGAGAAGAAAAGGGGGAGTGTGAGACCTTGATCTTCCTCCAATCAAGGCGATGTCATTTGGGTCAACCTTATTGATCGTGTTGGTTGGAGGTCTTCCCATGTAGTGGGAAGCTACAGCTGTAGGCAAAGATGTAGTAGGCACGGCATGTAATTCTTTCATCATTATCTTCTGTTGATGTTTCAATTTGCTCAACTCATAAAGAGTGATATTAGCCCTAGTCTTTTTCATGTCATCAATAATGTTGTACTCCATTTCATCCGACACAATCAGTGTTCTTGATGGAGGTGTTTGATCTGATTGGACTGGGCTACATTGAGTCGCTTTAGTGGTCGTTTTCTTTGTTGCGACTTTATCTTTTGCTGCAGGGCTTGCGCCCTTCTGCTTAGGGGTAGTTTGGGGAGGATCAAGTTGATTTTTGCTTCATGTGCTAACCGGAAATACTTCTTGATCTTCTTCTTGCGGGAGGATGAAATCCCACATTCCTTGTAGTTCCACAACTTCTTCGTCATCGGTCTGCCCTTCAGTGGTATTCTCTTCTTCTTCCTCTTCTTCAGATTCGACGTTTGAGATAGCATTGGGTGGTTTTACATCCATTGAAGGATTTCTTTTAAAAGCTCTGTAGGGCTTTTTGAAGAAGTTTCTGCTACTTGTTTTTTTATTTCAATCATCTCATTGGACATGGTTTTTAACACTTTTTGTAATCCTTCCAAATCGAAAGGATCTTTCGTTTGTTTCTTCTTGGGGTCTTCCTTGTAGGATACTTTCTTAGATTTGCGTTCCTCTATCGTAGATCTTTTTTCCAGGGTTACTACACGTTTCTCTACTGCTATCGCCTCTCTCAAGTTTTCAACTAAGGTTGTCTTATTTGCCCTATCCACGAAGATTGCCAAGTTTGATGGTAAGGCCGTAATGTACCATTCACATCTTACTTCTTCGTTGGGCTGGGAAGCAGCGGGAATTTTGTTGAGGATTTTATTGAACCGTAAATTGAAATCTTTGATGGGTTCTCTAGCCTCGGCTTTAAGATTGGATAGGTCATTGATCAACGTCACCGTTGATCTGTCATCACCAAACTTGTTAAGGAATTGACTTTGAAAAATGTCCCAACTTGTGATAGACCTGGAAGGTAATGAAAAGTACCATGACCCGGCTGTTCCTTGCATTGTGTAGGGAAAAATCCGGACGACAGCATCCTCGTTGGTAACTCCGTTGAGATTAACAGAAAGCATGAAATTATTAATATGCTCTTCAGCTAACATGCCTACTTCTGGATTGAACTTGGGTAGCCATTTCTCAGGATGGGCCGGTATTTGGCTAAGGGGTGGAGGCATTAAAACTGCCCCAGGATTGTTCCATGGAGACTGGGCCATCGTTGAGCTGCTAGTAAAGGAAAGTGCAGAGGATGATCCTTGATGCTGGGAAGATGAAGTTATTATGATCTTTGATGATTGAAGAGGAGGGGTTGTGGAAGATGGATGAGTGGTTTGGAATGAAGATGTGGGTGGCTGACTTCGCGGTGAGGGAGTTGAAATGGACGACGTAGATGAAAGAGTCTCACTGTCAGACTCTAGTGGTTTTTTCCTTGCTCTTTTCCTGGTGGGGAGAGGGAATTCAGTTGGTTGGATGCCAAATTTTTCACTCTTTAATCTGGTCAGGGGATGAGCAGGGTTGTACTGCGAAGTCACGCTACTTTGAGATTTATCAGACCTCTGAGTAAAAATAGAAAATCCCTAGAGTTTACGAATCAGAGTTTGAACTTCAGGGGGTTCAATGATTTTTTGTCTGAAATATTAGGGTATGTAGCAGCGGTTGATACTTGAGTGACTTCTGACTCTGGATTTAAACGTGCTGTGGAAGTTGGGGGAGTTGGTGAGGGCGATTTACTCTCAGAATGGTATTTAGATTTTGATTTAGGTGCCATTCATAGTTCGGGCCCTCCTTCTAGCGCCAAATATGTTGAAGCCCCGAAAATCGGGTCGACAACAAGGGGGATACCCACCCGGTCCGGACCTTGGTTGGCAGCTCCTTATCCATTTGGTATAGCGGGTGCGACTAGGGATAATGGGACCAGTTTCCCAATCTAAGGGGTGTGTGTGTGTGTGTGTGTGTAGAGTTGGATGATGCTGATCTAGGAGTATTTAAAGCTAATTTAATTCAAACTTCTAAACTAACTCTATGCTATTGTAATCTAATAAGAAACAACACATCTAATCTACGCTAACCCGGGGTGTATTTCTTCTATTATGCGATCTAAAGAGATTTCGAACAATAACTGGTAATAAAGATCATTCAGCTATCATAAGAATAGAAATCAATTAAGATAAACCATTATGCATAAAAAGTTAAGCAAAACAGTTGTGAACAGCATATCGCATAATAAGTTATTCATATATTAAACACAAATAAATGACTCCACAGTACAAAAGTGCCAAATGGTAACCCACACATTCATGCATTAACATATAAACAACTGAAAACTGCATATCACTTTAAGAATATAAGCAGAAATGGTCAAGAGATAAAAGTACCATTTATGACTAGTTCCACTCATAAGCTTCAAGCAATAACGATTTATCTCTACTTGTTCTAACATCTACTAAGAGTACAAAAGTGCAACATTAGTAGCAGACATTAAATGCAAACATTGATAAATCTTGATCCATCCATTCATCAAAAACCCCCTCCGAGGGTACAAAAGTGCATGTTCTGAGGACAAGTTTTTTGACAAATTTCCGGACCCTTCTCCAAATGCCTGAGAAGGGTTTAAATACTGCTAACTAAATAATATTAATTACATAAATTTAGGACACGGTTTCAAATGACCGCCCTTCTACTAAAGCAAATTTATTTCTAAAAATTGAATCTAATTTCTAACTGTTTCTGTATTTGCTCCTTAGTGCTGTAAGCAATGCAAAAATTCGCCTGGGAAGAGTCGGTTGGTTGTCTTCTCCTTTCGTTTGAGCTACGAAAATAGAAATAACAAGAGCTGGCACCGCTTTCTGACAAACTAGAAGATATTTTCAAAAATCTTCCTCTGGCTTGGTGTATTCACTATGTGTATACTTAGTAATAACCCAATTTCTCTCAAACTGATTGTGCTGTTGCTATTTCGGTTTCCGGCCTTGCGAATGACTGAATAAGTTAGGGACTTTGCTCTCTGAACAATTTTCTGTATTGAAAACTGCTTCCGTTCTTTGTTCCAGGCTTTTCTGGAGCATTTTCCCTCTTTAGCGTTTTTCTTTTTGCTTTACCCAGTCTAAGCTTCAGGATCTTTTGTAAACATGCTACTTTTGTGCGCCTTTGACTCTAAGTTTTGGATGTCCTATTGACATCAGTATCTGTTGAGTGATACTCTGGAATCCGCGGTCCTGCTGCATGCGGCATCCATTTGCGAAGGCATCTCTTCTCTGTTCTCCGAGTATTGACGCTTTCCCCTTTTCCTTAGATGTTTCTTGCACATTGCTTTATGTTAGTTGCTGTCTTACAGTTTACGCAAAGGAAAAGAGTAATGACGAAAAGATTGACATGAAAGCTTTAAGCTCTAATGAATGCATAATCATGACACTCATAATGAACTGACTCTTCGAAAACACAACCCAATCCTTCTTGGATACTTTGGCGCACAATCATTAATTTCTTTTAAGGCGCGCGCCCAATTTTGGTATACAGACAGCTTTCCTTGAATACTGTGTCGAGGAAATTTTGCGATGGGTGACTCGCATCGCAATATCGAGGATTGCGTCGTCAAGATGTGTCATCGCAGGAATTGATGATCGCATTCATCGCAGATCGCAATATCGCAGATCGCAATATCGCAGATCGCACTTAATCATCCAATCATTGTGTGCTGCTTATGCGATGTTGCGATATGCGACGTCGCATATCGGCCGTCAGCGATTCCTTAAGTTTTTCATTTAAGAGCGCTTCACAATATAAGCGATGCGATGAATTTCGCGTCGCTTCTTCGCAGCTTATTATGCGCATAGGAAAACGTTTCACTCTCTTCTCGCGATGCGATACAGCTTTAGGGAGTTAAAATACAAAACTTTTGATAAAAAAAACAGTTGGATTTTTTGTTAAGGGTCCCCATTTGCTTGGTGTTATTGCTAATATCAAACAAAGAGGGGGGTTGTTGGTGACCACAACACCTTGTTGGAATTGAGGCTTACTATATGTTGTCACACCACCCAACTGTTAGTTATATAGACACATCAACTATTACCTTGTCATGATAATACCAAGCATGTAACCCTGCAGCTACTCACACATGTCAACCACATGTTCCAAATATCAAGGCATCATATTTACTAATTCGAAATCAACCTTTACCAAGACTAACAATCATGTTATAATCCATAGCCAACTCATAGTCATTGGACATAATGCTACAACTGTCACCTACTACACTCAAGTACATGTCAGCTATCTCATCGGACAATATTTTGCTTTAGTTATATTGCATTATCAGGTTAATCTACAGTCATAATTTCTACACAATATGTCATTCAAACGATTACGTGATACCATGCCCAAAACAATTGCCATAGCAGTGGTTACGTGGTGGTGTTGTAAGATATGTTGTTGCTTGGAACCTAATTATAAGCTGAGTGAATATCATGTTTCTTATAATGAGATCTTCCACCAAACTTGGTCATTATGTTGATGTGGCGCAATCAACAATTTACATGGGGTTTGATGATTGTAAAAACATCGTCAAATCCATGACCACCTGTCAAGGATTTATCCACATCAACAATTGGAAAATCCCATGAAATTTGTGACCACTGTGTTTGTTAAATTTTACCATTGTATTTTGTTGAAGAAAATTTGCTTCATAGATCATTCCACTATTGTAATCGTGGATTATCTCCCCATGCACATCGATATCGTATACATCTGTCACTGCTTCCCAATGAAGATTTCGAGGAGGATCCTCAGAGTTGGGTTGTCATTGGAACCATGATTGTTGTTGAAACTTATGGTGTAAGAGGCAAATTGGCAGATTAGTAGAATACATATCCTTTGGGAATATGCACAACCAATTTTATATTCATATTCTAGATAATGGCTCGTAACATTTATGGATAATATTTGTGCCATGTTTTGTGGAATTTTTCCCTGCATCTTAATCATTGAATTGTTGTCAAAATTGTGGATTGAGACCATGTTGGGTCCCTATAATACTAGTGATTACCCCATTACTATTGTAGTTATACCCCTTATTTATATTGTTGTGCCCCTATTACCCCCATGTTGTTATTTCTGTGCCCCATGGAATCCCTCTATTGTTATTTTTGTGGCTTTATATTATTATTGTTAGGTCGGCTGGATTATATTGTGACTCCTTAGACTCCTATATATAGAAAGGAGGTTTTGTCATTTGAATCATGGAAGAATTGTTCATTTACGTAATGTAAAGGAGGTTTCCCCCTCGAATAGACTAAATTCTAAGGCGTTGATCTATCTTTTCTATCTTTTCTTGAGCTGGTTTCATAACATTTGGTATCAGAGCTTTGGATTCTAGGGTTTCGCTGCTCCAAACAGGTCATCGTGGAATTTTCACTATAACTTTTTTTTTGTGACGTTTCAAAAGTCACAAAAAAAACCCATTTGAGAAGAAATCGCGCTAAACCTTGGGTGCGAATTTCAGAGCTTTTCACGCGATATTTGCGGAGATATGATCTGAGGAAGTTGGTATTTTTGCAGACTCCTGAATTACATTCAAAACAGGCGACCTGGGGAAAATCGTCATAACTTTCTCTCTGGGGATCGGATTGAAATTTCGTAAGAAGGTACAGAAAGAGGACGGACTGTAGCTTCTTGTATGCATGTTTCAGATCCAGAGGTCGAAATAGTGACTCATGGCACGTCATACAAGTTCGCTCTACTGAACTAGCCTATAAGCAAGTCACTGTGGGAGATTTCACATAACTCTTCCTTGGAGAATCCAATTTGGGTCAGACTTGTGGCATTGGAAAGAGGACACAGAGGGATACTACAACTCACAAATTCAGAAGTAGATGATTGGAAAGTATAGAGATACATCAGAGGCAATATCGAGCTCCTACAAAGTGAAAAAAGGTGTGTAGATTTTCTTAAATTTTTGCTTAAGCTTGGTTTGAAAATTTATTTTGAAGGAATTCAAAGGGCATAGTAGAGAATTATTATTGGTAACTGATGCCTCGAGGAAAGAAAATGCAAACACCTAGTAAGGAACCTGAAATCTCTAGCATGACTCATGAAGAAGAGGAAGAAATGCAACATGATATATCAAAATTACAAGACCAAGTGCAACAATTGTCCCTTGCACAAAAAGGAACAGAATCTAAGATGGATGGTTTAAAAAAAGATGTAGAAGCTAATATGGATGGTTTAAAGAAAGGTGTAGAAGCTAAGATGGACTATTTAAAGAAAGGCGTAGAAGCTAAGATGATTGACGTGGAAGCTAAGATGGATGATTTGAAGATAGATTTGAAGACAGACATGGACGAATTGAAGGTAAATATGAATAAGTTGCTACAAGAAATAGTCCCTAAGGGTGAAAGGGTACTAAAGGAAACTCATGATGAGAACAAAAGAAATGTTAATCATGATTCCATAGATGCTAATGTTGGATTGAAGACTCACCATATTCCAAAAATCGATATGAGGAAGTTTGATGGCAAGGATCCCGCCACATGGATATTACAGATGGAGCAGTTCTTCGATCTCAATAATGTGCAAAACACACAAAAGGTACGTATGGCAACTGTATATTTGGAACCAAATCAGTTTGTATGGTATCAATGGCTTTGCTCTCGTAAACAATTTATCACTTGGGCAATTTTTACGGAAGAATTGATAGCACATTATGAAGATACAAAAAGCAACACTTTTTTTAGCCAATTGATAAGTCTCAAACAAAAGGGTTCAGTAATGGAGCACATTGAGGAGTTCCAAAAATTGAACATAAGGGTAAAAGATATTCCAGAGGAGCATAGGATTGATGTGTTCATAGGGTCTTTAAAGGATAATATCCAACATTATGTTCACCTTTGGGAACCTGATTCATTAGAGAAGGCATTCAGGTTAGCAAGAAAAAGGGAAAGCAAAATTATGGCAACCAGGAAGCATACCACTCAAGACGGAAGTGTTGTTGCCCCTAGTCTTCCACAACCTATAAGGTTGACACCACAACAATTGGAAGAAAAAAGAGCAAAATGGCTTTGTTACATTTGTGATAGCAAATACACTAAAGGTCATAAGTATGCTGAGAAGAAATTATTCTACATAGATTGTGAAGAGGAAGAAGAAAGGAGCAAGAAAGGTCAAAAGAAGAAGATATACTCCAGGAACAAAGCCTAGATGAAGAACAAATAAATCCGACCATATCTTGTAATGCATTGGCGAGAATTACCACTCCTCAAACCATCAAGATAGAAGGACAAATCAAGAAGAAAAAGGTAATAATGTTGATTGATTCAGGAAGCACCCACAATTTTATTCATTGTAGGGTAGCAAAAGAATTGAATTGCTTCCTATATCCAGCACCAGAGTGTCAAGTGATGATTTCAAATGGAGGAACAATAAATTTCTCTGGAAGGTGCCATAATATCAAGCTATCCATGGGAGAATATGTATTGACTAGCCCAATGCTTGCCATTCCAATGGGAGGTGCTGATGTTGTACTAGGAGTCCAATGGCTACAATCCTTGGGTACAATAGCTTTTAATTTTCAAGAACTTTTCATCAAATTTTCTACGGAAGGAAAGGAAGTTGAATTAAGGGGTATTGCAGGGAAACCAGGAAAGATAATCAGCTCTAATGGTATGACAAAGCTTCTAAAAAAGGAGCAAAGAGGTGTAATTGCACAATTATGTTCGCTAGATGTTTCCACATCAGAATCATCTATTTCTCCAGATCTCCAAAAAGTCCTGGAAAATCATTCCAAGGTATTTGAGACTCCCAAAGGTCTCCCACCTATGCGTGATCATGATCATGCTATCCATCTGATTCCAAGAAGTGTTCCTCCAAACATCAGGCTGTACAGATATCCCTATGTCCAAAAAAGTGAAATTGAAGGTATGGTTGCAGAAATTCTAGAGGCTGGTATAATTCAACCAAGTCAAAGTTCTTTCTCTGCTTCAGTAGTATTGGTGCACAAGAAGGATGGATCATGGCGCATGTGTCTGGATTATAGGGAGCTCAACAAGCTCACTATTAAAGATAAGTTCCCCATTCCTGTCATTGATGAATTATTGGATCAATTTCATGGATCAATTTACTTCACCAAGTTGGATCTTTGTTCGGGATATCATCAAATCAGAATGAAGATTGAAGACATTCTGAAAACGGCATTTAGAACTCATGAGGGTCATTATGAATTTTTGGTCATGCCTTTTGGCCTTACCAATGCACCTTCAACATTTCAAGGTTTGATGAATTCAATTTTCAAACCATTCCTTAGAAAATTTGTGTTAGTATTTTTTGATGATATACTAATCTACAGCAAGTCTTGGAAGGATCATGTTGAACATGTTGACAAGGTGCTACAACTATTGGAGGAGAAACAATTATATGCAAAAAGATCCAAATGTTTCTTTGGAGTCCAGGAGGTGGAATATTTGGGTCATATTGTATCTCATGAAGGAGTTAAGGTAGACCCTAGCAAAATTAAAGCCATTAAGGAATGGAAAATCCCCACATCCATAACGCATCTGTGAGGATTTCTTGGGTTGACAGGGTATTATCGCAAATTTGTTAAGAATTATGGGAGAATAGCAGCACCTCTAACAACATTATTGAAGAAAGATGCATTTTCATGGACTCCGGAAGCAACAAAGGCCTTTGCACATCTTAAAGAGGCAATGTGCCAAGCACCGGTCTTAGCTACACCAGACTTCACAAAAACCTTTATTGTGGAATGTGATGCTTCAGGAAATGGAATTGGTGTTGTTCTAATGCAAGATGAAAGACCCATTGCTTTTGAAAGTCGTCCAATCAAGGGAAAGTTTTTAAGAAAAGCTATTTATGAGAAGGAAATGTTGGCAATACTCCATGCACTTAAGAAATGGCGACCCTACCTAATGGGAAGACACTTCAAGGTAAAAACGGATCATGATAGCCTTAAATACTTTTTAGAACAAAGATTATCCTCTCAAGAGCAACAAAAGTGGGTCACAAAGATGTTGGGTTATGACTTTGAAATCATCTACAAAAAGGGAAGCAAAATGTGGTGGCAGATGCACTCTCAAGAAAGGATGAGGATGTGGAAGCATTGTTGTGCGCCATTTCTATTATCCAACCAGATTGTATAAACGAAGCAAGGGAGGAATGGAAGAATGATGAAGAAGTGTGGGAACTTATTCGAAAGCTACAACAAGATTCCAGTACGTCTGATACATTTAGCTGGAAAAATGATTCATTATGGTACAAAGATCGCTTATACCTCTGTAAGAATTCCCAGCTAAAACAAAAGATTCTTATGGAATTGCACACTTCTCCCTTAGGAGGGCACTCAGGATTTTTAAAAACTTACCACAGGGTTAAGAAGGAATTTTTTTGGGATGGCCTTAAATCAGATATTCAAAAGTTTGTGGCGGAATGTTTGGTTTGCCAACAAAACAAAGTTGAAACAATTAAGACACCGGGTCTATTACAACCTTTATCCATTCCAAGCCAACGTTGGGAGGAGGTTTCAATGGATTTTATCACAGGTTTACCCAAGTCTGAGGAAAAGAGTGTAATCATGGTGGTAGTTGACAGACTTACAAAGTATGCACACTTTTGTGCATTATCACATCCATTTAAAGTCAGTACAGTTTCTAATGCATTTATGGAAACAATTCAAAAGCTACATGGAAACCCAAAGATTATTGTAAGTGACAGAGATCCCATTTTCACTGGAAATTTTTGGACAGAATTATTTTCTTGTCTTGGTACTCAGTTAGCTCATAGCTCATCTTATCATCCTCAATCTGATGGGCAAACTGAGATAGTAAACAAATGTTTGGAAGGATATCTTCGTTGCTTTGTATCTGATAAAGAGACACAATGGGTCAAATGGTTGCCTCTGGCTGAATGGTGGTATAACACTTCCTTCCATACAACAACAAAAATGACCCCATTTATGGCACTTTATGGGTATCAACCACCATCCATCACATCATATTTAAGAGAAAATTCTAAGGTTCAGGCAGTGGAACATCACATCGAACATCAACAACAAGTCCTCCAACTCTTAAAGGATAACCTCGTGTTGGCACAAAATAGAATGAAACAACAGGCAGATCAACATCGCAGTGAAAGAAGTTTTGATGTAGGTGATTGGGTATTCCTACGGCTACAACCATACAAGCAAATGTCCCTAAAGCAAGCTAAGAAGGATAATAAATTATCACCAAAGTATTATGGTCCATACAAGGTGTTGCAAAATATTGGTTCTATGGCATACAAATTGGAGCTTCCTACAGCTTCTCGATTGCACCCAGGTTTCCATGTTTCATGTTTAAAGAAGGTTATATGTGACAAGCTCCCAGTTCAAACAATATTTCTAGAACTTGACGAGGAAGGAAAAATTATATTGGAACCTGAAGTAGTCACAGAAACAAGAAATCGACAGCTACGAAATCGATCAATTTCAGAGCATCTTATCAAGTGGAAGAACTTATCCGCTGAAGATTCCACATGGGAGGATGAGAATTTTATGTAGAAGTATCCAGAACTACTCAAGCGTTGAGGACAACACTTTTTTGAAGGAGAGGGGCACGTTGGGTCCCTATAATACTAGTGATTACCCCATTACTATTGTAGTTATACCCCTTATTTATATTGTTGTGCCCCTATTACCCCCATGTTTTTATTTCTGTGCCCCATGGAATCCCTCTATTGTTATTTTTGTGGCTTTATATTATTATTGTTAGGTCGGTTGGATTATATTGTGACTCCTTAGACTCCTATATATAGAAAGGAGGTTTTGTCATTTGAATCATGGAAGAATTGTTCGTTTATGTAACGTAAAGGAGGTTGCCCCCTCAAAGAGGTTGAATTCTAAGGCGTTGATCTATCTTTTCTATCTTTTCTTGAGCTGGTTTCATAACAGACCATGTACTTCGCCACGTAACCATCATAATCCATGCCATTTCGAAACCAACCCAAAAGTTACCTCTACCTAGTACATGTGTTTGCAACGTGGGCCAAATATGTGGTCAAGTTAACTCTGGAATGTGTTGACCACCGATCAATATCCATGGTGGTATACGTGGATCTACTAGAGTGTTTCCACCACCAACAAATCCAAGCCTCATGAACAAATCAACATTTAATCAATACATGATGGAAATGGTAACGAGATTGGGAATTTAATATTCCATCGTTTTGCTGGGGATATATGGTTCCATTGTAACAACCCTGGTTTAAAATCCATGAAAAAATATATAAGACCACAGTGATGGGACACATATTCCAAGCTGAATGGTGGTCCAAACATCCTAGTGGGTGTTCATTTCGGTTTATTATGGCTAAGGAAATCGGCAAAGGCAATGGCAAAGGATTTGGAAAGGTGAATCAAAAAAATGGCATTTTATTTATGAAAATAATGGAAATTAGGAGAAAAGGGAGGTGATAGGTGAAAGTTTGCATGTGAGGAGGAAAATGAAGAAAATAGAGGCCTTATTGATAAAAAGGATTATGAGGATCAGTGGGCAAGATTGGTCAGTGTAAGCTTGGCAGTTTAGTTTTGGGGCTCTCTCATTATTTTGTCTCTCTCTCACTCTTCGACACTTAGAGTTTTCTTGGAGCACTCTTGGAGGGTGTGGCATAGTTGGAGTTTTGGAGCAAGAAGGAAAAGGAAGAGCAGGAAAGTGCAGGAGGACATTGGGATCAACAACTACAACGAGTTTGGCTTGCAGGTACTCAGTTGCATGTATGTTTTCCTCACTATTTTTGGCATGCCATGACATATGCATGTGTTTTATTGGTCATGATCTATCACTGGCATGGAGGATTGCCTGAATTGACAGTGAATTTTCCTGGCCTTGCCATTTCTTGGATAGCCATGGTGTTGTGGGTTCATTTGCTTTGTTTTCTAGTTAGTTTTCATGTTTCCTTAGAATGGGTTGAGTTATTAGTCCCTGGAGCCTCTGTAACAACTTGGGTTGAGTTATTAGTTTTGGAGCCCTAGCTGGAAAAACGCTCTGAAGCCCTTGGTGGGTTGAGTTACTAGTCCTAGAGCCTTGGTTGGACAAATGCTCTTGAGCCCGACAACAACTGTGGTTTGAGTTACTAGTCTTGAAGCCTTGGTTGGAACAAACACCCTAAAGACCTGGAATGCTTAAATAGAAGCCCTGGATGGTTTTGGATTGATGTGTTCTATGAGATCCTACATTCAAGCTTGGAATATGGCACAGGGGTGAAGGGCTGAAGAGAGATTTGGCTCAGCCATTCTATGGTTGGGTGGAACGTGGAAGTCCCATCCTGGGTTTCGATTTTTCATCATCAATATGAGGTTATTTCTCCTTGTATTTCTATGAGTGTTATACTGTTTATATGTGGATTATATGGCTATTATTTCCTTGGTATTTACGTTGTTATTATCCTGGTTAATTATATGTTTTATGATAGTAGCTATGTATGACTCTCATCATGTTTTTACTTGTAAATGAATTATCAATGTATCTATGGCCTAATGGATGAAATGATAGCTAATGTGTTGAGGCATCAATGCTTCTTAATGATTCTCAGATAAGTATGAGACCCCTATGCTTATATGTGTTGTTTACACCTGTATATTACATATTTGTGGCTTGTTTAATGAAATGCCTGTCATGGCTAGTAGGGTTCCAGTCAAGGGCTTGTTCAAGTATTTGCAATTACATCATGGTTTCATTGTTATCTTTCGGTTTTGAAGGTGTCATTCAATTATGGGCAGTGACTTGGGCTCTGGGCCTTAAAAAGTGGCTCAAATCCCAGGGAATCTGGCACATCACTGAGCAAAATAGTCCTTAGATGTTGGCATGCCTTGTCATGAAAGCATCCAGAGCCTCCTGGATGTTATCAGGCCCATAGAATGGGAGTGTCCAAAGGTCAAGAAGTCTAAAACCTCATTGGGACTCAGAGGCTAGTTACCAAAAATGTTGAGATGGTTCTTATGGGTCCTATAGATGACGTGGAAGGTATGTTTGATGTGTTTTCGTCAATTCCACTTCCTTAAGGTCACCTAGGAGTTTAAATCATATCATAGTAGACTCTCATCACATGTTTACCCCAGTTGTCTGGTTATTTGGGTAGATGTGGGAGGAGGGTGTTATAGAGTGGTATCAGATCATGGTTCACCCCTTGGACTAGATGGGCAGTGTGTTGGTCATGCATTCATGTCAGTTGCATATGTGCCTTATGCTTGTAGTCCATGTGCTTGTTGCATTTGCATGGCGTTGATCATGGTTGTAGTGATGTCGCCATGTGAAGGTTGATGGTATTGTTGTTGGGGTGTGTTTGTCATGAATGCATGTCAGTTGTATATGCATTTGTTATGCATTTTAGTGTCTATAGGTTTTTATGCATGCGTTGTCATGGTCATGGTTATGCATGTATGGTAGGTTAGACATCCATTTTGAGGTCATTATATGCAATTAGGTCATCATGGTGGTATTGGTATGTTATGATGCTAATGTGTTGGTTGAGATAGAGCAAGAGATGCAGATCATTAAAATGAAGTTGCAACAATGGACTTCGGTGTAAGAGCAGATCATCGTGCAGGTTTGCATGTTGGGCATGCAACTATGTTGGTTAAGGATTGTTATATGCATTATGGTTATGTGTATGCCTTTCACTATATTGATGTTGTGGTTACATACATGATTGATGCTAGTTGATCAGTGTAGTCATATGCACATGTGTCAAATAGATATGAATGTAGTAACATGTGGTTGTATGCATTGCTTATGAGAGAAGCTTATGTAAATTTTCATTCTTTTATTAATAAATTGCCTGAAGTGGGCACGTTGGCTCAGGCCATGGACTATTTCCCTCTTTGAGGGTTTTAACCATGTCAAGAATACTGGTGTATTGATATGTGATATGTTTGTGAGCGGTGTCCTTTGGTGTTCTGTCTGAGGAACTTACCCTGTACTGATAGCCACATATGTGTGAATGATAATTGTGTATGAGTTTACGATGTGAACATGTTAGTTAGATATTTTTATGGATATCATGATCTTATGAGTGCTTGAGTTGATGTGTTGTAAAGTTATATCGTTCTAACTAGATTGATTGTGCGTACAAGATCAGCTCCCCTAAGATACATTAAGGTATACTGACCTTGTATATTTGTCATGACCACATGATACTGACCTTGTATATTTTTCATGACTACTCTTCCCACTTGATTCCTCATGAACCAGGAACCTATTCATGTCATTCAATTACGTAAGCAAATATTCCTTCACAAGAATGATCCCTAACAATCCCTATCAGACAATGACATAGATACATACATACATACATACATATATAATTGTTAGCATAAAACAATAATCACCTTGTCAGACAACGACATACATACATTCATGTATACATATATAAAAATCAGCATAATCATGAACATAACATAATTACTAGATAACATAAGGTCTAGGTTAAGAGAAATTCCTTTATTCATGCAACACATGTGTAACATTGAGAACAACAGTTCCCAACATAGCCAAGGCATATGACACCTCAAATCCATTTACTTTACCTTTTCCTATTACCTTTCTCATGACTATACTTCTACCATCCATTTACCACAATGGACCCAGCCAGTCCAACCGACTATCATAGCCTTACCTTCCACTGCACTTACTCATGCATCGATCTTCATCTGAATCTTACATTACCTTTTTGGTACCACACAACTCTCCTCAAGCTCCATCAACTTTCCTCTTTCCCAACCAATTCTAAAGACTCAAAACAATAAAAGAGAAGACAAGAAAAAACCAAGAAGAAGAACACTAAAGCCCATAACGATATGAAACTACAACAAAGGAGCAAGACCTTGCACTAGACATAAACAAAACCACAAATCAAGCTCAAAATACCAAATGCACAAGACTAACACCATGACTCAATCCCCATGGTTCCCAAGGAAAGCTCAACCTAAGCCATCTTCAAGATTTCATGGAAACCTGTCTTTCCATGTAAATCCCTGCATCATGTTGCCATAAACACATAAATGTCAATGTATAATTAAGCATAATAATACGCCAATTACCTCATCTAATTTTTCCAAGAACGTTTCTTGCAACTGAAAACATCCACACCATCTCTTAAGGGACTTCAATCCTTTAATAGAACCACCTATAGCTCAAGACTAGCTAATATACCTGTCAAGTGCATGTTCATGAATATAGCACATATCCACATAATGTCAGACAAAATCAAGGTTAAGAAGACTTCCTGTGTGCAAAGCACTCATTCGTTCGAAATTAGGGTTTCCAAACATAGCCAAATGAATTCTTTCCCAATTCCTTTCTTTTACCTTTTTACCTTGTTGGAATCGAGTCTTACTATATGTTGTCACACCACCCAACTGTTATTTATATAGACACATCAACTATTACCTTATCATGCTAATACCAAGCACGTAACCCTACAACTACTCACACATTTCAACCACATGTTCCAAATATCAAGGCAATCATATCTATTAATTTGAAATCAACCATTGCCAAGATTAACAATCATGTCATAATCCATAGTCAACTCATAGTCATCAATCATAATACTACAACTATCACCTACTATACTCAAGTACATATAAACTGTAGATTAACCTGATAATGCAATATAACTAAAGAAAAATACTTTAATCTACTTCTACAATTAATCAGTGGAAGCTTAAAATATTTGAGCAAGACCAAGTGGAACACATATAACCATAGAAGAATCAATGCACATGAAACACATAAGAATACTCAGGGGAAAGCCTCAGCTAAAAACCCCACTATCTATATTATCATTACAAGTTGGAAATATCTCATAATTACACAAAGGCCTTCTCCTCTGCCCTTCTGATCTCCTATTTCCTTGCGTAGTTTCTCCTAGGTGATCCTCCTGTTACGAAGTGTAACATTGATCACTCACACTGATCTCACACCCTGTAAAACTGTGCAATCCTCAAGGAATGAATTCCTTCTACATGCATGAGTTTTGTCTATACGAAAACACATGCAACTGATAGTACATTGTCCCTGTCTTTAGTCTCAACTGGGTGTTTCTCAGAATAGACATGCATGAGTTAATGATGAGAGAATCTTCAATTATCTGGAGTACACTAGTTGAGTGCATGCATGCATCAACTGACTAATAACTCACAATTAGTTCCTCAAACAGTTTGGAACTAACTTAACTGGACTTAACTCAGTAAAATGAGCTAACTAATTACAACTCAAATACAACTCAATCTTATCTCCTTAATTAAGGGATAATCTCCTTAATTTAAGGGATAATTGTTGCATGACTTCAAAAAGACTTCTAACTTGAATTTCTCCAACTAATTAACTCAAGATGAATTAATTAATTATTTTTCAAGCAGCTGGTGAGACTAAATTCGAATTTTAATTCAAGGACAAATTAAAATTGGAATATTCTTGTTGCCACATTTCAACACTCCCTCTATGGAACTCGAATTTACACTTTAACAATGCCTTTGTCAAAATGTCAGCATCTTGCTCCTCTGTCAGAATATACTGCAGCAACATGATCCTTCTCGCTACACGGTCTCTGAGATGATGGTATCGGATATCGATGTGCTTGGACCTATCATGAAATATTGGATTCTTAGAGAGTTTGATACAATTTTGATTATCGCAATAGATCATGTTTGGATCCATCCTCTGATCAAACAAAACAACTAAGATCTTCCGCATCTAGATGGCCTCACATGCTGCCTAACTTGCAGCCATGTATTCAGCCTCTACAGAGCTGAGTGCAACCAACCTTTGTTTCCTGTTGTACCAAGAAACTGCAACTGGCCCAAGGTTGAAAATCCTTCTTGATGTGCTCTTCCGATCTGATGGACTCCCTGCCTAATCTGCATCAGTGAAGCCCTGTAGCTTCACTCTCTCTATCCATCTATACCATAATCCATACTGAGATATGCCTCTGAGGTATCTCAATACATGCTTTGCTGCCTTCCAAAACATCTTGGTAGGTTGAACCATTGCTTGACTCAGCTGGTTCACCACATAGCACAAATTTGGTGATGTGTTCACTAAGTACATCAGTGAACCCACAAGCTTCCTGTACACAGTAGCCTCTACTACTTCTCCTAAAGTAGCATCCTCCTTCCTCCAGCTACCTGCTAGAGGAGTCTGCATGGGCGTGCACTTCTCCATGTGGAATATCCTGAGTATCTCGTTGGCATACTTGCCCTGAGACACAAACAATTCCCCATCCTTCTACCACACTTCCTTGCCAAGGAAGTAATGCATGAGACCCATGTCTTTCATCTTGAATTCTCTTGCAAGATCCTCCTTGCAAGACATGATCCACTGATCATCACTTGTCAATATGAGATCATCAACATAAAGTATAATGATCAACTGCTTACCTTTCACCATGATGTGGTACAGGTTCACATCCACTTCACTCTTTGTGAAGCCCAACCCAGTGAAGTAGTTGTCTATCTTGGTGTACCAAGCATGAGGTGCTTGCTTTAGCCTGTACAAATCTCTCTTGAGTCAGCACACATGCGACTCACGATCAAAGGTCTCAAAACCTTCCAGCTACTCTATGTACACCTCTTCCTCTATCTTGCCATATAGGAATGCGATCTTCACATCCATCTAATGGATCTTCCAACCCATCTGTGCTAATAGTGCCAACATCAATCTAATAGATGAGTACCTTGCGATAGAAGAAAAAGTCTCATCATAGTCAATCCCCTCGACCTGTGAAAAACCACAGGCAAAAAATCTTTCCTTATGCTTCTACACACTACCATCAGCATCTTGCTTTACCTTGTAAATCCAATGGAAACTCACAACTGACTTGTTCTTCGGTCTTGGAACCACGTCCCAAACTATGGAGTCATACTCCTCCACCATAGCATCAACCCAAATCGGTTGTTGCATTGCTTCCTCAAAGGAATATGGCTCGGTCTCAACACATTTCCCAACAAGGGCCATGTATCCAGTGTACCTCTCAGGTGACCTCCTCTGTCTGCATTGAGAAGATGGTTCTCCCACATTCTCTCTCACATCCGTCAACAATCTGTCAGCTTCTCTTGTGCACTTCCGTCCATCTCTGGAACACTCTACTTGAGTGGATGTCTCCACTCCTGGAACCTTTGCATGCGGCTGCTCCACATCAGTCTGAGGATCCTCCTCCTTAGGAGCCAACAGTTCCTCCTCAACCTGTAGTTGGAGCTCCCTCTCAAGGGAAACTCGCATGGCCTTCTTCTCATCAAATTTGAGATCTCTGTGAACCACTATCCTCCGACTGGTAGGCAAGTACACCTGATAGTTGTGGGGCATATCAGTGTAACCCATAAGTATCCCCAACTATGTGGTTGGCTCAAGCTTCTTCCATGCATCCTTTGTCACATGGCAATATACTGATGAGCCAAATATCCTGAAGGGACCCACATCTAGTCTCTTGCTAGAGAAAGCTTCCTCTACTGTCTTCATCCCAAGTATGTGATGTGGGCTTCTATTATGCAAAGAGACCAATGTATTGCATGCCTCAGCCCACAGGTGAAGTGGTAGGCCTTGGTCATGCAGCATCGCCCGTGCTGCCCCTACAATAGTTTTGTTCTTCCTCTCAGCCACCCCATTCTAGTGTGGGTTATGAGGTGTCGTCAACTCTCGTTTAATCCCTTCCACTGCACAGAAGTCCTTAAACTCTTGAGAGACATAGTCTCCACCATTGTCACTTCTCAAGGCCTTGATCTTCTTCCCAGACTCTTTCTCAACCAAAGCTTTGAACTCATAAAACTTTGAGAAGGTTTGGTCCTTCTTCTACATGAAGTAAATCCAGCATTTACGAGAATAATAATCAATAAAAATCACATAATACCTTTTCTTCATTGTGGATGTCGTTAAGAATGGTCCACACACATTAGTATGAACTTGCTCTAAGATAGCCTCTGCTCAACTGTCTCGATCATGAAAGGAAGACTTGGTGTACTTTCCCAAGGTAAAACCTTTTCATGTGTCAACTTGCTTAAGTTTACCTTTGGGAAGTCCTGTAGATATCTATTGCATTATCTTCAAGGCTCCATGATGCAAATGGCCCAACCGCCTATGCTACAACTCGCCAATGTCTTGGCTTTGCACCAATTCTACTTTCGTACTTAATGTTGCACAATCATCTACCTCTAGTTTATAGAGATTCTTCACCCAAATCCCAATCCTCTTGGTCTGGGTCGTGGCTATGTGTCTTAGGAATGCCTCTCCTTTACTGAAGAAAACATTGTAGCCTTTGTCCTCCAACATTGCGACTGATACCAAGTTCTTCTTCAGCCCAAGCACATACATCACATTTGTCAAGGTGAGAGGAGCTCCATGCTTCCTTTGAAAAGAAACCGTGCCCACTCCTGAAACACTATACCTTCCATCGTCACCCACCTTTATGCCCATCTTGAGGTCTTTCTCCTCCAAGGCACTGAATAAACTTTTATCACCGGTCATGTGGAATGAGGCTCCACTGTCAAGATACCAGGCACAACCCATCATCGATGACACCATGCATGCAATGAGGGTAAAGTCCATTTCGAACTAAGAAGCTAATGCCTCACCTTACGATCCTTTCAAGGATCCCTTCTTGGATTTCTTCAATGGGAAATTAGTCGCATAATGTCCCATCTCGTGACAATTGAAGCATCTCACTTTAGACTTGTCAACCTTCTTCCCTCCATGAGAAGAATTTGATTTGGAATGGGAAGCCTTCCCCTTCCCTTTCCTTGCCTTACTTTCTAAGGCCAAATTTTCTTCATCGTCATTCTTGGATGAAGAACCATCTCGTGTGCTCCTCCTGATCTCCTCTTGCATGAGATCTGACCATAGTCGTTCCCAAACCGGCAGTTTCTCCCTTCCATTCACAGAGTCTTGGTAGTTATTCCAGCTCTTTGGAAGGCCAAGGAGAGCGAGGCTCACCATATCATCATAGACAGTAGTTATTCCCACACTGTTAAGCTCATCTCTGTAGGTGGTGAGCTTATTCAGATATGGGAAATAGTATCACCCTTCTCCATCTTGATTCTTCGAAGCTTATCCTTAAGCACCAATTTCCTCTGGTCGCTATTTTTCTGGTAGAGGCCCTTCAATGTCTTCCACATTGAAAACGGAGTATCCTTCTGATGCGGGAGCATCCAGCCAAAAAGGAAATTATTGTAAATAATAGAAATACGGGTCATGCATTTAGGCTTTTATTAGATATTCTCAAATAAAACTAGGAGAGCTTTTAGGCATAAAAGTGATGGATGTGGATTAGTAAGTGATAAGGAAAGCTTTTCTATTTTAGAATAGGAAAAAGACAGAATAAAGCTAAAAAGATGCTTTTGCCATATGTATGCATTGCATGAGCTTTAGTTAGGATTTTTAGAGCATGCTAAGTTTAATAAATTAAGAAGCCTCAAATGCATTGTGCAAGAAGGAGGAAGTGTGGAGGAGTGAGAGTGAGAAGTAAGGAAGGTTTCTCCTTGGAAGCCTTCAGGCAGTTTGTAAAAGGGCCATGGATTTGCATATCTGGCCATGAAGAAAACTCTGTGTGAATGTCTGTTTTATTGTAAATATAAATATGTTGGATTTAATAAAAGTTTGAGATGGTTCTGTGCTTGACGGTTGTAATTGATGTCATATAATGTTAAGATTGCGTGGGCGCAATTGGTTCTTATTTGGTTACTTATTTGTTTACTCATGCGCAGATATTTGTTTACATATGGTTTGATGTCGTAATTGTTCTTGGAATTTCCATTCGATGGTTTCAGCGAAGGGAAAAAATCAAGGATCATAAGACCCAACCTCGTGGTGATAATATATGCGGCGTAGTTCTCTGCTCATTGAAATATTCAAGCATCCGTTTCTGTTTGAATAAGAATCGATTCTATGTACTAACGTTATGCAGTTAAAGGGCGCATGGTCAATTTTATGACTGTTCGTATGAGACTTACATCGTGGCATTATTAGTGCTCTGTTCATAAAGACTGTGGCGGTTAGAAGGGAGTTATATTGTAACAGAGCCGAATTTGAGGAGCGATTTAATATAAACCCGTGTGTATCACCAGAACCGATTGCAGCTCCGAATGGTCTCCTTACAAGCTCATTGGCATGCCCATGTTTCTGCGCTAAATGAATTTGTGATATTTAAATTCTGGAGCGACTAAGGATGATCGGGTGGGCGTAGCAGAAGCGTATCGTTATGGGTAATGTGTCGCTGTAGCTTATTAAAACTTCACCATATATTTATATTGTTTATCTCCAGTTAAAGACGAGAGTAGATATCTCTGTTGTCGGCGTATTGTGTGCATAACCATTGAAAATTCTTTAATTATATACTGCTGTGTGGTTAATTACCGAGGAGGCGACATTGGGAAAGAAGGTTCTATAAACCTGTTATGCCGGTGCTTGATTATAAGACATGACTGTTGTATATACATGGCCTCGTTTGCGTAAGGAGGAGGCGTAGTAATCGTGGGCATAGAACTGTATGCGGTTTGAGAATGTGCGCTATATGATATAGCGTATACATCTATTATGCAGTGAAACCGCCTAGCATAAAAATGGGAGAACGCTATATTGTTATGCTGCATGCGTATCGCTATTCTTTTAATATTAAATGCATATGTGGCATCGTTCTTAATGTACCACCGGTTTCTAGTCAAGGGAAATTGTTTTAAATCCAACGCAGCTAGACAAAGTTCTGGAGAAGAGGAAGATCCTGGTAGTAGTGGCCTGGGAGCGGCCTGGGCTGCATCACCTTCCCATGGAGACTCGAGACAATATGGTCTTGAACTCCCTCGAGGATGATCTGTCTCACCTTCACCACACACTTCTTCCACTCAGCCAACTCTTGTGCATTAGTTGAAGCTGGTTTTTGGATTTCTTGATCAATGAATTCCTTCAAGTCGTTGTCTTCTAATACATCCTCCATGTGATCTTTCCATGATATGTAATTCGAGCTACCATCCAAGACATACTCAAGTCTCAAGCCATTGAACGCCATTGGCCAACCTTGAAGTATGATAAGAATTTGATTTTTCACCTACAAGCCCGAACTTCAAACTTTGAATTCTCTTCTCAATATACTATTCACAGCTCCGATAACCTTTGCTCTGATACCATGTAGAAATTATGGTTGTAGATTAACCTGATAATGCAATATAACTAAAGAAAAATACTTTAATCTACTTCTACAATCAATTAGCGGAAGCTTAAAATATTTGAGAAAGATCAAGCGGAACACATATAACTATAAAAGAATCAATGCACATGAAACACAGAAGAATACTCAGGGGAAAGCCTCAGTTAAAAACCCCATTATCTGTATTATCATTACAAGTTGGAAATATCTCAGAATTACACAAAGGCCTTCTCCTCTGCCCTCCTGATCTCCTATTTCCTTGCGCAGTTTCTCCTGGGTGATCCTCCTGTTACCAAGTGTAACATTGATCACTCACACTGATCTCACACCCTGTAAAACTGTGTAATCCTCAAGGAATGAATTCCTTCTGCATGCATGAGTTTTGTTTATAGGAAAACACATGAAAATGATAGTACATTGTCCCTGTCTTTAATCTCAACTGGGTCTTTCTCAGAATAGACATGCATGAGTTAATGATGAGAGAATCTTCTGTTATCTAGAGTACACTAGTTGAGTGCATGGATGCATCAACTAACTGATAACTCACAATTAGTTCCTCAAATAGTTTGGAACTAATTTAACTGGACTTAACTCAGTAAATTGAGCTAACTAATTACAACTCAAATACAACTCCATATTATATCCTTAATTAGGGGATAATATCCTTAATTTAAGGGATAACTGTTGCATGACTTCAGAAAGACTTCTAACTTGGATTTATCCAACTAATTAACTCAAGATGAATTTAATTAATTATTTTTCAAGCAGCTGGTGAGACTAAATTCGAATTTTAATTCACAATTTTAATTCAAGGACAAATTAAAATTGGAATATTCTTGTTGCCACATTTCAACATATTGTAGCAATCAAACAACGTTGAGTTCTAGGGGTTGGATTCTTCCAAATCGAAACATAACAATGCAAAATATCTGACATAACTAAGCCACGATTTTCCAACATTCTTTATGAGTCAAAGAGTTGAAGTGGAGGCTCAAATTTCTTGCAAGAAGGATGATATATTTCTAGCAAATCCTGGTGAACTGAAATCGCTCATAAAGTTGGACAAAACCATTGTAGAGACAAGAGAATCAAGCTATATATCATTTTCTAGGTCGTGACCACTTTCAGAAATTCTCCTAGCAGTAACGTAGGGGGTCGTAACCTTTCCTTCACTTTAGAGGTGAACACTCTACCAAAGAGAGGCTATGTTGGAGGTTTCTACTAGCTACCTTGAACGAGAATTGAGTTTCCTATTGTTGTGTGCATGGGCAGTCCCTTAGAATCATTTACTAGGTTGTGTTAAACTCGAGGAGAGCCAATATAATGGTTGTTACAAGTATATTCAAGTGGGAATTTGTCATGTAAGTTAATGCAAAGATTCTAGGATTCTTTTAAGTTTGTCCAACATTCATCAACATTCCTGATTCTCTATTTATCATTTCTGGGTTATGCCATTGTTGTCAATTTTAATAAGTGTTGACAAGTCGTATTCCAACAAATGAAGAATTACACTACATATTGTGCTAGGTTTGATGCTTTTGGCGTTGATATGGAAGTTTGACTTGTTGAAGAATGTAATTAGTGTTGGTATTCATAATTGTACTTGTCAAAAGAAATTTTATTATTAAATAAAATGACTTATTAAAGCATGGGTTTCATGCTTGCGTCAATTTTTTCTAGGTCAATTCCTCCATTGAATGCTTCTAGGTTTTGTATTGAGTCAATAGAGTCATTGCCATTTTTATTAGACCCCTCTTGGGATTGTGTATCATGTAAAAAGAATTATTTTTTAGTCAAAAAGTTTTTTTGTCACCTCCACACCAAGTCAGCCCCGTCTTCATGAAGTTGGCCTACATTAGGAAAATTTGACCCAGCATAAAGGCTATATAGAGAGAGACAATTTGACCTATTTGGAGCAGTCACTCATCAAGTTCATTCTAAAAGGAAGAGAAAGAAGAAAAAGAGAGTGAAGTAGCTAGAGAAGGATGAAAGAAGATGGGAAGACCTAAAAATAGTTCTTGGGCTATCTATCTCTCACACGTGCAAAGTTTTTGGGCAGTTTCTGGGGTAAAAATTATGAATCTATTGCAGGTCCGCAGTTTTGTAGTTGGGGGCCAAAATTTTAGATTGTAATTGCTACTAGGAAATTGACACTTTGAGACTTTGGCATAGGTTATCTACAAGGAGGAAGGGCTGACTTGGTGATTGGAGGAGGTCTTTGTCTAGGTCTAAAAGTCATTGGATTATCTCATCTTGATTTGAATCTACTAGTGGAAGAGTTGGACTCGGTTTTCCCCTTGGAGGGGTTTTTCCCTGGCTGCGTGCCTACATCTTGTGTCTCTTGTTATTGTGGTCTTAATATACATTTAATTTGGCAATTGCTTAATTAAAGGTAATATAATAAAGAAGTAAAATAATCAAACATAACTCAAAAGTAATTATCAAGAAATAGGAATCAAACCCTAATTCCTATAAGCATTGATTTCTCAACATGGTATCAGAGCTAAGGTGGAAGAAGGTTGAAGATCACTTTCTTGGCTATCACTTGAAGAAGGGAAGATAATTTTTTAAAGAAAATGTTACTCCCTCTATGGAAAGTTATTTGAAGATGGGTCTCATTATCATAAAAGTTGCAGGAAGTTGGATTGGAAGGATCATCTACAATCTATCTAGGAGAGTCAAGAATGAAGGATTCTTGGTTGCACTTACAGGTAATCTTGATGATGACATTGCATGGATCATTGATAGTGGAGCCTCAATACATATGACGGGAGAAAGTGGACAACTTCATACTCTATAAAGAGAACCATCATCACATAAAATGGAGCTAGGAGACAACAACAATTATGTAGTCAAGGGGCCTTGGATCTACATCATTGAATCTGGAAAGTGGAGCCAAGCTACATCTCAACAACATACTCTATGTCTATGGTTTAAAAAAGAATTTACTTTCCATTTCTTGTTTAGAATATAAAGGAGATAGGGTTTTTTTTTTAGATGGTAAAGTTTTTGTTTGGAGAAATGGTTCAAGTATTTAAAAGGAAAAGGTTATTGGAGTTTGCGAAGGAAGACTATATAGATTTATAACACCATCTCCTCAAGGCATATTTCACATGGAGATCAACCCTATCGAAATATGGCATAGAATATATGGGCATATTCATTACAACATATTACCCTGTCATATTCAAATGGTAAAGGGCATCCCCAATATCAAGGGAGATCATGAAGGAGTATGCAAGTGATGTTCTTTGCGAAAGAATACTAGGAAACCTTTTACAAGCAGTGATACAAGGTCTAAGGAGATATTAGACCTCATTCATTTCGTTGTGTGTGGGAAAATGTCTAATAAATCTCTTGGAGGCCATATTTATTATGTTACGTTCATTAATGATCACTCTAGAAATACATGGCTCTATCTTCTCAAGACAAAGGACAAAGTTTTTGAAAACTTCAAGGAATTTAGATTTGAAGTTGGGACCTTAACTGAAAAAAAAAAAAAAGGTAAATACTTTGAGATCTGACAATGGAGGGGAATACACTTCAAAAGAGCTGATTGCATATTATAAAGAAGCAGGTATTAAGAGGGAGATCATTTTTCCCTACAACCTCGAATATAATGGAGTTGCAGAAAGGAAGAATAGAACCATTGAAGAATGCATAAGGACTATGATATTTGATCAATATCTACAAAAATTTATATAGAGAGAAGCAACAATGACAAAAAGTATACATACAAAATAGAAGCCCTCATAAAATCCTTGATAACATGACACAAGAAGACGCATTCACAAGGAAGAATCCATGTGTAATCCATCTTCGAATCTTTGGGTGTCTTACATACATCCATATTCCAAAAGACAAGAAGAAGTTGGACTCTACAAGCATAAAAGGAATCTTTATTGGCTATAACCTTTTTTCACTTATAGAATCTACATCAAGGAAGGAAGACAAATTTAAGTTAGTAGGGATGTTATTTTTTATGAAAACCCTACCTACAAAAGATCCAAGGATATACTAATTGAATCCAATGAAGAAGACTCACTGTCATTTGAAGAAGAAGAGAATCATGACAAGGCACCTACAAACCAAGAAAAGAAGAAGAAGAAGGATCAAGTGAGCCTATTCAACCTATAATCATTCTTGAAACAAAGAAGTGGCCAAATTGGTTAAAAGATACACTTAAATATGCCAAAGGACATGGAGAAACTAAAGGGTAGTTTAGAGAAAGCAAAAGACTAAAGAGATATTCAAGATATGAAACATACATGACAATAGAAGTGGAACCAACTACCTTTGAAGAAGTCTCTCATCAAGGAGAATGGAAGAAGGCGATGCATGAAGAGTATCAATCCATCATGAAGAATGGGTTTTGGGAAATTGTTCCTAGACCAAGTGACAAATCGGTTGTCACCTCCAAATGGATTTACAAAATCAAACATGTCATTGATGGAATTATAGACAAATAAAAATCTAGATTCGTCACAAGGGGTTTCTTAAAAAAATAGGAATAGACTATGAATAAACCTTTGCTTCTAATACCGAGTACACTACCAGAAGATCTTTGGTTTTGCTAGTTGCTACTATGGGATGGAATATCCATGAAATGGATGTCAAAACCGCATTTCTAAATGGAACCATTTATGAAAAAGTATACGCTAAACAAACGAAAGGCTTTGAAATAAATAATAGGGATACACATGTTTGCAAACTCAACAAATATCTATATGGATAGAAGCAAGTTGTTAGGGCTTGGTATGCAAGATTGGATGCATATCTCTTAACGATTGGGTTAGTAAAAAAATTTGTCGATGCAAACCTCTACATCAAGATAGGGAAGAATGAACCTATCATTATACTACTGTATGTGGATGACTTGTTTATTACATGTGTGGAGCGCATAATACTAGAATGCAAGAAAATGTTGGGAGTTGAATTTGAAATGAAAGATTTGGGACTCATGCATTATTAATTGGGCTTGGAAGTCTGGCAGAAACCTAGTGAGATATATCTTGTTCAAGGGAAGTACATAATCAAGATGTTACAAAAGTTCGGTATGATGGATTCCAACCTTATGACTACCCCCATTATCACAAATCTCAAGAAGTTGAGAAGCTCTAACTATAGTCTCATTGATCCTACTAGCTATCATAAGTTGGTGGGATCTTTGATGCATTTGGTGAATACGAGAACCGATATATGTTTTGTCGTAAATGTTCGTAGTCAATTTCAGTTGGAGCCTCGTCATGACCATTGGATGGCCACCAAGCATATCTTGATATACCTACATGGCACAATACATCATTGCCTAAAGTATGATGGAAAAAAAGTCAAGTTAACAGGTTTTACCGATTCCGATTGGGGTGGCAGTGAGACTAATGGAAGGAGCACTACTAGTGGTTGTTTCAGTTTGGTATCTGCAATGCTTTCATGGATGAGTAGGAAACAAGATCATGCTTCATTAAGTAGTGTTGAAGTGAAATATGTTATTGCATGTGAAGTAGGAAAATAAGTTGTTTGGTTAAGAAAACTCTTGTCATATTTGTTTAGAAAGCCTATGGATCCTACCGTAATAAATTGTGATAATCAAAGCAGCATCAAGATTTCTGAGGACCATGTATTCCATGCAAGGATGAAGCATATATTTAAATAATGAATCCATATAGGTGGGAAGAATATTTTTAGATAAGAGAGGAATAACCTGTTAATGGATTTTAATTAACCCAGCGTTTCAGACTTCCAAGTGAGTCCATCTTCAGGGGACACTCTGATAGTGTAAGAGAAGATTAATGATGTATTTTGGAGCTAAAACTTATGTATGTGTATAGATTCTGGAAAGGGACAATAAGAAAAGATTTAGTCGGCCAGATTCATGCGATATTAGGAAGAATTATTTATTTTATATTTTTTTATTTGTTTAATAGATGATTTAATTTGTAATTAATTTGATTTTTCTATGAAAATTAGGGTTTGATTAGTTATTGGGGATGTCCTAGAGAATTATTAATGTTTAAATTATTTGGTATATTGAATTTTAATTTAATGTTTGACGTAATTAATGTATTTAATTCCAATATTATCATATTTATTTAATGGATTTAAATGTATAATTTTATAATTATTTTGAAATTTTGAAAGTGTCTAATTAGAATGTAGATTAATGAGCTTTAGTTATTTTCAATTATTTATGGATGAGTTATGTTTATCTAATTTGTTTTTATAATTATTTTATTGGTATTAAATAAACACCTTAGGATTGTTTCTCTAAATTTTTTATTAAGGTTTTTATTTAGCATTAAATTAATTTGTAATCTTGTTTTAATGATCTAAGACTCGGGTTTGAGAATATGAAATATGATTTATTTATTTGGTTTATTTAATATGATGATCCTTAGTTTAATTATTAATCTGACTAACTTACTATGTTAATTCTTCATGACCCTCGTTTACTATTATTCTAATGGATTACATATGAAATGTCTAATTATGATTATTAATGTCTATATAGTAAGTAACTTTATAACTTTATTATGTGGAGCAGTTTTTAGATTATTTATTTTGTTGTTAAATGAATTTCATAAAAAAATTATTATGACTATTGATTAAGAGCAAATTGATTTATAGGAAATGAATGAGCTATGAAATAGTAACTCATTCCTTGTTAGGGTTGGTTAGTTATTAGGGTTTGATTAGTTATTAGTTAGTATGTGGAAAAGTTTTAAAATTATTTATATTGTTGTTAAATGAATCATATAAAATTTTGGAATAAAATTTTTATTGTGATATTATTATGTATATTGATTAAGAGTGAATATTAAAGGAAATGAATGAGTTAAGAATTAGTAATTATTTAATGGCTTACAATAATGGTTCCATGCATCGCTAAGTTTTAAGCTATCATCTCGTACCATGAAGCATATCAACAACAAGTACCACGACATTTGGAGTTTGGTACAATATGCAGTAGTGAAGCTATAATATATTTCGACAAATGAACAAGTAGCTAACGTGTTGACGAAATCTCTTCCGGATAAGAAGTTTGAATATTTTAGAAGCATGCTTGGATTGCTTGATGTTATAGATTTAGTTGATAGGAAGAGATGAAGCATCTTATGGCAAGATGCTTTGGAGGACATCTGGCCAACCTATGTGTTGATGTCTAAATCCCGAAGTAGGGAGGGTGGTGTTGGTCATGGGGCTCTGACCTTGGAAACTCACCTAGATCCCCAAGTTGGTGGTAGAGCTAAAAATCCTAATGGTACCAAGAGTGGATAAAGCTTAAGTTCACCTTAGTCCCACCCAATTAGAATATCCTAGTCAGGTATCTAATCTATAGCACTATGTGTGCTATAACTCTTCGTAGTTCATATCATTTTGAGATCTTCCATGTACTTTTATATGTATGTAATTATGAATACCTCCCTAGTTAAGAGGGAGTGTTGAAGAATGTAACTAGTGTCGGTCTCCATAATTGTACTTGTCAAAAGAAATTTTATTACTAAAGAAAATGACTTATTAAATTATGGGTTTCATGCTTGGGTCAATGTTTTCTATGTTGAATCCTCCATTGAAGGCTTCTAGGTTTTCTAAAATCCTCCATTGAAGGCTTATAGGTTTTGTATTGAGTCAATAAAGACATTTTCATTTTTATTAGACCCTTCTTGGGCTTTTGTATCATGTAAAAAGAATTATTTTTTAGTCAAAAAGGTTATTTGTCACCTCCACACCAATTCAACCCTGTACCCATGAAGTTGACCCACATTAGGGAAATTCGACCCAGCAGAAACGTTATATATAGAGAGACAATTAGACCTATGTGGAGCACTCACTCATCAAGTTCGATCTACAAGGAAGAGAAAGCAGAAAAAGAGAGCGAAGTAGCTAGAGAAGGATGAAAGAAGTTGGGAAGACCTAAAACGAGTTATTGGGATATCTATCTCTCACACGTGAAATTTTTTTGGCAAGTTGTTGGGGTCAAAATTCTCTATCTATTGTAGGTCTGAAATTATGTAGCCGAGGCCAAAACTCTGTTGCTGGGGGGATGGAATTTTGGATTGTAGCTACTACTAAGAAGTTGATACTTGGAGACTTTGACATAGGATATATACAAGGAGGAAGGGTTGAATTGGTTATTGGAGGAGGTTTTTTTTATAGGTCTAAAGAGTCTTGGATTGTCTCATCTTGATTTGAATCTACTAGTGGAAGAGTTGGACTGGGTTCTCCCCTTGGAGGAGTTTTTCCCTAGTTATGTGCCTGCATCATGTGTCTCTTGTTCTTGTGGTCTTCATATACATTTTATTTGGTAATTACTTGATGAAAGATAATACAATAAAGAATTAAAAGAAGCCAACATAAATCACAAGTAATTATCAAGAAAGAGGAATCAAACCTTAATTCCTAATTTCTCAACATGACTTCCCACAGTTCATAAACTAACATATATTTTTGCCATTGGGGTCATTATTGGAAGTTACCTAGCATTGATGACTGTTATATTTTTTTGAGGCTCTTACAAGACAAATTTCTTCCCAAAAACATATGTTATTTACTTTCAAGACAAGCACTTATATTTGTGACTAGTTTCCAAAGTTGGTCTTTTGTGGTGCAGCCTAGTTGCTTGCTTACAGTATTTGTTTTTTGTGTTGCATAACCGATTGCGACACTAATTATTATTTATGCAAAACTAGTAATCATGTTCTCATGCAAGATCGGTGATGATAAACTTGTGTTATTCTCTCACTTTGGAAACTATGAAATTCCTTTGTATTTGGATTTTGTTCTGCTTGCATGTGACTATTGATGTTGAAGCTCCAATTTTGGTCATGTTGAAGCTCCAATTGAGGTCATTTCTACCATGGTAATTAAGGAGGTTGTAGTTCAAAATGTGGAAAATGTTTCCCTATTGGGATTTCCTCTTATTCACAACCTAGGTGATGAATCTATTGACGTGATTTTGGGCCTACAAGTGGGAGCAAGATTCTTGTTTCTCGTCCTGCTAGAATGATAGAGACCTTGTTCAAGTACATTTCACCAGAGTATGTGCCACCACAGTATGGACGTTAGAGCAGAGAAAATGATATTGAATTCTCTACAAGTAGATGAAGAGGTTTGCAGGTCATTTACCATTGTCCGAGAAAATCATAAGGAGAAAGGGTAGATTCTTTGTATTAGTAATTAAATTATACCTAATTCTGTAGAAAATCAATGCCATGATATCATAATCAATTTCAACTCCTTGAGATTTTGGTGGACTAAAATCTTTCCTTCATGGGGAGGTATGATCCAAAAGGATGTTGTCACTAGTTTCCAAAGTTTACCATGCCAAAGGAAAAGTTAATTGAAGCCTAGGTTATGAGTATTTTAATTTTGCATTTAAATTGTTTGAGCTTCATGTGGAAGTTCTTATGATTATTAACTTTTAAATTGTAAATATAAATTGATTTATGAGAGAATCTTCCTCAAAATCAGTTTCTAAATTCAAGTTGGAAGTTGAGACTTTCATGGGATTGTTTCCATTAAAAATGTGGATAAGGTCCAAGTTTTGTGGAGTTGAGAGATTTCATCCTCAAAAATCTCATAATTTCCTCTTTTTATGGATCAAGAGTTATTCTCTCCTTGGAATGTGGATCTAAGCAACTATTCTCTCCTTAGTTTATGGATCTCAAAAAGTTGTAAATTCTCTTATGTATTTTTGGAGGGAGAGAGAGATTGTTGAGAGTTTTTGGAGAGCTTGTTTGAGAGAGTCTTGTTTAGAGGGCTTATTGAAGAAGCTTTTGCTTTTAAAGCCTTGAGAGCTCAAGAGAGGATGTCATTCTGAGAAATTTATGCATTGTACTGGCCTTGAAATCTCTTTGGTAATAGAAGGAATTTTTGGGATTCAATCATTTTTGTAAAACATTGTATACGTTCAACCTCTTTGAAGAAATACAATAAAGCGATTCGATCTTTGGAGGCGAATCTAGAGAGGTATCCTAGTGGAGGGCGTGAATTCATTTATCATCTTTGTCTTTACGCTTCATGTTCATGTTTAACTAAGTTCTTTTCTATGAAAATTTATGTTGATATTTGCATATTTATGTAACAAAATTTCTCAATCCCTTACGGTCAAGTTATAAAGACTTTATTGCAAGTTTCATGTTCTCCGGTTTTCACATCATTTAATTTATCTTAGTTTCATTTTCATAATTACATAGATGAGTTGAATTTGCATGCCCCCTTTGTTGTGACAATTATTCAATGTATCATAACATTTAGAAGAACCAATTATGGTTACTAGGCTAGAATCCTATTGGGTCTCTTACCCCAAACAATGTGATGTCTAGTTGGGACTTCATATCGAAGAGAACATTTGTAACTATTGTTGAGTCATTCATCCCCATTAATAATTAAATTGGCGCTAGAAGGAGGACCTAAATTACATGGCTAGTAAGAATCCTTATTCATACCAAGCAAGCATACTCAACAAATAAATCCTCGCTCAACAACCACATTCCCTTCTTACCCATACTAAGTATATTGAAAGTGAAACTAATGACGAACGCATCCCTTTTAACCTGAAATCATGAAACCTTCTCAAGGATATTTATATTCTCTCTCACCTAATAAAGTGAACGTTGTTAGGTGTATTTCTTGGGCTTGCACTTGACAAATTGGAAGACCCCCTGTAACTCCTTATCTCCGTAGGAAAATGGAAACTAAAATACTAATCAAAAAAGATGGTGTCCTAGTCAATTCTATTGTAGATATGATTCAACATGTTGTTTAAGACATCTCTAGTACTTTTGATCATATAACTTCAACTCCTTTCAGTTCTTCCCCCTTTAAAAGCACTGTCTAACATTGATGGTGAAACTGGTCACATTAATTGTAGCTATTACTCCTCCAAGTTTGAAGACGAATCAAATCAAGAAGATATATCAAATATAATGGCTAGCCATCCACAACCTAAATGGATGTCAAAGGGAACCCTCAACTTCTTAGGTAATTTGCATGATCTCCCCAAAAGACCAAAGTGATTGTTTCCAAAGTTTAATACTAATAAGGCCACTTCTTTGTAATACCATGTAAATATTTTTTATCCAACCCTACATTAAAATGAGGATGTGGTTTGTTGGTTGCTACCTTATACCTCGAGAACAAAGCATCCACGTGGTATTCTAATATACTTGTCACTTCAATAACCAACTGGGATGTCTTTGAGAAGACTTTTCTTAGTAAATTTGGTGAAGACAAATCACCCACCACTTTTATGGAAGAGCTTATTACAATAAAAATGGAAAATAAATAGAAGGTGAAAGACTTCGTTCAATTTTTCACCAATGTAATTAATAATATTCTTGAAATATATTGTCCTCCTAACCCGTTGGCTATAGAATATTACACTTTTACCTTAAATGCATCCATAGCCTTGCCCGTTAAGGCAGAAAAAATAATACCCTGGCTTAAAACTTTGAGGAACTTATAAAAATAGAAAATGAAATGATGCTCCTGGTGGGGAATACGCCTAAAGAAACTTAAGGCTAGTGGGAAGAAACCCATTATATTAATAAAGTTGGTGGATAAAGAAACCATTAATTTGTAGAGTGTACTCAAACTAGTGAAGAAATTTTTGAATGAAGTAGTCGATATAAAGAAGAATTCATGGGAGAGTTCATCCCTGTTGTTGTAGCCGCTAAAACACCACCCAAAATTTTAGCCTAACATCAAATTTTGGGTCCCCCTTATGCTTTTAAAATTTCCAATGGTTAGATTTGTGTTTTTGAATTGGTTAAACCTTTCAAAGTATTAGCTACCATCGAATCTTAGGGGAGCTTATACTCTCACGATGTAGGTTGCATTTATCCACCTAAAATCATATTAATTCGTATTCTTGTGACTGCCTTAGGGTTTGAGGACTTCCTTGACACACATGTTGTACCTTTATTCCCACTCTCTAAGATGAAACTTTAACTTGATTCCTTTATTGGAATTGTATTGCATAACAATATCACCTTCAATTATTCATCCAATTCATATGCTCGAGGGTTAAATAGTTTTTTGGAAAATGTGTGTTCACATATTCAGTCATTTAAAGGATACATATCACATGTAGTTGCAAATTCATCCAAAGAACCTCTTATAGATTAACAACATCTCACTTTGTTATCTCATTCTTGCAATCCATTCTACATCTAAAATTTAGTATTTAAGATTGTAAAGTTTCATGTCACATAATTTATTATTTCATATTATGATTGTTATGCATGGTAATCTTTCAAATTTTTACATATGCAATTAATTTTGTCATTTAACAAAACCTTGGAATAATGGTACATGTGACGTTATAATCCTACCTTGGAGGATCATAGCTATTGACAAAGTCAATTGGAATAACCTTTTCAAGCATTGAAAGGAGATTCTTTTAACAAACTTTTGTAGTGGCTCAATAACCCTAATATTTACTCACGTTGAAAGGTCAGGTTGAGGGTTGCAATAACATTGAAGTAGTGATGGAAAGGTTGTAATCAAGACAATGAACATTATATATCCAAGCATGCCATGAGACCATAGGTAAATCATGTGATGGAAGGCATATCCAATAATGTTATGAAGGTCATATTAATGACATGCAATGGAAGGATTTGGAAAATGCATTATGGTAAGGGTTATATTTAAATTTCATATCAATTATGCTCTATGGGAAGATATACCCAAAGTGTTGGAAGGTTGTAAAAGGGAAGAAATAAGAATAACATATTATAATAGTGAAAATGAGTTGGAAGGTGTTGAACAATTATTGTATTTTTGTGTTGGAAATACAATATCATACCACGCATTAAAGGGATAAGACAAGGACATGGAAGAAATGCACATAAGTCATACCATGGAAATGTTAAATAAACCCTTGAATGCAATGCATAAACCACCCAAGATAACCCAATACATTAAAGTTTGATATATTATTATATCACAATGGAATTAGGTATTATTGCATTGCAATGCATTGATTGTTATATCCTACCAAATGCATAAGGTATCATGTATTTCTAACGTGTCGGTTTTTCTAGGATATCAAACTGCATTAGGTAACAATGATCAACGGAAGACCATTTCGATAGTGTGTTGAACAACATTTAAAGGTTGAATTTGGAAATCATAAGAAGGCAACATTTAAAAACATACATAGATTGTGCTAGATGCGTTATAAAAATGCAGTTAGTACATTAGATAGAAATGTTGCAATTGCATTGAAAGACATCATATTATATGAAAGGGAAGATTGTTAGGTTTTGGTAGCATTAGACAGGTGTTATAGTCTCAATTTCTGTCTAAGAGGGTAAGGAACACAAGATATCCAAAACCCATAAAAGGTTTTAGGAGAAAACACATAGAGACCACTAAATTAAGTTAATTAAGCAATAATTAAAAATGCCTAAGTCTAACTTAGGAAAATTGATTAATTAAATGGAATTAATTGAGGAGATTGACTTATGATCTAGAGACTTCCAGAAACTGACTTGGATCAAGTCTAAAATGATCTTAGCCATCGAACACGATTAGATCTTGGTCGTTGGTACTCCAACAAGAGATTATAAGAGAAATTCCATGTGATTTGGAGAAGACACATCAAAGAAGCAAGAGAGCAAGGTAGTGCAAATTTCCCAGTGCATAGCATCTAGTGAGGGAAGACTTCTGTTGAAAAATGTGTAACTAGGTTCAGTCTTCATAAATATTAAATGTACTTTTGAGTCTTGTATATTGGAAAATAAAAGAAAAATTATTATTGTTATTTTATGAAGCATGTGTTTCATGCTCAAGGTCTTTTATTTTAGAGGTTAAGCACCCATTGAGTGCTTATAGGGTTTCTCCTAGGTCAAGAAGTCAAAAGATTCATTGTCATACAATGAAGACCCCATCGAGAACATTGTAACTTGTAAAAAGAATTATTTTTGTATTTGAAAGTGTCAAAATATCCTCCAAGGCCAATTTGCCCTGCCAGCTAAGAAGTTTGTCTAAATTGGGTCACTTCATCCACCTTGGAAGCCTATATATAGGAGGGAACTCAGCCTCCTATGGACACAATTCATTCTCTCATCAAGCAAGCGAAGGAGAAGAATACAGCTAGAAAGAGAAGAAGAAGGAAAAGATCAAGTTATTGGTTTATTTATCTCTCTCTCTCTTCACATGTGCGAAGGAAGGAGACTAGAGTTTCTACTACTGGGCTATGTTTTTGTTGTTGCAAGATCAAACTTGGAGAAATTCCAGAAAGAAGGTCAAAGAAATGTTCACTAGGTCATCCTCAAGCCCTAGAGGAGGGAGAAACTTAAGCAAATATCACGAGAAGCCTTGAAAGCCCTAAATTTGCTCACATGTGTGAAGGCAACAGTTGCTGGAAGGGCTGAAATTTTGTAGTTGGGGGTCGAAATTGTGTTGTTGGAAGAGATTTGACTGAGTTTGACTTGGACAAAGGAAGAACATCATCAAGAAGGTCATACTTGGTCTTGGAAAGGTATTGGTCTTGGTCTATAGGTCTTGGAATTCATCAATTGAACAATCTATAAGAAGAGAAGAGATTTGTGGGTTTTCCTCTCAAGGGGAGAGGTTTTGGCCCTAGATTGTAGCCTATATCCTGTGTTCTTGTGTAATATTGATATTCTTTTTTTATAGTTGTTCGATGATAATAATAATGTAATAATACAAGAAGAAGCTAATAAAAAACTAAAAAGACATCACAAGCAATTATCAAGTATAAGAGAAATCATCCTAACTATTGCCCTATAGATTTCTCAACACGGTATCAGAGCTAAGGTTGGCTAAGGGCGTGATGAAGATCACTACATCCTTGAAGAAGTGTTTTATGGTAGCAAGTCATCTCAAGAAAGGTATCAAGGCATTGTGTAATCTCCTATTATCCATCAAGAATAGTATGACCAAGACTTCTATAAAGGACAAAGGCTTATTCTCAGCACTTACTGGCACATTTGAAGATGATAATATTTGGGTAATCAACAATGGAGCATCAAGACATATCACATGGGAGCACAAGCAACTCAAGACCTTATCAAGAGAAAAATCCTCTTACTCCATTGAGCTTGGTGACAAGAAGAGTTATCTTGTGAGAGGAATTGGATCAACCTCGCTGGAGCTAGATAATGGAGGAAGTATTCATCTCAACAACATTCTATTTGTTCTAGGTTTTCAAAAGAATCTACTTTATATTTCATGTCTAGAAGATAATGGAGATAGAGTCACTTTTATAGATGGAAAGGTTGTAGTATGGGATAAAAACCCTAGCATTGAAAATGCAAAGATGATTGGGATTCTTAAAGGAAGGCTCTACAAATTGTTGACTTCTCTCTCTCAGGCTTTGGTTCACATTGAAGTAATTCCATGTGAACTTTGGCATGAGGGGAATTTTGAGTTCTTAAATGGGCCTCCTAAGGTAAATGTACAAACAAAATTCACGTCATGAGAACCAATCACATTTTAGGGGATGACATCATCTCCAAAGGTTGAGGTGGTATTGCTTCAGTTAAAGGTACTTACTTGTCACATTCTCAATGGTGGATAAAAATTCATGGTTAACCATGGTAGTGCTTTAAGTACTTTTAAAGTCATAAAGTAAAATATTTATAATAAAAGTATTTTCACATTTTTTGAATAAAAATATTATTATTATCATTTCATATTTTTTGAAAGAAACAATGCATATCCCTATACAATCTTCATGTCTTTACACATTTTTCAATAAATATTATAATTGTATATTTTCATATATTTATTTTTAAATTAATTATAAGCTAATATCTATACATATATATTATACATGTGAAATCAAAATGTAACCTTGTAATTTTAGGATAAATCAAATCTATGAATAATATTATTATATAATAGCAATACAAGCATATTAAAATTAAAGAAAAAAATGTATATTAGTTTTGTATGATTTGTGGTTTTTTTAATAAATTGATCTTACAAATTCTGCTTAATTTCAAGTTATTGAATAATATGTAAAATTATGTTATTATAACTTTTTTAAACAAATCAACATGATAAAGATTATAAAAAAAATCATTATGTTTTTCCAAAATAGAAAATAATAAAAAATTATTATGTTAATTAAAATAATAATTTTATTAAAATATTTAGTGATTAAAAAGTGTATATAATTATTGATCCTACAAATTATCTTGTATTTAACTTGAAATTATAAAACAAGTGCTATGTAGTAGCTAGTACCTGCCGCTTAGTTTAAATATAACTAACTGGAGTATGAATTGTTGACAAGATGTGAGATGATCAATTAAAGCCTTCATAGAACAATAGAAATGAAAGTACAAATGTTGTGCTTAAATGTTGGATTTTGGTGAGCGCCCTACCTCATTGGGGGTAATGAAGTTTTATAACTTTATTTATTTTGTAGTGTTTGGTTCAAATTGATATGGAGAAACTTAGTTTCAACTCAATGAAATGTCAATTCCAAGAAATGTGTTTTGCACAACCAATTGTCTCTTACAAAGTTCATGGGAAGTGTACATGATTGATATAGAGTTGAATGCAATCGTGTTGGTGGCAGTGAAGGCATGGGAATATGGAACAAAACTTTTAATGTTCTCTTAAACGACTTCTCATTTTAAACAATAATTCTTTCTTTTGCAGAGCAAAATGGAGTTGGGATGCTCTATAATTTAGTATTTAGTATTAAATTAAATTGTAAAGACAAGTTAATTAATATTTATGAATAATTCATAATAACAATGACTTTACTATTAATTTAACAGCTAAATTATGACTATCACAATTATATAAATTAAATCACTAGTAATTATAGATGGATATCAAAACACTTAGTTTCTAATCAAAATACTTAGTTCCTAAAACATTTAAACAAAAAATAAAAAAACATTAAAAAAAAATCATCTATTAAAATAAATAAAATATATCATTAGCCATTTTCAAATATTTTCTAAATATTATATTTTTGCCTATGATTTGTGATTTAGTATTAAAATGAATGAATTTGACATAGTCACTTTGAATTAAACGGAGAATTAAGTTGCACTACATTAAACAGCGTTAACAAAATTCACACATTAATTTTTTGTATGGTAACTGAGGCGAGTCTTCTATGTTTAGTTCAAGGAAAGAAGATAAAACAACTTTAACAAACCAATTGAAGCAGATGAGAAATTGAAGGCTAATCTGCGAAAGCAATCTCTAGTGACTTGAAGCAAAATATGGAACTTCAAAATGGGATCCTGGTAATACATAGCTAGAGTTTCAAATCCTTTGATTTGTCAGAACAATGGGCATTAATCACAAGCACAAGAAAGGATAAAAAAAAAATGAATTCTTGAATTCAAGAAGATCAATTTCTTGAATTCTTGAATCCAATTTCTTGAATTCTTGAATCCAATTTCTTGAATCCTTGATATACTTGAACGCAAATATTATAAAAACTATGCGTATATTCAACAAAGTTAGGAAAAAATACTCACTAGATCCTAAAAATTAGTAACTAAATGTCACAAGATTCTAAGAACTAATAAATAATTATTATAATAGTTATCATAATAGTTATTAATTATAAAAGTTGTGTAAACCAAAAAAAAATCTGGTTAGAGTTGAAAATAGAGGAAAAAAATAAAAATAGAAAAAAAGACAAAAAAAAATAGAAGTCAAATTAAAAAGTAATAAAACATATATATCTATATATATATATATATATATATATATATATATATATATATATATATATATATATATATATATATATATAACATTTTTAATTATATGAAAAATATTTTTTAATTACTTTTCCCTCTTTAAAATTTGTCATCTTAAAAAAAGCTACAAAAAAAAGTAATATAACTAAAAAAGAATTAAAAATTAAAAGGTTAATAAAAAATAAATAAAACTAAAAACAAAAAACCAGTAACTAATAGAAATGGGAGATACTAAATAGTCCATAATAAGACCTCAACAAATCGCCTTACAAATAAATCAATTTAAATAATAATAAAAAATAACAAGAAATGAAATATTCTTAAGGTTAAACTATGGATAAGTGGCATAAATTTTTGGTCAAAGACGAATCATGTAGGAATTTTCAGGGTAAGATCCTCAGATAGAACACCAAAGGACACTGCTCACAAACAGATCACATATCAATACACCAGTATTGTTGACGTGGTTAAAACCCGCAAAGAGGGAAACAGTCCACGACCTAAGCCAACGCGGCCACTTCAGGCAATTTCTTAATAAAAGAATGAAAATTTACATAAGCTTCTCTCATGAACGGTTACCCTACAAATGACCCTCCATGCTCTTTAAATAGAGATCATGGACCAATCAGGTGTTAAGCCACAGATCAACTGTCGGTAATACCGAGGAGAGAATGAACCATCAGATCACTACATATCATGACCATCAGATTATAAGTTACAAAAGTACATAGTAAAGAAACACACTTTACCTAACTCTACACTAGACCAAGTTATACTTAACTATTTCCTATGTGTCGGAATATCCTAACATCCCCCCCTTAAGAACAACTTGGGATATGATTAAAGGATGTACAAATATGACACAATAGGAGAAGGAAGGAGGCATTAGAACCTATCCCCCCTAAACTCCAACCATAAATCAAAGTTTAGTAAACTTCGCCTCTGTGAGAGCCTTTGTAAATATGTCTGCAACTTGATCATCTGTTGAACAATATTGCACTTCAAGAACATGGTCGTGAATGAGCTTTCTAATGAAGTGCATGTGCAGTTCAATGTGTTTGTTGCACAGATGTTGGACTAGATCTTTGCATAGTTGAATGGCACTTTGATTATCACACCAAAGTGTAGTCGAATGCTGCTGTTGAAAGCCAAACTCTAACAGGATCTGACGAAGCCACAGGGCTTCCTTACTAGCTTCTATGGCACCACGATACTCTGCTTCTGCTGAAGAAAGAGAAATGGAACTTTGTTTCTTGCAAGCCCATGTAATAGGTCCTGAACCAAAAGTGAACACATAACCTGCAATAGACTTCTGATCATGAGGGTCACCAGCCCAATCAGAATCAGTGAAACCAACCAATAGAGGAGATGCTTCTGCACTATAATGAATCCCAAACTGAACTGTACCTCGAACATAACAAAGTATTCTTTTAGTTGCTTTCCAATGACTTTCATGTGGGTTTTGCATAAACCAAGCAATAAGGCCAACAATAAAGGAAAGGTTAGGACGAGTATGGGTCAAATACAAAAGTTTTCCTATAAGTTAACGGTATAAGGTAGCATCAACTTCAGGGGAAGTACAAGTGACTGAAAGTTTGGCTCCAGATTGAAAGGGAGAATGGGTTGGCTTACAGTCTTCCATGTGAAAATGGCATAGAAGATCACATGCATACTTGGATTGGGAAAGGGAAATACCTTCCTTGGATTGCAAGACTTGAAGACCAAGAAAATAATGCCAGTGTCCTAAATCTGTCATTTCAAACTTCTTTTAAGGCTGGACTTCAAATGGTTTATAAGGTTGGCATCACTACCAATAAGGATAAGATCATCAACATAAAGAACAAGAATGATAAGAGACTTGCCCACTTTCTTCGTGTAGACAGTATTGGCAGAATGACACCTAGAAAATCCAGTTTTTGAAATAAAGCTATCCATTTTGGCATACCAAGCTCGAGGGGCTTGCTTGAGACCATAAGGGGATTTCTTAAGCTGACATACAAAGTTGGAGTCTATTTGTACAAAGCTAGTAGGTTATTCCATATAGATTTCTTCATGTAAGTCCCCCTGCAAGAAGACAGATTTAACATCCATCTGATGGACTTCCCATTTGAAAGAGACAGCAAGGGAAAGAACAAGGTGGATAGAGTTCATTTTGGACACAAGGGAGAAGGTTTCAATATATTCAATGCCTTCAACTTGTGAAAAACCCTTAGCAACAAGACGAGATTTATGTTTATCAACTTTTCCATCTGGTCCATACTTGGTTCTGTAAACCCATTTGCTTCTAACAAATTTTCGTCCCCTTGGAAGGGGAACAAGATCCCATGTATCATTTTCCAATAATGAATGATATTCTTCATTCATAGTTGTGTCCCAATCTGGACGGCCTGAAGCTTCTGCAAAGGTATCAGGATCATAATTAGCTAAATCTTGAGCTAGTAAAGAAGAGGCTCTATCAAACTGAGAACGTGTACGTCATTGATCTGAAGGATCATCGGCAAGAGCACCTGCTGCATCTCGAGTAGCACAAACCCATATTGGAAGTTGAGGAGCTGAAGGAGGATCCTGAGAAGGTGGGGGAGGATTCTCATCCTCGTTGTCATCATCTGAAGAAGAAATATTTTCAGAAGTAGAAGGGATAGAGAGAAGTGGAACATCCGCCGAAATAGGCTTGTAGGCTAATATATTTTCAGCAAACTTTACATCTCTTCTAATGAGAACATTTTTGGACTTAAGTGGAATAAGTATGTATCCTTTGACATCTTCAGAATATCCAACAAAAATACTTTTTTCACTCTTAGGTTCTAAAGCTTTATGTTTCTCATCTAGAATATGGGCCCATGCTTCACTTCCAAAAACACGAAAGTGACTTACATCTGGTTTAATTGAGCTCCATGCTTCTTCTGGAGTGATATTCTTTAAAACCTTAGTAGGAGTGTGATTTATTATGTAATTTGCACAGTTAACTGCTTCTGCCCAAAAATTAAGACTAAGTCCTTTAGATTGAAGCATACAATTAGCCATTTCCTTTAAGGTGCGATTCTTCCTTTCAGTTACACCATTTTGTTGTGGAGTATATGGAACGGTATGTTGCATTTGAATTCCATTCTCAATGCAAAAGTTGATAAATTTTTTGTTAACATATTCTTCGCCATTACCAGATCTTAGCTTAATAATTTGATGTCCAGATTGTTTTTCAACAAAGGCCTTAAAGGCCAAGAACATGTTAAATACTTCAGTCTTGAGTTTTAAGAAGTATACCCAAGTGTGTCAGGAGAAATCATCAATTAAAGTTAAGAAATACTTATAGCCAGAGAATGAAACAACTAGAAGTGGACCACATAAATCACTATGCTCAAGCTGTAAAGGGGATAAGGCATGCCAAGAGGCACATTTTTCAAAAATATCCCAATGATGTTTTCCGAGTAAACATCCAGAACAAACACCATCTCTGCAAGATACCATTGGAAGACCTGCCACCATATTTTCTTTACATAGATTCTGAAGGGAGCGATAGTTTAAGTGACCAAATCACTCATGCCAAAGTTTTCTCACTTCATCATTATGAGCAACAAATACCGAGGGAAGATTTTATGACCCAAAGTTGTTAAACTTATACAACCTTGTAGAATCATCAACAATGCCAGTAGCTAAAATATGTCTAGGACCTCTTAGGTCCTTAATTACAACATAGTGAAGTGAAAATTCAACGATTTTACCTTCACCTGAATGAGTTATCTGATATACTAATAGAAGGTTGCAGGATAAGGTTGGAACACATAACACATCATTGAATTGACCATTGTCTATATGAACACTTCTAGTCCCTACAACACTAAGAGATCTATCATCACCAACGTATATATTTTTGGTGTTACAATCATTTAAAGAAGAAAACATGGCTTTGTTTTTGGCCATGTGATAAGAAGCTCCAGAATTAATGAGCCACTCATGAGAATGAGAAGAAGATGATACATTTAGTGCATATCCAGACCGAGATGCTTGACAACCGCATGCAGAAAGTTTTATTCTTGAAGATGAAGTTGAAGTTGTTGAGTGCTCCAAATGGATGTTATGTTTCTTCATTGCTGCTTCCAAGGCTTCCATCATCTTAAAGCATTTGGATTCTAAGTGGTCATCTCGATTACAAAAGTGGCAATGTCTATCAGTCTTCTTCCCTTTGTTTTTATTTGCTTTATCATTTTGTTGAAATGAATTTTCATTTTGAGACTAAAATGGCTTAGGACCCTTGTTTGGTTTAGGACCATTCTTTTTAGGATATGGCTTCTTAGGATTCTTTGAATTTGGTTGTTGTTGGGCGGCTAAGGATTTCTTAGAAGAGTTTCCAAGATTAAGAAGATCAAGATGTAAGAGTTTTTCTTGTTCTCTTATTAAAGAATCACAAAAGGCATCAAAGGAAGGGGACTTGTAGTCTTGTCCTTGAGAAATGAAGGCTTCTCTTGTAGAATGGAAGGTGGAAACAAACACAGAGTAGGTTGGTCCCAACTTAGTAAGAATGGAATAGATAAGGTTACCATCTTCTTTCTTAACCTTAACACCTTCCAAGAGAAGTCTAAGGGTCTTGAACTTGGAAAAAAATCTTCAATGGAAAAAAAAATTATTGGGGTCCAATGTAAGCAACTCATTTTCGAGTTGATGGGCTCTAAGTTCATTTTTAATTCCAAAAACTTTAGTGATCTATTTCATTGCTTCATTAGGAGTATCAAGTTCTGCGATATGGAATCTAAGGTCTGGAGAAATAGACATCCCTATCAACCCACGTGCTTGATCTTGCCTATTTTCCCATTTGGCTGCCTTATCTTCATCTTTCAGTTTGGTTTCTTGGCCTGAGGTTATTCTGTAAAGACCTTTACTTCTAAGTAGATCCACAATGTAGGACCACCATTGGAAGTAGTTGGTGCTGTCAAGAATAAATTTGCATGGAATTTCCATTTTAATAGAAAATGAAGCTATGGATGTTGAAACTAAGTGTTCCAATGGAAATATCTTGAAAAATTAGGCTGATTCAAAAAAACGGCTCTGAAAACAGTATCCAGATGAAGAAGTTATGGCTTTTTTAAGAAAAGTTGTTGAAGATGTTGACGAAGTGCGGGAATGTGTGGAAATGAATGATAATGTTATATTTAAAAAAAAAAAAAAAATCAGCCTCCTTTCCAAACTTAATCTAATTAGCTGAACAAAAAGAAAGACTTGAACTCAAGACCTCTATTCTCATAAAGTATCTTTGGACCAAGTGAGCTAGATTAAAAGGTTAGTAATTTTTATTTTTATTTTAGTCACTGAAGCTTTGGGGTGTGTGCTTACTTGAGAAAGCTCTTTTTTGCCTACAAAACAAAAAACAAAAAACCCAACACAGACATACAAAAAAAACAAACCTTACGGCTTGAAGTTAGCTTTAGCCGGAAATTAAATATTTTCCTCAATGTTTCTGATTTTCCAAGATCACACTAAGGCGCGGCAGAAAAGAGCATACGCATAAGAAAAAATTCCTTCCTTTCTGTTTTTGATTTGCCCAGATCGCACAAAGTTTCGGGGCAAAGAGCATACGCAGAAATTAATGGTATGGATCCGGTAATAAAAAAAAACAAAGAGCTAAATGAACCGAAATAAACAGAGAGAAAATAACTAAAAACTGCAAATAAATATTGTATACCTCCAGATCTTAAAAATGACGTAGCTAGGGCTACCGAAAACCTTTTTGCATCAAACGAAAGGGGTTCCTCACTGGAACATATGCTCCTAACACAATAGAGCAGTCCTCTTGGCCGGAAAGCAGTCAGTAACAGTAGATCTAGGAAACGACAGTCGGATGCAATTCTACTGGCTTCATATTTGGATCACCAACGGATGCAGCCCTCAAATAGCTCTGATACCATGTAGGAATTTTCAGGGTAAGTTCCTCAGACTGAACACCAAAGGACACCACTCACAAACAGATCACAGATCAATACACCAGTATTGTTGACGTGGTTAAAACCCTCAAAGAGGAAAACAATCCACGGCCTGAGCCAATGCGACCACTTCAGGCAATTTATTAATAAAAGAATGAAAATTTACATAAGCTTCTCTCATGAACGGTTACCCTACAAATGACCCTCCATGCTCTTTAAGTAGAGATCATGGACCAATCAGGTGTTAAGCCACGGATCAAGTGTCGGTAATACCGAAGAGAGAATTAACCGTCGGATCACTACATATCGTGACCATCGGATTGTAAGTTACAAAAGTACATAGTAAAGAAACACACTTTACCTAACTCTACACTAGACCAAGTTATACTTAACTATTTCCTATGTGTCAGAATATCCTAACAAATCAGGTATAACAAGGGCTACATAGTAGCTAGTACCTGTCGCTTAGCTTATATATAGCCTAATTAAACTAAAAAACAATAGACATAAAGATTTCATAACAAAAATAAAACAACTAATTAAACACTATATTGTTAAGAAATGATATTAACCATTGTTTATATTAACTTATATACACTTTAATATATGTGTGTGTGTGTGTGTTTATTTTATATATATGTGTGTGTGTGTGTGTGTGTGTGTGTGTGTGTTTTAATTTTTATTAATGTATACAATTTTTTATAATTAAATTTGTTGAAATATGTTTTTAATATAATAATAAGTCATCTTAATTTGAATACATGGAGAAAAAAAATAAAAGTCACGAAAATGGAATAATAGAAAAAATTCAAATCCAAAAAATTAAATAAAAAGGAAATAAAACTAAAAACAAAAAAAATAGTAACTAAAAGAAATGGAAGTTACTAAACAACTCATAATAAAACCTCAACCAATCACCTTACAAATAAATAGATTTAAATAATAATAACAAATAAAAAAATTATTTCTCAATGGTAAACTATGGATAAGTGGCATAAATTTTTGGTCAAATACAAACTAATGCACAATCGTAATACCATAATATGCAAATTGTGTTGTGATGTTTATCTTAAAAAATCAATAATATTGATTTTTTACATGTATATTTTGCATTTTTTTTAATTTAAACTAGTGAATTAAAATATTAAATAGTTATTAATGTTATAAAATAACTTCAAAGTGTGTCATGTATTTGGATACTTCATCCATCTATGAGTCATGTTAAAGTCTTATTATCAATATATAAGCCATGCATCCCTTATTTATAGTATTGAGTTTTGTTTTCAATTTCTTTAATGTTCCACTTGATTAGTGGTGAGATATTCCATTTGTATGGAATAGCAGCTTCCATACACTACAACAAAAAAGGTCATTGGTGAGGGTCATGCCTATGACGAACCTTTAAGATTCATCACCAATGTTGCATATGGTGACAGTCCTTAAAAAAGCATTGGCGTAACTACATATAGTGACGATCCTTTAAGGTTTGTCACCAAAGCCATTTTCAGTGACACTTTTGTTGAGGGTTGTAAAAGGCCCATCACTAATTCTCTCTTTGGTGACACTTCTAATAATGATATTTTAATGGCCCTCGCCAATGCTCTTTTTTGTTAGTTTTAATGGCGGTCAAAAAATGTTTGTCAGCATTAATCATTCTAATGAGTTTTTGATAACTCTATGTGATTGTTGCTATTTTTTTGTCAAAAGATAACGATTTAAGACCATTTTTAGGGAGTCTTTTTTATTATGCATCCAAGGCCATAGTGGTTAGAGTCAACCAAATTGTTAAGAAGTAATTAATGTGTATCATTTCCCTCCAGTAATGAGAATATAGTTTTCTTATGAGTCAACACATGATTCATCTCTGTTAGGTTTATTATCTAACAAATTCTATTTAGATGAAATTCCACTAGTGTGCGTAGGAGCCATAATCAAGCTTGATCAATTATATTAATTAGAAAGACATAAAACTCCTCAACACTCATGGCATACCTTTCCATGCTTTGGCACACATTAACATTCCTTGGCACCTCACATGCCTAGAACACCTTTGTACCTAGAACACATTTCCATGACTAGGACACCCAAGCACATATTGACATGTCCTACGGGAACATAACACTACCCTAGCATGTGTTGGAATGCCCTGGAACACCTTGGCATGCATTGATATACATTAGTACTTGGCATGCATTAGCACTTAGGATGAGATAGCACTTGTCATGTATTGGAACCTTTGTTAGTGTGCCTATCATGCCCCTTTTGAAAAAGGTGAAGTTTGAACTTATTAACTCGCTTATGTGTTAATTTTCTTATATTTTATCGTGGTTCTCCATTTTGTTTCCTTGACACTCGTTCACACATGTTGGTACACCCTGGCACCCTGCACATCCTAGCATGTCTTAGCACCTGGCATGTCTTGGCATGCCTTGGAACTACTTGGAAAATGTTAGCACACCATGGAACTCTCTAACACATTGGCACTTCTTGACATGCCCTGGTATTCCCTATCATGCATTTCCACTACCTAGCATACCCTGTCACTCCCTCCTTGGCACACCGAACATTTGTTGACACTCCCTGGCACACCCTCATATTCATTCATTTCCATGCATTTTAGCCCAGTGCTCCCTTGTGTTGCGCTAGTACTCCCTAACACTCCTTGTTATGCATTGTCACTCTGGCACACCTTAGCACCCTTCAACATGCCCTGCCACACTATAACATGTGTAACACTCTCTGACACACATTGACACTTAACGCGTGTTGGTACTTGGCAAGTCTTAACATGTGTGGCAAGCATTGAGATGCCTTGGTATGCTTTGACATGCATTGGCATGGTTTAAGATAAAGTTATTTGAGATCAATTATTGGAAAGAATAAGAGAAGTAATATAGAAAGATTTGGCACTTAGAATGCACTAACACTTGGCAGTTGGCACGTATTGGAACCTACGCTACTACAAAAAATGCATATAGGGGCAGTTTGGCTTACGACAATCTTATCAAAACCACCTATAAAAGTTTTTTAAGGATTTAGGGGTAGTTTTTGAAAACCCCCTTGAAAGTCATGAAAATTTGAACCTTTTCGGGCCTTTTTTTAACAACCACCTCCAAAGGTGTTTTCTCATGACCTTTGGAGGGGGTTTTTAAATTAATACCCCTAAAAATAATCATGATAATTGAACGTTTGGAGGTGGTCATTTCACAACCACCTCTAAAATTTCAATTCTCATGACTTTTTTTTTGGTGGGGGGGGGGGGAAGCGAGGGGGTGTCCAAAACCACATCCAAAAGTTCAATTCTTGTGACTTTTAACAGAGGTTGTTTGACAACCCCCCTTAAAAGTCACGACAATGTAAATTTTGGAGGCAGTTTGGACAACCACCCCACCCCCCCAAAAGTCATTAGAATTAAACTTTTAGAGGTGGTTGTTAAATGACCACCTCCAAATGTTCAATTCTCGTGAATTTTTGGGGGGGGGATCTTTTAGCATGTGTAATGGGGCAGGGAGACATAAGGGTAGGATGGATGGGTGGAAGTGAAAGGTTTGAGCATGGTTTACTGAGATCTATAATCTAGAATTAGAGAATGAGAAGGGACTTTATGACCTCATGGAATACGGGCTAGGGGGCCTAGAGGGAAGGAAACAAGAGCAATTGATAGGGGAAACCCCAATAGTTGTGATAGGGGATTAGGGGACCCATTATCATAACCCACAAGCCCTTAATCCATAACCACTAAATTCCCTATCCCCTTAACCCCCAAGCCATAATCCCTTAACCCCTACACTCACAAATCATAACACATTAACCCCTTGATCCCTTAAACCCTAAGCCACTAACCCCTTAACCCCTAACCCTTAACTTAGAATCCTTGAACCACCCTTAAAATTCATGACATTGTAACTTTTGGAGGCATTTTTGGAAAAACCCCCCCACCCACACCACCCCCCCCCCCCCCCCCCGGCCCAAAAAAAAAAAAGGTCATTAGAATTATACCTTTAAAGGTGATTGTTAAATGGCTACCTCCAAATGTTCAATTTTCATGAATTTTGGGGGAGGGGGATCTTTTGGTGTATTGAACGGGGCATGGGAACATAAGGGTAGCATGGATGGGTAGAAATGAGATTTTTAAGCATTGTTTACTGAGATCTATAATCCTAGCATTAGATAATGATAAGGGGCCTTAGGACCTTATGACATAAGTATTAGGGGGCCTAAATGGAAGGTAGCAAGAGAAATTGATAGGAGAACTCCCAATAATTGTGATAATAAGGTTAGGGGCCCCATTTTCACAAACCATAGGCTCTTAACTCATAACCAATAAATTCCCTATCACCTTAACCCCAAAGCCATAATCCCTAGACCCATACACTTATAAATCATAACCCATTAACCCCTTGATCCCTTAAACCCTAAGCCACTAACCCATAACCCCTAATTTAGAATCCTTGAACCCCCTAAACCCTATCCCCTTATCCTATTAAACCTAACCTTTAACCCTTAACCCCTAACCCCTAAACCCCTAAACCCCTAACCCCTGGCCCCTTAACCCGCTGACATCTAAATCACATAACCCTTAAGAACTTAATTCCTAAATCCCCTAGCCCCCAATTCCTAATTTGCAGGATAAGGATAATCAAGATCCTCCATTAGAATCTTCATTAGAAGGGCGTTCACCTCTACTTGGAAAAAGATAATGTCTCATTGATGGCCCACATTCCACCATGTGTGGGATCTTTATTTATAAAGTTAATGGTATGATGACAAAGGAGTGCAGCATGTCAAGATGATTGAAGTACTTTCAAGCAAGGAAAGGAAGTTTCCAAAGGAAGAAAATAGGTATGCATGCATGTATTTGATAGGTTAAATAATGCCATCATACAGTTGCAGAAAGCATGATTGAATGTTATATACCTAGGGGGATAATATGGGGTACCAAGGGAGGTACCCAAGGTAATAATGTAATAATGGGATGGGCCATAGTAATAAATAAGGTGGTTAACCCATATCATGTAAGCAAGGATAATTTTAGGGGCAAATGTTCGCCCTTTGGCGAAATTAAGGGGTTTTAAATTTTTATTGGGCGAATATTTTGTATCATGGTACATTTTTACAAATCACCTCAAATAGCCCACCTTATTTTAAGGGAGAGGGTAAAAAAGGTAAATTTAGCCCTTGAAATTATACCATATTTATAAAAGAGGTATGGTAAATTAATAAAAATATAAATAAATGAGAGGTATGGTAAATAAATAAAAATATAAATAAACTAGACGTATGGTAAATAAATAAAACCTCTTTTTATATTTAGTCCATAACCCTCGTTCTATTTATGAAGGTTCAAGAAAGAGGTTTTATTTAAGTGAATCCTATGGGCCAAATACCATATTTGTAACAGAGGTATGGTAAATTAATAAAAATATAAATAAACGAGAGGTATGGTAAACAAATAAATTTTTTTTTTATATTTACTCCATAAGTCACCTTATATTTACGAACACTCAAAAAATGGGTTATATTTAGGTGAAACCTATGGGCAAAATACTATGGGACAAATACCATGGACTAGATTGTTATTAATACCATGCAAAAAACCATTATTAACCCTAATATTAGAATTAATAAAAATAAAAATGGCACATGGTATTGACCCATGGTTTTCACCTGGAATGTAGCCTATTTAAATGGGGGAATTAAATCAGCATACATCCATCTTTACTCTGGATCTACTAACCCCCGAGAGGTATCAAATATCGTGATATGCAAACTAGCATAGAGTGAAAAAATATTTGATCCTCTTGGGGCGGTCAAGAGTAAAAATGGATGTTGTAATTTAATGTAGGTTAAACATTTTAGCTTGGTTAAAATAAAAAATAAAATAAAAATCAACTATTAATTTTATTAATTTTTATAAGTTACTAATAGTAATTTTTAAGCTCAAGGTTTATGATAACCCATGGTATTGACCCATGGTAATACCATGGTATTCATGTGAGCATAGTCTATTTAAAGGGGAAATTCTATCCTCTTAGATCCATACAAAGTTTTATTATTTAGTGAAAGACTCGCCAAGATCTTATAAGATTTTATAATTGAGTAAAATATTCGCCATGCCTGGTGAGAGATTCGGCAAAAAAATATATATACATATTATATTATTGATAAAATCGCCTTCCATTTTTCCTATATACCATGGAGATTCGCCCATTTATTATATTTATAAATTTAGGGGGGGTTCTTAAAATTTTCCCTGCATGTAAGGGACCACAAGTAGTTAATAATAATGTAATGGGCCCATGGTATTAGTTTGATGGTATGAGGGAACCATGGTAATGACCCATGGTATTGTATGTATGAGGCCTATATAGAGGCTAGTGACTCCACATGGATAGAGTGAAGGATTATTGTATGAACAAGCATATGGCTTGTGGAGTGTTCTCCTTCCTTAAGGAGTGAATGTATGGTGTTGCCCTACCTTAAGGGTTTGATATCAATAAAGAAGCATTTCTATCTATTATCTCTTATTGTTTATGGGTTTATTTCCATTATCATATATTTCTGGGTTAGATCTATAACATTGAATGCTCTATCTTATGAGCATGACAGAAAAAGAATAATCTCTTCTTGATGCATGAAGGTATACACCTTTAACTAGTTCACATATTGATAAGATGAAATCAACATAATACGACCTAATATGAATATGAGGTGGTTGACAAGATGATGGAACTATGTATAGAAGTTCCTGGGGTACAATATGTGGGAAAAGAAAGAAGGATTCATGAAGCTACAACCATTATCACATAAATAAAGGAATCAACGTCTGATGACTAGAAGGATCTAGTATGACATCTCCATGGGGAAGGTATGAAGATCTTGATAAAGTTTGAAAAGTAAGAAGTCCCTTAACATTGGAAATCTTGGAAATGTATTTATGAATGTGTAGGATGTTGATGTTGCACAAATCAGATGTCATGATGAAAGGTTGTCATAAAAGGTATCTTTGATTTGATGTTCAATTTTAATTTTTGAACAACATCTGGTTTGTGTTGGAACAGGGCTACCGAAAAAAGAGTTGTAGATGTTACCTACAACTAGCGCTCATATGATTGGATGAAATATCCTAAAATAAACATGACCTAGAATAGGTAGTTGTATGAAAGAAATCCATATGTGGACTGGAAGGTCACTTTCTAATGAAAAGAAGGATGACATGACTGATGGTCCAACCCTATCCCATAACGCTTAAGCCCTTAACCCTTAAATCCCTTGACCCTTGAGCTATTGAATTAACCCTCAGCCCCAGAAGCCCTTAACCATTAACCCCTAAACCTCATATACCTTAAACCCCTAGCCCTCCACCCCCAAATCACTAAACCCCCTAAACCCTAACCCTTGATTCCTAAATCCTTAAACCTCTGAACTCCTCAAATCCCTAATATTGAAACCCATTACACCTAAATATGCTAAAAATCCTTAAGCCCTTAACACCATCCTCATTTCCATTTCCAATTAATCATGTGCTTGTTGTCCTTATGATCATTGTCCTTGTCAACTCCATGTGCATTATGTAATCATAACATCAGTGACGTCACTTTTATTGTCATCATATTGCAACAAATTTTCGATGAACATGTTCATCATTCCTATAACATACTTATCATAAATTTCCTCAAACATGTAACTTTAAACACATAACCCAACATTATCATCATCATTGTTGTCATTAAGCATGTCATCAACCCCTGCAATTCTTGTCACATTGATCATTTTCCAACTAAGAGATATGGATCTCTATGTAATTCATGGATGCATCATTGGTTTGATGACACCTTGCCTTGGTCATCTAGGACATAAGGTGGAGGAAGAGGTTGCAATTTAATTAGTTTCTTGAGTGTTGTATTGAGATTGTTATTCTCAATGATAAACTACAAATTGTTGGTGGTTGGGTAGTCTTGCCTCCTTGTGATACCCAATTAAATCCTTGTGATTCTTATGATTTTTCCAAGTCGCATAACAACTCATTTTCCTAAATATAAATTGTGCCCTCTTAAGCATGCACAGATGGAGGATAAGGGAGAGGTGGAGTGAGGGCTTGCATCGATCCCTAGAAAATACTTACTTGCAACTAGAAAATGTAATATTTGTCTAGCTATGTTGAAGGCATGGAAATAAGTTATTGAGGGTAAGTAGATGACCATTAATGAGATACTTACAACATATAACCCCCCATAAAAGGTGGTGTAATGATATTTCCTTCACTAAATGTGAGATTCATCAGGGTGCCCAAAATTCTAATTGAAAATCGTAGTGGGTGCATCATAGTTTATAAAAAAACTATGGATAGATTGTTGTGAAATTGGTAGTTTCTATAAAATGTGTTTCCTATTTAAAGGGAATCTATCTTTCCCATATTCTTGTATAGGATACCTATTTAAGTGACCGAGGTTTTTTCTGTTATGTGGGCCAAGAAAGAGGTTTCTTATTTGTTGGTGTACGATATATGATGCTTCCTACCCGATATCAGTCGACAGAGCACATATAATGTTGTCTACAAAGGTTGACCAAAATAAAGGGGCCTACCTCACAGGGCACATTCTCTACACACAAATATACATTGAATTGGTGGTCAAAAAATTAGAATTGTAAACATTACCATTATTCTGAGATCTAGATCTGTCTGCAATAGCATTTGCAGCGACAATGACTTTGCTTCCAAACACTCTCATATTAATTTCTAAGTGGTAATGCAAATATTATACATCCATTGTATGCTAGAATCTTAAAAAAACCATCAAGTCTCCCTAATTTGAAGTAGATTTATGTAGTATAAATTTGTATGATCTATCAATTGTTCCATCTTATATGGGCAAGCAAAAATGTATAATTTGGTTGATGTTTAGTGAATGTGTAATCATCAAACCATATCACCATGATCCCTTTCTCCTTCAGGCATGGGTTTTGTTGTGGCCAGCAACAACCCCCCCCCCCCCTCCTTTTCATTTAAGTGTTTTCCAAAATACTAAATGAATGGGGACCCTTAGTTAAAATTTAGCAAAAGCAAGAGTTTCCTTTCTTCAAAGTAAGGTTACCATCGTAAGCTTAGGAAGATCTTTTGAATACTTTAAGACCTAAGTTTATGATAAGAAAAATCTTTTAAAAAGTCGCATCATAAAATAATAGATAAGCACCTCCATTTTGGTATAATCTTGGTATGTGCAAGATTCTCGTACTAAGCAATATATCGCATCACAATAAGGTAATGCCAATGAGAAAGACTCCAAGATTTTCCGATTTGCGATAACCCTGATCGCAAGATCGCATATCGCAGGGAATGGGCTAACAAAATATGGCAAGCATAAAACTTATGTGATCTGCGATGTTGTGATATCGCAATAAAGCGATGGTTGCGATATTAAGCCAAATCAAATCTGCGATGTTATATTGTGAGTTGGTGCGAGAGCGCGATAATGCGATGTCGCGATTTGCGACGATTGCGAACCAAATCGCAAAATCACTCCATCACGAATCTTTCGGGCACGCTATTCAAGAAAAGCCACTTACCATAATCTGACTCAAGATCATGCGCTTTTAATGATAATAAAGGAATTAGTTGTCATCTATTAATTGTAGATGCGTGCTTTTGCAAAGCATTACTTCACGTAAGGTGGCATATTTGATATATCTGCTGCATTTAAGACTCTCCCATCACCTTTCTTGATCAGTCATTTCCATTTCGCTTGTGAGCTGCAGGAACAAAGAATGAAGGACGATACCAAGCCATACGCAGGAAGAAATGGGAAAGAAAAATAAGGCTCAAGGCTCTGAGGTGAAGGAAATGGCACCTTTATATACAGACACAGCTTGTAGCAGAGACGCAGGGATATCGACGTGGGAAAGCATGTACAGACTGCTTGAAGAAGAAAACCCCAGGATAATGAAGGTTACCGCTGTCGCAGACTCACAGGGCTCTTCTGAAGCATCCTTAGAAGAACTAGCGTGCTCATTCCTTCATCGGATAGCAGCAAGGCCTAAAATTCTCCCATATACGGATATGATCAAGTGGATACTTGACAATGCAAAAATGAACGACAGACAATTCAAGATTCAAGGACATGGGCTCATCGGGTCATTCGCTGCACAAGACTTAAAGCTCATGTATCATCTTCCTGAACCGCAGGCGACTTGCAATGCACAATTCATTAAAAAATTTGTGACGGAGTACTTGGCTTGGCAAGATGAAGACGAGGGAAAAAGAGCAGGCGCACCCAGGATAAATGAGAATCATAAAGAGTTGCTCTTCAGCAAGTGGGACGATCAAATCAGGGAAGCGGAACAAGCAGCAGAAGCAGCGGCCATGACAGCAAGCATTCTTGTCGACTGTGTAAATGAAAATTTGCACAGAGCAAATTTAATCGCAGAGACCACCCCGGGGTATTTACCAAATAAACTACGACTAGAAGCAGAATGGAAGCAGAAGGCGCAAGAAAAGGGAGAAGTGGTCCAAGCACTAAACAGGTTAAATTGGGAGTGTTACTGGGCATACTTGGTGAAGCCGCATAGTCAGTGGATGACTGTGAAATGTATCATAAATGCGGCCGAAAAAGTGGTGCCAGCTCTCATAGATTCCGTTTTCTCAGCCCAGCTCAAAGCAGAAGTCAGCCAGCCGACTCTCCTCAAACCAATGATGAATGCATGCAGCTTTAAAGATCAGATTCAGAAGTAGCTTAATTTAGAATGTTTTTTTTTTTCTTAAAAATTATATTAGAAAAAGGACGGTCATTTGAAAACCGCATCCTAAATTTTGTAAATAAGCTATTATTAGAATTAGGAAGCAGTATTTAAACCCTTCTCATGCATTTAGAGAAGGGTCCAGAAATTTGTCAAAAACTTGTCCTCAGAACATGCACTTCTTCACCCTCAGAGGAGGTTTTGATGAATGAATGGATCAAGGTTTATTAATGTTTGCATTTGATATCTGCTACTGATGTTTCACTTCTGTACTCTTAGTAGATATTAGAACAAGTAGAGATAAATCATTGTTGCTTGAAGCTTATGAGTAAGACCAGTCATAAATGGTACTTTTATCTCTTGGCCATTTCTGCTTATATTCTTAAAGTGATATATAGTTTTTAGTTGTTTATATGTTATTGCATGAATGTTTGAGTTACCATTTGGAACTTTTTTACAGTGGAGCCATTTATTTATGTTTGATATATGAATAACTTATTATGCGATATGTTGTTCACAACTGTTTTGCCTAACTTTTTATGCAAAGTGATTCATCTTAATTGATTTCCATTCTTATGATAGCTGAATGATCTTTATTACCAGTTATTATTTGAAATCTCTTTAGATCGCATAATAGAAGAAATACATCCCGGGTTAGCATAGATTAGATGTGTTGTTTTCATTAGATTACAATAGCATAGAATTAGTTAAAGTAGCTTAGATTAGAACTCTTAGATCAGCATCATCCAACTCTGCACACACACACCCTTAGATTGGGAAACTGGTCCCATTATCCCCAGTCGGACCCGCTACACCAAACAGATAAGGAGCTGCCAACCAAGGTCCGGACCGGGTGGGTATCCCCCTTGTTGTCAACCCGATTTTCGTGGCTTCAACAGGTTCCTTCAATTCAATTTTGGGTTTAATAAGAGGAGTGGCCACTTTATACATCTAGTAGAGTTGCATAAATGAACTATAAGTGGAAAGTTCTCATGTGAACTTAATATACTAATACACTATAATAGTTGTTCAATGAACCTCGTTATAGATGGCCTCTAATATATGTTGGGTTCTACACTTCCACTTCCTTTTTTTCTTTCTAGACGCCATTATGCACACAATATTACAAAAATTGGATTTTATCTAATAATAAAAATAAAGTATTTTCACCAAAAACTTGAATCATAAGCATTAACCAATACAATGAGGGTAACGAAACACTAAAACATGGGTGTGTTTCTCTATGAAAGGTTCTTCAACTTTTTTGATATTTGTGTGAACAATTAAAATAATTTAAAAACTACAATTTTTAAACAAGCCACTATCAATGAAGATTGAATATGATGAACCTATTCATAAACCTCCTAAATGAACATTCTCTGATTGATCCCTTTGTTCTTAGGTTGGACGCATCCTCGATCTAATATTTGATTTGTGATCATATTGTGAATGCAAGGTTATGATCCCCAATGCCACAATGCTTTGGCAATTTAGCCTTGATGTGATTTCCTTTTCTTGGAATGTTGCAACCCCCAAACATTATAATCCCATGTTTTCACTATGCATTGTCTATATATGTTGGTGTTGTTCAACATTCAAGGCATATATAAAACCAAATTACTCACAATCAATCACAAATCAACATGAAATTAACAATTTTTATATCAATTATTAACTATCAATTCGAAAATTGAACTTTTTGAAGTAGACTCCATAATAGACATTTTTAGGTTGATGTTTTGAATATATTAACCAGATTCATCATCAGGATGAAAAAGTCAAGGAGAAGAAGGAAGGAATGAAAATATATTAATTAATCCAATATGGAAGGGGGGGGGTGAGAAAATAAGTAAGAGAATGGTTGTCTTAGAGAAAAAACCTAAAAGATAACAAAATATTGCATTAATGATACACTATTAAAGAACAACATTCTTTGAATGAATCATTCTTTGTGTTGAGTTTCATGGATAGTATAGGAAAGTTTGTTGATCAATTTTTGTAATTTTTCATCATACCTCCCAAGGCATTTCTCCAACCATTTTCTTAGTCTCCTTTAGCTTAATCAAAATTTGTTTTTCAATGTTTATCGAGTCTAGAACTTAACTATAAATCGCACCTTTAATTCATCTAAGGCCCTGCCTACACCTTAGAGATCAATCTCTATGAACTTAATGCACCATTATAGAAGCTACCACCAAATTGTGGTTAGGAACTTTATTGACTTAGGTTCTAGCACTATAATCCATTTTACCCTCCAAATATATCCACATATGAACCAATCTGGTTTTTCATAACCATCACCCTTCATAAAGATCTTGGAACTACTATAACCATATAATTGGTTGGATTGTTCACTAAGATAAAACCTTATGGACCTATTTTAATAATTAGGATTACTCCCCCACTTGAACTAAAATTCAAACATAAAATATGCCACTTATTTTACTTTTATATCCACCTTAATTTTTTTTCACTACTACTATACCCCAAAATACTAAAAAAATCACATCCTTTCAAGTCAAAATTAGAAGAAAAAGTTGGAACTACCTCTAGGCTTTTAAGATTCATAAGGGCATTGGTTTGGATTGGATAGACTTTTCTTAGAGTGTAGCATGTCTACTAATTGACCTTACTCTAGCTCAAAAAATTAGAACACATTACCAAGTGTTTCTTCCTCTTCTTCCTTTGCGATGATGTCTCTCTCCATAGGTTAATCAATTCCTAACACATTGAGGCTTCCTTTTGGACAATCACGGTCCATCTAACAAATCATGCTCACCTCCTTGCACGCCACTTTTCTTTTCTCTTCCAACTTTGTAGACATATTCTCCCCGCCTATTCTTCTCTTTGAGCTCTTTCCAATTATTAAATCCCCTTCTCTGAATGAATGTTTAGTATTCTCTCAACACCTTTGAAACCTTTGAAACTCTTTTACTCACGACTCTTTCTTTCCATCCTCACCAATACTCCTCTTAATTACATTAGTATCATGATGAATCTCCTTCATTCTATTCACCCAACATTTCTTAATTATTGCAATTTTTTTAAATCCTATTTTCCCCTATTTAGAGCATGTGCTTCCTCCATGGCACCTTATTCTCTTAGCTGGTCAATAATAGTCAATCCATTCTAGGCCTCCCCCAAGAATTGGTGCCTACACTACTTGATCCAGGTAGATATTGGTGGCCACCTGCCTATTCCACTTGGAACCCCAATATTTTTTTTTTCATTTTCCTTATTTGTAGCACAACTTACTATTTTTGGCATTTTTTGGGTCCTTAACTTCTGGAGCCGTTTTGAGGGACTAAAAGACATTTTTAGAGAAAACAAAGAGACCAGAAAAGCCTAAAACCAATTAACTAGTTTGTTTTCAACCTCCTCTTTGAGATATTCGAAACGAGGTATTATGATAACCAAATGGGGATCGTATGCCAAATTTACGACCCCGGGAAGTTGATGTACCAATTTACGCAAATGGGGCCCATTGTTTTGGCACTTCATCTCCTAGGGTTAGGTTTTTGGATGTTTAGGGTTTTCTTTTTTTTCTCAATAATAAATAGGCCTTTGAGCCTCATTGTAACAAATTTTAGAGGCATGCAATCACCACATCTCTTCTCATAGATAAGCTACGATCGCCCGCGCAAGTTTATTTCCATATCTATATGTAAGCATATTTTAGTTCTTGATATTAATGAAAGGAAGTTTTATTTCTACTGCAACTTTGTGTTTATGTGTGTATCTATATTTTGGTGTGTTCCTGCATAATTATGGATCAGTGGTATCAAAGCAATATGCTCTTTCTCTGTTTTTCTTTGCATGTCCCAAACGAGGTCAGGGTATAAGGAGTTAGGGCTTGAATTGCTTGAACCTCTGCAAGACCAGCCTTGCAAACCCCAATAGACTCCCTTGGCAAAAGAAAAGAAAGATGCGGGGGCAAGAGATCCTTTCAAAATATTGCTCGAGGAAGCCCTTGAGTGACAAAGGAACACAATTATGGATAACTTTGCACAGATACTTTGGCGGCTACCCATAGGCGACACATCTTCATCTAGCAACCACTTTGGAGGCGCCACTCCTTTTAAGGTACAAGTTAACTTTGACATTCTCATATTTGAAGAACAGATAGAAGCAGACGTTATAGATAGATGGTTAAATATGTTGGAAGGATATTTTTCAGTTCAGGAATTTTCCAATCGAGAAAATATTACTTTTTCACTCCTCAAAGTTGCCCCACATGTCAAGGACTGGTGAGAAACCTACTGTGAACAAAACGATGAGAGGGAATCCTCATTACTTTTAGTTGCATCCACTTGGAATTCTTTTCAAGATGCCATCAAGGAACATATTACATTGTTAGGAGCTACGAAGATAAATACATAAAGTGGACCACGTTACGACAGGGAATGGACTAAGATGTGTCAGAGTTCACAAATGTTTTCCATACGCTTCGCACAAAGCTGGGTATCAAGAATTCTGAGTGGCATTTGGTACTCAAGTACTGTGGGTGTCTGCACAAGTACATTCAAGACAAGATGGAGTTCCTAGACATCTCCTCACTTAGCGTCGCCTATCAATACGTTGTCAAGATCAAGCAAAAATTTAGACAAATGAAGCGAAACTTTGGATCTATGAATATGAAGCAAGGGAAAGGTGCCCCCCAACCGTATAAAAATGACAAAGCCAAGGCAGGGTGACACAAGATAACCCATTGAAGACACAAACAAGAACAACACCACGAAGACAAAGAAGGACACAAGGAAATGGTGTGAATTCCATAAGAGCCCCACTCATAACACAAGTGAGTGTCGAGCCAAGCAGTCTTTGGTGGTCGAGTTAAAGGCTTCTGAATCAGATGCATGTTCCGAATCTGAGTCAGGAACCCACCAGGCGAATGACAAAGGGAAGCAGATTAATGATGCAGATCCTAGTGCCACCATTTCCACCACCAAGATCCAAAAGGATGAGCACGAATATCCAGAGGAGGGGGATCAAATCTTCGACTCACCGATGTGGGTGAATGGTTCTCTGCTACAGTTCATTGTTGATAGCGGGAGCCAAAATAACATCATTTTAACAGAGGTCATGAAGCGGTTGGGCCTACCAACCACACCACACCTACAACCATACACCTTCGGGTGGCTTCACCAAGGGTGATATCTCTGCGTCAGCCAACATTGTCGCCTTCCCTACAGCACCAAGCCCTTCACAGATGAGGTATTGTGTGATGTTTCTCCCCTTGAAGTTTGTGATGTTTTATTAGGCCAACCATACATATGGAAGCAGCATGTTCTGTATAAGTGTAGGCCTTGCACGATTATTATTACTTTGGGCAATAAGTTGTACAGGATACCAAAGGTAGCACTACCTACCGTTGTTTCTTTGATCACTACAAAGCAATGCAATAAGATCATTTCCTATACCGAGAAAGTTTTTTTCCTTATGATTCACCCTCAAGGAAAGAAGAATATCGTGGCCATGGCCTCTAAATAGGGCTCCTCTGCATGATAGCAATAGATGGACAAGATTGTAGAGGGATACACGGACATCTTAACCTCAACCACAGGGGTACCTCTACACTGTCAGGTCAAGCACCTCATCGATCTGACCCCGGGGCGCGCCGCTACCCAATGGACCGATCTATCAATGATTTGTTCTAGAGAATGACAAAATCAATAAGAAGATTTAGGATTTGTTCTAGAAAGGGCACATCATGCCAAGTTCATTACCCTGTGGGATCCCGATCGTATTAGTACAGAAGAAGGACAAGACCTGGAGACTATGTATTAACTATCAGGCACTAAACAAGACCACTATCTGAAATAGGTATCCAATCCCACAGATTGATGACCTTCTGGACCAGCTCCAGGGGAAAATATTTCAGCAAGATTGACTTGAAGTATGGTTATCACCAGGTACTAATCGAACCCTCTGATGTGTGGAAGACTGCCTTCAAATCCAAGGAGGTCCTTTTTGAATAGTTGGTCATGCCTTTCGAGTTGACGAATCCCCCCGCAACCTTCAATAGGTTGATGGACAACATCTTGTGACCCTTAACCAATTCATTCGTGGTGGTGTATTTGGATGACATTCTAATATTCAGTCGAATTTGGGAAGAATACCTCTACAATATTCGACAAGTCCTCCAAACCCTGCGACAACACAATTTGTGTGCTAATTTGTGGAAATTCATTTTTGGTATGACCCATGTTCAATATATGCGGTACATCATTGATGAGTGGGGTGTGCATGTTGACCCAGCCAAGATACAAGTCATTCGGGATTGGTCAACCCCAACTACTCTAACAAAGCTCCGCAACTTTCTAGGTCTTGCCAACGTCTACTGCAGTTTCGTGTTGGGGTTCTCTCATATACCTTGGCCTTTAATTCAAGTCACCAAGGGAGGAGTGAAAGAAAAGTTATTTTCATCTGAATCCCAGTAGAAGGCATTTGTCGAGTTGAAGCACCGCCTCTACTCTGAACCAGTGCTCACATTACCAGACCTGCAACAACCATTTGAGATTGAGACAAATGCCTCCGACTATGCTCTTGGTTTAGTTCTTACTTAGCAGGGACATCCAATGGCATATCATAGTGAGACACTTTCAGAAACAATCTAAAAGTATCCCACATTTGACAAAGACACGTATTCCATTGTGCAGGCCTTATGACAATGGAGGCATTATATTATGGGGAAGGAAACATCATCCTCACAGACCATCGACCCCTACAGTTCATACAGACACAAGGGAAGTAGCAGAATTATTGCCATCAAAAATGGTCCACATACCTACAACAATTCCATTTGAACATTAAGTACAATAAGGGTAGCACTAACAATGTTTCAGACTACCTCAACAGACCACTGTGCTCGACTCTTGTGGGCACGAGGCTACAAGGTGATCGTGTCTTTACAAGAGTGATCTAGAATTCAGCAACACATACCAGACACTCCTAGAAGGAAATCAAGTTCCAAATTTTCACGTCCAGGATGAATTGTTATGCCACCTAGGAAACCTCTATGTTCCTTCAAGTGAGCATGCCAAGATGATTTGGGAGGCACACTACAGTCAAGTCGTTGGACATTTCGGGGTGGAGAAAACATTGGTAGTATTGAAGAAGTATTTTTATTGGTCGAACCTTCGATAAGAAGTTGGGAAATATATCAGATCCTTCACTGCCTGTGCCATTGCTAAATCGGCCATCAAGAAGCAAGGCATGTATACTCCTCTTCCTACTCCTAGTCAACCTTAGGAATCCATCTCCATGGATTACATGGCAGGCCTTCCTTCTACTAAGCATGGAAACAACTGCATTTGCATGGTCATAGACCTACAAGAAAAGTATCACAGCAAAATCCATTGCTAAACTCTTCTTTGAACGAGTGTGGGTACATTTTGGGATACCACAATCCATTATCTCAGATTTGTACAACATGTTCCTAAGTACATTTTGGTCAATTCTTTGGTTGATGTTGGATACCAAGCTCACTAAGTCCATGACTTTCCACCCCAAAACAGATGGCCAAACAAAGGTCGTCAACAGGATGATCGTACACATTTTTCATATGTACAACTCGAAGAATCCACACACGTGGGATGAAATCATCCCCTATTTCTAACACAACTACAATAGAGCTCTCTAAAGCTCAATTGGCCACATCCCCTTTTGGGTGGGGTTGGGATTCCAACTACTATGTCCCACTGATGTGGCCATACCATTTGCAGCTACTCAGGTAGATTCGTCTCATGTCCAATCTGAAGCTAATAGGGCTAACAACTTCATTGAGCATATTCATCACATCCTCCAGTAGGTCCATAACATATTGGACAAAGCCAATGATAAGTACAAGCAGCGTCATGATCAGCATCGCGTGCCACACAAGTTCCAGGTGGGCAACAAAGTTTGGTTACATTTGCAGAAGGAGCGCCTCGCTGGGCTCCACCACAAGCTTCACCTGCTCCGATATTAGCCTTACACCATCACTAAGGTTGTAGGGGGGAATTATTACGAGCTTAATATTCCATAATTCCTTGGCATGCACCCAATGTTCAATGTGGACTGTCGTCGCCCATACTTTCCACCATTATTGAACACATCAGAAAGTGCAGAACAAATCACACCAATAGAGTTAAACCAGACTTCATGAAATAGGCCACAACTGATCAAATCATGGACACACAAATCAAGAACACTTTCCAGGAGAGGATCCAACTATATCAGGTTGTCAATGTTGGCCAAATCCTGCAATAAGGCAAGTGGCTCACCAAGGACCAAGTTCAGCAAAAGTTTCGCCATCTCATGGAGGCACTCAACATAATGGGGACCATTTCTTCCTAAGGGGGGAGGACTAATGCAGGTGGATATTGGGGGCCACCCGCCTATTCCACTTGAACCCCAACCATTGTTTCTTTTCAGATTCCTTAATTGTAGCAAAACTTACTAATTTTTACAGTTTTTCAGGTCCTAAACTTCTAGAGCTATTTTGAAGGACTAAAAGACGTTTTTAGGGAAAACGGAGAGACTTAAAAAGTCCCAAATTAAATTGTTGGTTCAATTTTTGCCTCCTCTTTGAGATATTCAAAAAGAAGCATTATGATAGCCAAACAAAGATTATATTCCAAAGTTACGACCCTGGGAAGTTGATGTACCAATTTACCCAAACAGGGCCCACAGTTTTGGCGCTTCATCTCCTAGGGTTAGGTTTTTCAATGTTTAGGGTTTTCCATTGTTTAACAATAATAAATAGACCTTTAAGCCTCATTGTAACATTGTTCGTAGGCATCTAGCCACCGCATCTCTTCTCAGAGATAAGCTACCATTGCCCACGCTAGTTTATTTCCATTTCTTTATGTAAGCATATTTCAATTCTTTGATATTAATGAATGGACGTTTTATTTCTACTACATATATATGTTTATTAGTGTATCTGTATTTTGTTTTATTCCTGCATAAGTTTGGATCACATCCATGGTTGGATAACTAAAATACATGTAACCCTCTTCTACCTCAAATTTTTTTGTCCATGTCACAATCTCGTTAACCAAGCTTTCATGAGCTCCTTTCTTGAACTACTCCTCTTCCCTTGATTTTAAATAACTAGTTCAACTCTACTACAAAATCAATATTCTAACTCTATATGGTAATTAGCCTAAAAACATATTTCTTTTGAGATTTGGTGATTGAACTACTGCAACAAAACCAAATTATGGGCATTCCATTAGATATCTCTTCTTTGGTTCCTTGTAAGTTGTGATTTCTCTCATAATCAACTCAATTGTTCAAATAAATCCATGAGAACACTTAATGGAATACCTCATAGGAGTCATGGTTATCATGCAATAAGTAATACTATTGATTAGTATGATTCTTATTTCAAAATAGATATGTATTTAAAGAACCAATCCTAAACATAACTCTCATTCAACTTATTAATCAGGATAACAAATTGTCATACACTTTCGCAAAAGGAGTCCCAATAACATAACTAGTTTTCATCTCAATTTGACCCTAGTTTGACCTGCTTCCCATTACCTACTTTCAAGGGGAAATATTTGTGATAGTGAGTTGTTCCTATCATATAGACATGTCTCACACTCATTTCCAAATTTTCAAGCATTATCGCACAAGTGTCATCGCTTTCATCACAAAGTGTATCTTTTGTGTTGCACTTGGCAGGAGTCGTCACAGAGTTGTTGCATTGATGAATGTATGTGTTTGTATGTTCTGAGTGTTCCTTATCATGTCGTCAAGTGATATAAGTGTGTGATCATGCTCAGAGTCTCTCTCTTTCTCATCTTTATCTCACGGATCCAACAGTTAGTCTAACTAAGAAAACTCCCTGACTAGGTCACTCAGCCTCATCTTGCCTAGCCTGAACTGCGCATTACGCAGTCTCGGGCCTCAAGCAGCACCCTTGTCCCTTTGCACTGTAAAATGCATAGTATTTTCCTTCTATGATTGTGTACTGCATAATCACATTGCTCAAGCTCAGCCTTTGACCTCCAAAAATGTGCAATCTCTCTCTCCTGCCCAACCAGAACTGTGCATTTCGCAGTCTCAAGGCTCGGGCCTCAACCTTGAGCTCTTTAAATGTGAAATTGTGCAATCACCCATCCTCCTCTACCTTCCAAAACTATGCAGTTGGCTAAATCACTACTCAAGCCCTCGGCCTAGCTCACTGAGCTCCCAAACTTCACAATATTCTTCCTCAATCCAGCCTAAACTGTGCATTGTGTAGTCTTAATTCTCAAGCCTCACCCTTGACTACCTGAGCTATGCAATTGTGCAGTTATTGATCCTATTTCTCAGCCTTTCACTCGGTTCTAGATCAATCAGCATATCATCATGCAACATCTAGGACTAGGGGTTTATCAGACTGATGTTGTCTTCTCATGAGTGAATTGTTGATGCAGGTACTTTGTCATGCCATGACAAGATGATGATGAAGGATATGGAGAAGGATGTCATGCCATAAGACACTTTATTAGTTTCAAAGACAAGTTGATCAATCAAGAGAAAGTAAAGGGACATCAAATTCAGACAACAACTAGATATCAAGTTCCACTGAAGACTCCTCATCTCCAAACCATTTGGAGGACAAAGAAGAAGATCATGATCCATATTTTAGAAGACACAATCAAGCAGCAACAAAGAATGGCTTTACATTTCCATGTCATCATGCAAGTCCATTTCTTTAGTTTCATGTCATGTCATATCATGAGTCATCATGTGCCACATAATTTTGTGGAATATGTAATTCAATATTGGAGAAATATAATGTAAAATGGAAGTCCAAGAGTCATTCATGTAATGTGAAGAGTCATGCAGGAAGTCAAAATTTCATAGAGAAGTCAAACAGTCATTAGGGTAGCCCAAGAGTCACAAGGGAGGTGACGTATCACCGCATTTGTTATACACCCTCATGGTACAAGAAGAGGATTTTCACCTTGGCTTCTCCCATAAGGCATTAGAGAGACAGAGTTAGTACTTTTGGGGAGCAAGTCATGGTTCCAATGCTCCACGATTGGAGCTAGTGATGCTCATTGTATTCAGGTATCTTGGGACTTTTACTTAATAATTGAAGCTTTATGACCGATATGTTTTCATACATGGATTGTGAGTACTTGTAAGATTGTTCTGTGAACATTTATGATTCGTGTTTTATTTCACCTGTACTAAAGGAGTTGAACTATTTCGGTTATTTTAGTGCTTATCTAATTGAAAATGTGTTGTAATGGTTGTAACAATCGCTGCATCTATGTGGACTATTCTGCTTGATGTTAGGTGGTTATCTTTTCACTTATTTGCGCCTCTACTAGGATGGTACTATTACCTTTCTCTTAGAGGCTCACGTTTCCTCCCTCCATAGTAAAATAACCAGATACATCTACAATCAAACATTCACTAGGCACACTTTCTTTTCGCAAAGGAGCATACACGCTTATCTCTCTTATCAACAACTAAAGCCAAGGAAAATCTATAAGAATACATGGAAATCAGGTTGATACTCAAGATGGGGCTCCTATTACAAACAGTATGAGGAATAATTTGGACTTCACATCGAGGAGACCCCCTTAGTTGATGAATTTTTAGCACCATCAACAAATGGCGCTAGAAGGAGGGCGAGATGACAAACTGTGCTCATTGAGCCTGTTTTCAACCTCTTATCTAAAATGGCTCATCCTCGAATCTTACTCCTGGGGTGTTTCTCTAATTTATCCATTTATCAATTTTCAATCCCCCATGAGCCTCTTTATCACTTGTCTTAGTTAAATTTTTATCGTGAGGATGGAACATCCATAACTGAGCACATTTCTGATTTTCCTAAATTTTGTGAATCTTACGAAATCGATGATGAAAAATTATCTTTTGTGTTTTTCTTTCTTTCCCTTGAAGGTCAAGTTAGTTGATGGTGTCATACTTTACCATCTACTTCCATCCATTCTTTTCATCATTTCCTCCAGGAGATTTATCAAAATTTCGATAGGTATGATCATCGAGATGTTCTTAAAAGAATTAATCAGTTAAGAATGAAGCCTAATGAATCAATTGAGGATTTCTCGGATCGATTCCTTCACCTTTGTTGTGAATTTCTTGAATGAGACACGGATTGGGATTTCTTGAAACAAAAGTTTCAACCCTTGGTTCACATTTCCTTGCACGGTGAACTTGAACCCCCCTAATTTATTTACTTCCCCAACTCTTGTGAATTATTAGACACCTCTAATTTCAAAGGAAGAATTTACTGCTTCTTTTTTTCCTTGTCCTCCTTCTTTTCCAGTTCCAATGAGGGTGCCTCCACGTTATGATAACAAAGTTGGGAAATCTCTAAATCAAATTCCTAATCCATCTCTTCATCCTCCTTCCACTTTTCATGATTCAGATCTAATGGAAGAAACCCCGAAATGGATCATGGAGCCTAGGGCGAGGGCTAATTCTTTCATTCCTCAAGATGACATTGGCACTCTTAAATTTGTTTTCGTTGAAAGTGTTACTTCGTCAAGGGACATTTGTCATCCTTTTTCATCTACATGTCATGAATCTTCGTATCATGATATGCTTGATCAATCTCCTCCACCAACTAGCTCTTCATGCTCTCTTTATTTTCGAGTTGATGGTTCAAGTTGTGATTAGATGCAAGGAAGTCACATAATTTTTACCTCTCTTCCCTTTTTCAAATTCCCCCATGTCAAGATAATGCGCTTCCATCCTTGGATGATTTTCAATTGCTAATATCAATAGTGAATCAAATGCAATCAATTTTTTTCAGTCAATACATAGCTTTGGGCAACAATCATTTTGATGATGATGACTTTATTGATGTATGCAATCACGAATTACTAGGTACATAAGCTGATCGTATTATGAAACCAGCTCACAAAAAGATAGAAAAGATAGATTAACGCCTTGGAATTCAGCCTCTTCGAGGGGGCAACCTCATTTACATTACATAAATGAACAATTCTTAGATGATACAAATGACAAGACCTCCTTTCTATATATAGGAGTCTAAGGGGCATAATATAATCAAAGTCGACATAACAATAATAATGTAAGGGCACAATAATAACAATAGTGGGCTTCTATGGGGCACAATAATAACAATATGGGGACTACATGGGTACAACAATATAATAAGGGGGCTGTATTAATAACAATAAGGGGTTACACTAGTAGTATAGGGGCCTAACATGCCCCTCTCCTTCAAAAAGTGTTTTCCTTAACGCTTGAGTAGTTCTTGATTCTTCTGTATAAAATTCTTGTCCTTCCATGTGAAATATTCAACAGGTAAGTTCTTCCACTTGATGAGATGCTTTGAAATTGATCGATTTCGTAGCTGTCAACTTCTCGGTTCTATAAATGCTTTAGGTTCCAATATGCTTTTTCCTTCCTTGTCAAGTTCTAGAAATATTGTTGGAACTGGGATATTCGGTAACTTTTGAATGATTTCCCACCCTACTTCACCATTCTTCCATTCATACCTTCCTTTGTTTATCAAATTTGGTTGGATAATTGTACCAACCTCTACCATTTCTGCAACCATATGTTCAATTTCACTCCTTTGGGCATATGGATATCAATAAGGCTTGACTTTTGGAGGAACACATCCTGGAATAAAATGAATAGCGTGATCATCACGAATACGTGGGATACCTTTGGGAGTCTCAAATACCTTGGAATGATTGTCCAATATTTTTTGGAGATCTAGAGAAACACATGATTTCGATGTGCGAACAGTTAGCGAACATAATTGTGCAATTACACCTTGTTATTCTTTCTTTAGAAGCTTTGTCATTCCGTTAGAGTTGATTATCTTTCCTTGTTTCCCCGTGATGCCCCTTAATTCCACTTCCTTTCCTTCTGAAGAAAATTTCATAAAAAGTTCTTGAAAATTAAAAGCTATTGTACCCAAGGAATGTAGCCATTGGACTCCTAGTACAACATCAGCACCACCCATTGGAATGGAAAACATTGGGCTATTCAATACATATTCTCCCATGGATAGCTTGATATTATGGCACTTTCCAAAGCAATTTATGGTTCCTCCACTTAGAACCGTCACTTGACACTTTGGTGCTGGATCTAGGAATAAATTCAAGTCCTTGGCTATCTTAAAATTAATAAAATTATGGGTACTACCCGAATCAATCAACACTGGTACCTTTTTCTTCTTGATATGTCCTTCTATATTTACCATTTGAGGAGTGGTAATTCCAACGAATGCATTACAAGATATGGTCGGATTCATTTCTTCTTTCTCTAGGGGTGGTTCCTGGTGAGTATCCTTTTCTTTTGATGTTTCTTGATACTTTTCTTCCTGATATTTCATTGTTTGAACCTTCTTCTTCTTGATATGTCCTTCTATCTTGAGAGTTTTGGGAGTGGTAATTTCTTCCAATGCTTTACAAGATATGGTCGGATTCATTTCTTGATGCTCGATGTGATCTTTCACTTCTTGAACATTTTTCTTGTTGGTATGTCCTTCTATCTTGATAGTTTGAGGAGTGGTAATTATGTCCAATGCATTACAAGATATGGTTGGATTCATTTCTTCTTTCTCGATGTGATCATTCACTTGTTCAACCTTTTTCTTCTTGATATGCCCTTCTATCTTGAGATTTTGAGGAGTGGTAATTCTTGGCAATGCTTTACAAGATATGGTCGGATTCATTTCTTCTTTCTCTGGGGTTTGGTCCTGGCGTATATCCTCTTCCTTTGATGTTTCTTGATCCTTTTCTTCCTCCTCTTCATATTGTATGTAAAATAATTTCTTCTCAGCACACTTATGACCTTTAGTTCATTTGCTATCACAATTGTAACAAAGCCCTTTCTCTCTTTTTTCTTCCAATTGTTGTGGTGTAACCCTTGTAGGTTGTGGAAGGCTAGGAGAAACAACACTTCCATCTTTATAGTTGTGAGGGGTAGGCTTCCTTGTTGCCATAATTTTACTTTCCACTATGTAACAAAGCCCTTTCACTCTTTCCAATTGTTGTGGTGTTGCTCTAAAGAAGGTGTTGCTCTTTGTATCCTCATAATGTGCTATCATTTCCTCCATGAAAATTGACCATGTAACAAGTTGTTTACAAGAACAAAGCCATTTATACCATAAAAATTGATCCGGCTCTAAATATGAAGATGCAATACATACCTTTTGTAACAGTGGTACACCAAGTAGATCAAAATATTGCTCCATCTGCAGTATCTAATTTACCGGATCCTTGCCATCAAACTTCCTCATCTTGCTTTTTCTTGATTTTAGGAGCTCGATCTTGAAACGACTGTAACTCAATACTTTCTAATCTTTAAGTTCTGAAATTGTGGTCTGCAGTAGCCCTCTTTGTCCTCTTTCCAATGCCACCAGTCTGATCCAAATTGGATTCTCCAAGGAAGAGTTATGCCAAATCTCCCACAGTGACCTGATTATAGACTAGTTCAGTAGAGAGAACTTGTACGACGTGCCATGTGTCACTGTTTCGACCTTGGATCTGAAAAATATATAAAAGAAACTACAGTCTGTCCTCTTTCTGTACCTTCTTACGAAATTTCAATCCGATGCTCAGAGAGAAAGTTATGACGATTTTCCCTAGGTCACCTGTCTGGAATGTAATTTAGGAGTCTGCAAAAAGACCAACTTCCTCAGATCATATCTCTGCAAATATAGCGTGAAAAGCTCTGAAATTCAAACCCGAGGTTCAATGCGATTTAGTCTCAAATGGGTTTTTTTCGCTTCTAAAACATCGCAGAAAAAAAATAAATAAATAAATAAATAAAATATATATAAAAAAATATAAAAAAAAAAAAGAAGTTATAGCGAAAATGCCACAATGGCCTATTTGGAGCAACGAAACCCTAGAATCCAAAGCTCTGATACCAAATGTTACGAAACCAGCTCACAAAAAGATAGAAAAGATAGATTAACGCCTTAGAATTCAGCCTCTTCAAGGGAGCAACCTCCTTTTTTTTCCAAGGAAAAAAATGGTAACTTTTTATTAAAAAGATAATGAAAAGTTACACTAGCAGATGCATTAAAGCATTCCGTATGCTGCCACAAGGGCCCGAGTGCTTTCGCACCCCACGCAACGTTAGAGGACTAACGTGCAAAAAGAATAAGAAAAGAGAAGAGAGAAGAGAGTATGAAAGGGGCAAAAACTGGAATCCGACAGTGAGTAGAACTCACACTTCAAGTTTTTCTCCCCTTTTTCTTTTCGACCTTGCGCCACTCGCCTTGAGTGGGCTCGATCGAAGCAATGACTAACTGTGTCTCTGTATTCTGTGGGCCAGGTTCTTTGTCTGAATCTGAAGTATCTGAGTGGTGGTGCCGTTTGGTGCCTCCCGTACTAGGATCCATGCTTGTCTCCACTGCCTTGTTGTCTGATGAGATTCCTTTCTGTTTCTCCATTTCTTGAGTTACCTCAGTTTTCTCTGCTGGAGGTTCTTCCTCTGCTGCTTCTGATTCTTCATCCTCTGAATCTGGGGGAGAAAAATTCCAACCTTTCCTCTGCTTCCCTTTCTGCTTCTTTTTATTCTTGGCTTCTGGGCATGTGCTTTGTAAGTGTCCTGTCTGCCTACAGATCCTACATCTGAAAGCGGTGTTTTCATAATCTAGTACCTGCAACCAGTTCTGTTGTTTGTAGATCAACCTTATATTTTCCGGCAGCCCTTTACTTAAGTCTACTTCCACACAGATACGTGCGTAAGTGTAGATCCTTTCATCGATCCTGTCCAGGTCTGTTTTGATATATTTCCCTATGCTGTTCCCAATGCCTTCCAGCACTCGTTCATCCCAAAAGTGCAGTGGAAGATTGTGTAGTCTAACCCAAACTGGCATTCTGGTTACCGTCATTTTATTTGGATCAAAATCTGGGAACCATGGAGTCACAAACAGCCCTGCTGTTCCCCAAAACCATGGCCCGGCACTGATGACTGTATCTCTGACTTCCTTGGATGTAAATCTTACTATGAAAAAACCCTTTGCACATAAATGAATGTCACACTCCATGGTCCAGCTGGTGAAGATCCAATGGAAAAGATCCATAGGTTTAGGCCAAAAGCTGTTGAAACGGCAAATTAAAGCTTGCGTTTCATAGGACTTGACGAAATCATCGAGCCCTGAGGAATCTAAGTTTAAAGCTGGGGTTTGCTCTGACTGATCTACTATATATGGCCTGGGCATGTGTCCTCCTTGATCTGGGGAGGGCCCTGAATTTCTGCTGCCCTGTAAAATGTTTTTATAGGATCCTTTTGATTGGTGCTGAGCTGCAGCTTTTTTTCCTTTGTCTACCCCAGAGGAGCTTGGCTGTCCCTGAGGCATAGCCCCTCCTCTCAATCTGAGATTTAAAATAATAATTGATCCTGGCCCAATCTCATAACTTGCCAGAGATCTACAGTCCTGCAGGGACCGCCTTCCACTGACCAGATGCTGGGCCTGAACTGGGTATCCCATTTCTGCCCATATTTGATGTTTAAGCTGCATGGGGGTGTCTCCTGCATGAACCCATACTAATCGAGATTTCCCCTGAGGGGGTTTAATCAGAATCTGAAAACAAATATTTGTTACCTGCTTTGTCTGATGGCGAAATTCCAGATCTGGCTCCGTTTTGATTCGTTTTTCCTTTTTCTTGTCTAGATCTGCATAAACCCTGCCCGATCTAGGGTTGATGTCTCCGTTCTGCCGCCTGGACTCCAGCTGTACTCGAATAAAGGCTTGGTCGTGTTCGATCTGGTGCCTCGGATCACTCTGTGGTCGGATATGGCCTAGATCGTATGGATCTGAGCCAAAACTGCACTGATTGGGCCCGTGTGTTGTAGAAGGGAGCGGATCTGCATCATGCAGTCCCCCCCTGTCGATTCTCCGCGCGATCTGGGGTGGACAACGTCTAGCCTCTAAACGTCGTAAGCCAGACGGGCTTCTTTGTTCCGGGCTGCAGATTGGAGCCTAGGGAGCAACCTCCTTTACATTACATAAATTAACAATTCTTAGATGAAATACAAATGACAAGACCTCCTTTTTATATATAGGAGTCTAAGGGGTCATAATATAATTAGAGCCGACATAACAATAATAATGTAAGGGCACAATAATAACAATATGGGGACTACATGGGTACAACAATATAATAAGGGGGTTGTACTAATAACAATAAGGGGTTACACTAGTAGTATATCAGCCTAACAGATCTTTTGGTTTCCCATGAAGATTTTAATTTAGATCCATAATCTAATTTGGTCAAAGAAGATGTTCTCATCGAAACTTCCTCTTCATCTCACTATCCCTTGTTCTCTATCATTTGAAATGCATCTATTTTTTGTGGATATGCTTCATGCTCTTTAAGTTCTTCATCGGATGAGTTCACTTCTCAATTGACACAAGGTGGTGAGATTTTCCATTATAAAAATGAAAACAATCAAATCATTGAGTACTCTTTCCATCCCTCATCTTCACTTCTCTTGCATGAAGACAATTCTTCAAATCAGCTTACTCATGAAATTTCTTTGATTCATATATCTTCATATTTGCAATTAGAAGAGTCCTTAAACTTGAGTAATCTGGTTATTGAATTTGAAAAACTCAGTCAACTCAATGACAGAGATGGCTACCATCTAGTGAGCAGTGATATTATTGAAACCAGTGGTAGCATCTATCCTCACACCATGCATGGTCTGGTTCAATCTTTAAAATGTGATTCTACAATATTTAAAAATTATGGGACTTTCCAGCAAGTCGAGGCACCTCAACTTTCGTCGATGATTATGTTAGGATCACGTGGCCCTAGTAAGCCCACTGAACTAAGTCATATATGGTTTCTCTTGCACAATCCTTCTCTTTGCATGGTTCCACTTGATGTAAATTTATTTTTGAAATATGTTTGGTATTTCGAATGTAATTTTTCAAGTTTTCAATATTTTACTTCTCATCGGATTCAAGAATCTACTTTAGTTGATTCATATTCATGCAAATCTCTTGCATCAAAATCAGGTTTGGAATGTGTATCTCTCATAAAGTCATGAAACTATGAAGTTGACCACCTCAAAGATCATCTTTGGCTGAAGGAATCATATCTATCATATTTATTTCATGATGAGAAACTCATGGATTTTCATGAGAACATCATATCCCAAATCTTATTCTTCATCGCACCTAAAATCCTCTTGAGCTCATATGAATGCATGAGTTACCGTGCGAATCAAATTCTTCTTCGTTCACTATATTCTAACCAGTCTCATGTGTTTGTTGTACTGACATTCCTTTTCACTTCTTTCAATGATTATGATGCCAATGTAGTGTGTCATTTTTCATGTGAAGAATATGATTATACTATTCAAAGCATTTGTGAAGATGTTCAAACTAATCTATCTCTTTTTAAATAATGAATCCATACAAGTGAGGAGAATTTTTTATAATGGAGGAATGACCTGTTATAGAGTTTTATGAACCCAATGTTTCAGACTACCAAGTGAGTCCATCATCAGGGGATACGTCAATAGATTCAAGAAGATATTAATGATGTATCCAGGAGCTAATCTTGAGAGTATATATATGGATTATGAAAAGGCATAATATAAGAGTTTTAGTCGGCCATAATCTAAATAATTTGGTAAATATTAGGGTTTTAATTAATTACTTCATTGTAATCTATTTGTATGTATAAATAAATTAATTATCGACAACTATAGCTTCTCTCTCTTACTGACATTGATAGTTTCTCACTTCTAGCTACGTTTGTACTTCTATTTCAGTGAGTTTTGCGAACTTCCATAAGTTACATTTTCTTTTTATTGTCGCTTTTGCTTAATCTCACTCTTATTAGTGTCATTTTTATATTATCTCTGCTTTGGCATGTGTTTCTTTCATTGTCATTCACATTTCGCAAGTGTTGTTTGTGTTTTTCTTCTCATATCGCAAGTGTCGTCTTTGGGCGTAGGAACTGTCAATTATCGTGTAATGTGGAGTTTTGGATTGTTTCGAGGGGAAATATTTGTGATAATAATGTTTTCTTATCATGTATGCATGTCTCACACTCATTTCCAAAGTTTCAAGCATTGTCGCACAAGTGTCGCCGCTTTCATCACAAAGTGTATCTTTTGTGTCACACTTGTTAAGAGTCATCGCAAAGTTGTTGCATTGAGGAATGTATGTGTTCATATGTTCAGAGTGTTACTTGTCATGTATTCAAGTGATATAATTTTGTGATCATACTCATAGTCTCTCTCTTTCCCATCTTTATCTCATTAATCTAACACTTAGTCTAACCCATAAAACTCCCTTACTAGGTCACTCAGCCTCATCTTGCCTTGCCTAAACTACACATTGCGGAATCTCAAGCCTTAAGCAGTGCCCTTTTCCCTTGGAATTTTACAATGCATAGTCTCTTCCTTCCAGGATTGCGCACTGTGCAATCATAGTGTTCAAGCTCAGCCTCTGACCTCCAAAACTGTGCAATCTCTCTCTCTCCAACCAAAGTTGTGCATTGCTTAGTATCACGGCTCAGGCCTCAGTGTGGATCTCTTGAAATGTGCAATTTCACAATCACCCAGCCTCCTCTACCTTCCAGAATTGCGCAGTTGGTTGAATCAGTGCTCAACCCCTCAACCTAGCTCGCTGAGCTCCCAAACTACTCAATCTTCTTCCTCAATCCAACCTGGACTATGCATTGTACAATCTCAAGCCTGGCCCTTGACTACATGAGATGCATAATTTCACACTTATTGAGCCTCTCACTCAACTTGTCACCTAGTTCTAGCTTAGTTAGTGGATCATCGTGCAAAATCTCAGACTAGGGGTTTATCAAACTGATATCATCTTTTCATGAGTGAATTGCATATGCAGGTACTATGTCATACCATGAAAAGATGATGATGAAGGAGATGGATAAGGATGCCATGCCATAAGACACATTATTAGCTACAACAACAATCTAATCAATTAAAATAAATAAAAGGGACAACAACTAAAGATCAAGTTCCACTGAAGACTCCTAATCTCTAAATCATTTGGAGGAAAAAGAAGAAAATCAGGATCCATATTTTAAAAGACACAAAGAAAGAAACAACAAAGAATGGCTTGACATTGCCATGTCATCATGCAAGTCCATGTCATCAGTGTCATATCATGTCATGTCATGAGTCATCATGTGCCACATCATGTCATGTCCACTTGATTGGATATACAGATTCTGAATGGGGAGGCAATGAGCAGGATGGAAGAAGAACTATTGGAGGATTTTTTATTTTTAGATCCTCCATAGTATCCAGGATGAGTAGAAAGAAAGAATCATTTGCTTTGAGTAGTGTTGAGGATCAATATATTGCAATTTGTGAAGTAAGCATAAAAGTTGTATGGTTGAGGAAGTTTTTATCCAACTTGTTTGAAGGACTAATGGACTCTACAATGATACATTGCAACAACACCAGTTGTATAAGGTTGTTTGAAGAGCCAATGTTTCATGGAAAGACAACGCACATAAATAACAAGTATCACTACATTCAAAAGTTGGTGCAGGATGGTGTGTTGCAACTATAATATGTCTCCACTGATGAACAGGTAGCTGACATCTTGACAAAATCTCTTTCAAGCAAGAAGCTTGTGTATTTTAGAGACAAACTTAGACTAGTTGATATATCCTCCCTAGTTGAGAGAGAGAGATAGACACATCATTCTTGTTTTCACTTCATGAAGAAAGAATGGAGGATTAAGTAAGCATTTCACATTCGATAATCTTTGAGGGTGAGGTAGGGCATCCAAGATAAGAGTAATCGTAGAGGATCAATATTCGATTGGGAATCCAGGATAAGAATAGTCCTTGAAGGACATACCCTATGAACAATTGGGTGGGGTATGTACCTTGAGAGACAATGATGGTGGTGTCTATATATAACTGGTCTCACCAAAATTGTGCTCTTATCTTGTGGAGAGAGAGTGTTGTTAGTCAAGGCCTTGCTATGTGACAATACAAGTTGGTATTATGCTAAAAAGATGGCTTAGCAATCTGACTTTTCTTATGACATCTCTTCATATTGAGAATGTCCATGAACCATTTATGAATACTTCCCTAGCTAAGAGGGAGTGTTGAAAAATGTGTAATTAGGTTCGGTCTTCATAAATATGAAATGTACTTTTGAGTCTTATATATTGTAAAATATAAGAAAAATTATTATTGCTATTTTATGAAGCGTGGGTTTCATGCTTAATATTGGCTTGAGGGGGCTTGGATTCAGGTTTAGAGTTAGTTGTGCTAACCAACAAAACCCTACACTACCGGCCCTTTCAACAACAACCCGATTAGTGCAAGCTACAATCTCACCTGAGGTAGTATTGGGGGATGCTAGAACTAGGTTTCTGCATCTATAAGGCTATGTGATGTGGGGGTAAGGCATTTCCTCAGTTTAAGGCTTGATCTGACCTTCACAAACCTTATCCTCAAAATCCCCAAACTTAAATAAATTTCCAATTAAACATATTTATGAGATTCGCCTAAGGGTCTAATCATGCCTAAAATAATATATAATAGTAGATTCAGAGATTCACGATGTAATTAAGACAATCTTATAGATAAATGGCATTCAACTAAGCATAAATATAGAAAACACATAAGTATACAGTTCAAACATAGAATTGCTTCAAATACTCTTTATTATTACAGATCTTCAATACATATACTTTTCATATCCTGTGCACACAGCTATAAGGGCCCGTGCACTCAAATGCTGACTTACCAAGGTCTCCGCACACACAATAGCAGGAGCCTTCCCCTTCACTCGAATATAGAAAGAACAATTCAGAATTTAAGCATCAATCAACATTGAACTTTCTTTTTTGAACCATGGGCAGAGCTTAATACAACTCATCCCTTTACAAAATAAGGGGCTTTGACTTGCCTAAAATCCCATTTGACTCTTAACAACATGCGCCACTCGCACTCCACTCCTAAAAATGTGGAGTCTTTACAATATCTTATCAAACTTTGACTTAAGACTTAACGAAAATTAACCCTGGGGGACCCCGTCGCAATAGGCCCCCAACACAAAGATGTGACTCGTCGAGGGTCACTTTACTAGTATGTCCTCAATGTGTGCTTTGAGGCTGCTAAATTCTGACTTCAAGGCTTGAAGTTTTGTTTGTTGTACACTGCATGGAGGCCTACCAAACCTTTTCAACCAACTTCTCTTGAGTTGGCCCTACGACTATTAAGCCCATCGTCCTCTACATCTGTTGAAGGGCTTTCAATTTTCTCTCAACATTCTGCAATAGTTGGCTTGCTTCGTCAGCCTACGCCTATGTCCTTGTTGGGGGGGAAAGTATCCAACTCGGAATGACCCTAACCCACTCTAAGGGTGACAGTTCCTTAGCAACATCTGAAAGCAAAGCTATCTAAAGTTTCTTCTTTATGACATGCAAGAGATAGAAGGAAGAGATCCACTTACCGATGTCTTGCGCAAATGGTCGATACAATCTCCTTTGTTTGCCGCTTGCTTCCAGATCCAAGTCTTTTCACGGGCCCAGCTACACGAGATCCTGCAAATAAGACAAGAAAAGGAAACTACAAGAGGCATGCATTCATAATCGATTCAAGGATTAGCATAAATCAAAGACGCAAGTAAGACAATACACCATTGAAACACATGCGAATAGAAGAACCTCAAATGCTTTATTAATATATGGAAGTAAGGTTCAGGCGGTGATACAACCATGAGAGGTCCAATCCAGCATCACCTTCCCGACGGAGAGAAATCTCTTCTTCACCTCCCTCAAGCAATCACCCAATACTCACAACTGTAAACCAACAGCAATTCTTTGCACAAAATTCCGCCCTCTAGATCCCATGGGATGAGATCCTTATATAGAGTTTTGGAGTGAAGATAAGTCAGCTTGATGTGTGACTTGTTGTCCTCTTCAACTCCTGTTGTTCTTCAGCTCTTCACTCGGAGTTTCCACCTTCCACTTGGAGTTTTAGAAGCTCTTAACTCATCATTAGGCGAATCTTTTGATCAAGTGTCTTTTTGGAAGCTTCTTGGGCACTGGCACATTGAGAAAAAGATTCCTCCACATGTCAAAGTACGCCCAGCGCAGGTAGCCTTTGTTGCACTTGCTATGCAGCGCAGGTACACCATAGATCTTTTGACATTCAGCGCAGATGCTTAGTGGAGCAGCTGCTTTGATCCAAAACTGACCTGTTTTTGAGTGTTTTTCAGTGGAGAACTGATTTGCAGTGCTGTGGTTTGCTGACCTTGTTCCTCTAAGGGTAATAACAACATGTTTAGGGACTTTGGATCCCTTAGATTATTTACATTTCATGCTCTATGTTGTAAGGCACAAAAATGTCTATAACAGTCCTTGCTGAAATGATAGAGGCATTTCGACATAGCTCATCGATCTAAGTCTGTATGGTTCTCCCTTCTTGGAGTCTGGAAAACCTCTGCACAAGTGCTAAGGTCCGCATTGTCACCCTGATCTCATCAAAATGTAGTTGCTTCTCGAGGATGTCAGCTTCAATTTTCTGTAGATGTGGGTCCTGTTATCTCTCCAGGAAACTCTCCTAGGTTGCAGATCGGAGATGCCTGGTAACAAATAATCTTCAATATTGTTCTCTAAACTATTGGAATGAATGATGGTTTGGATCAAGTCAAATAATCATTTCAGCTCTATTCTCACTCAAGACATGCATGAACACCCTCAACAATACAAGGCTTTAGACTACTAATGCTCAATAGTTTATAGATTCAATGGAAAGATGGAGAATATTGACTATACCAGCAGATGCATACATAAACATATATGAATGGCCAGCTACAGGAAGAAAATGAAACTTGAAAATCTAGTTTATCAATGCAGAGATAAGATGACAGTTATCTGGCATTAGACATAGCAAAAAACATGAATAACCTATTCATGTGCAAGCATAGAACAGTAGAAAAAATGGCATTGAACATGTAACAACAAAAGAAGCTTATATTGCTAGAATGAAGATGAGAAGCTTGAAGGAACAGAGTAGTAATAATCTCCAAAAGTTGAACCCCTGTTACATCTAGTTTTCAGCCTTTTATAGGCCTTTATAATGCTCCTAAGCTCTCAAAGGCTTGAAGTGTATTAATCCATCCTCCCTATCTCTTCAACAACTTTGATGCCCTCTAGGCAAGCATGGCTTCGGAGGTTTCTTCTTCTGACAGAAGAGTAACCGCTTTTTGATATTTTGGCTACGCTGGCAGGGAGCTCTCTCTTGCCAGAGATGCCCACAATCACTTCTGTTGTTTTCGGCTGTGTCACGTTGTTGATGCACCATGATGTATCTATTTTAGGTTGCAGCGTGTTGTGGCCCTTCTCTTTCCTTTTCTGGCCTCTGTTTCCCGGCAAACTGTCTCATAGGCTCTGTTATATGGTGGAATGGGTCTTCAGGCCTTTGTTTTTCCCTTTAAACTGCAAACAGTGACTGTTTATGTTATAAACAACGAAAATGTTGCAACACTGATAAATCTCGCCCCTCACTGTTCATTTCGGACTTCAAAAGTCCTTATATATGGCCTATTCTCCTATTGGGTCCACCCTCTGGGTCACTATCGCAAGTCATTGATGGCTTGTTCCCAGCTTCCCTTTGTATTTTGCAATAAGGCGAAAAACACTAAAAATCATGAAAAAATGGTCGTGGCAGACTTGAAAATATATATATTTTTATTCCAGAAACCCATCAGGTCCGAGATTCATCGCTATCGCAAGGCCCCAAGGCTTCCTTTGTATTTCGTTGAAACAACAAAAATACACAAAAATGTTAAAATATGGGCTTTAGCACGTTTGGAAATATATATGTTTTTCTTCCCGAACCCTTTCAGGTCCGGGCATCGTCGCAATTGGCGATGCCCTGTTCCCCTTTATATTTCATTATACAACGAAATACATTAAAATGTGTTTAAAACAGTCCTTTTCGTGGACCTCAAAATTTATGAACTCTCATATATAACATTGTCGGGTCCGGTCATCGGGTCACACATATGCCTATGCATAGGCCCCGCCCATGGTATAGTGCCGATGCGATATAGCAATGCGATAAATCGCAATCGCACGTCGCTCACTTCTCAGGTCCTTCATATAACATGGCATATGCTCCCCGCCGAGAGCGATATCATCGATATTGGTGATCAGAATATCGCTTGGCCCAATCTCATCGCGACTCTACTCTGACTGCCTCCGATGGCCATCGCCGATGCAATTAGCCACTTAGATTTGGGCCGTTGATCGGCCAAATCTAATAGCAGTTGTGCGTTGCCATGTTTATGGAGTGTTTTAGCCTCCCGATAATGTTTTTCCACCCTTCCAAGGGCACTCGGCATGTGATGGTTCCGCTCTTTGGATGATTTTAGTGAATATTTTGAAGATTTTAAGAGCAAATTTGGATTCATTGGCATGATTTTGCTATTTTATGGAGACCTTCAAGAGCATATTTGGATCCATTTTTTTGCCATTTGCCCACAAGGCTAACAGGTCCTCCTACAGTAAGGGCCACATTTCCATCATACTTTCAAAATTTGGCTGCAGTTGCTAACTGCAGAGATAAGAATTTCCATATCGGCTTTGATAGCTCCCTCATGCTGCTCTTGGACTTCTAGGGGCGTGGTGGGTTGTAGCTGCATCTCAAACTGCACCTTTCCCACCTCGGCTTTAGATTCTTTCACTGAGGCGGCCAACTTCTGTAATTTCTTGGTCAAAGATGCCTCTCCTGGAATCTGGGGCTCGAGAATCTCACTACATACCTATGTTATTGCTGCTGACTGCGCATAGCAACCTCTTCTCCTTCTTTTAGCACCTGTGCCTTTTCCTCGAACATTTGTTGGTTGTTAGTCTTGACTTCACTGATAACTAGTAATTCCCATTGTTCCTGTTGAATTTTCTAAGTCTATCCATTAGAAAATTAATTTTTATTCTGTTGGTTTATTTCTTCTACTTGTAAATTCTGAACAAGTTATTTAAAACATTTAAATATCGAAATAAACACAATATAGTCACAACATCTACAGATCATTAGCTGAAAGATAACAAACACACAAGTGACACCATTATTTTTAGACAAATGTCCCCATAAAAACCCAATGCGGGAAAACCGGTGTAGTTATTCTGAGGGTTTATTAGTATGCAGTATTTCCTTGAGTACCACTGGGTGCCTAACCAGATCACCCAAAAGAGAAAAATACACAGCAGCAATACCTCTATATTCGGAAATAGGTATTTAGAAAACCTATCCCATGAAAACCTCTTCGGCAACTCTGAAGCTCAGTGCTGACCCTTCTGGCCTCTGCGTCCACATCCTTCTGACCTGCGTCAACCCCAATACCCTCTACGTCAACCCTCTGAGGCACTGCGTAGCCTCTGGGACCCTTTGCGTCACTCCAGCAGCCTCTGCATGGATGATGCAGTCCCTCTGGCCTCTGTGATGTCTCTGTTGGGCTATGTGTGGCCTAAACTGACTATTTCTCTCGCTCTCCCTGCTTCTGTGCTAGTCTCGTAGTACTATCTCTACCTCTCTATCTAATACTCACTGCCCCTCATTGTTGATCACTGATTCACTTTTTCTTAGCAACCCTGCTCTAGGAAAATGAATGACTAATCACTCTGGTGTGTTCTCCAATTGATCCTCAAGCCTCTTCTTATACTTTTCTCGTTGGTCTTTCAACGGCCGAGATTAAATCTCTAATCAATGGTTAAGATTAGATTTGGCTTGATCCATGACTTTTGGAACCTTCTAACCCAATTTTATATTGATACCCATCAATATTTTATTTTTCTTAAGTTTAGACTTAGGAACTCCATTAAAAATATTAATTATTTTAATATCTCCCAAACCAGTTAGAATCTTCCCAAACCATTTATGGGTCTTGGAGATCTCATGTGCCTTAACCTCTCCACCAATTTTCATGGCTATAGCACATATGATGCTACCCCAAATCAACACTCCCTCTTAGCGAGGATTGTGCTCTAGTAATACTCCACGCTAAGCATCACCCTGATTATCCGGCACCGGTACTTGTGCTGATGCTGGGCCTCCCCGCCCAACATCCTTTTCACTGTTGCATCTTGTATTGTTGTCCATGGCCTTGCTAATTCCATTGTTGCATTTGTACGATAGCTTCCTCTGCATCCATGTTGTTGTTGGTCCATACTCCCAAGACTGCATCCCCCTCTCATCATGTTGCATTGTGCTACTTCATACTGCTAATGCATTGCAACTTAGTTACTGAGAAGTAAGTAACCGATCCACCAAACTTTTGACATCCTTGTCGGGCTAGAAACACTCCGAATGTTGAAACTCTCTCTGCCACTAAGAAGGGTTCCCTCTACTGACTTTTGCGTTGCTACAACAACTCCCTACATCTCGCACCATTGCACACCTCTTTGTGCCATCCTGCACTAGTGCAACACTTCCGTGCCTCTCACACTATTGCAACCTACTAGCATTGCACTGTCCGGGGACTCCTACGCTATAACACTCTCTACCACTTCATCCGCATCTGTCTCTACCTACATCCGCCATTCCTGCTACTCCTCTTTGGGGCTCCCATAGCGAGGTATAATCCAAGAGGTTGGGTACCTCAAGGATCATGCCCCTCATCGCCTATAGTCCTCCTGACTTCTCTACCTTCATTGGCATTGCCTTCGAATCAGAAGCCTCTCCCTTACTCTTCTTCCTTGGACATTGGTTCGCATAATGACCCAGCTCCCCAGAGTGGTAGCACTTGACCTTGGAGTGCTCCTTCTTCTTCCTCTTCTCCTGCTTTCCCACAGATGCCAAAGCCGCATCTTCTTCCTCTTCCTTCTTGATCCTGACCCCTTTTTTGCTACTTCTCATCTTGGTCAGCCATTTGATCTCTTCTTGATGAAGAGCTACCCACAGTTCTTCCCAATCTGGAAGACTTGCCCTGCCCATTATGCTCTAGAAAAATGTCCCCCACTCCTCGGAGACTGCGTTAACTACAGTCCTCACCATTAACTCCTGATACAAGGTGGCCGCTATGGAAGTCAGTTGGTCACGGATCTCCTTCAACCGACCGAGGAACACATCTATCTGCTCTCCCTTCAGCGTTTGGTATGACCTTAGCTAATTCTCCAGGAGAATCTTCCTCTACACAGAAGTATGTTGGTACAATCTCTTCAAAGTGTCCCATATCTCCTTTGTCATTTCCTTCTCAGAAATATGTTGGACCACATGATCATTGACCCCATCAAGGATGATGCACTTTGCCTTAGCCATTGCCTCCTCGTACGTTTCCTTAACTACCAGGTCAACTGGGATAGCCATTACTCTCAAGACGAAACCCTTGATACAATGTTTGTCTAGAATGGACAAGATCTCGGCCTTCCAAACCACAAAGTTGGATGCTATGTCCATCTTGTCCTGATCTCTCAGCCCATTCACAACCATCCCTCTGCTCTTCTTTGTCAACTCCTCTGAGTATCTCTACTTCCTGCTTGGAAGTTCTTGGTTCAACTCCTGTTGTCTCTCTACTTCCCGTCTAGAAGTTCTCAGTTAGACTCCTCCAAGTCTCTCTACTTAAGGTCTGGAATTCTCTTCTGGACTCCCTCTGAGTCCCGATTTCCGTCCTGGAAATCCTTCTGCCAATCGTCAAGTTTCTCCTCTCTGATCGTCTGTGCAATTGCAACATTGATCCAGATTCCTTAGCTAGAAATTTTCCCCAAAAGAAACTCACTCTACCTTGGTTTTTTCCTGTTAGGTATTGTTCTGACCAAAATACCCCACCAACTTCGCTCCCGAAAACTTCCCATAGCTTCCTTCGCCCCAACAACTAAAGGATTGAGCCTCTTGACTTTGCGCAATCCCAATATCAAAAAAACAACTCCCTCAGCCAACTGCGTCAGCCCTCCTGGCCTCTGTGTGGCTTTGTGTGAGCATATTTCTTCCCTCCTCAGCCTTTGTACTAGCCTCTCTCAAGCCCAGACTGATGACATAGTCCCTCTGTGTCAACCCTTCCTCTGTCGCTTCTGTAAGGATCAGCGACTATCACTAGGGGACCACTGATTCTGCTGCAAATTCTCTACACATTTGATGCCTTTATCTCTCCTATGATCTACAACCACGCTCTGATACCATGTTGAATTTTCTAAGTCTATCCGTTAGAAAATTAATCTGTATTCTGTTGAAAGAAAACAAAAACACAAGTGACAACATTATGTTTGGACAAATGTCCCTGGAAAAATCCAATGCCGGGAAATTGGTGTAGCTATTCTGAGGGTTTATTATTATGCAATATTTCCTTGAGTACAACTGGTGCCTAACTGGCTCACCCGACAGAGAAAAATATATAGCAGCAATACCTCTATATTCGGAAATAGGTATTCAGAAAACCTGTCGCACGAAACCCTCTCCGACGACTTTGAAGCTCAGCGTTGGCCCTTTTGGCCTTTGCATCAGCCTCCTACTAACCTCTGTCAGCCCTAGGACCCTCTGCGTCAACCCTCTGAGGCACTGTGCAGCCTCTAGGACCCTCTGCGTCACTCTAGCAGCCTCTGCGCGGATGACGCATACCCTCTAGCCTCTATGTTATCTCTACTGGGCTCTACATGGCCTGAACTAGTTGTTGCTCTCGCTCTCCCTGCTTCTCCATTGGTCTCTCAGTATTGTCTCTACCTCTCTATCCAGTACTCACTGCCCTTCATTGTTGATCACTGATTCACTTTTGCTTAGCAACCCCGCTCTAGCAAAATGAATGACCGATCACTCTGGTGTGTTCTCCAACTGACCCTCAAGCCTCTTCTTATACTTTTCTTGTTGGTCCTTCAACGACCAAGATTAAATATATAATCAATGGATAAGATTAGATTTGGCTTGACCCATGACTTTTGGAACCTTCTAACCCAATTTTATATTAACCCCATTAATATTTTATTTTTCCTAAGTTTAGACTTAAGAACTCCATTAAAAAATAATTATTTTAATATCTCCCAAACCGGTTAGAATCTGCCCAAACCATTTCTAGGTCTTGGAGACCTCATGTTCCTTAGCCTCTCCACCAATTTTCATGGCTATATCACATCCGATGCCACCCCAAATAAACATTTCCTGGACCTTGAGCTCATCTGATACTCCTTGATGCAGCTCATGTAATGATTGAATGGGGAGTGCCGCAAGGTTAAGGATCAAGTTCTTCATATGCAATAGGCATGCCCTGTCCTCTAAAGTCTCAACATACTATGATCCCTTTGGAAATTTCACTGCACGGAGGTCTATGGTAAGCTTTGTAATTGAGGTTGTCTCGCTCGCTTGCTTCAGGCTCGCTTGTATAATTCTTATCTGTACTTTCAATTCCTTAAGGCCCTATTGGACCTTCATCAATACTGATTGGTATTTATCTTTGATGTGTCCCTAGATATCTTCCATCACGGATCTGATGGCATCCCCAATTTCATCAAAGTCCCCCTCCGTGAGGGCCAGTGGCTCAGTGTTGGCGAACTTGTCCGATTTTTGTTTCTTCTGCACACTGCTAGTGCTCTGCTTCTGTCGCTTCCTGATAATGAACAAAGATTTGAAGTCCTCCGTGCCCATGCAAGGGTCTGTGCCACCCTCTTCCTCCTTAACAGTTTTTGCATTAACTGTGCACTATGTATCCGGCATAGTGGGTTCCTCCAGGTCAATCGTGACCTTCTTTGGATCTTTCTTTCAGTCTTTCTTCAAATCTTTATTCTCAGCCTTCGTCTCTGCAACGATCTTGCTTGTGCTTGTTGTTGTCATCGTGTCGATCAGGGTGAGCCAATCATTTGACCACTTACTGATAATAGCTAAAATATTTTCTTCTGTTACCAGACATGGCATTGCATTCCAATATTTTGTCAAATCCTTCTTGGCACATATATATATATATATATATATATATATATATATATATATATATATATATATATATATATACATTGTGAAAATCAGCCTTGAACTTTGCAACATCTCGATACTGAGAAAATAGGGCAGGTGATAACTGTGACAGTTGGTTAATCACCATGTGTGGGTCCATTTTGAACAGAACCCAAAACATTTTATCCTCCATGGCCCTTGTGGGATCTTTGGATGCCCACAACGAAGCATATCATGCAGCTTCACAGATATCTGGCTCCACCATAGGGAATTGTGATTCTTCTGATGCTCTCTAAGCTACTAATGCAATGAGAATTAATAACCATGCGTAATGAAACAGCTTTCCTTCCTCCTGTGCTTTGTGGCAATCATTTAGGAATTCTCAACATAGGTACCCCGCCTAGTTGAACTGGACCCCCTTGTTGCACTGTTCAACCAAGGAGACAACAGGGGCATGCACTTCATCTGTGAGACACTTTCTCATAATTTCCTGGCCAAAATAGAGGCAAAAAATTTCACAACCTCATCATTGATATACCTAACGACATAGCCCGAAACTTCTCGATCAATCCAAAGTCACTCTTCATTTGATCAGCTAGTTTCTTCTGCTGTGACTTTCCTACAAAAACATCATCTAGATTTGCCCCCTGACAAGGTAGCATGGTAATTCGTTTTATTAGCATCTCATCAATAGGGATGGGAATCCTTAGCCAAACACACTCACCATCCACCAGAGCTAGCAATTGGTACACACAGATAGTATTTATATTGTTACACCCAAAATGTGGAACATACAACATGTTCAACAATCTCGTGCACTGAATTCTAGCAACCCACTTCATTGGTTCAACTCGTGTGACACCTGCTTCTTCATAATATACGGATCTTAGGTACTGGATGGGCTCAAACTGTGGGTATTTACTTCGATCATTTAAATCCCAATATTCCATTTTCAGTTGCGGTACTCGGGCCAACAATTCACCCTCAATAGGTACGTCTTCAGGTAACAGCGGAGTGAAAACCTTATATTTAATAACATCTGGGTCCTTCGTGACCTTGGATGTTGGCTTCTACGATGGGAACTATGGAGGCAATCTGGAAATGGATTCAACTTCTTCGACGTTAATCTCTTCAAGGCCAGTGTCCAATTCCTCCTCATCCAAGTCCTGCGGTTCCATTGGTTGTTTGTTTTTATCCATTTTTCCCTTTTGTCTCTGCACGATTGGAACTTTTCATAGCAATTATCGAACCAAGGTATGTTGTGGCTTTTTTCTACTTCTTAGTTATTGTTGTTGAGGAAACAGGCTTCTTTCTAGGGGATCTTGATGTCATAGTATGGGCAGGCAGTGCAGAAGTCATGATATATCCAAGCCCTCTCTGCAAGAATTCCTTCTCCAATTCTATCCAATTCCACTCAGACATATAATAATTCTCTCGGTTCGCACTTAGGTGCAAAATCACAAAATAAGCGCTTTGAAAGCAAAGTGTCTAAATTTGGAGCGAGGTTCCATATTTATAGCCTTTTTCGAATTCAAACCACTTGATTCCCTCTATATCTCCCTCATTAATGTGTTGTTGGCAGCATATTTTCATAGATATGCTCCTTAAATGAATTTTCCTCGCTCCTTTTAATGCCAAAATCATTGTCAAATCAACTGTGGTTGTTCCAACGGTCACTTTCTAGACAAGTTGCGTGGGACCCCCCCCCTTATGGTGCAACTACCTCGTCACAGCTTCCAGCTGTGCGATCTTCCTAAACATCGCGCAACCCTCCTTCTTCGATAAAAAATTTCCCCGAAAGAGTAGTTTATAGTCCTGTGCTCTCTTTCAACTTCTAGAAGCACTAAGACTTTCTTATTGTCATGTAGTCATTTCACAGGGGTAGGATCATCCCTATAAACCTTCAATCTTCTCCCATTAATCCTACCAGGAAACACTTCCCCATTTAGCTTCGTGAGTTGAACTGCGCCACCATCTGAAATATCCTTAATCAAGTACAGTGCTAGCTAATGCATCTGAAACTTTGTTGTCACACATCAGGACCAAATCTCCATTCTTAAAAGTACGTTGCTTAATGTGACAATCATGCCACGCCTTTTCTCTAGATTTTTGCACCTGCTAATGAAAGCCAGCCAAAAATTGGTCTTCCTCTAACGCAAGTGGTTGCGTTAGGTGTTCTTCCATTACATTGCGATCTGCCATCTCGGTTACTATTGTGATCCTAAGGTTGGGCACTATATATTCCATCGACATCATTGCTTCTTGTCCATAAACTAGTCGAAATGGTGTTTTCCTAGTCAATTTCTTACAGTTCGTCCTATATGCCCATAGAACCTCTGGTATGCACACATCCCAATCATTCATATTAACATTGTAGACCTTTGTTAAGGCATTCTCCAAGATCTTGCTGAAAGCTTCGACAATTCTATTTGCCAAAGGATGATACGATGTACTCTTTTGATGGTGCATATGGAATTCTTTTGTTAAAGCTGCAATTGTCTCATTCAGGAAGTGTGAACCTCTGTCACTCATCAAAATCTTCGAGCATCCAAATATTGATAGAATAAATTTGAATATAAACTTCGTAGCGGTTGTCATGCTGCAATCATTCACAGGTTATGCCTCGGCCAACCTGGTTAAGTACTCTGTCGCAGTGATAATATAACGTGCTCTCATATTCTTCCCTGGTGGATGAATAGGTCCAACGAAGTAAATTTCCCATTTATCAAATGCTTGTAGCATGACTTGTAGATTTAACGGTAGTTCATCCCTTCACGATGGCCTCCCGATCCTTTGACACACATCGCACGCACTGCAGTACTCCTTAGAATATTTATGTATCGTAGGCCACCATAATCCTACTCGCAGAATATTATGGGTGGTTTCCTTGCTTGCATAGTGTCCTCCAGCGACACAACCATGTGCTTCAGCTAGAATACTGTGTCTTTCATATTCAGGCACATATCGGCGTAGTACTTCATCCAATCCTATCTTACATAAGTGTCCTGCAATCATGAAAAAAATTGCAACCTTGACAACTAATTCCTTCCTTTTTTTGTCGTATAACCTTAAGGAACTACGCTAGTAGATAAAAAATGAATAATGTCTGCAAAATGCTCATCCACAACTCTGACAGCAAAGAGCTACATGTCAGGTAACCCTTCATCAATATTAGTGGGCTCTTCGCCATTCTCGATCCAAGAGAGGTGATCAGGTCTAGAATTCAATCTCTCGAGCTTAACTATCACTTCAAAATCATACTCCTAGAAAAGAAGCAACCATCTACAGATTTTCCCCTCCCAACATAGGCTTATTGACCAGGTACTTCAAAGCAGAATGGTCCATGTACATTTTAAAGTGTGCACCTAGCAAGTAATGCCTGAATTTTGTAGTGCATAAACCATGGCCAATCCTTCTCGCTCAATGGTTGAATAGTTATTCTTTGCCTTAAATATTTTTTCACCGATGAAGGCAATCGGGTGATCAATATCTCCTGCCCTTGTTTGAGTTAAGACAACTCCCAATGCTATACAAGACACATGCACATGCACATGAAATTCCTTCTTCCAATCCTAGAATACTAGGATTGGTGTTGTAACCATCTTTTGCTTCAAAATATCTAAGCTCTTCTGACAATTTTTTTCCGAGCAGAACATAGCATCCTTCTTTAACAGCTTTCCCATGGGCACAGTGATTTGCGCATATGCCCTAATAAACTTCCTGTAGTATCCAGTATGACCCAAAGTCATGTGTAGCTGCTTTACATTCTTGGGGGGATCCAAATTGATAATTACAGCAATCTTAGCAAGGTCTACCATCAATCCCAACTTACAGACAACATGTCCCAAAAGTATGCCATAAGGTACACAAAAAATGTATTTCTTCAAATTCAAGGAAATCTTATACTTTCTACATGTGTCCAACATCAGTTGCAGACAAGAGACATTCTTTTTGAGCCAAACATTGTCCAATCATCGAAGTAGACCTCCAAATATTTATGAATGAATTCCCTGAACATTGTGACTACCACCTTTGAGAATATCGTAGGAGCATTTTTTAGTCCGAAAGGAATGACGGTATATTGAAAGACTCCCATTCTATAGCGAAGGTAGTCTTGCTTCTATCCTCTAGTGCAATCTTAATTTGGTGATATCCCGAAAATCCATCTGTGAATGAATAAGCTTCCTACCCACCAACATTTTCTAGAACTTCATCTATAAAAGGCGTAGGAAATGGATCATGTACACATGCATCATTTAACTTCCATAGATCAACGCAGATCCTGATATCACCCTTCGTTTTCTTCTCCTAGACCACCATAGGACTGACCCATTTTGATTCTTCTACGGGCTCAATTATTCTTGCCACAAGAATCTTATTGAGTTCTTCTCTTACCTTTTCCTTGTATTTGGGATTCAACTGATATGGGCATTGCTTAACCGGCTTCGCATCTGGTTTTAGATTGATCTTCATCATACCCAAATCTCCTACTATCCCCTTCAAGTCAGAGAACTTAGTTGGAAATAAATCCTGATATTCGTGTAATAATTCAGTGACCTTATCCACTGTGTCTTCATCCCAATAGTCGCCAATGTGCATGAATTTCAGTTCTGCTTCTGAGCCAATATTTACCTATTTTGTGCTCACTGGTTGTGATATATTAGGGATCTCCACATCAGGTCCAACAACTTCACGCAGTCCCTCTAACTGAGGGATATTAATATTTTGTGGATCCTCATCACCTTCTTTCGTAGTAACATTGTAACATTCCAAAGCATGTTGTAGTTATGTACTCCAGTCAGACTTTATCCAAGTAATAGGCTCTATGGGTGTTCGTAAGATTGTTTCTTTAATCGCCTGAAGTGCTTCATCAATGCATTTGAACCCTTCTTCAAAATTGAATTTCAGCAAGAAACTTTCCTTCATTTCATCCCAATCAGTAGTCTCGTGTCATAGCTTTGTCTGGAAATACTAGTTCTTTGGGATAACATCCAAGGTATGAATAAAGATATGTACCCACTCTGGTTGAGGTACCTCACCCCACGTCTTAGTCCATCGAGCCAAATGTTCATGCGGATCATCCTTTCCTACGTACTTTTCAGTGAATTGAGTGTTTCGTAGCTAAATCTTAATCGCATCATTCTATGATATTCTTTCCAGTCAACAATATTATCCTTGTGCGTACCCCACTATCTTGCAAGCGTAGCTCTCAACGCTAAATCTAAGGCCTGAAACCGATGATCCTCTGGTACGTCCCTTTGAAAATGTTCAACAAACATATTGACATCATCCAAGCCATCAAAATAAGGAAACTTACGTACCTTAGTAGAAATACAGCGTAGCGACTTTGTAAGTCGAATTCATCGCAGCGTAGAGACCTCATGCAATCGATTCTGCCATCTTTCTATATCTTCATCTAAATATGATTGGTAGGAATTTTCCTTCTCCCAGCTGATCCTTCCATCCACAGTGGGATTGATCTAATATTCATTTCACGCAGTTAGCTTATATATGTGCTCAATGTCTTTGTCTTCATAATAATCACAGATTGGTTTTGTGTATCACACACCTTCTGTTGGATCCAATGGAACAATCACTCGAAGATCATTATTTTCAAATACCATGCTTTGCTTCTTTAAATTAATGATTGCATTCATGTCGAAGGCCCAATCAATCCCAAGAAATGTTGGGTATGGATTATTGTCATCTACTATCTCAATAACTTCAAAATTTTCCGCGACACTTGTGCCTTCAATATCTATAGTTACTCCATGTAGGTGACCCATTGGAATTATCTTTTGTTGGTTCGCCATGCATAGCTGAATTGGCGACCATTGTAACTTAGGCTTCCCCATACGTTCCCAAGTTTTCTTTGGCAGTACATTAGCATCAGAGCCCAAGTCTAGGATTACCTGGTCCATTTCAAAATCACCAATTTACGCTGTCAACCACATCTCCCTACCAATTCTCTTCTTACTTCGGTTCACCTTATTGAATGCACGTTGTTATGGTATCAACTTATCCTTGCTAGAGAAGTTATCTATCATCTCTTGCAGACGTTCAACTGCCTTCGGATCTTGTAATAACTCATGTAGGTTTGCAGAAACAATTTAACACCGAGAGATCTAAATCCTGCATCGCAATAACTTCTTCAAGTTTCTCCTTTCATGGGACTAGTGACATCTAATTCTTAGAGGTAGAAGCACCTAGATCCATAAAAAAAATTCTTGCATCCATGAGCATATAATTTTATCTATGTAAATCAAACCCAACATTCTTCTCACGGCTCTTCAAAACCATAGATTTGATATTGGTTGATTTCCTTCGACCTTGTCTTCACCGATAGCTATACCGCTTCACGTGACTATGTTGATACTGGGATCATCTTAGCATGGCTCGGATCTCATCATCTAAATATTTTGCGTCACTTGTTGGTTCTTCTTCTCTTGCATCTTTGCTATTAATACCGGGCAATCTTCTATAACATGATCAAATTTTCGATAATATTGACAAGAAGAGTGAGTTGGATTTTGACAATCATGTGCAAAGTGTCATTGTTCTCCACAGTTGTAGCAAATTATTTGGCCCTAACCTCTTCCAACTCCACCTCCTTGTCCTCTTCCCCATCCTTGTAATCCTCCGTGAGCCGTAGGTGAGCCTTGATCATTTTGCACACGGTTTTCAGCATGCATTCTATACATCGAAGTCCTTTCCATCATCAATTCATAGCTTCAACAATTCCTTTCATCATGACCAACCGATTTACAAAAGTTACAAAAGAGTTGCTTTGGAGACTGTACAAACTTCTGCAATAGATAACAATTATCTGTCGAATGTTGTCCTGACACTTGGCATATGCTACACCAGGCACTTGCACCGAAGCTTGATCCAGCAGGAGATTCTGGCTTCAGTGAGTTGGGACCCCCTGTAGTTATATAATCCTGGAATACAGGTCATGGATCTTTATGATGACCTTCATTCTTGCACTTCGTGCACAAAACTTAAGAATGGTTTTCTGGTTTAACCTCCTTTCCCTTCTTCAAATCCTTCAACTCCATATGCAGGCTTTCTAACTGTGACTGGATCCGTTGAACTCATATATTCATGTCTTGGATCGATGAAGCTTCTAGCTTCATCATGATTTCCAATGCTTCGGCCTAAGACCCAATCTTCTGCTGAGATAACGACAATCTTAAGTGAGGCAATAGCGTAGCTATGTACCATTCCTTATGTTGTTCATCTGAAATCTGAAGATTATCTTGGCTCAGTAAACACTTCAGTCGTTGATCTATATCCCACACAAACTCGTTAACCCTTTGCTTGATCTCCTTTATTTTAGTCACACACTGAGCTTGTGACTTTGGCTTCCTAAATTCTTCATTCAAAGCATCCTTCATTACAGCTAATAGGTGTAGAAGTTTGTATTCAAGAGTGCAAGAAGAAATTGGCAAGAGAATTAAATATGAAGGATCTAGGTGTTTGGTCAATTTAGTTGATCTAAATTTCTATTTATAATGTCAACCCGGGGTTCGTAAACTGACGAAGTGAAGTGTACTATATGTACTAGATAACCATTTCCTTAGTCTTTTGTCGTTTTTAGTTTTTTTTTTAAGTTTGTTTTTGGATTTATCTTTCCCTAATGTGAGATGATGAAAAGGTGATAAAGCAAGTGAAATATGGATGATTATGGTGATCTCTAAGTGGTTTTTCAAAACTTAAAAGAAAGAAAGCTTTAAAATAACTGCAATGAAATCAATTCTTAAAAAGAAATAAAGACATCAAACAATGAACTAATGACATCGGCCCAGTATCTTTGTTGCTGAATGAAAATGAAAGTGAAATCTACACTAAATTCAATTAAAAGTAAGAACAACTAATCCACACTATTTCAACTCTTCAACTCAATCTTCCTTGTGAAAAGATATCATGAAATGTTTAAGCAATGTGAAATCTAAAAGAAGTTAAAATGCATAAAAGAGACTAATCACACTACTTTAACTTTCTTGACCTTTTGCCTTTCAGTTTAATTTACCCTGTGAGAAACAGTCATGAACAAGTCAAGCAATGTGAGATCTAAAGCAAACTAAATCAAGCTATAATGAGTGATATTCTGGTTCCTAATAAAGTTATTTGATTATAGAAAGGAACCGTTAACAGATGAATAGCATGATATCTAAGAACAGAAAATAAATGTACAACTCAAGGAGATGATAGTACTGGAAATCAAACTTCAGAAAACAAGAGTCAGCGACAAAGACAAGATGATCTCGTATGCCAATAGTTATAAAAAGAAAAGGTGAAAAATTGCCCCGGGCTGCCTAAGAAAACCTGCAAAAACACTGATCAGTTGTAACCATAAAAGAGCAGCAATGAAAATGTAAATCAACAGAAATCAAAGAGCTTTGTTATGTACAGCTAATATACATGATGAAATAAAACGCAGCATTTAAATGACAACTGTACAGCTAATATACATGAATAGAAAAAAATTAATGCAAGAGTTAAAGGACAACTGTACAAGGCTTTAGTGAGCAGGGGCCCTCTGCCACTTCAACCAATTCAACGAACAGCTACAAGCTTAAGTTTAAACCAGTCTTCTCGTATATTAAACAGCAACGTAAAAGTGCAGTGGGGAAATACAACAACTTCGAATTACCTTACAAAAGATTAACTTTTACAGCGTTCATGGACGCGTTATTTATAAGGAAAGAAAGCTAAACAGATTAACTAAATCTACGCTATTAACCACGCTGCCAGAGACACGTAAATCTTCTTCAGCCCGGATCTAGGTAACTGTCATCATGTTTATTAAATCTGAGAGGTATGGTTGTTGGATTCACGCTATCAGGATTTCTTCGTGGCTAAGGACTGTGCCACGTAGCTTCACGTGCTCAAAAATAGACCTACGCGGAGCCGTGCCACCGCTGAACACTTCCGTTGACTATCCTTTGCCCCTTGTTTGACCGCGGGCTTTTATGGCCGTGCCGGATGATCTGGAGGGACACGTTCCATGTCCTTGACTCCTGTAACTTGCCCATGTGGCTCATTTCTTCAGAGGACACCTGTAGCATGGTGTTTGACAAAACGGCTGCGGAATCCTGTGTTGGCTGCAGAAACCTGGGTCGGTTGCGGAAACCTGTGTCGGCTGCGGAAACTGAGAAGCTTCCGCAGCTATCTGAACAAAATTCTAAGCCAAACAACAGTCATCAGCGTAGTTAGAAAACCATGTCAAAAGCTCATTTTTAAACTAAAATACAATGATTTAATCAACTTGGTGGATAAAATGAGTGGAAAAAGAAGGCTGAGAGGGTGTATAGGAAGGTGCAGGTTCAAGGCTCAACACTAGGGCCGATGCACTATTATTTAGGGCTGGAAGTTTAGCAGGGGCTTGATGATATTTATCTAGGTCAAGGAAAGTATGTGATCGAGATGCTGAAGAGGTTTGACATGACGGATTGCAAAACTATGACAAATGCCATGATCACAAACTTGAAGAGGCTAAGAAGTTTTAAATCAAGGCCAGTGGATCCGATCAGGTATAGACAATCGATTGGCTCGTTGATGTATTTGGCAAATACTCGACTAAACATTCATTTTGCATTGAATTTTATCAGTCAGTTCCAGGTTGAGACCAAGCATTATCATTAGATAACAACAAGGCATATACTAGGATATATGCAAGGAACAATCCACTACTTCCTAAAGTATGATAAGAGGAATGATGTCCACTTGATTGGATATACAAATTCTGACTGGGGAGGAAATGAGCAAGATGGAAGAAGCACTATTGGAAAAAAAATTATTTTGGGATCCTCCATGGTATCTTGGATGAGCGGAAAGCAAGAATTAGTTGCTCTGAGTAGTGTTGAGGATCAATATATTGCAACCTGTGAATTAAGCATAAAAAAATTTTGGTTGAGGAAGGTGTTATCCGACTTGTTTGAAGGACCAATGGACTCTGTAGTGATACATTGCAACAACACCAGTTGTATAAGGTTGTTTCAAGACCCATTGTTTCATGGAAAGGAAAAGCACATAAATAACAAGTATCACTACATTCTAAAGTTGGTACATGATGGTGTGTTGTAGCTATAATATATCTCCACTGATGAACAGGTAGCTAACATCTTGACAAAATATCTTTCGAACAAGAAGCTTGTGTATTTTAGAGACAAGCTTAGACTAGTTGATATATCCTCCCTAGTTGAGAGGGAGATATAGACACATCATTATTGTTTTCACTTCATGAAGAAAGAATGGAGATTAGGTAAGAATTTCACATTCAATACTCTTTGAGAGTGAGGTAGGGAATCCAGATAAGAGTAGTCTTATAGGATCAATATTCTTTGAGGATTGGGAATCCAAGATAAGGATAGCCCTAGAAGGACATACCCTGTGAACAATTGGGTGGGGTATGTACCTTGAGAGACAATGATGATGGTGTCTATCAATCATTGGTCTCTCCAACATTGTGCTAGAGATCGAAGCAGTGAGAAAGGGGCAGAGAAAGTGAGGATGGAGGAGGCATTCCAGATCTAACAAGTGCATTTCTAGAGAGGTAGAAGAGCCACAGAGAGGCTGACACAGGCGTAATGCAATAGTTTCTAGAGGAAAGATCGATTTGCTAATAGGGAGAGACGTTTTTAGTTCCAGAGTCTGGGAAGGAGTCCCAGACAGCTGGAGAAGCATCTTTCCAGTCAACAGAAAGCAGAATGACTTCATCAGAGACCAGTCTGAGGCTAGATGTCTAGGAGGCTGCACAGAGCAACTCAGAGGGTCAAAAGGGTGAATTTATAAAGGCAAGTCATGCCGAGAAATTTCCTATGGGGTGAGGAAAATTACTCACTAGATTTTTTCCAATATTTTTCCATGTAGGATTTCCAAATTTCAGCGTCCAGTTGTACTTAGAATTTCTCATTGCTGCATAATAATAAAACTCTCAGTTGCTGCATCGGTTTTCCCTAGTTGGGTTTTTTTGGGGACTTTTGTCCAAAAATAATTGTGTTGTTTTTATGGGTGTGTGCTAGCATTTCTCAGTTTCTAGCGCATTATTTTTCCACAGTTTTTATTGTAAAGGTTGTAGTGTGTTTGTTTCGATGTTATCGTAGCAATAAACTGAATAATTAATTTATCAGTTAGAAGAAATAATACTAGTTGTTACAATAGGATTCCAGTATTGGAATTTTCACATGGTATTAGAGAAAATTTGATTAGCAGGAGAGATCCAAGGTGAAAATAAGGAATTTCACTACTTAGTATGGGCAGTAGGCTAAAATTCCCAAGGGTAGTGCAATCATTCTTCCAGGAGGCTGAGTTACTTGTAGAGGTTCAATTTTTCTGAGTGAGAGGCAGAAAAATTTGATCCTACCAGATTGAGTGATTCTTGAGGCAGAGGGAGCATCTCATATTTTTCATTGGGTAGATCTCAAGATGGAAATAGTGGTTGTTGCAGCAATTGCTAGAGTAGAGCCAGTGTCGGGGTGGAAGAGAGAAGAGAACAGACAAAGGGAAAATTTTCCTCAGGGAGATTCTAATCTCAAGAAGTTTGATTTTTCCTTGTAGGTTGGCAGTTGTCATGAGAAGATCTTCTCACTCCATAAGGGAGTGTAAATAACATAGCAGTAGTTGAATTTAGGCTTCTGTGATCCATATTAAATTTACGAAAAGTTTTTCGGCGTAAATCACATGATAATACATTTGTCGATGCGTTTTGAACTAGTGAGTGTGGTTCATCGTCAGGACAAGTTGAAGAATCAGATCATGGCTACATATTAAATAGGGAGAGAAAACCTTCCAACGGCTAGGTTTGACTGAAAAATGGTTATATTAGACTAGACCAGGCAAACAGATATAATTGACCCAAAAAGGGTTATATTTGACTATGAATATAGTCGTTTCTAGGTCAATTATAGCCGTTTGCCTGGTCCAGTCTAATATAGTTGTTTTTCAGTCAAACCTAGTCGTTGGAAGGTCTTCTCTCCCTATTTAATATGTAGCCATGATCTGATTCTTCAACTTGTCCTTATGATTAACCACACTCGCTGGTTCGAAACGCGTCAACAAATGTATTATCATGTGATTTACGCCGAAATTTTTTTCATAAACATAGTAGCAGTTGAAAAAAATGAAAGAGAAAGTTTTTAACAATTCATTGAGATGGCCACTAGTTGGCTTCGTGATTAGGACACCTTGCATGGAGCTTCCAACTACATCATTTGGAAGGCAAGGATGTCCTTCTTTCTAGATGAATATGGTCTAAAAACCTATATTGATGCAGTGGTGGTGATTCCCATGGATAGAGATCAGCTGAAAGAGTACAGAAAGGAGATGGCATGGGAGAAACACTTGATCCTAGATGGATTCCAGGTAATATAGTCTCCCATATCACTAGAAAATATATTTTCAAGAAGATATGGGATGCTCTCACGACGTTGTATCAGGGTACTTCTGAGCAATGAAAGATGTATCTCGAGGAGAAGTTGAGGCTCATCCGGGTGCAAAAAGGGTAAGGAATATAGCCCTTCCCCACCAGGATTCAGGAAGTCCAAGACAAGTTTTCATTTGTTGGGGCAGCGCCTCAACCCACATAGCTAGTGAGATTGGCACTCAACAGTGTCTTCGAGGATTGGAAAGTCTTTATCCAAATCATATTTCGCAGAGACAAGTTGTTAGAGTGGGACAAGATGTGGGCTGACTTGCAGTAGGAGGAATTGAGGCAAGCTCTTCAAAAGAGCTCCATCAATGGAACCAATAACGGATAGAAGCAGGCGAAGGAGGAGGAGAATGTGGCCCTCGCGTATAAGAGTCCCAGTCAGGGATAGTCGAAGTAGAGGAAGAAGAATAATGAATTGTCAAAGGTCAAGTGCTTTAGGTGTGGTGAGCTCGATCACTACAGTACTTAGTGTCCTCTCAGGGAGAAGGAAAAGAAGGAGAAGCAAGTCTAGTAGGAAGCTTTAGCAAAGATTGATAGGATGTCCTCGAGGTTGGAGGAAGACTTCACCATGATTGTTGATATACCTCTAGGAGTGAGGTGGGGAGATTTGGTGTTGTATCCTAGAGCACTACAGATGGGCAGGATCGTTGAGGAGTCCACCTCATGGATTAATACCAAACTATGGGGGCCCACAATATACATTAGCAGGATGGATCAGTGGCACTTGATGTAGTCAACACCAAAGTGACAGTTGTAGAGACTAGTATCAGTTAGATGTTGAGGATCGTAGTGCAGAGTCAGTAGCAGCGCAAATTCTTCAATGATAGTATAGATACTAGAAACAGTTAGAGTCTCGGGTGACAAATGCATCATATTGATCACAGTTGATTCAATATTTTTTATGTTTTTCAGTTGCAGATGTTGCAGTTGCAGCAGCAACAGATGTGAGGGAGTTGCAGTGCAGATGCAGTATTGGAAACAATTCACTAGTGTCAACGGCAGCACAAATGCAGCGTATAACAAAGTTGCAAAGTGGATGGTGGGCAGTATGGCCAAACATCAATAGCGTGACAAGAGATGATGCAAAGACAGGGTGCTACTACAGGGTGTGCAGTAGCACTAAAACACATTCCTCACTAACCAGGAGAGTTCATTTTTGTAGCATCAGATGTGTTATAGCCATGAAATTTTGTGGAGAGGCTAGAATACATGAGATCTCCAAAACCCAAAAATAATTTCTGGAAATTTCGCCTAGAAATGACTTAATTAGATTATTAACCATTTTTTAAATATTTCCTAAGTCTAAACCTAGGGAATATGGTTAATTAATCAGTATTAATTAAGTCAAGGTGAGAATCATCTAGAAACTTGCACGGATCAATCCAGAGATAATCCTAACCATTGATTATGTTTTAATCTTTTTCGTTGGTGCTCCAACAGAGGATTATAAGAGGAGGTCAACGTAGTGATGGAGATAACACTTCATCAATTCGATTTCTAAGCAAATCAATTTCCAGAGTAGCAGCAGTCTGTTGCCGGAGAGCAAGATAGAGATGGAAGAAATAAGAGAGGGGCATTATAGATCTAACGAGTACATTTGCAGAGAGGCAAAAGAGCCACATAGAATATGAAACAGGGGCAACACAACAATCTCTAAAGGCAAGATCGATTTGCTGAGAGGGAGAGAAGGAGTCCCAGAGTGTCAGAGAAGCATCTTTCCAGGCAGCAGAAGGCATAATGACTTTGTCAAAGACCAATTTGAGGCTAGATGTCCAGTAAGTTGTGTAGAGGCTAATGCAGAGGATTAGAAGGGTGAACTTATTAATGCAAGTCGTGCCAAGAGATTGCCTGTGGGGTGAGGAAATTCCTCACTAGATTTTTGCCAGTATTTTTCTTTGTAGGATTACTAGATTTCAGCATCTAGTTGTACTCAGAACTTCTCACTATTGCATAATCATAAAACCCTCAGTTGTTGCACCGGTTTTCCCAAGTTGGGTTTTTCTAGAGTCTTTTGTCCAAAAATAATTATGTTTATTTTATGTGTGTGTGCTAGCATTTCTCAGTTTCCAGCGCTTTATTTTTCCGCAATTTTTATTTGTGAAGGTTGCAATGTGTTTATTTTGATGTTGCTATAGTAATAAATTGAATAATTAATTTATCAATTAGAAGAAATAATACCATTTGTTGCAATAGGATTTCAACATTGGAATTTTCACACGGTATCAGAGCCGAGTGGATCAGCTGGAGAGCTCAGAGGTGAAAAGAAGGAATTTCGCTGCTCAATGTGGGCAGCATGCGAAATTCCCAAGGGCAACGCATTTATTCTTCCAAGAGGCCGAGTTACTCGTGGAGGTTTGATTTTTCTAAGTGGGGCAGAAAAATTCAATCCTACGAGATTGAGTGGTCCCTGAGACAGAGGGAGCAGCTTAGATTTTTTTTTGGGCAAATCTCTCCCTAGACGCAGTGGTTTTTGTGGCAATTCTCTATAATAGAGCCAACATTGAGGTGGAAGAGAGAAGAGCACACACAGAGGGGAAAAATTTCCTCATGGAGATTTGAGCGTCAATAAGTTCGATTTTTACTTGCAGATCGGCAGTCGTTGTGAGCATATCTTCTTACTCTAGAAGGGAGTGCGAATAGTAGAGTAGTAGTCGAGCAGAAGGAAATAGGAATTTTTCGACAGTTCATTGATATGGCCACTGCTAGGCTTCATGATCAGGAAATCTTGGATGGTGCTTCCAACTACATCATCTGGAAGCCAAGGATGTATATAAGTTGAAAGAGTACAGAAAGGATATGGCATGGGTGAAGAGGTTGGTCGTAGATGAAGTTCGAGATCATATATTATTGCATATAACTGATAAAGCTACTGCCAAGGAGATGTGGGATGTTTTCACCACGTTGTATCAAGGTACTTCCGAGCAGCAGAAGATGTACCTCGAGGAGAATTTTAGGCTCATCTGGATGTAGAAAGGGGAATGCATAGACCCCTTCCTCACCAGGATTCAGGAGGTTCAAGACCAGTTGTCAAGTGTTAGGGCAGCGCCTCAACCATAGAGCTAGTGATATTGGAGCTCAATAGTGTCTCTGAGGAATGGAAGGTCTTTGTTCAAAACATATTAGGCAGAGATAAGTTATCGGAGTAGGACATGAAGTGGGATGACTTGCAGCAGGAGGAATTCAGGCGAGCTCTTCTAAATAACTCCATCAATGTCAGTAGTAGCGGATAGAAGCAAGTGAAGGAGGAGGAGAATGTGGCCCTCACATCTAAGGGTCTTAGTCAAGGATAGGAGGAGCAGAGGAAGAAGAAGAAGGACTTGTCAAAGGCCAAACACTTCAAGTGTGGAGAGCTCAGTTACTATAGTACCCAGTGTCCTCTCATGAAGAAGGAAAAGGAGGAGATGTAGGACCAGCAGGTAGCTTCAGCAAAGATTGATAGGTTGTAGTCTAGGCTGGAGGAAGACTTTTCCATATTTTCTAATATACCTCCTGGAGTGAAGTGGGGATATTTGGTGTTGCAGCCCCAGAGCACTACATATGGGCAAGATCCTTGAGGAATCCACCTCATGGATCAATAGTTGGATACAGGGGCCCATAGTATATAGTACCAGGATCAATCAATGGAAGTTTATGCAGTCAGTACCAGAGTGAGAGTTGTAGAGATTAGTTGCAGTCAGATGTTGAGGAGCGCAGTGTAGAGTTGGCAGAAGTGCAGTGTAGAAAATCCTATATATTCAACAACTTATGTGTTTTGCTAAAACACAAGACAAGAATCTACTCTACTCTTCTCAGCCGAAACTGAAAATGATCATTGAAAACAATAAGCAGAAAGAGGAAGAATACCAATCGCACATAACACAATATTTCTTTGGGGAAAGCAGCTGCTAAAAGCATCGACTATCTATATTGCATTAACTAGAAGATCTAAGAACAAACTACAATGCCTATTCGTCATGAACAATTCTTGCACTAGAACAATCTAACTCTCTGACTCACAAGCTAGCTCAAGCCAACACTTAGCCAATTCTGTTGCCTTCTAAGCCCCTACTTCATTGCACAATTACTAGAGGAATCAACCCATATTTAATTGAGAAATCCACTCTCCATAACTTCGCAATACAAACATAGGTCCTCTACTGATTGCATGCACCATTTGTACAGCTAGAAAAATTATACAACTGATAGTACACTGTCCCGAAACTCTAATCTCAAATGGGTCTTCATCTGAACTGACATGCATGAATTATTTGTGAGTGAATCTTTAGTTAATTGGTGTGTTACTGATGATGCACTAGTGCACTACTCCACTACTAGACCTCTACTAGTTCCTCTAACATTTAGAACTAGTTTAACTGACTATAACTCAATTAGACTGATTTATCTAATTTCAACTCAAAAGAACTCAACCTGGCCCCTAAAATTTAAGGATCACTCTACATGACTCTAGATAGACTTCCAACTCGAATTTCCTATGTCAATTTAAGTCAATTTAACTTAATTAACTATTACAAGTTGTTATGAGAATATAATTACGATTTAATTCAAGGACAAATTAAATTGGAATTTCTTTTTGCTCTTTTAACATACAGTTGGCACAATGCAGAGTCAGCAGCAACACAGATTCTTTAGTGACAGTGTAGATACTAGTAGACGAAAAATACTCAGGTGACATATGCTTTATACTGATCACAGTTGATTCAATATTTTGGATGCTTTTCAGTTACAGATGTTGCAGTTGCAGCAACAACATATGTGAGGGAGTTGTAGTGTAGATTCAGTATTGGAAACAATTCAACAGTGTCAGCAGCATCACAGATGCAACATTTATCAGATTTGCATTGTCGTTTGTGGGAAGTATGGCCAGATGTCAGCAACGTGACAGGAGATGATGCAGAGACAGGGTACTACTACAAGGTGTGCAGTAGCACTAGAACACATTCCTCTCTAAGAGGAAGTGTTATTTTTTGTATCATTAGATGTGTTCTAGCCACAAAATTCTGTGGAGAGGCTAGAATACATGAGATCTCCAAAACCCAGAAATCGTTTTTGGAAATTTAGCCTAGAAATAACTTAATTATATTATTAACCAATTTTTAAATATTTCCTAAGTCTAAAATTAGGGAGTATGGTTAATTAATCAGTGTTAATTAAGTCAAGGTGAGAATCATATAGAAACTCACATGGATCGATCCAAATATGATCTTAGCCATCGACTATGTTTTAATCTTGGTTGTTGGTGCTCCAACAGAGGATTATAAGAAGAGGTCGATGTGGTGATGGAGATAGCACTTCAGCAATTCAATATATAAGCAGATCGATTTCCAGCGTAGTAGTAGTCAGTTGTCAGAGAGAGAGCTAGAGATTGAAGTAGTGAGAGAGGGTAATAAACAGTGAGGCTGGGGGAGGCATTCCAGATCCAGCGAGTGCATTTGCAGAGAAGCAAAAGAGCCACAGAGAGGTTGATGCAGGGGCATCACAACAGTGTCTAGAGGCAAGATTGAGTAGTTGAGAGGGAGAGCTATTTTCAGTTCCAAAGGCTGGGAAGGAGTCCCACAGTGTTGGAGAAGAATCTTTCCAGTTAGCAGAAGGCATGACTTCATCAGAGACCAGTCTAAGGCTAGACATCCAACAGGTTGCATAGAGCAGCAAAGGCTAACACAGAGGGTCAAAAGGGTGAATTTCTGAAGGCAAGTCATGCCGGGAGATTGCCTGTGGGGTGAGTAAAATTCCTCACTAGATTTTTGCTAATATTTTTCTCTGTAGGATTGCGAGATATCAGCATCCAATTTTACTCATAATTTATCACTTATGAATAAATATAAAACCCTCAACTGCTACACTAGTTTTCCCAAGTTTGGTTTTTCTGAGGACTTTGGTCCAAAAATAATTGTGTTATTTTTATGTGTGTGCGTTAGCATTTCTCAGTTTCCAACGCATTATTTTTCCGCATTTTTTATTTGTGAAGCTTGCAGTGTGTTTATTTTGATGTTGTTGTAGAAATAAACTGAATAATTAATTTATCAGTTAGAAGAAATAATACTAGTTGTACAGCAATAGGATTCTGGTATTGGAATTTTCACATGGTATGAGAGTACAGTTGATCAGATGGAGAGCTAAAAGGCGAAAAGAAGGAATTTCGTTGCTCAGCGTGGGTAGTAGTCCAAAATTCCCAAGGGAAATGCGTTCATTCTTCTAGGATATTGAGTTACTTATCGAGGTTATATTTTTTTGAGGGGTAGAAAAATTTGATCCTACTAGAACGAGTGATTCCTGAGGCAAAGGGAGCATATCATATTTTTTGTTGGGTGGATCTCTAGCTGGAAGTGTAGAATTTCCTGCAAATTATCTACAAATCTACCTCTGAGATCTATGTAGAAAATCTGACTGTAGATTAACTCGATAATGCAATATAACTAAAGCAAAATACTTTAATCTACTTCTACAATCAAACTTGCGGAAGCTTAATATATTTGAGCAAGATCAAGTAGAACACATATAACAGAGAAGAAGAATTAATACACATGAAACACAGAAGAATACTCTGGGAAAGCCTCAACTAAAAAACCCCGCTATCTGTATTATCATACAAGGTGTAAATATCTCAGAATTACACAAATCCTTAGCTCTCACAGCTAGCAGCTCTTAGTACAATCCTCTTAGATGCTCACAGGAAAACAAAGCTTCTCACAAGCCTTCTCCTCTGCCCTCCAAGCTTCTATTTCCTTGTCCAATTACCTCCGGGATGATCTCCTTCAGCCAGTGTAACACTACTCTCACACACTGCTCTAACACACTGTCAGAACTGTGCAATCCTCAAGGAATCTTCCCTTGACTGCATGGATGAGTTTCCTTTATAGGAAAACACATGCAATTGATAGTAACCTATCCTTGACATTTAGCTCAACTAGGTCTTTCACAAAATAGACATGCATGAGTTTCTGATGAGGGAATCTTCATTTATCTGGAGTACACTAGTTGAGTACATGCATGCATCAACTCACTGATAACTCACAATTAGTTCCTCAAACAGTTTGGAACTAATTTAACTGGAATTAACTCAATAAACTGAGCTAACTAATTACAACTCAAATATAACTCAATCTTATCTCCTTAATTAAAGGATAATCTCCTTAATTTAAGAGATAATTGTTGAATGACTTCACATAGACTTCTAGCTTGAATTTCGCCAACTAATTAACTCAAGATAAATTAATTAATTATTTTTCAAGCAGCTGGTGAGACTAAATTCAAATTTTAATTCAAGGACAAATTAAAATTGGAATATTCTGAATGCTATTTTTAGCATTTCTTGTTGCTATTCTGAACAGGAAGAAGTGGTTTTTGCAGCAGTTTTCTAGAGAAGAGCCAGCGTCAAGGTGGAAGAGAGAAGAGCATACACATAGGGAAATTTTTCCTCAGAGAGCTTCTAGTCTCAAGAATTTCGATTTTTCCTTGCAGGTCGAAAATCATTGTGAGAAGATCTTCTCACTCCTGAAGGGAGTGTGAATAGAAGAGCAGCAGCCAAGCAGGAGGAAAGAGGAATTTCTCAACAATTCATTGAGATGCCCACTGTTGGGCTTCATGATCAGGACAAGTTAGATGGAGCTTCCAACAACATCATCGGAAAGGCAAGGATGTCCTTCCTTCTAGATGAATATGGTCTGAAAACCTATATTGATGCAGTGGTGGAAATTCCCATAGAGGCAGATGAGCTGAAAGAGTACAGAAACGAGATGGCACAGATGAAATGGTTGATCCTAGGTGGAGTCCAGGATCATATAGTCTTGCATATAGTTGGAAAAGATACTGCCAAGCAGATGTGGGATGCTCTCACCACATTGTATCTAAGTACTTCTGAGCAGCAGAAGATGTACCTCTAGGAGAATTTGAGGCTCATATAGATACAAAATGGGGAAGGCATAGACCTCTTCCTCACCAGGATTGAAGAGGCCTGAGACCAGTTGCCAGTTGTTGGTGTAGCACCTCAATCTATAGAGCTAGTGAGAATGGCACTCAACAGTGTCTCCAAGGACTTATACAAGTTACCAGAGTGGGACAAGATGTGGCCTGACTTGTAGCAGGAGGAATTGAGGCAAGCTCTTATAAAGAGCTCCATCAGTGGCAACATTAGTAGACAGAAGCAAGTGAAGGAGGAAGAGAACGTGGCCCTCACATCTAAGGGTCCCACCCAGGGACAAGGGGAGAAGAGGAATAAGAAGAAAGACCTGTAAAAGATCAAGTGCTTCAAGTGTGGTGAGCTCGGTCACTAAAGTACCCATTGTCCTCTTAGGAAGAAGGAGAAGGAGGACAAATAGGACCAGCAGGAAGCTTCAACAGAGATTGATAGGTTGTCCTCCAGGCTAGAGGAAGGCTTCGCCATGTTTGCTTATATACCTCCAGTAGTGATGTGGGGAGATTTGGTGTTGCAGCCTCAGAGCACTACAGATGGGAAGGATCCTTGAGGAGTCCACCTCATGGATCAATACCTTGCTACAAGGGCCCACATTATATAGTATCAGGATGGAGCAGTGGCAGTTAATGTAGTTAGTACCAGAGTGACAATTTCATATACTAGTAGCAGTCAAATGCTGAGGAGTGCAGTGCAGAGTTGGAAGCAGTGTAGTCGGCACAGTGCAGAGTTAACAACAACACAAATTCTTCAATGACAGTGCAAATACTCGTAGTAATCAGAGATTCGGGTGACAGATGCATTATAACGATAACAGTTGATTCAGTCTTTTGGATGCTTTTCAGTTGCATCAACAACAGATATGAGGGAGTTGTAGTGTAGATGCAGTATTGGCAGAAGTTCAGCAGTGTTAGTAGCAGCACACATGCAATGTATATCAGATTTGCATAGTGGTTGCTAGGAATTATGGCCAGACATCAACAGTGTGATAGGAGATGATGTAGAGACAAGGTGTTGCTACAGGGTGTGCAGTAGCACTAGAACATATTCCTCGCTAAGGGGGAGTGTTAGTTTTTGTAGCATCAGATGTGTTCTAGCCATGAAATTTTGTGGAGAGGCTAGAATACATTATATCTCTAAAACCTATAAAGTCCACAGAGAAATGACCTAATTAGATTATTAACCAGTTTTTTTATATTTCACAAGTCTAAACTTGGGGAATATGGTTAATTAATCAATATTATTTAATTCAAGGCAAGAATCATCTATAAACTCACATGGATCGATCTAGATATGATCCTAGCCATCGATTATGTTTTAATCTTGGTCGTTGGTGCTCCAACAAAGGATTATAAGAGGAGGTCGATGTGGTCATGGAGATAGCAGTTCAGCAGTTCGATTTTTTAGCAGATCAATTTTCCATAGTAGCAGCAGTCATTTATCGGAGAGAGAGAGCTAGAGATCAAAGTAGTGAGAGAGGAGAAGAGATAGTGAGGATGGAGGAGGCATTTCAGATCCAATGGGTGCATTTGCAGAGAGGCAAAATAGCCAAAGAGAGTTTGATGTAGGGGCGGCATAGCAGTCTCTAGAGGCAAGATTGACTTGTTGAGAGGGAGAGACGTTTTCAGATCCAGAGGCCAGGAAGGAGTCCCAGAGTGTTGGATAATCATCTTTCCAGTTAGTAGAAGGAAGAATGAGTTCATAAGATACCAGTTTGAGGCTAGACTTCCAGCAAGATGCGCAGAGTAGCGTAGAGGGTCAGAAGAGAAAATTTCTAAAGGTAAGTCGTGCCAGGAGATTTCCTGTAGGGTGAGGAAAATTCCTCACTATATTTTTGCCAATATTTTTCTCTATAGCATTCCCATATTTCAGCATCCAGTTGTACTTAGAATTTCTCACTGCTGCATAATAATAAAACCCTCAACTGTTGCACTGGTTTTCCCTAGTTGGGTTTTTCCACGGACTTTTGTCCAAAAATAGTTGTGTTATTTTTATGTGTGTGTGCTAGCATTTATCAATTTCCAATGCATTATTTTTCTATAGTTTTTATTTGTGAAGGTTGCAATGTGTTTATTTCGATGTTGTCGTAGTAATAAACTGAATAATTAAATTATTAGTTAGAAAAAATAATACCAGTTGTTGTAATAGGATTCCTGTATTGGAATTTTCACATGGTATTAGAGCACAGTTGATCAGTTGGAGATCTCAGAGGTGAAAATAAGGAATTTCGCTGCTTAGTGTCGGCAGCAGACCTAAACTCCCAAGGGCAGCGCAGTCATTCTGCCAGGAGGCCGAGTTACTTGTGGAGGTTTGATTTTTATGAGGGGCGGAAAAATTTGATCCTACCAAATCGAGTGATTCCTGACGCAGAGGGAGTAGCTCAAATTTTTCATTGGGAAGATCTCTAGCTGAACGTGATGGTTTTTACAACAATTCATGAAAGAAAAGCCAGTGTCAAGGTGGAAGAGAGAAGAGCTTCTAGTCTCAAAAAGTTCGATTTTTCCCTGCAGATCAGTAGTAGTTGTGAGCAGATCTTCTCACTCCAGCATAGCAGCAGTCGAGCAGAAGGAAAGAGGAAGTTTTCGACAGTTCATTGAGATGGCCACTGTTGGGCTTCTTGATCAACACAAGTCAAATGGAGCTTCCAACTACATCAACTGAAAGGAAAGGATGTCCTTCCTTCTAGATGACTATGGTCTAAAAGCATATATTGATGCAATGGTGGAAATTCCCATAGATTCAAATCAACTGAAAGAGTATAGAAAGGAGATGGAACTAGCAAAGAGGTTGACCTTAGAAGGAGTCCAGGATCATATAGTCTCGCATATAGCTATCAAAAATACTTCCAAGGAGATGTGGGATGCTCTCGCCATGTTGTATCAAGGTACTTCCAAGCAGTGGGAGATGTACCTCGAGGAGAAGTTGAGGCTCATCTGGATGAAGAAAGGGGAAGGCATAAACCCCTTCCTCACAAGGATTCAGGAGGTTCTAGACCAGTTTTCAGGTGTTGGGGCAGCACCTCAACCCATAGAGCTAGTGAGATTGGCACTCAACGGTGTCTCCGAGGACTGGAAGGTCTTTTTCCAAACCATATTGGGCAGAGACAAGTTACCTGAGTGGGATAGGATGTGGGTTGACTTGCAACACGAGGAATTGAGGTGAATTCTTCTAAAGAACTCCATCAGTGGCAACAGTAGTGGACAGAAGTAGGTGAAGTAGGAGGATAATGTGGCCCCCACATCTAAGGGTCTTAGTCAGGGATAGTGGGAACAGAGGAAGAAGAAGAAGGACATGTCAAAGGTCAAGTACTTCAGGTGTGGTGAGCTCAGTAACTAAATTACCCAGTGTCCTCTAAGGAAAAGAAGGACAAGGAGGAGAAGCAAGACCAATAGGCAGCTTCAGCAAATATCAATAAGTTGTCCTTTGAGTTGGAGGAAAACTTCACCATGTTTGTTGATATACCTCGAGGATCAAGGTGGGGAGATTTGGTTTTGTAGCCCTAGAGCGCTATAGATGGGCACAATCCTTAAGGAGTCCACCCCATGGATCAATACCTAGCTACAAGGGCCCACAGTATGTAGTAGTAGGATGGATCAGTGGAATTTGATACAGTTAGTACCAGAGTGACAATTTCATGCACTAGTAGCAATCAGATGCCGAGGAGCGCAGTGCAGAGTTGGCATCAGTGCAGTTGGCACAGTGCAGAGTCAGCGGCAGCAAATATTCTTTAGTGTCAATGTAGATACTAGCAGCAGTCAGAAACTCCGACGACAGATGCTTTATCCTAATCACAATTGCTTTAGTATTTTGGATGTTTTTTAGTTGCAGATGTTGCAGTTGATGCAACAACATATGTGAGGGAGTTGCAGTGCATATTCAGTATTGGTAGCAGTTCAGCAGTGTCAACAAAAACACATATGCAACATATATCATAGTTGTATAATGGTTGGTGGGCAGTATGTCCAAGCATCAACATCGTGACAAGAGATGATGCAGAGACAAGGTGCTGCTACAAGGTGTGAAGTAGCACTAGAATACATTCCTTACTAAGAGGGAGTGTTAGTTTTTGTAGCATCATATGTGTTCTAGCCATGAAATTTTTTGGAAAGGCTAGAATACATGAGATCTCCAAAACCCAAAAATCGTTTCTAGAAATTCCGCCTAGAAATGACTTAATTAAATTATTAACCAGTTTTAAAATATTTCCTTAGTCTAAATTTAGGGAATATGGTTAATTAATCAGTATTAATTAATTCAAGGTGAGAATCATCTAGAAACTCACACGGATTGATCAAAAGATTATCCTAGCCATCGATTATATTTTAATCTTGGTTTTTGGTGCTCCAACAGAGGATTATAAGAAGAGGTCGATGTGGTGATGGAGATAGCACCTCAGCAGTTCTATTTCTGAGCATATCAATTTCTAGAGTAGTAGCAATCAGTTTCCGGACAGAGAGCTAGAGATTAAAGTAGTGAGAGAGGGGAAGAGACAGTGAGGCTAGAGGAGGCATTCTAGATCCAACGAGTGCATTTGTAGAGAGGCAGAACAGTGATAGAGAGGCTAACGTAGGGGCAGTGCAACATGCTCTATAGGCAACATCAATTTGCTGAGAAGGAGATATTTTTTTAGTTCTAGAGGCTGGGAAGGAGTCCTAGAATGCCAGAGAATTTTCTTTCCAATCAGTAGAAGGCACGACCTCATCAGAGACCAATCTAAGGCTATACATCCAATAGGTTGCACAAGGTAGCGCAGAGGCTGACGCGAAGGGTCAAAAGGGTGAATTTTTGAAGGCAAATCATGTTGGGAGATTGCTTATGGGGTGAGGAAAATTCCTCACAATATTTTTTCCAGTATTTTTCTCTGTAGGTTCTGTAAATTTCGGCATCCAGTTGTCCTCAAAATTTCTCACTGCTGCATAAAAATAAAACCCTCAGTTGATGCACCGATTATCCCAAGAGGGGTTTTTCCGAGGACTTTTGTCCAAAAACAAATGTGTTTTTTTTGTGTGTGTGTGCTAGCATTTCTTAGTTTTGAGCACATTATTTTTCGATAGTTTTTATTTGTGAAGGTTGCATTGTTTTTATTTCAATGTTGTCATAGTAATAAATTGAATAATTAATTTATCAGTTAGAAAAAAATTATACAAGTAGCTACAACAGGATTCCGGTATTGGAATTTTCACATGGTATAAGAGCACAGTTGATCAACTAGAGAGCTCAAAGACGAAAACAAGGAATTTCGTTGCTTAGTGTGGGTAGCAGGCCGAAATTCCCAATGGCAATGCAGTCATTCTTCCTGGAGGTTCAGTTACTTGTGGAGGTTCAATTTTTCTGAGTGGGGGGTAGAAAGATTCAATCCTACTAGATCAAGTGATTACTGAGACAGAGGGAGAAGCTCAAATTTTTCATTGGGTAGATCTCTAGCAGGACACAATGGTTTTTGTAGCAATTCGCTAGAGCAGAGCTAACGTTAGGGTGGAAGAGATAAGAGAACACACAAGGGAAAATTTTCCTCAGGGAGATTCTAGTCTCAAGAAGTTTGATTTTTCCTTGTAGGTCGGCAGTCATCGTGAGAAAATCTTCTCACTCCTTAAGTGTGAATAATATAGTAGTATTTGAGCAAAAGGAAAGAGGAATTTTTCAACAATTCATTGAGATGGCCACTGGTTGGCTTCGTGATAGGACACGTTGGATGGAGCTTCCAACTACATCATCTGGAAGGAAAGGATATCCTTCCTTCTATATGAATATGGTCTGAAATCCTTTATTGATGAAATGGTAGAAATTCCCACGAACGCAGATCAGTTGAAAGAGTACATAAATGAGATGGCATGGGCAAAGCGGTTGATCTTAGATGGAGTCTAGGATCATATAGTCCTGCATATAGTTGGAAAAGATACTTCCAAGCAAATGTGGGATGCTCTCACCACGTTATATCAGGGTAGTTCCAAGCAGCGGAAGATGTACCTCGAGGAGAATTTAAGGATCATATGGATGCAGAAAGGGGGGGGCATAGACCCCTTCCTCACAAGGATTCAGGAGGTCTAGAACCAATTGTCAGTTGTTGGGGCAGCACCTCAACCCATAGAGCTAGTAAGATTGGCACCCAATAGTGTCTCCGAGGACTGGAAGTATTTGTCCAAAGCATATTGGGTAGATACAAGTTACTAGAGTGGGATAGGATGTGGGCTGACTTTCAGTAGGAGGAATTGAGGTGAGCTCTTCTAAAGAGCTCCATCAGTGGTAGCAATAGCGGATAGAAGCAAGTGAAGGAGGAGGAGAATGTGGCCCTAACATCTAAGGGTCTTAGTCAAGGATAGGGGAAGAAGAGGAAGAAGAAGAAGGACCTGTCAAAGGTCAAGTGCTTCAGTTGTGATGAGCTCAGTCACTACAGTACCCAGTGTCCTTGTTTGGTCTAAAATGTGGATGCAAACTAGAGTTTCATTTACTATCAATCCGGGTAAGTAAACTTCGAGGATCATATATATGGACTTAGAGACAAACTAAACTAATCTAGGTGAAGAAATTCCAAAGCTCCCTTACTGGAGGTCTTTCATTGGGATCTCCAACACCTATTTAGTCATTTAACAAAATGAAATCTAAAGACATTATGACAAGTGTAATAAATATTAAAGCTCCCTTACAGGATATTGTTCATTAATATTTCTAAGCATCTTAATCAACAAACTATTTAAACTAATGAAATTAAAGCACTTAAACCTAATTCTGATTGATTGCATGAAAGATTAAAGCTCTCTTACAAGAGACTATTCATTTGTATATCAAGCATATGAATCAGAAACTTAAACTAATGAAATCAAACAAAAAATAACAAATTATATTCATTGAAAGAAACATTAATACTTTCTTGCGAAAGGTCATTCGTTAATATTTCAAACATATGAATCAATAATTTAATCTAATGAAATTCACAAACAAACATAAAATGAAAGTTTACCAAAACAAAACGAGCATGCAAGTGAGGCAATGGGGGCCCTCCATAGCTCCACAAGCACACCTAGAAAGGAGTCAAATGTAGAAGAAAATCCAATCCACTTTATTTATCATCAATTCCAAATTTCAATTACAAGCTCCAAGTTCTACATTCCAAGAGGTCCTAAACACTACATTACAATGATTCTAAAACCTAAAATTACAAATAAAGGACTAAGTTTCTAAATTCTAAGGAAAATTAAGATTACAAATGGAGATAACACTCCTATTTATACAACAAGATGAGATAACCAACTCATAATGATGATCCACTATTCCCTCTTCAAATCCACATATATCTCAACCAATGGTGACACAACCCTATCCTCCATGATCTCCTCGATGAGGTCCATGATCTTCTCCATGAGGTCCATGATCTCCTCAAATTCGAATTTGAACATAGAGTACCACATAAAGATGCCTTAGAAGCTTCCTTTGTACCTACAAATGTCAACAAACTCATTCCAATTATTAGGTACAAGTATAAGCATATTATTTTCTATAGTTTAACCACAAATTCACTTAAAAATACTAAGAATTAATAATATTTTGGAAAACACAATGGTAACCCATTTAATGATGAAATTGAAGCTAATGTGATGACATGGTGGTGGAATAGAGGTGAGAAAATGTGTGAATGTAGAGAAAGTGAATGTTGAATGGAGTGAAAGTAGATGAATTTTATGGATGATTCTTAGGCCCAACAGTCCTCTAAGGAAGAAGGACAAGGAGGACAAGCAGAACCAGTAGGCAACTTCAACAGAGATCGATGGATTGTCCTCCAGGCTGGAGGAAGGCTTCGCCATGTTTACTTATATACCTTCAAGAATGAGGTGTTGAGATTTTTTGTTGTAGCCCCAAAGCGCTAAATATGGGCGGGATCCTTGAGGATTCCACCTCATGGATCAATACCTAGCTACAGGTGCTCACAGTATATAGCAGCAAGATGGATCAGCGTTAGTTGATGCAGTCAGTACCAGAGTGACATTTGTTGATACTAGTAGCAGTCAGATGTTGAGGAGTGCAGTCTAGAGTTGGCAACAGTGTAGTTAGCACAGTGCAGAGTTAGCAAAAACACAGATTCTTCAGTGAGAATGTAGATACTAGTAGCATTTATAGACTCGAGTGACAGATGCATTATATTGATCACAGTTGATTCAGTATTGTGGATGCTTTTCGATTGCAGATGTTGTTGTTGCAGCAACAACAGATGTGAGGGAGTTGAATTGCATATGTAGTATCGGTAGCAGTTCAACAGTGTCAGTGGCAACACAGATGCAGCATATATCATAGTTGCAAAGTGGTTGGTGGGTAGTATGGCCAAACATCAGCAACATGAGAAGAGATGATATAGAGACAAGGTGTTGCTACATGGTGTGCAGTAACACTAAAACACATTCCTCGCTAAGAGGGAGAGTTATTTTTTGTAGCATTGGATGTGTTCTAGCCATGATTTTTTTGGAGAGACTATAATTCATGAGATGTCCAAAACCCAAAAATTGTTTCTGGAAATTCTGCCTAGAATTGACTTAATTAGATTATTAACGAGTTTTTAAATATTTCATAAGTCTAAACTTAGGGAATATGGTTAATTAATCAGTATTAATTAAGTCAAGGTGAGAATCATCTAGAAACTCACACAGATCAATCCAAAGATGAACCTAACACTCGATTATGTTTTAATATTGGTCATTGGTCCTCCAATAGAGAATTAAAAGAGGAGGTCGATATGGTGATGGAGATAACACTTCAACAGTTCGATTTCTTAGTAGATCAATTTCTATATAGCAGCAGTCAGTTGCTGGAGAGTGAGCTATAGATGGAAGCAGTGGGAGAGGGGAAGAGAGAGTGAGGTTGGAGGAGGCATTTCAAATCCAATAAGTGCATTTGCAGAAAGGCAGAAGAGACACAAAGAGGCTAACGCAAGATCAGCACAGCGTTTTTAAGTGGCAAGCTCAATTTGTTGAGAGGGAGAGATGTTGTAAGTTACAAAGGTCGAGAAGGAGTCCAAGAGTGTCGAAGAAGCATCTTTCCAGTCAATAGAAGGCAAAGCAACTTCATTAGATACCAGTCTGAGGCTAGACATGTAGCACGTTGTGAAGAGGCTGATGCAAAGGGTCAGAACAATGAATTTCTGAAGGCAAGTAGTGCCGAGAGATTGCCTGTGGGGTGAGGAAAATTCATCACAAGAGTTTTTCCAGTATTTTCTAATGTAGGCTTATGATATTTCTACATCTAGTTGTACTCAGAATTTCTCACTGCTACATAATAATAAAAATCCTTAGTTTTTGCACCAGTTTTCCCAAGTTGGTTTTTTTCGGGGAGATTCTAGTCTCAAGAAGTTTGATTTTTCCTTGAGAAAAGGAACCATCTCCCCTCCATCCAAGATATATAAACCTCTCTTTTTCCCAAGCACAAGCTAGCTTTGAGTCCTAATTAAGTTATGGTTGAAGTTTTGATTTTGGAGTAGTCAGCAAGCTACCCATAGTTTGTAGCTTTCTAGTTTGTGCTTAACAGAGAATTGTGAGTTTGGTTTGGTGTGAAGACTAAAGGGAAAAACCTTGAGATTACCATTGTTGAGGTTATCCATGAGATGCTAGCAAAAGTGTGTGGGAACCCAATATGTCGGAGGAGAACAACAACGTCAAGACATCGAGTGTAATCTCTTCTTGAACTAATGTAGATGCAACTATCGATTGATTTCCTACATGAAATGTCATCTCACATATTTATGGCTTAATGTTTCTTAACCTATTAAGTAAGATGAATGCAATTTGTATGTTATCACGTTTGTTGTTTGTTTTTGTTTACTTGTTTAAGGTGTTGGAAGAAAGGAAACGGAAGATAGCTAGAGCGAGGAAGCAAGATCGTCACCAAGCAAAATAGCGTACTAAGAAGTAGGCCCTCTTATTTGATTCTAGCTTAAGGAGATCTTCCATAGATTGTTTATTTGTGGCTAGACCCGCTCTCTCGGGCTAGAGGAATTATTTGTGTCCACACTTAGAATTTACCTCACCACAAAATGGAAACCATACGGGGGATCCAATCTTCTTGTTTATTTGTTTGTAATTTCATGGTTTTGTGTGAACTTTTATAGTATCACCATTTCCCTTTAGTCATGTCTACTTTTCCTGGTTGATTGCTCTGGGTTTGAAATTTACAGTAGCAAGTCTGGTCTCATCCTTAGAAAAAAAAATATTTTTTTCCTTGCATCCTCGGTTAGCACGTTTATTTTCTTAACAGTCGCGTCGATCAGCGCGAATTGCTCAAAAACAGTCGCGCCGACCCCCTTCTGGTGCTTGTTGTCAGTTTGGTAGTCGCGCTAGTGCCTATAGGTAAATATTAGGGTTTTCCCTAGATCTCGACCAATGTGTCTTGCTCTCTTGATTTCTGCCTCTAAGCTTGTTTAGGTCGTGTTCTCCCTAACTGGAAAGCTTCATTTGGTTTGGTTTATGTGCTTGTTGATTTGCCTTCTTTTTACTTAATTTATTGAGTCCTTGGATGGTTGGTGGCCCTAGGGCATCTAGGTTGTCATCCATTCAGCTGATTGTGAACTCAGTGATTCAAGTGATTGGTGAATTTACTCCTTGCATTTTGTTTGTAGTCCTCTTGTTGCTTTTATCTCCATCAAACAAGTTTTAAAGGTTTTGTTTACTTAAGCGTCTCTTTTCCAGCATAGATCACATTTCTTGTCTTGTTTTTGATAGAGTCATTGTGTCATTGGTTTAGAAGAAAATCTCTTTTGTGTCTTTTCATTTGCTTGAGGATTGATTGTCTCGAAAACTTTTTCATTGAAGTGTTTTATGAAAGATTCGTTTGGTCATTTCATGAAAAGTACATATTTCTAGTGTTTTGCATCAATGTGTTACATTAGTTAGCATCATTGACGACTAGAGTTGCATGTGAATTTGAAAAGAAAAAAGAATTCTCTTTACTTGTGAAAGGACTACTTGAAGTGAACTTATTAGGAAAATACGAATTGGAAAGAGTTTTTCATTAGTTTATTTTTAAAAAGTAAAGTAGTGAAAAAATCATTTTGCTTTCAGTTTCTTGATTGTTTGCATTTGATTTTCTTTTCTACTCTCTCTAGTGTAAGCAATTCATCGAATTGAAAGAGACTTGTCTCATTTAGCCGTATATAGGATCTTTCGAGTCACATCGCTAAGGCCTAAAAAACTAAGACATAATTCAAGATAAACTTTAAAATGAACTGAATTAACCTGAGGCACATTTGAAACCTAACGATCATATCTAGAAGGTCTAGGCTAGAGACGTGTTACGGCATCTTTAAACCTAGCAGTTGTCGTTAGCTTCAGCACTAGATAGTGCTAGTATGAACATGTGCTCCCCATACTGTCGTGTATATAAAGGGAGACCCCATTAAGTTGCAATCCTTTATCCATAGGAAGTCGAGTCTGCCACCTTGTAAACATGATACACCGAACACAACATTCGGGGATATTGCCTGCCCGTACTTCTCGGTTCATCGGGAGGTATTCTGCATTTCACGGTTACCTGGTAATCCTTTTTACCTAGATCATCTTGAGTATTCATTTGATCTTTTTGACTCATTAAACTTAAAAGATCATCCGAGAGCTTGTCCTTTCGAGCTTGTTTCAAATCGAAAGTGATAGTCATCTTGCTTCTTTCTCGACTCTTAAAACATGAAAGAGCACCAGTTTGTTTATGCATCTTAAAAAATTGTTGCCCACGATCTCATAACATCCTTGTTAGTATTTTCTAGACCAAATCATGAGTATTCATTAAAGTACATTTTAAAGCCTTGAAATTTATCTCTCTTTTCCTGTTATTTGAGATGAAGTCATCATGGCTGAACCATCTGGTTCACCTAGTTCCTCTTCCTCTCCTCTGTCTGAAAGATTGTTTGAGGAGCCATTTCCTGAATTACCACAATCACTTGAGGACCAAGGTGTTGAACTCAGAATTGTTCTGAGCATTCAACCTTTGTCATCTCGTCCTCCACCTCCCTTAGATACTGGGTCACTTTCTGATATTGGTTTGGAATCTCTGGACAATCCTGTCCAGACTCTTGAGAGTTCATCGACTCTTGAAGGTCAGCTTGGACTGGTTGTTTATCCTCTGAATATTTTGTTCAATCCTGTTGTGATATCACCGCAGCATTTGTACACTTTGTACGATAGTTAGGTATTCCTTTAGAATTATCCCATCGAACATCTTTGGTCATTCATCATCTCTTGTTTCCACCTATGGAATCTGAAGGCGAAATTCCAATCTCCTCTCCGGGTCACTCGGAGGTCTCCACTCCACACACTGTCGAAGAGGAAGAATATCATTTTCCACCTAAAGGTTTCCCCTATACGAGAAGCATTCCCATCAGTGTTTATCGACATTTGCCACCCAATTATGTGACTTTAGCACAGTTGATCTCAGGCACACCTAGTTCCTCATCGCTTTATCATAACCCTGTTTAGGCATTTGGCACTATGCCTACCACAGGTTTGTTCATTCAGAACCCGACCTCACAATAGAAGGTGATTTCTTCATTCACTTCAGTCCAAGTGCGACCCACCATTCTGAATCCTCTTGTCTCATCGGTTCAAGTAACCCATCCGGTTCAACCAACGGTCTCGATTCATGTCTCTATCAGTTCGTTAATCCCTCCAGTAAGTGGACAAGTTATGTCGCCTCGGGGGCAGAATCTGAATATTTCTATGGTGTCAGGCATAACCAACGTGAGTGGCTCACAAAATCACATGGTTGGGATGAACCAACCTTTCTCTGGTGCTATTTAACACCCTTCTGGTCCTACTAGATCAAGCAATGTCTAGTATCAACAGGTCTAAAATCTCATCAGTCCGTTTGGATCAAGTAATTTCCAATATCAGCAACCTTATGAGGCTCAAGTTCAGTACAAAAATCCTTATGTTCCATATGGTTCTCAATGAATAGTTAATCTTCCTTGTGTCCTTCACCCTAGACAATATGTTCAGCCTCTTCCGTCCATCGTTTCGGTGGCTATGGCCAGATTCAGTTTGGAAATTTTCAAGCTATCAATCCGAGAACTGTTCAAGTATCCTTGCAGCTGCAAGGACAGCCTCTGCAGCAACAAGTGCAACCTTTGTTGCAGCAAGGTTCATCCATGTAGCAGTAGGGGCTACCACAGCAAGGGCAACTGCAATAGCCGCAAGGTTAACCCTTGCAACAGTTGCAGCAAACTGTGCAGTCGCAGATGCAATATCTTATACAAACTACCCAGCCTATGTCTTCGCAAGGCCAACCTCTACAGCTGCAGGGATAGCCTTTGCCGCTGCAAGGTCAACCCTTGCAGCAGCAGGGCCAACCCGGGCAGCAGCAACCCTTGTACTCATATCAATAGGGACAACCCTTGCAAGGACAAGGTCGGGGTCAAGTACTGCAGCAGCAAGCCCAAAATCCTAATGTCCAAGGGCAAAAAGTCCAGAATCCTTTTTTCCAAGGGCAGTAGGTCTTAAATCCTTATGTCTAGGGGCAACAGGTTTAGAACCCGTATGTCCAAGGACAGCAGGTGCAACATCCATATGTCCACGGTCAACAAGCTCAACAACCTTTTAACCTGTATGTTACTTATCAACAACCTATGGTTGGACAGTCGCAAGGCTTTTAAGGTCAAAATCCACCCTACGGGCAAGGTACCCTACAGTGGGGGAAAAATCAAATTCCCTATGGACAAAATCCTCCACTATGGGGACAAAATCCTTACCAGCAGGGATGGGCTCCTCCGGATGGGCCCGCTTATCGACCTCCAATGCCTTTTAACACCCAATTGTCATTCTTAGCTACACTAGAGTTGCCAGATGTGTCTCGACTCATGAATGATCCAATTATTCATTCGCCATACTAGCCTCCGGTCCCTTCTAAGATTCTGATTGATTGTCTGATGTTTGAAGGAAAATAAAAAGAGGATCCACAAGCCCTTGTGATGACATATCACCTCTGGTGCTCCTCGAATTCTTATGTTGATGATTCCATTAGTCTTCATCTTTTCTAACGAACTCTTACAGGTACTGCAGCCAAGTGGTGTATCAAGTTACCTCAAATTACCTATCATGACTTTAACACTATCGTCATGGCCTTTCTCACACATTTCCAATTTCCAGTTCGCTATGAAACCAACACCCACCTGCTAACATTGCTCAAGAAAGACACTACGACCCACGTCTCTTATCATATCCATGAATGGAGGCGTCAACATCACCTTATTAAGTTCGATATTGCTGATCAGTTGTTGACTGAATGGTTCACCAAATCCTTCGTCAACAAAATTGTTGAGGACATAGCTATGGGAGGATGTGTCAACGAGGAACAAGCTATCACGCGTGCCCAGTCTCTAGACCTTGTCTATTCACAGTCTGGCACATTATATGACGTGTTACCTGATGCACCCAGACCATCATCTGATCTAACGTCATCTAAGTCTCCTACTACACCTCCTATCGATGGAGTAATTGGTTCAATGACACAGACCCCTACAAAATATTCTCCCAAACAGAAGTCGGTCTCCAACATTACTCCAATTAGTCTTCTCGTAATCCACCTGGCCCTGGTAAAACCTCAGAGGTCCGTGTTGTTCATTCTACCATAACAGACAAATCCTCGAAAGGTAAGAATAAAGGCAAAGGCAAGGGTAAAGCCGATGTACCAAAACAGGATCCTCCTAAGTCGTCTTCTGGTGATGCTTCTCAATTGAAGCCTAAGTTTTCGTGCCTCATTTGTGAGGAGGATGACTATACTAAGGATTGTCCCGGATGATCTAAAGTTAGTCGTCTGCTCAAAGGAACCCCAGTTGTCCTAAAAGAGTTGTTTCCATCCTAGCAAACCCAAATGGTAGACCAGCCTCAATCGTCTGCTTCCTCAGGTTCACAAGTGTTCATGATGAGTACGCCCATCAATGTGGCTACTAGATCAAAAGATTATCAAACTCCTACCCTGATAGTAGGGAAAGAAAAAGAAGTTTCCCCTTCTTCTTCCACCCCGTCAAGTTCTGGTCCTCTTCATATAGAACGACTTAACCCTGATTCCATCATTCGACCACCTTCTCGAGGTGTGCTGCGAAAGTCCTCATACAATCCCAACGCTCGCACCGCTCAGCACTATAACATTGTTGAGGATTCGGCTCATGTCATTAGGTATGTCTGCTCTTGAGGTACTTCAAAGCTTTTTGTCTCAACGGAAATCATTACTGTCGACTATTAGGGGTATTAATAATGTTGATTCCAGTCTTATATGTTTTGATCTAGAAAACCACGTTCTATGTCTTCCTCATCAGATTGCCTTTCTCATTCAGGTAATCATCAATGAGAAAACCATTCATAGGACCATCATCAATGAAGGTGCCTCCACCTGCATCATGTCAGTCACTTGTTGGAAGGCAATTGGTTCTCCTACTCTGAACCAGTCCCCTAACACTTTGGAAGCTTTCGACGGGCGCGATTCGCGACCATTCAGTGTCTTACCCAACCTTGCCATTACTTTGGACGGAAATATAGTACACATTGAAGTAGAGATCGTTGACACTAATATAAACTATAATCTTCTACTCGAATGGAGTTGGACCCATGCTATGCATGTTGTAGCCTCCTCCCTATTCCGCATGATTCATTTTCCCCATCAAGGGAAGATAGTCACAGTCGACCAACTATCCTTCTTTGCCTCTTCCTCCTCAGATGGCAATGTTCCGTATGTCAAGCACACCAGTGCTCCTTATGAGAGTGTGGGGGCAGGACTTTTTAAAGATCCTGCTTTGATGGGGATTTTTCTGCTCCCACCTCCTCATGTTGCCTCTGTCAACATGATTTTGGTCAAGTCTTATCGTTGGGTCATTCCTTCATTGGATCTTGTTGATACGTGGGGAGAGGTTATGCCACTAAGTCCGGTTGAAATCAATTAAGTGGAATTTGTTTCGGCCTCAAGTTTCGTATCCTCTGATATTCTTGTTTCGAGTTCATCTCTCAACGTGTATTCTCAAACCCTGTGGCTTGGTTTTGGTCCGACGGTCATGTCTATGTGTCTTGAGAAGTTCTCTTCTCTGCTGCCTATTGACATGTCAATTTCTCCTACCATTGTCAAGATCTTTCAATTGAGGACACCTTTATCTCTTCATGGATTCAGGGTTTTTCTCCCTCCCCGAGTTTTTACCGATTGCCCATTATTGCAATGGGGTTTTCATCTGACTCGTAACCCTGCCTCGCCCAGGGGGCATGGGGGAAAAGCATTATATGATTTCTACTCTATTACTTGGTCGAGTCAATGCTTACTCATCATGACAACGGTAAAACTTTGGTGTTCATCTGTGTTGATTTATTAGCCGAGTCCAAGCATGGACTCTCTCACAAAGTACTATGCTTAGGACATCTTACATGGTTACTTTTGTATAATAGTGTGTCATTCATTTTTGTACAGTGTAGTTTGGTGTGTTATTTTGCAAGCAAGTTCTCTGCTTATTATGTTTTTTCCTGCTTTGCAGATGTCAGTGTCCCCTCACGTCGGTTTCGCTGATGGTGCTTGTCGTAGTACCCGAAATCTATCATCTGCGGCATGGGCCATATATGACCCCCATGGTGAGATGATTGATCTTCAAGGTATATGTCTAGGTCGAAGAACTAATAACATCATTGAGTATAGCAGGGTTATTGAATTATTGTCATAATCTATTGCTCTTGGCATCCGAGAATTGGTTGTCAACCTTGATTCACAGCTTATTGTTCTTCAACTCAACGGGCAATATTTCATGAGAAACCCTTATATCTTGAGAATGTATCTATGTATTCGTCTACTAGAGAGAAATTTTGATTACATTACATATCATCATATTCCTCGACACATGAATACATTAACATATGCATTAGCTAATTATGTGCTGGATAGAAATTTGTGATACATGTAACAACTCGAAAACAATAACATTTGTACCATAGTAAGAAAAGAAGTACAACATATATATCTATATATATATATATAGAGAGAGAGAGAGAGAGAGATCTATATATATATATATATATATATATATATATATATATATATATATATATATATATATATATCTATAGATATATACATATATATATCTGTGTGTGTGTGTGTGTGCCGGTAATGTTTGTCATATATCAAAACTTCAAAAAATAATATGTGTGTTTGAAATACATCAATGGCTCGTAGGCCTTATATATTCATGGCTCACAAGCCTCAAAAATAAGGAATGCTAGACCTATGCACTAAACAGCATGATGCTCATGATAGCATGTAACTGCTCTGACTACGCGAGTCATCAGTCGACGAATTCGATCTGACACCCCCACCGTATGCCTCTAGTACTGGCGTGGGACATTAACCATCCGAGCATAATCTGGGATCCCATGGATCAAACCCTCAAAATTCCACACGACCGCCTCCTCATTGTCGCTTCCCTCCTGATAAGGAGCGACCTCAAACTATTGAGCAATTCGCCTAGAAATTGAGGACATCCCGGCAAGGAATTCTGGTCCAACATCTGCATTCATAAAATCGAAGTGTCATGAACACATATATTTCAAAAAAACAGTAAAAAATATCAAAAACTAAAATTGTTGATTTTTACCTCCATCATCAAAATCCTCCCCTTCTAGGAACGGCATATCTGGATCTCTGCGGAAGTCAGTATGGCTGTAAGGTCAATCCTCCAGTATGATCAGTTGTCATCGTAGCCATGAGAAAAAGGTGGGATTATAGGACATCTATTGGTCCCCCATGACCCTGGGAATCAACTCATTCCAACATACCATCCATGGGTCTCGAGGCATCGGCAAATCTACCTCCGTTAGCTAGTATTGGAACAGCGGAACCCACTCCAGGAAGAAGGTCATTAGCACATATCCAAACCAAAACTGCTTTAGATGTCCCGCCTTAGCTTTTGAAAGTTGGCGCTTCATGTTGATTTTCATTGCTTCCACCCAGTTAAAGATGGTGGGCATCATGCAGTTGATAACATACTGCACTTTTGACTTGTTGGTCTCATGCGGCACCTAGGACCCAGCCACTTTGTTGATGGTCAACAATATCACTCTCAACACAAGATCTTGATTGTCATGATCTCGATCTTACCACTTTTGGATTTGAGAGCTTATGGGCAATGTTCGGCAAGAAGCATAATCACGCTTGCCCCAATCGGCCTTGACCCATATAGGTTGACTGGTTCCCCTCTCCAAGATAGTCCTGTGATGAAATAAACGTTTGAAGTCTCCACTCCAGCTCTTGGTCACCAATGATGAAAATTTCCCAATTTATGTCCCAAAGACTAATTAGGTACCGTAGCAGCTCAGGTTGGGCCCATATACCTAGTGTAAGAAATAATTTGAGGAGCCCACAGTTCCTCAAAACCTACAAATAATTTGGATCAACTATTTCTTGAATATCGATATCCTCGTGCTCACGTTCTTTCCAATCTACCATTTTGTCACGATTTTTTCCTGCAAAAACCATGTAATCAAGTCAATGATCATCCTTGGCTGGAAAAATTTGGGTTCAAATGGCTGAATTGAACAAGAAACATGTAAGTTTTTTCTCACGGCGCCGATGATGCGGTTGGCAGTGTTAACAACCCCCAATCGGTGCGATTCCGTGCCCAGAAATCGCGCCAACCGAGGGTGATTTTTTTTGCCAAAATCTCCCCATGAAACCCAAAAAACGAATAAAAACAGGAAAAAACAGTATGAAAATGGAGCTTAAGGTCTTGGCTCTTACCTGCAACTGACAGCTTGACGAATGACCTCCCAGATCTCCCGCAATTTGCTTCGGAAGAATTAGGGCATAAGTGGGTAAAAAAGCTCTTCACACAAAGGTAAAATGGTAAATGGTAAAAAATAATAATTAATTTTTCCCCATTTTATTCATTTTTTCATGAAATATTTAGGGTTTTTGAGTATTTTTTTACCTATTTTGCCTCAAAATTGGATAATGCCTTTACCTTTCTTGTGTAGCTACAGGTGATGGATTATCGAATATGGTATTGGAGTCGTGTTTCAGCTCTTTTCTCGACTCGTAATCTCAAATGAAAATATCGCCAAGTATTTTTACCTTTTTGACTCATAAAAGAGAATAAAATGGGGTTCTGCTTTCAAGCTCTTTTCCGACTCTTTAAACACAAAAAGATTGCCAAGCTCTTGTCGTTTTGAACTCGTTAAAGGCTGCAAAATGTCATGCATCCAATATACGTTTACCCCTTTTTCGAGCTGGGATGCACTATTTACAAAAAAGGTACTCCTTGACTGAAATGGTCAAGAGGTTCTCTCAAGTATCGTTTTCTACCTTCTCGGGCTCAAGAGACACAAATGTACGAAAAGGGGCCATGTGGAGTTTTTTTTTTTTCAAACTATCTAAACATGAAAAAGATACCGAGTTACCCCTTTGTCGAACTCGTTAAAACATTAAACGACATCGGATTCATTGCTATGATGAACATGATCTTCTCCTTCCTAGGTCTCGTTAAACTTACTAGGTCGGATTCATCCAAAGGATGAACTTACAATGCGAGCACATGTTATCCCCTTCAAGCTTGCGATAAAAAATAATTGGGGTACCTGCCAAAAATGGTGGGGGGAATTGAAAATTTTATCAGTTGTGTCGGCAACTAACTCTTGAACATGACACTTTATGTTTCATGTCAGGTTGGGATATCCTCCTTTTCATCATTGACCTTCCTAGGTTGGGCCGTTCATTTTTTCCTTCCATTTGATCTCTGCCATGTCATCATGAACACCGATCCTATGGATCCAAAAGCTGCCAAACTTCAGAATCGTGTCACCAATATGTTCAAGAGTTATTCCCTCTGCAGTTACACTTACTCCTAATTCTCTGTATTATCTTAAATCATTTGCATCCCTTTGTCTCATATCGGTGATGTGGGACACATCATGGCCCTCCTTTGACATGGTTGCTTCCTGTCGACTTCATCTCATTATCCAGGAAGTTGGTCGAGAGACTCCTTTCTAGTACCTTGGAGCTTGCATGCCCTAATGGCAAGTTCTTCGCACTCGATGACAAGTTCACATCATTCGGTTTCGATCGAGTGATTTCATGGGTGTTCAACATCAGTTCCTTTAATTACATTCCATGGAATGTGATGTCAGTACCTTGAGAGCCATTACCAATATTGGTGGTTTCTCTCATGCTTGTTAACGGTTCACATCATTGACCAGTAATCAAGCAACTTCTTAGCATGTTCGAATTCAACACATTCATTCGCATGTTAGGATTTGTACTTTGATCGGGTTGTTTGGGGTGCAAGACCCTGGGCTAAGATCACACAAGTCTAGGTTGTGAGGCGATGTGACATGGTCATATCAATATACATGTCTCTTTCAGATGGATGGTTGCGACCATACTATGAGTTGTTATATGTGATCCTTCTCATTATTGGGTGGCTACAACCATACCTTGGTTTCGTTATGATCCTTTTCGCTAGATGGTTGTGCCCATACCTTGGATCCATTTACGTGATCATTCTCTAGATCAATGCGTCCATACCACGATTCATGTATTATTATTCAGAGTTTTCAGTGATGTATATGTATCTATACTTGCTTGTAGGTTTTCCGATGACAGACTCTGGTTCCCCGCTTCCACTTGTAAAGCATTTCACCCCTCACTCTAGCTTGGCCTTCATGCTTTAGGTGGCATCTGTTACACAGCATTTTTTCATTGTCCCTATACTCCCCATCTACGATCCTGGAGGACCTCTACAATGTACCCAACATTCTTTCCTATCATGAAGAAACTCCCATTGTGTCCCTCTTCATGAGCAGAACAATTCCCTTTTGCATCATTTCCCAATAATCTTCTGTTTATCCCAGTTTGCAAGACCGACGCTAATGACCCATGTCCTCCTCACACCAATATGCAGGGATTACAATTGTCCCTAGTGTCGATCAAATCAACTGAGCCCTCTCTCAATCATGTCGATCCTCTTTCGGAAATTTTTTAAAATATGGAGCTGAAACTTCCAGCTCTAGAAGCTTCGTAACGGAATTTTGGTAAATGGTTAGGCTGGATGGAGTCGAGGAGGTCAGTTTGAGCTCCTTTCCCCTATTAGGATGGAACTAATCCAAGAGATAAGGCCTTATCCCATGAGAAGAGGAACCATCTCCCCTCCATACAAGTTATGTAAACCTCTCCTTTTCCCAAGCATAAGCTAGCTTTGAGTCCTAATTAAGTTTTGGATGAAGTTTTGATTTTGGAGTAGTCGGCAAGCTACCCATAGTTTGTAGCTTTCTAGTTTGTGTTTAAGGGAGAATTGTGAGTTTGGTCTAGTGTGAAGACTAAAGGGAAGAGCCTTGAGACTACCATTGTTTAGGTTATCCATGAGATGTTAGCAGAAGTGTGTGGGAACCCCGATATGTCGAAGGAGAACAAAATTGTCAAGACATCAATTGTAATCTCTTCCTGAACTAATGTAGATGCAACTATCGATTGATTTCCTACATGAAATGCCATCTCACATATTTATGGCTTAAAGTTTCTTGACCTGTTAAGTAGGATGAATGCAATTTGTATGTTATCACGTTTGTTGTTTGTTGTTGTTTACTTGTTTTAGGTGTTCGAAGGAAGAAAACGGAAGATAGTTGGAGCGAGGAAGCAAGATTGTCACCAAGCGGAATAGTGTACTAAGAGGTAGCCCCTCTTATTTAATTCTAGCTTAAGGAGATCTTCCATAGATTGTTTTTTTGTGGCTAGACCCACTCTCTTAGGCCATAGGAATTGTTTGTGTCCACACTTAGAATTTACTTGCACCACAGGAAGGCATAAACCCCTTCCTCACCAGGATTCAGGAGGTCCAGGACCAGTTGTCATATGTTCGGGCAACACCTCAACCCATAGAGCTAGTGAGATTGGCACTCAAAAGTTTCTCTGAGGACTCACAGGTCTTTGTACAAGCCTATTGGGTAGAGATAAGTTACTAGAGTGGGACAGGATATGGGATGACTTGCAGTAGGAGGAATTGAGGTGAGATATTCTAAAGATCTCCATCGGTGACAGCAGTTGCGCACAGAAGCAAGTGAAGGAGGAGGATAATGTGGCCCTAGCATTTAAGGGTCCCAGTTAGTGACAGGGGGAGAAGAGGAAGAAGAAGAAGGACTTTTCCAAGATCAAGTGCTTCAGTGGTGAGCTCATTCACTACAATACCCAGTGTCCTCTCACGAAGAAGGACAAGGGGGAGAAGCGGCACCAGCAGGAAGCTTCAACATAGATCGATAATCTATCCCCCTGACTGGAGCAAGACTTCGCCATGTTTGTTGATGTACCTCCAGGAGTGAGGTGGGTAGATTTGGTGTTGTAGCCCCAGAGAATTATAGATGGGCAGGATCCTTAAGGAGTTAGCCTCATGGATCAATACCTGGCTATGGGTGCCCACACTATACAATAGTAGTTGATGTAGTCAGTACCAGTGTGACAGTTGCAGACACTAGTAGCAGTCAAATGCTTAGGGGCACAGTGCAGAGTTTGCAGTAGTGCAGTTCGTACAGGTGAGAGTCAACAACAGTGTAGATTCTTCAGTGACAATGCAGATACTTGCAGCAGTGAGAGACTCAGGTGACAAATGCATTCTACTGATCGCAGTTGATTCATTGTTTTGTATTCTTTTCAGTTGCAGATGTTGCAGTTGTAGCAGCAACATATGTGAGGGAGTTGTAGTGTATATGCAGTATTGGTAGCTATTTCAACAACATCACAAACGTAGTGTATATAAGAGTTGCGCAGTGGTTGGTAGGCAGTATGGCTAGACATTAGCAGTGTGATAAGAGATGATGCAGAGACAGGGTGTTGCTACAAGGTGTGTAGTAGCATTAGAACACATTCCTCACTAAGAGGGATAGTTATTTTTTGTAGCATATCATATGTGCTCTAGCCATGAAATTTTGTGGAGAGGCTAGAATACATGAGATCTCCAAAACCCATATATTTTTTCTGGAAATTCCACCTAGAAATTACTTAATTAGATTATTAACTAGTTTTTAAATATTTCCTAAGTCTAAACTTAGGGAATATGGTTAATTAATCATTATTAATTAAGTCAAGATGAGAATCATCTAGAAACTTAGACAGATCGATCCAGAGATGATCCTAGCCATCGATTATGTTTTAATCTTGGTCATTGGTGCTCCAATAGAGGATTATAAGAGGAGGTTGATGTGGTGATGGAGATGACACTTCAGCAATTCAATTTCTGAGCAGATCGATTTCCAAAGTAGCAGTGATCAGTTTCCAGAGAGAGAGCTAGAGATCGAAGCAGTGACAGAGCGGCAAACACAATGAGGTTGGAGGGGGCATTCCAGATTCAACAAGTGCATATGCAGAGAGGCAGAAGACCACAAAGAGGCTGACGCAGGGGCAATGCAACAGTGTCTAGAGGCAAGATCGAATTGTAGAGAGGGAGAGACATTTTCAATTCCAGAGGTTGGAAAGGAGTCCCAAAGTGCCGAAGAAACATTTTTCTAGTCATCAGAAGGCATAACGACTTCATCAGAGACCAATCTAAGGCTATATGTCTAGCAAGATGCGTAGAGTAGTGTAGAGGTTGATGTAGAGGGTCAGAAGGCTGAATTTTTGAAGGCAAGTCGTGCCATGAGATTACTTGTGGGGTGAACAAAATTCCTCACTAGATTTTTGCTATTATTTTTCTCTGTAGGATTGCCAGATTTTGGCATCTAGTTGTACTCAAAATTTCTCACTGTTGTATAATAATAAAACCCTCAGCTGCTTCACTGGTTTTCCCAAGTTGGGTTTTTCCGAGGACTTTTGTCCAAAAATGATTGTGTTATTTTTATGTGTATGTTCTATCATTTCTCAGTTTCCAACGCATTATTTTTCCACAGTTTTTATTTTTGAAGGTTGCAGTGTGTTTATTTCGATGTTGTCATAGGAATAAACTAAATAATTAATTTATCAATTAGAGAAATAATACCAGTTGCTACAATAGGATTCCATTATTGGAATTTTAATATGGTATTAAAGCACAGTTGATCAGCTAGAGAGCTCAGAGGTGAAAAGAATTATTTCACTGGTTAGTGTGGGTAGCAAGTCAAAATTCCCATGGGAAGCACAACCATTCTACCAAGAGGCCGAGTTACATGTGGAGGTTTGATTTTTCTAAGTGAGGAGTAGAAAAAGTTGATCCTACCAAATTGAGTGATTCTTGAGGTAGATGGAGCAGCTCATATTTTTTGTTGGGTAGATCTCTAGGTGGATGCAGTGGTTTTTGCAATAGTTCGCTAGATGAGAGCCAACGTTAGCGTGGAAGAGAGAAGAGCACACACAGAGGGAAAATTTTCCTCGTGGATCTTAAAGTCTCAAGAAGTTTGATTTTTCCTTGCAAATCAGCAGTTGTTGTGAGCAGATTTTCTCACTCTAGAAGGGAGTGTGAATAGCAGAGCAACAATTGAGCAGAAGGAAAGAGGAATTTTTCAACAGTTCATTGAGATGACAACTATTGGGCTTTGTGATCAAGACAGGTTGGATGGAGCTTCCAACTACATCATCTGGAAGGCAACGGTGTCCTTCCTTCTAGATGAATATGGTATGAAATCCTATATTGATGCAGTGGTTGAAATTCCCACGGATGCAGATTAGTTGAAAGAGTACAAAAATGAGATGGCGCGAGTGAAGCGATTGATCCTAGACGGAGTCTAGGATCATATAGTCTCCCATATAGTTGGCAAAGATCCTGCCAAGCATATGTGGGATGTTCTTGTGACGTTGTATCAGGTTACTTCCAAGTAGCAGAAGATGTAGCTCGAGGAGAAGTTGAGGATCATCCGAATATAGAAAGGATAAGGCATAGACCCCTTCCTCACCAGGATTTAGGAGGTCCAGGACCAGTTGTCAATTATTGGGGTAGCTCCTCAACCCACAGAGCTAGTGAGATTAACACTCAACAATGTCTCCAGAGTGGGACAGGATGTGAGCTGACCTGCAACAAGAGGAATTGAGTCAAGCTCTTCTAAAGAGCTCCATAAGTGGCAGTAGTAGTAGACAAAATCAAGTGAAGGAGGAGGAGAATATGGCCCTCACATCTAAGGGTCCCAGTTAAGTACAAGGGGAGGAGAGGAAGAAGAAAAAGGACCTGTCAAAGATCAAGTGCTTCAGGTGTGGCAAGATCGGTCACTATAGTACCTAGTTTCCTCTCAAGAATAAGGATAAGGAGGAGAAGCAGACTAGCAGGTAGCTTCAACAGAGATCGATAGGTTTTCCTCTAGGCTGGAGGAAGAATTTGCCATGTTTGGTGATATACCTCCAGGACTGAGGTGGGGATATTTGGTGTTGTAGCCCCAAAGCGCTATAGATGGGCAAGATCCTTTAGGAGTCCACCTCATGGATAAGTACCTTGCTACAAGGGCCCACAGTTTATAGCAGCATTATGGATTAGTGGCAGTTGATGCACGCAGTACCAGAGTGATAGTTATAGAGACTAGTAGTAGTCAAATGTTGAGGAGCACAATGCAGAGTTGACAGTAGTGCAATATGCACAGTGCAAATTTAGCAACAACGTGTATTCTTCTGTGGCAATAAAGATATTAGCAGCAATCAGAGACTCGGGTGACAGATGCATTATACTGATCATAGTTGATTCCGTATTTTGGATTCTTTTCAGTGGCAGATGTTCCACTTGCAACAACAACAGATGTGAAGGAGTTGCAGTGAAGATGCAGTATTGGTAGCAGTTCAGCAGTGTCAACAGCAACACAGATGCAACATATATCAAAGTTGAGCAGTGGTTGGTGGGCAGTGTGGCCATACATCAGCAATGTGACTGGAGATGATGTAGAGATATGGTTCTACTATAGGGTGTGCAATAGCACTAAAACACATTCCATGCTATGAGGGAGTGTTAGCTTTTGTAGCACCAAATGTGTTCTAGCCGCAAAACGTTTTTAAGAGTCTAGAATACATGAGATCGCCAAAACCCAGAAATCATTTATGGAAATTCCACCTAAAATGACTTAATTATATTATTAACCAGTTTTTAAATATTTCCTAAGTCTAAACTTAGGGAATATGGTTAATTAATCAGTGTTAATTAAGTCAAGGAAAGAATCATTTAAAAACTCACACGGATCAATCCAAAGATGATCTTAGCCATCGATTATGGTTTAATCTTGGTTGTTTGTGCTCCAACAAAGGATTTTAAGATGAGGTAGATGCGGTGATGGAGATAACACTTCCGCAGTTTGATTTCTGAGCAGATCGATTCCGAGAGTAGCAGCAGCCAGTTGCTGGAGAGAGAGCTAGAGATCGAAGCAGTGAGACAGGGGCAAAGACAGTGAGGCTGGAGGAGGTATTCCAGATCCAACTAGTGCATTTCTAGAGAGGCTGACGTAGGGGCACCGCAATAGTCTCTAGAGGCAAGATCGATTTGCTAAGACGGAGAGGTGTTTTCAGTTCCAAAGGTTAGGAAGGAGTCCTAGAGTGTCGGAGAAGCATATTTCCAGTTAGAAGAAGGAAAAACAACTTCATCAGAGACTATTATGAGGTTAGACGTCCAATAGGTTACGCAGAGCAGTGTAGAGGCTAACACAGAGGGTCAAAAGGGAGAATTTCTTAAGTCATGCTGGGAGATTCCTTATGGGGCGAGGAAAATTCCTCACTACATTTTTGCTAGTATTTTTCTCTGTAGGATTGCTAGATTTCGGCATCCAATTGTACTCGGAATTTCTCACTGCTGCATAATAATAAAATCCTCAGCAGCTACACCAATTTTCCAAAGTTGGGTTTTTACGGGGACTTTTGTCCAAAAGTAATTGTGTTATTTTTATGTGTGTGTGCTAGCATGTCTCAGTTTCCAGCGCATTATTTTTCCGTAGTTTTTGTTTGTGAAGGTTGCAGTTTCTTTATTTCAATTTTGTCATAGCAATAAACTAAATAATTCATTTATCAGTTAGAAGAAGTAATACCAGTTATTGGAATAGGATTTCGTATTGGAATTTTCACATTGATCTCTATTGTTGGGCTATGGTTTTGTCGTTGCAAGGTCGAACTTGGAGAAAGTGCAGAAAGAAGGCCAAAGGAAGACTCACTAGGTCATCCTCAAGGCCTAGAAGAAGAAGAAACTTAAGCGAAGATCCAAAAGATCCTTGAAAGCCCTAAATTTACTCACACGTGTGAAGGCAGCAGCCGCTGGAAGGACCAAAGCTAAGAGGATGGTCCTAGACGGGGTTTGGGATCACATAGTATCACATGTTTCTTCTTTGAATACAATAAAGGAAACGTGGGATGTCATCGTAAAGTTGTGTGAAAGTCCCTAAGAGAATAAAGGATTGTCAAGGAGAAGTTGAACACCACTAAGATGCAAAAGGGGTAAGGTGTTGCACCTTATCTCACTAGAATCCATATGATCAAAGATGAACTTTCAGAAGTAGTAGAAAAACCTAAAGAAAGTGAGCTGGTGGAGATAACTCTCAATGGTTTCACCAAGGAGTGGCATACTTTTGCCCAAGTTATTTTTGGGCAAGATACGCTACCTGTATGGGATCGTTTGTTGAGTGACATCACTGAGGAGGATCTGAGGCTCAGTCTTGCAACAAGTAGTATCAATGGAAACGACAAAGTACCAAAGGAGGAGGAGGATGAGGAGAACGTAGACCTTGCAACTAAGGGAAAGTTGAAGAAAGGTCCCAATTAAGGACAAGTCTCAATGGGAGGAGAAAAGAAGAAGAAAGACCTATCGAAGTTCAAGTGCTTCAGGTGTGTTGCATTTGGTCATTACATCTCCCAGTATCCTCAAAGGAAAAGGGACAAGAAGCGGGAGCAGACAACAACTTCAGTAGAGATCGATGAGTTGACTACCAGATTGGAGGAGTTTGCACTAATAGCAACAATACATCAAGGTGGAGTAGGGGCTTAATTCTTTAGTTTGTTTAGAATTGGGTAGGGTCCATATGTGAGCAGTAGGAATTCTAGATCAAATCCAATTGTTTTTCATATAGATCACCACCTTTGTTATAGGGGCCCACAGTTTCATAGTAGCAGGTTCAATGTCAGCAAGATGTAGTTAGATGACAGTTGTAGAGATAGTTGCAGTCAGTACATGTGATACAATTGTAGAGCTAGTTGCAGTGGCACGGGAAGTTTGAATTGCTCAGTTGCAAGGTGAAAATGCAATTTGAACCAAGGTGATTTCCTCTTGGGGGGTCGAGGCTCAAGGGGAGTGTAGCTTCAGAGGGAGTGACCCTATGGGAGCTTAAAGCTTCAGGTTCTGTGGAGATTAGACTTACAATTGCAATAGTTGAAGCAATAGTGCAAGAATAACAACAAAGCAGTGGCAAAAACAGTGTGAAGTGGATCAGAGTATGTGTAGTAGCTGGTGGGCAGTGAGAATTAGTTGTATCTCAAATGTCAAACATCAGCAGTGTGGTCAGTCTAGTTATTCGATTGTTGGAGGGAACACCTTCCTCGCTAAGAGGGGGTGTCATATTTTGGTAGCATTGGATAGGTTTCCTTGTCTTGATTTGTGTCTAAGATGCTAAGGAACACAAGATCTCCAAAACCCATAAAATGTTTCGAGCGAAAACACCTAGAATCCACTCAATTAAGTTAATTAATCAATAATTAAAAATGCCCAAGTCTAACTTAGGAAAATTGATTAATTAAAGGGAATTAATTTAGGAGATTGACTTATGCTCTAGAGACTTCTATAAAGCATCTTGGATCAAGTCTAAGATTATATTAGCCATCAATCATGATTAGATGTTAGTCGTTGGTACTCTAGCGAGAGATTATAAGAGAAAATCAATGGGGCTTTGAGAAGACACGTCAAAGGAGCAAGAGAGTAGGGTAGTGTGAATTTTCTAGTGCACAACATACAGTGAGGGAAGAGTTCAAGTTTGTAGAGCATTAGTGAGAAGATCAACAGATAATGGAGAGAGGGTTTCTAGGGGAGGTTTCCACTGAAATTTGCAGAGGCCAAGTCCATCGGCAGGAAGGTCGTGTGAATTTCTCTATTACACATATCTAGGTAGTTGATCATGTTTTCTAGTTTTCGGGATTAGATTTAGAGGATAGAGAAAGTTTCCTAGTGAGAGTGAAGTATCACCAAAAGGAGTGCAGGATCAGCAAATCTTAGTTTCTAGCAAGTGTGTATTTCCAGCAACAACGTTTTTTTGTGCACATTTATTAGAGGAGCCCAAGTTTAATTTTGCAAGGGAAACAAAGGGTTTCCAAATTGATCTGCCAGTTAGAGTGGTGGAGTAAATTTTTAGGATATTTTCCAATTTTTTGGCAAGCATATCTATGTACTCTCTAATTTTTTGAAGATTAATAAAATATAAACCCTCATTTACTACACCGGTTTTCCATTCGGGGTTTTTCGGGGGATGTTAGTCCAAAATTTGGTGTCATTTTATGTTTATTTCCATAATGTTTATTTTACATTGTAAATATTGTAGTAGTGAGTTATTTGTTATTTTCCTTTAAATTAATTAACTCAAGACAAATAAACTACATTAGTTAGAATAATATTTTCCAGGTATTGCAATCGTGGATTTTTCACAAAGATGGTCTACCTAAAGTCATAGTTTAAAAGCATGCCCTTGGTTAATTCACATGCAAAAAGGAGAGGTGCAGTTGTGGGTTGCAAGTGCAGTGTCCAACCAAATGAAACTTCTCTGGTGCCTTTTTTTTAAATCGCAAGTTGCACTTTTAGTCAGTAGTGGCACTAGGGAACGAATTTGCGACTAGTGTGGGAAACTACTACCTTTAGTTTGCAAGTCACACTCGCAGTTTGTAATGAGACGGTAACTCAAAAGCATGACTAAGATTGAAGATGAAATCCACAACCTGAAAGAGACTTGGCCTTATTTCTCCCAAAGGTTGCAAATCACACTTTTAATATCCAACAATGTTGTGACTTGAAGGTGTGATTAACACTAGATTCTAAAATTGCAATTGGATCTGGGAATGGATTGGAATTCATACTTCATCCTCCATCATCGCACCAATAATGGAGAATGCACATGATTAAGCAACCAAAGGTTATATGTTTCCAAATGGAGGGGTGACGAAAACCAATATTAAATTCACGCTCAAGTGCAACAGAAACAATCACAATATGATAAAATGTTGTGCACAACAGGTCATGATCATACTATGCGTTATTTAAAACGAACTTTGACTTACCTTTAAACACTATTGATTTAGTTGATTGATGTTTATGCAAAAGGGATCTAAAATGGCCAAAATTTCAAAGTATTTGAAATCAAGCAAGACTAGCACCATTGTGTAGAGCTCGAAAAAACAAATCCAAGCAACTTGAACAGGCAAAAATTGAGTCTGTATGAGGGAGAAATTGTAGTTTGAATTTTTGGGTCAACAAAGGCAAAAAGTCAAAGTCAATCCTGATGTGGTAGGTGACATGTCAGGGGATATGGCAGGTGGCCATGTGATCAATGAAAGCTCAAAAAATAGCAGCCTAATTGGAGGCCAAGTAACCCAATTACGAGGTGTCACATGGGTCAATAAATAACACCTGGGTCAGTGGTTGAGCACCATGTGGCCCTATAAAAGGGTGCCACGTCGACCTACACCATCCATATTGCTTGTTAAATGTTAATGGCACATTTATATTTAAAAGTGATGATTATATACCATACGATGTATCCATTACATTAAACGATGGTCACGGAAACCATCCACCATGCCATGTGCCACAACATACACACAAACCTTATCACATATCATAAACACGATGGTGGGTTTGTTAATATAAATGAGAGAGAGAGAGAGAGAGAGAGAGAGATATTAAAGTGGAATGTAAGAATATGGTGGGATATGATTTAACCCCATATTAAAATAAAGTCATTTGTATATTTAATGAGCCACAAAAAGGGCAGGCAGGTTTGACCCCCGACATCCCCATATTATTATAAAATATTACCAATGCACCGAAGAGGGACATATTACTCGTTTATGCGACAGAAAAACTTTTTATGTAAAAAAGAACAACGACACAACAAAACTTTGGAGGTTTATTCTCGGTGTTTTAGGAGGTCTTTTTTTAGTGTCGTCAATTCCGTTGGAATTCTGAGGTCAAGCAAAAATATAGTAGGACTAGTCAAAATTGGTTTTGATGTAATTTGGATGTATTTTCATGCCTTTAAAGTTTTAATAAAGAGGCTTCCCCGTTAAAGAATGGGCCCAAAGATGTAGGCCTTTGAGATAAGTCGAATTCCATTATCAATTCTTGTGTCATTTTTCATTGAGTATTTTGTTGTTATTATTTATTTGCTACAAATTATCTACAAAGTTTCACATTTCATTAAATTTGAGCTTTTTAATTATGATTTAAAAACATGCAAAACACCTTTAAAAGTTAGATATACCAAGTTTCCATCTAACAATTGGGATTTTAGATCGAGTGGCATCAGAGTGGTTTTTGATAACTTTGGTCTAGAAGTATGCATGATCACTAGGAGAAAGTCAAGACGTGGTGAAGGAGAAATTGTAGAAGGAAATCCTGAATTTGGTTCATGGAGAAGAGATGGCTGAAGAAGGCAGAGGCAATCATCCTTTTGGTTTAGACACAAGTTTTATGGATGCATTTATGACCTTGCGAGCCAAGATTGAGGAGATTTATCGGAATTAAAGAAGGCGAACAATGAATATGAGCCTAAAGATGAGCAAGGACAACCATCAGATTCAGGTAAAGAAATTGTAGATGAGAAAAAGGATCCTCTTTCTTCTTTATTAAAACAATCTGAAATGTCTTCGTCACAACCTCTGTTGAAGTTAGATGTTAAATTTGACTTACCAATGTATAATGGAGAAATTAATGCTGAAATATTGGATAACTAGATTAGACAAATGGAAGTGTACTATAGTGTGCAACAAATTACAGATGAGGTGGTAAAAATTAGATTGGCATCACTTCGTCTTGAAGGCACAACACTTGTTTGGTGGCAGAGTAAAATGCAACATGGAACTCAAATGATTGGTAAGATTTTTCCATCATGGAATGACTTTATTCTTACATTAAGAAAATAGTTATATCCCTTAGGATACAAAGAGAAAGCATTAATTGAATGGCAAAGTCTTAAGTTAAGGAAAGGACAAATAGTGCAAGAATACACAAAGGAATTTCGAAAGAAAGCCTTAACCTTAAATATTCCATTACACACTCAAGAAACCCTCATGAAGTATATAGGTGGGTTACCTAAATACATTCACAATACAATATTCATGTTTAGTCTAACTAACTTAGATGAAGTATGTGTCCAAGCCACTTATATTGAAGTAAGGAAAGCATGAGGTAGAATGATGGAATCAAAACCAAAAAAGGAGGTTAAAGGTAAAGGGAAAGCAAATAAGATAAATTTAGTCAAGATCGAGAAGGATAAGCTCACTTGCAAGAATTTCAAGAAGGAAGGGCATGATGAGAAACATTTTCGACTTTTGCATCTAGACAAGCAACAAAATGGTTCAAAGAAAAGAAGGGTAAGCAAAAAGTTGCATTTGCAACAATGCCAACAAATTTGGGATCAGATTCAGGGGATGAATTCCAAATCATAGCTATTGGTGTTAAAAGTATATCGTCATCACATATTAATTCTTCTAATGCATCATCCACTTCTATAAGAAAAAGGAATGAGTTATTTCACATCAAGGTGATTACTAAACATGTTAAACTAGATACTTTGTTTGGCACAAGATCTCAAGATAATCTTATATCTAAATAAGTTGTGAAGAATTTAAATATGAAGACAATGCCACTTTCTAATCCTTATTCGCTTGAATGGGTATGTGATAATGCTAAACTGCAGGTGACAAAAAAGTGGAAGCTTAGATTCACTATTAAATCTAAATTTATGGACGAAATTGAATTGGATGTGGTTCCATTAGATATATGTGGAATTGTGCTTGGAAATCCTTATTTATTTAACAGGAAGGTTATCTACTTCAGGGAGGAAAACAAGTATCACCTTTTCAAGGATGGTGTGGAATACATCGTTCAAGCTCATCAAATGAAAGATGATTCTTCGATGATTACCACAGGGAAATTGAAAAGGCTTGTGAATGCAAGCAAGACCTTTTTACTTATGTCTACAAAGGTCGACAAAGAAGATGTTTTGAAACATAAATTGGTTGCATATAAACCTAATGATGTTGTGTTTCAAGGAGCATTAGTGTTGCGGCATGAGATTTTGTCATGGGAATCTATTAAGAGAATTAAAAATGTTTTTGGTTCATTGTCGATAACATCCTTGTATTTATTTATGCTACTAATGTTTTGATCTAGGAGGATATCATCAAATCAGTTGCACAAATTCATCGTCAGTGTTCAATATCATCATCAGCATTCAGTTCGATGTCGTTCAGTTTCGACAGTGTTTATTATGGTTCAGGTTATTCAGGTGATGTTAATGGTCTTCATGGTGATGGTTTTGTATCTGGTTGTCGACAAGTGTTCATCGACAGTTCCACTAGGGTTGATCATCGACATGGGTGTGTCATCCATTGCAGGGGTTTGATATGGGTTTTCGTCATGTGATGTCGTCACAAAAGTAGCTTTGTGACAAAGATGTGTGTATGGGTGAATGTCACTTTGTGACAAATGATTGTAAATGGGTTTTGATGAACACTATGTATTAAAACCCTAAAACTACATCTAATCCAAACCTAATCCTAAACCCTAACCTATCAAATCCATGCATCAAAATACATAAAACCTATGCTAAGACCTAAACCCTAAGTCCTAGATCATAACCCTAATTCTATACCCTATGGGCATGTATACACATTACAATGTGCTAAAACTAATAACAAAAACACATTAACCCCTATGCTATCACCCCTCAGCATATATATATGTTATAAACATATTAAAAACATTACAAATTGAATCCACAGTCATAAGATCGCGGGATTAGCTGTGCAGGGAAGTTAACTTGGAAGGCATGCATGTGAACAGGCAGAGGTAACCATTGCATCACCTTAACTATAGATCATCAACCATAAATGGGCAATGTTAACCATGTGAACAGGTAGTTGTTAGTTAATAGGGCAGATTTCAATCTAACTGCAGTAGAACCGTTAACATTAACCATAATATGTGAGCAGCGATGTTAACCGCCGGAGTATTGGTAGTTGGAATTGTCAGGGGAAGACTGCGGAGGTGGCAGTTGGTGGTTAGGCTGCAGCCTATTCACATGGGCGGTCAACCTCCTCTGCCCGGTCAGCAAGCCGCCAGCGGTTCAAATTTATCATAAGGTTATTTTTGGATTTTATATTGTTTAATGTGAAGTTGTTAATTCGAAGACCATGGCCTAATGACCCTAGGTGTCATTGAGTGACAAGACCGAGTACTTGAACCCAAAAATTAAGCCAGTTCATGCCAATCTTGGCTTGTACGGCTTTGAATGCACCTGCAACCTTATAAATACATTATTTTCTCATGTAAAGGAGAGGAGAGTGGTTTTGGATTTTGTATGCAAGTTCTGGAGGTCATAGTCGTTTTTGTTTTCAATGTAACAGGAGCATCCAGAGTCGGAATTGGGAACTGTGATAGGTGTTGGAAAGCTGGTTCAGAGAGCTATCCTTTGACAATGGCCAAAAGTTCTTGCATGCACATTTAGTTTGGTCAAATATCTGTGTAATCTACCTCTTCTGTTTTAATCCTAATAAAGCAGTCGCCCATCTTGAAAGCGGACCTGGAGACGTAGTCCATCAGGGACGAACTCCGTAATCAATCTTGATGTCTGGTATCGCTGTGTATTTGCTATTTTCATTACTATTTTGTATCTTATTTATGGTTTATCAACTATCGTAAAGTCTTCTTCTCGAGTAGTTCTCACACTTTCAGCACTTTCAGTTAACATTCTATTCATTAATGGCTAATCCATTTTACATCAATTTTAACTTATGATCATTTCAAATCATATAATTTGGTATTAGAGAAAGTTGTGTTTGTAGAATTTTCCATTGAATGTTAACCAGGTCAAAGTCATAACGTGGAGAAGGAATCCTTAAGCAGATTGATCCAAAGATTGGAAAGCGATGAGTCGTTCATAAGTTGACCATGACAGGATCTGATGCAGGTGAAAATATTGAAACTAAGATGAGTGATGAACAGTTTCAGCAAGCATTCTTAACTATGCAACAGATGTTGGGAGAACTCTACAAAGACAAGAAGGCGAGAGATGCAGCTTCTTCTTCAAATACATCGAAGAAGGACAAAGGTAAAGGCAAGGCTGATAAACCTCCTTCACCTCCATCATCTCCATCATCCCCTTCTTCTTCTTCTTCTTCCAGTGCAGAATCTGAAACAGAAAAGAAACCTAAGAAAACATCTCTTTTAAAACTTGATGTAAAATTTGAGTTACCTATTTATGATGGCGAAATGAATCCTGAAAAGTTAGATAACTGGATTAAGCAGTTAGAAGTGTATTGTCATATTCAGAACATTTCTGATGATAAAACAAAAATTCAGTTAGCTACACTTAGAATGGGGGGAACAGCTTTAATATGGTGGGAAAGTAAAACTCAGATAGATGTAAAGTGGAAAGGAAAAGTCATCTCTTCATGGTCTAAGTTTTTAAAAGCTCTTAGAAAACAATTCTATCCTTTAGGATACATGCAGTAAGTTGTTATTTATTGGCAGCATTTGAGGCAAGGTAAAGGGTAAAGTGTTCAAGATTTTACTCAGGAGTTCAAAAAGAAAGCATTGGCGCTTGGTATTTCATTGGATACACATGAAACTTTATTAAAATACATCGGCAGTTTACATTCATATTTGCAGCATACATTATTGATGTTTAATCCTGATGATTTTGATGAAGTGTGTGTTCAGGCCATACATATTGAATCAGGTGGCAGACCATTCAAGTTTTCATTGCAAACATCCAAAGAGTTGGAAATCAAAGATTCCAAATATAGTAAAGGGAAGAACAATTTGAAGAGAAAGAAATCAGCGATAGCTCAGAAGGAAAGACCTACTTGTTCTCATTGCCAGAGAATTGGTCATGGTGAATCTAAGTGTTGGAAAATTCATCAAGAACTTAAGCCCAAAAAGTTCCTTAAGGAGAAGGATGAAAAGAAGGCAATTGCAACAGTCCAGCAAGATCTAGGTTAAGATTCAGGTGATGAAAGGAGGATAACTGATATGGTTACGATAGGTAAAACTTCTGACACTGGTACAAGTTCGAAAACTATTGCATCTTCATCAAACATAAATCCTTCAAATGAGGATAAAAGAGTTGAATTGTTTAACATAATGATAACTTATAAGCATACAAAGATAGATACGGTGTTTGGCAGGGGATCACAGACCAATCTAATATCTGAATATTTAGTTAAGATTTTGGGTTTGGAAACATGGAATCATCCAAGACCTTGTCCAGTAGGATGGCTAAATAAATCAACTCAGATAAAAGTCACCAAACAATGTCGATTAAGATTTGCCATTACAATTAATTACATTGATGAAGTGGAATTAGATGTGGTTCCAGTAGACATATGTGAAGTTGTCTTAGGAAGTCCTTATATTTATGATCGTGATGCAGTATTTTACAGGAGAGAGCATAATTATCACCTTAAGAAATATGGGGTTGAATTTATTGTCAAGTCACATCAAAACAAAAATCACTTGAATATTGTTGCTAATCAGATGAAGTGATTAATAAGTTCAAATAAAAGATTTGTAATCATGTGTGTAAAGGAACAACATAAGAATCAACATGATGCTTGTTCAAGTTATGAGTCTCAGCTTAAAGATAGTTTGGTTAAAGAGATAGAAACTATTACAGTTCTATGTAAAACCAAACATCCTACTCATAAGCAGGGAACACAACATGAATTATAGTTTGCGTCTAAAGTTCCTCTTCTTATTGTCATAATGAATCAATTCAGTCCAAGTTTGGAATTTAACAGTTACAGGGATACAGGTTAGTATTGGGGAAATTCAGTGTTCAATTTCTCTTGTATTGTGTCATTGTTTCATGTTTTGAACAGTTTGACCTTTTTTCAAGTGGAGATGAAACGTATTTGCTTTCATCTCAAAGCCTTTTCTAAATCAGTGTCAAAGTATTTAAGGGAAACTTATTCATCAGGGGAAAGTGCTAATCAATCATGTTACACAGCAATTTGTCACCGTCCCTGTTACCCCTCACCCACACACTGGAGGACTCATTCCGGGACCTGTGAGAAGTGACATGACCTGAAACCACTTGCATTATATTCCTCTAAGTATGAGCTCCATATGCCCTGAAGACATCTCCTGCAAATACCCATGAAAACAGCTCTTTTTGCATTAGCGCGGGTCCACAGTTCACTGCCCGCGCCAATGAGGGAAATCCTCTAAAAAGGGCGCGCCATTGGCGCTCTGTCTCAGAGTCGCACTCGCGCCAACCGAATTGAGTAAATTTTTTAACCAACAAGCTCCCGAAGGTTCTCTTCAACCCATTCACCAACTGAATCTATGTTGAGCTAGGATGGTTTGGCTTCGAATCTCCATAGAAGGGAAAGTGGTTTGCCACCTTTCATGGAAGTTTCCAAGTGATAAAGCCAATCCCATGAATAATGTGGTTGATCCTATCTTTTTCCTCTCTATCTATAAAATCTTGCCCCTATGCCTTGAGCAAGCTAGTTACAATAGTTCTAGTTCCAGCATAGTGATAGAGAGTTTGAAGCTGCAAGAGCCTTCTTTGCACCCATAAGGCCAAATCTAAGTAAGGAGATTCTTGTCACCCAAAGAGAGAGAGGCTTGTTCCTCATCCCAACAAGCTTTGCAAGACTTGTGTAGCTGACTACCCAGCCAAAGGAGGATTTGACGTCAGAACACTGGTTGTATTTTTCTTTGTTATTTATTAATAATAGATGACTATCATTATGGTTCCACTCTCATTGTCTTATGTTTGATGTTGAGTTATATCTTTTCTGACTGATATATAATTGCATCTACTAGATTTTATTCTTGTTTTCGTGTTGTTCTTTGCATGTGCAGGTGTCCAATCACGGAGATCGTGGGGATCGGGACCGGCCAAGGCAAAGGAACGAGGACGACATCTCTTCTACGAACACTAGCGTTGGAATCCAAGTAGGTTCTCACCATCCACGTTGTATTTGCAATTAGGGACTTGCGTGATAGCATTGTGTGATTGTTGCTAGACCCGGTCTGGGCTAGTAGGGATCGTCTCTGTCTGCAGAGAGGATTTACCTCCACAACAATTTGGCGACTCCACTGGGGATGTCTTGTCTCTTTGGTTCTCTTGTTTTGATTGCTTAGATAGCTTTTTGGGTTGGATGCTCTATTGTCTCTTGCTGCCTGGTCTGTCTGGATACTGTCGACCAAGCCTTGGACTGCTTGTTTTTATTTTTAAGCTAGCAAACTTGATTGGCGCTCTTTTTTGCATGACAATCGCGCCAATTGGTGCCACTTGCCAGTGTACAACCCGCGCCAATCCTCAATTGGCGCTAGTTTTCCACCTGACAGTCGCGCCAGGCCTGTGAAATTTTCTAGTTTGCTTGTTTGCAGCCTTCCAAGCTTGGGTTTTGTGTCTAGCTACACCTTTTTCAATCACTTGAGTGTGTGAGAGTCTTGTTTGACTGGTTTTGAGTTTTCTTTGGAAAATTATTGATTTGATTTCCCTTGATCATTACTTGGAGGTTTGTCTCAGTCTTTTCACAATTTTGCATCTTTTTGCTTTTGTTTTTGCAAAAAAAAAATTCCCCCTCATTCGCCGGCGGGGGGGGGGGCCAAATTGTGTATGAGTGTTAATCGCCTTTGAGTGTTTTTAGTTTATGATCTTTGGAACTCACACCCGTTTTTCTTGATTTGCACTTGATTGGTTCTTAGATTACATTAGAATCATCGTGTGTTTGAGAATTCTCTTGCATAGATCACACTTGCATAATTAGAATTCTCATTTTCAAGATATGAATGAAAAGTGTGCATAGATTACATTTGCATACTTTGGGTGTTTGCCATTTTCCACCGATTTCACATTTTAGCCCTAGGACATCTAGTGGCTTTATGCATCGAGCCTTTCTTAGGAGTTTTGGTCTTCTGTTGGTCCAGTCAAATTTTTTGTTACTCTCTTGCACTTGTTCAATGATTGTTAAACTTTTTATTGTGTTATTCGAGTGATTCTCTTCTTTTCGCTTGGATTTCGCTTGGCTTCGTTTTGGGCTTAGATTACATGGCTCATTGAAGTCTTTGGTGTTTTCTTTTGGTTTGAAGGACTGCCTTGGTGTTTTGGGGACTTGATTGCATTCTCATTGAGTGAAATTTGTCTCTTTTACTCGATGTTATTATCTCTCAAAATTTGTTTAGTGCACTTTGCCATTGAAAAGAAAACGAACAATCTCTTTTGCGTTGAATTAGTTAATGGAAATTAGAGCTTTTCATTGATTAGTGACTTTAAAGAAAATTTTTGTTTATTGCCATTAGCTGCATTAGAGTGGTTCTTGATTGTTTATGGTCGTTTTGTTTGATTGAAAGTTCTCAACTCTCTCGTAGTTAGTGTTCATCGAACGAAATGATACTTTTTGGCATATAGCTTGCATTTAGGGAATTGTGAGAGATTACATACGGTAGGACCTGGAAATCGAAACCTAATCAAAGATCAACCGTAAAATGAACTGAATGAATCTAAAAACGCATTGGAACTTAACGTTCATTGATTAGAGGTCTAGGCTAGAGACGTGCTCCGACGTCGTTAAACCTAGTCACTGTTGTTTCACATTACGGTTAGGTGATTCCTCCTTTTGTGACTCGATAGTGGTCTAGCACGGACTTGAGCTCCCACGTACCATCGCGTATATAGGGGAGACCCCACTAGGTTATCATCCTTTATCCACAGGAAGCCGTGTCTGCCGCCTTACAATCCGTAATGCACCAAACACAGCATTCGGGAAGATTGACTGCCGTACGGGAAGTACTTGGTTTTCATATGACTGCCAAGGTGTATATGCAGTTTTACGGATTTGTTTGGTAAACCCTTTTGCCTAGTTTCTCCAGAGTAGTCACTTTTGATCCTTTTCAGACTCCTTAAAAGAAAAGGCTCACTTGAGCAGTTTGTCACTTCGGGCTCACAAAACATTCGAAGGCGACTAGATTCACCTTTTTGTCCTTTTCTTGACTCTTAAAACATGAAAAGGTCAAGTTCAGTTCCTTTGTCTTAAAATTTATTTGGCCGTGTTCACATTTACCCGGTTAGATCTTATTTGCGTTAGCTTGCGTAGGCTTCTTTTCGTTCTCGATGGCAACTTTTACAAGGTTCACCAACCCAGGGACCCCCTCTGATGAGAACCCTGGTCATTTCGCTCCTTTTGGAAATGTTGGTGCTCCTTATATGGCGACGTTGTCCCTCCCAGGGTTAACTGTTGGGTTGTCGGTTTGGTTGTTCTCAACCTCTTTGGTCCCTGCCGTCTCACCGTCTAGTCAATCCGTCCCTCCACCTGAACAACATCATGTTGATTCTAAGGTGGATCTCTCCCCTTCTACGCCCACTTCTACATCCTCATCTTCTACTTCACCTGGTGAAAGTCTAGATTCGAGTAACCAGGTGGCTAAGAAGAAGAAGAAGAAGACGAAGAAGAAGAAGGCTCCTAAGGGAGAGGTTACAAGTGCAGCTACCCCCTCGAGTACACCTGAAGTCGGGCCCCCTTCCGCTCCTCTGCGGAAGGTCAAGTTTCCTTGTCGATTATGCAAGGAGGACCATCTTCTTCGCGATTTTCCTGGCATTCCCAGGGTACTAGAAGTATGGTCTCGCGATCCGGCCCGCCCCTCATCGTCCTCTGAAGCTCACGGCGATGCTACCTTATCAGTTGGGAATGGTAAGGGAAAAGGGAAGATTCGAATCCCCTGTAGACTTTGTGAAGGCAATCATCCCCTTCACCTTTGTCCACTCATGGATAAAGCCTCCGTTGTCTTGGAAAGTCTTACAGCTCCTTCACCCCAACTTCCTGCTGGTTATCAACGTCTCTCTACAGCTGCAGATCATCCCCCTGCTGACAAAGAGATTGCTTCAAATTCTTCTCTTGTCCAGACCCCTCTTCCCGAACTCAGCTATCCCCAGCCTGTTCCAGACCAACCATTAGTCGGAAAGAGTGTTGACTCGAGTCCGTCGCTCGCTCACTCTGTTTCGGAAGAGAATCACGCCCATGTTCTTCTCGTCTCTTCAGATTCTCCTGAGTCCTGAAATGACTCTCCTAACCCAGCTGCTCCCGAAGGTTCTCCTTCGGTTCCTTTAGCACATGGGGGTAATCATACAATTCCCCAACCAAGTAGTTTGGTCGCTTCCTTTGATTGGAATTGCCTGATCGCCGGTCGCCTTCCATCCCATATGCCTTTCCAGATCACAGTACATGCCTGTGCTAAGGCAGTACCTGGCACTATTTTGGATGAAGGGGCATCTGTCAGTCTTATGCCGTACACTACTTGGCAAGCTTTAGGTTCCCCGCAACTTGGGCCAGTCACTCAGAATCTGTTGGCATTCGACGGAGGAGCCTGTCCATCTCTAGGATTTCTCCCGAAGTTCCCTATTACTTTGGGAGGCATAAATGTCTATATAGATGTCTTGGTTACCCAAGGTGTTTTAGACTTTAGTCTTCTCCTTGGTCGCGACTATGTTTATGCCATGGGGGCCCTCATTTCTATGCTTTTCCGTGTGGTTTGCTTTCCGCACGATGGAAGAATTGTGACTATCGATCAAGTGTCATTCATTAGTCCCCCGATGCCTCCTGTGCCATTGTCGTCCCCTCCTAGTTTTCATCCACCAGTTGCATCTACCCCACCACAGATCAACTACGTGGCCACCTATCCCATGCCTGGATCTAGTGATGTCGCCATCGTGCATAGTGTCCTGGGGGCATTGGGCCCTGACTTCCAAGATGTTTCCCTTCCACCGGGAGTGGCAATCTTGGAAGCCCCGACTTTCTATTCATTATGATGAAGTTCGGGTGGAGCATAGTTCCTTTCCGGTGTCAAGCTCCTTAAAAAATGAAACTAGGTTTGGTTGGAGCATAGTTCCTTTCCTATGTCAAGCTCCTTAAAAAATGAAACTAGTTCTGGCAGAGGACAGTTCTTATCTTGTGTCGACCTCGTTAAAAAATGAAACAAGGTGTCCGAGGATAGTTTTGGTCTTGTGGCGACCTCGTTAAAAAACGAAACAACATGTTCTGAGGATAGTTTTGCTCTTGTGGCGACCTCGTTAAAAAATGAAACAAGGTGGTCGAGCATAGTTCCTGATCTTGTGTCAAGCGCGTTAAAAAAATGAAACAAGGGTTATGAGGATAGTTCTTTTACTGTGTCAACCTCATTAAAAAATGAAACAACCCCTTTTCCCAATCGAGTATTTGATTAAGATCTCGTAAAATCCAAGTCAAGTCTTTCCAAGATCTCGAAAGTGAACCTTCATTCCATCCACTGTGTTGAATGCAATGAAGCTTGGGGGGCATGTACCTCATTTTGCGTCATTATGCTGGGGGCATGCGAACTTATAACAAGCATAGTTTTTCGTTTCAAGCTTGTGTAAACATGAAACAGAATCCAAGAAAAGTTCTCCATGGTTCAAGCTTGTGTAAAAATGAACCCATACCCGATTTACATCTCGTGATTGCCATTTTTATCCGTTGAATTCTGCTAGATGAGCCTTGGTTGTTTTCATCCCATCGCCACCATCTCTTTGGCCGATCATATGCTTTCACTTGGTCGTTTTACCTTTCCTGAGGGACCGCAGTTATGAGTAGTTTTGTTAGCCAGCCTCTTGACCATTATATGTTTTGAGCAGTTCCACCATGGCCGGAACCAGTTGCTACCCTTTATACCACTCGTTCCTCTAGGATGAGTCACCTTTAAGCTCTTTTCTGACTCGTAAAATATGAAAAGATTTCCGAGTATTTTTCCCTTTTTGACTCGTTAAAGAAAATAAAAATGGAGGTCTGCTTTCAGGTGACTCGTTAAACGTAAATAAGAGGCGGTCGTCTTTAAACTCTTTTCCGACCGTGTAAAAAATGAAAAGATCGTCGGACCCTTGTCGTTTCAGGTTCGTTAATGGTCACGAAATGATGTGATATCGATCGCTTTTTTACTTTTTCAGGTCGATGTCACTACATATGAAAAGCACTCCTCGATCGTAATGATCGGGCGGTTCTTTCGAGCATTGTTTTATACTTTTTCGGGCTCGGGAGACACAACTTTACGAAAAAGGACCCCCCTGGAGTTCTCTTTTCTGCTCTCTTTTCAGACTCTCTAAATAGGTAAAGACGCCGAGTTCTTCCTTTGTCAGGCTCGTTAAAACTTAATGACATCGATTCTGTCGTAATGACGCCTTACAAGCATATGCTATCCCCGTCAAGCTTATTAAAAATAACTAGGGTACTCGCCAGAAATGGTGGGGAAAATGGACCCATAATTATTGTCGTGTCAGCAGTATGTCGCTCTTGAACATGGCACTAGTCTGCATTCGTGTCTGGGTGGGGACATCTCATCTTGTTTTACATTAGCCTCCATGGGTTTGGGTTATCCTATTTGGCCTCTCATCTACTTGTTGCCTTGTCACCATGACCTCTGCTCATTTGATGTCAAATATTGCCAAGTCCACTGTCGTGCTGCCGATATGTTCAAGAGAAGTTGACCTCTGCATAGTTACAACCTCCCTTTGATACCTCACATAATTTTGATTCACCACAACATTCTTCTTCTGTCTCGCGTCAATGATGTGGGAAACATTATGGCCCACCTTTGATCAAGGTCACTTCCTGTCGACTTCAGCTCATTATCCTAGAAGCTGATCTAGAGACTCCCTTCGGTGCCTTGGAGCCTGCATGCCTCAATGGCAGGTTCTCCGTGTTCGACGAGAGGTTTTCATCATTGACCTCCGATCAAATGATTCTATGGGTGTTCGACGCCAGCTCATTAATTCACACACCGTAGGTTGTACCTGTAGTACCTTGAGGGCCATTTTCCTTATTGGTGGTACCTCTCGCGTCTGTTAACAGTTTTCATCATTGACTGGTAATCAGACGATGTTCATGCATGTTCGACTTCAACTCCTATATTCACATGCTTTGACTTGTACTTTGTTCGGGTCGAGATGGAGCGCAAGACCCTGGATTTTGTTTGTTGGAATCCGGGCTGCGATTTGTGGCTTATTATGATCATTACATGACTCATTCACTGGATGGTTGCGACCATGCCTGAGTCTATTTATCGATCCTCTCTGGATGGTTGCGTCCATACCTTGGATCTAGATTGTTATGTACTCTGTTACGGATGGTTGCGCCCATACCACATATATCATGTACTTGAGATATCGGTTGTACTTCTTTACGTAGGTTCTCCGGCGGCCGTGTTTTCAGTCACGCATGTTCTTGTAAAGCTTTTCACCTCTCTCTCCCTCGGGCCTCATGCTTTAGGGGGCATCTGTTACACAGCAATTTGTCACCGTTTGTCACCGTCCCTGTTACCCCTCACCTGCACACTGGAGGACTCATTCCGGGACCTGTGAGAAGTGACATGACCTGAAACCACTTGCATTATATTCCTCTAAGTATGAGCTTCATATGCCCTGAAGACATCTCCTACAAATACCCATGAAAACAGCTCTTTTTGCATTAGCGTGGGTCCACAGTTCACTACCCGCGCCAATGAGGGAAATCCTCTAAAAAGGACGCACCATTGGCGCTCTGTCTCAGAGTCGCACTCACGCCAACCGAATTGAGTAAAGTTTTTAACCAACAAGATCCCGAAGGTTCTCTTCAACCCATTCACCAACTGAATCTATGTTGAGCTAGGATGGTTTGGCTTCAAATCTCCATAGAAGGGAAAGTGGTTTGCCACCTTTCATGGAAGTTTCCAAGTGATAAAGCCAATCCCATGAATAATGTGGTTGATCCTATCTTTTTCCTCTCTATCTATAAAAGCTTGCCCCTATGCCTTGAGCAAGCTAGTTACAATAGTTCTAGTTCCAGCATAGTGATAGAGAGTTTGAAGCTGCAAGAGCCTTCTTTGCACCCATAAGGCCAAATCTAAGTAAGGAGATTCTTGTCACCCAAAGAGAGAGAGGCTTGTTCCTCATCCCAACAAGCTTTGCAAGACTTGTGTAGCTGACTACCCAGCCAAAGGAGGATTTGACGTCAGAACAATGGTTGTATTCTTCTTTGTTATTTATTAATAATAGATGACTATCATTATGGTTCCACTCTCATTGTCTTATGTTTGATGTTGAGTTATATCTTTTCTGACTGATATATAATTGCATCTACTAGATTTTATGCTTGTTTTCGTGTTGTTCTTTGCATGTGCAGTTGTCCAATCACGGAGATCGTGGGGATCGTGACCGGCCAAGGCAAAGGAACGAGGACGACATCTCTTCTATGAACACTAGCGTTGGAATCCAAGTAGGTTCTCACCATCCACGTTGTATTTGCAATTAGGGACTTGCGTGATAGCATTGTGTGATTGTTGCTAGACCCGGTCTGGGCTAGTAGGGATCGTCTTTGTCCGCAGAGAGGATTTACCTCCACAACAAATCAAAAAATCATTTAATGAATAAGGGAAAAGTGATTCAAATAAATCAATATTTAATTCAATACTTGTAAAGACAAACTAAGTTGTAGCAGTTTTCACCTTATATTTTGATGGGTTTAGGGCAGCAAGTTCACTTAGTAATCCGGAAGCAGGAAAGTATGATAAATCAAGTAGTTGGTTTGATGTCAAAAATGTCTTTGATTGTCTCTGTCGTTATGCAATATAGATTGTTAATACATGTCAATGGTATTGAACAATATCCTGTAGAGACTGTTTTCAAAGATGATTATGAATCACTAACTCATGATATTTCATGGAAATAAATCAATTGCCATGTTCATAACAGGTTGTTTGACCATCTTCGCAAGTTGTACATATTGTAGATGGATGGAACAGGTCATCAATTCAAAATGTGCCATGGTCAGCATCATCAGGGTCATCACTTTCAGGTGATTGATCGAACGTATTGGTACATTTTTCGTACAAAGTGGAGAACGAGGGAGCTCTACCCTCATTTATTATCTATCTAGTCAAACTTTTGGGGTCCAAAAGCTTTCAAGTGGAGAGGATTGATCCAGGAGGATCTCGTCAGATCAGTTGCGTAGGTTCATCGTCAGTGTTCAGTATCGTCATCAGCATTCAGTTCGGTGTCGTTCATTTTCAATAGTGTTGATTATGGTTCAGGTTATTCAAGTGATGTTAATGGTTTTCATGGTGATGGTTTTGTATGTGGTTGTCAACAAATGTTCATCAACAGTTCCGCCAGGGTTGATCATCGACATGGGTGTGTCGTCCGTTGCGAGGGTTCGATATGGGTTGTTGTCATGTGATGTTGTCGCAAAAGTAGCTTTGTGACGAAGATGTGTGTATGGGTGGATGTCACTTTGTGACAAATGATTGTAAACGGGTTTTGATAAACACTATGAATTAAAACCCTAAAACTACATCTAATCCAAACCTAATCCTAACCCTAACCTATCAAATCCATGCATCAAAAAACATAAAACCTATGCTAAAACCTAAACCCTAAGTCGTAGACCATAACCCTAATTCTATACTTTATTGGGCATGTATACACATTACAATGTGCTAAACTAATAACAAAAACACATTAACCCCTATGCTATCACCCCTCAGCATATATATATGTTATAAACATATTAAAAACATTACAAATTGAATCCACAGTCATAATACCGCAGGACTATCCGCACGGGGAAGTTAACCTGGAAGGAGGGATGTGAACAGGCATAGGTAATTGTCGCATCAACCTCAACCGTAGACCGTCAACCATAACCGAGCAATGTTAACCATGTGAATAGGTAGTTGTTAGTTAACGGGACGGAGTTCAGTCTAACTGCAACGGAACTGTCAGCATTAACCATAACATGTGAGCAGCGATGTTAACTGTCGGAGTATTGGTAACCAAAACCACAAGGGGAAGACTGTGGAGGTGGCAATTGGTGGTTAGACTGCAGCCTATTCACATGGGCGGTCAACCTCCTTTGCCTTGTCAGCAAGCCGCCAGCAGTTCAAATTTATCATAAGGTTATTTTTGGGTTTTATATTGTTTAATGTGAATTTGTTAATTCGAAGACCATAGCCTAATGACCCTATGTGTCATTGAGTTACAAGGCCGAGTACTTGAACCCAAAATTTCAGTTAGTTTATGCCAATCTTGGCTTGTGAGGCTTAGAATGTACCTACAACCTTATAAATATATTATTTTCTCATGTAAAGGAGATGAGAGTGGTTTTGGATTTTGTCTGCAGGTTTTGGGGGTCATAGTCGTTTTTGTTTTCAGTGTAACACGAGCATCTAGAGTCGGAATTGGGAACCGTGACAGGAGTTGGAAACCTAGTTCAGAGAGCTATCCTTTGACAGTGACCAGAAGTGCCTGTGTGCACATTTAGTTTGGTCAAATCTCTGTGTAATCAACCTCTTATGTTTCAATCCTAATAAATCAGTCGCCCATCTTTAAAGTGGACCCAGACACGTCCATCAGGGACGAACTTCGTCATCAATCTTTTTGTCTGGTATCGCTATGTATTTGTTGTTTTCATTACTATTTTGCATCTTATTTATGGTTTATCAACTGTCGTAGAGTATTTTTCTCGAGCAGTTCTCACAGTTTTCTGCACTTTCAGTAACATTCAATTCATTAATGGCTAATCAATTCTACATCAGTTTTAACATATGATCATTTCAGATCATGTTTAGTGCATGGGTAGTAGTTGAAGTAATAAATGTTGGAGGATGTGGAAAACTGCAATTGGGAAACAATGTACTTTCAGTTGTTATGGTTTTTATACAACTTGTTATGATGAGCCAGCTACACAGAATAGGGTGGATAAATTTTGACCAAGTGGGGAGGAAGTTACCTCACTTGTTTTTCGGTGGGGAGGAATGATCCAAAAGGGATTTAAAATGGTCAAAAATTCAAATTTCTCAAAATTGAGCGAGATTAGCGCCATTATCCAACCCAACTTGAATGAGAAAAAACCGAGTTCATATGAGGGAGAAATTGCAGTTTTAAGTTTTGGGTCAACACGGGAAAAATGTCAAAGACAAAAGTCAAATTCAATGTTGACGTGGTAGGTGACGTCACAAGTGACCATGTGATCCAATGAGATCTCAATAAATGGCAGCGGAATTGGAGGTCAAGCAACCCAATTAAAGGGTAACACATGGGTAAATAATTGAGTGCCATGTGGCCCTATGAAAGGGCACCATGTGGCCCTATATGAATGGCTAAAAATTGGGTCAAATACTTTGTTTATATTCAAACCCTACACCTCTAGGAAACAAATCCAACTACTTACAATTACACCACACATATTGATTGTTAAATTTTAATGGCGCATTTATATTTAAAAGTGGGGATTATATACCATATGGTGTATTCGTTACATTAAATGGTTTTCATAGAAACCACCCACCATACCATGTGCCACGACATATGCACAAATTTTATCAGGGTTTGTTAATATAAATGATACGTGGTATATATATATATATATATATATATATTAAAGTGGAATGTAAGGATATGGTGGGATATGGGTTAATCCCATATTAAAATCAAATATTTTGTATATTTAATGAGCCAAGAAGAATAGGGAGCCGATTTGACCCCCGACCTCCCCCATATTATTATGAATTGTTACTAACACATCAGAGAGGGACATATTGATTTTTCATGCAGCAGAAAAACTTTTTATGCAGAGAAGACAAGCGACATATCAAAACTTTGGAGACTTATTCCAGGAGTTTTAAGAGGCCTTGTTCAGTGCCATCAGTTGCATTGAAATTCTAAGGTCGAGAAAAATACAGTAGGACCAATCAAAATTGGATTTGATGTACTTTGATGGCTTTAAAATTTTATAAATAAGCCTCCCCATTCAAGATTGGGCCTGGAGATGTAGGCTTTTGAGATAAATCGAACTCCGTTATCAATTCTTGTGTCGCTTTTGATTGAGTGTTTTGATGTTATATTTATCTGTTGCAAATTATCTACAAAGCTTTTTAGATAAAATGTGAATATGAGAGAAACATCTCGGAGTCCCTCATCAGGATTAATCTAAGGATATTATTCCATATCTCTTTTAGTTAGTACGAAATTATGCTCTACATCTATCCAAAAACATAGAACTTGAAAAATAAGAGTACATGTTCTTTGATTTCCAGTCGTAGAGTTTCTTAAAGATTACGAAGTTGGAAATCTATTATTTTGGAAGAAGACATATTGTGGATGTTCGCATCCTAACATGGGTAGTTTCAATGCATTGGTGTTAGGATTGAAAAACTTTCTTTATGCAGTTAAAGATATCTTTGGAGATAGCTCTGAAAGTGTCCAAATGTTCAATACGATTAGGGTCCCAGGGGAATGTTGCACCTATAATCAAAATCAACAGGAATTTTGAAATTTTAATCCACTGCAAACAATGAAAGAGCGTGATCTAGTAGGTAGAATTCATTCAAGGCATGGTCAAGCTTCCAAATAGGTGGTAATATTATTTTTCCCTTCCCCAAAATAAAATTCCATATTTTATTCACCAAGACCTATTATTGCACCAAAAAGTAAATGAATTGGTGGAGACCAAAAATTAAGAAACCTGGAAATTTGAAGTGGCTCTACACATAAACGCATGGATAAATAAGCCAAACGAGGTTTTTATGGATTATCCTTGAACGTCACTTTAAATATTACCACCTTCAAGGGCTCAAGAAGGTGACATATGTTGCTTCTCAAAAGGTGTTTGATCAAGCTACACTTCAGTTTGATGATGCAACTAGTGATATCACTTTGGTTGTGTTAACCTTCTCTAGCCAAGTAGTAGTAAAACTATTTAACAAGGTTGACAAATCTTGTTTGGCTATCCCTCACTATTTATGATCATTAAGTTGTGTACTAGTCTCCAAGTTGATATTTTCCATGTGCTTTTAGGCCCAACTGACACTAGAGAAATTTTGAGGTAAAAAATGGGCCTCAAAACAAAATGTACAAGAAAATCAACTTTATAAGAACCAATAGGAGTTAATATGATGATACCATTCACCATTTTTGGAAAAAAGAACAAACAACAAACAAACTAGTTTTTTCAACTCGTATTTTAAACTTATCACCTATGATTTTACTCAAATTTCGAGTGGGTGCACTCATTGGATGCAAAATTTAATTATGCATCCAAGGAGTACCCACATTGCACACTTTCGATGGACCCTACTACACGAAAAAAATGTGAAATACATGAGAAAAGTTATTGCAATCACAAATTTTCATTTATTTCACCTTTTTTCGTATAGTAGGGTCCATCAAAAGTATGCAACATCCTTCGAACAAAAATTAAGTTATGCATCCAATGAGTGCCTTCTCTCGAAATTTGACTAAAATTGTAGGAAGATAAGTTGAAAATATGAGTTTAAAAATTAGTTTTTTCTTTTTTCCTCCAAAACTTAATGAGGCAATCTAATCTTATTTTACTATTTCCACTATTATTTTATAATATTCATTAGGAGACTGATTTTAGACCTCAAAATTTCTCTAATATGAACATAGTGAAAATCAGTTTTTTATGGGGTTAGAGAATTGTCCATGGTGCTACTACTTCTCATACTTGTTGCAATGCTTTAAATGATTCTTCAAAAGCCCTTACTCGTGAAAAGTAACATTAACATAGGCTTCAAGAATGTGTGTATGGGATCCCTGCAAGTTTAGATGTTGATTATTTTGATATGGATCTTGATCTTGACTTTGAACATGAGGAATTTGAATTTGGGAATACAATTGTTTACCTATGCATGGACAAAGGAAGATGGGGTTGAGTTGAATTTAGTAAGCTCAAATATTGTCAATGCACCAACAAACTCTCTTTTAATCCACCTTTTCCAAGCTAGAAAAGGGGCTAATGTATCCCAAATCAAGGAGTATCTGGGCCATTAATGTCAACTAAAGGGTTCCTCACAAATGTGGAGGAATTTTTGAAGATACCAAGTGTTGTCTTTTCCATCTTAATATTAATGCTTCTGGCTCAAAACTGTTGGTTTTCCCCCCTTCATTCTAGACAACCAACTCCATAGAGTACTAATAGATGAAGGTTGTACAAAACTAACATTCCATTAAGCTTTATTGCATTAGAGGCATCCAAGTTCATAGATTAACCGATTGATTTGATATTCAATTCTATGAGGAGGTTGCACAACCAGGGTTTAGCTATCTATAGACTAACTCAACAAGGTATTCAAGACATCACCACATTTTTTCTTTCGTGCGTGGAGCTATGTTATGTACTTCATTACATCATTAAAGGCAGAGAATGCTATTGTTAACGAAGAACCAAATGCGGCAATAAGAAAATTGGCCTCGTGCAAGCTTCTAAAATTGTTTAATAGTAACAAGGGAAATTGTCTCAAGGTCTTCAATAACATTCTCATTAGAGTTGGGATCAAAGAATGTGTGAATACATCATGACCTACCTTTTGTTGTAAAAATTATTTTGTCATGAAAATTTACCAAAAGTCAGAGAGTCGTGAGAAATCCAAGATTCATGAGGGTAAGTGAGAGGTTGCAATAGGTGAAAGGTCGCCTCACTTCAATAAATATACCCTCATGCCTAATTTAGAAGGACTTTAGTGTTGATATTTGTAGCTTGCGAGGTACTCCAAACCCTAGGCTCAAGGGTTTTGCAAGAATGAGTCCCACAAAAGTGCTTTGTGGGCTTGGAACACAAGCTTGGGTTTTTGTACCCATTGATGTGGGGCCAAAACCTTGAGGATATTTTGAAATTTGATGATTTGAGATGATATAGGACCCTTATATGAGAAAGGGGCAGTGAGAATCATTCAAATTAGAGGTTTAGAAGTTGAGATATGAATTTTTGAAGATGATGTGTGGGCTTGTGGCAAAAAGAACAAGTCACCCTTGGCTTGAGGAGGTGCCCTTTTGGGTTATATGTTGCCACAAGATAATGTATAAATTAAGTAGTTAATTGGAGATTATTCTTAACATCCTAAGTGCAATCACATCAAGTATTACCTCTGAAATTGGAGCCAATCTAAGGCAGATCGCTAGGAGGCAAGGGGGACGAGTATCTTGGAGTTTCTCTTGTTGTTTGAAGAGCGAATTCCTTGGAGAACAAAGTCGCAGGTGAGAGTTAAGTAAGCAATGTTTTTATGCATGGTTTTTGTGTGGTATATTTTTGTTCTAGGGCCATAGAGAAGGGTTGTTTCTATAATAGCTTGGGAGTGGGTAGTTGAGAGTTGAGAACAAATCGATGGGAGTATTGATGTGTTGATGCGTTGAGGGACTAATTGTCGAGTAGAGAGTAGTTGAAGCCAAGTTCAGTGACCTAATGGAGTTGGTTCACTGGTAGAGGAATATTTGTGTTGTTGTAGATCATGAGCCAAAGAACGAGCATGTATGCTCAGGGTACGACCAAGAGCAGCTGAGAGAGTGCGTTACTTCAGCTAGAGGGTAAGTGTATTTTTTGAGGTAGTTTGGTTGTCATAATTGTCACACCAAGTTCCAATTGTTTTCCTTGTATCAATGGATGTATGAGGGCCATCATCCCTAGTACGGGAGCCCTAGACAGTTGTATTAATAGTTTGATTAATATAAGGAAGTTGGGTTGTAAAAATTGTTTATACTTGTGCACGTGTTGATTTACTATTATTTATTATTCTATTGTGCAAAGAAGTCTTATTGTGATACTTGGATTGGTAGTGTCAGTTATTGAAGATTCTAACCTAGACTCCAGTATCATGGAAAATCAACATCGTATCAGAGCTACGTTGAAGGGCCAATGAATCAAAGTCAGTTATTGAAGATTCTAACCTAGACTCCAGTATCATGGAAAATCAACATCGTATCAGAGCTACGTTGAAGGGCCAATGAATCAAAGTTTGCACAGCGAAGCACCTCAGAGGGAGCTAGGATTGGTTAGATCACGGAGTAGAGGGTTCAGCTGAAGACATGGAGATGTGGTCTTAACTGGCTTGGCAGTGAGATTGGCTAGGAGTTCTAGTGGGTTGGTGGAGAGCTTGGTGAACAACAGTTTGTTGCAGTACAAGTTTCTAATCATGAACTTCCTATGATTTGCCATGGATCGTTGGGACAACTCGAGGATTTCTTTGGCATGGATGAGATCGATGTGATCGATATTGCTTCATGTGATGGACTGGAGATTGATAGGCTAGTTTTTCATCATATTGTGATGTTGCATATCTGATATTGGAGGTATTTGCATGAGTTTTGTTGATCCAAGAGGATGAGTGCTTGCAGTATTGGGTTGTGGTGATCACGGCTTGTGTTTAACTATAACTCAGACTGACCTTGTAGGACACGAGATCAGTGATAGCTTGGGACAATGGAGATCATGTAGACTCAGAGGGAGTCTAGCTTTATAGGGTGAAACCCTATGAAGTGTTGAGGTCTTCAGGTTTAGATGAGATGAGGCACACGCACTACCGAGATTGCAAGTTTCATTTTATAAAGTATGTTGCAGTGATGGCCACCATATGGGATAGTGTCATCGACGATCATGATATTGGAGACTTCCTAGTGTTGGAAGTACCTCCCTTGCTAAGACAGAGCGTTAATATTTTAAGCTTGGGAGGCACTCCAAACCCTAGGCTAAAGGTTTTTGGAAGAATGAGCGCCATAAAAGTGCTTTGTGGGCTTGGAACCCAAGCTTGTGGTTTTGTACCCATCGATGTGGGACCAAAACCATGAGGATATTTTGACATGATAGAGGACCTTTAGAAAAGGAAGGGGCGACGAGAATCATCCAAATCAAAGGTGTAGAAGTTTAGATATGGATTTTTAAATATTATGTGTGGTTTTGTGGCATAAAGAACAAGTTGACCTTAGATTGAGGAGGTGCCCTTTAGGGCTAGATGTTGCCACAAGAGAATGTAAAAATTAAGGAGTTTGTTGGAGTTTATTCTCAACATCCTAAGTGCAATCATGAATTATTACCTCTAAAATTGGATTGAATCTAAGGTAACTCTCTAAGAGGTAAGGAGGACAAGTATCTTGGAGTTTCTCCTGTTGTCTAAGGAGTGGATTTTTTGGAGAACAGAGTCGCAGGTCAAAGGGAATTAAGGAGTGCTTTTGTGCATGGTTTTTGTCTGGTATAATTTTTTCTAGGGCCATAGAGAAGGTTTGTTGCTACAATATCTTGGGAGGACTATTATGCGGGTCGAGAGGTCTAAGAAGTACCCTCTCACCTAGTTGCAACTTCTAGAGAATACATCGTAGGAGAAAAATGGTACAATGTAGGAGAACTGGGGTATTTTCTTGTGTAATGGGAAGATCTCTCTTATTGTAGCAGACTATGGGTTGTAGAGAGCCTTGTGGAAGTGCCCAAGGCCTAAAACAATGCATGAGGAAGCCTAGAAGGGACATTGAAGGGAGAAACTTGGTTGGACAACAAAATACAATGATTTGAGTAGGGTTTAGGGTTGTTGTTGTGCCCTAACCAGAGCTCAAGGATGCACCGATCCCGAGAGAATAAGACAATCGTAGTGTGATGTATATGACCTCTTATAGATGGTTGGTTGCCAATGGATGTAGAAGTTCATCTTGGATAGTTTGGTTGGTTTTGTATTGGAGGGTAGCATGAGAGTGGACCAAGTTGACCCTAAGTGTAGTAATCTAAGAAGGACTTTAGGCCTACTAGAAGTGGCAGAGTTGGATCAACCTAAATAACAACTTGTGGAGGATTGTAGAGGCTTTATTCAGGCCCTACGAAATAAGTCTCTTGAAGGACTAAGGGATTGTTAGAAGTGTCATAAGAAGAGCTCAAAGTTCTAATCAACTAGGAGCAGTTTGTAGCCCTAGACTTGCCTTGTGGAGAAGTAAAATACAACAATGTTGCAAACATCGGCATCTGGATAAAATCGGAAAGGGTTCAAAAAGAAAAAAAAATATTAAAAATTAGGAAAATATCAGTAAAAATAGGCAAACATCAAAAGGATTAAGATACCATCAAAATATTGGTAAAAATCAACAAAAATCAGATAGGCCAAAAAATTGTGATTTTGCAATAAAATCGGGATGTTATCGAAATGTTTCCAACATTGATCTACAATAGAAGTTGAGTAGTCCTATATGCCCTAATTTCATTGTTGGAGAAAGACTTTCAACAGTGATAGTGGGAAGAGTTGAGAAATCTAGGGCAATACTAATAAGTATTCTTATTGATTTGATTTCTTTGTTACTTAACAAATTATTATGATTAGGTATTTCTTCTTCTTCTTTGTTATTACATTATTATCATCAAGACAAATTCCAAAGCACAAAAACCACAAGAGAACACAAGATTTAGGTGCTCAACGGGGGAAAAAACCCTAGGTAGGGGAAAACCCAGTCAAGAACTATTCCTTCAATAAATTCAAATCACAGTGAGACAACCAAGACTCTCTTAACCAAGACAAAATCCTTCCACCAAGTTAGCTTATTTCCTTTAAGGCAATAATCCTGATTCTTCAAGAATTTCATCCTGCACTTGTATTTCTGAAGTAAGTCTGAACCCTCGACCCTATAATTGCATTAAGGACAGAATTTACATCTTTCAAGGATCCTTATCTTCCTTCACTGTATTGGTTTCTTTATTAAGAAGTCAAAAAACTTCCATTTTACCTTCTTGCACTTCTTTCTTTATATCTAACTTTTAGATAGATTGATGCCAAAACAGGTTGAGTACCTTTTTCTATATATAGTGGTTTGAGCGTCCAATAATAGGTCAACTTGTAAACTGATGAAGAGGCTGACATGATGAGATTGAGGCCGACTTGAGAGGAAGTTGAGTTACAAGGAGACCAGGGTTGACTTGAGGGAGGAGATGTATGCTAATTTTTCCTTTCTTTCTTGACCTTAAGGAGCCCAAGAAGGGTCTCTCAAAAAAGTAACTTTTGACTTTGACTCAACAAAAATTCTAGAGCACTCAATGGGTGTTTTTAACAATATACTATTGACCCAAGCATGAAACCCATGCTTTAATAAGCCAATTTATTTAATAATAAAATTTTATTTTCATAAATATATTACATCATGACTCAAGTACAATTATGAAGACCGAAACTAGTTACATTCTTCAACACTCCATATTAACTAGGTAGGTATTCATAATTACATACATATGAAGGTACATGGAAGATCTCAGAATGAAATGAACTACGAAGAGTTCTAGCACACTCAGTGCTACAGACTAGATACCTGACCAGGGTAATCTATTCTGATGGTACTAATATGGACTCAAGCTTTTAGCCACTCTAGGTACCATCTGACTTACTTGCTAACCACCAACCCAGGGATCTAGGTGTGTATCCAAGGTCAAAGCTCCATGACCAATGCCAACCTCCCTCTTCGAGATCTAGACATCAACACACAAGCTCGCCATAAGTCCTCCCAAGCATCTTTCCATTAGGAGATTCACCTCTCGTTATAAACTAAACCAGATATATCCATTTGTCCAAGCATGCTTCTAAGGTGTCCATTCTTCTTTATGGAGAGATTTACTTATACAAACATAACCCCAATAAATAATAAATTTTCAAATATACATACAAGTAAACAAAAACCTTTAGGTTCCTCATTCATTTGGATGTTGCTTATATCATCATCAAATCATTCAATCTATAACTTGTCCGGATCTTTCTTCTTCTTTCATTTCTTCAGTAACACCAAACATATCTACAAATTTCGTCACGTCTTTTGTTTTCAACCTCATTATAGTACTTTTGCTTACTTCAAAGTATTCATTATCATAATATGACCTCCCTCTCAACTAGGGAGATATAAACTTTCTCCTATCCAATCTCCTTCTCAATTTAGGTAGATCAACTACCTCCTTCTTACAAGGTTTTATTTCTTTCTCATGTCATCAAGGTCATCTTAATCATCATCACTCTTATAGATTCCTTCATCAAGTTCATCAATATTATCATCTTTAATTACGAACATCCTCAACATCTTAAAGATCATGTACCTTCAAAACTTCAACAATAGGTACAACCAGGTACAGGTATACATAAACAAGAAGTTGGCTATATCATGAAAGCATCAGGTTCCTAAATCTATTTAGGTTCATGATTAGTAGGACACTCGTCTTTTTACATTCTAGACTTCAACTTCTTGCTAGAGTTTTGTCATAAACCCTAAAATTCATTTCCGAAACATAAAGCCTTAGATATCAACAAGTCAGTCAAATAATAATTCAATCATAGTCTTATGCATCGAGGACTTCAATATTACTATCAGAATGATAGATTCTACTAGAATTTATTACAAACCCTATATTTTCATCATTATATCAACAATATCATCATGTCTTAGAATATCAATCTCTATAATGGTTTTGTTCAATACCCTAAATCAACAATACTAGCATATTCATATCTAGGGTTTCATCAACTTATCAAAACTTACTTCGATACGCCCTAGACACAAACATCAAAGCATCAAAGTTAGATATACAACACTTTTAATCAAGCCAGGGTTTTGATTATAGAAAAGAACACATACCTAGGGTTTCATGCCTATGACCTAATTTTAGTTATTACAAGGGACTTTCTTATAAACCCTAAGTATTTAGGGTTTAAACAACAATAGAAAATCCTAACTTATCAAAATATCTAGGGTTTCGGTTTATTACTAGAACAATACCAACAAACCCTAAAGACAAGGATTTTTCCATAACAACATCAAAACCTTAAATATCACAAGAATGGACTTTTCATCATTGGTTCTTTATTAGGAACCCCAAGAGGACTAGGGTTAACCTATCCTAAGCAAGGATAGACTTTCATTTTATAAAACTTAAGTAGATTAAGGTTTCATTAACATACCCTTAGGTTAGGGTTTTATAGTGAACCCTAAAGGTTAGGGTTTCATAAGAATGATACAAAATATAACGAGGGTAGATTCAATCAAAAGATCAATCACCCTAACAAGAATCTTTATGATTCAAAACCTATACATGAGAGAGTTAGTAATACCAGACAAAAATTTCAAAATAATCATACTTTTAATGAAGAAGACTTCTTACATACCTTGCTTTACTCCTTTACAACCCTTGTAGGGTTTCCTTGAAATGATAACATCTACAAGATTCATTTTTCTTATGAGTCAACTTGTACCAATAAAGTCACTATACCTACAATATTTATTGACAAGCACAACCAAAGTATACGAGTACAATAACGTAATATTTATATAGGGTTTTCATTACTTCTTTATAATGAATATCAAGGGATTTTAAGTACAAATCCTTTTAGTGCATGTAAACATTATCTACATAAAAGATTATTACACACTTACAACTCATAAATATCATGAATTAGGAACAAGAGGGTTTTAATATGTTCAATCTTCAAAGCTAAATTCTAATACTTTTCATACTAGACAATGAATATGTTGTACATACCATAGATTTGATTGAAATATTAAAGGTCCATAGGATTTGATGCCTTTTCTTGCAAACTTCATACACATTTCCAGACGACTAAAATATGAAGAGCGAAAACAATACTTACTTGATTTTAAATGAAGACTTTGAGCTGATTCTTAAATGTTGGATGCCATTTTCTCGACGGCAATGGATGCTTCCTAGAGTTGGTTATCTCAATGATATTGTTTCCGGAACAAGATGAAATATGTTGCTACTTTCTTGTTGTAGGTCTTCTGGACTTTTGAATTATACAGGACTGTGAATTTCATTGTTGAATGTATATAGGCGATGATTGTATATATGTCTTTGGCTCTTTTTGTGAGTGATGGGGGCTACAATTCAAGTCTATTAAATATTTTATGCTCAGAACTTTGAGGGTGACTTGACTTCTCTTTTTGCAAGTGACTATAGTTTCATCAAAAATTAGGTCTCCAATTTTAGTTTTTGTGCCCTTATAATAGGTCTTTCAAAATAGACCATTAATGTTTCTAACCTTCTCGGCTTATGTCCCTTTCCTGCTGACTGTCTAGTCCTCAAAAGATATTTTATTTTGGATTTCTAAGGTTACAAAATTTCGGACTTCTTGAGAGATTTCATATCATGATATTTATGTCTAGGACTTCGATCATTTCATCAAGGGATTCGGTCTTGATAGGGATATTATTCTAGCCTCTTAGATATTCAAATTGATGCTTCTTTCTTCCTTAAATTATTCAGTTCCTTTGCTCAGCTTTGTGGTCTTAACCATAGAGATATTAACTAGTAGATATGCCCAAAACTCATAATTTCTTCCCTCTAGGAGTTCAACCTCCCTTTATCTTGAATACTAACCTTTTGGACCTATGGAATAGAGTCTCTCTGCTCTCAAAACCTATTTAGGACTTCTTGAATATTTCTACGAGATTTGATACTGTAACTAGGGCTAGTTATCATGCCCAAAATTCTGATTCATTACTTCTGGGAGCTCGGTCCTAGCCAATAGTCTTCTCTTGACTGCCTTGAAACCTTTAAGGATATTCTTATTATCCTTACATATATGAACCTCACTCTAATAACATGTTGAGAAATATATGGCAATACTAATAGGGATTCTCATTAATTTGATTTCTCTATTACTTGACAATTTCTTGTGATTAGGTATTTCTTCTTCTTCTTTGTTATTATATTGTTATCATCAAGACAATTTCCAAAGCACAAAACCACAAGATAACACAGGATATAGGTTCTAAACTAGGGGAAAACCCCTAGTTAGGGGAAAACCCAACCAATAACTCTTCCTTCAATGAATTCAAATCACAGTGAAACAACCAAGACTCTCTTGACAAAGACATAAATTCCTTCCACCAAATCAACTTCTTTCCTTTAAGGCAATGTGATCCTGATTCTTCAATAATTTCATCCCGCGCTTGTATTTTTGAAGTAAGTTTGAACCCTCGGCCCTGTAATTACATTAACTACATAATTTACATCTTTCAAGGATCATTCTCTTCCTTCGATGTATTGGTTCCTTTATTCAGAAGATATAAAGCTTTTATTTTACCTTCTCGCACTTCCTTCTTGATATCCGAATTTCAGATGGATTGACGCCAAAACAGGATGAGTACCTTTTGCTATATATAATGGTTTGAACATCCAATAATAGGACAACAAACTAATGAAGAGGCCAACATGATGATATTGAGGCCGACTTGAGAGGAAGCTGACTTGCAAGGAGACCAAGGTTGACTTGATGGAGGAGATGCAAGAAAAAAATATTTTTCTTTCTTGACCTTAAGGAGCCCAAGAAGGGTCTCTCACAAAATAAATTTTGACTTCGACTCAATAAAAATCCTAGAGCACTCAATGGGTGCTTTGACCTATAAACTATTGACCCAAGCATGAAACCCATGCTTTAATAAGTCAATTTATTTATTAATAAAAAAAATATTTTGACAAATATATTACATCATGACTCAAGTACAATTATGAATACCAACTCTAGTTACATCCTGAGAAAGCCTATCCACAACAAGTAAATTCCATGGCATTGGTTGTTAATAAACTCTTGTAACAACCATAATTGTCTGATGAGTTTGCAAAAGAAGCTAAGGATGAGATCATCATTATCAAAGAAGAATCCAATGAAGGGTCAACCATGTTCCTATGGGACTAGATAATAGACAAAGATGCACAAATTATCAGGGAAGTGTCCTTAGGGGAGAACCAAGCCACCAAGGTAGTGTCATGAAACAATAATATTCATAGTAAGGGACCTGAGCTTGATTTTTCTTAGCCTACCAAAGGTAAATCCCTCTTAAAACAATTGTTAAAACCCCAAAAGCTTAAAAAAGTCTCTATGTCTATGCCTATGCCTAGAACATTTCGATCCCCATGCAAAGCACAAATCATACCAACCAAAGTCTTACCTTCACACAAAAAACTAAGTCTTCATCTCTTATCGAGAATATTGCATCCCCAAATTATACAAACAAAGCCCTTATAATAATGTAATAGAAGATATGAATAAAACCATGGAAAATGATCGCTCTATGAACTCTATAATATACCTCAATAAATGGAGTTACTTCTCAAGACCTTTGAACCCTATCCTGCTCAGTCTAAATGTATAGTAAACCTCGAAACTTATGCAAAAAAACCTACTACATCACTAAGTAGCTCAATTGTTGCCAATTTCATTGTTAAAGTTGCAAGTATTGGAACCCAATATAAATCTCAAACCCCACCTTTCCTCCTAACTTTTAAGATATTCAATCATAACATGCACAATTAATTGGTTGACTCTGGATCCTTCTCCAATGTCATGCCTGATTCAATGTTCCAAAAAATAGTGTTGTGTGAGCAGTGACTAATGCTAATATCATTCAAATAGATAGGTTAGTTATCAAGGTTATCAATGATTTAAATATTTCCTCGTCAAAATATACTCTAATCATTGAGTCCATCAAGAAATAGACATCATAGTTGTGAACATACCTAAGGCTCATGGTGTACTACTGAGCAAGGGAATGGTCATAGAAACTTCAAGTATACTTCACCATTGATTGGTCTCACCTCTCACTAATCTACAAGGGGAAGAATAATAACATAGGGGTGGACAATGAACACCACATAAAACATATTATGGCATAACTAGATGGGCCAAATGAAGAAATCAACTTTTCACACACTACATTAAGGAACTATTTTATGGAAACAAACCTTGGCTACTATACAACCCAAACATCCCCCTTCTCATCATAAACCTAATCTGATATCCTTTAGTGTTCACAACCTGGTGGTGTTCATATACTAGTGATAATGATTCTTCTATATTAGATGGACATAATTGTCGGTCCACTATCTTAGATGTAAATAACAACAATTTTACTAACTCAAGGTTTGATGCTAACATGTGGACATTGTATTTTGATGGTTCTAAGTTGCAGGATGGAGTTAGTGCTATATGCATTCTAAAATCCATAGAAATAGAAAATGCTCATATCCTACCAATTAGAATTTGAATATATGAATAATACCATAGAATATTAAGCACTCATAGTTGTGTTGAAGAAGGTGATTGACTAGAGTGCTTAAAATTTTTGGCAATTTAGAGATAATCATGCATCAAGTACGAAATATAATTCACTGTTTGTCCCCAGATTTGAAAGGTTATCAACGAGAAGGGTGGAAATTGATATATTCATTTAAAGTATTTAATATCATCTCCATTCCTCAATACATGAATGTTCTCGTTGAAACTTTTGCTAATGTAGTTGCTAGATTTGCTTCTTTGTGTCATGGTTTTAATGTTGAATTAATTTTCACACTCACCATCCCTAACAATATGACTAATTTGTAGGTATTTAATGATGATGCATATGTGACAAAATAATTAACTAATAAATACACATTCAAGGGCATTGTCATTGGTGAAGAAGAACATGACAGGTATGAGCAACATGTGAAACATAATCAGAATGTGAACATGGGCAATCCCATCCCTAGAGTGATGGTTTCACTTGAAAAGTATTTTGATCTGCAATCAAGTTTTCAAGCACTTGCTAATGTTAATACCCATAGTCCCACCTTAATGGATGAACTGGTCAATCTAGGGATTAAAAGGGATTTGAAGTTTGTCAACTTGGGTACTTGTTTCTCACCATTCAAGAAGCACATTTATATCCAACTTTTCACAAAGTACAAGGATGTTTTCACATGGACGTATGAAGACCTAACAACAGATGACACCTACATCATCCAAAATTTCATTCCAATCAAATATGGTGTTAAAACTTTTTAATAAAAGCTATGCAAGGTACATATTACACTAGAACCATTGATACAAAAATAGCACAAGTTAATGGATGTTAGGATAATATTCAAAGTTATACATTCAACATGGCTTTCTATCTTGGTACAAGTGAAGATGAAATCAAGGGAGATAAGGACTTTCATAGACTTTAGAAACCTCAATATAGCTTTTGACAAGGACAATTATCCGGTGCCAACCATGGAGCGAATCCTCTAGCAAGTCTCTGAATCATATATGTTTTCACAACTAGATGTATTCTCTGGGTACAATCATGTTTTGGTTGTGCAAGATGATAGTCTCGAGACTTCTTTCTACACCAAGTGGGGGACCTTCACCTACAAACAAATGTCGTTTGGGATGTTAATGTTGGTGTCCCCTTTCAACAAGCAATGGACATTGCCTTGAGAAGCCTGTTAGGAAATAGTGTGGTAGTTTATCTGGAAGATGTTACCATGTTTTATAAATAGAGAACATATCATTCACACCACCTAAAACAATTTTTTTGAGAGGTGCTAGGAATATGGGCTCTCATTCAACCCAAGGAAGAGCATCTTTGTTGTCAATGAAAGCAACCTTTTGGGTTAAATATCCAAACAAGGCATTTTTGTCAACCCTAAAAGGGTGAAGACCATCACACATATTCCTTCCTCTAATAATGAAAATTCCATGCAATCCTTCTTGAGAAAAATCAACTTCCTCGAGAGATTTGTTTTGTATTTGTTGAGATTGTTAAACCCATGCAATAAATGATCAAGAAAGATGCCCAATTCAAATGGATCACTGCAGAAAAGGAAGCCTTCATTTGTATCAAAGATGCAATAGCACACACTCCTATGTTGTATAATACAAATTTTGATAACCAAATCTCACTTTATACTTTTTCCTTTGATTTCTCTCTACCAGTCGTACTCACTTAAAAATATGACCAGGGAGGCGATATGCCATTATCATTTATGAATGCAAGCTTACAGGGAACTGAGCTGATGTATCCAAACATACACAAACAGGTATATGCCATATATAAGTTAGTTAAACAGTTCAAACAATATATCTTGAAAAGACATTTTAAAATAATAGTTCCCCACCCCACAATGAAGTCACTATTCATACACAAAGAATTAGCAGAATGAAGATACAATTGTATGATCTCCCTTCTAGAATACAATTTATAATTCAAACTTGCCCACACTGTCGAAGGCCATGTCTTATGTAAATTCTTTGTGGAGGCCTTAGACCCTAAAAATGAGGAAGAAGAAGGCTAAGAGAATGAGCTATTCATGTACTCCAGTGAAACCTCCTACATTCCCTAGCATAAAGAACCATGGTAACAATAATTAAAGGAATACCTACAATAGGGTACCATTCCTAAAAATATTGAGCCCAACCAACAAAGAGCAGTTAGACTCAAGGCTTCACAATACCAACTAATCAACAAGGTGTTATTCATAAAGTACCATAATGGAGTCTTTCTTTGTAGTTTAGAAAAGTATGAGGTTAAAAAAAATGCTCTCTAAAATGCATGATGGGCCACTAGGTGCACACTTTGTAGGCAAGACCAGAACACAAAAGGTAATCAAAGCAGGATATTACCGACCAACGGTCTTAAAAGTTTCACATATTCATGCCAAAAGGTATTCGATTTGTCCAAATTGTTTTGGACGCAAGAAATGGTTTGTTATTTCTCTCAACTGGTGATGATGGAAGAGTCATTCCAACAATAATGATTGGACATAATTAGTGAAATTTATCTGCAATATTCAAACAAACATCGATATATACGGATGCCATGAACTTCTTTACCCAGTGGATGGAAGTTTTGCCACTAACAAAATTAGCGAGTGGTCATTCAATTTCTCAAGCAACACATCATAACAAGGCTTGGCATTCCAACTCCTCTCATGTTTGATAATGTTACTTTTTTTGTCTTTGAAATTAACTAGATTTACATTAGACAAAAGGCATCATACATAGGCATTTAACCAATTGTTACTCCCAAGGCAATGGATTGGTTAAATCTAGCAACAACAACCTGGTCTGCATTTTAAAGTGAACTGTAGTTGATTAATAGAGAAATTGGCTCAACATCCTACCCAACACATTGTGTGTAGACCTAGTAACTCCCAAGGCTACCTTAGGGACTTATGCTTATTTCTTAGTCTACAGTAAATAATTTTTTCTACCTTTCCCTATAGATATCCCAAGATTCTCGAGGCTAGTCATGCTCATCCAGACGAAGGAGGAAAAACACCATGCTAAAACTTGAAGAAGAGAGAGCAAAATCTTGGGAAAAATTTGCCACTTACCAACAAACAATTAAGAAATGGTTTGACAAAAAATATTCTTGTAAGAAAGATTTTTTGAGTAGGAGACCTAATGCTTAAATGGGATAAACTGCATGACGACAAGGATAAGCAAATTATATTATGATCATTATGGCTCAATCCATATGTAGGTACTGAGAAGATTGGCCTAGGAAAATATCGTCTCCAAAATCTAGAGTGAGAAATTAATATTCTCCTAATTAACGCCAAATTCTGAAAATATATTTTGCATTAATATTGTTCGGTTGTGTTATATTCTTTCCACAACTAGCTCCCCTAGTTAATCGGTGGGGCATAGCCCCCCCTTCGTTGTGTCGATTATGTAACGGGGGGGAGACAGGGGGTTTGAGGGGGGCGGGTAGCCCCATCTGCGGGGTCCGGGGCAGCGCCCCGAGGAAATTTTTTTGGGACCCTATATTAGGTTGGGCGGACCTACCTATGGTTTTTGCACATGGTTTTGGACGCAATGGTTTTCGATCCATGGTATTGAATTCTTCGGCATGTATAAATATGTATTGTAAGATTGAAAGGAAAATAATGAAAAATCAAGTTGGTAGTCCCAGTTTTGGGATCCAGGGGAAAAACTTTGTGTATATGTGTTTTATGTGTTATGCTCTTGCTATTATTTCTTTTCTGTGTTTTAGAATTCGTATGCAGGTAATTTTTGTACAGGGTTAAAACCTACATTTGGTATCAGAGTTGTTTTGGCTTCAAGGGAACGCATTTGTTGTTAAGGGGTTTCGCTCAAGCCTGTGGTAGACCCTATTCAGTGGGAGATCTGTCAGATCGATTCTGATGGTGAAAGAAGATGGCGAGTAGTGGAAAGATAGAGATCGATAAATTTAATGGTCATAGTTTTGAGTTATGAAAACTCAATATAGAGGATCTGTTGGTAGATAAAGATCAGTGGATCACGGTAGAGCCGGGTACTAAACCAACGGGACTTTGTCCGATGAAGAATGGAAGAAGTTGGATTGGAAGGCAAAGAGCACAATATGATTGTGTGTCTCAGATTCAGTATTGTTGAATGTATCCGGGGAAGCTACGGCTAAGGCTTTGTGGGACAAGTTATGGACTTTGTACTTTGTGAATAAACTGTTCCTATGGAAAAAGCTATATAACCTGATGATGAAAGATGGAGGCTCAGTGATAGAGAATCTGAATGCATTTAATATTATGGTAAGTTATTATCATTTGATATTAAAATTTCATATGAAGATAAGTGCATCAGTTTGTTGTGTTCTCTACCAGATTCATGGGATAGTCTGGTTATTGCAATAGGTCGCAATGCAACTGCCTTGCAATTTGATGAAATAGTCTCATCCTTGTTGACAGAGGAGATGAGACGGAAAAATATGGAGAGCCAGAATGGTGATGCCTTGTCTGTACGAGGATGGTCCCATAACATAAACAAAAAGAAGTCATCGAGTGGGAGATCTAAATCTCCAGGAAAACCTGTAAAGGTGGTGTGCTAGAAATGCGCAAAGGAAGGCCACTACAAAAGGGATTGTAAATATAAAGCTCCTGACAAAGGAAAGGAATCTGATGATGCTCCTTCTGCAGAGTGAAAACCACCTCAGATGAAGGTGGGGATGTGTACTTGGCTTCTTCAAGTACACATGTAGATCATGATGCATGGTTGATTGACTCGGGTGCATCCTTTCACTTCACTCCCCATAGAGAGTGGTTCTGTGAGTATGAGAAATATGATGGTGGTGATGTCTTCTTGGGGGATGACAGGAAGGCTAGAATCATTGGTCACAGAAAAGTAAAGTTGAAGTTGCAAGGTGGAAGGATTAGAACACTTCTGGGTGTTCTACATATTACTGCATTGGCCAAAAATCTGATTTCTGTAAGCAAGCTGGATGATGCAGGTGTAAAAACAGTGTTTGATAAGGATACCTGTAAGATGGTTAGGGGATCATTGGTATTGATGCGAGGAGTTCGGATTGGAACTCTGTACAAACTGTAAGGTAGCACTATTGTTGATGGGTGCAACAGTTATGTGGTTCCTGAAAGTGGAGTAGAAAATCTAGTGGTCTCTGGAGAGAAGACCATGCTGTGGCATCAAAGGCTTGGACATATTGGAGAGAAGGGCCTTTGAATACTTCATGGTAAAGGTATGATAGAAGGTATGAGTAATAGCTCTCTGGATTTTGATTTTTGTGAAAATTGTGTATATGGGAAGAAGAATCAGGTGAGTTTCTTGTTTGGTGGCAATGTAGAAATTTGGAATAATATAACACTTATTCACAGAGATTATCCTGATTATACACTATTTGCGGAATGCATGCATAATACATAACCTCCTCTACCGTTGATCATCAATTTGTGGAATTAAAACAATCACATGCGCACATTGAAACATCAATCACACATATCAACACAGTATGTACTGGGGAAAGCATACAGCTGAAAACCCCCAACTATCTGTATATTATAATGATAGAGAACATGTAACAACACATAGTACAATACTCCTCACAAGTACTCAGTACTATCTCCACCTGCTACACACAAACTAGCTCAGATCTGAACAAGTCACGGGTTCAAATCTCCTCCATTGTTTGCCTGCCTCTACTACGTAATCCAAGTTGAGAATAGATCAGATCCAAGTTCAAATTCCCTTGGCTTGTACTACGCAATCCTCATTGGCAATCTCAATCAATGATTGTGCAAATCTCATGCACAGCTATAGTCACAACTGATAGTAGTCTCACCCTTTCACCCACCTCTAACACTTGTCTCCACTGAACTGTCCATGCATTGAGTTAACTGATGTATTCTTTAGTTGATTTATGAGTTAATAATTAGTGAACTAATTAATAATTAATTCACATCACTCATCACTAGTGTATTTGGCAGTTAGACTAAATACAACTAGTTCAACTAAGTCAAACTGAACACAACTCCATCAACTCCTCAATCAACTCCACCAAACTCAATCACTTGAGTTCTAACTGAAGTCCATCATGCAATAGCTCAACTAACCCATAGGAAAAGCATATTTCCTTCTGGCAGTTGCATGTGCCACATCCGTAGCTCGAACTGAAGTGCTACAAGAGGATAAGATAATGTTTATGGTCCAAATATTATTAAGAGCTAATAATATTCGATTGTTCTATTTTTAGACTGGCAGTCTAAAAATAGACTCCGCCCATATTTCTAAAAATAGAAGTCCTTCTATTTTTACCAACATGACCAATCATCCATAAATAGCATCCTGCAACTCATAGACCATGATCCATATGTCTAAAAATAGACTTTGCGCCAAAAATAGCCTGCGGGCCCACTTAGCGAAGGCGACTTCTTTTCACTAAGCTCCATCATCTTGTTGCGTTTTCAACACTCCCTCTCAACAAGATATGGATTATCTGCAACCCCTATCCTGCCTCTGTGGTATTCGAATTTGCTCATGGTGAGTGCCTTCGTCAAGATATCAGCATCATGATCCTTCGTGGGAATGTATGAAAGTAACATGATTCTCGGCTGCACACAATCTCTGATATGATGGTACTTGATGTCGATGTGCTTGTATCTATCATGAAATACTAGATTAGCCGAGAGTTTAATGCAACTCTGGTGATCACAATTAATCACAGTAGGCTCCAAGTGTGACGCGAACAACCCGACCAGGATCTTCCTCATCCATACAGCCTCGCATGCAGCCAAACTTGCTGCCATATACTTGGCCTTTGCTAAACTGAGTGCCACGGATCTCTGCTTCCTGCTGTACCAAGAAACTGTTGTCGACCCGATAGTGAAGATCCCTCCAGATGTGCTCTTTCTATCCGTTGGGCTCCCTACCCAATCTGCATCCTTGAAGCCACATAGCTTCACCTCATCCTCTTGTTTGTACCACAATCCATATCCCAATGTGCCTCTGAGATAACGCAATACATGCTTGCAGCCATGCATGTTGAACTTCTCCAGTATCTCCTGGACATACTTACCCTGAGAAGCAAATAGTCCATCACTGCGCTGCCAAATTTCCAATCCCAGGAAATAATGAAGGAGGCCCAAGTCCTTCATCTTAAACTCTCTAGCAAGATCCTCCTTGCATGAAAGTATCAACAGCTCATCTCCCGTCAAAATCAAATCATCTACATAAAGTACAATGATCAGCAACTTACCTTTGTAGATCCATCTCGAACCCACCATTGATTTCCCCTCTGGTCTTGGGACAATCTCCCATGCACTCTTTCTGATAATCGAACCATACTCTTCCACCATGGCATCTACCCATGCGGGATCCTCCACAGCTTCCTCGAAAGAGGATGGCTCGGTCACGACACATTTGCTCACAAGAGCCATGTATCCAGTGTACCGATCAGGTGACTGTCTCTATCTGCGCTGTGTTGTAGGTGGTCCTACAACCTTCTTCGCATCTTGAGCCAGTCGCTCAGCTTCAGTAGTGCGCTTTCGCCCTCTGATGGTGGGTGCTGCATGAGTGCTCTCTTCCACTCCATGAACTTCATCTTGTGGCTGATCCACATCCTGAAGCTCATCCTTAGGAACTAATAGCTCCTCATCTGCATGCAAGTGTGGCTCCCTCTCAAGCGAAAACTTCATGGCTTTCTCCTCCTGAAATTTGATATCCCGTCGCACAACAGTCTTGCGACTGTCTGGCAAATACACACGATAGTTGTGGGGCATATCAGTGTACCCCACAAATATCCCAACCTCTGCGGTCGACTCCAGCTTCTTCCTGGCATCCTTCGTCACATGCATGTAAACAGGAGAACCAAAAATCCTCAAATGGGAAATATCAGGCCTCTTACCAGAATAAGCCTCCTCGGGTGTACTCATGCCAAGTATCTTGTGAGCACAACGGTTCTCCACATATACTGCAGTATTGCATACCTTCGCCCACAAGTGAAGGGGTAGGCCCTGATCATGCAACATCGCCTGTGCAGCACCCACGATCATTCTGTTCTTCCGCTAAGCAACCCCGTTGTGTTGTGGGTTATGGGGAGCTGTGAGCTCTCTTCGAATCACTTCTGCACTGCAGAAGTCCTTGAACTCACTAGAGATGAATTCACCACCATTGTCGCTCCTAAGAGCCTTCACCTTCTTCCCCGATTCCTTCTCGACTAGTGCTTTAAACTCACATAACTTTGAGTATGTATCGCTCTTCTTCTGCATGAAGAAGATCCAGCACTTGCAAGAGAAATCATCGACAAAGATCACATAATACTTGTGCTTTGCTGTCGAAGCTACTAAGAAAGGTCCACACACATCTATGTGAATTCTCTCAAGAATCGTCGTGGCGCGACTATCCTTCTCGTGAAAGGTGGCTTTCACAAATTTTCCCAAAGTACACCCCTTGCACTGATCTGACTACGCAAGAGTGCCTTTAGGAAACCCAGTAGAAATCTGCTACAGTATCTTCAAGGCTCCATGGTGAAGGTGGCCCAATCTCCGGTGCCATAGCTCGCCATCATCCTGGCTCACCAATCCTTCTTCCTTGCATGCCATTGTTGCGCAGTCATCTACATGCAATTGATAAAGGTTCTTGACTCGAACCGCTATCTTTCGAGTTTCTCCAGTTGTCTTACTGCGCAGGAAAGCCTTTCCCTCATTGAAGACAACATCATATCCCTTGTCTTCTAACATCGTCACAGAGATAAGATTCTTCTTCAATCCTAGAACATGCATCACTTCCTTCAATACGAAGGGTTTACCAGACTCCCTCTCAAAGGAAATGGTACCGATACCGGTCGCACTGTATCTACCATCATCGCCCATCTCGATGTGCACTCCAAGATCTTTCTCATCCAAATCAAAAAACAAATCTCGATCTCCTGTCATGTGAAAAGACACACCACTATCCAAGAACCATACCGATCCCATCACACTTGATACCAAGCATGCGATCAGCGAAAAATCCAACTCAAACTATGAGGCTAAGGCCTCTCCCACTGCAAATCCAGCAGCTTGCTTATTTTTCTTCTTCTGCGGACAATTTATGGCATAATGTTCGTGCTGGTGACAGTGAAAGCACTTCACCTTGGACATGTCCTGCTTCTTGCCTTTCGCACCGGAATGAGAAGCTTCCTTGTTCTTCCCCTTCTTTGCTTTGGCAGCCAAAGCACAATTTTCTTCATCATATGCCTTTGATGAAGATCCGTCCCTGGTATTCCGCCTGATCTCCTCTTGCACAAGATCAGACCAAAGTCTCTCCCATCCTGGCAATTTCTCCCGACCATTGACAGAGTCCTGATAGGAATGCCAACTCTTCGGAAGACCAAGGAGAGCCAAGCTCACCAAGTCCTCATCATCAATAGTCACCCCACACTTCCCAGCTCATCCCGGCATTGGGTGAACTTCGTGAGATACTTGGGCATACTGTCTCCTTTCTCACACTTAATGTTTCTGAGTTTATCCTTGAGTGCCAACTTCCTCTGGTTGCTCTTGCTTTGGAATAAATCTGTCAATGCTTTCCACATCAAGTATGGAGAAGCCTTTCCATGCAGGCTGGATACAATGTGATCCTTCACGCCCTCCAACAGAATCCTTCGACACTTTGTTGTCTTCTTTTGCCAAGCCTCAACGTAAGCAGCATCAGTAGGCTTTGGGACCTCAGCATCTATGAACTCCTTCAACCCATTGTCATCTAACACCGCCTCCATCCTGTCTTTCCATGCAATATAATTCGAGCTTCCTTCAAGGGCATACTCCAATCGCAATCCGTTGAAAGACATTTCAACTTCGACACCAAGAAAACACTGCTGCAAATTCGAATTCCATCAGCTCAAAACTAAACCGCTTCTGATCTAAAATTCATGAGAACAAGATATTTCTCGTACAGAGATTGACTGTATGGGAATTTTCCAGATATCTCACCTTCCAAAAGAAGGATGAATCCAGAGGCTACCTGGCCCGATTATAGACTCTGCCTGAAGAAATAAAATGTAATCACTTTTTGAATAATAGATCTGATGATCAACTTCGCTCTGATACCATGTAGAAATTTTGAATAATATAACACTTATTCACAGAGATTATCCTGATTATACACTATTTGCGGAATGCATGCATAATACATAACCTCCTCTACCGTTGATCATCAATTTGTGGAATTAAAACAATCGCATGCGCACATTGAAACATCAATCACACATATCAACACAATATGTACTGGGGAAAGCATACAGCTGAAAACCCCCAACTATCTGTATATTATAATGATAGAGAACATGTAACAATACATAGTACAATACTCCTCACAAGTACTCAGTACTATCTCCACCTGCTACACACAAACTAGCTCAGATCTGAACAAGTCACGGGTTCAAATCTCCTCCATTGTTTGCCTGCCTCTACTACGCAATCCAAGTTGAGAATAGATCAGATCCAAGTTCGAATTCCCTTGGCTTGTACTACGCAATCCTCATTGGCAATCTCAATCAATGATTGTGCAAATCTCATGCACAGCTATAGTCACAACTGATAGTAGTCTCACCCTTTCACCCACCTCTAACACTTGTCTCCACTGAACTGTCCATGCATTGAGTTAACTGATGTATTCTTTAGTTGATTTATGAGTTAATAATTAGTGAATTAATTAATAATTAATTCACATCACTCATCACTAGTGTATTTGGCAGTTAGACTAAATACAACTAGTTCAACTAAGTCAAACTGAACACAACTCCATCAACTCCTCAATCAACTCCACCAAACTCAATCACTTGAGTTCTAACTGAAGTCCATCATGCAATAGCTCAACTAACCCATAGGAAAAGCGTATTTCCTTCTGGCAGTTTCATGTGCCACATCCGTAGCTCGAACTGAAGTGATGCAAGAGGATAAGATAATGTTTATGGTCCAAATATTATTAAGAGCTAATAATATTCGACTGTTCTATTTTTAGATTGGCAGTCTAAAAATAGACTCTACCCATATGTCTAAAAATAGAAGTCCATCTATTTTTACCAACATGACCAATCATCCATAAATAGCATCCTGCAACTCATAGACCATGATCCATATGTCTAAAAATAGACTTTGCGCCAAAAATAAACTGTGGGCCCACTTAGTGAAGGCGACTTCTTTTCACTAAGCTCCATCATCTTGTTGCATTTTCAATAGGCAAGAGGGAGAGACAAATATTAGAGCTTGTGTACAAAGATGTGTTTGGACCTGTGAAGGTTCCATCACTGGGTAAGTCTGTGTACTATGTATCATTCATAGATGACTTCTCAAGGAATAAATGGATATATTTCCTTGAGAAGGAATCTAAAGTCTTTGACAGGTTTAAAGAATTTAAGGCTCTGATGGAAAACCAGACAAAGAAGAAGATAAAGGTGTTGAGGATAGATAACGGTGGAGAATTTTGCAGTAAGGAATTTGAAGAATTTTGTAAGAAGTGTGGTATAGCATGGCAAAAGACTACTCCATATACACCTGAACAAAATAGAGTTTCAGAAAGAACGAACAAGACGTTGATGGAAAGGGCAAGAAGCATGCTCAATGGTGCTGGGTTAGGATAGGAATTCTGCGTAGAGGTGGTGGACATAGCATGTTATCTGGTGAACAAATCACCTTCGTCAGCGTTGGAGGATAAGACTCCACAAGAGGTATGGACTGGTAAGAAACCCTCTCTTTCACATCTGAGGGTATTTGGATGTGATGCATATATACATGTTCTAAAGGAGAAAAGAACCAAGTTGGATAGTAAATCTGAAAAATGCATCTTTATTGGGTATAAGGATGGTTTAAAGGGTCATAAGCTTTGGAACCCAGTAACAAGGAAGTTTGTGTACAACCGATATGTGGTCTTCAGAGAGGTGAAAGATGTTATTAAACATGAAGTCCAACCAAAGGAACCTGAGAAGATAGAGTTTGAGCTTAAGGAGGAAGAATCAGACTCTACAACAGAAGAGGAATCAGAAGATGAAGAGCCACAAACTACGGGCGTGAGAAGATTAGTTCGAGAAAGAAGGCAGCCAAAAAGGTATAGTCCATATGCTTTCTGTTCAAATTTTGCTTTATCTATTACTGATGATGATCCCAGAACTGTGAAGGAAGAAGTAGATTCAGCCATGGTTGATGAAATGGTATCTTTGCACAAAAATGAGGCTTGGGACCTGGAGGACTTGCTGGCTAGAAGGAAATTCATTGGCAGCAAATGGGTGTTCAAGAAGAAGACAAATGTAGAAGGGAAGGTGGAGAAATACAAAGCTCGGTTGGTAGCAAAAGGTTATTCCCAGGTACTTGGAATTGATTTTGGTGATATTTTTTCTCCTGTTGCCAAGGTAGCTTCTATTAGATTACTTTTATCTGTTGCTGCTGCTTTTGATTTTGAGGTAGAACAGATGGATGTGAAGACAGTATTTCTTCAGAGGGATCTAGAAGAGGAGATCTACATGAAGCAACCTGAAGGCTTTGTGGTGAAGGGTAAGAAAGAACTGGTATGCAAGTTAAATAAGTCTTTGTATGGGTTAAAACAGTCACCAAGGATGTGGTATCAAAAATTTGATACATTTATACGGGGACTTGGCTTCACCAGAAGCAAAGCAGATCACTGTGTGTATTTTAAATTAATTGGTGACCGTGTTATTTATCTGGTCTTGTATATGGATGATATGTTGTTGGTTGGAAATGACAAAGACATTATCCAGGATTTGAAGACCCAATTGTCCTCCAAATTCGAGATGAAAGACCTTGGTGCTAAAAACTATATTTTAGGCATGGAAATTAAAAGAGATCGGGAAAAGAGGAAGCTCTGGTTAAACTAGAGGAAGTATGTCAAGACAATACTGCAGAGGTTTATTATGTAGGATAGTAAATCGGTGAAGGTTCCAAATCCTATAGGTGTGAAGTTATATGTTGAGCAGTGTCCTAAGACACAAGAAGAGGAAGAGGACATGTCTCGTGTTCCATATGCAAGTGTAGTCGGTAGCCTAATGTATGCAATGGTCTGTACTAGACCAGACAATGCACATGCAGTGGGAGTATTGAGCAGTGTCAGCCCGGATAAGTCGTTCTTGCGGACAAGACCGACCTCCCTAGTATCTAATGATATCTAGCAACAAGCAAGCCAATCAAATTCTATCTTTCTCTAAATATGCAGTTTATAAATAAAGGAAAACAAGTGTTTTAGGCCTACCTTGGGTCCAATGCAAGTTTGCGGAAGCCTTGCTCCGTTGATCCAAATGAGCTCCCTTGTAGAGAATCTGCAAACACAAACAAGCACACAAATTAAATAGCACCTAAAAAGCCAATACAATAAAGCATACTTATCATGATGATCAAGGAATTCATGAAACAAATCACATAAGACAATTTTTTGAGAAAAATGAATCTGATTGTATTAATTTAGATCAAAGAAGAACTTTACAACCTGTGTCTTGATGCTGTACAAGCTCCTCCCAGGGTCCATCAAGAAGTCTCCTCTACTTTGACAAGTTTCACTCTCTTCCCAATGAAGCCAAAAGGTATGTGATCTCTCCTCTCAAGCTTAACTAGGAAGTCTCAATTCCACCAGCATTTACCCTCAAAAATGTTCAGCTTCTAACCTCCCTAGCAACCAGCCCAATGCCTTAATTTATAGTGCAATGGAGGGAAGTTACTAGGTCCTCCTTCAAAGGGATAAGCTCCTCTCATCAAGGGATTAGCTCCTTCACTTTTGGGATGCATGAACCACCTAGGAGCGAACCATCCACGTCAAGATTCCTTCTAGAATCATCTAGAATTAACCCAAAGTGAGTTTTTAAGAATAAACTTGCGCCTTTTTGACTTTCACAGGGGTCCGCACCCACTCCTTTAGAGATAGAGCGGGCAGGTCCGCAGGTAACATGAACAGGGGGTGCGGGACCGCAGGCAACAGTGAGAGAAAGTGCGGAACCAGAGCTTTAATGATTTTTAAGGTCTTTCTCTCATTTTCAAAGCTTGACATGAAGAGCTGAGGTTTGAGACTTGCTTAGGAGGACAGTATGAATGATGATAGACCCATACTGACTGCAAATAGTCATGGTGACAATATTTTGTGTAACAGATTTCCCCCTAAAGTGTGAAGTCTATAGTAGATGAGGATTTCATTTATCATCTAGGAAGAGTGAAGTACTTTATCATTTCGAGGATCATCTTGTGGAGAGCCCGGTTGGAACCTATAAAAACATTCAATGCAAAATATATATATGAGATCATATCATCGCTGAGGTAGGCATTCCCATACTCAGATCAAAACTGACTAGAAAACTAACTACTGCTCTGATATAGGAATGATCTTGTAATACATCACAAGTATAGACACATGTAGACACAGTATGGACGCAGCCATCTATTTATGAATAGTCCATTGTATAATGAATACAAAATTCCTCACAGCCTGGATGGTGGAAACTAGATCCAGGGTCTTGATTTCTACTTCCCAAAATAGTACGATTCTATCCATGTGAATGAATGTGTCGAAGTCGAACATGGTAGAAACCACTTGATTACCAGTCAATGATGTAAACTGTTAACAAGTGTGAGAGAAACCACCAGTAATGTCAATGGCTCTCAAAGTACTCAATACAATCCATGAGATGTGAATAGATGTGTTGATGTCGAACATGTCACGGAATCCTTTGATCGAAGGTCAATGATGCAACCTATCATCGAAGGCGAGAAACCTGCCATTGAGGCATGCAGATCCCAAGGTACTGACGATTTCTAGATCATCTTTCTAGATAATGAGCTGAAGTCAATAGAAAGCGATCCGTCGTAGGCAAGCCCACAACACGAAATCATAGATCAAGTTTGAAGAAATTTAGTTGCAAGGACTGACTCAGGGATGGTCAAGATGGATGACAGATATTTTGCAGATGAATGGTTTATTTGCACTGACCTCTTGAACACATAACGACACAGCAGATGGTTTGGTGACAATTGACCCAAAGTTAATACCCAGAAACCGGCTGAAGACTTTCAATATGGTTTGATCAACTGTTAGGCAAAGGATTTCCCAACCCAGGTGAATAAAAAGTGTCGTGTTCAAGAGTGGTTACAAAGTATGACAAACAGGCTCATTTTTCTCTCTTTTCCCCCACCATTTCTGGCAAGTACCTCTTTATTTTTGACAAGCTTGAGGAGGATAACATTTTCTTGATTATAAGCTCATCCTTCGGATGAGTCCAACTTAGTTTAAATTCGAACCCTAAGAAGGAGTGGTCTGTTCCTGTTTGTAATTGAACAGGTCCTTTACTGTTAAATTTTAACGAGTCCAGTATAGGAGAAACTCGGCATTTTTCAATTTTAGAGAGTCTGAAAAAACTTAAGAAGACTCCATGGTTGTCCTTTTTCATAAATTTGTGTCTCCCAAGCCCAAAAAAGTATAAAATAATACTTGAGAGAACCGCTTGATCATTACGACCAAGGAGTAATTTTCATAATTAGTGCCTCTGATCTGAAAAAGTAAAAAAGCGACCAATGACACGTCGTTTTATAACCAATATCAAACTTGAAACAACAAAAGTCCGGCAATCTTTTCATGTTTATACAGTCAGAAAAGAGTTGTAAGTGGACCGTCTTTTTAATTCCATTTTAACGAGTTTAAAAAGAAAAACTCAACAATCTTTTCATATTTTGAGAGTCTGAAAAGGGCTTAAAAGAGAACTCCAAGGTTTCACTTTTTCGTAAGTTTTAACGAGTTCGAAAAAAAATGATAAAAATGTACTCATTATTTTCATTTTTTCGTAAGTTTTAATGAGTTCGAAAAAATGATAAAAATGTACTCATATGGCCGACTTTCAATTTAATTTACAAGCAAGAAAAGACGGAAAGAACTCGGCATTTTCATTTGTTTTACGAGAATGAAAGATAGCAAAATAATCTCGAGATTTTCATGAGTTTAATGAGTCTTGAAAATAACTGAAATTGACTCAAGATAGGTTTCATTTTTACAAAAGCTTGAAACAGAGAAAAACTATGCTTCAAAGTAGTTTCATTTTTACACAAGCTTGAAACAGAGAGAAAACGGTGCTTGATGCCCCCTAAGCATAATTGCTAGAGCGCATGCCCCCCAGCTTCATTTCATTCAACTAAGTACATTAATTAATAGCTGGATGGATTGAAGGTTCAGTTACGAGATCATTTGAAAGACTCGACCTAAGCCTGTAAGAAAATTATGCAAAAAACTGAAATAACTAACCTAAATATACAACTTAACATTTATGAGATCTAGTCAAACTCTCGACTCAATTAGAGGAGGATTTGTTTCATTTTTTAACGAGCTTGACACAAGAAAAGAACTATGCTCGGATTCGGTTTCATGTTTACGCAAGCTTGAAACGAAAAACTATGCTTGTTAGAAGTTCGCATGCCCCCAGCATAATGATGCAAATCAAGGTACATGCCCCCCAAGTTTCATTGCATTCAACCAGGTGGATGAAATGAAGGTTTACTTTTGAAATCTTGGAAAGACTCGACTCGAAAAGGGAGTTGTTTCATTTTTAATGAGGTTGGCACAGGAAAAGAACTGTCCTCAAAACCCTTGTTTCATTTTTTAAATGAGCTTGACACAAGATAAGGAACAATGCTCATGACTCCTTGTTTCATTTTTTAACAAGCTTGACACAAGACAAAGAACTATGCTCATAACTACTCTCTACAATCTACCTAACAAGGAACTATCTAAAAACCTTGATTCATTTTTTAACGAGCTTGACACAAGACAAGGAACTATGCTCTAAAATCCTTGATTCATTTTTTAACGAGCTTGACGCAAGACAAGGAACTATGCTCTAAAATCCTTGATTCATTTTTTAACGAGCTTGACACAAGACAAGGAACTATGCTCTAAAATCCTTGATTCATTTTTTAACAAGCTTGACACAAGACAAGGAACTATGCTCAAGTCTACTCTCTACAATCTACCTATATAACCTATCCTTGTTTCATTTTTTAACGAGGTTGACAGAAGACAAGGAACTATCCTCGAACCTGATTCATTTTTTAACGAGGTTGACTCAGTAACAGGAACTATACTCTAAAAACCTTGATTCATTTTTTAACGAGCTTGACACAAGACAAGGAACTATGCTCTAAAAACCTTGATTCCTTTTTTAACGAGCTTGACACAAGACAAGGAACTATGCTCTAAAATCCTTGATTCATTTTTTAACGAGCTTGACACAAGACAAGGAACTATGCTCATGACTACCCTTTACAATCTACCTATATAACCTATCCTTGTTTCATTTTTTAACGAGGTTGACACAAGACAAGGAACTATCCTCGAACTCACTGATTCATTTTTTAATGAGATTGACACAGGAAAAGAACTGTCCTCACACTCACTGATTCATTTTTTAACGAGGTCGACACAGTAAAAGGAACTTTCCTCGAACTCACTGATTCATTTTTTAATGAGGTTGACACAGGAAAAGAACTGTCCTCACACTCACTGATTCATTTTTTAACGAGGTCGACACATTAAAAGGAACTTTCCTCGACCCTGATTCATTTTTTAACGAGGTTGACTCAGTAACAGGAACTATCCTCTAAAACCTGTTTCATTTTTTAACGAGGTTGGCACAGGAAAAAGAACTATCCTCGCGACATCCAGTTTCATTTTTTAACAAGGTTGAGACAGGAAAAAACTATCCTCGCACCCACTGATCATGGCTTCCAACTGGAAGAAAGACATGTCAATGGACACACCTTGATCATGGCTTCCAAGAGGTCTTCATCAGAAGGAAGAATAGTTCTCTGGAAGGAACACATGTTAAGGGACTCAAAAGGGATAAGAACATCACGTTCAAGTAATCCCATAGAGTTTTCCATGTCAATTACCGGATCTAAATCAAAGCAAGATGAGCAAATAGTGAGAGGCTCACTTACGTCAGTAACTGAAAACATGGGACCAGTTACCACATAATTAACCCGTGGCGAGGTAGATACCACTTTAGAATCAGGAACATTTATGGGTGTCATATTATTGGTAGTTGAAACAAGACTAGGGAACGAAAGCTGGTCTACAGTCATAATATTCCCATTGTGAGGGAAAGCCATCACGCAAAAGAGTGTCGATACGACAGCTTTCATTGCATAAACATAGTCTCGCCCAAGGAGTAAATTGAAATCCAAGGGACCTCGAACTACCATAAGATCAATATAAACAGTTTTACCTTCCAAGGTAATAGAAAACTTAGGAAGGATCCCTAAAGGTTCACTAATGGTTCTGTTAAAAGCTTTCAGATTCTGTGTAATAGCCGCAAGCTGAGGGGAACCCAAAGCTTTCCAAGCGATTGAGGATAAAATACTAACAGAAGCACCTTCATCTACCTGTGTGCGGTGTATGTCCCTACCATCAGCGTTGACAATGATTTGGAAAGGGATGGAGGAGGGAAGACGAGGTTATGTCAGTCTATTCCAATCAAAGGAAAATACCTCAGCATTTAGAGGGGGTTCTGTAGAAACAAGTGAAATGCCCCCCGGCATAGAAGAATCTGATGTAACAAGAAGAACCTGAGCGGTATGAAATTCACTCTCTAAAGGGAGAGTGGCATCGATCGAATGTGAAATTGAATCGACCACTTGATCAACTAATGGATCATCAACCTGAGTGATATGAGTTTCACTCTCCAATGGAAAAGTGGGATTGATTGTACTTGAAATTAGATCAATCACTCCGTCAGTTGACGATAGGTTAAGAGAAAGTTTACGGTAACCAGTTGGAAATTATTGTTGTGGAATAGTAAGGTTTTCCAACAATTTTGAGGCTTCATCCATGTGAGGGCAAATGTGAGTTTGATGACTCCCTTTGCATAACTTACAAGCAAACCTAACTTTACCCTTTTTCCCAGGAACCTGACTATCACTTGTTGATGGATCAATGGAAAGTTGATAAGATTTTTCTGACCATACTTCCAAGACCTTCGGAATACCAGGACAATTGACAAGGAAGTGGTCACCCTTACAAAGCCTACAAGGGTATTTGGGTTTACGATGCATGTTGGAGGTTTCCTCAACACAACTAACACTTACAGCAATGGTTGGTTGGTTGACTTCTTTCTTATCTTGCTTCTTCTTCTTCTTCTTCTTCTTCTTCTTCCTCCTTTTCTTATAATTCTTAGCCACCTAGTTACTAGCGTCAAGGCTTTTACCAAGCGAAGACGAAGAAATGGAGGAAGAAATAATAGGCGAAGAAGGTAAAGGGTCAACAGAAGGTTGGTGATGTTGAGATGGTGAACTCTGTTGAGGTGAAGCATTCGGTTGAGGTGGAACAATTGGAGTATTTGGGGCCAACAAAGTTGAAAATAACCATATCGGTAAACCTATTGTAAATCCAGGTAATGACAAAGTAGCCATATAAGGAGGACCAACATTTCCAAAGTAAGGAAAAGTACTAGGATTCTCATTAAGAGGGGTTCCTTGGTTGGTAAATTCCGGTACATTTTCCATTATATTCAACTTCAGTGAATTTTATTAACAATTTAAAACTAAAATTAACAATTCACAATTCACACCTATGGTCTCTAAAAGTAAAAACAAACAAATTAACACGCGCTATCAAATCTAGGAGTCAAACCACACACAAACAGTAACTTTCCATACTGAAAACACTAGTTGGTGATGAAATCCAACGTCGCAGAATTCAATACAGAAATGGAAGTTGGAACAGTTACCCCGAAAACCTGCTTAATGAATAGACTGGCACAAGTTTCTCCACTAAACCGTCTCGAGTGAAGAGAACCCCCCAAAGATTCCAAGTGAGTCTAGTTGACATCTGCTCTAGGTACAGTGGGATCTTCCCTCCACCGTCACCTTAGGAAAGAATCCTATAGAATATGGTCACTATGGTTACCAACGGAAAAAAATATACCTAGGGGAACAGTCTACGATCCGATACGCACACAAGGGCAGAGTAACAAGCTCAATCCCCTTGAAGGCTCCTTGACATAATCCAAGGTTTACCAACAAGTGACCCCAGGCTCCTCAACAATGGTTAATCTGAGGTTTACCGTTTTTAATACGTGAATATCTTCTATCGTTCCCAATGAGGAAGGATTGATTCCCACACTAGTTCAGATATGATCTCGTGCTTCTCCTTTAAGAGGAGCTTTCCCAGAGCATAGATGTAACAATTGGATTTTTCTCCTATCGCAAGATACAGCTACTTGTTTGTTTTACTATCTTGGAGAGTTAATTACTCCCTACTCCAAGATACTAGCCTAAGATATATTGGTGTAATAGAGCCCTAGAAATAAAAAGATTACTAGATAGATTTTACTTTAAGCGTTATTTTTATTGGTTTTTCTTTAAGTCAAGAGGTGCGGAGATGAAACTTATGGTGCGAAGACTCGACTCGAAATCACTAAAAAATGTACTTAAGATGATAAGCAATCTTTTCCCTTCAATGAATTTCTAGCTAGGAAAGAGTTGAGAATGAAAATGCTTGTAAAAACAAATCTTTTCCTTAACAAACAAATCAAAAGAAGAGCTTTTTTGTCTTTTCCAATGCACTCAAAAACGAGACAACTAGTTATGCTCACAAAAATTTCCCTTTTCTTTCAAACACTCAAATACTACAAAAACAAACTTTTCCAAAAGAGATTTTTTTATTTTTATAAAACACTCAAAACTATGGAAAAATCTAATCTTGAGATCTATAAATTCTAAGAACTATTTGAAGTAAAAGCTTACAAGATTTCTTTTCAAGGATGTTTTACTTAGCTATAAGCAAACTAAGGACTAATTTGCTCAGAATCACAAATCAGTCAAAAAACAACCAATTTTTGTTTTCTTTTCTAAAAATGAAATCCAAAACTTTTAACACAAGTCTTTTCGAAGTTTCGCAAAGAGAAACACAAGATGGATTCCTCAACAAAGGTAGATTTTGCAAACGGTCAGACTCATAAGAAGGCCAGTAAAAACCAAGGTGATCTGAGGCTTCTAAGGCTTCTAAGCTCTGAGCTACTACAAGACCAAAATGAAAATCAAGCCCGACAACCAAAACTTCTAGGAATTTCACCTAAAACCCTAATACCAATGGAATTAACCTAAGAAAAGTTCCTGACAAGTCACATGCAGGTCTGGGCAGGGGATAACAACACCTAAACAAATCCTAAGCTGACTGAAAGAGAAAATCTTAAGTTTTTCAAAATTTTGACAGGGTCCGCAGATCCGCAGTCCACACAGGTGCGGTATCGCTCTGTGTGTAAAGTAAAAGTGCGGATAGGTCCACACTGTGTTACAAGCAGAGGGTGTTGTCCTCTCCCAAAAGTATGAAAAACAAAAAATAATCCAAGATCTACTAAATCTAACCAATTCCACACACAACAAGCCAAAAACAGAAACAAAAACACAGTTTCTCAAGTCAAAGTAAAGCAAATCAAAAAATCAAGTCCCCAGTGGAGTCGCCATTTTGTCAGCCCGGATAAGTCGTTCTTGCGAACAAGACTGACCTCCCTAGTATCTAATGATATCTAGCGACAAGCAAGCCAATCAAATTCTATCTTTCTCTAAATATGCAGTTTATAAATAAAGGCAAACAAGTGTTTTAGGCCTACCTTGGGTCCAATGCAAGTTTGCGGAAGCCTTGCTCCGTTGATCCAAATGAGCTCTTTTGTAGAGAATCTGCAAACAAAAACAAGCAAACAAATTAAATAGCACCTGAAAAGCCAATATAATAAAGCATACTTATCATGATGATCAAGTAATTCATGAAACAAATCACATAAGACAATTTGTTGAGAAAAATGAATTTGATTGTATTAATTTAGATCAAAGAATAACTTTACAACCTGTGCCTTGATGTTGTACAAGCTCCTCCCAGGGTCCATCAAGAAGTCTCCGCTACTTTGACAAGTTTCACTCTCTTCCCAATGAAGCCAAAAGGTATGTGATCTCTCCTCTCAAGCTTAACTAGGAAGTCTCAATTCCACTAGCATTTACCCTCAAAAATGTTCGGCTTCTAACCTCCCTAGCAACCAGCCCAATGCCTTAATTTATAGTGCAATGGAGGGAAGTTACTAGGTCCTCCTTCAAAGGGATAAGCTCCTCTCATCAAGGTATTAGCTCCTTCACTTTTGGGATGCATGAACCACCTAGGAGCGAACCATCCACGTCAAGATTCCTTCTAGAATCATCTAGAATTAACCCAAAGTGAGTTTTTAAGAATAAACTTGCGCCTTTTTTACTTTCACAGGGGTCCGCACCCACTCCTTTAGAGACAGAGCGGCCAGGTTTGTAGGTAACATGAACAGGGGGTGCGGGACCGCAGGCAACAGTGAGAGAAAGTGCGGAACCAGAGCTTTAATGATTTTTAAGGTCTTTCTCTCATTTTCAAAGCTTGACATGAAGAGCTGAGGTTTGAGACTTGCTTAGGAGGACAGTATGAATGATGATAGACCCATACTGACTGCAAATAGTCATGGTGACAATATTTTGTGTAACAAGCAGGTTTATGTCAAAACCAGGGAAGGAGTATTGGACAACAGTGAAGCGAGTTTTCAGGTATTTGCGTGGCACTAGTGATTATGGTTTGTGTTACCAAGGAAGACCAAGATTGGGTAGAGTGTTGGATATTCATGGCTTTGTTGATGCAGACTGGGCTGGAGATTTGGATCAGAGAAGATCTACAAGTGGGTATGTGTTTAACCTATTTTTAGGTGCAGTCAGTTGAATGAGTAAGAAACAATCTGTAGTGGCACTATCAACTATAAAGGCAAAATACATGGCAGCCACTCATGCAAGCAAGGAAGCAGTTTGGTTGCAAAGATTATGTTCAAGTATGGGGTTAGTACAGGGAGCTATAAGGATAGACTGTGACAGCCCAAGTGCAATTTTCTTAACAAAGAACCCTGCTTATCATTCAAAGACAAAGCACATTGATGTTCAGTATCACTTTGTGAGGGATATGATAGAAGACAAAAAGGTGTTGCTGGTAAAGGTGGACAATTTGAAGAATACTATAGATGCATTGACAAAATCCGTGAGCTCTAAAAATTTCTCTTGGTGTAGAGAAACAATGGGCGTTTCAGGGCTGGATAAATGACTAAGCTCTCCTGTGACCCCCTATGGAAAGAAAACAACAAGTGGGAGAATGTTAGGTTGTGTTATATTAGGTTGGGCGGACCTGCCTATGGTTTTGTGCATGCTTTTCGCACATGGTTTTGGATGCAATGGTTTTTGGTCCATGGTATTGGATGCTTCGACATGTATAAATATGTATTGTAACATTGAAAGGAAAATAATGAAAAATCAAGCTGGTAGTCTCGGTTTTGGATCCAGGGGAAAATCTCTGTGTATATGTGTTTTATGTGTTATGCTCTCGCTATTATTTATTTTCTGTGTTTTAGAATACGTATGCAGGTAATTTCTGTACGGGGTTAAAACCTACAACGACTACAATTTCCATTATCCATACATAAATCAATTTTCTTTCATATCAAGTTTGATAGTTTTATCTTTTATTTCCTTTAATTTTCTTTGTTTTCAATCAACCTAGTTACTTCTTGTACATAAATCAATCATGTTTTTACAATGGATTCCCTATAATTTCTCTAACAAAAGATCTCTTTGCTAGGATGCTCCTTTAGGCGCAATTCAAGTTAGATCATGAATCTATGTGTCCCACCCAGGATTAGTTCTTGAATATCATAGACAAAATTATGCCTATGGATAATATGATCACTATCGTGTCGAAAACACTTTGAGAAGAATGATAATGTTGAGTGGACTCTGGCCCAATTACTAACTTGGTTGAGATGCCTCAAGCATCTGATAAGATCTTAACTAGGGCCTCATCATGATCTAAAGTCTAAAGCTTGGGTAATGATACCATAAGGACATATCAATAATAAACAATCTTTAATGTTTCTTAAGGAATCATCCTACCTATCGTTCAAGATCTTTCATCCACCTTGTGACCAAATGTGGCGAATAAGAAAATAAAAAGTATAACAAATAAATAATTGTTGTTGAACATAAAGGAAAAGGTTGGAGAATGGTTTCTCAAGCAACTCAAACATGTAGGTAACTTTGATGGGGCTATGGATGCTCACTGGCAGTGAAGCAATGCCTGCCATTTTAAGTTGACTCAACGACAACTATGGACACTCGCTAACAGTGGGGTATTGGATTGACACTTATACTAGGAGGGAGGTGAATAAGTATGTGGAAATTTCTTACTTATTTAAACATTCATGGATCATAACCAAACAATGTCACATATGGAACAAAAGATATAAATGAAAACTTCTTTATAACAAATCATTGTAGGCACCAACCTACAAGAGACACTAGTGCCCCTTATTGCAATATTTGTAGACACCAACCTACAGGAGAAACCAACCCCCCCCAGCTACAATATTTGTAGGCACCAAACTATAGGAGACACTAATCTCACTTGTTGCAAGATTTTTAGGCATGAACCTACATGAGACACCTATCCCCTCGACTGCAAGATTTTTAGGTGCCAACCTATAGGAGACATCGATCCCCCTACTGGAATATTTGTAGGCACCACCCTACATGAGATACCTATCCTCCTTGCTACAAGATTTGTAGGCACCAACCTATAAGAGACACCAATCCCTCTATTGCAATATTTCTAGGCACCAACCCACATGAGACACCAATCACATCTGCTACAGTATTTGTAGGCACCAACCTATAGCACACACCAATCCCCTCAGCTATAATATATATAAGTACTAAACTAAAGGAGAAACCAATCCCCTCTATTACAATATTTGTAGGCACCAAACCACAAGAGACACCAATCCCTTTTGTTAGCTACTTCTTCCTTCACTAGTTCTACTTGTTACATTTTGCTTCACTAGATTTGCTTGCTTCTTCTAACTTGATCAGGTCTACTTGTTACATTTTGCTTCACTAGATTTACTTGCTTCTTCTAACTTCATTAGGTTTACTTTTTGCTTCTTCCTTCACCAGGTTTAATTGTTGCTTCTACCTTCAATTGTTGTTTTTGGCCTTTTCCCAAGAGCAAATCTATACAACATGCCACATATCCACTTTTGTAAAGTTGATTATGAAATTTTTGCATGAGCCACTTATATATGTCTCCTTGGCTCTCTAAAATTTCCATAGTCTGAAAAGTGCCAACAAATAAGTTATATCAATTATACAGAACTATCCTTTTTGAAGTTGATTTCAAGAATATTCAGTAACCCTAACTTCCACGGGGCATATCTCTGAAAACATAGTGAACGAAACTCAAAAATTTATAAAACAAGAACTTACAGATCTCTTCTTTGTTTCCTATATATTTCATAGTATGGAACATCCAAAAAAATGTTATAGTGAAAATGCTAAGCTAACCTATTTTAATAATATTTAAGGAGCATTCAAGAACCCTAAGAACTCTTAGTGTTCTCTATCTCCTATCCGTATTGGATATTTTTTCTCATCTATGCAACAAATGCACTTGAAAAAATGGAACCCCTTTTCCTCATAGCAGCCCAGTTATAACATAGCTCGGTAGCCTAATAGTGGTTACGTTTGACTACATCAACTCTTAACCAAAATTAAAATAAGAAATATTTTAGAAACTTCTTCATCATAATGATGTGGCTAACCCATTTTCCATGAATAATGGGGACTCGCATGGCATCCTCTTGAATTATGGTGATTAAAACATGAAGGTCAACTTCTGAGTGGCATAACTTTTGCATACATACTCCAATTGATGTGATTCTTCCACTGTTGGAAAGGTATTTGTGTGTATAATATGAAAAAGAGATGTCACACTAAATCAATATATTTTAACCCCCAAAAAAACCTTTTGATGCCTCAAAATGGTCTTGGAAGGTTTTAGATCCCAATTTACCAAACTGGGTCCCACCAATAAAAATGGTCCTATGATCATATTCCTCCACTTTTTCAACTTTGAAAGCATTGAGATGGATGAAAAAAAACATAATGATCCAATTCAAATCACAGCTCCCCATTTTGGGAGGCTTTTGGTCCCCAAAATATTATACTGAATGAGGTAAGTTAAATTTTCCTCCACCTTCTCTCAGGTGTACCATTTAACTTTGTCTGGAAGTTGTCATTTCAACTCAATTTTCCAATGGTCATGTTGACCCAGTATTGTAGTTCTAGACCGATTTTGCAAAACTGTATCTTCTGTCAACTATGCCTAATCATCTGGTGCCAAATCCTCCACAAAAGGTAGGACTTGTTCCTCTTCTTGATCTAGCATAAAAGGCTCATAAATTTTTAGATTCTCTACATTCACAATCAAGTAAATGTGCATGTATGGTGGTAGACTGAGTCGATAGGAATTAGCACCCACCTTTTCCAGTATCTCAAACTGACCATACCACAGAGCCTTGATTTATTATTAGGACCATGTAGCCTCTCCCCATTCAACTATAGTCACACATTGTCTCCCGCCTTAAATGATTTATCTATTCCATGTTGATCATGCTAATGAAAATACTGGGAGCAGGGGTGAATCAATATTTCTTTTCAATTGTTATTTTTACCAGTTAGATCACTTATATTTAGAACAAAAAATGAACAATAATAGAATAAATACTTTTATTAATTTCTTCTGTAGAATAAATAAAGTACAATAATAGTATGGGGCTCCAACCCTAGATGAAGACTCTAATCTTCAATCTCACAGGTTCCAACTTGTATTTGCCAAGCACTGACTTGGACTTCCAAGGCTCCAACCTTGTCAATTTTGAGGCACCAACCTCAAGGGCTCCAACCCTAAATTTAGTTTAGGCTTCGACCTGGTTTCTTGATGACTCTGATCCTCTAGGGCTCCAACCCTATCCTCCAAGGAACCAACCTTGTCTTTTCGAGGCTCCAACCTCTTAGTATCCAACCCTCAAGTTTACTTTGTCAATATGTATTTGGTTATACTTCACGGTTCCCAATCTATTCTTCAACAAGCCCTCTCAATCTTCAGTTATGCCTTCACTTAGTCTCCACGTCACATCATCAATGATAACCTTGGTCTTCACATGAAGGTGTCACCACTGCTCTTCATCGTACCGAAATAATTTCTTCAAGTCACCTCATGATGAATTCAATCATGCATCATGGTCTTCAATATTATCTCCAAGACCTTCAAGATGTCTTCAATGAACAACCCAAGTCTTCAATGTTCAATAAATCTCTTTCCCAAAAAATTCACTTCCTCACACAAATCCAAGGCTGCAACATGTAGATGCCTAAATGTGTACACACTCCATAGGTCAAAGCTCCTCCGATGACTACAATACTCAAGCTTCACTGAGGTCAATCAAACCACTGCTTCAAGATGTCTACACAGTGTTGCTCTAAGGCTTCTTCACAAAAAACGTCTTTAATATATTTTCTCAATAAACACCAAGGGATCTTCAGTTATGCTTAGAGATGCTTCAATGAGGCCTTCAATCAATATTTCAAAGGTTTATACAAAAGGTTTACAATGTCTTTAATAAGGACATCACAAGGTCTGTTCTTTGACAAGTCTTCTTCAATGTTTCTTTAGACTTTCACCCACCATAGGCCTACTATAAATGTCATCACAAGTCTCTAATAACAGGTTCAAAATATCTTGTTGCTGCTCCAGATATCACTGGACCGAGGTTCTGTGCTAGATCTGTAGCTTATTCCGAGCTCCTGTGGAGAAATATTACAACAGGTCTGATCCACAAAAATGCTCCAATTCTGTGCCACAACAAGGTTACATAGTAATAACAGCAGGTCCAAGTTCTGTGCAAGAAATCTGACCTGTAACACAAGATTGTCCTAAAAAATAATTCTCCCAAAAACGACATTTTCTTGCTCCTCGGCTTCCTGTAGTCTTGGTCTGAGGTTGCAACATGAAAACAAGGTATATAGTCTTTAAAAGGTTCTGATAGTTGCTTCAGTTGTCAATTTATAACCCAAACTGTATTCTTTTTTATCTCCTCGGCCTTGTTTCTCTTTTTCCACCTTATCTCTGAATTAATCACTGAAATCATAGTCAAAATGAGGTGCTAGGAATCATATTTATATAGGATTTCACCTTGAACTGAAGGGACACGTCTATCTGGAGAAAGCTTAACATGAATGGTTGATCATAGGTCGGCTAGCTTTAAAAATTATCTTTTTCTAACTTAAAAATTCATTTTCTCTTTAACTACCGGGAGTTTGAGGGCAAGTGAGGGCTTGTTAGAAAGAGGAAAAAATCCTCTTTAAGATGGTCTAGGTCCCATTGAGAAAAGATGCCTCTAAGGTGGAAAAAATATTTTTTCTTTGTGACTGTCCTTAAATTTTATGCATAAAAAGTTTGGGACAACATGAGGAATGTTTGGGACAGTATGGCTTCTCCATTGTTTGGCTTCTTCATCATCATAGGATCATGTAGGACATCCATGTCATCATGATAGTGTCTAGCAATGAGTGTATCATCCATGTCATCACATAATGGTGTAGTGATATGTTATAGTGCAACATCATTAGGAGAACTCCAAAATAGTATTCCAACCCTCAAATGATCTCCAAACATGTTACCACCATCAAGTGTATGACTGATCCAGGTGGCTCCAGAGAGACACACAGGACAAAGAGGGCTCAAAAATCAAAGTGTTTGGATTATGCTCGAAATAGGTTCATGTTATGTATCTCGTCGTCATGATCGCGGTGGTGCAAATGGTTTGTCAAACTGAGCTCGTGCGAAAAATAGAGCTCTTCAAAGTTTGCCATGACAAGGGAAAAGAGGGGCCCACAGTGTGCCACATGGCATCCCAATAAGCACGTTGGACCCACATGGCAACCCATCAAGCATTGACACTTGGCATTCTTTCATTGGTCTCCTAAACCTGCATAAGAGACAAAAATCATTTTTAAAGTATGGAAAATGGTTATTAAATAACCATGTAACAAAATTCATTTTAATATATAGTTATTAAAATAACTATATAAAAACAATAAAATATATGGTTTCGAGATCGGTGTCCATAACCCCTGCCGAACCCTTTAAGCAATCAAATCGCATCAATGTTTTAGGGTCGGGGGCCATAACCTCCGTTGAACCCTCCAAAACCACCGCATGTCATGTTATAACCATATATTGTATTATTCAGGGCGGGCGCAGGCCACCGGCGGTGGACCCAGCCCACACCCTATCGGCCCAACCATATATATTAAGCGCCAACAGCATGCGTCGATCACCATAATATATAGTTGATATATATATATATATATATATATATATATATATATATATATATATATATATATATATATATATATATATATATATATATATATATATATATATATATATATACATATACATATATATATATATCTATATCGGCGCAACCACCATATATGTCGCTTATTCGATTGCCGATTTAATCGGTGACGATCAGCGCCAATCGCCAATTTAATTGGTTCTGATCAGGCCGTTCACCAATATATATCGGCGATACCCCTTGAATCGCACCGATATATATGCCGACAACCACGCCGATTACCGATTTGGAATGCCAATCACTGATTTTTATGCGCCATATATATACCGCCGGCCCTATCAAAGCGCCAATCGCCGATAATTAATGCGCCGACAATGCAAGAGGATTAGGGGCAGGCCACCCAATGTGAACATGACCCCCATTAATGTATCATTTCAGTTTTCAAAAGGAACTGTGTGTATTATTTCGGGAGGGGCGGGATTTGATCCCCCGACCTCTCCTCAACAACTCCTATTATTTACCATTGTGCCAAACTGCTTACCTTGGTAAATCCGCCCAGGGTTATTTTATTTAAACTCGGTGTTTTTTACAAGTACACACAGTTTGAGGAGGCAGAAGTCAGGCATAGATTTTGAGGCAGTTAATTAATATTTTAATGCAGGAACCATGAATTTTGCAGAAGGGAAAATTTTTCACTTTGTCAGAAATTGACAAATTTTATATGGATTTTACACCTCTTGTCGCCACGAGTGCAACGGCGTTATTCATTTCTCCATCAGAGTTCTACATTTTCAGTCATTTCCAGAATGCACGTGCAACCATCATTTCAACAAAAACAGGGAGTGGAACCATGAGCCATGAAATTTTCCCAAGGAGGTAAAATTTTGACATTTCACAATATAGTCAAGTTTATACTTGTTTTTCATGGTTTTCCGCAGGGATTGAAATGGTGAGATCAGATTTTCCATTTGAGTGCAGATTTCCAATCCATCCATGGAACAAAATCTTTGAGGAATCCCGGGGGAATCTAAAAGATTACTTGAGCCCAGAATTCTCAACTTCTTAGAATTCAGATTTTGGACAATCGATTTAGCACTACTCGACGCCACAAATCTGATGATGTGATTTCTTATTCTCTCATTTCATCTTCTAGTCACTTTTCTAAGTGCCAGTGCAGATGTCTACATTCTTGTGCGAGCAGCCATCTTCATACGATCGATGCCTTGAGATCGATGGTCCGAGCAGCTTCAGTAGTGTGACATCCACTTCTTCTAATGGCCGTTGTTTGTGAAGTATATGATGTGTTCATGTACTTCTTCTTTCTGCATTATGTTGCACATATCCTTGATTGATGTTGATGCAGGATCTTGTTTATTACATGTTGTCATGATTCCTTGCTTGATTTGATGCGGAATCTTCTATGTGATGTACCTATTGTCATAACTCATCATGTTATGTTTTGAGATCACTTGTTGTATGTTGTTTGGATACTCTTGTTGGCGTCATGCATGTTTTGTTTTGACATCCCTTTTGTGCCATTTTGATCGGATGCTCATGATGCATGTTTTTGTGTCATACTGATAGGAGTATTTTGATTGAGAGTTCCAGTTGTGGAACATCTCTTAGAGCCACTCCCACGTGAAGGCCTTTTTCCTTGTATGGTCACAACATCATCTCTTGTGTACATCACCATTATTGACAGCACTTAATGCAGTGGCCTACGACACTAGGGCCCAGAGACATAGTCCCTCTTGGACGAACTCCGTTATCAACGTCTTGTTTTTATGTTGTTGATGATTGTCTTGTTCCTCTTCTTTACAGCATGCAGATGTATTAATTAATGTCCTTTTAAAATGAAATTTAACACATCACGAAAATAAAAGGTCTTGGAAGGGTCCTTCTTCACACCCGGACTTGGATCAGTGACATCATTAAGTATCATCAAATGTGGTCATTCTTCAAGAGTCTGCCTTCATTAAGTGTATGAATCCATATGTCATTAAGAGTTAAGGTCTAGATCATCAAGTGCTTGCAACAATAGATCATGGACTTCTTAAGACTTCTTTCATTAGTGGTTTGACTTCTTCGTGACTTGACATCTTCATTGATGGTATCCTGTCAACCAATAGTCATGACATAATCATTTGGAACTAGGAATCTCAAGAATATTGACATCTCGGTCAATTCCATATTGACGTCAATGACAACCTTGATTAGCAATCTCCCCCTTTGTCATTGATGGAAATATTCTTTCCCTTCAAAATTTTCTACCCCTTTGACATCAATGGAAAATGGGGTGCCCAATACTCCCCCTATCAAGTTACTTCTTGTCTTCATCAATAGTAGTTCTTCATATGTATGGTACTCCCCCTGTCATGGGGCTCTTCCTTCTGGAAATGTGGTCCATGATAGACGTGTTTGAATTTATTCATATGATGAACCAACTCCCCCTGCATTTATAAACTCCTTTAGCTCAAGAAAGATTGCTTGCTTTGTGATAAAATGGAAGAGATCGTCAACAATAGTCCATTAGATAGATAAGAGATCATGTTCTTTAATGGAGTGTTCTTAAGAAATGATCTATCAAAGAATGATTGTCAATCAAGGATTTCATAAGGTCCATTCACAAATGGCTTCTGCAAGAATGCTTAATCATCATAATCTCCCCTTAACTGTATGCATGGTCTTTCTTTTGGTAGAGTCTCCTCATCAAATACTTGGAATATCAAGGATAATTTCATCAGTTCAACAACATGTATTATTGGCTAGAGTGTTCAAGATGTAGAAATTTTGAATAATATGACACTTATTCACAGATATCCCGATTATACACTATTGCGGAATACATGCATAATACATAACCTCCTCTACGTTGATCATCAATTTAGCAGCATCAAAAACAATGAAACATCAACCGCATGCACACATTAACACAGTATGTAACCCGGGGAAAGCTTACAGCTGAAAACCCCACACTCTCTGTATATTAATGATTGAGAACATGTAACAATACATAGTACAATACTCCTCACAAGTACTCAATACTATCTCCACCTGTTACACACAAAACTAGCTCAAATCCGAACAAGTCACAGGTTCAAATCTTCTCCACTGCTTTGCCTACCTCTATTGCACACTGCTTGAGAATCACTCACTCTAGAAATCACGTGAGCACAGGCTATAATACCCTGTATTGGCCCACACTGCGCAATACTCATTGGCATAACTCAATCCCATTGATTGTGCAAGATCTCATGCCCAACTATAGTCACAACCGATAGCAATCTCAACCTCTAACACCTGTCTCCACTGAACTGTACATGCACTGAGTTAACTGATGTATTCTTCAGTTGAATTATGAGTTAATAATTGGTTCACACAACTCATCACTAGTCTATTTGCAGTTAGACTAAATACAACTAGTTTAACCAAGTCAAACTGAACACAACTCCATCAACTCCACATCCAACTCCACGGAACTCACATGCATGAGTTCTAACTGATGTCCTGCATGCAATAGCTCAACTGAATCATAAGAAAAGCGTATTTCCTTCTGACAGCTGCATGTGCCACATCTGTAGCTCAAACTGAAGTGCTCCAAGAGGATAAGATAATGTTTATAGTCTAAATATTATTATGAGACAATAATATTTGACTTTTCTATTTTTGACTAGTAGTCTAAAAATAGACTCTGATCACTCCTGCTGTGATCCAAAAATAGAAGTCCATCTATTTTTCCCAACATGACCAATCATCCATAAACAGCATCCTGTAACTCATAGACCATGATCCATATGTATAAAAATATACTTTGCGCCATAATTTGCCTGCGGGCCCACCTAGTGAAGGCGACTCCTTTCCACTAAGCTCCATCATCTTGTTGCATTCTCAACACTCCCTCTCAACAAGATATGGATTATCGGCAACCCCCATCCTGCCTCGGTGGTATTCGAATTTGCTCCTGGTGAGCGCCTTCGTCAAGATATCAGCATCCTGATCCTCCGTTGGAATGTATGAAAGTAACATGATTCTCCGCTGCACACAATCTCTGATATGATGGTACCTGATGTCGTCCACTGAGCTCCCTGCCCAATCTACATCCTCCTGTATGTACCAAGATCCATATCCCGATGTGCCTCTCTTGAGCCTGCACACATGCTACTCCACCAACTGTCGATAAACAGTGGCATCCACTACCTCCGCTGAAGTAGCATCCTTATTCCTCCAACCTCCAGGAAGGAACACAGTCTTCACATCCATCTGATGAATGTGCCACCCCATCTGCACCACTTTGTAGATCCATCTTGAACCCATCACTGATTTCCCTTCCGGTCTAGGAACAATCTCCCATGCACTGTTTCTGACAATCGAATCATACTCTTCCACCATGGCGTCTACCCATGCAGGATCCTCCACAGCTTCCTCCAAAGAGGATGGCTCAGTCACAACACATTTTCTCATAAGAGCCATGTATCTAGTGTACCGATCAGGTGACTGTCTCTGCCTGCGCTGGGCTGTAGGTGGTCCTACAACTTTCTCTGCATCTTGAGCCAGTCGCTCAGCTTTTGTCAAGCGCTTTCGCCCTCTGATGGTTGGTGCTGCATGAGTGGTCTCTTCCACTCCATGAACCTTGTCCTGTGGCTGATCCATGTCCTGAAGCTCATCCTTAGGAACTAATAGCTCCTCATCTGCATGCAAGTGTAGCTCCCTCTCAAACGAACACTTCATGGCTTTCTCCTCCTGAAATTTTATATCTCGTCGCACAACAATCTTGCCACTGTTTGGCAAATACACACGATAGTTGTGGGGCATATCAATGTACCCCACAAATATCCCAACCTCTGTGGTCGACTCCAACTTCTTCCTGGCATCCTTCGTCACATGCATGTAAATGTTTGCACCAAAAATCCTCAAATGAGAAAGATCAGGCTTCTTACCAGAATAAGCCTCCTCGGGTGTACTCATGCCAAATATCCTGTGAGGACAACGGTTCTGCACATATACTGTTGTATTGCATGCTTCCACCCACAAGTGAAGGGGCAGGCCCTGATCATGCAACATTGCCCGTGCAGCACCCACGATCGTTCTGTTCTTCCGCTCAGCAACCCTGTTCTGCTGTGGGTTATGGGGAGATATGAGCTCTCTTCGAATCCCTTCTGCTTTGTAGAAATCCTTGAACTCACCAGAGATGTATTCACCACCATTATCGCTCCTAAGAGCCTTCACCTTCTTCCCCGACTCCTTCTCGACCAGTGCTTTGAACTCACAGAACTTTGAGTATGTCTCGCTCTTCTTCTGGATGAAGAAGATCCAGCACTTTCTAGAGAAATCATCGACAAAAATCACATAATACCTGTGTTTTGTTGTCGAAGCTACTGAGAAAGGTCCACACACGTCTGTGTGAATTCTCTCAAGGATCGTAGTGGCGCGACTATCCTTCTCGTGAAAGGTTGCTTTCACAAACTTTTCCAAAGTACACCCCTTGCACTGATCTGACTGCACAAGTGTGCCTTTAGGAAGTCCAGTAGTGATCTGCTGCAGTATCTTCAAGGCTCCATGGTGAAGGTGACCCAATCTCCTGTGCCATAGCTCGCCATCATCCCGGTTCACCAATCCTTCTGCCTTGCATGCCATTGTTGCGCATCCATCTACATGCAACTGATAAAGGTTCCTCACTCGAACCCCTATCTTCCGGGTTTCTCCAGTTGTCTTGCTGCACAGGAAAGCCTTTCCCTCGCTGAAAACAACATCATATCCCTTGTCTTCTAACATCGCCACAGAGATAAGATTCTTCTTCAATCCTGGAACATGAATCACTTCCTTCAATACGAAGGGTTTACCAGACTCCCTCTCAAAGGAAATGGTATCGATACCGGTCGCACTGTATCTACCATCATCACCCATCTCGATGTGCACTCCAAGATTTTTTTCCTCCAAATCAGAAAACAAATCTCAATCTCCTGTCAGGTGAAAAGATGCACCACTGTCCAAGAACCACACCGATCCCATCACACTTGAAACCAGGCATGCGATCAATGAAAAATCAAGCTCAAACTGCAAGGCTAGAGCCTCTCCTGCTGCAGATCCGGCAGCTTGCTTGTTCTTCTTCTTCTGCGGACAATTAGTGGCATAGTGTCCTTGTTGGTGACAGTGAAAGCACTTCACCTTGGACATGTCCTGCTTCTTGCCTTTCGCACCAGACTGAGAAGCTTTCTTGCTCTTCCCCTTCTTTCCTTTGGCAGCCAAAGCGCAATTTTCTTCATCAGTTCCCTTTGATGAAGATCTGTCCCTGGTATTCCGCCTGATCTCCTCCTGCACAAGATCTGACCAAAGTCTCTCCCATCCTGGCAATTTCTCCCAACCATTGACAGAGTCCTAATAGGAATGCTAACTCTTCAGAAGTCCAAGGAGAGCCAAGCTCACCAAGTCCTCATAATCGACAATTACCCCCACACTTCCTAGCTCATCCCTGCACTGAGTGAACTTCGTCAGATACTTGGGCATACTGTCTCCCTTCTCACATTTGATGTTTCTCAGTTTATCCTTGAGCGCCAGCTTCCTCTGATCGCTCTTGCTTTGGAATAGATCTGTCAATGCTTTCCACATCAAGTATGGAGAAGCCTTTCCATGCAGGCTAGACACAATGTGATCCTTCACGCCCTCCAACAGGATCCTTCGACACTTTGTTGTCTTCTTTTGCGAAGCATCAACCTGCGCAGCATCAGTAGGCTTTGGGACATCAGCCTCTATGAAATCCTTCAGCCCGTTATCATCCAACAATACCTCCATCCTGTCCCTCCATGCAATATAGTTCGAGTTGTCCTCAAGAGAATACTCCAATCGCAATCCGTTGAAAGACATTGCCACGTTGATACCAAGAAAACACTGCTGCAAATTCGAATTCCACCAGCTCCAAACTCAACAGCCTCGGATCTAGAATTCGTGAGAACAAAGTATTTCTCATACATAGATTGACTGTATGGGCTTTTACCAGATATCTCACCTTCCAAAGGAAGGATGAATCCAGAGGCTACCTGGACCGATTACAGACTCTGCCTGAAGAAATAAGATGTAAACACTTTCTGAATAATAGATCTGATGATCAACAGCTCTGATACCATGTAGAAACTTTTTCTACAAATCATCTAGCTCTGATACCATGTAGAAATTTTGAATAATATGACACTTATTCATAGAGATTATCCCGATTATACACTATTGCGGAATACATGCATAATACATAACCTCCTCTACGTTGATCATCAATTTAGCAGCATAAAAAATAATGAAACATCAATCGCATGCACACATTAACACAGTATGTAACCCGGGGAAAGCTTACAGCTGAAAACCCCACACTATCTGTATATTAATGATTGAGAACATGTAAAAATACATAGTACAATACTCCTCACAAGTACTCAGTACTATCTCCACCTGTTACACACAAAACTAGCTCAGATCCGAACAAGTCACAGATTCATATCTTCTCTACTGCTTTGCCTGCCTCTATTGCATACTGCTTGAGAATCACTCACTCTGGAAATCACGTGAGCACGGGATATAATACCATGTATCGGCCCACACTGCGCAATACTCATTGGCATAACTCAATCCCATTGATTGTGCAAGATCTCATGCCCAACTATAGTCACAACTGATAGCAATCTCAACCTCTAACACCTGTCTCCATTGAACTGTACATGCACTGAGTTAACTGATGTATTCTTCAGTTGCATTATGAGTTAATAATTAGTTCACACAACTCATCACTAGTCTATTTGCAATTAGACTAAATACAACTAGTTTAACCAAGTCAAACTGAACACAACTCCATCAACTCCACATCCAACTCCACAGAACTCACATGCATGAGTTCTAACTGATGTCCTGCATGCAATAGCTCAACTGACTCATAAGAAAAGCGTATTTCCTTCTGACAGCTGCATGTGCCACATCTGTAGCTCAAACTGAAGTGCTCCAAGAGGATAAGATAATGTTTAGAGTCTAAATATTATTATAAGACAATAATATTTGACTTTTCTATTTTTGACTAGCAGTCTAAAAATAGACTCTGATCACTCCTACTGTGATCCAAAAATAGAAGTCCATCTATTTTTCCCAACATGACCAATCATCCATAAACAACATCCTGTAACTCATAGACCATGATCCATATGTCTAAAAATAGACATAGTCTAAAAATAGACTTTGCGTCATAATTTACCTGCGGGCCCACTTAGTGAAAGCGACTCCTTTGCACTAAGCTCCATCATCTTGTTGCATTCTCAACACAAGAGACTTATGGATTCAATTTTCTTCCTTCTCCATGCTTGTGTAATTTTATTCTCTCGCACGGTTCTAGCTTGTGTAGGGGCCCAAGTCAAGTTACAATCATGTGCCATATGTCCAATGTTATGACACTTGAAGCACTCTATGTTGTTCATGAATAAGAATGCATGACTTCTTGCAAAATTTATTCTCGAAGATTGACAAGGACCATTAAACATGTCTTTGTGATATGCCCTACAATCTTTTGCCATGTGCCCAAAGTTTGTACAAGAATAGCAATAACCAAGAAATATACTTTAGTACCTGGGATAATAAGGTTTCCTTGATGTACTTCTGAAGTCATTTTTACTTGGGATCCTTTGATGATAACCATTTCTTCTTGCATCCTTGACACCATCTGCATTTCTTCTTGGAGTAGGATTTCTTCCAATGTCAACTTGACTCTTGCCTTTGCTGGAACTGGGAGCATCAACATTTCATTTACGATTCCTCACATCCTTGTTGTTTGAAGCATTAGGATTTGCATCATTCTTGCTTGAGGATTCACCTACATAGCCAAGCCTTGATTTATCGAGGGGAGACCTTTGATGACTTAGGATGTCATCTAGGGTTTGAGAACTTTTCCAGTTCTTATTCAGCAAGTCAACTTCCTTTTTAAGAAATACAATTTCTTCCTTCATTTTCTTGCATTCTTCATCCTTTTTTGATAGAATGGTCTTCATTTCTTCCTTCATCTTGGTTGCTTCAATAATTGGGCCTTAGCCTTAAGAGAAGTGATTTATGATTTTAACTTGGTGATGTCATTATCCTTTTCTTCTAGTTGGCACATCATGGTGTTTCTCTCATTTTCTGCTTCATCAACTTGTCCTTCTATGAATGTGAAAGCTTCCATCACCTTCTCAATTCCTTGTGCTTGTTTCCTTGCTTCTTCTAGTTGAGATCTAAGGGAGGAGACCTCTTCCTTGTATTGACCAATCTCTGCTTCAAGTTTGTTCAAACTCTTGTGCCTTTGTTCAAGGTGGCTTGACAAGGTATCTTCCTGTTTCTTTGCCTTATCCAATTTATTTGTCATGGATATGACTTCTTCATTATGCATTCTCTTGTTTTGATGAGATTCTTCCTTAATCTTGGCAACCTCCTCATCTCTTTCTTGTACTTGAAGCTTGACAAGGTCAAATTCCTTCCTTGTCTTGCCCTGGTCACCAACTTGTGCTTTCTTATTAAGTTCCTCATTTTCCTTTTTCAAATTGTTAATCTCTTCCATGGCAGCCATAAGTTTAGTGAGGAGATCTTCTTAAAAATATTTTTCATTCTCTTCATCTTCTAGGTCTTCTTTAGCCTTAATGTCATCACTCTTATCTTTAGCTTCCTTGATTGGCTTTGGATTTCCTTCTTGTTTTCCATCATTTTCTTGACTAGAGACCATTTTCAACGCTCCTTTTGAGTCGAAATCACGAATTTTATCCCATATGCCTTTTGTTGACGAACATTTTTCAAAATTGGCCTTCATAGAATTAGGTAGCCCATTCAAGATTGCTTTCATTGCTCTTGCATTTTGTTCGTTGGATTCTCCATCCATCATGGTATCAACAATCACCGATTTCTAGACTTAAATGACTTGAGTCTTTAAGAAACTCATCATTCTTGCTTCCCATATATCAAAGTTTCCATTGAATAATGGAGCCTTCTCAAATTGATTGACTTCAATTTCGGTGGTTAAGGGAGACACATCTTTAGGAGGATTGGGGACTTTCTTCCTTGGCTTCACCATTTGTGTTCTAATGATCAACCTTCAAGTTGTTAGGCTTTGTGTGAAGGTATTGGCTTTGGTACCAATTGTTGGAAATACTGGGGGGGGGGGGGGGGTGAATCAGTATTCCTTTTCAATTGTTACTTTTTCTGGTTAGATCACTTATAATTAGAACACAAAATGAACAATAAGATTAAATACTTTTATTAATCTCAATAAATCAAGTACAATGTTTGTGTAGGGCTCCAACCCTAGATGAAGACACCAATCTTCAATCTCCCAAGCTCCAACCTGTATTTTCCAAGCACCAACTTGGTCTTTTGTGAGGCTTTGGCCTCTAGGGCACCAACCCTATCTTCTCAAGGCACCAACCTTACGTTTAGAGGCTCCAAACTCTAGGGCACCAACCCTTCTCTAATACAGGCTCCGACCTGGTTTCTTGAGGACAACGATCCTCTAGGACTCCAACCCTATCCTCTAAGGCACCAACCTTGTCTTTTCGAGGCTCCAACCTCTTGGGCTCCAACCCACTGCAATAATTCATCAAGATATGTTTGGTAGTAATTCACGGCTCCCAAAATCTTCTTCACCGAGCCCTATCAATCTTCAACTTCACTGTAGTCTTCCACTTTACATCATCAATGACAACCTTGTCATATAGAAGGTGTCACCATTGCTCTTCATCGCCCCCGAGAAATTTCTCCAAGTCACCTCATCATGACATTAGTTATGCATCATGATCTCCAATAATATTTTAAAGTTCATTTTCAAATTGTATTCACAATATGCTCCAAGGTGTCGTCAATGTGCTCAAAAATATATTCAAAACAATGTTCCTTCAAAAGTACTTCAAACCCAAAGCCCAATCAAGAAATGCACAATGTATTTAATTGATCCAAGGATAACCTTCAGGTCTTCAATCTAGATCCTTCTTCAAGGTCACTCCACAAGGCTTCAATCAAAGTCTCCAAATTCTAAAAGGTGTCTTCAACAATCCAAATTCTCAAGGTCTTCAATATTGTTGTTTAAAGGTTGCTCCAAATTCTAGTCATTGTCTAGCACCCAACTCTCCAACTAATGTATGCTCAATTAGTTTCAAAAGTAATCTTGACTATCCAATATTAGGCATGCTCCCAATTCACTGTATGTCTGAGCCACAACTAGAAGTCCTAGCCACTGGAGTCTATGAGATAACCAAGCAACTATCCAATCCAAATTTGTGAGATAATTGAGCCACTGTTTGAGGCTTGTCTAAAAGAATGTAATCTTGAGCTTGAAACTGAGGTTGCAACAAGCTCTCCTCAAGGTAGCTTCCCACAGATTGAGGTCTTCAAGTTTATTCACAACAAGAGTAAGCTATAGGATGTAGGTCTAATGTTTGGTGGATGCTCACCACAGACAAGTCTTGTTGCTTATCCAAGACTGCAATCTGGAAACCAACTGAGGTGTTGACAGAGCTTTTTGGCACTGGTTCAAGCTTCACATATCATCCGCTGAACTATCCAGTTGTCCATCACTTATCCGAGCTCCGAGTTTCCACAATTTCCTTTAAATAAATCACAAATGCAAAGTTTGCAAAGTTTCTGCAATTTTTTGAGGTCAGATCAAAGCTTCCAGGTCGACTGCCTTGCAAATTCGAGCCCCCTTAAGTGATTGTCCTGAAGTCCACAATTATCATAGTTGTAAAGTGTAGTATGAGTTTACATAGGTTTTGCCAATCTGAGTTGTGACTGTTCTCATGATTTATCTTTGGTCCGAGTTTCAAAATTTTGCGATGTAGTCTTAGCTTAACACTGAAATTCTTTCGAACAAAATTCTTGTTCTCCTCAGCCTCCTTCAGCTAGTTCACGAGATGTGAAATTCTACGCTATATTTTTATCTCTGATTTTATTTTCTGTGAAGAATAATCAAAAGAATCATATTCACATGTATATATATGTTTACTTGAAACGGTTTGAATGATGATATATGGAGACGACTTGTGAACGGTGGAGCCGACTTGGGTTTGTGGGGACCATCTAGGAGGTATGACCACTGAGATGCATGGTTAAGTTCTGGAGGCTTGAATAATACGATCATTTAAAATACACAACGTTCAACGTGTATTTCAATGTTATAAAGTTTTCACCCAACATAAAAGGCTTTTGGATATATATATGATCAGTTGGTAATTTAATTAGATTGTGTATAGGAAAGACTTCCTTTTTTTTTAATTCTTTTTGCTAATTGGTAAAGTGTAATGGGTTATGATATTATTATAAGATTTAAGTCAAGTGAATTTAGGATTTAGGATTTTATACTAGGGATTTTTTTTGTAAGGAAACTAGGATAGGATTTTTGTTATTTTATAAAGGTATGTATTTAGGATTAACGGTTTCATGAAGAATTAGGGTTTGAGGTTAGACTTATGGTTAGGGTTTCGCCTTATGGTTCTTTAACAAGCAAAGGAGGAATTCAACATTAGATAGACCTCAGGATTTTTACTTAGGGTTATAATTTCACACCTTAGGGTTTTCATGAGGTTCATCAATCACAAGAATATTTTCCATCTCCAATAAGGCCATATTGACATCAATGAAAACCTTGATTAATACATTTAACACTGGAACTTTCTCAATTTGATTGTCTTCAGTTTTTATGGTTCAGGAAGAGACATCTTCAGGAGGATTGGAAGCTTTCTTCCTTGGCTTTGCCATTTGTGTTCTAAGGACCAACCTTCAAGCTGATGGGCTTTGAGTGAAGGTACTAGCTCTAATTCCAATTGTTGGAAATACTGAGAGGGGGAGTGAATCAATATTTATTTCAATTGTTATCTTTACCAGTTAGATCAGTTATATTTAGAACACAAAATGAAAAATAATAGAATAAGTACTTTTATTAATTTCTTCTATACAATAAATCAAGTAAAATAATAATATAGGGATCCAACCCTAGATGAAGACTACAACCTTCAATCTCACAACTTCCAACCTATATTTTTCCAAGCACCAACTTGGACTTCCAAGGCTCCAACCTTGTCAATTTTGAGGCACCAACCTCAAGGGCTCCAACCCTATATCTGGTTCAAGCTTCGACCTGGTTTCTTGAGGACTCCAACCCTATCCTCCAAGGCACCAACCTTGTATTTTCGAGGCTCCAACCTCTTGGGCTCCAAGCCTCAGGTTTACTTTGTCAAGATGTATTTGGTTATACTTCACGACTCCCAATGTCTTCTTCAACAAGCCCTCTCAATCTTCAGTGATGCCTTCACTTAGTCTACACATCACATCATCAATGACAACCTTGTTCTTCACATGAAGGTATCACCATTGCTCTTCATCATACCCAAACAATTTCTTCAAGTCACCTCATGATGAATTCAATCATGCATCATGGTCTTCAATATTATCTCCAAGACCTTCAAGATGTCTTCAGTGAACAACCCAAGTCTTCAATATTCAATACTTCTCTTGCCCAAAAACTTCACTTCCTCACACAGGTCCAAGGTTGCAACAGGTACAGACCTAAATGTGTACACACTCCACAGGTCAAAGCTCCCCCGATGACTACAATACTCAAGCGCCATTGAGGTCAATCAAACCACCGTTTCAAGATGTCTACACAATGTTGTTCTAAGGCTTCTTCACGGCAAAACTTCTTTAATATATTTACTCACAAAACTCCAAGGGATCTTCAACTATGCATAGAGATGCTTCAATGAGGACTTCAATCAATATTTCAAAGGTTTATACAAAAGGTTTACAATGTCTTCAACAAGGTCCGTTATTTGATAAGTCTTCTTCTATTAGATATCATTTTGGGATTCAACTGCGTTAAGTAAGTAATTCATGTATGACCATTTCCATGAGAGGTAGTTGTAACTGACTAATTTCTCATGATTTTTGAATAGTTCACTTAACACTCATTGCATCGGGTGATGCTCACAAGGGTGAAGAATTAGGATTGAAACTAATGAAATGAATCACATAGCGTCAATCATCATTTTCGGCGATTGCACCCAGTAACCAGGACTTCCCGGGAGGTCACCCATCCCAGATCGCCTCTGGCTCAAGCATGTTTAATTGTGGAGTTTTCCCCACAATCAAGCCCACTTAGCTTGTTACCCCATTTGCAAAACCTTATCAAGTATTGTGCCTCGTGAACCATTCAAGAAGAGATCCCTTCACTCTTTTTGAATTTAAGTATTAGGGGGTTTACACAGTGCATTATATTAGATATCATTTTGGGATTCAACTTCATTAAGTAAGTCATTCATGTATGACCATTTCCATGACAGGTAGTCGTAACTGACTAATTTCTCATGATTTTTGAATAGTTCACTTAGCGCTCATTGCATCGGGTGATGCTCACAGGGGTGAAAAAGTGGGATTGAAACTAATGAAATGAATCACATAGCATCAATCATCACTTTTGGGGCTTGCACCTGGTAACCAGGACTTCCCGGGAAGTCACCCATCTCAGATCGCCTCTGGCTCAAGAGGGCTTAACTGTGGAGTTTTCCCCACAATCAAGCCCACCTAGCTTGCTACCCCGTTTGTAAAACCTTAACAAGTATTGTGCCTCATGAACCATTCAAGAAGAGATCCCTTCACTCTTTTTGAATTTAAGTATTAGGGGGTTTACGCAATGCATTATATTAGATATCATTTTGGGATTCAACTGTGTTAAGTAAGCCATTCATGTATGACCATTTCCATGAGAGGTAGTCATAACTGACTAATTTCTCATGATTTTTGAATAGTTCACTTAGCACTCATTGCATCAAGTGATGCTCACAGGAGTGAAGAAGTGGGATTGAAACTAATGAAATGAATCACATAATGTCAATCATCACTTTCGGGGTTTGTACCCAGTAACTAGGACTTCCTGGGAGGTCACCCATCCCAAATCGCCTCTGGCTCAAGCGCGCTTAACTATGGAGTTTTCCCCACAATCAAGCCCACTTAGCATGCTACCACATTTGCAAAACCTTAGCAAGTATTGTGCCTCATGAACCATTCAAGAAGAGATCCCTTCACTCTTTTTGAATTTAAGTATTAGGGGGTTTACGCAGTGCATTATATTAGATATCATTTTGGGATTCAACTTCGTTAAGTAAGTCATTCATGTATGACCATTTCCATGAGAGGTAGTCGTAACTGACTAATTTCTCATGATTTTTGAACAGTTCACTTAGAACTCATTGCATCGGGTGATGCTCACAAGGGTGAAGAAGTGGGATTGAAACTAATGAAATGAATCACATAGCGTCAATCATCACTTCCAGGGCTTGCACCTGGTAACCAGGACTTCCCGAGAGGTCACCCATCCCAGATCGCCTCTGGCTCAAGCACGCTTAACTGTGGAGTTTTCCCCATAATCAAGCCCACTTAGCTTGCTAGCCCATTTGCAAAACCTTAGCAAGTATTGTGTCTCATGAAGCATTCAAGAAGAGATCCCTTCAATCTTTTGGAATTTAAGTATTAGGGGGTTTACGCAATGCACTATATTAGATGTTATTTTGGGATTCAACTGCATTATGTAAGCCATTCATGTATGACCATTTCCATGAGAGGTAGTCGTAACTGTGTTATGAAACCAGCTCACAAAAAGATAGAAAAGAGAGATCCACGCCTTAGAATTCAGCCTCTTCGAGGGGGCAACCTCCTTTACATTACATAAATGAACAATTCTTCGATGATACAAATGACAAAACCTCCTTTCTATATATAGGAGTCTAAGGAGTCACAATATAATCCAGCCGACCTAACAATAATAATATAAAGCCACAAAAATAACAATAGAGGGATTCTATGGGGCACAGAAATAACAATATGGGGGTAATAGGGGCACAACAATATAAATAGGGGGTATAACTACAATAGTAATGGGGTAATCACTAGTATTATAGGGACCCAACATGCCCCTCTCCTTCAAAAAAGTGTTGTCCTCAACGCTTGAGCAGTTCTGGATACTTCTGCAGAAAATTCTCATCCTCCCATGTGGAATCTTCAGCGGATAAGTTCTTCCACTTGATAAGATACTCTGAAATTGATCGATTTCGTAGCTGTCGAGTTCTTGTTTCTGTGATTGCTTCTGGTTCCAATATAATTTTTCCTTCCTCGTCAAGTTCTAGCAATATTGTTTGAATTGGGAGCTTGTCACCTATAACCTTCTTTAAACATGAAACATGGAAAACTGGGTGCAATCGAGAAGCTGCAGGAAGCTCCAATTTGTATGCCATAGTACCAATCTTTTCCAACACCTTGTACGGACCATAATACTTTGGTGATAATTTATTATCCTTCTTAGCTTGCTTTAGGGACATTTGCTTATATGGTTGTAGCCGTAGGAATACCCAATCACCTACATCAAAACTTCTTTCACTGCGATGTTGATCTGCCTGTTGTTTCATTCTATTTTGTGCCAACACGAGGTTATCCTTTAAGAGTTGGAGGACTTGTTGTTGATGTTCGATGTGATGTTCCACTGCCTGAACCTTAGAATTTTCTCTTAAATATGATGTGATGGATGGTGGTTGATACCCATAAAGTGCCATAAATGGGGTCATTTTTGTTGTTGTATGGAAGGAAGTGTTATACCACCATTCAGCTAGAGGCAACCATTTGACCCATTGTGTCTGTTTATCAGATACAAAGCAACGAAGATATCCTTCCAAACATTTGTTTACTATCTCAGTTTGCCCATCAGATTGAGGATGATAAGATGAGCTATGAGCTAACTGAGTACCAAGACAAGAAAATAATTATGTCCAAAAATTTCCAGTGAAAATGGGATCTCTGTCACTTACAATAATCTTTGGGTTTCCATGTAGCTTTTGAACTGTTTCCATAAATGCAGTAGAAACTGTACTGGCTTTAAATGGATGTGATAATGCACAAAAGTGTGCATACTTGGTAAGTCTGTCAACTACCACCATGATGACACTCTTTCCCTCAGACTTGGGTAAACCTGTGATAAAATCCATTGAAACCTCCTCCCAACATTGGCTTGGAATGGATAAAGGTTGTAATAGACCTGGTGTCTTAATTGTTTCAACTTTATTTTGCTGGCAAACCAAACATTCCGCCACAAACTTTTGAATATCTGATTTAAGGCCATCCCAAAAAAATTCCTTCTTAACCCTGTGGTAAGTTTTTAAAAATCCTGAGTGCCCTCCTAAGGGAGAAGTGTGCAATTCCATAAGAATCTTTTGTTTTAGCTGGGAATTCTTACAGAGGTATTAGCGATCTTTGTACCATAACGAATCTTTTTGCCAGCTAAATGTATCAGAAGTACTGGAATCTTGTTGTAGCTTTTGAATAAGTGCCCACACTTCTTCATCGTTCTTCCATTCCTCCCTTGCTTCGTTTATCCAATCTAGTTGGATAATAGAAATGGCACACAACAATGCTTCCACATCCTCATCCTTTCTTGAGAGTGCATCTGCCACCACATTTTGCTTCCCTTTTTTGTAGATGATTTCAAAGTCATAACCCAACATCTTTGTGACCCACTTTTGTTGCTCTTCAGAGGATAATCTTTGTTCTAAAAAGTATTTAAGGCTATCATGATCCGTTTTTACCTTGAAGTGTCTTCCCATTAGGTAGGGTCGCCATTTCTTAAGTGCATGGAGTATTGCCAACATTTCCTTCTCATAAATAGCTTTGTTTAAAAACTTTCCCTTGATTGGACGACTTTCAAAAGCAATGGGTCTTTCATCTTGCATTAGAACAGCACCAATTCCATTTCCTGAAGCATCACATTCCACAATAAAGGTTTTTGTGAAGTCTGGCGTAGCTAAGACCGGTGCTTGGCACATTGCCTCTTTAAGATGTTCAAAGGCCTTTGTTGCTTCCGAAGTCCATGAAAATGAATCTTTCTTCAATAATGTTGTTAGAGGTGCTGCTATTCTCCCATAATTCTTAACAAACTTGCGATAATACCCTGTCAACCCAAGAAATCCTCGCAGATGCTTTATGGATGTGGGGATTTTCCATTCCTTAATGGCTTTAATTTTGCTAGGGTCTACCTTAACTCCTTCATGAGATACAATATGACCCAAATATTCCACCTCCTGGACTCCAAAGAAACATTTGGATCTTTTTGCATATAATTGTTTCTCCTCCAATAGTTGTAACACCCTGTCAACATGTTCAACATGATCCTTCCAAGACTTGTTGTAGATTAGTATATCATCAAAAAATACTAACACAAATTTTCTAAGGAATGGTTTGAAAATTGAATTCATCAAACCTTGAAATGTTGAAGGTGCATTGGTAAGGCCAAAAGGCATGACCAAAAATTCATAATGACCCTCATGAGTTCTAAATGCTGTTTTCGGAATGTCTTCAATCTTCATTCTAATTTGATGATATCCTGAACGAAGATCCAACTTGGTGAAGTAAATTGATCCATGCAATTCATCAATAACAGGAATGGGGAACTTATCTTTAATAGTGAGCTTGTTGAGCTCCCTATAATCTGGACACATGCGCCATGATCCATCCTTCTTGTGCACCAATACTACTGGAGCTGAGAAAGAACTTTGACTCGGTTGAATTATACCAGCCTCTAGCATTTCTGCAACCATACGTTCAATTTCACTTTTTTGGACATATGGATATCTGTACGGCCTGATGTTTGGAGGAACACTTCCTGGAATCAGATGAATAGCATGATCATGATCACGCATAGGTGGGAGACCTTTGGGAGTCTCAAATACCTTGGAATGATTGTCCAGGACTTTTTGGAGATCTGGAGAAATAGATGATTCCAATGTGGAAACATCTAGCGAACATAATTGTGCAATTACACCTCTTTGCTCCTTTTTTAGAAGCTTTGTCATGCCATTAGAGCTGATTATCTTTCCTGGTTTCCCTGCAATACCCCTTAATTCAACTTCCTTTCCTTCCACAGAAAATTTCATGAAAAGTTCTTGAAAATTAAAAGCTATTGTACCCAAGGATTGTAGCCATTGGACTCCTAGTACAACATCAGCACCTCCCATTGGAATGGAAAGCATTGGGCTAGTCAATACATATTCTCCCATGGATAGCTTGATATTATGGCACTTTCCAGAACAATTTATTGTTCCTCCATTTGCAATCATCACTTGACACTCTGGTGCTGGATATAGGAAGCAATTCAATTCTTTTGCTACCCTACAATGAATAAAATTGTGGGTGCTTCCTGAATCAATCAACACTATTACCTTTTTCTTCTTGATTTGTCCTTCTATCTTGATGGTTTGAGGAGTGGTAATTCCTGCCAATGCATTACAAGATATGGTCGATTTATTTGTTCTTCATCTAGGCTTTGTTCCTGGAATATATCCTCTTCTTTTGACCTTTCTTGCTCCTTTTCTTCTTCCTCTTCACAATCTATGTAGAATAATTTCTTCTCAGCACACTTATGACCTTTTGTGTATTTGCTATCACAATTGTAACAAAGCCCTTTTGCTCTTTTTTCTTCCAATTGTTGTGGTGTCAACCTTGTAGGTTGTGGAAGACTATGGGCAACAACACTTCCGTCTTTATAGTTGTGAACGGTATGCTTCCTAGTTGCCATAATTTTGCTTTCCATTTTTCTTGCTAACCTGAATGCCTTCTCTAATGAATCAGGTTCCCAAAGGCGCACATCATGTTGGATATTATCCTTTAAAGACCCTATGAACACATCAATCCTATGCTCCTCTGGAATATCTTTTACCCTTATGTTCAATTTTTGGAACTCATCAATGTGCTCCATTATTGAACCCTTTTGTTTGAGACTTATCAATTGGCTAAAAAAAGTGTTGCTTTTTGTATCCTCATAATGTGCTATCAATTCTTCCGTAAAAATTGCCCAAGTGATAAATTGTTTACGAGAACAAAGCCATTGATACCATACAAACTGATTTGGTTCCAAATATAAAGTTGCCATACGTACCTTTTGTGTGTTTTGCACATTATTGAGATCGAAGAATTGCTCCATCTGTAATATCCATGTGGCGGGATCCTTGCCATCAAACTTCCTCACATCGATTTTTGGAACATGGTGAGTCTTCGATCCAACATTAGAGTCTATGGAATCATGATTAACATTTCTTTTATTCTCATCATGAGTTTCCTTTACTACCTTTTCACCATTAGTGACCCTTTCATGTAGCAACTTCTTCAATTCATCCATCTTGTCATCCATGCCATCAATTTTAGCGTCCATGCCATCAATTTTAGCGTCAATCTTAGCTTCCATGCCATCCATCTTAGCTTCCATTCCCTTTATCTTAGATTCCACGCCATTTACCTTAGCTTCTGTTAGCTTTTGTGAGCGTGACATTTGTTGCACTTGTTCTTGTAATTTTGATATATCATGTAGCATTTCTTCCTCTTCTTCATGAGTCATGCTAGAGCTTTCAGGTTCCTTACTAGGTGTTTGCATTTTCTTTCCTCGGGGCATCAGTTACCGATAATAAAATTTTACTATGCCCTTTGAATTCCGTTAAACCAAGCTTACACAAAAATTTAAAAAAAAACTACACACCTTTTTTCACTTTATAGAAGCCTGATATTGAATCTGATGTATCTCTGTAATTTCGGATCATCCAATTCTGAAATTGCTACCTGCAGTAGCCTTCTGCGTCCTCTTTCCAATGCCACAAGTCTGAGCCAAATTGGGTTCTCCAAGGAAGAGTTATGTGAAATCTCCCACAGTGACTTGCTTTTATACTGGTTCAGTAGAGCGAACTTGTACGACGTGCCACGAGTCACTGTTTCAACTTTTGAATCTGAAACACACATACAAGAAACTACAGTCCGTCCTCTTTCTGTACCTTTTTATGAAATTTCAATCTGATCCTCAGAGAGAGAGTTATGACGATTTTCCCCAGGTCACCTGTTTTGAATTTAATTCAGGAGTCTGCAACAAGGCCAACTTCCTCAGATCATATCTCCGAAAATATCGTGCGAAACGCTCTGAAATTCGGACCCAAGGTTCAACGCCAATTATTCTCAAATGGGTTTTTTTTGCGACTTCTGAAACATCACAGAAAAAAAGTTATAGCGAAAATGCCACGATGACCTGTTTGGAGCAGCGAAACCCTAGAATCCAAAGCTCTGATACCAAATGTTATGAAACCAGCTCACAAAAAGATAGAAAAGAGAGATCAACGCCTTAGAATTCAGCCTCTTCGAGGGGGCAACCTCCTTTACATTACATAAATGAACAATTCTTCGATGATACAAATGACAAAACCTCCTTTCTATATATAGGAGTCTAAGGAGTCACAATATAATCCAGCCGACCTAACAATAATAATATAAAGCCACAAAAATAACAATAGAGGGATTCTATGGGGCACAGAAATAACAATATGGGGGTAATAGGGGCACAACAATATAAATAGGGGGTATAACTACAATAGTAATGGGGTAATCACTAGTATTATAGGGACCCAACAAACTGACTAATTTCTCATGATTTTTTAATAGTTCACTTAGCACTCATTGCATCGGGTGATGCTCACATGGGTGAAGAAGTGGGATTGAAACTAATGAAATGAATCACATAGCGTCAATCATCACTTCTGGGGCTTGCACCCGGTAACCAGGACTTCCCGGGAGGTCACCCATCCCAGATCGCCTATGGCTCAAGCGCGCTTAACTATGGAATTTTCCCCACAATCAAGCCCACTTAGCTTGCTACCCCATTTGCAAAACCTTAGCAAGTATTGTGCCTCATGAACCATTCAAGAAGAGATCCCTTCACTCTTTTTGAATTTAAGTATTAGGGGGTTTACGCAATGCATTATATTACATATCATTTTGGGATTCAATTGCATTAAGTAAGTCATTCATGCATGATCATTTCCATGAGAGGTAGTCGTAACTAACTAATTTCTCATGATTTTTGAATAGCTCACTTAGCACTCATTGCATCGGGTGATGCTCACAAGTCTGAAGAAGTGGGATTGAAACTAATGAAATGAATCACATAGTGTCAATCATCACTTCCGGGGCTTGCACCCGGTAACCAGGACTTCCCGAGATGTCACCCATCCCAAATCGCCTATGGCTCAAGCGCGCTTAACTGTGGAATTTTCCCCACAATCAATCCCACTTAGCTTGCTACCCCATTTGCAAAACCTTAGCAAGTATTGTGCCTCATGAACCATTCAAGAATAGATCCTTCACTCTTTTTGAATTTAAGTATTAGGGGGTTTATGCAGTGCATTATATTAGATATCATTTTGGGATTGAACTGCGTTAAGTAAGTCATTCATGTATGACCATTTCCATGAGAGGTAGTCGTAACTGAGTAATTTCTCATGATTTTTGAATAGTTCACTTAGCACTCATTGCATTGGGTGATGCTCATAGGGGTGAAGAAGTGGGATTGAAACTAATGAAATGAATCGCATAGCATCAATCATCACTTCCAGGGCTTGCACCCGGTAACCGGGACTTCCTGGGAGGTCACCCATCCCAGATTGCCTCTGCCTCAAGCGCGCTTAATTATGGGGTTTTCCCCACAATCAAGCCCACTTAGCTTGCTACCCCATTTGCAAAACCTTAGCAAGTATTTTGCTTCGTGAACCATTCAAGAAGAGATCCCTTCACTCTTTTTGAATTTAAGTATTAGGGGGTTTACGCGGTGCATTTCTTCATACTTTCACCCACCATAGGCCTACTATAAATGTCATCACAAGTCTCTAATAATAGGTTAAAATATCTTCTTGCTAATCCAGATATCAGTGGATCGAGGTTCTGTGCTAGATTTGTATCCTATTCTGAGCTCCTGTGGAGAAATATTACAACAGGTATGATCCACAAAAATACTCCAATTTTGTGCCACAAGAAGGTTACATAGTAATGATGGCGGGTCCGAGTTTTGTGCAAGAAATCTGACCTTGAACACAAGACTATCCTAAAAAGGAATCTGCCCAAAAAAAAAAACCTGCTCCTCGACTTCATGTAGTCTTGGTATGGGGTTGCAACATGAAAAACAATGTCTATAGTATTTAAAAGGTTCCTTTAGCTGCTTCAGTTGTCAATTTCTAACCCAAAGTTTATTCTTTTTTATCTCCTCGGCCTTGTTTCTCTTTATGTACCTTATCTCTGAATTAATCACCGAAATCATAGTTAAAATGAGGTGTTAGACATCATATTTATATAGGATTTCACCTTGAACTGAAGGGACATGTCTATCTGGAGGTAGGCCGACATGAATGGTTGCTCATAGGTCGGCTAACTTTAAATTTATATTTTTCTAACTTGAAGATTCATTTTCTCTTTAACTATCGGTAGTTTGAGGGCGAGTGAGGGTTTGTTAGAAAGAGGAAAAAATCCACTTTAAGATGGTCTAGATCCCATTGAGAAAAGATGCCTCTCAGGTGGAAATTTTTTTTTCTTTGTGACTATCCTTAAATTTTATGCATAAAAAGTTTGGAACAGCATGAGGAATGTTTGGGGCAGTATCACTTCTCCATTTTTTGGCTTCTTCATCATCATAGGATGATGTAGGACATCCACGTCATCATGATAGTGTCCAGCAATGAGTGTATCCTTCACGTCATCACATAATGGTGTAAAGATATGTTATAGTGCAACATCATTAGGAGAACTCCAAAATAATATTCCAACCCTCAAATGATCTCCAACCATGTCACCACCATCAAGTGTATGACATCATCAAGTATCATCAAGCGTGGCCATCCTTCAAGAGTCAGACATCATTAAGTGTATGACTCCATATGTCATTAAGAGTTAAGGTCTAAATCATCAAGTGCATGCAACATTAGATCAAGGACTTCTTAGGACTTATTTCTTTAGCAGTTTGACTTCTTCGTGACTTGACCTCTTCATTGATGGTATCTTGTCAACCAAGAGTCATGACATTATCATCTAGGCATCTCAAGAATATTGACATCTTGGTCAATGCCATATTGACATCAATGACAACCTTGATTAACAATCTCCCTGTTTTTCATTGATGGAAATATTCTTGCCCTTCCAACATTCTCTCCCCCTTTGACATCAATGGCAAATGGGGTGCCTAAGTACTCCCTCTGTCAAGCTGCTTCTTTTCTTCATGAATAGTAGTTCTTAATAGGTATGTTAATCCCCCTGTCATGGTGCTCTTCTTTCTGGAAATGTGGTCCATCATAGATGTGTATACATTTCTTCATGTAATGAACCAACTCCCCCAGTTTGCACGAACTCCTCTACCTCAATAAAGATTACTTTCTTAGTGATCAAATGGAAGAGATCCTCAACAATAGTCCATCAGATGAGTAAGGGGACATGTTCTTCAATGGAGTTGCTTCCGGGAGATGATCTATCAAAATTGTCCATGTGTGACTCATCAAGGGTTTTATAGGGCTCTTCTTAGATAACTTCTGCAAGAATTATTATGAATCATAAGCTCCCCCTAATAGTATGCATGGTCTCCTTTTTGGCATAATTTTATCATCAAAATTTGGAATATCATATCTACCAAAGATGCCTTTATCAAATTAACAACATGTGTTGTTGGCTTGAGTGTTCAAGAGACTTTCAGGTCCAATTTTCTTCCTTCTCTATACTTGAGTGACTTTATTTTATGTCTTGGTTGTCATAGTTTTAGCTTGTGTAGGGGCCCAAGTCAAGTTACAATCACGCATCATACTTCCAATGTTATGGCAATTGAAGCACTCCATATTGTTTATGAATGAGTAATCATGAATTCTTCTTGCAAAATTGTTTCTAGGAGATTGACGGGGACCATTATATTTGTCTTTGTAATATGCCCTACAATCTTTTGCCATGTGCCCAAAGTTTGTACAAGAATAGCAATAACCAAGAAATATACTTTGGTACCTAGGAGATTAAGGTTTCCTTGATGTAATTTTGAAGTCTTTTGCCTTGGGATTCTTTAACGATATCAATTTCCTTTTGTATTCCTGACACCATCTATAAATCTCCTTGGAGTAGTATTTCTTCCATAGTTGTCTTGACTCTTCTCCTTGCCTTTGCTGGAACTAGGAGCATCACCATTTCATCCAGACTTCCTCACATCCTTGTTGTTTAAAGCATTAGGTTTTTCATCATTCTTGCTTGCAGATTCACCTGCGTAGCCAAGACCTGATTTATCAAGGGGAGACATTTGATGACTTAGGATGTCATCTAGGATTTGAGAACTTTTCAAGTTCTTATTCAGCAAGTCAACTTCCTTTTTAAGAAAGATAGTTTATTCCTTCATTTTCTTGCATTCTTCATCCTTCTTTGATAGTATGATCTCCATTTCTTCCTTCCTCTCGGTTGCTTCACATGATTGGGCCTTACGAGAAGTGATTTCTAATCTTAACTTGGTGATGCCATCATCCTTTACTTCTAGTTGGCATGTCATGGTGTTTCTCTCCTTTTATGCTTCATCAACTTGTCCTTCTATGAATGCCAAGATTCCACCACGTTCTCAGCTCCTTGCGCTTGCTTCCTTGCTTCTTCTAGTTGAGATCTAAGGGAGGAGACCTCTTCCTTGTATTGACCAATCTTTGCTTCAAGTTTGTTTAAACTCTTGAGTCTTTGTTCAAGGTGACTTGACAAAGTTTCTTCCCTTTTCTTTGCCTTATCCAATTGATTTGTCATGGATATGACTTCTTCATGATGCTTTCTTTTTTTTTGATGAAATTCCTCCTTAAGCCTAGTGAGCTCCTCATCTCTTTCTTGTACTTGAAGCTTGAAAAGGTTAAATTCCTTGTATTTTCATAGTCACCATCTTGCGCTTTTTCTTAAGTTCCTCATTTTCATTTTTCAATTTGTTAATATCTTCCATGGAAGCTATAAGTTTAGTCAGGATATCTTCTTCAAAGCCTTCTTTGCTTTCTTCTTCTTCTAGGTCTTCATTGGCCTTGATGTCATCATTCTTATTTTTAGCTTCCTTTATGGGTTTTGGATTTCCTTCTTGCTTTCCATCATCTTCTTGACTAGAGGTCATCCCTCAATGCTCCTTTTGAGTGAAGGTCATGAAGTTTGTCCCATATATCTTTTGCTGAAGATTTTTTTCCAAATTGGTCTTTATAGAATTTGGTAGCCCATTCAAAATTGTATTCATTGCTCTTGTATTGTACTCCTTGGATTCCTCGCCCATCGTGCTATCAATAATCACTTATTCCCATACTCCAATGCCTTGAGCCATTAAGAAATTTCTCGTTATTACCTTCCATACATCAAAGTTTCCATTGAACACTAGAACTTTCTCAATTTGATTGTCTGTAGTTTTCATGGTTGAGGAAGACACATCTTTAGGAGGATTGGAGGCTTTCTTCCTTGGCTTTTCCATTTGTGCCATGGGGATCAACCTTCAAGCTGCTAGGCTTTGAGTGAAGGTATTGACTCTCATTCCAATTTTTGGAAATACTAAGAGGGGGGATGAATCATTATTTCTTTTCAATTATTATATTTACGAGTTAGATCACTTATATTTAGAACACAAAATGAACAATAATAGAATAAATACTTTTATTACTTTCTTCTTTACAATAAATCGAGTACAATAATAGTATAGGGCTCCAACCCTAGATGAAGACTCCATTATTCAATATCACAGGCTCCAACCTGTATTTTTCCAAGCACCGACTTGGACTTCCAAGGCTCCAACCTTGTCAATTTTGAGGCACCAACCTCAAGGGTTCCAGCCCTATATCTGGTTCAGGCTCCGACCTGGTTTCTCGAGGACTCTTATCCTCTAGGGCTCCAACCCTATTCTCCAAGGTACCAACCTCGTCTTTTTGAGGCTCCATCCTCTTGGGCTCCAACCGTCAGGTTTACTTTGTGAAGATGTATTTGGTTATACTTCACGACTCCCAATGTCTTCTTAAACAAGCCCTGTCAATATTCAGCTATGCCTTCACTTAGTCTCCACATCACATTATTAATGGCAACCTTGTTTTTCACATGAAGGTTTCACCATTGCTCTTCATCATACCCAAATAATTTCTTCAAGTCACCTCATGAAGAATTCAATCATGCATCATGGTCTTCAATATTATCTCCAAGACCTTCAAGATGTCTTCAATGAACAACCCAAGTCTTCATTGTTCAATACTTCTCTTGCCCAAAAACTTCACTTCCTCACACAGGTCCAAGGCTGCAACAGGTAGAGGCCTAAATGTGTACACACTCCATAGGTCAAAGCTCCTCTGGTGACTACAATACTCAAGCTCCACTGAGGTCAATCAAACCACTGTTTCAAGATGTCTACACAATGCTGCTCTAAGGCTTCTTCACGAAAAACTTCTTTAATATATTTGCTCAACAAACTCCAAGGGATCTTCAACTATGCTTAGAGATGCTTCAATGAGGCCTTCAATCAATATTTCAAAGGTTTATACAAAAGGTTTATAATGTCTTCAATAAGGACATCACAAGGTCTGTTCTTTGACAAGTCTTCTTCAATGTTTCTTCACACTTTCACCCACCATAGACCTACTATAAATGTCATCACAAGTCTCTAATAACAAGTTTAAAATATCTTGTTGTTGCTCCATATATCAATGGAAAAAGGTTCTATGCTAGATTTGTAGCCTATTTCAACCTCCTGTGGAGAAATATTACAATAGGTCTGATCCACAAAAATGCTCCAATTTTGTGCCACAACAAGGTTACATAGTAATGATGGCAGGTCTGAGTTCTGTGCAAGAAATCCAACCTTTAACACAAGACTGTCCTAAAAAAGAATCTGCCCAAAAACAACATTTTCCTGCTCCTCGACTTCCTGTAGTCTTGGTTTGAGGCTGCAACATGAAAAACAAGGTTTGTAGTCTTTAAAAGGTTCCTGTAGCTGCTTCAGTTGTCAATTTATAACCCAAATTGTATTCTTTTTTATCTCCTCGACCTTGTTTCTCTTTCTATACCTTATCTCTAAATTAATCACTGAAATATTAGTAAAAATGAGGTGATAGTGTTGGGTCCCTATAATACTAGTGATTACCCCATTACTATTGTAGTTATACCCCTTATTTACATTGTTGTGCCCCTATTACCCCCATGTTGTTATTTCTGTGCCCCATAGAATCCCTCTATTGTTATTTTTGTGGCTTTATATTATTATTGTTAGGTCGGCTGGATTATATTGTGACTCCTTAGACTCCTATATATAGAAAGGAGGTTTTGTCATTTGTATCATCCAAGAATTGTTCATTTATGTAATGTAAAGGAGGTTGCCCCCTTGAAGAGGCTGAATTCTAAGGCGTGGATCTCTCTTTTCTATCTTTTTGTGAGCTGGTTTCATAACATTTGGTATCAGAGCTTTGGATTCTAGGGTTTCGCTGCTCCAAACAGGTCATCGTGGCATTTTCAGTATAACTTTTTTTCTGTGACGTTTCAGAAGTTGCAAAAAAAACCCATTTGATAAGAAATCGCGCTGAACATTGGGTCCGAATTTCAGAGCTTTTCGCGCGATATTTGCGGAGATATGATCTGAGGAAGTTTGTCTTTCTGCAGACTCCTGAATTACATTCAAAACAGGTGACCTGGGGAAAATCGTCATAACTTTCTCTCTGGGGATCGGATTGAAATTTTGTAAGAAGGTACAGAAACAGGACGGACTTTAGTTTCTTGTATGCATGTTTCAGATTCAAAGGTTGAAACAGTGACTCGTGGCACGTCGTACAAGTTCGCTCTACTGAACTAGTCTAAAAGCAAGTCACTGTGGGAGATTTCACATAACTCTTCCTTGGAGAATCCAATTTGGGTCAGACTTGTGGCATTGGAAAGAGGACACAGAAGGCTACTACAGATCGCAATTTCAGAACTGGATGATCCGAAATTACAGAGATACATCAGATTCAATATCAGGCTTCTATAAAGTGAAAAAAAGGTGTGTAGTTTTTTTTTAAATTTTTGTGTAAGCTTGGTTTAACAGAATTCAAAGGGCATAGTAAAGAATTATTATCGGAAACTGATGCCCCGAGGAAAGAAAATGCAAACACCTAGTAAGGAACCTGAAAGCTCTAGCATGACTCATGAAGAAGAGGAAGAAATGCAACATGATAAATCAAAATTACAAGACCAAGTGCAACAACTGTCCCTTGCACAAAAAGGAACAGAATCTAAGATGGATGGTTTAAAGAAAGACGTAGAAGCTAAGATGGATTGTTTAAAGAAAGGTGTAGAAGCTAATATGAATGACGTGGAAGCTAAGATGGATGATTTGAAGATAGATTTGAAGACAGACATGGAAGAATTGAAGATAAATATGAATAAGTTGCTACAAGAAAGGGTCACTAATGGTGAAAGGGTAGTAAAGGAAACTTTTTTTAGCCAATTGATAAGTCTCAAACAAAAGGGTTCAGTAATGGAGCACATTGAGGAGTTCCAAAAATTGAACATAAGGGTAAAAGATATTCCAGAGGAGCATAGGATTGATGTGTTCATAGGGTCTTTAAAGGATAATATCCAACATGATGTTCGCCTTTGGGAACCTGATTCATTAGAGAAGGCATTCAGGTTAGCAAGAAAAATGGAAAGCAAAATTATGGCAACCAGGAAGCATACCACTCACAACTATAAAGACGGAAGTGTTGTTGCCCCTAGTCTTCCACAACCTATAAGGTTGACACCACAACAATTGGAAGAAAAAAGAGCAAAAGGGTTTTGTTACAGTTGTGATAGCAAATACACTAAAGGTCATAAGTGTGCTGAGAAGAAATTATTCTACATAGATTGTGAAGAGGAAGAAGAAAAGGAGCAAGAAAGGTCAAAAGAAGAAGATATACTCCAGGAACAAAGCCTAGATGAAGAAAAAATAAATCCGACCATATCTTGTAATGCATTGGTGGGAATTATCACTCCTCAAACCATCAAGATAGAAGGACAAATCAAGAAGAAAAAGGTAATAGTGTTGATTGATTCAGGAAGCACCCACAATTTTATTCATTGTAGGGTTGCAAAAGAATTGAATTGCTTCCTATATCCAGCATCAGAGTGTCAAGTGATGATTGCAAATGGAGGAACAATAAATTGCTCTGGAAGGTGCCATAATATCAAGCTATCCATGGGAGAATATGTATTGACTAGCCCAATGCTTTCCATTCCAATGGGAGGTGCTGATGTTGTACTAGGAGTCCAATGGCTACAATCCTTGGGTACAATAGCTTTTAATTTTCAAGAACTTTTCATCAAATTTTCTACGGAAGGAAAGGAAGTTGAATTAAGGGGTATTGCAGGGAAACCAGGAAAAGATAATCAGCTCTAATGGTATGACAAAGCTTCTAAAAAAGGAGCTAAGAGGTGTAATTGCACAATTATGTTCGCTAGATGTTTCCACATCAGAATCATCTATTTCTCCAGATCTCCAAAAAGTCCTGGACAATCATTCCAAGGTATTTGAGACTCCCAAAGGTCTCCCACCTATGTGTGATCATGATCATGCTATTCATCTGATTCCAGGAAGTGTTCCTCCAAACATCAGGCCGTACAGATATCCCTATGTCCAAAAAAGTGAAATTGAACATATGGTTGCAGAAATGCTAGAGGCTAGTACAATTCAACCAAGTCAAAGTTCTTTCACTGCTCCAGTAGTATTGGTGCACAAGAAGGATGGATCATGGCGCATGTGTCCGAATTATAGGGAGATCAACAAGCTCACTATTAAAGATAAGTTCCCCATTCCTGTCATTGATGAATTACTGGATGAATTGCATGGATCAATTTACTTCACCAAGTTGGATCTTCGTTCGGGATATCATCAAATCAGAATGAAGATTGAAGACATTCCAAAAACGGCATTTAGAACTCATGAGGGTCATTATGAATTTTTGGTCATGCCTTTTGGCCTTGCTAATGCACCTTCAACATTTCAAGGTTTGATGAATTCAATTTTCAAACCATTCCTTAGAAAATTTGTGTTAGTATTTTTTGATGATATAATAATCTACAGCAAGTCTTGGAAGGATCATGTTGAACATGTTGACAGGGTGCTACAACTATTGGAGGAGAAACAATTATATGCAAAAAGATCCAAATGTTTCTTTGGAGTCCAGGAGGTGGAATATTTGGGTCATATTGTATCTCATGAAGGAGTTAAGGTAGACCCTAGCAAAATTAAAGCCATTAAGGAATGGAAAATTCCCACATCCATAAAGCATCTGCGAGGATTTCTTGGGTTGACAGGGTATTATCGCAAGTTTGTTAAGAATTATGGGAGAATAGCAGCACCTCTAACAACATTATTGAAGAAAGATGCATTTTCATGGACTCCGGAAGCAACAAAGGCCTTTGAACATCTTAAAGAGGCAATGTGCCAAGCACCGGTCTTAGCTACACAGGACTTCACAAAAACCTTTATTGTGGAATGTGATGCTTCAGGAAATGGAATTGGTGCTGTTCTAATGCAAGATGAAAGACCCATTGCTTTTGAAAGTCGTCCAATCAAGGGAAAGTTTTTAAGCAAAGCTATTTATGAGAAGGAAATGTTGGCAATACTCCATGCACTTAAGAAATGGCGACCCTACCTAATGGGAAGACACTTCAAGGTAAAAACAGATCATGATAGCCTTAAATACTTTTTAGAACAAAGATTATCCTCTGAAGAGCAACAAAAGTGGGTCACAAAGATGTTGGGTTATGACTTTGAAATCATCTACAAAAAAGGGAAGCAAAATGTGGTGGCAGATGCACTCTCAAGAAAGGATGAGGATGTGGAAGCATTGTTGTGCGCCATTTCTATTATCCAACCAGATTGGATAAACGAAGCAAGGGAGGAATGGAAGAATGATGAAGAAGTGTGGGCACTTATTCGAAAGCTACAACAAGATTCCAGTACGTCTGATACATTTAGCTGGCAAAATGATTCATTATGGTACAAAGATCGCTTATACCTCTGTAAGAATTCCCAGCTAAAACAAAAGATTCTTATGGAATTGCACACTTCTCCCTTAGGAGGGCACTCAGGATTTTTAAAAACTTACCACAGGGTTAAGAAGGAATTTTTTTGGGATGGCCTTAAATCAGATATTCAAAAGTTTGTGGCGGAATGTTTGGTTTGCCAACAAAATAAAGTTGAAACAATTAAGACACCGGGTCTATTACAACCTTTATCCATTACAAGCCAACGTTGGGAGGAGGTTTCAATGGATTTTATCACAGGTTTACCCAAGTCTGAGGGAAAGAGTGTCATCATGGTGGTAGTTGACAGACTTACCAAGTATGCACACTTTTGTGCATTATCACATCCATTTAAAGCCAGTACATTTTTTACTGCATTTATGGAAACAATTCAAAAGATACATGGAAACCCAAAGATTATTGTAAGTGACAGAGATCCCATTTTCATTGGAAATTTTTGGACAGAATTATTTTCTTGTCTTGGTACTCAGTTAGCTCATAGCTCATCTTATCATCCTCAATCTGATGGGCAAACTGAGATAGTAAACAAATGTTTGGAAGGATATCTTCGTTGCTTTGTATCTGATAAACAGACACAATGGGTCAAATGGTTGCCTCAGGCTGAATGGTGGTATAACACTTCCTTCCATACAGCAACAAAAATGACCCCATTTATGGCACTTTATGGGTATCAACCACCATCCATCACATCATATTTAAGAGAAAATTCTAAGGTTCAGGCAGTGGAACATCACATCGAACATCAACAACAAATCCTCCAACTCTTAAAGGATAACATCGTGTTGGCACAAAATAGAATGAAACAACAGGCAGATCAACATCACAGTGAAAGAAGTTTTGATGTAGGTGATTGGGTATTCCTACGGCTACAACCATATAAGCAAATGTCCCTAAAGCAAGCTAAGAAGGACAATAAATTATCACCAAAGTATTATGGTCCGTACAAGGTGTTGCAAAAGATTGGTACTGTGGCATACAAATTGGAGCTTCCTGCAGCTTCTCGATTGCACCCAGTTTTCCATGTTTCGTGTTTAAAGAAAGTTATAGGCGAAAAGCTCCCAGTTCAAACAATATTGCCAAAACTTGACGAGGAAGGAAAAATTATATTGGAACCGGAAGCAGTCACAGAAACAAGAACTCGACAGCTACGAAATCGATCAATTTCAGAGTATCTTATCAAGTGGAAGAACTTATCGACTGAAGATTCCACATGGGAGGATGAGAATTTTATGCAGAAGTATCAAGAACTACTCAAGCGTTGAGGACAACACTTTTTTGAAGGAGAGGGGCATGTTGGGTCCCTATAATACTAGTGATTACCCCATTACTATTGTAGTTATACCCCTTATTTATATTGTTGTGCCCCTATTACCCCCATGTTGTTATTTCTGTGCCCCATAGAATCCCTCTACTGTTATTTTTGTGGCTTTATATTATTATTGTTAGGTCGGTTGTGTTAGCGCTTGAAACTTCACCTCAGGCTGAGAAAGGTAAACCTCAAGGCTACATCAAACCATTCAGCCTCGTAGCTAGCCCTACGGGGCAGGAGAAGGCTCTCTCTGGTCAGTCTCGGTAGATCTTCAATGGGATGAGATGAACAACAAGGTAACACTGATATTAGGCTAGTAAATTGATAAAAAAGGTTGATTTGGGGGTTTTTGGGGTTTTTGGTGGCAAATTGAGGAATTGCAATTTTGGGTGCGGGGATTGGACACAATTTCTGCAGGGGGTTCCTTGGGGCGAGGTAGGAAACAGTATTGATGCCTTAAACTGAGATGGATGATCAAGAATGAAAGATGAGGAGCTAAAGAGAGCAAACACTGACTTTGAATTCCCTTTAGACAGTAGAAAACATTGAAATTAAACAAATTTAAAAGCAGAGCATGGCTAGCATGAATTCATACTTTAACACTTCATTTGTTTAATGTGCAGCAGTAAAGGAAAGGAAATGATTCACATAACAAAGCTTACAAGAACATTGACAAACACACCATCAACACAAGAGTCCACAAGAATCCCAAAGATGACTGCAAAACCCTGGTATTCCTTAGCCAAAAATTGCAGAGATACAGTGAAAATATACAATGATAGCTTCTCCCTCAAGAGTCCAACCATGAAAATGAGCAAGAAAGTACATAATATAGATGATCTAACCTCTTTCCCTGCCTCCATGGGTCGAGCTCACTATCCTAGGAGCTGTTTGAACCACTTCTAAACTAAGCACTACAAAATAGGCAGTCAAAACAACTTGCCTCTATAAACTTGGAAACCAGTTCATACATTCAATTTTTACCCTTTACATGAAAGAAAATTCTAGAAGAGTTAAACAAGAGTAAAAGTATCCAAAAAGTGTCACAATTACATCCAAGAGGACCACCATCCACCTCAAAAAGTCAAACTGGAGCCAAACTGCGTTTTCTGGGCTGAACTGGTCAAATCTGGCAAAGTTTCCTCAACGGGTCGCGCACATTTCCTCAACGGGTCGCGCACTTTGGAGCTCTGTTTGGAGGCCTTCCCTGTGTCAGAATTGGGTGCAGGATAGCTCGATGGAAAGGTATCTGGGTCTACTTTCCAACCCAACTAGAATTTTTGGATTTGGAGGTCATTTTCCCAGTCAAAAGTCAATTCTCCCAAGACTGCTTCTGCAACTCAAAAAAAGGGCAGAAAGTCAAATTTTGCCTGTATTTTGACCTTCTAGAGGCCCAAATCCCCATAAAAACTCAAATCCATCCATAGGCATGTGTAACTTTGGATGAAAAATCTAGAAATTTTGAGTTTTTGCAAAACGGAGCTACGATGACAAAGGGTCTCACCAGGGGTGAGACCCGTTGAGAAGCCAAAACCTGTAAATTTCCAAAAAATACCAAAATTACCCAAAATTCTCAAAAAAATTTGGGATTTGTGCTGTAGCTGATGCTAGTGAGTGCCATGATCTTTGAGGGATGCCTCAGCCAAGATACGGAGTGGATTGGTCTTCTTCCTCCGCCTAAGAGCCTCGGACAACCTCCTTTGGAACACTTTCATCTTGGCTTTACATACATGCATTCTTGCCCAATAGTGATTCTTCATGTTTCTCAATAGCTTTTTCTCTTGGTTGGCCTTAGCCAACAGCTTCTCCAAGTGGGCATTCTCCTGAATGAGCAGTGACTCTCGATCAGCAGGCAATGGATCACCGGGCCTCCTACGGTTCAAGACTCGGTCGCTACGAATCCTCCATAGCTCATCAAGTGCCTTCTCCTCCTCTAGCTGTGTGTTCCGCTGCTCCAGGTAAGTAATAGTCCATTGAGCACCCTCAAGTCTCCTCTGTAAAACATCATTTTCAGCCCTGAGATGCTGAATGATCTCCTTCGCCTCTTGGCTAGGAGAACTGACCTCAAGATCAATCACCGGATCCTCATGAATCATGGGCTCTTTGCCCCTCTGTAGTACCTGTGCTGGTGAAGAAAGCGAGGCCCCTTCCACCTAATGTGGAGATAACACTCGCTGTGCTGACGATGAAGGCGAGACCCCTTCCACCTGCTGTGGAGATAGTACTCGCCTAGCTGCTGCAAATAAGGCCCTTGGGCCTTTCTGATAAGTGACCAAAGGAGTGGAGCTGACATGTCGGGTGACGGGAGCATCAGGCTTCTGAGATGGTCCTCCCTCCTCATGAATGACCTCCTGCTGTGGCTGAGGTGGCACTGTGAAAAACTCACGGGAGATGAACTCCTCCTATGAGATGCCCTGCTGAATCAACTGATGTGAGACTATGAGCTGAATCAAGCCGTAATGACACAAGCTCCTGTACTGCTGGGCCGGGGTCTTCCTCTGCAACATGGGCACCATCCTCTGAATGTTATGAAACAAGAAGACCGGGATGTTCATCATCCTCACTCGGGTGAAATGCATCAAAAGGCGAATGTGATATGAGTACACCTGTGAAAATCTGCCCTCACAGGTAAAATAATGCATAATAAGCCTCATGAGGGGAGCATACTCGCTCCGGAGAAATCTGAATGGGAAAACACCCGTCAAAAGTCTCACAAATGATGGCCGGACATAGGGCTCAAAGTGAACAAAATCAAGCAACCTGCGCTTAGGCCACACCTCACCCACATTTGGTATCCCTGTAGCCTGTGAGATCACCTCAGGTGTCAGTGTGAAGTTCACCCCTGCCAGAGTGACATGTTCATCATGGAGGTGTAAGACAAATAAGCGGGCCAACTCTCTATGATGCTGAATCCGAGAGATCCTCTCACAAAACTGATAGCAAGACATGTACTGGAAGCAATTCACTGCCAAAGGACAGGCCTGTAATTCTGCCAAAGAAGTAGGCTCCTCCCTCTTATGATGTCCTCCCTTACCCCCTCTACGAGGCCTCCTCTGTTCCTCAACCTCTGTAGATGATGAATGGTCATCACTTTGCTCATAAGTTTCGGTTTCCGACATGGTTTTGGAGCAAAGTGGACAAACTGAACTGCTGTCTCTGCCTGCAAAAAGTGCTGAAATCTATGTTGTTTCAAGGGGAACCAAACATGAGGGAAATGTTAGGGGAGGGAACTGTTTAACCAGGAATGGGAATATATAAAAATAACAGGGAGTTTTTAAGGGAAATTTTGCAAATCATATTCATATAGGAACACATATTTGTAATAGGGAAATCATTTGCAAAGATTATTGCATATGGGAAAAACATGCATAAAAGTGAACATGGGAATATATGCATACATGTTTAATAGGGAAAAACAAAAGGGAAACCATATACCAAACATGTTGACATTTTACCAACAGTTTTTGTTATCTTGCATATGCATATGGTAGAGGGGAATTAGGGTTTTCACTTTGTTTTGTTTTTGATGCTTTGGGAGAGGGGTAGGGTTTTCAGTTTTAGTGATTTAGGGATGGGAAGGGGATTTGTATTTCATTTATAAAATAATCATGGGAAAAGAAATGTACATATGAGTGTGGGCAAAAGGGAAGGGAAGGAAACCAATCAAAGGGAAAAACAGCTTGAAACACCATAAACCCTAGCACAATTTGGTCATGAACATTGCAGCCATATAAATCTATTCATTTGCAAGTTTTGAGGTTAAAATCATAGCATGAAGGCTTACATCCATCACCAATCTCAAAAACCATGTGTAAAGAGCCTACCTCGACCAATTTAGATGATTTGAAGGGAGATTGAGGAATTTTGTTGAAGTTTGGAGGCAAACGGTTCAACGGGTCAAGCAGGCCTCCCAACGGGTCGCACCCGTAGTAATTCTGCACTGCTGAGGGGTTCTGGACGGGTCGCGCACCGCCCAACAGGTCGCGCACCTCCTTCAACGGGTCGCACACCACTCAGCTGCCCGAAATCACTGTAATTTCGCTCCTCTCTTCAATCACTCTCTCAAACTTCTCTTCCAAGCGTTGGGATGCACAATGAGAGTAAAAGGAGGGAAGTTGAACCTTTATAAACTCCTTTTTGAAAAAATTTCATCCATAAACCCACTTTATAAAGTTTATTTTTGACACTTTTTAAAACACTGATTTTTTGGTTTCCTTTATCCTGAATTGACTTTTCGAGCGCTTTGCCTTGATTCTTTTTGCAGGTAGATCATCTGAGGGACTTTCGCAAGGGGACCAGGGTTATTGCTGCCTTTTTGAAGACTTTTTGGAATTTCATTCTTTTTACAAAAATTTAACATGACCTTGGCTTTAAAAACAGAGTTTTTAAATCCAAGGTTTAAAATGAGCTGTACATGATGAAAATATCAAAGAAACATGTTTACAATCCTCCCTCTGGCTTGCTGGCACTCAAGGACTTTCAAAGACATGACCTTGCAAGGATAAATGACCAAAACCCTAGACCTAGGACCTTTGACCTTAAGACAAAACAAGACAAGCTTGAAAAACTTAATGACTGATATGACCTGATCCAGCAAAACCAAGAGGGGTATAAATAGACCAGCTCCTCCATCAGGGTTATGGCACGCCTAGCGGGATGCAAAAATTTGACACTGATGAGACACCTACTAATGCAAAATGCAAAGAGCTTTGATCACTGATGGAGGGCTTTCAAGACCGACACTAACATTGGCTCCAATGGGGATGGTAGCTCCTTGGAGGTACCAAGAACCTTAGACCTCTGGGAGAGCAGACTAGTGCTTTTAGCCATTGGGCAATGGAGTCAAAAACTCAAGCTGAAATGCATGACTGAAAACCGATTCAAACTAACTTAACAACAAGACTGAAAATGGACTAACAAAGGACTCATGACTCAACTAAAAACTGACTCAATACTTAAACACAATCGACCAACTGAAAATGATGCTCAAAGTGGAGCTTATTCATCACAACCTACTCTAACAGTTTCATTCATCACCTGATCAAGTGAAATGAAACAACCAATGCAACCAAGTAAGTATCGCATCTGCTGTTTGAAATCTCCGCAAGTTCTCACTTATGACCAACAAGAGAGAACTACTGAAAGGCAACTCCCATGACAACTTAGAAACAAATCCATTGAATGATATAAATTCTCTATCCGCCTCCAAAAACACTGCATAAGGATCATGAAATTCAAGCACACTGGAACTTAGCTCATCTAATAGATTACTTCTCGTTTCCTCATACCATGAATGCAAACTTTGATTTGAGTCTTGTGACGAGACCTCTGCTAAAAATGACAAAGAAACTGGCTGCCGGATCAAATTCATATCAGCACATGTTTCAAGCTCACCTGTAGTTAATGGAGAAAGACTTTGACCGCAAACCTCATCCAAAACATCAGCTATTGGATCATGAAAAACTTGAAAAGACTGCTGCAATGTATCCATTGAAAATGTATGACATCCTTCTTGTTGTTCATCTTTTTCTTGAGAGATTTTATGAAGATTCTGCCTTATAAACTGAAATGCTTCGAAACAAAAGGGTATAGAATCTTCCTACATCATCAAATCATGTATTTCGTCTTCCACAACTTCATCTGTAATCTGTCCTTCAATTTCATTTAGTGGCTGCAAATCTGATGCTACAGGCTGCTCAAGCATTTTGTTATCTGTCTCATCCTCAACATTAACACTGAGAGATTGCTGATTTGTTATAGGTTGTTCATTTGAAGATCTACTATGCAATCTACCCTTCAAAAACTGAAATGATTCAAAACAGAATGGTACGGAATCACCTTGAATCATTAAACCATGTGTGTCCACTTCCAAGTCTTCAGCTGCAACTTGACAATCAATGGCTTCCGGGGGTTGCAAATCTGAATATGTAAAGTCTTGAACAAAATTTTCATTGCTCTCAAGATGATTCAAATCAAGACTTGTTGACATTTGATTTCTGATTGCATGGTAGTTATCTCTGATGAACTGAAACAAATCAAAGCAAAAAGGCAAAGATCCTTCACTTACTTCAAAATTTGCTGCACTTTCCTCGTCAATGTCATCGCTGATATGTGATGGCTGAACATTGTATTCAAGCTGCTGAAAATGAACTTTTTCCTCCCACAAACTAGCTGCTGATTTGTCTGCAATATTAGCTTCTCTTTGGAGAACATAATCATCATCATACTGATCAAACCGAGGCAAATCATCGGTATAAAACATATCATCAAGCATGCAGGTCATATCAACAGTGCTTTCTTCGCCAAGGTGATCTACAAGACAATCATTATCAGATCTATGACAAATAGGATAAGAAACAAAATATTTTGGATCAGCAACTTGTTCTTCTTCAATCAGTGAGCCTTGAACATCATAATCATTCCTTGAGTTGATCTTGTCCATCATCTTTTCCACGGCACTTACCAAAATTTCAAGCTTCACCTCTAAAGATGTTGATTTTTCCGGATATATGTTTTTCATCTCTTCTTCTTTCAACCTTGCCCTTCTGATCAACAGATGAGCTTCTACACTTACTGCACTGTTTTGCATCTCGTGAAGTGTTGCAATATCCCTTTCTCTCAGTTGAAACTCCATTTCCGGATCAAAGGCACCCGGATAGTGCAAGAGAGCAGATCTAGGAGAAGGTCTTATATCAACTGGCATCGAATAATAAACTTGGTTAAATCTGGCTGAAAACTGTTGTACTGTCTCCCCTGGTAATCTTTTCAGCTGGTTATATTCTTCTACAATCAAGAAAAGGTTCTGTCCGATCATCCACCTATTGAGAAAAACTTTGACAAACTGCTGGAAATCTGAAATGCTTGCATCAGGCAGGGCTTTGAACCAACTCTTCACTTTGGCTTGCAAAGAAAGAGCAAAAAGCCTTATACTAACATCTTCTTCATCAACTTCACAAAGATCTAGAAAATTCTCAAAATTTTGCACATGTTGCTCAGCGTTGACATTCTTACTTTCACCATCAAACCTCGGCAAGTATAGATCATAGTTTTTGGGGAAAGCATGAAGAACAGAAGGTAAAACAAGAGGTTTATACCGATCTGGAATTTTACAAGGTATAGGGGTATGTACAACAGGTATAGAATTAGTTTTGGTCACTTGAGTTTCATCAACTTGAAGATGGCCATCACAAAATTCGGAAGAAAGGTCTTGATCAAGCTCAAAGGTATGCAAATCTTTGGTATTCACAATCTTCGAAGGAAAAGAATTAACTGTAGGTCGAGGATTTCTTCTCAAATACAGTATACTTTGCAAAGACCTTTTTACATTCTCAGGAAAAGAGGAGAAATAATTTATGACAAACAACAAAATGTCTTGGATGAAATTCCAACTTGAGTACCTGATCTTGCCATATTCTCCTTTCATGTTTCTGCTGGTCGGGATCATCCTCCAGTGGAGTCTTTGGATCTGATCTTGAAAATGATTTAGAGTCGCCAAGTGAATGATTTCAGCCTTTCAAGTGTCTGATCTTTGTCCACTATCAACAATCAGATCTGAACTTGATACATGTACTGGGGTAAAATGCAATCGAAGTGTTGTTTTTCACAAGCTCACGGAGATGGACTGAAGCAGCGTTTATCTACTAACGCTGATGTAAAACAAGAGCGTTTTCTAAGGCTACCTGGCGTAACTTCAGGCTCCGTCTAAGACTTATGAAATAACACGTCAATGAGCAAAGGATTAGTTGTTCTCCCCAGTATGGTCGCCAGTATGTTAGCGCTTGAAATTTCACCTCAGGCTGAGAAAGGTAAACCTCAAGGCTACATCAAACCATGCAGCCTCGTAGCTAGCCCTACGGGGCAGGAGAAGGTTCTCTTCGGTCAATCTCGGTAGATATTCAATGGGATGAGATGAACAACAAGGTAACACTGATATTAGGCTAGTAAACTGATAAAAAAGGTTGATTTGGGGGTTTTTGGGGTTTTTGGTGGCAAATTGAGGAATTGCAATTTTGGGTGCGGGGATTGGACACAGTTTCTGCAGGGGGTTCCTTGGGGCGAGGTAGGAAACAGTATTGATGCCTTAAACTGAGATGGATGATCAGGAATGAAAGATGAGGAGCTAAAGAGAGCAAACACTGACTTTGAATTCCCTTTAGACAGTAGAAAACATTGAAATTAAACAAATTTAAAAGCAGAGCATGGCTAGCATGAATTCATACTTTAACACTTCATTTGTTTAATGTGCAGCAGTAATGGTAAGGAAATGATTCACATAACAAAGCTTACAAGAACATTGAGAAACACACCATCAACACATGAGTCCACAAGAATCCCAAAGATGACTGCAAAACCCTGGTCTTCCTTAGCCAAAATATACAATGATAGCTTCTCCCTCAAGAGTCCAACCATGAAAATGAGCAAGAAAGTACATAATATAGATGATCTAACCTCTTTCCCTGCCTCCATGGGTCGAGCTCACTATCCTAGGAGCTGTTTGAACCACTTCTAAACTAAGCACTACAAAATAGGCAGTCAAAACAACTTGCCTCTATAAACTTGGAAACCAGTTCATACATTCAATTTTTACCCTTTACATGAAAGAAACTTCTAGAAGAGTTAAACAAGAGTAAAAGTATCCAAAAATTGTCACAATGACATCCAAGAGGACCACCATCCACCTCAAAAAGTCAAAATGGAGCCAAATTGCGTTTTCTGGGCTGAACTGGTCAAATCTGGCAAAGTTTCCTCAACGGGTCGCGCACATTTCCTCAATGGGTCGCGCACTTTGGAGCTCTGTTTGGAGGCCTTCCCGGTGTCAGAATTGGGTGCAGGATAGCTCGTTGGAAAGGTCTCTGAGTCTACTTTCCAACCCAACTAGAATTTTTGGATTTGGAGGTAATTTGCCCAGTCAAAAGTCAATTCTCCCAAGACTGCTTCTGCAACTCAAAAAAGGGGCAGAAAGTCAAATTTTGCCTGTATTTTGACCTTCTGGAGGCCCAAATCCCCATAAAAACTCAAATCCATCCATAGGCATGTGTAAATTTGGATGAAAAATCTAGAAATGTTGAGTTTTTGCAAAACGGAGCTACGATGACAAAGGGTCTCACCAGGGGTGAGACCCGTTGAGAAGCCAAAACCTGTAAATTTCCAAAAAATACCAAAATTACCCAAAATTCTCAAAAAAATTTGGGATTTGTGCTATAGCTGATGCTAGTGAGTGCCATGATCTTTGAGGGATGCCTCAGCCAAGATACAAAGTGGATTGGTCTTCTTCCTCCGCCTAAGAGCCTCGGACAACCTCCTTTGGAACACTTTCATCTTGGCTTTACATACATGCATTCTTGCCCAATAGTGATTCTTCATGTTTCTCAATAGCTTTTTCTCTTGGTTGGCCTTAGCCAACAGCTTCTCCAAGTGGGCATTCTCCTGAATGAGCAGTAACTCTCGATCAGCAGGCAATGGATCACCGGGCCTCCTACGGTTCAAGACTCGGTCGCTACGAATCCTCCATAGCTCATCAAGTGCCTTCTCCTCCTCTAGCTGTGTGTTCCGCTGCTCCAGGTAAGTAATAGTCCATTGAGAACCCTCAAGTCTCCTCTGTAAAACATCATTTTCAGCCTTGAGATGCTGAATGATCTCCTTCGCCTCTTGGCTAGGAGAACTGACCTCAAGATCAATCACCGGATCCTCATGAATCATGGGCTCTTTGCCCCTATGTAGTACCTGTGTTGGTGAAGAAAGCGAGGCCCCTTCCACCTGATGTGGAGATAACACTCGTTGTGCTGAGGATGAAGGCGAGACCCCTTCCACCTGCTGTGGAGATAGTACTCGCCTAGCTGCTCCAAATAAGGCCCTTGGGCCTTTCTGATAAGTGACCAAAGGAGTGGAGCTGACATGTCGGGTGACGGGAGCATCAGGCTGCTGAGATGGTCCTCCCTCCTCATGAATGACCTCCTGCTGTGGCTGAGGTGGCACTGTGAAAAACTCACGGGAGATGAACTCCTCCCATGAGATGCCCTGCTGAGTCAACTGATGTGAGACTATGAGCTGAATCAAGTCGTAATGACACAAGCTCCTGTACTGTTGGGCCGGGGTCTTCCTCTGCAACATGGGCACCATCCTCTGAATGTTATGAAACAAGAAGACCGGGATGTTCATCATCCTCACTCGGGTGAAATGCATCAAAAGGCGAATGTGATATGAGTACACCTGTGAAAATCTGCCCTCACAGGTAAAATAATGCATAATAAGCCTCATGAGGGGAGCATACTCGCTCCGGAGAAATCTGAATGGGAAAACACCCGTCAAAAGTCTCACAAATGATGGCCAGACATAGGGCTCAAAGTGAACAAAATCAAGCAACCTGCGCTTAGGCCACACCTCACCCACATTTGGTATCCCTGTAGCCTGTGAGATCACCTCAGGTGTCAGTGTGAAGTTCACCCCTGCCAGAGTGACATGTCCATCATGGAGGTGTAAGACAAACAAGCGGGCCAACTCTCTATGATGCTGAATCCGAGAGATCCTCTCACAAAACTGATAGCAAGACATGTACTGGAAGCAATTCACTGCCAAAGGACAGGCCTATAATTCTGCCAAAGAAGTAGGTTCCTCCCTCTTATGATGTCCTCCCTTACCCCCTCTACGAGGCCTCCTCTGTTCCTCAACCTCTGTAGATGATGAATGGTCATCACTTTGCTCATAAGTTTCGGTTTCCGACATGGTTTTGGAGCAAAGTGGACAAACTGAACTGCTGTCTCTGCCTGCAAAAAGTGTTGAAATCTATGCTGTTTCAAGGGGAACCAAACATGAGGGAAATGTTAGGGGAGGGAATTGTTTAACCGGGAATGGGCATATATAAAAATAACAGGGAGTTTTTAAGGGAAATTTTGCACATCATATTCATATAGGAACACATATTTGTAATAGGGAAATCATTTGCAAAGATTATTGCATATGGGAAAAACATGCATAAAAGTGAACATGGGAATATATGCATACATGTTTAATAGGGAAAAACAAAAGGGAAACCATATACCAAACATGTTGACATTTTACCAACAGTTTTTGTTATCTTGCATATGCATATGGTAGAGGGGAATTAGGGTTTTCACTTTGTTTTGTTTTTTATGCTTTGGGAGAGGGGTAGGGTTTTCAGTTTTAGTGATTTAGGGATGGGAAGGGGATTTGTATTTCATTTATAAAATAATCATGGGAAAAGAAATGTACATATGAGTGTGGGCAAAAGGGAAGGGAAGGAAACCAATCAAAGGGAAAAACAGCTTGAAACACCATAAACCCTAGCACAATTTGGTCATGAACATTGCAGCCATATAAATCTATTCATTTGCAAGTTTTGAGGTTAAAATCATAGCATGAAGGCTTACATCCATCACCAATCTCAAAAACCATGTGTAAAGAGCCTACCTCGACCAATTTAGATGATTTGAAGGGAGATTGAGGAATTTTGTTGAAGTTTGGAGGCAAACGGTTCAACGGGTCGCGCAGGCCTCCCAACGGGTCACGCACCTCCCAACGGGTCGCGCCCGTAGTAATTCTGCACTGCTGAGGGGTTCTGGACGGGTCGCGCACCGCCCAACAGGTCGCGCACCTCCTTCAACAGGTCGCGCACCACTAAGCTGCCCGAAATCACTGTAATTTCGCTCCTCTCTTCAATCACTCTCTCAAACTTCTCTTCCAAGCGTTGGGATGCACAATGAGAGTAAAAGGAGGGAAGTTGAACCTTTATAAACTCCTTTTTGAAAAAATTTCATCCATAAACCCACTTTATAAAGTTTATTTTTGACACTTTTTAAAACACTGATTTTTTGGTTTCCTTTATCCTGAATTGACTTTTCGAGTGCTTTGACTTGATTCTTTTTGCAGGTAGATCATCTGAGGGACTTTGGCAAGGGGACCAGGGTTATTGCTGCCTTTTTGAAGACTTTTTGGAATTTCATTCTTTTTACAAAAATTTAACATGACCTTGGCTTTAAAAACAGAGTTTTTAAATCCAAGGTTTAAAATGAGCTGTACATGATTAAAATATCAAAGAAACATGTTTACAATCCTCCCTCTGGCTTGCTGGCACTCAAGGACTTTCAAAGACATGACCTTGCAAGGATAAATGACCAAAACCCTAGACCTAGGACCTTTGACCTTAAGACAAAACAAGACAAGCTTGAAAAACTTAATGACTGATATGACCTGATCCAGCAAAACCAAGAGGGGTATAAATAGACCAGCTCCTCCATCAGGGTTATGGCACGCCTAACGGGATGCAAAAATTTGACACTGATGAGACACCTACTAATGCAAAATGCAAAGAGCTTTGATCACTGATGGAGGGCTTTCAAGACCAACACTAACAGGCTGGATTATATTGTGACTCCTTAGACGCCTATATATAGAAAGGAGGTTTTGTCATTTGTATCATCCAAGAATTGTTCATTTATGTAATGTAAAGGAGGTTGCCCCCTCGAAGAGGCTGAATTCTAGGGCGTGGATCTCTCTTTTCTATCTTTTTGTGAGCTGGTTTCATAACAGATAGACATCATATTTATATAGGGTTTCACCTTGAACCGAAGGGACACGTCTATCTAGAGGTAGGTCGACATGAACGGTTGATCATAAGTCGAATAGCTTTAAAAATTATATTTTTCTAACTTAAAAATTCATTTTCTCTTTAACTACCAGGAGTTTGAGGGCATGTGAGGGCTTGTTAGAAGGAGGAAAAAATCCTCTTTAACATGGTCTAGGTCCCATTGAGAAAAGATGCCTCTAAGGTGTAAAATTATTTTTTCTTTGTGACTTCCCTTAACTTTTATGCATAAAAAGTCTAGGACAACATGAGGAATGTTTGGGACAATATGGCTTCTCCATTGTTTGCCTTCTTCAACATCATAGGATCGTGTAGGGCATACACATCATCATGATAGTGTCCAAGAATGAGTATATCATCCATGTCATCACATAATGGTGTAGTGATATGTTATAGTGCAACATCATTAGGAGAACTCCAAAATAGTCTTCCAACCCTCAAATGATCTCCAACCATGTTACCACCATCAAGTGTATGACATCATCAAGTATCATCAAGTGTGGTCATTCTTCAAGAGTCTGACATCATTAAGTGTATGACTCCATATGTCATTAAGAGTTAAGGTCTAGATCATCAAGTGCATGCAACATTAGATCAAGGACTTCTTAGGACTTCTTTCATTAGTGGTTTGACTTCTTCGTGACTTGACATCTTCATTGATGGTATCCTGTCAACCAAGAGTCATGACATCATCATCTGGAACCAGGCATCTCAAGAATATTGACATCTCGGTCAATGCCATATTGACATCAATGAAAACCTTGATTAACACATGCATGGCCTTGTATTTTCCTGTCACTTCTACAATGTCTCTTTTACTTGTATATGGATCTGCTTGATCTTCTCTACAGATTTTCAGCCCTTAAGGTGTCCCTTGGAAGATCCTCCCTCACTCCTCCTTACTGCCCATATGCGACATCGAAAGGTGAAGGCATGAAATATCCAAAACAATTTTCAAATGGGAACTTACTAGTGGAAGTGTGTACTACTTTGTTATGAGAGTGTTCTATATATACCAAATTTTCATACTAGTTCTTTATATGCTTCTGACTAGAACCCCTCAAAAGTTGCATCAAAGTTTTGTTGACTACTTCTACCTACCCATCTGTCTATTGATGGAAAGTTGTAGACCTCTTAAACTTGGTGTCCATCTTCTCCCACAATGTAGTCCAAAATGCACTGCAAAATCTCATCTTCCTGTCTAAAATGATGCTGCTTGGTATCCTAAAGTGCACCCATAACCCGTCCAAAGAACAAGTTTGTTACTTCTTTCCAGTTGATGGTCTTTTTGCAAGACATCAAAACACACATATTGTTGAACCTATAAACTACCATGAATAGGTATTCATGTCCCTTCCTGGTTGTTAGTAAACCTCCCACAAAATCCATGGAAATGTTTTTCCAAGGATGAGTGGGTATAGGTAAGGGATGATATAAACCTTGTTTCCTATTACTATGCTTGCTAGTACAACAAAGCATGCATCATCTTATCAACCTAGCTACATTTTCTTGCATATTGGGCAAATACACATACCTTTGCAAGGTTTCCACTATCTTCCCTACACCAAAGTGCCCTACAAATTTAGAGGTGTGAGTCTATCTAATCAATTGCAGTCACTCACCTTTAGGAATGCATAGTTTATTTAGGCTGCAAAGTAACTTATCCTAGAGATGGTAGTTAACGATGTTGTCACCATTGTGCACATGATTTTGACTTTGCAACTGTTGATACACCTCCTTAAAGTCCTCATCCTTTGAATATGCCTCTCTATATGAATCATGGGTGAAGGGGTTCATATGCATCAGAGTTCCCAAAGTTATGATCTTTGATGTGGGTGGCCTTGAAAGCATGTCGGCCAACTTGTTTCTGTCGCCCCTCTTATACTTAATCACTAAATGAAATTGTTGTAGAAACCCCATCCACTTGTAATGCCTAGTCTATTGTAGCTCACTTTTGGACTACAGGTACTATAGTGGTTGGTGATCTTTGTGGATCATTGTCTCCTTTCCCATCAAATAATGCTTCCACTTCTTCACAGATTGCACCAAGGCACAAATATCCATGTTGTAGGTAGTGTAGTTATGAATTGCCTCATGAAATACTTTAGAATGATAGAATAGAATATTTCCCCCTTGAATCAAGATTGCTCCCATGGCATACCCACTCACATTTGTCTCCACTTCGAAGGGTTGTTGCATGTTTGGTATTGGTAGAATTGATGCTTGACTAATTTTCTTCTTTAGCTCCTCAAAGGTCCTCTAGTGACCATTTCCCCATTAGAAGCTCTTGCCACTTATTGTTATGGAGTGGAGTGGCGCTGCTACTGTTGAAAAGGAGGCTATTAATTTCCTCAAGTACTATGCTGCCCCAACTAAACTCTTAAACTCATAAACATTAGTAGGCACGGACCATTTCGTGATTGCCTCCATCTTGGAAGGATCTATCTTCAACTCTCCTCCACCTATTACATACCCCATATGCACCAAAGGCTACTCTGCAAACTCACGCTTCTTGAGATTTACTAGCAGTCGGTGCTTCTTTAATGTCTCGCATCAAATGTGAGATGTTCTCTTCCCAGGTAGCATTATATACCAATATATCGTCTAAGTAGACAATAATAAATGAATCTATAAAGGTCACATTATATCATTCATTGGCCTCGAAATGTATTTGGTACACTGTGTAAGCTGGATGACATGACTAACCACTCATACAAGATTTGCCTAGTTTTGAAGGTGGTCTTCCAGGTATCTTCTTCTTTGACTTGAACCTGGTGATATCCAGAACTTAAGTCCAGGTTGGTGAAGTACTTCTCTTGTTGCACCTAATCCAACAAATCATCTATCTTAGGTAGGGGGTACTTGTTTTTGAGTATGATTTTGTTCAATACCTTGTAATCAATACACACCCACCAAGTCCCCTCCTTCTTTTGCATAATGATGATGGCTGACCCATATATTGATGTAATAAGTTGAATAACACCTCGTTCCAATAGTTGTTGCAATTGTTTATTTACTTCACTTGCTTATATAACATACTGCCTATATAGCCCAATATTTGGCAGTGGGGAGTCGAAAATAGCTGGATCTCGTGCTCCATTTCCCTCTTGGGCGGTAACCCTTTAGGCTCTAGAAACACATCCCTATATACTGGTAGTGACTCTTCCAGTTGTTGTTTATATTTCTTAGTACACCCTTCTAGGGATGCCTTGCCTCTTATATGCTCTTCTACATGCTAATTTTCTCTTAAAAATAGTAAAACATACTTCCTGCTAGAACTAATCAATTTCTTGGCTTGGTTGGGACTTAACAATGAAATTTTTGACTTGCCTTTGTGTGCATTGATGGTAAATGATTTTGCATCCTTGATAAGTTGGTACTAGTTGTCTCTCTACATGAATATTGCATCAACACTAATAGCAAATCTAATTTATTTATTTATTTATTTATTATTATTATTATTATTATTATTTATTTTTTATTTATTTATTTATGTTAACTTTAACGTTGCATCCTTATTTACCCATCTCAATGGATATGGGCTTGGATGATCATGAACTTCCAATCGCAATTTATTGAACAAATCTATTGCCATGAGATTTTCCTACAATCCCAAGTCAAGTAGATCATCAATCTTTGTCTTCTTTACCTATATCTTTATGTGGAAGAGTTTCGTCATTTATTTCTCTTCTTGTTGCTAAAGGCTACTTAGATTCACCTCCTTCTACATTATCGCATAAACACTCTTCTCATCCACGTCCAAGGTGCTTTCAACTTGGTTGCTCAAATTGGTGGCCATGAGGTTCTTCTTCTCTTTGTCTTTCTTTTTGTTCTTTGGGTTAAGGTTTGGATGCAACTTCCAACACTTCTCCTTTGTATGCCCATCAATGTTGCAGTGGTTTCTAGGATATTTTCACTCCTGTGTTGTGGATGTCTTCTTTTTATCTTTTTCCCCTTTCCACTTCTTTTCCCCCTGCGTAGAAATGTTTTATTTCCCCTTCTACTTGGATCCACTAGATTTCCCTTTCTTCAAGCCCATGTTATCTAGGTAGTACGCATGTGTACAAGCCTCATCCACAAACCTCGGTGTTGCGTTGTGTTATATTCTTTCCACGACTAACCTACGTAGTGAACCGGGGGGTTAGAGGGGGGGCAGAACCCCCCCTTCGTTGTACTGATTATGCAGTAGGGGGGTCACAGGGGAGCGGCAACCCCCCTATTTGGGGGGTTAGAGGGAGGCGAGTAGTCCTCCTCTACGGGGTCCGAGGCAGTGCCCCGGGAAATTTTTTTTGGACCCTATATTAGGTTGGGCGCACCTACCTATGGTTTTCGGTCCATGGTATTGGATGCTTCGGCATGTATAAATAGGTATTGTAACATTGAAAGGAGAATAATGAAAAATCAAGCTAGTAGTCCCGGTTTTGGGATCCAGGGGAAAATCTTTGTGTATATGTGTTTTATGTGTTATGCTCTCGCATTGTTTATTTTCTATGTTTTAGAATTCGTATGCAGGTAATTTCTATACAGGGTTAAAACCTACACTTGGCTTGAACAACATCAACTACTTTCTCAGATGGCTATGTAGACCCGTGAGAAACTTGAGGAGTACATATGGGTTCTTTGGGGAGATTCCCAACATTATGGCCATATTTATGAACTTTGTGGTGTAATTCTATACACTTCGCCCTTGCTTTTGGTTTAAGTAGTGTCACCGGGTCCATTGGTCCTATAAATACCCAATAGGGTATAATTGTCACTTTATGAGGTTTTTGAAGTCCTCCCATTTAGTCACTGGAGGTTCTCCATGTGGTCCTCCTTAGGGTCTCCATGTGGCTTTCGCACCAAGTGAGGGCATGTCCCTCTAATTTAAGCCACACAAATGAAATCTTATATTCTTCCTCAACATGATGGACATTGATATAAACTTCTAATTGTTGCAACTAATGATTTAGCTTCATAGCATTGATCTCACCTTAGTACGGTTTGATATCAACCTTCTCTTCCATTTTGAACAAGACTATGAATGATCCACGACATTCAAACTGGATTGATCTTTTTGGTCTTTTCTTTTGTTGGTTCTTCGTTCTTCATGATCTCATAATCTCCCCTCTGAACTGTATTCTACATAAGAACCTCCATATTCTCCAAATATCTCGAGATTATTACTTAGATCTAACATGAGGGGATTCATATTACAATTTATATATGCAACTTATGCTTCCAGTCATGAAAATATCTCCTTTGCAGGATCACAAGGGTTATTCATAGATTCATTGCCCATGATTATGGTTTTACGACTTTGGCCTAGCCGATCTAGATCCCTTGCAAATCTCCACAATATACTCAAATAAGTCAGGCTCTTATAGTGATTTGATACCAATATGGTCTGTAAACTACCTATTCCACTAAACATTTCCTCACAATAGATCTGATAAAATTATATTTAAAAATCCTAAATCTACATTTTTATTTCTCTTTAGAATTTTGAATTTGTAGATTATTGTTAATTGTGTATGCATGCAAATTAAAATTATGTAGAAAATAGAGAACAATGGCATAAAAAATCACAAACACTTTTGACACAATATACGACTTAGGAAACCCTTTCGGGATAAAACACAGTGAGAAGGTGAGGTCGCTCTGCTTTCTTTCTTTGAATATAAAATGGTTGTGAGTACAAAGAAGTATGGACTATACCCCATGGGCTACTACAATGCACAAATAATCTCGGTGTGATCTATCCCCTATCCCTCTTAGATATTTTTGCTCATCTGTGGAACAAATGCACTCAAAATAATGGAACCCCTTTTCCTCCTGGTGATCTCGTTAAACACAACCTGATAGCCTACTAGTGGTTAGGTTTGACTACCTTAACTCTTAACCAGAGCCACAATACGTACTATTTTATATTCTTCTTCATCATATCATGTGGCTAGTCCCTTTTACATGAATAATGGTGGTGGACATGGCATCCTCTCGAATTATGGTGGTGAAAATAGTAAGTTTAACTTTTGAGTGGCATAACGTTCGCATATTGACTCCAATTGATGTGATTCTTGCGCCATTGGAAAGGTTTATGTGTGTATAATGTTAAAGAAAGACACAACACTAAGGGAAAAAAGTTTTACCCATAAAAATGTCATTTGATGCCTCGAAATGCTCTCGAAAGGTTTAAGACCCCAATTTTCCAAACTAGGTCTCGCCGATAAAAATGGTCTCATGAGATTATTCCTTGACTTTTTCCACTTTGAAAGCATTGATGGATGAAAAACAATATAATGATAAAATATAGATCATTTTCCTAGAGTTTAATGAGCCCAATATAGAGTTAAAAGTGTACTAAATAAGCTATTTTTTCATAGAATTCAATGAATCTGAAAAAGAGGTAAAGGGATGCTTGATATGGTATTCTTCTCATAATTTAATGGGAATAAAAAATGGAGTACAATGAGTTCACCATATTTAATCATTTAACGAGAATTAGAATAATGAAAAGGAAGTTCATCTTGGAGAAAAGAGTGGTACAAGGGTATGCATTTGGTTTCATGATGGTGGAACTGACCTAAGAAAAATGAAGGCAAAGCGTTTGGCAAAAGAAAATCACTCAATGAAAGAGTCTCTCTAGGAATAGTGAGGCCCCAAAATGACAGAAAAAAAAAAAGTAAAGCAAATGGCAAGAGATCAAGTGTTACTATAGTGGAGGTGAGTGGGATCAAGGTAAATAGTAGCATAATAGTAGGCATCGATACATTAGTACAATGTGCACATGAATCCATAAAGCAACATATAAGTGTTCAAGAACGTCTTAGGATATAGCCAAATTCAAGATGAACTAAGCATTAATTTGGTCTTACTTCTCTTTATCTCTTATCAACATTTCATTATTTTCTTTATGGATTTAATCTTATATATGTGAGTTATTCATTGTCTCAACTACCTTTACAAGCCAAAATTCTCTTCCATGTCCATTGAACTCTATTTATGCATTTCGCAGGCTAATATTTAGACCTCTGATTTCATCTCCATGGTAGTAAAATCCTTATGCATCCTCCATCTCTCTGGTCCTTGTTTATGGCCAAACCCAATATTCTTGTACCTATAATATCACAAAACTATGCATGCGACAATAACTACTAGAAATTATGCATATTGCAAAATATTTCATTAGTTACGCTATAGGTTATTCTCCATCTTAATTTATGAAGAAAATTATTGAACTAATCCAAATTCTAAGCCTTTAGACACAATTTCCTCTTAATAATATTCCAACAACTGTATTCATTTCAAGATATGGCTTTCTAAAATTAACAATTTTGCCACTTTTTTGTACTTGTCCAATTGGTATAGTAGATCTCAAAGGCCAACTTCTTCCACTTGTAGAAGAAAATTTATGAGGGACTATGCATTTTTTGTATAAGGTGTAGATAATACTTATGACTATGAGTACACAATGACTTTCCAATTGGTGATTTGATGCATTGATCAAATTTTGCATGAATATGGAATTGTAAAATTTGTCCTTTTTACATTTCCTTTAGACATTGAATTTTTAACAGAAATTGTAGTCTCCCAAATAGAGCAAAAATGAGAGAAATTTAATAACGCACAATTGTTTGGCTTATTGAGAAGGTAAAATGGTAGGCAATTTTTGTTTTGTTTTTGAATTTATGATTAGGAATCCCTTTTCCTTGCCCAGATATCTCAAAAATCCCAAGTGTCCCTTAATAGTGGATTTTGGCTTGTTTTGATGTCTTGCTTGTTGTAAAAAACTCATCACGAACAATGCATTTATTAAGGAGTATCACTTTTTTCTTTAAAACCACTAATTTGAAGTTTCTAGAGTTTGAGAGTATAATTAGCTAGTGGCACTCACTAACACTTTTGTAGCCCTCGTCTTTATGGACTGACCCTTGAAATTCAACCTAGTTCTAAGGTTTTTGTTCTAATTATGGCTAGAACAAGTTTTTAGCTTCATATTTTTTGTATCAAATAACATCATTTTGTTGATGTGGCATGAAACATCATTGTTGATGTAGCATTGATTTACACCTGTCATCCCATGATGTGGCCATGTCACATGGTTGAATTGTGTTGACACCTAATCCTCTGTGATTGGGTGAATTTGGAATGTGAACAGTCATCAAGAAGATGAACTGATCAGTCACATTCATGTATATAACAATAGCTACCTAATGAAATAAACGAATCAGTTTTTCTGAGTTTTTCTGCCAAGTCTGGAGTTACTCCTGGCCTGACATGGTATCAGAGCACAGGTCCCAGGTTCCTTTTTTGGCGTGCCTTGTAACTCCTCTGTCCCATACTCTGCCATAACGCATCTGCCTGAGCAGCTCCTGACACAGTAACTGCGCCACTATGCAGCGCTCCACTATGCAGCGTTGTCCATGCTGTTTGACTGTCCATAAAACTGTGCGTTAAAATTTTTGAAACCTTGTATCTTGCTATTGATATCATCTATGCACCACTTCTTTTCATTTCTGCAACTTTCCATATCCATTTTGAAACCTCTGCTGCATGTAATGGTGTGGCTGCACTTCGTTGGAAGTCCCGAGACCACACGAACCTCTCTGGCGTCGCTTGAGATATCGAGCAACCTGCTTCCGTATGAAATCCATGGAGTGAGTCGTGACCCTCTTTCTCAGAAAAACTCTGAGCGTCTTCTGTTGATACGCCTCGTAGATGCTTTAGTAATATCATAAACAAGCAAAGCACTTATAAAAAAATCCCAATAAATGCGCAGAGGACGGTAACAAAAGTGAGATATTCAAGGCAGCGTCCATAGCAGGAAAAGCCATAGGAGTGCGGCAACAGCTGCAAATATACGCGAAGGGAAAGGCAACGACGTTGTACGTATTGAATTCAAAGCCCCAACAGCACCACGGTAATAGGCATCAACAACTGTTCCGCTACGCCAGACAGCCGAGGTCAATCGTTGTGGCCGAGGTGGACTTCTCTCAAACATGGAGGTTCCATCCAGCGGGATTTGAAACCCCGACCGACTGCAGCAATCCCTTTAGTTAACCCTACCCACCGTTAGGCCCCAGGCAGGGCTCTTTTAGAAGCTGTGAGCGCAAGAGTGCCTGAAATTTTATTCTTGGTCCCCATGTTGAATTTTGTTATATTGGCCTTCAATCCTGCATTCAGTAGAATATTGTTTCTCGTGATAATGTTCTGAACATAACTCGGCTATTTGTGTTCATGTATATATTGCGATACTGTGGCCACATCAAGACAGATATAGAGTCGGCGATTGGGAAGACCACTGAGATATTTGAGCACCACAGATCTTTTGTTGAATTTTAAACTCGTGTGAAAAAAAAAATTGAGCATCTCATGTTGTATACTGTTGCGCATGCATGGAATGATTTTTATTTGTAGCTATGTACTTTTTTGAAAGTCATTTTCTGTCTGTGTATTGAAGTTGTGATGACAGTGATTCAATGGGTACAAGAAAATCTTATGTTAGAAATTTTAGTGGATGATAATACCCTCTGAGAATGCCCTTTTGAGTACATTTCTACTGTATATTGGCAGAAATATTTTTTTTTCTCTATCAGCAAAAGTATTTTTTTACAGAATGCATTCAATCATCTCTATGGTAGGAATAGTTCTCACTGGCAAGGAGAACTATCATGAATGGTCCCGGATGATAAAACACACCCTCATCTTCAATGAGTTGTGGAAAGGGGTGTGTGTCGGAGAAGGAGACAATGACCCAGTGCAGCCTACATCAGACAAAGAGCTCGCCATTTGGGAAAACAAGAACAGCAAATCCTATGCATTAATCGCAGCATCTGTAAATGAAGAAGTAAGTCGCCATATTTCATCATATTCAACTGCCTTTGAAGCTTTACAAAAACTGAAAGAACTCTATGACTCACATTCTGCACTTGAAGTTGTTCAGCTCATGATTAAACTCTTCACTCTTGAACTGAAAAATAATGATCCTCTTGCTCTTGCATCTGAAGTAAAATCCATATTGCATGATATCAAATCCACTAAGGTTGAGCTGGATATCCCTCTTATTGCTTTTCTCAAGGCACTCTATCCTACCTACTCCAATTATCTTGAGTCTTTACAAGCAAATGGAAATCTTAAAGATATAACCTTTGACTCTCTTGTGAAAAAGTTTGCTGAAAGAGAGAAAGCCTTTGGAAAGAAGACAGTCCCTGAATCTTCTGAAGAGACAGTTTGCCTTGCTCATAAAGAAAATCATCCTGCTCAAGATTCTACAAGAGGAAGAGGTGGACGAAGAGGAAGAGGAAGATACTTCAGAGGCAAGGGGGGCAGACATTCTCAAGCAGAAAAAGCAGATCTGCATTGCATTCGCTGCAAATGAAATGGATCACATGATGCTTCTACATGCAAGCTACCATGGGACAAAATTGAGCAGAAAAGAAACCAGCAGAAAGGTAAAACTGTTGATACAGACAAAGGTAAAGCACTTGAATCCACTCACTATATTGAGGCACAATGTAACATTGGAGTAAATGAAGATTTGTTTAATGCTTCACTTGCTTCTTCGAAAAATGATTGGTTGCTTGATTCAGGAGCAACCTGTCATATGACTCATAGGAAAGATTTTTTTGAAGATTTCACTCACAATGTTGATGGAGCAGTATACTTTGCAGATCAGTCAAAAATCAAGCCATCAGGGCTTGGCACAATCAGGCTTAAACTGCCTGGTCTTCCAGAATTTCTTCTGGATCATGTTCTATATCTCCCACAGCTCAAGAGAAACTTGTTGTCCTTGGTCCACATCCGCCAGCAAGGTCACCCCATTCATATGTTTGATGGCAAGCTTGAGGTAAGAAAAGCATCTGACCACACACTTGTCATGAGGGGAATAGAAGAAGAAAGGCTTCTCAAACTGCAAGGAACCTCTGCTCATGCACAACATTTCTCATATATTTCTCATCATGAAGAAGGTACACTTCCATCAAGTTTATTATGGCATGCTAGATTTGGACATTTAAACTATGACAGTTTCCGCTTATTGAAGAAAAATGGTGTTGCTGGTTTGCCTACAATTCCTAGGAAACATAAGCAATGTGATGCTTGCATTCTAGGAAAGCATAGCAAACAGTCTTTTCATGATTCACATTCAAGAGCACATAGAAAGCTTGAACTCATTCACTCAGATTTATGTGGACCAATGCCTGTTCCTTCTGCAAATGGAAATAAATATATCATGACATTTATTGATGATTACACCAGAACGTGTTGGGTTTATTTATTGAAGAACAAATCTGATGCTTTTCAAACGTTCAAGAATTTTCATAAATGGATTGAAAATGATGCACAATCTCATATTGGGTCTATTCGCACTGATAATGGAAAAGAATATACATCAAATGAATTTGAAAACTATCTTCGCCAACATGGGATCAAACATCAAACAATTGTACCTTATAATCCCCAACAGAATGGTGTAGCAGAAAGAATGAATAGAACAATTTTGAATATGGTACGATCCATGCTTTTCTTCAAAAATGTAAAGATAATGTTTTGGGCTGATGCTGTTCTATGTGCTGCATATATAAAGAATAGATGTCCATCTAATGCTATAAGAAACAAGACTCCTTATGAATTGTGGTATGGACATGTTCCTTCGGTAAAACATCTCAGGATTTTTGGTTCCACCTGTTATGCTTTGATACCAAAGGTACATAGAAACAAACTTGGTGCTAGAAGTCGTAAATGTATCTTCCTGGGGTATTCAAACACCTCTAAAGCATACCGCCTCTATGATGAAGTAAATAAAAAGTTTGTTGTATCTAGAGATGTCATTTTTCTGGAATCATCCAAATCTAACAATGTTGTTGAGCGGCAACTTGATCGCTTGGATAGATTCGCAAAAACAAAATCATTTCAAGAATTTGATAATCAGATTCCACATCTTGAAGGGGGGATTCCTATACTAGATCAACATGTGGAATCTTCTTCTGAAGAACAATCTCCCCTGCATGAAACTCCAACAACGGATGATGCTTTAAGTGATGTAATTGATAGAATTGGGAGACTCAATCTTGATTCAGTCCCAACTCAATCAATAGAGCAGCCTGGACCATCTCAGAAAGGTCCCCCAAAGTGGCTGACAAAGACACTTGAAAGTGTTCATCCTTATGAAATTGGAATAACAGGAACCAGAAATTCAAACTGACAAAATGGAGGTGATGTAGATGACTCTAATTCACCTGTTGATATGGATGTTACTTATGATTGTGAATTGAACTTGTCTACAAATTTTGAACCAACTTCCTTCAAAGAAGCTGCTTCTCATGATGAATGGAAAGAAGCAATGCAAAAGGAGTATGATGCCCTCATAAAGAACGACACTTGGAAGCTGGTTGATCCTCCATTTGGAACCAAACCAATTGGCTGCAAGTGGGTCTACAAGAACAAGTACAAAGTTGATGGCTCACTTGACAAGCACAAAGCTAGGCTTGTGGCAAAAGGTTTTGCACAAAAGGAAGGGGTCGATTATGAGGAAACTTTTGCCCCCACAACAAAATGGGCCACCATCAGGACACTCTTTGCACTAGCAGCTCAGAACGGTTGGAAAGTCCATCAAATGGATGTAAAGACTGCCTTCTTGAATGGAGATCTAAAAGAAAATGTTTTTATGTCCCAGCCTGAAGGATTTGCTGTGAAAGGACATGAACATAAAGTATGCAAACTTGTGAAGTCCTTGTATGGCCTCAAACAAGCACCACGAGCCTGGTATGAAAAACTAACTGAGCATCTTCTGAAACTCAACTTCAATCATTTTGATCTTGATGATGCAACTTTATTTGTCAAGAAAGTTGGCAAAACAGTTGTATATCTTGTGGTATATGTAGATGATCTTTTAATGATAGGGAACAACGGAAGCTATATTGCATCCATAAAGAAAGAATTAGGAAAAAGTTTTGAAATGACTGATTTGGGCTATGTTCATTACTATCTTGGCATTGAAGTAACCCAACATCCAAAATCCATATTTCTTTCTCAAAAGAAATACATTGGAGATTTGTTAAACAGATTTGGCATGACAGAGTGCAATCCTCTTTCTACTCCAATGGAACAAAACTTAAAGCTCACATCTATTGAAGGAAAGGAATTTGAGGATGCAACAAAGTATAGACAGCTTGTAGGAAGTCTCATCTACCTCACTACTACCAAACCAGACATTTCATTTACTGTTGGAATCCTCTCCAGGTTCATGCAAAAGCCTTGTGAGGGACATTTGTCTGCTACAAAAAGAGTTCTAAGGTACTTGAAGGGAACTCAAAACCTTGGAATCAAGTATACGCAGGTGGACGACTTCAGCTTGATTGGATACTCTGATTCAGACTTCGATGGAGACAAAGAAACTGGAGTATCTACTTCAGGATATGCTATGAGTCTTGGATCAGGAGCTGTCTCTTGGAGATCATGCAAACAATCAGTTCCAGCAGATTCCACAACAGAAGCAGAATACGTGGCAGCAGCTGAAGCAACGAAAGAAATTGTGTGGCTCAGGAAAATTCTTGAAGATTTGCAGGTAAAACAAGTACAATCAACTCCACTCATGATTGACAACACCTCTGCAATAAAGTTGGCCAAGAACCCAAAGTTCCATGATCATACAAAGCACATCAATACTAAATATCATCTGATCCGACATCATGTTGAGGCCAAAACAATCCATCTCCGTCATTGTTCCACAAATGAGCAAATTGCAGACATCTTCACCAAAGCGCTTGGAAGAGAAAAGCTTGAAAGATTCAAAACGATGCTTGGACTCACCAACATCCCTTCAGATTAAGGGGGGGAATGTTGACACCTAATCCTCTGCGATTGGGTGAATTTGGAATGTGAACAGTCATCAAGAAGATGAACTGATCAGTCACATTCATGTATATAACAATAGCTACCTAATGAAATAAACGAATCAGTTTTTCTGAGTTTTTCTGCCAAGTCTGGAGTTACTCCTGGCCTGACAAATTGGATATTTCTCCCATCAACAAACCATTTTTTTCAATGAATGAGCCCAAATTTTTGTTCCATTGGTGATATTTTGAATTTGTCTCATTGGTGAACTTACAATTTTCTCCATCAAACCCAAAATTTTCTTTTGTTAATGAACTTTTGAAATTGTGTCATTGATGAACTTCAAATTTTTTCTCGTTGGTGGACAAATAAGTTTGTGCCATTGGTGAAATATTGAATTTGTCCCATCAACGAATAGATAAATTTTTCCATTAGAAACTTGAAATTTGTCCTATCGAATAACTTCAAAATTGATCCTGTTGGCAGACTTCAAAATTTGGATTTTGGTGAATTGAAAATTTTGTCTTCAACAACCACTTTTCTCATCATTGAACTTCAAATTATATTTTGACAAACTACAAAATGTTCTCATTACCAAAATTTGTAATTCTTCTTCAATGGACTAAAGAGCTTCCCTCATCACTAAAATTCGAGATTCTTGTCCTTATTGCTCAACTTCAAAAGTCTTCCCCTCATAATCAAACTTCAAGATTCTCTTCAATGAACTAAAGGATTTCCTCATCATTGAACTTCAAATTTCTTCTCCTCATCATTGAACTTCAAAATTATTCCTCTTATCGTTGAACTTCAAAATTCTCCTTTGATGGATTAAATAATTTCCTTGATGACCGAATTTCAAAATCCTTCTCATTTCCAAACTACAAAATTCTTCCCCTCATCGCTAAACTTCAAAATTATCCTTTGATGGATTAAAGAATTTCCTTCACGACCGAATTTCAAAATCCTTATCCTCATTTATAAACTACAAAATTCTTCCCCTCATCGCTAAACTGCAAAATTCTTCTTTAGAAGGAAAAAATAATTTCCTTCATCGTTGAACTTATATATCTCCATCATCAAACTTATATATATTCTCATTGATAGGGTCAACTCTTTCTTAAGAGGCATATTTAGCTATTTTCTGGTCAACAAGCTCGTTTAACTCAAGAACTGTTAACCTAGATCATAGATGAATCTTGACTATTGATCTTAGGATTGAATGAAGTTTGAGTTATTGATTTTGCTAAACCTCACAACAACCATGAAAACACCAAATTTATCCCTCTAGGACAAATTTAACTCCACATCTTGCAAATTAAGGATCTTTATCTATAGTTCATAAGTAGTTCAACAATTGGCTCACAAATTATTAACTCATGAAGAGTTAGCCTATTAGTTTAAACATGTCTCGTTAGGGGTTTGAACCTAGGTGGTAGATTGAAACACCTACCTCCCAAATGACCACACTATAACATCTCAACATTTTATTTAGGAAATGTTGTAAGGCACTCCTTAATAATTTTATTTTTGAGCATTTATCATTTAGCAAGAGGTGGGGCATGTGACCTCATGGATTCCATGTAAATAAATTTAATAAAGGAAAAATAATAACAAAGGCCATGGGACACGTATTCCAAGCTGAGTGTTGGGCGAAACACCCTAGTGTGGGTGTTCATTTGGTTTATGGCTAAGAAAATTGGCAAAGGCAATGGAAAAGGCTTTGGAAAGGCAAAGTGGCATTAATTGGCATTTTATTTATGAAAATAATGGAAATTAGGAGAAAAGGAAGGTGAAAGGTCACAGGTTGCACATGAGGAGGAAAATGAAGGAAAATAATGGAAAATTGAATAAAATAGAGGCATCATTAATAAAAAGGAGGATCAATTGGTACCTTTTGTGAGTTCATTTTTGGAGCTCTCTCCCTATTCTCTCTCATACTCTTAGACACTTAGAGCATTCTTGGAGCACTTTAGCATTAGATCAAGGAAAGCAAAGATCAAGCAAGGAAGAGTAAGATCAAGCAACTACAATGAGATTACTTGTAAGTATTGACTTGCATGTGTGATTTCCTTGCTAGATTTGGCATGCATGGTACATGCATGTATGTATTTGGTCCTCTTATGTCATTGGCATGGGTTCTGCTAGCTGTGACATTGTTCTTCAACCTTGCCTTACCATTTCCGAATAGTCATAGTGTGATGGGTTCTCTTGTATTTGGTTGAGCTGGATTGTTGGATGGTTTCGAAACTAAGTGAGGTGGTCTCTGAAAGAAAGAACACATGGCCTAGGAATCCCTAGATCAAAGAAGGTGGGATTGTGGTAAAGCCAGATTTTGTGTGCCTCTATGGGCCTGATAATCCTCGACCAATGAATGGCGGGATATACAGTAAATCCTGGAGGGTGGAGTCTTGATTAGGCCTAGGAATCCATGACCGTTGTACGCAAGGATATACGATAAAGCCTAAAGACTAGGAGAAAGGCAAATTCCTCACAGTGTAGGTGGAGAAATCCGGTGGCATCCAAACTTCTTAGGGCCTAATGATCCAGTGGGGATTGCAGTAAAGCCCAAGGACAGCTGGTTTGGTTTGGTTTTGAGCCCCACATTCATGCTTGGAATATGGCACGGGGGTGATTGGCTGAAAGAAAGATTTGGTTCAACCAATCGATAGTCAGGTGGTTCATGGAATTCCCAAACTTGGTTGGCTTTTGCGTTCAATAATAAGAGCTCTTTCTCCTTGGTATTTCGTGTATAAATATAATGGTTTATATGTGATTATTATGGTTGTTATATCCTTGTTATTTTTGTTGGTTAGGTTATGAGTATGTTTTATGACAAACTTGATGTATGGCTTCCATCATATTTTGATTAGTAATTGAAAGTACAATGAATACATGACCTAATAAATGATAATGCAACTATTGTGATATGGAAACAATGCTTCTTTATGAATCTCAGATAAGTATGACACCCCTATGTTTCGATATGTTGTTATGAATTGTAGATTGTGTATTTATGACATGTTTGACGAAATTCTTGTCATGGATAGTAGGGGTCCAGTCAAGTCATAGATCAAGTGTTTACATTTGTACCTTTCTTTCAATGTCATCTATCATTTATGAAAAGTTTCATGAAGTTATGGGCAATGGCCTGAGTCCTGGCCCTAAAAAAGCGACACAGAATCCAGGGTCGCTGGCTTAGAACTACCTGAAAAAGTCCATAGTTGTTGGCATGTCTTCTTGTGGGAGTGACTGGAAGGCCTCGGTCGCATGCATGGCTTGTCCTGGGAGCGTTTGGGGGTCTAGATAAGCAAAACGTTAAGTTTTCTTAAGGGTTGGGCACCTAGAAGGGTTGGTTGGCTCCTAAAGGTTCTGTAGCATGTGTGAAAGGTTAGATTGGTTTGGTTTTCTTGGTTCCACTTCCTTAACTGTACATGGGGAGTTGAATTACATCATAATAGCCTCTCGTCACATGTTTACCTCAACGGACCGATTAACTTGGGTAAATGTGGGAGGAGGGTGTTACATCCCCTTTATAGCGGCGTTCCAACTCACAAGGGGTGATCCAAAATGGATCCAAAAAACCCTCTAAGTCTTCTAAAATAAAAAAAACTATCACAAAGGATGAGCTTTTAAAAATGGCGGATTACACTATCGGGCCTGACAAACATGAAGAGACTGTGAAAAACAAAGCTATCAGAGGCTTGAACAACGATGCGCAGGAGCCGTCGGATCTGGCCGATCAACGGTCCAGATCCAATCAGCATATCGCAATTAGAGATGGCAAGTGGAGGCTATCGGAGGCTACCATATGAAAGTTGCGACAGGGAACAGCGCGGGTCAACGAGGACAATCGATCAAGCGAACAGATCGACGACCTAGGTTAACTCACAATATCGCATCGGCAAAATACAAGGGAGCGCTCACCAAAGGCTCGAGGACTATGCAATATCGCAATATCGCATCAAAGCGATACAAAGGAGCGAGGCTGATACAAATGCAACTTGCGATAGCCGAACCGGACGGGGTTATGGATGAAATTTAATATATTTTGAGTTCCGAAAAAAGGGTTTTTCTATGTATTTCACATTTTCGTTAAATAAAAGAAATACAAAGGAAATGCGCTCGATATGATGAAGCTGGACCCGAAAGGGTTTATACATGCAGCGATATACATTTTGAGTTCCTTAACGAGCAGGATTTCGAGCGGGCCTTAGGCGGTAAGTGGTATTGGACGGGCTTCGCCTGAGCCCATACATTGGCTGCCACGTGGCTCGGCGCCGGAGAGAGAAAACCACATTTTTGGGTGGGTAATCCCCATGTGCATAAGCCACCCGAAATCAATAGAAACTGTTGGATCAACGATCACTTGCGATAGGGCCCAAAGACGGATCCAAAAGGATTATAGGGCATAATTAATGATATTTCGGGTCCGATAAACAACAGTTTGGCGGATTTTTCCCGTGCTTTTGTGTGTTTCTCTGTGTAAACAGAGAACAATTATTTTGGGGATGTCAAAGGCGCCGATGGTCCCTTTCATTACAAAATAGGTGGCCACCATACCCAAAGTCGTTTAACAGTGATTGTTTAACACTCAAAGGGGATCGTTTAACAGTGATTGTTTAACACTCAAAGGGGATTTGAGCAGACAGAGGCCAGAAGCCAGAGAGCCCGAAAGGGAAAATGAACAGACCAGCGTCGATTGGCTTAAAAGCCACATAATGACAGAGACAGAGGCAGGCAATACTGAGACAGAGTGAACACAGAGACAGAGAGCGAGAGGGAGAGTCTGCGTACTCAGAGAGACTTGAGGGATTCAAATAAACTCCTGTTGTTTTGTATCTATTGTGTTAAGACTCAATTTGATCTCGCATTTTGTAAAACTCTGCTCTTAAAGACATAATAGAGAGGTCACCACTGAAGGCTGGACCAGGAGATGTAGCCCAAGAGTTTTGGGTGAACTCCTTGATTATTTGGTTGTGTTATGTGTGTATGTCTATTATGTTTCTTTAACTGCTCATTATCTATATTATTCGCAATATTATCGATTCGTTGCCCTAAGTAATATAGGAAAATTGATGCACATGAGTTTGTAATACCTTAAAAGTAATCTAAGATCTCATTTTCAGATCAAGTGGTATCAGAGCTTTAGGTTTGCTAAGGTTAGACAAGCTTGTGTTGGATTGTTGAATGCTAACTAGGTCATAGGTCAAACTAGAAGAAGGAGAACTTGTTAAGGCTAATCCAAAAATTGGAAGAGTCTATCCTAGCAGGAGAATGGCAAAACAAACCCCATTGGAATCATAATCTCATTTCATGGACAGTTTCATGACATGCGAACCATGGTGGAAGAGATGTATCAAGAATTCAAGAAGGGTCGAGGTGAAAGTACTTCGACACCCAAACAAGACAAAGGAGCAAAGGAACCTTCTCTAGATGCCCCAAAGGGCAAAGGGAAAGGGGAAAAACCTCCTCCATCATCCTCATCTCCTAGCCCTGAAAAGAAAAAGAAGAAAACACCTTTGATTAAATTAGATGTGAAATTTAATTTGCCAATCTATGATGGAGAATTAAATGCAAAAAAGCTAGATAACTGGATTAGACAAATTGATGTATATTGTAGGGTGCAGAACATTGATTCAGAAAGGAGAAAAAATCAGCTAGCTAGCCTTCACCTTGGAGGAATTGCACTAGTGTGGTGGAAAGGCAAGATACAAGCTGATTTGAAGAAGCATGGTAAAATTCTTTCTACCTGGAATGAATTTGTTTCTGCCATTAAAAAACAATTCTATCCACTAGCTTATATGCAACAAGTAATGATGAGTTGGCAAACTCTTCACCAATTAAAGGGCCAAAGTGTACAAAGTTATACCCAGGAATTTAGAAAAAGAGCTTTAACTCTAGGCATTTTGCTAGACTCACCAGAAACTTTGCTGAAGTATATAGGTGGTCTACATAGCTATTTGAAGCACACCATTCTCATGTTTAACCCCACTAGACTAGATGATGTATCAGTTCAGGCTACACATCTAGAGGCTAGAGGCAAGAATGTGAACCCATAGATTGGGGGATCATCAAAACCCTCTGCAAGCAAGAACAAGGAAAAGAAGAAGCAGAAATGGAAGGAGAGGAAGACAAACGCTATACGGAAAGGCAAACCTTCATGCACTCACTGCAAGGAAGATGGGCACGATGATGAACATTGTTGCTCTTTGCATCCAGAGCTGAAACCCAAGAAGTTCGGTGATAAGAAGAAGAAGGCTGTTGCTGCTATTCAGAAAGACTTAGGGTCAGACTCAGGTGATGAAACAACAGTCACATCCACAGGTATAAAAGGTAAAAATTCTAAAGCATCTACAAGTAATTCTGCACAACCTATTGATAATGAAGAAAATGAGAGGAAAAGACATGAGATTTTTCATATTAGAGTTATTTCCAAGCATCAAAAGATTGATACTTTATTTGATAGTGGATCACAAGTAAACTTGATTTCTGAAGCAATTGTAAAGAAGTTGGGACTACTAACCACACCTCACAATAAGCCATATCCATTAGGTTGGGTATGTGATAAAGCAAAGCTACAAGTGACTAGACAATGTAAACTTAGGTTCGCTATTGGGTCAACATTTGTAGATGAGGTTGAGTTAGATATAGTTCCCTTGGATATATGTGGTATTGTTTTAGGAATTCCTTACTTGTATGATAGAAAAACCATTTTCTATAGAGCTGAAAATAAGTATCAACTCACTAAAGATGGAATAGAATATATTGTAAGAGCTCATAAACTCAAAAATAACTACTCTCTCATAAACTCAGGGCAGATGAAAGGAATTGTAAATTCTTGCAAGCAATTTTTACTAATGGTTGTAAAGGAAAATAACTCTGATAAAACCAATGTATTTGAAGGCTGTGATGCAAAACAGAAAGTTGATTTAGATAAAGTTGTTTCAGAATATGATATCTTATTTCATGAACCTAAAGGTCTGCCACCGAAAAGGGAAATAGTACATGATATTCATTTGCAGCAAGATGCTCCATTACCTAACATCGGAATGTACAAGTTATCCACTTTAGAGAATGCAGAGATCAAGAAGCAGGTACAAGAGCTGCTCGATAAAGGGTTCATAAGACCAAGCACATCACCATGTGGATCTCCAATTGTGTTGGGGAGAAAGTGTTGGCTTGATGGCCCTGACCTAGGTTCGAAAGTGTTTTAGCCAAACAAATCCCGCACTACCGGCCCTTTCAACAACAATCTACAGAGCGCAGACTGAAGTCTCACCCGAGGTAGTATGGGAGGGTGCTGGAACCAGGTTTCTACACCCTAGGGATGTCTTGATGAGGACTGGAAGGGTCGCGAACCGATCTGCGCACTCGCACTCCTTTGCACAATTGTCTGGCCTTCGCATAGCTTGGTGACGAGGCACTTCTTAGATTCTTATTATTAATGTGTTTATTATAGATTTGATCTAATTCTTAAGGTCTTTAATCAAGCATTCAATAGTTATAACCAGCGCGCACAACCATAAATCTTACAGATATGCATAAAATCACATAAGCATAAACATATAGATCTGCGACCAAATGCACAATAATTCAAAAACACTTATCTTTATTAATCTTCTATTCAGTACAATCAGTTCCACCCTGTGCACTTAGCTGCAGGGGTCCACGCACGCAGCTGCGGACTCTACCAGGCCTCTCCGCACTCAGCTGTGGACTCTACCAGGCCTCTCCGCACTCAGCTGCAGAGCCTGCTCTAACTACTACCAAACCTGACTCGGACTTACAAACTCAGAGCGAATATTGTAGTCACAAACCCATAACACATCAAATATTCATCAAAAACCCCCTTCTACCCTTAGAGCCTTGCTCTATTTATACATTCCCATGGTCCGCGGACCATGGGTAGGCCTACAACCCTTTGACTTTCTATTATTTTACATTATTTTCAGACGGACAACCCTTTGACTTGATCCATTACAATGCGCGCTCCACGCACTTCGCAGAGCCTTTACCATAGTAAGCCCCAAAACCATTACACAGGACCTCCCTTGCCCAATAGGCCCCCAACACGATCATCGTGACTCGTCTCAAGTCACTCTGCTGGCACGGTGATCTTTGCACAGAGTTCATCCAGCGATTTCTACGCTTCGCTTACGTCAGCAACACATTCTTCCGTTGTTTGATGTATCCAATGTGCGTGTATCTTTGATGTTTCGTCGCCAGGTGCAATTCCTTTCCTGAGTATTTATAGGCCCTGCATATGCACCAATTTTCCCTCAATATTGGCGGTGACCGTGAATGCTTCCTCGAGCCAAGGATGAATACATTCTTTAAGCACTTCTTCTTTTTGGCGGGCGACGTCTACCTGAGCTTGTAGGGCCTGGGACTCCCTCATCTTAGCTAGCTGCTTAGTAAGAGCGACTGTCTGCGTGGTTCCTCGAACATTGTCATAATCCTACTGCATCTCCCATGCTTCAGTCTCTAATCACTGGAGCATTGGGTCTTCCTGTAGTGACGTGAGGGTGAAGAGTGATTTATCTAGCAAACCAGTGCAATCCTGTATGGCACGCTCTATGTCTTCTAATCCTGCTTGAATGGCTTGTTGTCGTTGCTCTCGAACCTCTGGCGGCGTCACTGGCTGCACCTTGAGCTTCAGCTCTGCGATCTGCATGGTGAGTTCTAACTGTATCCTCGTTGCTTCCTCCTTCACGTCGTGGAATCCACTAGCCAATCTATGGATCCTTATTCCTACCGGCAAATCTGTTGTGATCTCGAGCTCATGGGTGCGACGACATGCTTCCTCGACAATTTTCTCCAGCTGTCGAGTCTATGCTACTGCTTCATCACGTTGGAGGCTCAACTGCTCGATGTTGATTCGTTGTTTGCTAAGCATCTGTACGATGCAACCTTCCCTAGCGCGGAGCTCTGCCGTTGCTCCATCCTGTAGCTGGTATAAAATTTCACGCGGGGGAGGGGGGGCAGCCAAATTTAATCCCAATCCTCTGATCCAGCCTACCATGGCTCTATCATTTGCGTTGTTTGCTGTCAGTGCTCCTTCTGGTAGCGCGACCGTATTAGCCATTTTGGCTTGCAGCAACTACTCAGTTGCTGATGTACCCATAGCCCCGTAGGCAACTACCCTTCCCTGCTGTGGGGGTCGTATCTGAAGTTCCTGCAGTTGTGTCCTGAGTGCCCCCAACACAGTCTGCTGCTCCATCATTGCCTCCTGGAGCGCCTCCCTGGTGACTTCGCGAACTATATCACTGATGTCACATAGGTCGCCCTCGGTCAATGTGATAGGCTCCCCGTCCAACTTGGACGCCTTGGTCTTCTTCTGTAACCTTGACCGTTTTGTCGTGTGCAGTCGTTTTAAGGGTGAACAGGTGGTTCTTGGATCCGCACCTTCCGTCACATTATCCCTTTCCAGCTCTGTGTTCATGTTCGGGCCTCTTTCGTCCTCTGTTGTAGCAGCCCCTCCCGTTGTCGCCTTGTCCATGGTAGCTTGCGCTGCCTCCTGGGATGTCGGTATTTCCTCAACGAGTTGTTCGTTCCGCTTCTGCCATGCTAGGAACTTAGCGGTAGCCTTCTGTTTTTGGATTACGGTCTCATCGTGCCCTACTACATTTGGTCCACGCCACTCCAGTGGCCAGGTATCGAGCACCGTTAAAATAATGTCATCAATGGTGATGAAGGGAAGCATGGTCCACGTCTGCTTTGGATCCTTGCGCGCGCCTGAATATACACATGGTGCATATCTGCCTTAAAGTCGGCAACGTTTTTCACACTGTCATATACCTCGGCAGATAGGCAAGCTTGTTGGTTGATCCACTGTCGTATGCTCGCATCCATCGGTATCTAGAAAATCTTGACTTCTTGGATTCTTTTGGCATCCTTCGTCGTCCATAGCGACGTGTATTTTGCTGCCTCTTGCCAATCCTGGTCCAGGGGAGGAAACTGATTATCCTCGAGCAATTCACCTGTAACCAATAGGATGGATAAGAGCAACCATGCGTAGTGGAAGGTATTACCCTGCTCCTGGGCCTCCTTGTAGTTCGTCAGGAATTCGTCGCAGAGGAACTGCGCCTAATTGAACCGTACCCCTTCTATGCATTGCTCAGCTAATGCGATGACCGTTGCTGGTACCTCACTGCCTCGACATTTTCTCATCACCTTTCCTACCAGCAACTAGATAGCAATGTGGGCCCCTTTGTCCTGAATACTAGTAATAACATACCCTCTCTGCTTTTTCTCCAACTTATATTTATTTTTCATGGCTTTCGCAATCATCAAGTCGCCACTCGTGCTAACTATTTCCGCGGGGTCCCTTCCTTCACAGAGAAGCCAAGAGATTATATGAATGAGCTCCACCATGATGGGGATGGGTTTTTCTAGCCATAAGTACCCATCGTGCACCAAGCATAGCAGTTGCCCGATGACAAATATCGTGATTGGGGCCCGATGAAAATGTGGAATTAAGAGGAGGTGGAGTAGCCTAGCCTCCTCCACCCCTCGTAGCCATTTCTGCGGCTGTAGTATTGTAACGACCCCCTTCATGCTTTGTTCCATCAATTCGTTAGTTTCCAAATGGGGGAACTTCTTAGTATCCGCAAGGTCCCAATCTTCAAATTTCATAGTGGGAATGCGGCCAATCGTCGTTCCCTCGAACAGAACCCCTTTGGGGAGGGACGGGGTTATAAGTGCACTGTTAACAACATCCAAATCTTTAGGTACCTTGACCCTCCCTTTCTAAGAAGGGACATACTTAGGCCGTTTTGTTGGAGCCCGTACTGGCTAGATATCTTCTTCCATCTCTTCCTCTGGTTCCATCTCTTCGACAAAGGTTGAAGGATCCTCTTCCTCATCATCGCTCTCAATAGTAACTATTTTGCCCTTTTCTTCCATCGACAGTTTGCCGAATCGCGGATTTCGCGGAGACATCTGGACCGGTCCTGCTACTTGTGGGTCCTTCTTGGTCTGCGGTGTCCGGGGTGATTTAGGGATCTTGGCTGTACCCCCTACCTGCGGCGTAGGGTTCTGCATAACGTCCTTGGTTATGGATATCATCCTAATTAGGGACTCTTGCATATCCTTCGGTAATGCTTGAAACCACGGACTTGCTCTCACGACTGCCTCATTCATCGTGCTCCTGTCTGCTTGATAATGGAACGACTTAATATGCAAAGTGCCAAGGGTTGTTTGGTGACAGGCCACTTGTGCTTTATATGCCTCTTTGAATTCAAATTCGATCGTTCCCCCTTTTGTGGCTCATTAATGCGATTTTGGCAGTAGATCCGTTCAACCCTATGTCTTAATTGCCCGCCGTTCACTCCTCGGTGTCTTAAATGGGACATCTTGTCATGAACAATATCTGCAACAGTCACCTTCCATCCTCCCCACACGGCAGCGTGGTCCCTTGTACGCGGACGCATTCTGTGCTTCATACTAATTTTGCACGCCACGTCTGAGTTGCACAACCCCCCTACAGACTCCTTTATAGTCTCGCGCCCTCTTCCAACTGCATGGAGTGCTGAGACTAGGCCTCCTACGGATAGTCAGGTGGTCGCACCCCTAGTGCGGGATTTCAATTTTCCTGCTAGCCCAGGCTGCGGGCACCTTTCGAGTACCTTTGTATCCGGTAGCCCCTCGCGCTCTGCTATATATGGTACACTCCCCCGTTGGTGCAGTCACAACCATGATAGCAGGGTCGCAGCTCGTTCTAGTACCGTAGTAGGGCTGGCCAGGTCTAGCCCCCTTATTCTCATATTCGTGCGGCCCACTTGTGCAACTCCAGTTTTCATGTTGTTGATTTCTTCGTTCAACATTGTGCTTTTCCTCCTCAACCGTGCCCATTCTTCATCGAGTCCGCAAAGTTTCAAGCTCCCGCGCCAAATGGCTTCCTGCAACCGTCGAATTCCTTTACCCAGGTCCTTGTGTTTAGTCTGAACTACAGGGGCGATGGTCAGGGAAATTCTCTCTGCCTTCCTGGTTTCATCATGTCTGACTGCAGATAGGGTCATCTTCGCATACCCCATTTTGTTTATGGTCCTATAGGCCCATCGAGCCCCTGGTACGTGCAGATTTAGTTGAGGCAGTGGTTTCACAGCATACGACTACATCCCTCGTCGTAGGTGGGTGCCCAAACCACTTCGTCCTGGCTGCCCAGACCGCATTCGACGTTGGGGGCCTCCAACCCGTACACGCAGCCGCCTTCTACATTCGTGCCCATTCCACCTAATATTCCAAGGTGTACTCCACCTCCACCCTTGCGTAGTTGTCGTGCGTAATGCCCCTTTTTGCGCACCGTGTCGCTTCTGCTCCATGATTGTAGTTCCACAGTGGTCTATGAATTCCTCCCCATTTGTTGCGTCGTCATCTGCTGGTAGTTTCCTTACTTCGGTTGTCATGCGTCGCAATGATCTAATCATCATATTACAATTTAGCATTGTTACTTCATGCAATCGGTTCTGCCATCGCTCTATCTCTTCATCTGAATCCGACATGCAGGAACTATCGCGCTCCCATGAGATTCTCCCGTCCGCTGTTGGATTCACCCAATCCTGGTCTTGCACTGTTATCTGGTAGATGTAGTCTAGTTCATCATCACGGTCCTCATCGTGCACAGGTTCAATGTAGTGCGCTCCTTTGGCTGGGTCCAACGGAACTATTACGTGGAGCGACTTTTTCTCGAATATCATCTTCCATCTTTTTAGGTTGATGACCCCATTCATGTCTGTGGCCCAGTCTATTCCTAGCAATGTGGGGTACGGATTATTGTCATCAACAATTTCTATTACCTCAAAGTCCGTCTGTGTACTTACACCTTCAATGTCCACTGTCACCCCTTGCAACCTTCCCATTGGTAAGATCTTTTGTTGGTTGGCCATCCGTAATTGAATAGGAGACCACTGTAGCACAAGCCTACCCATGCGTTCCCACGTCTGTTTTGGTAATACATTCACATTTGACCCCAAATCCAAGATGACCTGATCCATCTCATACTCACCAATTTGCGCCATCAATCGCATTTCCTGCCTGGTGCACAAAGCATGCTTTCCCAGTTTCCAGACCATGTGTGGCTCTCCTGACCCTGTGCACCTAGTGATCAGCTCTTGTAGTCCCTTAACTGCCTTATTGTCACGTAACAACTTCATACATGTCTCTAAAAAGGTAGTAAGCATAGAAGGATCCATTCCCGGCTCAAGTTGATCCTTACTACCTGAAGTAGAGGCCTCCGTGAAGCTCTTCTTAGCTTCCTTAAATGTTTCCTTCACACGTTCCATCTCAGACTCAGGTTCCTTTGTAGGAGCATTGCGAACCTTCGAATCTTCTCCAGGTTGTTTCCTCTTATCTTCCCCTGTAGTTGCGCTTCTGAGTACCATGTTTACGCTGGGGTCCTCTTCACGTGGTTCAGACCTCATCATTTGGATATTTTGAGTTGGAGTAGGTTGTAGTACCCCTTTCTCGCGCATTTTGGCGATCAGCGTCAGACAATCTACCATTTCATGATCAAACTGTTTACAGTACGGACAAGATATTCTCATCGGGTTGGTACAATCGTGAGTGTAGTGCCTCGGCCCTCCGCAATTATAACAGATCAGCTGTCTGCGCCCTCGTCCAGGTCCCATTCCTCCTCTCCCTCATCCACGTCCTTGGAATCCACCACATGCCCCTGCGGCTGGATCGAAACCTCGCGTTTAAGTCCACATTCGATAGGCTGGGGTCCTATCCAGAATTAGCTCATAGCTCCGACACGTTCGCTCGTCGTGATCCATTGATCTACAGAAGTTACAGTACAGTTGCTGTGGAGTTTGGGTATACTTCTGCAACAGGTGATAGTTGTTCGTTGCGTGCTTTCCTCCCACTTAACAAATTGTGCACCAGAGTGTGGGTGCTGCACTTGGCCCTGCCTGTGCCTCTGGTCTCAACGACATTGGTCCCCCCCACCAAATAGTTTGCGAATACGGGACAATGATCCTTATCGTGGCCCTGGCTTCTACATTTTATGCACCACACTTCTTCTTGCGCTTCTGGCCGGGGCGCCCTATCCTGTTTCAAACTCTGCATCTCCAAGCATAGGTTTTGTAGTTGTGCATGGATTTGTTGAACTCCCAACCTAAGATCTTGTATTGGAGTTTCATGTAACCTCATCGCTATCTCTAATGCTTCAGCTTGGGTTGAGATCTTCTGCTGTGACAGCGCCATCCTTAGGTGCGGTGTCAGGGATGCCACAAACCAGGCACGGTGCTGCGCATCTGAAAGCATCATATTAGCCTCATGGATCATACTCTTCAGGCACTGATCTAGATCCCATGGAGTCTCACCTGGAAGCATCACAATTTCCTTAAATCCGATGATTGACTGAGTTTCTGATTTTGGTCAGCTAAACTCTTTGTTCAATGCATCTTGGATCTCCGCTATTCTGGCATTTGGATGATCGCTAGAGTGCTTGATATACCATGTCAACGTGTGATCCTGCAGTGCGCTCACTAAAGTAGCCTTTTTAATGTTATCATCCGTAATGCCTTGAGCTTCCCATACTGCCTTTACCACGAACTGGAACTGATCTAGTTCCTCATTTCCTACGCCTCTAAATACGGGCAACTTGATCGCACTCGCCATTCTAACCCTTAGAGGTGGTTGTTGAGAAGGTAAATCCCCTCTACGGATAGAGGCGATCCCTACTAGCCCAATAGGGGTCTAGCAACAATCACACAATGCTGCCACGCATGTTCCTAGTTACAATTAAACAAGAAGTAAAGAGCACCTACTTGGATTCCTGCGCTGTCGTGTGACGAAGAGATGTTTCCTTCGCTCCTTCGCTTCAGCTGGTCACAGTCCTCCGCGATCCCCGCGAACGGACACCTGCACACACGAAGAGAAGGCAAACGCAAGCGTAAAATCTAGTAAAAGTAACTATATGCCAGTCAGAAAAGACATAATTCACATTTATCCATTGCATAAACAAACGAGAATGGAACAATAATAGCAGTCATCTATTATTAATCAGAAAAGAGAAGAGTACAACCAAATGTTCTGACGTCGGAAAACTCCTCAGGAGGGATCAGTCAGCATGTATCTCAAGCATTCACCTTTGAGGATGATTCTCCCAAGACAAACAACTCTCTCTCTCTCACACAAATGTCACAAACAAACTTCCCAAAGCAATCAATCACTTCCACTCCTAACACACCAAACCTATAGCAGCAATCTGAGCACTACAAGCTCTGTACAATCCAAGCTAAGTCTAGCTAGTTCCCACTAGTTTCTAACTAGCTGCTCATGGTAATGGTGGAAGTTTATATAGGAGAAGGAGTCTCCTAAAAAGGTGGAAGGATGAGCTTATCTTCAAGGGGAGTTGTTGCAAAGGGTCGAACAGACATGCCACAGAAGGGAGTCGATATTCACAAAGCTAACAACCAAGCCTGGAGAGATCTGGAAGGCTGGTTGTTTGAACAAATTCGCCCAAACTGGATCAGCGCGGATTATATGGAGACTTCCGCGCTGTCAGCACATAACAATAACTGAACAAGTCATGTCATCGCGGAAGTACACGCGAAAGCCGAGCTGTGCGTCATCGCGGAAAAGTGATGTTCTTCCGCGATGGCAGCGCACGAAATACACTGTGGGGCGCTGGTCATCGCGGTTATTTTAGGAACAGACGCGCTGATGCACAAAACTTTGGAAAAATGGGTTTTAAGCCAGTTCAGGGATCAAACACTTAGTGATTGTGACTTCTGGACACAGCAGGGTGACTGACAGGAAGGCAGTGATAAATTACTGTGTAACAGATGCCCCCTAAAGCATGAAGACCGAGAGAGTGGGAGGGGTGAAATGCTTTACAACACACGCCGAACTGGAACACCACCAGGAAGTACCGAAAAATCTCTGACAATCATATACATGCAGTCTAGGCATGGGCGCAGCCATCCAAAAGACATGCGAGACTGGTCTATGGTATGGACGCAGCCACCCAGCTAAAGAGACCATAATAATGATAAGGTATGGTCGCAGCCATCCATGAAGACTCAGGTATGGGCGCAGCCATCCATCAATGAGTCATGTAATGATTATCCACGAAATCGCAACCTGGACCACAGTGAGCAAGGATCCAGGGTCTTGCGCTCCATCTCGACCCGAACAGAGTACAAGTCCACACATGTGAATACAGGGGTTGGAGTCGAACATGCATGAACATCGTCTGATTACCGGCCAATGATGAGAACCGTTAACAGACGCGAGAGGTACCACCAATAATGACAATGGCCCTCAAGGTACTATAGGTACAATCCGTGGCATGTGAATCAATGAGCTGGTGTCGAACACCCACGGAATCATTCGATCGTAGGTCAGTGATGTAAACCTTGCGTCGAACACGAGGAACCTGCCATTGAGGCATGCAGGCTCCAAGGCACCTGGAAGGAGTCTCTAAGTCACTTTCTCGGATAATGAGTTGAAGTCGACGAGAAGTGGCCTTGATCGAAGGTGGGCCATGATGATTCCCACATCATCGACACGAGACAGAGATATAATGATTTGCGACGAGATAGCGAACGAGGTTGCATTGGGGCAGAGGACAACTTCTCTTGAACATATAACGGCACTATAACGGATTTGGCAGTACTTGACATCAAATGAGCAGCGGATAAGATGATGACGGCAATGAACAGATGAGAGGTCAAATAGAATATCCCAAACCCATGGAGGCTAGTGAAAACGAGATGAGATGACCCCACCCAGACACGAAACAGCGGAGTGCCATGTTCAAGAGTGACGTACTGCCGAGACGACTGTAATCAAAGTTCCATTTTCCCCACCTTTGCAGGCAGGTACCCCGATTATTTTTGGATGACAAGCTTGACGGGGATAACATATGCTTGATGTGTGTCATGTTGACAATATCCGATGTCATTGAGTGTTTAACGAGCCCGACAAAGGAAAAACTCGGCTTCTTTTCTTGTTTCGAGAGTCTGAAAAGAATGCGGAAAAGGAGACTCCAGGGGGGTCCTTTTTCGTACAGTTGTGTCTCTCGAGCCCGAAAAAGTATAAAACTGTGCTCGAAAGAACCGCCCGGTCATTACAACCGAGGAGTACTTTTCATAAATAGTGTCGCCGACTGGAAAAAGTAAAAAAGTGGTCGAAGACACGTCGTTTTAGAGCCAATATCGAGTGTGAAACGACAAACACCCGGCGATCTTTTTTGGTTTAACGGTCGGAAAAAGAGCTTAAGAACGACCGCCTTTCGTTCCCTTTAACGAGCTGAGAGGGGGCTCGGCCATCTTCTCTTGTTTAACGTCGGAAAAGAGCTTAGAGACGACACTTTGGGAATCACATGAATTATGGACTGTCACGACCAAACTGCGATACCTGTACCTGCACAAGGGCACTACCCGCATAAATCCATTCGATATACGTAAAAACATATTGAAACATGCTTGAAAACAGAACCAAGGCTAGTTTTATGGCTAAAAATGGTAAAAACCCAAAAAAATATGGTAATTTAGGAGTTTTTACTATAAATAGGGGGAGGTAATAAGTCATTTTTACCATTTTACTATTTGGAGTGCGAAGAACGTGGAGAAACCAAAAAGTTGACGGAGCGATTGCCAGCCCATCCGGAGACCATTTTCAGATCTGCTTCTTCCAGGTAGGTTCCCATTCCTTTGCCCTGCATTCTGGTTCATTTTAGGAGTTTTTTAACGGTTGAATAGGCCCAATTGGGCATTTTTTATTTGCATGGGTGCGCCCTCGGTCAGCGCGGAAATTTCCCACGGGGTCGCGCTGATCGAAAAATAGCCAATGTAACCAACTTCGGGTCAGCGCGGAAAAGGCGTGTTCTTCCGCGCTGACCTCGCATTTTTTACAAAGAGCTGCCATTGTCAGCGCGGCTGTTTCTAAAACAGCCGCGCTGGCGCGGAAAAATTTTGTTTTTGAAAATGAACGTGAATTTTTACATGGAAGCACTTCTGATTGGTTTTTATTGTTCATGCAGGACACCATGGCCTTTCAATGGCAAGAGAGAGTCCACGATGTAGAGGATGTGGCTGCTTGGGGAGACGTAAATTGCTGCAATGCCATGCGGGCGTGTGGATTCATGAAATTCTTCCTTACGCCGCGTCTGAGGGCCCAACATGATCTGCTGGAGCTGCTGATCAGGGCATGGAACCCGGTGGACCAAAAGTTCACCATCCGTGGTCATGACATTGAGTTTGACCATATGGATATCTTTTTCTTGACTGGGTTGTCGCGCCGAGGTGCGAGGCCCATCTTAGAGGGGCAGCGACCTAGCGGTGGTACCCTGGATGACTTGATGGCTGAAGTTTGCCCGGGGGCGGTGAAAACGAGGAGTGGGAAGTGCTCGATCCCCACAGTGAGAGATATAGTGCTGCGCACCATCCTGTTCATGGTGACCCGGGCAGCGGGCAGCATGGCGAACCACGAGGCATCCAAGACCCATCTCCTACTAGCCCTCGAGTGCCTCGAGCCTACCGTGTTTGACTGGTGCACTGCAGTGTGCAACAATATGAAAAGGCAATTGAGCAACTGCCGTCGCGGAGAGACGAAGCAGTTCGGGTATGGATCGATCCTGGTCCCGCTCATCCTGGAGCGAGTACCAGCCATGCGACTGCAGTCTATGGCTGTAGATGCCCCCAGAGATCCTCGAGAGACGAGGGCCTCACGATGGGCTCGGATTATGCCACGTGGGGGTGGCGGCCGACCACATAGCTGGGGGGTATATTTCAGAGACTGGTTGGACCAACAGGAGATCTTCGTACAGGATTGGCCATATGCGGGGATGGATTTCCGCAATGATCCTGACTTGGTGCTGCCTCCGGGTGAACAGTGGGATGATGCAGGTATGACACTTTTTGTCTTTTGAGTTTTGTATTTTTTTTTTTTAAAATTTTATGTACATGTCTTAATAAATGTCTTGTCATGCAGATGTGGGGCCTACTAGACCGATTGGCCTGGCTGCCACGGCACGGAGAGAGGGCCCGGGAGCCGGAGCTTTGGCCTTAGCCCCTCCAGGGGCCAACACACCAGAGATTGTGGCTTGCAACCTTGAGGGGTTGCTGGAGGGGGTGCCGGACTTCCAGGGGGTTGAGGAGGTTCCTGTGGAGCATCAGATCCACACAGTGGGTGTGGAACCCAGAGTGCACCGCCTTCTGAGGCGGGTGGCACGAGCGGCTGTGTACTACAGAGAGCACCATCCAGCCGATTAGTCACCTAGGTTTTATTTCCACTGTTTATTTTGAGACATTATGACTCAGGTGTATTGAGATTTTGGGACACGTACTTCTATTTTTGAGCGCCTCAGTGCGCCACACGATATATATATATATACATACCGATTTTTGGATGAGTCGTTGTTACATGTGATGATGTGTTATCTTGTGTTATGCGTTTGTTCAGTACAATTTGTGATCTTATGTATGAATTTGCACGACACTCGACTCATGGATTTTATATGTTTAATGCAAGCTTAAAAACACACGTGCAAACTATGCTTGGAATGATTTATTTACATATGCTTATGGTCTTACTATGCTGTTCTTTCCTTCCTTGTATGATGTTTATCTGTTTCGCAAATGTCTATCTAATACACGATTTGCCAATGCATCGGTCAACGTATTTAATCGTCTCGGAATATGCTGATAAGTAATGTAATCGAAATTCCGTTCTAACAATCTCACGCGTAGGTATAACCTTAATATGCGCTGGTCTCTGACGGAATATCGCCTGTTGAGTTGATGGACAACCAGCTGGGAGTCCAGGTTCACCACTAGCTCTCGGATGCCGAGGTCAACTGCTTCGGCAAGTAATTCTATTACAGCACTGTACTCGGCAACGTTGTTAGTGGTATGACCTAGGCATACACCCTGCAGGTTTATCAACTCCCCGTGAGGATCGTAGATCACCCACGCTGCCGAAGACAAATTACAAGTACTACGGCAGGCACCATCAGCGAAACCAACATAAGGAGTACGAGACATCTGCGCAGGAAAGAAAAAGCATAATAAGGGGCAAAAACACGCCTTCACACCAAAGCAAAAGAAACTCATGCAGTAAAAACTCAAAAACACACGTATGTACAAAGTGACTGTGAGCAGCTATGCATAGTACTTCTTCAGATATAGCCCATTTCGGGGCTTGTCAAGAGGATTTCCTTCATAATCAATCAACTCATATGCGCCCTTTTGTAAAACACGTTTCACGATGTAGGGACCTAACCACATGGATTCGAGTTTTCCTGCCCCCAGCTTATCCTTAGCTTGATCGTAGAGCAGTACTAAATCTCCTTCAACAAAGGAACGAGGATGAATATTCTGATCGAAGTGAGCTTTGACTCTCTTCTTCTGCGCTTCGATAGCCAGAGAGGCCAAACGACGAGTCTCGTCTAACCGTTCTAGGTAAAGAAGCCGTTCCTCCACCGGAGTGGTGTTGGGAAGCAACTCGACAGCTAATTTTAATGAAGGAATTTCACATTCGACGGGAAGGGTAGCCTCCAGTCCATAGACCAGTTGAAACGGGGTGAAACCGGTGGCATCCTTCACAGAAGTCCGGTAGGCCCACAAGGCTGGGAAAAGCATTAGATTCCAGTTCGACTTGTGTGTATTGACGGTGCGTTGAAGCATGGTGATCAAAACTTTGTTCACAGCTTCAACTTGACCGTTAGATTGAGGATAGTACGGTGACGAACTATCTTGACGCAAGCCTAACTGGCTCGTTAACTCTGTCATCATATGATTTCGGAAATGCTTTCCATGATCTGTAACAATAGCCTGAGGGACTCCGAAGCGAGTGATGATATGATTGAATAAAAACTGCGCCGCTGTGTGACCGTCTTCGTTTAATGTAGGCATCGCTTCGGCCCACTTGGTGAAATAATCCACGGCAACGATAATGTACCCATGCCCCCCGGCCGAACGAGGGTTACAGGACGTATAATCGATGCCCCATTTGGCAAATGGACCTACGGTTACAACAGGGTGCAGTGGTGCAACAGGTGCACGCATCTTCCGGTGGTAAACCTGGCATTCATGGCATGCGCGTACAGCAAGGATGCAATCCTTGAATATAGAAGGCCAGAAATAACCAGCGCGGAGGATCTTTTGAGCGGTAGCGTATCCGGACATGTGGCCGCCACAAGCGCCGGAGTGGCAGTCATTCATGACTCGCTCAGCTTCCTCGAGAGTTAAGCATCGGCGAAGAATAGAATCGACGCCGAGGCGGTACAGGGTGTCGCCTAAAATGCGATACGGTTGAGCCTGATGACGTATCCGTCGTCGGGCTTCCTTTGATGTATTGGGACGAAACGAAGACGTTTGTAAATATACAATGATGTCCCCGTACCATGGGTCGAGAGTGCTGATGAGAAAGAGCGTTTCATCCGGAATTTGCTCCTCTGAATGAGATGGTGCAGATTGAGATGGTAAGGAACAGAGCAGTTCAGCAAAGACCAGTGATTTCTTGGACTTGGCGGCAGTAAATTCCAAGTCGAACTCTTGGAGGATTACGATCCACTTCGAGTATTTGCCCCCCAACAACTGACGTGATAAAATATAGGTCATGGGGTTGCAGTCAGAGATCACGGTCGTTGTGCGCAACAGGATGTAATGACGGAAACGTTGGACGGCACATACAGCGGCCAATGCCAACTTTTCGACATATGCATAGCGAGTCTCCGTATCAAGGAGGTTGCGACTAAGATAGTATACAACGTGCTCCGAGCCATCGTCATCGTCTTACACTAAAACCATGCCGATGGTGGTATCGGCAGCGGCCAGATAAAGGGTGTAGTCACGGTGGTAATTTGGAGGTCTTAGGAGCGGAGCTGAGACCAGAAGGTCTTTAAGACGCTCAAAAGATTGCTGAGCGATAGCGTCCCAATGAAAGGGCGTGTCTCGCTTTAGTAATCGCGTGAAACCCTTGGCCACTTCGGCATAATTTGGGATGAATCGTCTGAGAAAATTGGCTTTTCCCTGCAAGCTTTGTAATTGCTGTAGAGTGGCAGGGGGAGGAAGATTCACAATGGCCTCGACTTTAAGGGGATCCAAACGGATGCCCTCTCGGGAGACGATAAACCCGAGTAGTCGGCCAGATTCCACGCAGAAGACACACTTATGCGGATTGAGTCGAATACGGTAGTGTCGACAGCGAAGGAAGATTTCGCGTAAATGAGATGGATGGTCTTGACGTTTAGCTGAATGAGCGGGTAGGTCATCTAGGTAAGGCTGTACGATGTTTCGGATATCATGAAAAGCATACGACATCGCACGCTGGAAAGTGGCGCCGGCATTTTTAAGACCGAAAGGTAGCTTCTTGTAAGCGAAGGTGCCCCAAGGACAAATGAAAGCAGTCTTGTGCTGGTCTGTGGGGGCTATGTTGATCTGGTTGTAACCAGAAAAGCCGTCCATGAACGAATAAATTTCGCTTCCTGCGCAATCATCGATAAGCTGATCAATAAAAGGCGTAGGAAAGTTATCTTTTGGACAGGCGCGATTGATATCGCGATAGTCAACACAAACCCGAATAGTGCCCTGTTTTTTATTGACAGGAACTATATTAGATACCCATTCCGTGAGGGGAATGGCATAAATGAAACCAGCTCGAAAAAGCTTTTCAACTTCGGCCTTGATGGCTGCAGCCTTTCGAGGGTGCACCGGGCGTAAACGCTGACGAACAGGCTTAGCCCCAGGATAGGTAGGGATTTCGTGCTCCACGATACTGGGGTCAATGCCGGGCATTTCTTCGTAAGACCATGCGAAAACATCACGAAATTCACGAAATAGATCTGTGTAGATTTGAATTTCCTCAGGAGTACATGTGACTCCAATATGAATATTTTCGACAACCCCTGTTTTGACAGAGATGTCGATAGCCAAAGTCTGCGTAATGTTACCCATGTTCCCTTCCGAAGACACTTGATATAACTGGATAGGTGTTTGGAGAGGGATATGTGGGAGGCATGAAGCAAACTTTCCGAGACACGTGGCCATTTCCGAATGAGGAGGGAGGAACGAAGAGCGATGGTGGTGATCTAACCAAGGGAGCTCTTCGGGAGACATAGTCTCGATAATAGCCTCGTCGGATGGGAATGATTCCTTCAGGGGGTCCGAGGTGGCCTTCTCTCCCAACCAGGGGAAGGTTTGAGGTGAATCGGGAACGCTGCCTGGAATAGCAGGTCCGGAGGTTGAAGCCGATGCAGCAACTATTTCGATGTAGTTGAGCTCGGCTGGGCTCAACGGCATCATCTCGCCCCAGGAGTCTTCTTGATTCACGGGAGGGAGAACCCATGGATCAGAATGCGTCGTGATCATGTTAACGGAGGCGAGATTTGGAGGTGGGAGGGGAAAGACTCCCATCAAGGAGGGATCTTTAAATAATCCGGCACCCACACTCTCGAGCGATTTGAAGGTATGCTCCACGAATGGTACATTCCCTTCAGAAGAGGAAGCAAAAAAGGACAGCTGGTCCACCGTGACGATTTTTCCTTGATGGGGAAAACGAACGACACGGAATAAGGAGGAAGCCACGGCTTGCATGGCATAAGTCCAGCTTCGTCCTAGAAGGAGGTTGTAAGTGAGGTTAGCGTCAACGACTTCAACCTCGACTTCTACAGTTTTCCCTTCTAAAGAGATAGGTAAACGCGGGAGGATACCAAGTGGACGAGATTCTCTTCCATCGAACGCCTCTAGGGTGGTGGGAGACTGGCTCAGAGCAGGCGAACCAATAGCCTTCCAACAAGCAACCGACATGATGCAGGTTGAGGCTCCTTCATCAATGACAGTACGGTGAATCGTCTTGCCTTTGATGAGAACTTGTATAAGGAAGGCCACCTGATGAGGTAATCTCTGCGTGAAACCTTCGAGGTCGAAAGAAATGAGATCTGAATCTGCCGGGTCGATGCCACCAATTGCTGATAGCAGGGACTTCCTCTGGGAGGGGCAGCTCTGGAGGACTTCTAACGCGGACATAGCAGACGGAGCCTGAGCTAAGTCCTCGACAATGCTATAATGCTGAGCGGCACGAGCATTGGGGTTATAAGATGACTTCCTGAGTACACCTTTGGGAGGGGGTCGGGGGATCGTCTCGGTGCTGGGCCGTTCAATGTGAAGAGGGCCAGAACTAGACGCGGGAGCGCTGGAGGGGACCTCCGGCTCCTTCCCGGCTGAAGATGGATATTCTTTCGTTCGAGTCGTGACGTGGACGGGGATGGTTCCTGCCATGAATACTTGAGAACCGAACGAGGAAGAGGATTGAGAAGGGTCTGCCACCTGATGCGTCTGCTGGGATGGGAAAGGCTCTTTAAGCACGGCGGGGGACCCTGAAGCACCTTTTAAAAGCCGACTAACCTCGGACCGCCTGGGGCAGTCCTTGGTGTAGTGATCCTCCTCGCAAATGAGGCAGGGATACTTAGGCTTCCGCTTGGCTCCGTCCTCGGTGGGAGGTTTAGGAGGATTCTGCTTAGGTTGTCCGGATTTTTCTTTGGCCTTTCCTTTCTTTTTGCCTTTCGAGGATTTGTCTGCCGCGGTGGACTGAATGGCATTTACCTCGGAGGTATTCCCAGGAATAGATGGGCTCTGAGAAGCATTTCGTTAGAGGCGTTTTGTTTCTGCTTCCCAGAGTTTGCGGTTGATTTCTTACTTGGTGAATTCACGGAGCCAATAACTCCATCCACAGACGGTTCCGGTGGAGCTTTAGTTTGTCCGTGCCTCGGGGCATCTGGCAAATAGTCATACAAAGTACCTGACTGAGAATATACTAAGTCAAGGTATTGAGCTCGCGCAATCGCTTGCTCTTCAGTTACACACGCCCCCATTGCAATATCTTTGGCAATTTTAGGAACAAAGGACGTGGTAAACCAGTCGGTCAGGAGTTGATCGGGAATCCAAAATTTAATCAAACGACGGCGCCTTCTCCATTCATGTATATGATCAGAGATGTGCGTTGCCGTATCCTGTTTTAGAGACGTGAGCAAATGGGTCCCAGTCTCGTACCGAATGGGTAACTGAAAATGAGTAAGAAAGGCCATAGCCAACGAGTTAAAGTCTGAAAACATACCGCGATGAAGTTCGATGTACCATTTTGCGGCTGAACCAGTGAGGGTCCTCTGGAAGAGGCGCAGTCGGATAGAATCATCAAGCCATGAGTTAGATGAACACCAAAGGTGATATGTCATTACGTGGGCTTGAGGATCCTCTCCGGCTTTGCCGTCGAACTTTGGACAGTCACCTGGTATTTTGGTCGGAACCGGTGGCCACCATGAGTTATGCAAAATAGGATCGTTTGTTAACTTGGACACATCGGGTAGTTCCAACGTAGCCAAAAATGGTAGCTGCGGGTTGAAGGACATCTGTGGCTGAGGGTTCGAGGCGGTATTAGGGTTCCACCCAGATTGGGGTTGCCCCCACGAACTTTGTCCAGACGGACCTGGCCCAAAAGGACCGGCCGCATAAGAATTTTGTCCGTAGGGGTTTTGTCCGTGTGCGGACGACTGTCCCTGTGTTTGCCCCCCAGCTCCCCATGAATTAGCAGCTTGCCCGCCAGGTTGACCATATTGATAATTTTGATAGGGAGTGACCTGTGGTCGCTGATAATTTTGGTAAGGAGCATACTGATTTTGCCCCTGGGGTTGCTGGTAGCCATGTGACTGCTGGGTCGCATACGGAGCCTGGTAGGCAGGCTGCGTTTGATATGGAGGTTGATAACCTGTTTGAGTCTGAGGCCCAGAGTATTGTCCTTGAACCGGTTGAGGTTGGACTACACGTCCCGAAGGTTGACTTGGTCGGATTCGAGATGGACCTGGTTGGCCAGCAGGATAGCCTTGCTGAACGCCAGGTTGTCCATGTGCCACCAAGGGTTGTCTTCGCGGAACGGGTGGTCGAATTGGTTGGATAGCTGGTTGACGCCGAGGCTGGCCAGCTTGTCCAGGTTGACGGTGAGGGTAGACCCCGGGTTGATTTGGCTGTATAGACGGTTGGCCCGTTTGTCCCCCACTGTAACCGGGTTGGGAAGAGGGTTGGGCTTGCTGTACGGCAGGTTGTCCTCTTGGGTATATAGGCTGGGCAGAGGGTTGCCCCCCTTGCCCAGAAGGATTTGCGTTTCGAGGGGTAGGTGGGCCCTGTTGAACATAGGGTTGTCCACCCTGGCCATAAGGATACCCTTGCTGGACGGCTGGTTGATTTGAGGGATTGTAAAGTGAGCCAGTTGGTCCAGAGGGGTACCCTGGCTGGAAACCAAGCTGGTCTTGAAAAGACGGTTGCTCTGGCTGCCCAGTAGGTTGATTCTGATATGGGTATGGCGGACCTCCCATGTCCATAGGTTGTTCCTGGTAAGGTTGACCTTGTGGATGCCCAGATTGTCCTGGGTCAGGCAGGCCATATAATGGTTGCCCTTGAGGGGGCTGCACGTAGAATGACGGGTCCTGATGGGGTGGTCCTATGGGCTGCCGAGGAGGGTCTCGGTTTCCAAAGTACTTAGTAGTGTGGTCATACATGACATTCAAAGATTCCTCGTTCTCTTCGAAAGGGTGACGAGGGAGACCTGAGATTTCCTCAAGGAACTCACCATTTGCATCGAAGAAGAAAACAGGACCATCGTAATCTGGGTCCGTTATAGGTTCCCCATAAGCATCATACGGTCCTGATCCTGGAATGCCTCCAACAAAAGAACCAGCTTGAGGAACTTCAGACGAGGGAATCGGTACAGCACTGACGACCGGAGTCGAACGTGCTACACAAACAGTAGGTTGAGCGGGAACTGAGGTGACGGGCGGGTTGAGTTCTGACGTGAGGGGTGGGAAAAGAGGCTGCGAAACAAAAGGGCCAATCGAGGCAGCGAGAGTAGGATCCCATATAGTGGTAGAAGTTGTTCTAGCATCATACCTATCCCTTAGCGATTGATATCGTGGAGGGAGGGGAGATGAAGACGGGATCGGGGTCTCAATGTCTGTGACCGCGGGTGTCTCGATGTCTGTGACTGCGGGTGTCTCACCCGTGCTGGAAGCTGCCCCCTCCATTGGAGATGACATACCTAAAGGGGTACGGGGGGTTTGGGGGGTATCCCAATCTTCTTCCCAGACGGGATTCCAATCCTCCAAGTAATCTGGGTTGCCTGGGGACCGTACGTTAATAGGCTGGATACTCGGAACAATGGGAAGAGTACCGCCTTCAACTGGTACCTCGGGAGCAACAGAGGATTGAGAACCTTGGTCACTTATACCGGGAGTTGATGGGTCAGCCAGGATGACCAGACCCCTTAGAACTCTTAAAGGAAACTATCGATAAAAGCCTACTCAAAACTATCGCACACAAGACCTAAAAAAGGAGATGTTATCGTGCCCAAATTAATTTTTAAGACGCAAGGACCAAACTTGACCTTTTCATATTTCAGGAGTCGAGAAAAGGACAAAGATGACTCCAGTCTCCTTCGAATGTTTAATGAGCACGAAGTGACAAGACGCTCACAGGCACCTTTTCGTTTAGGGAGTCCGAAAAGGATCAAAAGTGACTGCTCTGGAACTCTAGGTAGAGGGTGTGCCAAACTCTTCGCAAAACCACAGAATACTTTTTAGGGTACGGGTGGTCAATCTTCGTGAATGCTGTGTTCACTGCATTGCGAATTGTAGGGCGGCCGACTCGGCTTCCTATGGATAAAGGATAAAAGCCTAGTGGGGTCTCCCTATATACTCGACGGTACGTGGGAGCGCAGTCCGTATTAGACCACTATCGAGTCATAGAAGGAGGAATCACCCAACCTAATGTGAAACAACAGTGACTATGTTTTAAGACGTCGGAACACGTCTCTAACCTAGACCTCTAAATATTTGCGTTTAGTTCCAATGCGTTTTTAGATTCATTTGGTTCATTTTATAGTTGATCTTGAGATTAAGTTTCGATTTCAAGCTCTATCGTATGTTCGCTCACAATTACTTAGATGCAATCTATATGCAAAAGAATTTCGTTTCGTTCGATGAATTCTAGCTACGAGAGAGCAAAGAATTTTTAAACAAAACGAATACAAACAAACAAGCAGCTAAATGCGACTAAAGCGAGGAAAGGAAACTTTTCTTTTGAAAGTGGAAATCAATGAAATGTTCTTTTCCTTTTTGAATTTTAAAGTAAGCTACTAATTCGTTTTCTTTTAGTGACATAAAACACCTAAAGGAATTTGGAGGAACTTGAACACCAAGTAAACTACTTAATGAGAGCACACGAAGTTCCCGAAAACACTCAACCAAAGTCTCGAAATCAAAGGGAAACAAGGCAATGCACGAGCTATGTGATCTAAGCTCTGCAAAACAAGCAAGGATCGCAAGCAAGGAGGAAGCGAAAAAGACCACTTGGAAGCACAAACCAATACACTCTGACAATCACTGAAAAAATGCGAAAAGCGAGTCTAGAACGAGCTGGTCAATCAAGAAAACAGGGATCCTCACGGGAGGCTTGACACACACACGGCCACTAGATGTCCTAGGGTTCAGAGCGTGAAATCAAATAGAGAAAAGCAAACATCCGACGGACCAGAGTCGCAACCAGTCAATTAGAGACCCAAACACAATCCAGTAATCGCAAAAGTAAGGATGAAAACATGAACCAAGCAGCTAGAAGGGAAGTTGTTTACAAACTTAAAACCAAGCAAAACGAAACCCTATGGAGTTGAGCTCCGTAATCAAACAGTTCAAAGTTCAGAGAGTGAAAAACAAGTCATCAGACAAGTGGGGAGAAGAAGGGAAAGTCACAGCAAGAGGTTCAGGAGGTCAAATTGGACAAAAAAGAGTTTTTCAGGCTCAGCGCGGGTAGCCTTCAGCAACTTGGCGCTGACAGGGGGAGGCCTTCAGCAACTTTGCGACGTCAGCGCGGAAAGTCAGGGAAAAAGCGCGCTGCCCTAGGACAAACGAGGTCAGCGCGGATATAAGGCACACAGACGCGATGACCGAAATCGCAAAGAAGAGGGGGCGCGATGTCAGCGCGGAAGAACACGAATAAAGCGCGCTGCCCTTGAAAACGAGGTCAGCGCGGCTGTTAGACGTACAGGCGCGATGAAGAGAAAACCAAAAGAACAGAGTCGCGATGTCAGCGCGACTGTTCCGAAATAAAACGCGCTGGGAGTAAAAAACAAGGAAAGCCAAAATAAAAACTTCCCAAACCAAAGGCAGGAGCTTTTTAATAATAAAGACGCTTTCCAGAAACACCCAGAAAGTTCATAAGCAACAAAAGACAATCCCAAAAACCCACAAAGAGATCAATCAAAGCCAAACACAAAAGTGGACTCAAGAGACAAAAAGGCTTCTCCCTAGCGGAGTCGCCAAATTGTTGAGAAGGTAAATCCCCTCTACGGATAGAGGCGATCCCTACTAGCCCAATAGGGGTCTAGCAACAATCACACAATGCTGCCACGCATGTTCCTAGTTACAATTAAACAAGAAGTAAAGAGCACCTACTTGGATTCCTGCGCTGTCGTGTGACGAAGAGATGTTTCCTTCGCTCCTTCGCTTCAGCTGGTCACAGTCCTCCGCGATCCCCGCGAACGGACACCTGCACACACGAAGAGAAGGCAAACGCAAGCATAAAATCTAGTAAAAGTAACTATATGCCAGTCAGAAAAGACATAATTCACATTTATCCATTGCATAAACAAACGAGAATGGAACAATAATAGCAGTCATCTATTATTAATCAGAAAAGAGAAGAGTACAACCAAATGTTCTGACGTCGGAAAACTCCTCAGGAGGGATCAGTCAGCATGTATCTCAAGCATTCACCTTTGAGGATGATTCTCCCAAGACAAACAACTCTCTCTCTCTCACACAAATGTCACAAACAAACTTCCCAAACCAATCAATCACTTCCACTCCTAACACACCAAACCTATAGCAGCAATCTGAGCACTACAAGCTCTGTACAATCCAAGCTAAGTCTAGCTAGTTCCCACTAGTTTCTAACTAGCTGCTCATGGTAATGGTGGAAGTTTATATAGGAGAAGGAGTCTCCTAAAAAGGTGGAAGGATGAGCTTATCTTCAAGGGGAGTTGTTGCAAAGGGTCGAACAGACATGCCACAGAAGGGAGTCGATATTCACAAAGCTAACAACCAAGCCTGGAGAGATCTGGAAGGCTGGTTGTTTGAACAAATTCGCCCAAACTGGATCAGCGCGGATTATATGGAGACTTCCGCGCTGTCAGCACATAACAATAACTGAACAAGTCATGTCATCGCGGAAGTACACGCGAAAGCCGAGCTGTGCGTCATCGCGGAAAAGTGATGTTCTTCCGCGATGGCAGCGCACGAAATACACTGTGGGGCGCTGGTCATCGCGGTTATTTTAGGAACAGACGCGCTGATGCACAAAACTTTGGAAAAATGGGTTTTAAGCCAGTTCAGGGATCAAACACTTAGTGATTGTGACTTCTGGACACAGCAGGGTGACTGACAGGAAGGCAGTGATAAATTACTGTGTAACAGTGGTGGAGGTGGGGTGGGTGAAGATGGGGTTGATGTAGGTGAAGTGGGTGATGGCGTGGATGGAGGTGGTAACTATGGAATGCGCTGCTTTATCAACTGGACCGCACTTCTCAGAGAGAACCCAGCGAGTTCCTCCTCGCTTTCTCGCGAAAGTGAAATCAGGGGACTATTCTCTAATCCTTCGATCCCTTGGTAACCTCTTCCACTATGCATTATCCCAGACATCAATGGATTCGGATGACCCGTTTTTCACATAACAACATTTTAATCCAGGTATTCATCGATTTGATGTACTTACCTCGCGGTCCCTTGAGAAAACGCCGCTCAGCTTCACTGTAGCTCATGGTTGTGTCTATCACGAACTCAATGACAAACCCTCCTATTATCCGATCCAGCCAATGATCTATCGCCCATGCGATTTTATCTTCAAATGCTTCTAGCTTGCGCACCAACTCTGGAGTCCACACTAACAACTGACCGAGCTTGCACCTTCCCTAACTATCAGCTAGCCTCGCAATCCACTCATACAACTCTGACGAGAAGGATGCGAAGAATATCTCATGGATTTTCGTGTATATGTAGCAATCCAGCCACCTCTTCTCAGATATCTGCGGAGTTTTGTTTTCTTGTACCACAAACTCGTGAAGCTTCTGATCCAACCAATCTTCAATCTCTTTCTTCGTAGGGTTCCAGTGTTCCGACATCAGACATCCCTTAGGTAGATCCCGGTCCCGACAACGGAACCATTTGTTGGCTTGATGGGGCCTGACCCAGGTTCAGAAGTGTTTTAGCCAAACAAATCCCGCACTACCGGCCCTTTTGGCAACAATTCGTGGAGCGCGGACTGAAGTCTCACCCGAGGTAGTATGGGAGGGTGCTGGAACCAGGTTTCCGCACCCTAGGGATGTCTTGATGAGGACTAGAAGGGTCACAAACTGATCTACGTACTTGGGCTACTCTGCACAGCTGTCTGGCCTTCGCGTAGCTCGACATCGAGGCACTTCTTAGATTCTTATTATTAATGTGTTTATTATAAATCTGATCTAATTCTTAAGGTCTTTAACCAAGCATTCAATAGTTATAACCAGCTTGCGCAACCATAAATCTTACAGATATGCATAAACTCACATAAGCATAAACGTATAGATCTGCGACCAAATGCACAATAATTCAGAAACACTTATCTTTATTAATCTTTAGTTCAGTACAATCAGTTCCACCCTGCGCACTCAGCTACAGCGGTCCACGCATGCAGCTGCGGACTCTACCAGGCCTCTACACACTCAGCTGCAGAACTTGCTCTAACTACTACCAAACCTGACTCGAACTTACAGACTCAGAGCGAATATTGTAGTCACAAACCCATAACACATCCGATCTTCATCAAAAGCCCCCTTCTACCCTTAGAGCCTTGCTCTATTTATACATTCCCATGGTCTGCGGACCATGGGCAGGCCGACTCGCTTTACATTATTTTCGGGTGGACAACCCTTTGACTTGACCCATTACAATTTGCGCTCTGCGTACTTCATGGAGCCTTTACAATACTATTACCCAAAATTGTGGGCTTTAAGCCCCAAAACTGTTATGCGGGGCCTCCCTTGCCCAACAGAAAGAAAGATGGTTCGTGGAGGATATGCATTGATTACAAAGCACTGAATAAAATAACGATCAAGAATCGTTATCCTCTTCCTCGCATTGATGATCTATTAGATCGGCTGAAAGAAGCAGTTTACTTTTCCAAGTTGGACTTGCGTAGTGGCTATCATCAGGTCAGAGTTGCAGAACAAGATGTCTGGAAGACTGCTTTCAAGACAAAGCAAGGGCTGTATGAATGGCTAGTTATGCCTTTTGGCTTAACTAATGCTCCTGCCACTTTCATGAGAGTTATGAATGATGTGCTCAGACCTTTTATTGATGATTTTGTAATTGTATATTTAGATGACATTCTTGTTTTCAGTAAAACATGGGAAGAACACTTGAAGTGTGTAAAGCAGACTTTAGATGTTTTGAAAAGAGAAAATATCTATGTGAAGTTATCAAAATGTGAATTTGGTAAGACATCTTTAAATTATTTGGGTCATATTGTAGGGGTTGGTGAATTGAAGATAGATCCCTCTAAGGTTGAGGTCATTGTGAACTGGCCTAAACCCAAATCTACTACAGAAGATAGGAGTTTCCTAGGAGCAGCATAATATTGGAGAAAGTTTATTGCTAACTTTTCCTTGATTGCAACTCCCTTACATGCTTTAACAAGATAGAACAAGGTGTTTTAGTGGGGAGGCAAACAACAGAAAGCCTTCGACACTTTAAAAGAAAAAATTGGTACAACACCAGTACTAGCACTGCCAGATCTTCAACGACCATTTGAGATTGAAACAGATGCCAGTGACTATGCCATGGGAGCAGTGTTGGTGCAACACAGTAAACCCATATGTTATCATTCAGAGACATTTACTTTTGCAGTAGTTAATTATCCCACATATGATAAAGAATTGTATGCATTAGTACAGAGTGTGAAAAAGTGGAAACATTACCTAATGGGCAAAGAAACAATTATACATATAGATCATCAACCACTTGAATATTTACACTCACAAACTAAATTGCAACAATTAAGACACTATAGGTGGATGGGTTTTCTACAACAGTTTCATCTTGTCATCAGATATAAGAAGGGCATACACAATAAGGTTGCAGATATGCTATCAAGACCAATCATAAATGCATCTACTATACTTAAGCATAACTCAGTATTGCATGAAAGCTACATTGAACAATATGCTCAAGATGTAGATTTTAAAGATGTATATGCAACTTTAAGTCATGGCAAACAAGTAGAAGAATTGGATTATCATGTTAAAGACCAACTCTTATATCATTTGGGAAAGTTATGCATTCCTCAAACTAAAAGAGTTAACATAATCCGAGAAGCACATACTTCTCTAATATGAGGTCATTTTGGTGTAAGTAAAATAGTTGCACAGTCGCAAAGGTTCTGTTATTGGCCAAGAATGCATGAAACAATTTCTAAATATATTAAAGGGTGTACCATGTGTGCGATAAGCAAGCCCAGTAATAGAAAAGTAGGCTTGTACACTCCACTTCCAGTTCCTTCTCATCCTTGGGAAAGTGTTTCCATGGACTTTGTTGGGGGATTTCCAAAATCTAGAAAAGGTCATGATTATTTATATGTTATTGTGGATAGGTTCAACAAAATGTGTATTTTGATACCTTGTAACAAGCAAGTTAGAGCTGAACAAATAGCGAAGTTGTTCTTTCAGCATGTATGGGTTCATTTTGGGTTACCCACTTCTATTGTATGTGATCGAGATTCCCGATTTGTTGGGAAGTTTTGGTCAAGTCTATGGGAGTTGATGGACACTAGATTGAAGAAGAGCACAACATTTCATCCACAAATAGATGGCCAAATAGAGGTGGTCAGCAAGATAGTGATCCAGTTGCTCAGGGGCTATTGCAGCAAGCATCCCAAGCTTTGGGATGAACATTTGTGTTATGTGCAACATGCTCATAACCGTGCCAAGCACTCTTCTACACAAATATCTCCTTTTGAGACTTGTTTTGGTTTTACACCAAAGTCTCCCTTGGATTTTGTCTTTAGTAAAGACATAGTAGTTGATGGACATAGTGATGTGGACAAAGCAACCAAGTTCATTGAACAGATCTAATAAATTCACCAGGCAATGCAGGAACAACTGGAAAGAAGCCAAGCCAAGTACAAGGCAAGGCATGCCAAGCATCGAATTAAGCATAGCTTCCAAGTTGGTGACCAAGTCTGGCTGTACATCAGCAAAGACAAAATGCAAGGTGAAGGTAAGAAGCTGAAGCCAATAAGGTATGGGCCTTTCAAGATACTTGAGAAAATTGGTGAAAACACTTTTCACCTTGATTTGCCAGCTTATATGCATATCTATTCAGTCATTAATGCAGAGAACTTGAGACTATATGAACCTTCATTGATTGAAGATCCCAAAGAGCAAAGTCAGTTGCCTTCTATTGATGATTTGTTGCTTGAATATCTCAATGAGTTGCAGGAAGACACAGTTCTGGACAGGAAGGTGAGAATTACGTGCAGAGGGGATGTTGAGTACCTGAGAATCAGACTCAAAGGTTCAAAACCAAGTAGTGCACGATGGATAGAGATTGGACAAGTGAGGAAGCTGTATCCTCACTTGATCGATGCTTAAAACCAACTTTTGGTGGTCCAAAAGCTTTTTTAGTGGGAAGGCGTGATCCAAAATGGATCCAAAAAATCCTCTAAGTCTTCAAAAATAAAAAACTATCACAAAGGATGAACTTTTAAAAATGGCGAATTACACTATCGGGCCTGAAAAACATGAAGAAACAGTGAAAAACAGAGCTATCGGAGGCTTGAACAATGATGCACAAGAGCCGTTGGATCTGGCCGATCAACGGTCCAGATCTGATCGGCATATCACAATTGGAGATGGCAAGTGAAGGCTATTGGAGGCTACCATATGAAAGTTGCGACAAGGATCAACGCGAGTCAATGAGGACCATCGATCAAGCGCACAGATCGACAACCCAGGTTAAATCGCAATATTGCATCGGCAAAATATAAGGGAACACTTACCAAAGGTCCGGGGACTATGCGATATGCGATTGCGATATTGCAATATCGCATCAGAGCGATACAAAGGAGCAGGCCCGATACAAATGCGACTTGCGATAGCTGGACCTGACGGGGTTATGGATGAAATTTAAGATATTTTGAGTTATGGAAAAAGGGTTTTTCTATGTATTTCGCATTTTCGTTAAATAAATGAAATACGAAGGAAATGCGCCCGATATGATGAAGCCGGACCTGAAAGAGTTTATACATGCAACGATATCGTTTTGAGTTCCGTAACGAGCAGGATTTTGGGTGGGCCTTAGGCGGTAAGTGGTATTGGACGGGCTCCACTCGAGCCCATACACTGGCCGCCACGTGGCTTGGCGCCAAAGAGAGAAAATCGCCTTTTTGGGCGGGTAATCCCCATGCGCATAAGCCACCCGAAATCAATAGAAACCGTTGGATAAACGATCTCTTGCGATAGTGCCTGAAGACGGATCCGAAAGGATTATAGGGCGAAATTAATGATATTTCAGGTCCAATAAATGACAATTTGGCGGATTTTCCCGTGTTTTTGTGTGTTTCTCTGTGTAAACAAAGAACGACTATTTTGGGGATTTCAAAGGCGTCGATGGTCCCTTTCGTTATAGAACAAGTGGCCACCATACCCAAAGATGTTTAACAATGATTGTTTAACGCTCAGAGGGGATTTGAGTGAACAGAGGCTGGAAGCCAGAGAGCCCGAAAGGGAAAACGAACAGACCAATGTCGATTGGCTTAAAAGCCATAGAATGACAGAGACAAAGGCAGGCAGTGCTGAGATAGAGTGAACACAAAGACAGAGAGCGAGAGGGAGAGTTTGCGTACTCAGAGAGACTTGAGGGATTCAAGTAAACTCCTGTTGTTTTGTATCTGTTGTGTTGAGACTCAATTTGAGCTCACATTTTGTAAAACTATGCTCTTGAAGACATAATAGAGAGGTCACCATTGAAGGCTGGACCAGGAGACGTAGCCCAAGAGTTTTGGGTGAACTCCTTGATTATTTGGCTGTGTTATGTGTGTATGTCTATTATGTTTCTTTAACTGCTCATTGTCTATATTATTCACAATCTTATCGATCCGTTGCACTAAGTAATATAGGCAAATCCATGCACATGAGTCTGTAATACCTTAAAAGTAATCTAAGATCTCATTTTCAGATCAAGGGGATAACATGTAACACAGGGAATTGAAGCCTGTCAGGGGCAATAACAAGACCCTGTTTTTATCGATTTGACAAGAACCATAAATAATATTACATTTTTTATTATGATTTATCTTAAGAAAGAGAACTCCAAACTTAAAACCGACTTACTCTTGATGTAAATCCTTAACCAAAACATATATACGGGGCGTGCCAACATCAATAGGAGAGTTTAAACCCTTTGACCTATATGTGGAGTTGTAGAGATGAGTGGACAATGGGGAAATCAAACTCAAAATTAAGTATATGTGGATATGTGAGGTTGACAAAAATGCAAGTCAAGGGTGTTTAAAAAAGTATCCTTATCATTGGAAATTCAACCCCTATAACTGTATATGGATTTAGAATGATCCTACAACATTCCATAAGGGATTGAAATTGAAACTTACTACTTGTGTGTATGGGTCCTTGAACAAAACACCCAATCAAGGTGTTCAACAAAGTACCCATATATTGCTAAAAATTCAATCCATGGAGCAATATGGGGAACAATAGTAATGCATGATCAACATGTGGGTACGAGGGGGATCATACTCAAAACCAACTACCAATGGATATAAGTCTTTAACTAAAATGCCAAACTAGGGTACCTAACAAAATACCCATTTCATTGGTAGAAATTCAACCCATTAAGTCGTTGCAAGGTTTTGGAAAATCATAAAAGCATAAAGATTTTCTTATTTTTGATAATTACTTGTGATGTTCTTAAATTCTTATTACATCTTCTTTAACTTCTAAACATCAAGCAACTACCAAATCCATAAACATGAAGATCAAGGACACAAGATGTAGGCTCTTAGCTAGGGAAAAACCCCTCTGCTAGGGGAAAATCCAAAAGCTTCTTCTCTTCTTTCATGAACCAAATCAAATGAAACAACCAAGACTTAAGACCAAGACAAATAACCTCCTCCAATCCATCAAGTCAACCTCCCATGATGGCATGTCAAACTTTAGTCAAATTCTTTTATATTCAACATCAATATGTTCTTCAACATGAGTCAACAAGGGTCTCGACCCTTTTTGCTATCTTGAAGTTTGGTCTACACCTCCGGCCCTGCAACTACTACAGTCTCCTTCTCACGTGTGGCAGGAAAATATAGAATCTCAGCTCCCAAAGGTTCCTTCCTCCTTTGCTATGATTTTTCTTTCTTTGTAATGACAAGAATCTCTCCTTAGACTTCTTCAGGATACCTTGAAAGATTGTAGATAGAATCTTGCTTATCTTCTCTCCAAACTAGGTCGAATGCTTTGCTATAAATAATGGTTTGAAGTTCCTCTATTACGCTGACATGAAGGACTTGAGGCCGACTTGGTGGAGGAGGATTATATGACCCATTTACATCAAAATAAATTTTCTTTCTTAACATGCAAAGCACAAGAAGGGTCTATTACATGATGACAAAGACTAGGACTCATGACACAAACCCTAGAAGCCTTCAATGGAGGCTTTGACTTAGAAATAAAATAAATAGAGCATGAAACCCATGCTAATAAATATTTTTTCTTTTTCTTTCTTTTGACAAGTACATTACATCATGACTCAAATACAATTATGAAGACTGAAACTAGTTACATTTCTCAACAAAAGGTACATGCATAAAGTCTTTAAGACTCATGAATATGGTTATTAGTCATAATATGATATTAGGGAGTGTGACAAGACATAGAGGTCATTAGTAGAAATTCAATCATAAAACTTTATATAAAATTACAGTGATGCACGAGCACTATAAGGAGATCAATCTTGAACCCAAGTATGTATATATATGGTGCAATAACCAAAAGGCCAGAGTAAAATGGTTCAACAAAATACCCACATCATTAATTGTGTTGAGAGACACTCTACAATCAATACGGGGAAGATGTTGCCACATTAACATTATAACATTAGATAATGTTACATTAAAAGTCAATTCAATTGAAAAAATAATAATAAAACTATAAGTCGGCTCGTGCACACATTTATTTAGTTGATTCGTTTCATAGAACATGATTCTACATGGAAGATTTCTCGATATTTGGTTACATATAAGGCTTTTAGACAAAGCTTGGGGATCATTGAACATTACACATGTTAACTCTCTTCAAGTTTCTTTCTAGATCATGAATTGTTGTCCTCTATAGTTCGGAAAATGATTGAATAACCCTATCCCTTCGAGTACTTATTTTACACTAATACATATATTAGTTCTTTTAGAGTTTCTTTACAACTTATGCATTGTCGAGCTAGGGACATTAAAAAATTAGAATCATTCAAAAAAACGTGACGCGATTATTATCAAAATCGACCTCTGGAAGGCATACAACTGCCTATATTGGGGCTACATCAGGTGTTTGCTTGCAAGAATTGGCTTGAGATCCAATATGATCAATTGGATCATGGCTTGTGTTGAACCTGTGGATTATGCAATCATCATCAATGGCATGCCATCCCCTTTCTTCCGTGCAGAGAGGGGCCTGCGGCAAGGATGCTCCCTCTCTCCGCTGTTATTTATCCTGGCGATGGATACTCTTAGCCTGCATATCAACAAGGCTGTAAATGAAAATATGTGGTGCCCCCTTAAAATCCACAGAAATATTTCTTTATCACATAATTTATTTGTTGATGATATCATCTTATTCGCCATATTTTGCAGGGTCACTTGGTTACATTTCTATGATATCATAAAAAACTTTCAAATGGCCACGGGTTTACAAGTTAACAATGAGAAGTCTACTATCTATCACTATGATTAGATGTTTTATGGTTATCAGAGCTATTTGGAATGAATGCGCAGTCTATCAGCTGTGGCATAAAGTACTTGGGCTTCCAGATTAAATCTAATGGTTACTCGAAATCTGATTGGAATTGGATCTTGGATAGATTCTACAGGAGGATTTCTGCATGGGAATTCAGATGCCTCTCCTTGGCGGGAAGAATGATATTAGTGCAATCAGTTTTAAACCAACTTGCAGTTTACTGGGCGCATTTATTTCTTCTTCCGGCGAGTATTATTAATAACATGAATAGATTATCAGCTAATTTTATATGGGGGGGTCAAGCTGAAAGGAGGAAATACCATCTCATAAAACTTGCCAGTATTTCATTACCAAAGAATATGGGAGGCTGGGGCTTGATTGATTTGTGCTCTTTCGGAAAAGCCCTATTGTGCAAGTCGCTATGGAGAGCTATACAGGGTGAGGGTCCATGGAGTTACATGATTCGGATGAAGTACTTAGGCAGGAAGAGCTTACAGTTCTGGTTCAGGAAAGGTTCCATTGGTGCTTCATATGGGTCTCCAATCTGGCTTAGTTTTCGCAGGATTGAACCGTATTTCTTAAAGAATTTAATCTGGCATTTTCAAACTAGAAGTAAGATACTTATTGGCAAAGATCGTTTCAAATGCGGCGCTGAAGAGTTAAATATACTTGAATCCTTACTGAATTTCTTTCATAGAAGAGGCATGTTTTATTGGGACAGTTTGATTGCTGGCTGGCAAGGCCCCATCCCGATGTGGAAAGAAGTTGGCGATTTGCAAATGCCCCAGGAGATTGCACATCAATGGGTTCGCATTAGGACGAGTCTTCGGAACTGTGGCATTTTCCGTTCAGAGGATTCTGACTATCTAACATGGAACATTTCGAAAGAAATAAATGTTGTGAGAGTAAAAGAGGTTTATCAACATATGATATTGCAGCAGATTCCCTGCACCCCTGTTTTTCTTTAGATTTTCTGGAAGGATGGCTGCCCATCGAAAATGATCCTATTTGCTTGGCTTACTTTTCACAACAGAAATTTAACATGGGAGAATTTAATGAAAAGAGGATGGCATAGCCCAAATATTTGTGCATTATGCAGATCAGACGGGGAAAGTAATGTGCATTTATTTTTAAAATGTAAAAAAAACGAAGCAGATATGGCTGGCATTAGAAAAAGAATATGGTTTTCAACACTGCTCACAGGATTCAATTTATGAATGGATTCTATGGTGTAGCGGACAGAAAGAAACATGGTGAAGGATTTTTATCCTTTCCCTGTGGAACATTTGGAAGTGGCGCAACCTCAACATCTTTAAAGGCTCTAATTCCTCATGCTCAGAAATCATAGATAGGATTTCTGCTAATTTTGATGCCCTCCCACAGAAGTCTACCAATCAAAAAAAGATTGTTTCCGAATTGCAATCAATGGAATGCTCAACTTTCCCATTAGCGTTCTTCGACGGTGCTGAACAACTGGGTGTATGTGGATGTGGTTTTATCATTATGATGAACGAAAACACTCATTTCTCCATCCACTGGAACGAAGGTTCTGGCTCCAATAGCAAGGCGGAGGCTATGGCTCTTGCTGGACTCTTAAAATTTTGTCTTTTCCTTGATATTCAATAGGTATCAGTATTTGGAGATTCGAAAGTTATGGTCGATTTCGTATCAAGGAAAAATCACATTTTAGTGCCTCACCTGACTGGCTGGATGGATAGGATCAACTATTTCTGGGGCTGCATGGTCGGAAGTTCTATTGGTCACATCTGTAGGGACAAAAATATGAAAGCTGATGCTCTTTCTAAATTGGGCCTCCTATCTTCTCCAGGTTTATGGTATTTACAGATTTTCTCTGAGGGAGATACCTTTCAGATCCACGAATTTGCTCTCCCGGATTTCTAGTCTCTGCTGGTCTTCATGTCTTTCTGCATATGTATTTTGTGATTATGCATATAGCCTCTCTATATTATGTGAATCATGATATTTTGTAGAGCTATCAGAGCTAGTTTGATTAGTTGCTGATCAGCATTAGATAGATATACCCACATGCAGATCCTTTTATGAGCAAATGTATTTGACCAAAGGTTTTTTTTAGGTCATCTGAGATGTAATTATTATGGAACTCTTATATCTCTCATATAATATATTAATGCTTTTTCATTCTGAAAAAAAAAAAGAATATCCATAGACATCATTACCATGGCAAGTTTTCTACAATGAACAACTAGTCACACAAAAGACAACCATGAAAAGATTGAATTCTTACCATTACTAAGAAAATATGCTTTGAAGAATTTTAGATTAAATAGATTAAAAATGAAAAGTTAAAATCTCTTTTACTCCTATTGAGATTCTATTTACCATAAGTGAAAACATTCACAAAAAATTTGAGAGTAAAGTATCACAATGCTATAATTTATTTATTAAATAGTTATAATTTAGAAAAGAAAATAAAAAACAAATATTAATTGTTTAAAATTGAAAGAACTTGTAACTATTTACATTAATTCTAAATTTATACTCGGTAATAGGGATGACATATTGTTAGATTTAAGACTTTTGTGATCGGTAATGTATATAAATGCCTCTCAAATTAATCACATAATCATGAATTAATCCACATATTTTAAGATGCAATTTTTTTCTCAAATTTTAGACTTCAGAAAAAATTTCCTAAACATTTGGAATTAAAATAGATAAATAAATTAAAAATGTAAGAATTAAAATGGATTAAGTTGATTAAAAATATTAACCTATACAATATAGAAAGGAAATTTAGTTATATAACCGTGAAGAAAGAAAAGGAAAACCTATATAAGAGTCATACGGTAATTCAATTTAAAACCAAAGCGGTGGTAGTTATAGTAATGGAAAGTTTTGGTAACCTTGGAGGTTGCCAAAATTTGCCTATGTGACCGTCCTAAACGTTGGAGGTACGAAAATGTAGAAACGAATTGAAAATCTTCAAATCTTGAACTCACTTAGAAAAGACTCTCAATTCCCATCAACACTCTGCAAACGATCGGCGTAACCCATTCATATTTATGCATCAATAGCACCACGCAAATCTTATTTACATACAAATTGGCGAAGATTGGATAATTGATTCTTGAACATGGAAGAAGAGCAGTTCCGACGTCTGCTAAGTCTCTTCCCCGTGGTTCGATCTCGCGACTACTGTGTAATCATCTGATCCTTCAATTTTTTCTTATTTTACGTTAATTTCAATTCAAGCTTTAATGGAGTTTGCGCATTATGTTACATCTCTTGAATTGAAAATCTCTGCAACCCCACGGGAAACGGCAGAAAAATGTTGTGCGAGCTTTTGAGGTGATTGAAGCCCTAGAGTTGAGGAAGCAATTCTGCGTTCTCGCTGGGTGATTGGGCAAGGCGGCTGAACTCGTGACAACCTAGTCGCGCATTAACATCAACCTAATTCCCCATAACGGTGGTCTTTAGTTTTACGCATTTGACTACTTTCTTTCTTCATGTTTAGGGTTATTTATTTTTGCATTCCCTATTTTATTATATCGACTCTTAATGGCATTTGGCAAATGCGTATATGTACTGGGAATAACATTTTAGAGAGAAATTGTGTAAATATTCTTTAATAAATAAATAAAATAAAGGTAAGGTGCGTGGAATCAAGGAAAAGATAAACCCTAAAGGAAATCGTCCATTTGAGTGAAAAATCATTTGGGAAAAAAAAGTTTGGAAATACACAATGAAAGTGACAACCCTCAAATGATAATGTCCACAAAGTAGAACTCAAAAGTACATCATCAAGCAATTTAGACAAATAAGGAATTGGAGGATACAAGAAATAATAGTAGTGTACACAAATCAGGGACTCAAAATTACATCGTGAAGCAGTTTTGACCACAGACCATACGGGTTGGATTCACACATACTACAATCACAAGACCGGAAAGAAGATAGAGTGTCACTTTTAAATACATTATGTAATGTACAAGGGAGTGCGAAAGGCATATCTTGTCCAAGCTTAACTGCAAAAAAGAAGCAAATAAGTTATAAATAATAACATTTTACGAGGCTAGATATAGAGTGAATTAAGATGGAATTATTCAATGCCCATTGGTGACCAAAATAGGGTCCTTTAGCAGTGATCTGGTGGCCTTGAATAGTTTCATTCGGGGCAGAATAAAAGCTAGAGTTGAGATGGAAGGCAGGGAAAAAGTTCTCCTAACATCCCAAGCATGAAGACCTCCTGGTAATAGAGACGATAAGATAATAAAATAATCATGGTCCAATGATGATTACAGTAAATAGGTCAATGGGACTGGAAGGTACATCTGGTGTCAATGCATAGGGGGAGTGCAAAATCAATGCCAACAAAGACATATAGAAATAGAAGAAACTAGCTAAAAGCTGCATTGAGGAGGCTCTTCATAGGAGTTTGCCATCTCTCCACGATTTGGAAAGCCGCACTAGTGCTGACGCTAGGGAACTCAACTCTTCCTTGCAGCCTCAAACCTAGACTAATTTTGAGGGCAGGTGGAGTGTGTTGAGGGACAATATTGATGGAACTGTGATCTTTGCTTTGAGTAGTAACGGACATGCATTTATCTCACTTAATAGTCGTGATACGTTGCAAGAATTAGTTTATCCTTGTGATTGTTGTAGAGGGACATTGGAGGATACAACGTTTGAAGGTAACCACTTCCTTGATGACCATAGGCAAGCACCTTTGATTGGGGTATTCAAAGAAGTTAGAAAGTGAGTCAGCTAAATTCCCAAAGAGGCAGTGGTATCTATCTTAGATCTCATAATAAATGAGGCAATATCAAGTCAAGTATACCTTTATCTCTACTCCACGTGAGGATCATAATCCCCATCAATAATATAGATGCTAGCAAGTGAAATCGGATTACAACAAATTAGCCATCTTCATCAATCACCATGAATTGTCTTCTATCCTCTTTATGAATATTGTCTAGATAGGAGTTTGTTGTCATGGTTGTGTTTTTTCAATCCTCGGTGGAATTTTGTCCACAATATACATTAAGAAATTTGCATCTCTTTGAATACCCAAGATTGATTTTCTATTTGAATATGGTTTGAAGAAGCTATATGTTAATGCTCTTGTAGAAATTATTTTTTGCATAGCAATAGGCTTGGAAGCTTGTCGAGGGGATCTATAGACATGAATGTCGTGGATTGGTCCAAACTAAGGGCTTATGCATAACACCCTTTATGAATTGATTCTCAACAATGTAAGGAGATGGTTGGAAGAAAGAAGTGATGAACAATAATTAGGTTGCATGTGTTTCTCTTGCAATAAGTGAAGTTTCTAATTGAACTACTTCCCAATAAATAGGGCTATAGACATTTGGTCTCATATTTAATGAGTGGTGAGTGATTGGCTTGGGTCTTTGAATAAACAAAAATATTGCCACGAACTGTTATGATATATTAAGCATTGAATGATGGAATGTTTCATAATCTCAGTGGAAAGGGGTGTTAGTTTTATCTTGGACATATAGGAGGTTACTTAAAAGGAGCTTTTGGGCCAAGGGACCCTAAGTCACCAGGTTCGTGTTCGAGTTCGAGTTCGGCGACCTTGAAATTCGAATAAAGTTCGGCAACTAAAATTTTGTCGATAAAGTTCGACATAAAATTCGACATATAGAAATTTGAAAAAAAATGTATATATATATATATATATATAATCAATTTAAAGTCAAATTCAAAGTCCATAATGCACATTGCAAAGACATAAGATTATTGCTCAAACATTTAAATCATTTCGACATAATTTTAAATTTTTATAAACCATGAAAGCGAGTGCCAAATTCCAATAAAGAACCAAGTTCCAACTTCCATACATAGTAAACAAGGTGAGAAATTCATCATAGACATTGGCAATTTGGCACACATATCAAATTCAACAAAACCATGGGCCATATCAGATTTCATAACAGATTTGGGCCATATCTAGGGTCCAAATAGCCCATATTTCATTTACCTTATAATATATTTAAAAATAAAATAAATATACGTTAGCTAACAAAATATTTTAAAATATCAAAATATATAAAAATATATATTAAATAATAAAATTAAAAATTATCAATTTTATGAAATTGGTAATTAAAAAATATACGCATAAGATTATTTAAAAAATAAATCATGTTCTCATTGGTTAAAGAATCTCCTTAGATAACCCAATCATTGGAGAATCTTTTGTAATATCAATTCATACATACTTTACTCTAAGTTATGTTTCCACACTAAGAGTCTTGTCATCATATGGTAATGTCAACTTTTAATAAAAACTACTTTTACAGGCTCATATAATAATTATGCATAGGTTTTGATTACCTATAAGGTATAATATTCCAATGTTGCACCAAGACTCTGGTGCGGGGAGACGCGGGTGCAAGGAGACGCACAGGGGGGACGTGTGGGAGTACCCTCAAATTTTAGGGAAATTTTGGGGGTGCGGGGAGTTGTCAAGGTATATATATATATATATATATATATAATTCAAGTTCATATTCATTGTTCACTGTTCAATAATGAAAGCATAAAAATATTAAATAGACAATTGAAATTTGAATCATTGATCCATCCTCATCATTCATTTTGATACATACATCATTCATATGACATACTCAAGTGACAAGTCTCATTATTGAATTAATTATTATTCATACATACCATGAGATTCGAAAAGCAAAAATAAAAATCAATAATAAAATATTCAAATACATTGATGGATATCATTCATCATTCAAATGGTTCATCATTCTACAATCTACATTGATTTAAAAACTAAATTCATCATTTATCATTCTAGAATCTAAATTGAAAGCAAAACATACTAGTATATTTTCAAAGTTTGAACACTAAATCTATATAACTCAAAGTTTCAAAGTTCAAACTCAAAAATAGTTAAGAGTGAAATGGAAATGACTTTGGGTTGAAATGAAATGAGCTTTTAACTTTAAGTTTTAGGCTTTTAAGTTTTAGTTATTTAGTTTTAATTTTAGTTTAAAAAAAAATTAATGGTTTTGATTTTTGAAATTTTGATTTTGAATTTTGAATTTTTAAGTCTTATTAGACAAATTTAAAGGGGGACGCCCAGGGGCACCCTTTTTGGGGAGTCTAGACTCCCACAGTGAAGGGGGACGCCGAGAAGCACCCTTTTTGGGGAGTCTTGGGGAGTCTAGACTCCCGGAGTCTTGGGGAGTCTAGACTCCCACACTGGGGAAACGCACCCCCTTGCGTTTCCCCAAGACTCCCCAAAAAGGGTGCATGGGGAAACGCACCCCCAAGAGACTCCCCGTCCCGGGTGCGTGGGGTGCGAGGGGTGCGCGCACCCGACCATGGGGGACGCGTCCCCGTGGAACACTGTAATATTCGCTCAATGTATTATTCTTCCACTAGGTTATATTCAGTAACATCATCATGAAGATGTTATATTATTTTAATTTTTATTTCATAGTGATTGTCAAAATCTGTGTCTAGGGGGTAAGATTATCGTGACTTGTACATATTATAATATTACTTTTATTTTAATTTCAAACCGAGTGTCAAATATGGTGTCTAGTGCGCGACTCTTTTATCGTGATGATGGTGTATTTAATGTTTTATTTCTGCCGTATCAAAACTGGTGTCGAGTGGCTGGTTCTTTGATATAATGACGGTGGGTTGAACAATCTTTTGGCAATGTTTTCTATGTGATTTAATCAAAATATATATCATAATATTTATTTAGAATGATTAATAATTCTTATGGTATACATATAAATTTTATGTGTGGTTATGTATAAGTTAAATAAAACTACCATTCGCCTGTCTGTCATATTTTAACGTTCACTCGTTAGATGCGGTGCCAGACTTCCGGCTGTTTTCTTTCGACGGATTCCACCTGCCACCTGCCACCTGCCTTAATGAGTTTCACATGCGCAGATTAATTAACATCAAAATCAAAAATAAGGTACAGAGCCGTTTAACCGTTGTCAATTAATTTTCGAAAATAGTTGTATGAAGCTAAGAAATGCCATGGTTACAGCCTGAGGTTAGTGGTCGTTGGTCGCTCGGTGGTAGACTGGCAGTGTATCAAACCCTTCGCAAACAATGAAACCTAACCCTCTGGCGTCCGCAAACAATGAAACCAATAGCAAAACGGACCCGCAATTGATTTCGATTTTTTTTTAAAACAACGAAAAAATTCGAACCAAAATGATTTTCATTGAACCAAAACGAACTTAATTGATTTTGTTTGTTTTCAAATTCGAGTTCGGCATTAAATTCGAGTTTGCCATAAAGTTCGACGAACTTGAACAAATAAGTTCATATTCGTTTGAAGTTCGGCGAATTTCGAACTTATTCGTTCAAATTCGCCGAACCTGGTGACTAAGAAGGGACCTAGTAGGTGTGATCCATTTAATAGGAAAAATATTCATGACAAATATCTTCTCATGAGATGTCATTTATGGGATTTTATGCGTAAAGTCATTAATGCACGATACATGTCCCATGAGCATTAGCCAGAATGACCAAATTTCCCATGATGTTGAGTAGTCCATTGAACATTCTTGCATTGAGTGATGCTTCCATGGGTGAAGAAGTGGGGTTGAAACTAGCTAAATGGATTGCATGGCATTAATAATCACCTTCAAGGCTTGCACTTGGTAGCCATGACTTCTCAAGATGTCACCCATCCCAAGACTCCTCTAGTTGTACTCTTAAGTCCTATTGACCTACTTTTGTGGTCTTTTGGCAGACATTAATAAAATGATCTTATCTTATCTAGTTGAAGTGTGTTTAACTGTGGAGTTTTTACTACAATGAAGCTTGTTTGGGTAAACAAGGTATTCCATACAAGACGAACACCTTCAATAACCACAAACACAACCAGATCAAAATCACAACACCAATATTTTTACATGGTTAAAACCCTCTGAGAGGGAAACAGTCCATGACCCTGGCCAACACTCTCACTTGAGGCATTTTTATTAATGCAAAAGAAAATATTTTACATAAGAGAGTTCTCACAATCGATCATCAGCCATGACCCTCCATGCCCTTTAAATAGAGATCATGGACCAATTGGGTGTTAAGCCATGGATCAATAGCCATTAGTATTGAGGAGAATATGAGTTGTCAAATCACTATGTCTAAAAGAGATCGTGGCCATCAGATTACAATGCAACTAATGCATACTAAATAAACACACTAAAACACACTTTTACTTGAGAGACACATTATACCAAGTTGAACTTAACTAACTCCTAAGTGTCTAAATATGCTAACATCTCCCCTTAAGAACAACTTGGGATAGGATTAAAGGATTTACAAAAGTGACATAAAAGTAGAAGGAAGGAGGCTTTAAAGTCAATTCCCCCTTAATGATAACTTCCTAAACTCCTAATGTACATCAAAGTTTAAAAACTTCGCTTCTGTAAGATATTTTGTGAAAATTTCTACAACTTGAGGGCAAAAATGCACTTTAATAAGTTGATCATGAATGAGTTTTCTAATGAAGTGCATTTGTAGCTCAATGTGTTTGCTGCGTTGACACTGAACTAGATCTTTTGCAAGCTTGATGGCACTCTGATTGCTGCACCAAAGGGGGGTTGGATGCTTTTGTTGGAATCCAAACTCTAAAAGGATCTGTCGAAGCCACTTAATTGTTGCTCGGTACTTTGCGTCTCTTGAAGAAAGAGCAATAGCCTGTTGCTTTTTACAAGCCCAAGTGATAGGTTCTGAACCAAGACTGAAAACATAACTTGCAATAGACTTTCGATCATCGGGGTCACTAGCCCAATATGAATCAGTGAAACCAACCAACAAAGGAGTCCCCCTTGAACTATAATGTATTCCAAATTGAATTGCACCCCAAATATATCGAAGTATCCTTTTTGTTGCTTTCCAATGACTTTCATGTGGTGTTTTCATATATTGGGCAACAAGACCAACAACAAATGAAATATAAGGATGGGTATGAGTCAAATATAGGAGGCTACCAACTAACTAATGGTACAAAGTGGTATCAACATTGGGTGTAGTGCAGGTAGTAGTAAGTTTGGCTCTAGATTGAAAAGGATAAGGGGCTGGTTTATAATCTTCCATGTGAAAACAGTGATGAAGGTCACATGCATACTTAGATTGGGAAAGAGAAATTCCTTCCTTGGTTTGCAAGACTTGGAGGCCAAGAAAATAATGCAAATATCCTAAGTTTGTCATTTCAAACTTCTTTTGAAGGCTTCACATGGGTTAAAAGTTTAGGGTCACTACCAGTGAGGATAAGGTCATCAACATAAAGAATAAGGATTATGAGATGGCTTCCTACTTTTTTGGTGTAGGTAGTGGGGTCAAAATGACATCTAGAAAATCCGATGTCAAGAAGAAAGCCATCCATTTTTGGATACCAAGCTTGAGGAGTTTGTTTATGACCATAAAGAGATTGTTTAAGGTGGCAAACAAGGCTAGAGTCACTCTGAACATAGCTGGGAGGTTATTCCATGTAGATTTTCTTCTTGTAGATCCTCATGCAAGAAGGTGAATTTAACATCCATTTGATGAATCCCCATCCATGTGAGGAAGCAACGATTAGAAAAAGGTTGATGGAATTCTTTTTAGTGATAGGGGCAAAAGTTTCATTGTAGTCAATTCATTCAACATGAGAGAATCCTTTAACAACTAATCGGGCCTTATGTCTTTCAATACTTCCATTTGATGCATACTTAGTTCTATATACCCATTTACATCTGACAAGTTTTCTTCCTTTTGGAAGAGGTACAAGTTCCCAAGTATCATTCACCATCAAGGAAATATTCTTCATTCATTGCTGTTTCCCAATCTAGATGTCCTGAAGCTTCTGCAAATGTTTATGGATCGTGAGTCTCTGAAACTTGAGCCAAAAGAGTGGAAGCTCGCTGGAACTATGTACAAGTATGACGTTGATTTGTAGGATCACCGACAAGCTTACCAACTGCTTTACGTGTTGAATGAACTCGTTTGGGAAGTTGTGGTGCTGGTGTAGGTTCATGTTCAATGGAATCATCTAAAGGGATACGAGCAGGTGGAGGTGGGTTTTCATCCTTAGTGTCATCATTTAAAGAAGAAACCAGAATAGGAAGAGAAGGTGGCATAAACACTGAAGATGGCTCGCAGGCCAAAGAGGGCACAACTATTGAATTAGGCTCGCAGGTTGGAAAGGGCACAACAACCGAATTAGGCTTGCAAGCAAAGAGATTTTAAGCAAAAATAACATCTCTTCTAACGATTATTTCATTTGAGTGAGGTTGAAGAAGTCCCTTTTACATCTTCCGAATATCCAACAAAAATACACTTCACTTTTATGCTATAAAGCTTTCCTTTTTTCCTCAGGAATGTGAGCCCATGCTACACTACCAAAGATATAGAAGTGGCAAACATTTGGCTAAATTCTAGTTCATGCTTCTTTCAGAGTTATATTGCTTAAAGTCTTTGTGGGAGTGCAATTTACTATGTAATTTGCACAGTTGATGGCTTTCTGTTGATTTTTGAGTAGCTTGGGAGGTACTCCAAGCCCTAGGGTTCAGGGTTTGGAGGGTGGAGCACCAAAAGAGTCACTTGTGGGCTTGGAACCCAAGGTTGGGGTTTTGCACCCATCGATGTTTGGGCCAAAACCATGGAGCATTTTGGACATATGATGGATGGAGATGATAGAGGACAACGAGGAGAATCCAATGGTTCGAGAATAGTCAACTTCTGAAATGTCCTTGATGAGTTATGAATTTTTGAAGTTGACAATTAATTATTGGACAATCAAGTCATGTAGGCTTGAGTCAAATTGGTCCAAAAGATGTGTCTCTTCACTAATTTGGTAGCCCTTCTAAATTATATAAATAGAAGGTGTTGGACATCATTTTAGCTCATCCACTGTGCATCCATTCATAGGAAATACACTTTTGAGATAGCCGAGTTAGCTAAGGGAGCAGAAGAGGCTTGTTTGGGACTGTGTTGGGTTAGTTTGTCCCTCACAAGGCCAAAGTTTCAATAGCAAGCAGCCGCATTACTAAAGGACTGTTTTAGGTGGTGTTTTGGCAAGATTTTGGGGACGATTTCCTTCTCATAACAGGCCGCAACCCTAACTGTGATTTGAAGGCATGCCGCAGGCCTAGATGACCCTAAACAAGGGGTGTGTGCATCACAAATTGGCTGCATAAATTGTTCAAGGAGAAGGACAAGCTGCGAGGCATGGTGGAGGGCTGGAAATAGCCCAAAACAATGATTAAGGGTGGGCAGACTCAGTTGAAAGGAGGCCGCAGTCAAAACAGAGGGCTGGAAGGTGGAAAGAGGGTTGTAATAACTTGACTACAAGCCCTGACTAGAATACCAGACGCACAGAGATAACACTAGTCCTTGGGAACGCAGTATGCGATCAATTGTTGGTGTATTCGTGTTGAATTAGGTGCTAGTGGATTAGTCCTAGTGTGGATAGAAGTTGGAGCAGCCTATGGGAGCCATTTGGAGGGCTTGTCCTGGTGGGATGTAAGCCTATCCTAGGAGCAAATCTTGGACTGGTGGAGGGCAGCGTGTTGATAGCCCTAGATCAGCGTGACAAGAAGGACATCGACAACTGTGCGTTGGGTGAAGGATTGAGCCTAAAGTGTAGCTCTTTGTTAAACATAACCATGGCGAAGACAAGAGTGTGAAGGATAAGCCTTGAATGCATATATGATTCACATGATATACATTTATAATACATTAGAGTGACCCTTGGTTTCATATTCCAAGTGGTCTCTTGGACTCCCTTTGACTGTTCAGCTTCCACACCAACCCTTAGAGGATTAGGTGTCCAATATTCCCCCCTAATTCGAGGGGGCATCTATGAGTCCAAGAAGAGAGTTGTTATACAAAATGTGCAGAAATGCATGGTAGCACTAGGCTGAATGTGTTCTTTGAAATGTTGGCATAAGGTGGTGGTTTAAGGATGACTACCAACACTGGAACGCTTAGTGCAGTTCCCAAAACTCTTCCAAATTTGGCAAGAAGTTGAAATCTTCTGCTAGAGGAAGTGTCCCTAATGCTTTGGAGAGGGAGACCTTCAACCTGGAAAAGGGAGGTCTACAACCTGCGGTGGTTTAAGGATGACCACCAACTTTGGAATGCTTAATGAAATTCTTGGAACTCTTCCAAAACTGGCAAGAAGCTGAAGTCTTTTGCTAGAGGAAGTGTCCCCAATTCTTTGAAGAGGGAGAAGCTCAACCTGAAAAGGGAGGTCTCAACCCTGCATAGATGGTTTAAGGCTGACCACCAACCAAAGGCATGCTCAAGGGCATCTCTGTCTTTGGCTACAACTCTGAATTTGGTATGGCAGGTTGTGGCTCAGGCTCGCTTGATGTGGCTTTGAAACTTGTATATGACCATCACTTCCCCCTTGTCAGATACAAGGTGAGAAGATGGAGAAAAATCAACTGCAAGACTGTTCAATACTCTAGAACAAGTTCTGACATATGACTGAAATATCTTCTTGGCTGTTGAAGCCCATTGCCAAGAAGCGATCCATCCAAGATGAATCTTTGTCCTTGTAGGAGGCTTGTTTTTGAAGCATCCGTTTGAAGAATGAGTGGTTTTATGACAATGTTTACATGGATGAAGATCAAAACAATGATCTTTCATATGGGAAACTCTGTCACAATGTTGGCATTTAACATTCTGTTGTCGTTGTTGTGAAAGAGGAGCATGATCTGGAACAATTGAAGGTGAACTGTCATGAAGAAAACCAACACTCTGAAACTGGATGGGCTTTGAGTAATCTGGAATATGAAAGGACACATCCTTGTCACATCTAAGACCAATTCTGTGCTTGTTATGGACAAGCTCTTCCCAAGGTTTGATGAGGGGCTTGGGAAGTGAAGATTAAACTTCTACATCTGCATGTAACTCTGCTGCTTCATTGGGCACTGGATCTGAATCAACTTGCTGCTTATGGGAGTATGTTTCAATGTTCTGAACAGAATTAGGTTCAGAATGATGACTACGTTGTTGTAGCTCCTCTTGTTGTAATTGTGACTCAAGCTGCAAGAAATCAATTTTGTCTTGTGCATTTTGCAAACAAGTTTGAATATTAGAGAGAGTGTTCTTGCTAATTTTTACCATATCATGAACAATGGAATGAATGAGGTTATTCCACAACTCTAATGCATCATCAATTTTAGCCATTTTTCTCAACAACTCAAACTTACACTTCAAACACTGATCACAACTATGAACCAAGAAGCAACACCCACTCAAAATACAATGTCACTACAATTGGATTATACAACAGGTTGCAATTGTCTTCAAAAAGAGTGATGGCTCTGGATTTCAGTTATGTTTGATTTCATGTCAAGCTTTCAACCAACACCAGTTGTTCCAATATATAAGTAATGGCAACTTATCCTTCAACACATATAAGCTTCATATGCCATTACATATTAACCATACATGCTTCACACTCAACACATATGAAAGAGCATAAATATATATATTAATCAACGCCATATAAGGAGCATGAAGGTTCTCATGCCCACCATAACCAAACCATAATAATTCAACACACCATATACAATGACCAACACATGTATATACCAGCCTTCAACAAAAATATGAAAGTCACCAACACACCAACTAGTTTGATATGGCCTTTCAACGATCAACACAAGAATATAGAACACAACAGCCAATTCTATTCATTCTTTCATGGCATTTCAAAGTGTATGGAGAGCCACGAAGGGCAGTTTTCACACGCTTCCACTGCGCATAGGCCACCACGCTTCCACTGCGCATAGGCCACCACGCTTCCACTTCAACGTATGACTGTGTGGTATAACAGGTATGGTGGGATACCACTCGTATTAACTGTGTGGTATACGTTATATAGCAAGCACAGGAGCGATGTTAAGTGGGCCACAAAGGGAACGAAGAGTGGTAATCCACAACAGTCAAGGAGCCACGAGCATTGTGCCACCAAGAGAGCGTATGTACTGAGCAACTGTGTAATCAGATATAAAACTGGATACCACTGGATAGATGGAGCGGAGTGGGGAGGAGGAGAGTTGTTAGGCCACGTTACGTGTTATATATATTGACTGGACAGGCGGTGTAGGACAATCGTTATATTGACTGGAATGTTGGGATATGTCGGGAAGCGTTAACCGAGAGGTGGAAGCGGAGTGTTATATACCATATAACAAAGGCATGGGTATGTATTAACTATGTGGAGTGTTGCATTGTGGTATGGTGAGTTATAATTGGATATAAAACTGTGGTGTTGAGGGTCAACGTATGACCAGGTCACATAAGTGCCCGTGGGTTTGGTGGTAGGAGCCAACCGGTGGCTGAGTATGAGGAGCCGAGGTTGAGAGTATGGAAGGTTTGAATGACAAGTGTTGATTCACTCAACTTCAGCAAGATGAGTCAGCAAATACTGATTGGAGTTGCCCAGAACATTACGAAGATGATGAAAATTGTTGAGAAGAAGGTTCAAGGCATTAGATGCAAACAGACTACAAGCAGAATATAACAGGCTTGTGGAGGGATTAGCTCAACGCTCGGATTTTCCTATCTCAGACACATGGATTTCTAATCCTCTTCTACCAGATGATATAGTAAAGGAAGTTGTACCTGGGAATATTAGATGAGCTGAACATTTTTTCTCTGTTTTAAGAAGATTTGTACAATATCTAAAGATCTGTCTAAGAACTGAGGATGTACAAACGAAAGGGCTTGTGCCAGAGCGCTGTCGTGTAGCAAAGGATAGGCAACAAAACCAAAAGGGAGGAGCTGGGGAGGGCAGAGTGCACAACAATGGACGAGGTATGTGGGAGGTATCGCTGTGGGAGGCCAATCGATAGTGGTACGGCTTGCTGCACAATCTCCACACCGGTCTTCAAACACACCAACCCAGAACTGACAGTGACAGAAATGGCAGAATGTTAGAAGGACATAGAGCATATCGTGCACATTGGTTTACAAAGGCCACACATCATGGCTCTGATACCATGTTAAACATAACCATGGCGAAGGCAAGAGTGTGAAGGATAAACCTTGAATGCATATATTATTCACATGATATACATTTATAATACATTGGAGTGACCCTTGGTTTCATATGCCAAGTGGTCTCTTGGACTCCCTTTGATGATTCAACTTCCACACCAACCCTTAGAGGATTAGGTGTCCAACACTCTTTGATGGACGGAAGAGGCTACTAGATTTGTGGTTTGGAGCTCAAGTGTTGGCCAACCTAGAAGTGCAGATTGGATCAACCCGTGTTCATTGAAGCAGACGCGACTTGTAGAAGTGATAGGTGGTAGCCCTCCTGGAGATTCTATTTGTTGTCCTTTGATGGACTAAGGGGTAGCTAGAGAGAGAAAAGGGAGTGAAGGACCGATAGGACGAGATACGACATAGGACTGTAGCGAGATTGTCAATGTATCTTGTATTCTTGTACTTGTGGATAATTGAGGGCCATAATCCCTTGTATGGAAGCCCTAGACATTTGTATTATATGTTGATTAATATAACGAAGTTGGGTTGAAATTTGTAAAAAGTTGTCTATACTGCATGTGTGATTTACTGCTTTATATTGCTCCGCTGTGCAAAGTAGCTCTGTTGAGATTCTTGGTTTGGTAGCGTAAGAGATTCTAAGCTTCTATCCTAGACCCAAGATCGTGGAAATTCAACACTTTCGCCCAATAATGAAGACTTAATCCCTTAGATTGAATCATACAATTAGCCATTTCTTTTAATGCACGATTCTTTCTTTTAACAACACCCTTTTGTTGTGTTGTATATGGAATAATATGTTGCATTTGAATGCCCCGTGTAATGCAATAAGTTGTGAATTTATTATTGACATATTCACCTTCATTATCTGTTCTTAACCTTTGTAGTTGATGTCTAGATTGTTTTTCTACAAGAACCGCTTCTATCCTAGACCCAAGATCGTGGAAATTCAACACTTTAGCCCAATAATGAAGACTTAATCCCTTAGATTGAATCATACAATTAGCCATTTCTTTTAATGCACAATTCTTTCTTTTAACACACGATTCTTTCTTTTAACAACACCATTTTGTTGTGTTGTATATGGAACAATATGTTGCATTTGAATGCCCCGTGTAATGCAATAAGTTGTGAATTTATTATTGACATATTCACCTTCATGATCTGTTCTTAACCTTTGTAGTTGATGTCTAGATTGTTTTTCTACAAGGTTCTTGTAGGCCAAGAACAAGTCAAAATATTCTCTCTTAAGTTTTAAGAAATATACTCAAGTGCGTCTGGAGAAGTCATCAATGGAAGTTAAGAAGTACTTGAACCTAGAGAATGAAGGGGAAAAAAGTGGACCACATAAATCATAGTGAACAAGCTACAAAAGGGCTAAGGCACGCCGAGAGACACGTTTGTCAAAATTGTCATGATGATGTTTGCTGAGAACACAACCAACATAAACACTATCATTGCAAGAAATGAGAGGAAAACTAGTCACCATATTTTGATTATATAGTTGCTCTAGTGAGCGATAGTTTAGATGAACAAATCACTGATGCCAACGTTTGCTCAAGTTATCACTATGAGCTTATCCAAAAACAAACAACAACTTGAAATTATTTTTCGAAAAATCAACAACAAAGGGAGCTAATCTTAGTTAGCTTACTCAACAAATGCAAGTTTTCTTAATGTCTATGATTTGTCGAGATCACACAAAGTGCACAACAAAGAGCATACACAGTGCAAAAAACACATCCCGCTTTATTTCTGATTTGCCAAGATCGCATGGAGCATAGTGCAAAGAGCATACACAGACCAAAAAGAGTAGAAAACCAGGAATATAAACAAAAAGCAGAATATGAGATTTGCAAAAAATAATTTTAAAAAAGGGCGTATTTGGATTGTATACCTCTGGATTTGATGAAAAATGATGTATCTAGAGCAAATAGACACCTTTTTTGATGAAACGAAAGGTGTTCTTAACTGAAAATAATGTTATAGACGTAGTGGAACAATTTGTCTAAGCCAGAACAACACATAATTAAAAAATCTAAAAAATGTGACAACATGGGCTTCAAGATCTCGATCACCAACAAGAGGAGTTCTTCAAACGAGCTTTGATACACCAAAATCGTTAGTAATTACTAAACTTCCAAACCCTTACCATTACCTTGGGTGGGAAATTAGTTGCATGTTCCCAGGGTGGCGGGCAGTCCATGTGATTTTTTCCCAATGAGGTGAGTGTGACAGTTACTCCAACATACCCCCTCAAATGCAACTCGGGGAATGGAACCAGCGCTAAGGTTTTGATGCCAGGTTTGGTTAAATAGGGTATTCCATGTAGGACAAACATCTTCAATAACCACTCACACAATTAGATCAAAATCACAATGCTAGTATTTTTACGTGGTTAAAACCCTTTGAGAGGGAAACAATCCACGACCCCAACTAACGCGACCATTTGAGGCAATTTTATTAATGCAAAAGAAAATATTTTACATAATAGAGTTCTCAAAATCGATCATCAACCATGAGCCTACATGCCCTTTAAACAAAGATCATGGACCAGTTGGGTGTTAAGCCACTGATCAATAGATGTTAGTATCGTGGAGAATATGAGCCATCAAATCACTCTGTCTAAAACATATCATGACTGTTGGATTACAATGCAACTAATGCATACTAAAGAAGCACACTTTTACCTAATAGACATATTAGACCAAGTTGAACTCAACTAACTCATAAGTGTCTAAATATCTTAACAAAGTCCGCTTAGCTTGCTACCCTATTTGTATTTTTTTTGCAAATATTTACAAAACCTTATCAAATATTTATAAACCATTTGCAAGTATTTACAAGAATGCTATGGTTTCTTGATTGTTTACAATTTTGTTGCTTGACTATTGTGAAATTGGGCTAGAAAAACAAGCAAAATGAGTGCTTTATTTTGTTTATATTTATTTTTCTAATAGATAAATGTTTGTGTTTGAATTGCAACACTCACAGGTTAGACTTGCCAAGTCAATCTAACTCTTGTTTTGCTTGTGAGTTTGATTCATACTCATGAGTAAAGTTGCTAGTATGAATTGAAGCTAAGTCAAAATTAGAGCTGTTGACCACTCTGTCTCAGCTACCCTATAACAATGCACATTTTTGCAAAGGAATTCCATCTTGTTCGAGCAGACAGATATCCAGGATTTATCATCATCATTCGTCAAGTTTATCAGAGTTGTAAACGCAAATTCTGTAAGTTTATTGTAAATGATACTATTATGACTGTTTAATTATGTAACAACACCTAGGTAAGCCTCTGATTTTGGCAAAGGATTTCATCCTCGGAAGTTTTTTAATCTCACTGAATTATGTGTGTTCCTAAAGATGGATAATCGATAGAGTTTTTCTTCCAGCTTAATCCCCAGAGCTAGGGTGTTATTCGTTGACAAGGTTTTAGGTGAGTCCTAGTGTTATATCGAGTCTTTTGTAAGACTGTGTTTGGGAATAATTTAAGCACATCTGGCTAAATTATTTTATTACAAACACACTTGGTTTATACTAGATCATATTGTGTCGCAGAATTGGGTAAATTATTAAGGGTCTATGTCTAAAAGGTGTTTTCCCCTTTCAAGGGTGGAAATAATTGTAATATCTTGATGTAAAAATATTTTGGTGCATGGTCCCTCATATTTAGACACCACGGCTAAAATAATTGAGGGTGGAAAAAATTATTAATCTCCTATAATGTCAATTAATTAATTTTAATGGCTAAATTAAATTAAAATCCTAAGCCATAAAATTAAGTAATTTTGAGTCAAAAAATAATTATAGAGATTAAAATTCTCTCCAAGTGGAAAAACGAATTTTGGAGAAAGTGGTCATTTTTTTTTCAAGGATGAATTAAATTGACAAACGCAATTCCAAGGCAGAAAAATCACAAGAAATTCTTTGAGGCCATAAAAGAATTATTTTTTCAAGAAAATTTATTTTTCTGGGTTTAATTAGTTGAAGAAAATTCGTGGGTCCAAATGAAGGTCAATTTTCAAGGTCCTCCATCAAGCAAAAAACAATTTTTAAATAAAAATTGAGCTAATGGACCAAGGTGATTAAGTCAAAAATGATTTTTTGAGGAAAAAAGTCAAAATAATATTTTTTGGACTAGGAAAAAAGGGAATTATTATGGAATTCAAATTTCTTCATCAAGATCAAGGGACGAGATTTATTTTTGGCATGGATCAAGCACCAAGTAGCTGTTATTATCCAGGATCAAGTAAAAAATGTGCAACTTCTTGGACCTAGCTATTTTCCACTTGGAGGGGGATATAGATCTCTCTATTTTCTATACAAGAAAGCTATTTGCTCCTCCTTTTGACACCGAAAATTTTGTAAAGCTTCGAGTCAAGCTCTGTTGGTTGTACTACTTTTTTGATCAATAAAGCAAAAAGTTTTTGGGGTTTACTCTTGATGGTGTTCTTCATTTTTCTTGTGGTAATGTTTTTTGGATCATGTGCTTAATATTCTACTCAATAAATTTTATAAATGATTATTTCTTTAGCCATTTGTTGGATCAACTATTTATAGAAGTATTTTTTATTAGTTGATGGGTTTTAGAGAAACATTTTAATTTGATTTATCTAGCAAGTATCTCTAGATTTTGAAAGTTATTTTGTTATCTATGCCTCTATTGATCTAATAATTTGATTTTAAGTGTGTAGAGACTTCAGGTATTCAGATCTTGGGCGTGAGGGAAAGTCTTCGGCTAGACCAACCCACTCTAAAATAAAAAAAAAAAAAAACTCAAGAGCCCATCTGATTAAATTTCATGGCTTATTTAACGATTTGATTTGCAGGGATTTGGCCATTGCTCACCATAAAAATATTATTTCTCTTATCTATTTGAATTTATTTGTGCTCCAATAGATAGATATGCTAATTAGAGCTATTAATCAGTAGGCAAGGGAATGGAGTTGGACTCATATTCCTCTTGATCTAGTCTATTGTTAATATTGTAGATAATTTTGTAAATAATTTTTATCCAACCCTTGTTCATATTTTTTCATTTTTTGTATATAATTGTTGGGGCTTTATTTTATTTTTATTTTTTGCAGATCTGAAAGGGAGATCGATTTCTAGAGGGTTTCAACCCTCACCTAGCCTAGACGGCTAGGCCTTGGGCTCCATTTTTCATCACAAAAGCCGACCGTCTAGCAATTTTAGCTTTTTCTTCAGGGCCATGACTGCTTTAGGGCTAGATCTAGCCTTTTAAGGCATATATCCACCATATCAAGCTTTCTATCCTTCAATGCTTAGTTTTTTTGAAGGCCGCAGGCCCTAAGAGGGTTGTTTTCACACTGGAAGTGAGGGGATCACAAATATCTATCATTTAAAACATTTTTGCAAACAAATTTTGTGGCTATTTTCATTAATTTCTTCCCAAATCTAACTTGGTTACTTATGCAGGCTTATTAATTTTTTTTTTGAGGGTTAGAAGTCCATTTTTAAGGTTTCTTTAGGTAGCCACAGGGGTTTTAGTCCATTTTTTGCTTGGCCGCAGACCTATCTTGGCATATTTAGCCTAGCAGTAGGCCTAATTGGCTTTGTTAGGTCTATCCCCAAGCCTCTAAGAGGCTGATTACCTTAACCGTAAGCTGATCTAGGGCCTGAGCACCATTTCATAGCATTTGAAGACTGGCTTGTGGGTTTTTGCAGGCCTCCTCTAACCGATCTACAAAGGGTTTCATCATTATTTAAGGTTTAATCACTTGGAGACCTTTCTAACCCTAACCGCAAGGTTTGGAGGGCTCACAAATTGTTGCATTTGATCCAAATATTAATTTAACCTTGTTTGCATACCTGGATATATATATATATATATATATATATATATATATATATATATATATATATATTTTGCAAGGGTTATCCTCAGTTCTGATTGGGAAATTGCTATTACAAGTGTTGATCCATCAAAAGGCTCACATAATTTGTGTATAGACTAATTGTGATTGTTGCAGTCCTAGCATTTCCTTTTGGCAGGGGTTTCAATTTTTGTTTTTGTTTCATATTTAGGATAAAGGACCCTAGAGTTTCCGTCTAGGGTGAACCCAAAACAATGTCACTATGGTCAAAAAATAAGGTTTTCATACTGAATTGCGAGATAAAAGTATAATCCCCAATACTTAGTTGTAGATTGTTTATGTCGTATTGTTTGTCACTTGTGTCAACAAAATTCGTTTCAATTATATTCGATTAAGGAATCACTATTTGGTTAGCACATTTAGTACTAACATAATTACTATCTTCAGCAAGTGTTATCACTCCTCCGGATCTCCAAGGCTAAAGAAGAGTCCAGCTGAGGTAACCACAAACCAATCTTTTGACTTGGTAGCTAGCCCTATCAAGCCGGAGAGGGCTCTCTCCAAAGGATCACAGCCAAGAGGGCTGGATAGATTAGGGTTTTAGGCTAGATGTAATGTGCAGAGAGTTGTTTGATTTGATTTGGTTGGGTAGTCACTAGGATGAGTGAATTAGGTTAGAGAATGAACTGGGTCAGGGCAAAATGAATCTGAACTGCAAACATCTGATGGGGCAAGGTAGGTAAGGCACTTTGAACTTAGTAGTATAGTGATGAGATGGTTTAGACTAGTGAGATGCTAAAAAGAGCATGAGGGTCATGAATTCTTTTTAAACTGAAGAAATGAAACAATCTATGATGATTTTCCCAAAACAGAGCATACAAAGATGAATTTTGCTTATCACACCTTGAAAATCAACATATCATAGAGTGAAATGGATCATGAGAGGTACAAAACATTCATACATATGAAACAGAAGAAGAAACAAGATCAAATTACCATGCCACAAGAATCCCACCAAAATAGCTGCAACTTCATCCAATATATTCCATGCCAAAGTCTGAAAGCTATTACAACATCCAAGAGAGTCCAACCTGTAAAATGACTAAGAAAATACATAATATAGGCCTCAAACCAACTCATCCTAGCCTCAGGGGTCGAATCCATGAGAGGAGGAGCAGTTGCAAGAAAGACTGAACTGATAGCTAGAGTGTAGGGTGGTCAAAGTGACTCATCCCTAACTCTAGCAAACTGATTCATTACATGCCATGTAGGCCATTTGACTGATGTATTTACCCTAGATAACAGTAAAAAACATAATAATTACATCATCTTGATCAATTACATGAGTAAAACATCAATTTCCCAAAGGTGAAAGTCAATTTGGAGAGAAACAATGAAAATTGGAGAAGACTGTCAAACGCGCCCTCTCAGTGTCAAACACACCCTCCAACTTCAGAGCTTCTTTTGGGTGCCTTCTTGATGTCCAAATTTGCTCCAAGATAGCTCGTTGGAAAGCCCTTCAAGTCTACTTTCCAGATATGCCTTCAGTTTCCAATTTGGAGGTCATTTGCCCTGTCAAAACTCCAATCTCCCAAGACTTGTAAAGGCGCAGCGACTAGGCCAAAAAAAGGGCAGAAAGGTGGTTTTTTGATGGTTTTTGACCTTTTTGGCTGACCAGTTTTCCTCCAAAGCTTAGCAAATGCACAGGGTGCATGTCCTCATCACTTTGAATCCTAAAATGCTGGCCTTTTGTCCATCAGATGCCTCAAAAAAGAGCGCATCACCTTAGGTGCTGCGCGTTTGACATATTGATTGTGTTGAAAATTGTAACTTGCAAAACTTGGTAAAAAATTGTCAAAATTGGTGAGCTGATGGTTGATCATCTGTTTGAGGCATGGAGTGATGCCTTGGCAAGGATATCTAACCTTCTTTTCTCCTCTTGCTTGGTCAAGGATTCAATTTTTGCATGAGCTCTTTTGAGTTTGGTTCTTGCAATTTTGTTTCTCATGGCATAGTACTTAGCCATCCTTCTCTGCATATCAATATCCCTTTTGGCCTTGTCTAAGAGACCCTTAAGATGAGTGTTCACCCTCTGGAGTCAATGTTCCCAGTCATCATTCACCATTTTGGCAAATTGCTCATTTAGGGTGAGCTCATTCGCTAATTCTGCCTCCTTTTGTCTTTCTAGCTCCAAAGCTCTCTTTAGGCCTCTAGTCCTTGGCCTTCTTCTTGGCACCTGTTCATCAAGATGTTCACCTTATTGTCCATATGCCTCATCAAATAAGGCGTTAGCCCTTTCAGCCTCTCTCTTTGCTTTGAGGAGCTGAATCCCCATGAGCTCATTTTTGACCTCCAATTGCTTGTTCTCCTGCTCATAGTATGAGATAATGTGTTTGGCCCTTTGCAAGTTGACCTGGAGCTCTCCTATGAGTGCATTCTTCTCCTTAATCACAATGGCTGTGTTCTCACTGTCATCTTGTTCATTTGGGTCATCTAACAGAATTCACTCTCTGTCTCATGGAGGTCTTCCTCCTGCTGCCGGATCTCTGCCTCTATAACCTTTTCCTTACCCTTTTGTATCTGTTTTGCTGATGAAGAAGACAAGGCTCCTCCCACAATCTGTGGGGCAAACACTTGCCTATGCCCTTTTTGATAAGTATGTGTCAAGGTACCTAGAATAGCCTCTTTAGGCTTGCTGCTCTCACCATGCTCAATATTTTCTTGCTCACTGCCTTCATCTCTGGTAGGTGAATGAATAGGCTCGTGGGATGGTGATGATGAAGGTGATGGTGTGGATGACTCATTAGATGAAGATGGATGATGTGTGGGCTGAGGTGGAGGAATGGAGGTGGATGGATGAGAAGATGAAGGCGCTTCTTGGCCGTGTTGAATAGGTGGGACTATAAAAATCTCATTAGATATGAAAGTGTCCCATGCAATGTTAAACTAATCAAGGTGGTGTAGGACTATCATTTTGATGAGGGAGTGGTGAAAGATGCTTTGCATTTGATGATCATAATCCTTCCTTTGGGCAATGAATGACATCTTGTCAATGTCCCGGTAAAGATAATAGGGTAGATTAAGCATTTTGACTCTTGTGAAATGCATGAGTAGCCGAATATGATAGGAATAGAGCCTGGAAAACCTACCCTCACATGTGAAGTACTTCATGATGATTTTCATCATGGGAATATATCTGTCTAGGAGGTAAGAGAAAGGAAAGATCCTCTTTCTCTCATTCTTGTATCTTGGTTTAAGATATGGTTCATAATAAAAATGGTCTAATTCTCGTTGTTTAAACCATTTTCCCCCCATGTTTGGGATCCTAGAGGCATTTACTATGATAGCAGGAGATATAGTGAATGTGACACCAACAAGGGTTACATGGCTGTCATGGAGGTTGGTGATGAACAATCTAGTCAACACAGGATGATGTTGAATCCTGGCCACTTTCTCACAAAATTCAAAACAACCTGCATGCTTAACACTTGTCATAGTGATGGTTCATAATAAAAATGGTCTAATTCTGCTTGTTTAAACCATTTTCCCCCCATGTTTGGGATCCTAGAGGCATTTACTATGATAGCAGGAGATATAGTGAATGTGACACCAGCAAGGGTTACATGGCTGTCATGGAGGTTGGTGATGAACAATCTAGTCAACACAGGATGATGTTGAATCCTGGCCACTTTCTCACAAAACTCAAAACAACCCACATGCTTAAAACTTGTCATAGTGATGGGAGATGCCATGAGTTCTCTGGTGTTGGTTGGCTCATGTCTGATGATTCTCCCTCCTTTCTTATATTGCCTCCTCTCCTGTCTTTCTTTCTCACTCTGACTTCTGTGCTCTTCTTTTGTCATGAGTTGTTACTGACAAAACCCTTGGGAGAAGATAAAATGGACTGTGGGTGTGGGAAGTATGGAATGGTGTGAGATGTGTGGTATGAGGGAGGTGATAAGAGGTAGTCTTTAAGTGGTGGGAGTGGTAATGGAATGCTAAGAAATGTGATTTAAGAGTGAAAATATGTTACTAGGATTTTGAGTTAAGTAAAACAACAAATGACTATGAAACCCTATGTAGACCAACAATGGAGGGGAGGAGTGAATGTATTTCCCACCTACCTCATCACTGGAGTGTTTGATGGCAAATTCTAATGCTTGGAGCAAATGGAGCACGTTTTGGGCAATTTTTGGACTTTCTAGGCAAACACGCAACACTCTGGTCAAACGTGCCCTCTAGCTACAGGCGCGCAACGCCCTTATAAAATGCACTGGGTTTTCTGGCAAATGCGCAACGCTTAGGTCAAACGCGCCCTCCCTTGTCTAAACGTGCCCTCTGGCCCTGTTTTGCCCAATTTCGCCTGAAATCCGAAAATTTTCTTTTGCTGAGGAGGCTTGAGAGTGAAGGAGTGCAAATGAAGGTTGAATTGATGTCTTTGAGGGCTTTTATTCTTGAATGAGTTTTGATTTATGATTTGCAAACCCATTATCTAATGTTTCATGTCACTTTTCAAACTTTCATACTAATGCTCTTTTGACTTTCTGACCTTTTTTCCTTTGACAGGTGGATGATGCTTTGGAAATCTTGATTTTGACCTTTGTTTGGATACTATTGGCAATGGAATTGAGTAGGCAGCTGAAATGGTGACTTATTACATATAATAGACATAAAATTACATAAATGAAATAAAAATTATTACATCTATTTTGAAATAAAAATTTACAAACTGGAATAAATTCCCTTGTTGAAATCACATTTGGGACTTTCAGTAACCATGGTTACAAGCTAGTAAACCCTTATTTAATTGAAAAAGATATTATCTGCTTCACTCTCATACTTTGTTGACCTTATGTAGTGAGATGGTGATTTATTTGGGCCTTGGGAAAATAAAACCTAGGTGACTTAATGGAACCTTGAATGACTGAACTTCATTTTGTTTTGACTGATGTAAAACATGATGAAATGATCCTTTATGGTCAATGGATGGTCATCAAGACACATGAAGGTGGGCCAACAAATACAAATTTCTGAGAGGGGAGTGTAATTTTTGATTTTGGACTACCACCAATGAATAAATTTTTTGCATGATGACCTAGGTGGAATGATAAAAAATTTCAAATGAGACACTAATAAGTTATGAAAGAGGAATCTTGATCACTGATGGCAGTATGCAAATACTGACACTAACAGTAGGATTGATAGAGATTATAATATATCTTCCTACGAGTGATCCTTTGATTTTAAATAATGTACTAACACATTTACTAAAGGTTTTAGGAAATCTTTTGTTATTGGTCCCCATTTTTCTTTTTTCCTTTAAATTAACACTTTTTAATACTTAAGAAATTCTTTGTAATTTTCTTCTTCTTTATAATTCCCCTTTTATTAAAGCCTTAGATGTTAGCCTTTTAATCTTTACCGAAGTCCCTTTCCAAAATATAATGAAAGGCCCCTTTGTTTCTTTAAATATTAATACCTTCCTCAAATGTTGATACTTTATATAACCCTTTCCCCGCTTCATAACTTTATATGGTACCCCTTTTTTTCTTTATAATACTTTGGTAATTTTTTTTTAATGTTTTCTTTGAATTAAAAACTTTCCCTTTTAGCTTATTCCACTAAATTACCACATGAGTAGATTATGCATGAATTAGTTGGATGATTATTTAATTAATTTGATGTTAGAGAACGATGATGTTGATTGGAAATTTGAAATGACACTGTTTTGGAGTGTATCGCCTAGATAAATTTTGCACCACAATATATCCTTAATTAATTTGTTGGGAGATGTAATGGTGTTGATTGATGTATTAATGCAGGTCAAACGACAGGTTCAACAACTATGGCCGTCTTGGCTAGTAGTGGTAGTTGCTGCACACGGTGGCAGCATACAATACGACAATCCTTGAATAGTAGATTGCAGCAGGGTGGTATATGATGGTGAAGGAAATTGCTGCGGCCACAAGAGCACGATGCAGACGTGGTCGACAAACGAACACCTATTGTGTAGGTTGACACAACAACGAAAATAGGGCACAAATGAATTTGAAATAGTGGTTGTGCGGTGGCTATTGCCGGGATGGCAATGGAATTTGAAGCAACTCAAGGGGCAAAAATGCGTGCGGATAGTGGAGAAGGTTTGCGGTGTCTACAACGACTCTATCTGCAGCACCTCGGTTGCAGTTGTCGACAACTCCTTGTCTAATGTTGGTGGCAGCCATAGATGACCGACGAGCAGGTGACTGTGATGATGGTCTGTTAATGGTAAGTATTGTCGGGTGGCCGTGGCTGCCTTTTTTTTAGATATATAATTGTTTATTATTAGATAATTTTTTAAAATTGTTTTTAACTATTTTTTATTATTATTTTTAATTAGTTTAAACTCTTTTTAAATTATTTAAATTTAATTTTTTTCCTTTTTATATTTACTTTTTTTTAATAAATTATTTATTTTATTTTAATATATTTGATTTATTTTTTCTAATATATATATATATATGTTTTTTTTGTTCCTTTTTTTTGGCCAAGGGCCAATTGGCGAAAATGGAGAAACTCCAACTTGTGTAGCGAAACACTTAAACTGTAGCGGCAACAATGTTGACGAATGTTTGATGGCCAAAAGTCGGATCACACTGGCTCTATGCAACGATTGAGCGGCCAGAGGATTGACCAACTCTAATATAATGTAACGAACAAAGTTCGTTCGTATACTCAAAGGAATGCTTTGATACCAATGTAATGAACAAGGTTCGTTATAACATGTTAAACATTCCAGAAGACTTTGAATATGAAGATCTCCAATGAAGATACAAGAATTTATATTAAAATGTATGAATGAGAATGATGTTACAAATGAGAGTGAGGGCCTTCTTATATGCCCTAGGCAGGTGTCCCTTTATGAATGATCATGTCCTTAGGGACATACCTCTTCATTAACTAATTAACTGTTATTTATTATGTGTTATTATTATTTATATTAACAATATTTATATCTATATTTTATTCATAAGGGCCAACTCCTGTAGTATCCTCAATTGAATAATGGTCTCAATAGAAAAATATCTCATTCTTGGAGTTTCGTCAAAGTCCTGCTCACACCTCATGCCATTGATGCGACTAGAGATCAGAAGGCCACCACCAATTGCTGCATGTCCACTATCCCGTGCTTAAAGTGTTGACATTGGATGACATAAAAAAATTGGGGAAAGTAATTGCATAAATTCTTGCTCCAATAGCTTGGAGTGACAGGGCAATTGGGCAACATAATCGTTATGATTATAAATTTGAATAAGAGGTTAAGGGTGGGGGTTGAGGATAGAGTCCCCCCTTTATTTTTAAATTTCCTACTTGTTAGCCCAAAAGTCTGCACTATAGGAAAATGAATGAATTAATAAATTTGCAGTGGGAAATGAGTGTTAAAATATAGGAGACTTGTCCATTTTGTCAGTGGAAAATATCCTCTGCATTAGGGCTGGTGCTTTTCCAACGACAGGGTTTTGGTGGGGGGGGGGGGTTGGTCCCGACTCCCTAATTGCTCATGCAGTGTCAAACCCATTGATCAACAACAACTAGCAACTAGCAACAATATCAAAGAACCTCACGTTTGGATCTAGACCACTTGAACTAACCCTTGGGGCTAAATTATGCTGCAGATTTGTGTAATAAATATGTAAAAATAACACAAGAAACAATCCTTGGCACACAATCAAGTGGCCAAAGAAGTGCTAAGAAAAATTTGAAATGATTTTGCAGAATTTTTTTTTTGCAATAGCTTAAAATGGTAAAGAACAGGGGATAGAAAAGCATGATAAGTCGTAAATATTACCAAAATAAAGGCCTAATAAAACTTCTAGATTGCTGCACAAAGAATTCACAATGCACCAACAATTTCTAAGAGCTGGAGAGAAAGCATAGTCAAACATTATTTTGCATTATTCAGGAGGTTGAATACATTGTAGAGACAAATATGAAACTGGTCCAATGATATCCCTTGTAAAGATTGCAAGAGGCTAGAATAGAGAAGAATGATGGAAGATAAATATTACTGCTCCGAAGAAATCCCAATCATCAATGCTTAACGCCTTCTTTTATCTATTCTAGAGGGCACACTAGTCATACAAGAAGTCCTCCTTAGCTAATGTGTGTTGATGGCTCAATGTAGTTCTCCTCTCATGTGCTTAGTTGAAGTAAAGATGACTTCTGTAACCTGTTGATTGGAAGGGAGTGTAAAGGTGTGGCTATGCGTTCTAGTGCCAATGATGTCTTCTTGCCTCATATGCCTAGTCCTAGTGGAGACATACTCTGTTGAATTAATGAAAGAACGGAGAGAAGTGTCCATGCACCAAAGTCCAATTGGATGTCTATCTTGTTGACTTAATGATAAACTGTGCTAAAGTAGCCATGCTCTTTAGTCCTCCAGAATTGTGCCTGGCTAACTTGATGGATTGGAGTGGAAGTAGCCATGCACACTATTTAAGACGAGGCACTCTAGTTATCTCGTTAATGCGCTCAAGTGGACTTTTAGTTATTTTCAACAAATTGTTGAAAAGTGTAACTAGGTTCGGTATTCATAATGACAAGTAATTGTGATTTTATGTAAATAGATGTAAAGAAGAAAAATAAAATTATTGTAATGCTTGCATCATGGGCTTCATGAGCAAGAGATTTTATTTTTGAGTCAAGGGTCCCATTGAGAGCATTTAGGAATTTTGTCATCTAGTCATAAAAGAATAAAAGAGTCATTATCATGTAATGAAGTCATGTTACACATTGTAAAGAGTCACACTTTTCTATGTAAAATCATCCTCCAATACCTTGCCACTTGCCCTCATCATGTCGACCTACAACAATGAGATGTATCTAGAAGATGAAGTCGACTTCCCTCCAAGAGATCATGTTGGCCTAGAGGTCATGAACATATTTGTATATATACCCATACTTAGCCTCATTTGGATACAATGATATCGGTGAAGCAAGTCGAGAAAGAAGTGTGAAGTATACACCAGAAGAAGCCTCCATATCAACGCAACAAAGAGGAAAGTGTAGGAATTTACAGGGTAAGTTCCTCAGACAGAACACCAAAAGGACACCGCTCACAACCAGATCGCAGATCAATACACCAGTATTTTGACGTGGTTAAAACCCTCAAAGAGGGAAACAGTCCACGGCCTGAGCCAACGCGGCCACTTCAGGCAATTTATTTATAAAAGAATGAAAATTTACATATGTTTCTCTCATGCACGGATTACCCTACAAATGACCCTCCATGCGCTTTAAATAGAATTCATGGACCAATCGGGTGTCAAGCCACGGATCAAGTGTCGGTAATACCGAGGAGAGAATGAACCGTCGGATCACTACATATCGTGACCGTCGAATTGTAAGTTACAAAATGTACAATGGTAAAGAAACACACTTTACCTAACTCTATACCTAACTCTATGCTAGACCAAGTTGTACTTAACTATTTCCTATGTGTCGGAATATCCTAACATCCCCCCTTAAGAACAACTTGGGATATGATTGAAGGAATTTGCAAATATGACACAATAGGAGAAGGAAGGAGGCACTAGAGCCTATCCCCCCTTAGTGACAACTTCCTGAACTCCAACCATAAATCGAAGTTTAGTGAACTTCACCTCTGTGAGAGCCTTTGTGAAGATGTCTGCAACTTGATCATCTGTTGAACAATATTGCACTTCAAGAACATGGTCATGGATGAGCTTTCTGATGAAGTGCATGTGCAGTTCAATGTGTTTGTTGCGCTGATGTTGGACTGGATCTTTGCATAGCTGAATGGCACTTTGATTATCACACCCAAGTGTAGTCGGATGCTGCTGCTCAAAGCCAAACTCTGATAGGATCTGACGAAGCCACAAGGCTTCCTTACTAGCTTCTACGGCACCACGATACTCTGCTTCTGCTGACGAAAGAGAAATGGCACTCTGTTTCTTGCAAGCCCATGTAATAGGTCCTGAACCAAGAGTGAACACATAACCGGCAGTAGACTTCCGATCATCAGGGTCACCGGCCCAATCGGAATCAGTGAAACCAACCAATAGAGGAGATGCTTCGGCACTGTAATGAATCCCAAACTGAACTGTACCTCGAACATAACGAAGTATTCTTTTAGCTGCTTTCCAATGACTTTCACGGGAAGGATTGTCATCCTCACTTTCATCATCTGAAGAAGAAATGTTTTCAAAAGTAGAAGAGATAGGGAGAGGTGGCACAACCGCCGGACTAGGCTCGCAGGCCGATATATTTTCATCAAATTTTACATCTCTTCTAATGATAACATTTTTGGACTTAAATGGAATAAGTCTATAGCCTTTGACATCTTCAGAATATCCAACAAAAGTACATTTTTCACTCTTAGGTTCTAAAGCTTTATGCTTTTCATCTGGAATATGGGCCCACGCTTCACTTCCAAAAACACGAAAGTGACTTACATCTGGTTTGATTGAGCTCCATGCTTCTTCTGGAGTGATATTCTTTAAAGCCTTAGTAGGAGTGCGATTTATTATGTAATTTGCACAGTTAATTGCTTCTGCCCAAAAACTAAGACCAAGTCCTTTAGATTGTAGCATACAATTAGCCATTTCCTTTAAGGTGCGATTCTTCCTTTCAGCTACACCATTTTGTTGTGGAGTATATGGAACAGTATGTTGCATTTGAATTCCATTCTCAGTGCAATAGTTGATGAATGTGTTTTTAATATATTCTCCGCCATTATCAGATCTTAACTTAAGAATTTGATGTCCAGATTGTTTTTCAACAAAGGCCTTGAAGGCCAAAAAAGTGTTAAATACTTCACTCTTGAGTTTTAAGAAGTATACCCAAGTGCGTCTGGAGAAATCATCAATGAAAGTTAAGAAATACTTGCAGCCAGAGAATGACACAACTGGAAGTGGACCACATAAATCACTATGCACAAGCTGTAAAGGGGCTGAGGCGTGCCAAGAGGCACGTTTTTCAAAACTGTCCCGATGATGTTTTCCGAGTACACATCCGGAACAAACACCATCTCTGCAAGATACCATAGGAAGACCTGTCACCATATTTTCTTTACATAGATGCTGAAGGGAGCGATAGTTTAAGTGACCAAATCGCTCATGCAAAAGTTTGCTCACTTCATCGTTATGAGCAACAAATACTGAGGGAAGATTTGATGACCCAAAGTTGTGAAACTTATACAACCTTGTGGAATCATCAGCAATGCCAGTAGCCAAAATCTGTTTAGGATCTCTTAAGTCCTTGATTACAACATCATGAGGTGAAAATTCAACGATTTTACCTTCACCTGAATGAGTTATCTGATATACAGATAGAAGGTTGCAGGATAAGGTTGGAACACATAATACATCATTAAACTGACCATTGTCTAGATGAACAGTTCCAGTCCCTACAACATTAAGAGATCTATCATCACCAACGTATATATTTTTGGTGTTACAATCATTTAAAGAAGAAAACATGGCTTTGTTTTTGGCCATGTGATAAGAAGCTCCAGAATCAATGAGCCACTCATGAGAATGAGAAGAAGAAGATACATTTAATGCATAGCCAGACCGAGATGCTTGACAACCACATGCAGAAAGTGCCATTCCTGAAGATGAAGTTGAAGTTGAAGATTGCCCCAAATGGATGTTATGCTTCTTCATTGCTGCTTCAAGGCTTCCATCTTCTTAAAGCATTTTGATTCTAAGTGGCCATCTCGATTACAAAAATTGCAATGTCTATCAGTCTTCTTCCCTTTGTTTTTATTTGTCTTATCATTTTGTTGAAATGATTTTTCATTTTGGGGCTGAAATTGCTTAGGACACTTGTTTGGTTTAGGACCATTCTTTTTAGGATATGACTTCTTGGGATTCTTTGAATTTGGTTGCTGCTGGGCGGCTAACTCTTTCTTGGAAGAGTTTCCAAGATTAAGAAGACCAAGGTGTAAGAGTTTTTCTTGTTTTCTTATTAAAGAATCACAAAAAGAGTCAAAGGAAGGGGACTTGTAGTCTGTTCCTTGAGAAATGAAGGCTTCTCTTGTAGAATGGAAGGTGGAAACAAACACAGAGTAGGCTGGTCCCAACTTTGTAAGAATGGAATAGATAAGATTACTATCTTCTTTCTTAACTTTAACACCTTCCAAAAGATATCTAAGGGTCTTGAACTTGGACAAGAAATCTTCAATGCAAGAAAAATTATTAGGGTCCAATGTAAGCAACTCATTTTCAAGTTGATGGGCTCTAATTTCATTTTTAATGCCAAAAACTTTATTGATTTGTTTCATTGCTTCATCAGGAGAATCAATTTCTGCAATATGGAATCTAATATCTGGAGAAATAGACATCCCTATCAGTCCACGTGTTTGATCTTGCCTATTTTCCCATTTAGCAGCCTTATCTTCATCCTTCGGTTTCTTTTTTTGGCTTGAGGCTATTCTGAAGAGACCTTTACTTCTAAGTAAATCCTCAATGTAAGCCAACCATTGGAAGTAGTTGGTGCTGTCAAGGGTAACTTGGTATTGACTTTCCATTTCACTGGAACTGAAGCTAAAGATGCTGAAAATAAGTGTTCCAATGGATAGATCTCGAAAAATTAGGCTGGTTTAAAAACTCTGAAAACGGCTTCCGGATGAAGAAGTTATGGCTTTTTGAAAAAAAGTTGTTGAAGTTGCCGACGAAGTGCGGGAATGTGCGGAAATGAAAAAGTCCGCCCCCACAAAATGGAGACTTGAACCCAAGACCTCTACTCTCTTAAAATAGCTTTGAACCAATTGATCTATACAAAAAATTTGAGAGAGAGAGAGAGAGAGAGGGGGGGGTGCTTTGGGTTGCGTGCTTGCCTTGAGAAAGCTCTTTTTCCCTACAAAACACAAAACACAAAACACAAAACCCAACACGGACATGCAAAGAAAACGAACCTTATGGCTCGAAGTTAGTTTTAGCCGAAAAACTAAATATTTTCAAAAATGAACCTTGCGGCTCAAAGTTAGCTTTGGCCGGAAACTAAATATTTTTCTCAATGTTTCTGATTTTCCGAGATCACCCTAAGGCGCAGGGAAAAGAGCATACGCATGAGAAAAATCCTTCCTTTCTGTTTCTGATTTGCCCAGATCGCACAGAGTCGCAGGGCAAAGAGCATACGCAGAAATGAAAGGTATAGATCCGGTAATAAAAAGGCTAAATAAACCGAAACCGAAATAAACAGAGAGAAAATAACAGTAAACTGCAAAAAAACACTGTATACCTCCAGATCTTAAAAATGACGCAGCTAGGGCTACCGGAAACCTTTTCGCGTGAAACGAAAGGGGTTCCTCACTGGAATAGATGCTCCGAACACAACAGAGCAGTCCTCTCGGCCCGAAAGCAGTCAGAAACAACAGATCTAGGAAACGGCAGTCGGATGCAGTTCTACCGGCTTCAGATTTGGATCACCAACGGACGCGGCCCTCAAATAGCTCCGATACCATGTGGGAATTTACAGGGTAAGTTCCTCAGACAGAACACCAAAAGGACACCGCTCACAACCAGATCGCAGATCAATACACCAGTGTTTTGACGTGGTTAAAACCCTCAAAGAGGGAAACAGTCCACGACCTGAGCCAACGCGGCCACTTCAAGCAATTTATTTATAAAAGAATGAAAATTTACATATGTTTCTCTCATGCACGGATTACCCTACAAATGACCCTCCATGCGCTTTAAATAGAATTCATGGACCAATCGGGTGTCAAGCCACGGATCAAGTGTCGGTAATACCGAGGAGAGAATGAACCGTCAGATCACTACATATCGTGACCGTCGGATTGTAAGTTACAAAATGTACAATAGTAAAGAAACACACTTTACCTAACTCTATACCTAACTCTATACTAGACCAAGTTGTACTTAACTATTTCCTATGTATGATTTACGCAGTGCATTATATTAGATATCATTTTTGGGATTCAACTGCGTTAAGTAAGTCATTCAAACGTATGACCATTTCCATGAGAGGTAGTCGTAAAGTGACTAATTTCTCATATTAGGATATTTCCTATGTGTCGGAATATCCTAACAGAAAGATAGCGAAGATAGTCAAGCATTGTTTTTGGGTCAGTTTGTCCTCCCACGTGCGAAGATAGTAGAACCGAAGGTATCCAGAAGAAGTCGAAGGCGCTGTTGGCACTTTGAGGTGATTATTGTTTGGGTATAGAACCTCGCTAGGAGAAGCTGAGTCAAGGTGCAGGAAGTCTCTCTCTTGTAGAGACTATAAAGGGAGCGAAGGTAATCTAGGGTTTCTATGGTAGGGTGGCAAACCTACAAGAAGCGACCGAGAATAAAAGGCAGTCGAGATCAAGAAGGGAAGGAGCCGAGATCGAGAAGAGAAAGGGAGTCGAGATCGAGAAGAGAAAGGGAGTCGAGATCGAGAAGAGTAAGGAAGCTGAGAGCAAGAAGAGGAGAAACATCGTTGAAGAAGAGGGTAGTGACTTGGTCTTGGGAGGATACTAGAGTCAAGGGTCTTTGTCACAGTCTTGGTATTCGTCAATTGAAGATCTATAAGGAATTTCTGATTGGGTTTTCCTCTCAAAGAGTGAGAGGTTTTGGCCCTGGTTGACAAGCCTACATACTGTGTCTCTTGTCTTCTATTGTTTATTTGGTAATTGTCTTGATGAAAAGAACAAAATAGTAACATAATGAAGAAAAGATCATAATCCAAGAAGTAAAAGCATATCACAAGCAATTATCAAGAAGAGAAATCTCCTAACTTATGATGCCCTAGATTTCTCAACATGGTATCAGAGGTTAGGTGCTGAAGTCAAGAAGGGGCATCTAATCAAGAAGACACATGAGAATCAAGTTTCAAGAAGGATCAAAGCAAGTCAAAGAATACCAAGCAAGAGATCAAGACCTTCATCATATCGAAACCCTAGATCGAAGAAATCTACTCTAGCAAATCATCTTCAAGAAAGAAGTAGGAAGAAAGACCAAAACCTTAGAAGAATTTCTGATATCATTATCTGAGGAAGCTCTTCAAGGATGAAGGTAGACTAGAACATTCAAAAATGATTGTGAAGTAAGCTCTCTCTCATCAATCTTTCAAGGTGTAATCTTCTATGAACATCAAGATTAAGGAGGAAGCAAACAATAACTACTCAAGTAAGTTTTTGACTTCATATGAAACTATCAAAATGTCTTTTTGCAAGGAAAGCAACAAACTGGTTGGGGCTTCAAATTTCCTTGCATGGAAGAAAAACATGACCTAAATCTCATTGAGAATGAAGTCATGGACCACATCAAAGGGTCAATAACTCAACCTCCCAAAGAAGATGCTCAAGCACATGCTAGATTCAGGAAGGGAGAAGTGAGAGCCTAGAGGATTCTCATAGAATCCATCAAAGACTCTCTCATCCCATATGTATCAAAATTAGACACTGCAAAAGCTATATATGACAAATTGGTAGAGTTGTTTTCCGTAAGTACTATTGGAGAAGTAATCTCTCTAAGGCAAGAACTCTACAAATTAAAGATCTCAAGGGAAGAAGGAATAGCCTCATATTTTATGAGGATTTTTGAAATAAGAGATCAACTTCAAGATCTGGGTGAAATAATGTCTGACAAAGAATTGACCACTGTAGTACTGAATGCACTACCGGAGGAATGGGGCAACTTCACTTCAAGTATCTATGGGAAGAAAGAAGCCACTCCTTTTCAAGATCTATGGTCATTATGTAAGATAGAAGAAACCAGACTAAAGGCAAAGTCGGATGTAGGAACAAATGAGCAAAATCAAGCATATGCTGCTATGTCAAGAAGAAAAGGAAAGTTTGGAAAATTTGGTCCTCAAAAGAAGAAGAAGAACATGGCTAAAGTACAATGCTATGGATGTCAAGAATATGGGCACTATCGAAGAGATTGTCCTAAGATTAAAAGGGACAATAACAAGAGGAATAAGGAAGAAGCCCATATTACCGAAGAAGTAGAAGAGCCCGAGAGAAAGAAGCCTAAGGAGGAGGAAGTGAAAGATCTCTACTATGACTAAGAGAATCTCCTTCACGAAAAGGTACTCTTCTGTTGTGTAAATTATAGATAGGAAGCATTGAAAATAAGATAGGATGCATCATATTAGAGAATGGCATCATGGTAGAAGCATTAGAAGTAAGAGCTCGTGACATATGTAATATGATGGATGTCTGGAACAAAACCTATGGAAGTCAACTATGTAGGATATAGCTCTTGGAAAACCTCATTAAAAGCTCAAGTGATACTTATGAAAAAGGAAGAAGTCATCTAGGAAAAGGGTTATCATACATCTGTCAAAAGGTAACATCTGCAGGATAGGATATGCAAGATCCTCAAGATTCTCTGATGGAATCTTCATTGTAAGATTCACCGATCAAGAGGAAAAGCAAGTGTTTCTTCAAGAGTTCCAATCTTGTGGAATTCATAGGATGATGGTATGATAACATAACAGTGAAGCAGGTCAAGGGGTGAAATTCCTTCACTCAAAGGAAGCTATTGCAGAAGTCTGGATGACCCAAAAGGAAAAATGAGGTATGTATGTTGACATTCGATATCATGGAAGTCATGTCATATGGTTGCATACAACATGAATCACTGCTCTACCTTAAGAAGCATGATCAAAGAAAGATTTTCCTCCCTCTAAAGGAATGCAAGAGTGCATGGGTCACATATTTATTAGATGAAATCAACATAATATGTCCTCATATGGAATATGAGGTGTTTGACTACAACTGAGGAACTCTGAAGCTCCTAGGAATGAAATGTGTGAAGAAAGGAAGAGATCATATGCAACCATGGTAAAGGCAGTCAACATCTGAAAGACCAAGAATATTTGACTTTGATATCTCCTAGAAAGATATGGAGACTCTAATGGAAGTCGGGAAAAAGATGGAGACCCTTGACAATACATATCTTTAGGCGATGTGTCAACATAGATGCAGGATGCTGATGCTTACAGGAATATGTCATGTTGAAGGACCATCAGGTAATTATGAATTAAGTATTCATTATTTATGACTAGTATTTGGATGGGCTTATGCAGGGCTACCAATGGGAAGAACTGTGGATGTCTTCCAAGAGAACCATGTAGAAGGATGCAAGGACATTCCGAAGAAGAAAGCATGATGAAGGTAACATAACATGAAGCAATGCTAGATGTAGACTGATAGATCACTTTCTGATAAACAGGAACGATGACATGATTGACTCATGGATAAAAGTGATGGATGGTCTGTGCCCTATGAAGAAGTCCCAAAAGATGAAGATCCATGACAAAAGAAATTCATGACATCAAAGGAAGGAGTTCTTCAAGCAGCTGGTTGTCCCATCAACTCCACCTGAGGAGTTGCTATAGATCCCTATTTTTAGAGGGAGCCTGTAAAGTTTCTTACTTGGAAGAAAATTGGAAATTCCTAAGCCAAGAGGGAGCTTAGGTACATTCCTTGTACAGGAATGAGTAAATTCCTTTATTGCAATAGATATGTCCTCCCTATTTGAGATGGTAGAGATAGACACATCATTCTAGTCTTCACCTGAGAAGATAGAATGAGAGGATTGGGTAAACATTTGGCATTTGATACTCTTTGAGGATGAGATAGGGCATCCAAGATAAGAGTAGTCGTGGAGGATCAATATTCCTTGAGGACTGGGAATCCAAGATAAGAATAGTCCTAATGGAACACACCCAGAGAGCCTGGGTTGGGTATGTTCCGAAAGAGACAATGATGAGAGTGTCTATAAATCATTGGTCTCGCCAACATTGAGCTCAAATCTTGTGGAGAGATAGAGCTGTTAGTCAAGGCCTTGCTTTGTGACAATGCTGGTTGATATGATGCTAAACAAATGGGTTACCAATCCGATTCTTATGGGAAATTCTTCAGATTGAGAATGACCAAGTACTATTATGAATACCTCCCTAGTTAAGAGGGAGTTTTGAAAAGTGTAACTAAGTCTGTTCTTCATAATGATGACACATAATTGTGATTTTATGTAAAGAGATGTAAAGAAGAAAAATATAATTATTGTAATGCTTGCATCATGGGTTTCATGAGAAAGAGATTTTATTTTTGAGTCAAGGGTCCCATTGAGAGCCTTTGGGAATTTTTTCATCTAGTCATAAAAGAATAAAAGAGTCATTGTCATGTTACACATTGTAAAGAGTCACACTTGTCTATGCTATAATAACTGGATGGTGTGTAAATGCTGCGTGCGCATGACTTGCTATGGGATACCTAGCCGTCGCTGCCTCCTGCAGCTTCCTCGCTCGGCAGCCTCCTGCTGCTGAGGCTCCCTAGGCCATGCTTGCTCCATCAGAGGAAGCTCCTTTGATTGATCTGTGCATGCCTTTTTGAGTTTTTTCTTCACTAGCCTCCGCTGCCATCTGCAGTCCCCTCTCTCGGCAGCCTCCTGCTGCTGAGGCAACCCAAACCATGCACCCCTCTTCAGAGGGTGACCCTCACTCTTCCTCTCACCAAGGGACCGATGAAAACGAAGAAGCATTTGCATCACTGATATCAGAAAATGGAGCTCCAAGAATCAGGCCATCAGTTAACAAATTTGTGAAGAAACTTGTGGATATTCCTGAGATCTCTCTACTGCCAACACTTCCAAGGAGAGCTGCCATTTCCTTAGCAGAACGCGGTCTCATGGGTCAGTTTACAGGACTTTGGCCTTCACCCAAATCAGTCCAGAAATGGGTGGAAAGAAACTGGAATGCAAATACTCAAGGGAAGATAGCTATTCGTTTTTGTGGAAGGGGGTATTACACCTTCCTATTTGAAACAAAGGAAGACAAAGATTTAATATTCAGAAATGGACCTTATTTCATGGACTCGAGAGGTTTATACTTGAACAGATGGACACCAGATTTCGATCTAGAGATGGATGTACCAAGTGCAGTCCCGGTGTGGGTCAGGTTACCGCATCTCCCCCTCCATTGTTGGGGTGATGACTCGGTAAAAGCTATTGGAAATGCAATGGGTAAATATATAAACAGGTGTGAACCCAAAGACAACATGCATGCTTGCGCAAGAATATGCGTGGAAGTAGACCTAGGGAAAGGTCTTCTAGAGGTGATAAGGATCAAGGTCGATCAGTGGACTCATATTCAACAACTGGACTACGAGCAAATACCATTTAAATGCAAGGTATGTCACGAGTATGGTCACTTTGCAAATAGTTGTAGTAAAAAAAAAGAGTCTGAAAATGATGAAGTACAAGAAAACACATGGGAACGAGTCAAAAGAAAAAGCCTCTCAATAAACATAACACTTCAACCTCCTCACAGCCACAAGAGACAGATGAAACAACCTCACTCCCTCTAGTAAATATTGTTCCTCCAGTTCTCTCATCCCCAAACCCTTTTGAACCTTTGGGAGAAGACCTGCCCTCCTCAAGATCCCCCTCCCCATCTCACAATGCATTAGCTCTTATATCTTCCCCTAACCATATTCCATTCCCCCCCGCCCTCTATTGACCGAATTCTAACTAGAAACAAAGCGAAAGAAAACACCCAAATATGGGATTAGCCAAAAAAAGTGGGAAGGAAATCTAATAAAGAAATAAGGGACAAGGTGGCAGCTAAGGAAATGGCTATAGGAACACAACAGCCAATGGACTCCTTTCTTGGTAAATAGACAGGAAGCAACGAAAAATATCAGCATAAAGAAAAGGGAGGGTCACACCAAAAAACTAGTAAGTAATGATTACGGTCTCTTGGAATTGTCGGGGTCTTGGAACTGCCTTTAAAATCAACGCAGTGAGAGATATAATAAAAAAGGAGTAGCCAGACATCTTCATGATCCAAGAGACCAAAGCAAGCAAGCAAGAAAATAAAAAAATGATCCAAAAACAAAAATATTATGATGGAACAACTCTAGAAGCTACAGGAGCTTCAGGAGGAATATGCACTATTTGGAACAAAAGGAAATGGGATTTAGTCAACCAAAAAATCAACACACATTGGATAAGAACAGATCTGAAAAATATCAACACAAAGGAGGAATATTGCATTATAAATGTTTATTCCCCCAACCATTACAGAGACAAAGAGCATTGTTGGAAGTCAGTGAAAGAAGAAACAACAGAGAGACAAAGTGGGAATCTAATCTTGGGAGGAGACTTAAATCTGATTAGGAATACAGATGAGAAGTTTGGTGGGAAATTCCACAATGACCCATCAAGAATAGCGCTGGAAGAAATAATAGAAGAACAAAAACTAATCGACATTCCTCCAAGCAATGGAAAGTACACTTGGAGCAACAAAAGAACAGGGAAAAACAATATAAAGGAAAGACTGGACAAAATTCTTATCCATGAAAATATAGCAGCAGCCTACTCCATTGTGAAAAGCAAAATTGTTCACGCTTCAGCCTCAGATTATAAGCAGGTGTTATTGACTTTGGGTAAGCTAGAAAACCAAGGACCTCTCCCCTTCAGGTATAATAAAGTATGGGACAACAAAGAAGAGTTTGGCAAACAAATTAAGGAAAGTTGGAAAACAAGTGTAATAGGTTCACCCCAGTATGTGTGGGAAACAAAGTTAAAGAATCTAAGAATCCATTTAAAAACCTGGGCAAGAGAAAATGACCTTCGAGATAAAGTAAACAAATTAGAATAAAAAAAAAAATGGATAAAATTAGTAAGGAAAGAGAGAGCAAGGAAGAAAGTGAGCAGGACTATTTACAAGAAAAAGAGAATTTTTTGGAATTATACAAGCAAAACCAGCGAGAAGAAGAAGAATGTAGGTAGAAATCAAGATGTCTTTGGTTGAAAGCTAGAGATAAAAACACGGCTTTTTTTTTTTATAACACAATGAAAATAAGGAGAGCTGGAAATCAGATTGAGCAGATACAAGTAGAGCGATAAGAAATAAAAGGAGTAGAAGAAATTAAGAAGGCAGCCCACAACCACTTCAAAGGTCTACTCTCAGCTAGCGACCAGCAAGCTGATAGTGAAGAATTTCTGCAGCAAATAAACAAAAAAATCAGTGAGCAACAAAAAAGAGAATTAGACAAAGATGTCACTGAGGAGGAAGTCAGAGAGGCAGTGTAGAGTCTACATCCTGATAAAGCTCCTGGACCGGATGGCTTCACAATAGCTTTTTACAGGAATCATTGGGAAACTATTAGGAAAGATTTAATGAGAATGATTAAAAATGCGTTAAAAAAATAAAATTGGGGGAAGTACAAAAGCCTCCTTTTTGGCCCTCATCCCCAAAGAGCCAAAATCCAACAACCTTTGGTAGATATAGACCTATCTCTTTGTGTAACTAGTCCTACAAAATAATCACCAAAATTTTGGCAAATAGAATTAAAAAAATTCGGCCAACAATTATTTCAGAAAATCAAGGTGGATTTGTTCCAAGAAGACAAATCACAGATAATGTGATAATTGTATAGGAGGCCATTCACAGAAGCATTCAAAGAAAAGAAAAGGGAATGGTCATCAAGTTAGACATGGCTAATGCTTTTGATAGAGTAAATCATAAATTTCTTGTAGCAGTCCTCAAAAGGTTTGGCATCTCAATAAACTTCATAGAGACCATTTTGGCTTGTATAACAAATCCATGGATAGCCCCTTTGATTAACGGAAGGCCAAGCAATTTTTTTCAAAGCTCTAGAGGATTGAGACAAGGACGTCCTCTCTCCCCCTTCTTTTACATTATAATGGCAGAATCTCTGAGTGTCCAGCTAGAAAATCAGAGAAAAAGAAATAACAAGTATTCAAATCTCAAGAGGAGTCAAAGAGATAAATCATTCCCTTTTTGCAGACGACACCCTCCTTATAGGGGGAGCATCTTGCATCATTGCAAAACGATTCAAAAAAGTTTTAGATGATTTTCTCTGTCTCAGGAGGACTTTTAAACAACAACAAATGCAGAATCTACAACTGGAATATTCCAACAAATACGATGCAGAGAATCTCACAAATAATGGAAATACCTGTACAAATAAAATGGAACCACTTCATTTATCTTGGGCTTCCATTAGCAAAGGAAATGGTCAAATCAGAAGTTTGGAATAAGCATGTGGAGAAAATGAGGGGAAAAATTCAGAATTGGGGAATGATGTGGCTCAACCTGGCAGGAAGAACAATAATGATTAAGGCCCTCCTTTCGGCTCTGCCAATATACCAGTATGCAATAATAATGGCTCCGGCAAGTGCCCACAAGCAAATGGAATTAATAATCAGAAGCTTCCTCTGGCAAGGAGGAAAACAAGAAAATAAAAAATTCAGCCTAGTTCGATGGGAGCAAGTAACTCTTCCATTTGAGAAAGGAGGAATTGCAATTCGGTTACCAGGACTAATGAATATTGCTCTAGGGACCAAAATCATCTGGAGAATGATAAATGGCAAAGATCAGTGGTGGGAAAAAGCTCTAACAAGGAAATATCTAAATTGTCAAAGGACAAAAATGCTCTCTGAAATAATTCCAGAACGTCTATCTACCCAAATTTGGAAATTGGTAAAAAAGACCATTCTCCACATAACAGATCAAATTTCTAACAATCCTGGCAATGGAGAAACAATTTCTATATGGGATGATAGAATAATGGAGAAAATCCTCTAAGACAGCAGCAAAATCTAAGAGGATTACAAAATTGGATGGAAGAAAAAAATCTCAACACCTTATACTCAATTTCTGAGTGGGATCAGAATAATTGGATAAAATGGAGAGTGCTAGCTATACCTCCAAGACTGAAAAGTCAATGGGAAGCTTTGAAAATTCTTCTAGTTGGGGCAGGGCCTATTAATAAAGAGAACAAGATGAGTTTGTTTGGGATCCAAGAAGGGGAAACTATACGGTGAAATCAGGTTATAATCATCTCCACAATTACAACAACCATGATGATTGGAATCTCTGGAAAGCAATTTGGAAAAATGAGTGTTTGCCCAAAATTAAATTTTTCATATGGTCTCTTTTGAAAGGTAAAATTCTCACAGCGGAAAAAAAAAAAAAAAAAAGGCTTTCAAGGGCCCTCTAAATGTATCATGTGTCAAATGGATGAGGAAAATATCCAACACTTGTTTATGAACTGCATGATGGCGAGAGAGTGTTGGAAGCAACTAATAAGCCCTCTAGATTTAAGCATAAGCTCCTCAATGCAGCTAACAAATCTTCACAAAAACTGGATAAAAGGCTACCCCTATACTAAGAAGAAAAAAGTCACAATAAATAGAATATGGAAATGCCTCCCCTCCATCCTATGCTGGCAAATATGGTTAGCTCGAAACAAGTGTATATTCAAAGGACAAAAACCAAGCATAGGGAATATTCTAACAAAAACTTGGAGTCAAGTTTCAGAAATAATAGGCACAAACGGAGCAACAAGAATGGACCAGAACAACTTACAACAAGAAGAAAAAGACTGGTTCAGCAAAGCTTTAATAGAAAACAATTTAGAAGCTTAAAAAAAAAAACAAAGACATTGCAAAAAACAAGGAGTGGAAATTACGTATGAATGATACGGAAATGGCCGATTGGATGAAGGAACAAAGGAAGTACATTCTATTCTTTGACGGAGCCTCAAAAAACAACCCAGGCAGAGCAGGAGCAGGTGGTCTAATTCTAGATCCAAATGGTAAGAGAATATCAACCTATGAATGGGGCCTAGGAGAGATGTCAAATAACAGGGCTGAAGCTTATAGTCTACTGCTAGGCACAAAGATATTAAGTAAAAAAGGGATAAAGGACCCAATAATAATTGGGGATTCCACAATCATAATTGCAGCTATGGAAACAGGAAAGGAGTTCAAAAGCTCAGCAATTAACAAAATAAGTCAAAGAATCAGAATAAGCATAAAAAATATGGGAAAAATAGCCTTCAAGCATGTTTTAAGAATTCAAAATAAGGATGCTGACAATCTTGCCAACAAGGCAGTGGAAAGGCAAGTCGGGACTGTGAAAGAGAACAATGAAACATATGAAGAAAATATCCCATAATTCGTTTTCAAATGAGGTATGGATAGAAAATTACAAGAGGACATATAACATCAAATCAGGTAGCAAAACAATTGAAGTGAGCAGCAATGATCTCCACACCATCAAGTGCTATCTTCCTCGCACAGAGCAGGGGATCCTTTCAATCCCAAAAATGATCCATCACAACTTAAAACAAGCCAGCATTCGTCCTTCAGCTCTGAATAAAGAGGGTATTTGTCATATCAAACATCACCAGATCAGAAATGGTATCGACTGTCAATTCCGGAATATGGTGGACACCTGTGCAGTCAAGGGCAAATGAAGCATGCTGGATACCTAGAGCAACAGGTATTCCCATCATCCAAAATATTATAAATTGAGGCTCCCACGTTGGTTTTTACATCACTGGGTAAGATATAAGCAATGTGTTAGCATCGCAGGAAGAAATTCAAGGAGCATCAGTGAAGATATTAGTAGAAAGCATAATTGCTCTTCAATTCTCCGCACTTTGCAGTCGGATCAAGCTCAGCAACCTGCAGCAGAAGGTTCAAGTGCAGACTGTGCACTAAGATTTTATCTTACTAGCAATACTCAGAGTGAAGGTAACAATGATTCCTTGTTATATAGTTTCCATTCTCAGTATAATTGTGTCGTTGGCTTTTGGCTTGCAAACATTCTCAGTTTAGTTCTGACTCATGAGAAGCACCCCTACTTGATTTGTATCACTCATCCCCATCCTGCTTCCTTCATTATTAACAGAATCCAGAGCCTCCTCTCCTCCTTGCATAGATCTCAAGTCTCTGACCCTGAGAATACTGAGCTCCCTTCCTCCCTGTCTTACAAGCAATCCACTATCTCGCCCTCTAATTGCCATTGGTTTTCAATTTTTTTCAGCATTGTAGGCTTAGAAAGGAATTACTGAAGACAACAATCTTAGTCTAGAACAAGACAAAAGCAGTAGAGACAAAAAACGCAATTAGTCAAAGACGAGCACATCCTCCAAGCAAAGAAAAAATCGCTGACAGAATAAATCAGAAGGAAAATATATCTTTCAACCCGCTGGAGAAAGTAGAGAGGAACGAGAGCTACTCGACCTGTAGGGCCAACAGATTTATGATTGGCCGTTTCAACCAATCTCTTAAGGATTTAAGAGCCGAGATGAAGATGATTAATGTATATAAGCAAAGAGACATCGACAATCAAAAAACTGAAATTGAAGACTTAAAGGATAAATGCAAGCAGCTGGAAGAAGATGTGGAGTATATAAAATCATTAAACCAAAGTCAGCGAGGAGAAACCTCCTCCAAGTACAACAAGAAACGGGGAAAGCAGCCGGAAGAGTCAGTGAATCAATTCTGGTGAATTTGATGTAATCTTTTTTTTACTATGCAGTGTACATTTTGTTTTTTATTTGGGCAGTTTGTTAGGTAGTATGCCTTTTTAGCTCTCGAAAACTATAGAAACAAGGTTTCAAATGTTGAGGCAGGGACTGCACTCCACATGAGAACCAGCATCCTCTGGAATGTAAAAGGACTTAGTTCCTACTTTTCTTTTTTGTAATACAAAAAGTAACCAATCTTTAAAAAAAAAAAAGAGTCACACTTGTCTATGTAAAATCATCCTCCAAGACCTTGTCACTAGCCTTCATCATGTCGGCCTACAACAAAGAGATGTATCTACAAGATGAAGTCGGCTTCCCTCCAAAAGATTATGTTGGCCTAGAGGTCATGAACCAACTTGTATATATACCCATACTTGGTCTCATTTGGAGACAATGAATTCGGTGAAGTAAGTCAAGAAAGAAGTGTGAAGTATACACCAAAAGAAGCCTCCATATCAGCGCAACAAAGAGGAAAGATAACGAAGATAGTCAAGCATTGTTTTTGGGTCAGTTTGTCCTCCCATGTGCGAAGATAGCAGAATTGAAGGTATCCAGAAGAAGTCGAAGGAGCTGTTGTCACTTTGAGGTGATTATTGTTTGGGTATAGAACCTCGCTAGGAGAAGTCGAGTCAAGGTGCAAGAAGTCTCTCTCTTGTAGAGACTATAAAGGAAGCGAAGATAATCTAGGGTTTCTATGGTAGGGTGGCAAGCGCCTACCCCATTTCCTGTAGAACCCCTGCAGACTTCCTGTAGAAGCTCACTGTGAAACTCTCTGGAAGGGTGCTAGGGACCCCGTAGGCCCTCTTCTCACCTTCTCAACCTCCTGCAAGCGCCTACCCCATTTCCTTTTCCCAATCAACCTCTGCACAGTCAAAAACAGTTAAAGCACATGCATAATAATTCTGACAACTTACTCAAAAATACAAAAAGATGTTTTTTTTTTTCTTAGTTCTGTCAGATTTTACTTCAGAAGCAGTTTAGTCACATGCATTTTATCTTTCCAAGAGTCAATGGCATCCATTTCCACCGCTTTCATCTCTTTTCTTGCACCAGTAGGGTTAGTCGGTAAAACGAGGGTTTGCTAGGGTTTGCATTTCCTTTAAGCTTTCCACTTCTTTCTGCAAGTAGATTAGCCTCTGTTGAGTTAGCTTTCGTCCATCACAATTAAAAGCTTCTTCTAAGAGCTCATAGAAGTTGGCTTAAGCTCCTAGTGGACTTGTGCCAGCTGATCAAGTGACAGCCGCGGCAATTGCTAGTACTTGTGCATATAGCACCGTCGCTTCCAAGTTTGTTACGAACTACCGGGTTGATAAAAGTAAAGAAGGGAGTCACCATGTTTTAGGTCAAAGTCCCCATTGAGGAATTCTAGGATTTATTCCGAGTCAATAGAGTCATTGTACTTTTTAAGAGACCCTTCTTGGGCTTTTGAATCATGTAAAAAGGTTAAGTATCAAGTCAAATATAATTTATGTATCCTCTACACCAAGTCGGCCTAGAAGAGATCAAATTGGCCTAAGGACACTAATTCGATCTCACAGGGAGCCTATAAATACAAGCACATCGAATTCATTTGGAGCACACTCTCTCACAAGAAGTTCGATATCTCTTGTAGCTAGGAAAAGTGCGAAGTCTGAAGCAGAGAAGCCAAAATCAAGAAGGGAAGGAGCCAAGATCGAGAAGAGAAAGGAAGCTGAGAACAAGAAGAGGAAAAGCATTGTTGAAGAAGAGGGTAGTGACTTGGTCTTGGGAGGATACTAGAGTCAAGGGTCTTTGTCATGGTCTTGGTATTCGTCAATTGAAGATCTATAAGAAGAATTTCTGATTGGGTTTTCCTCTCAAAGAGTGAGAGGTTTTGGCCCTGGCTGACAAGCCTACATACTATGTCTCTTGTCTTCTATTGTTTATTTGGTAATTGTCTTAATGAAAAGAACACAATAATAACATAACGAAAAGAAGATCATAATCCAAGAAGTAAAAGTATATCACAAGCAATTATGAAGAAGATAAATCTCTTAACTTCTGATGCCCTAGATTTCTCAACAAACTACCTTATATGTCTCCTTAACTGATGCATGCGTACCAATCAACTGAAGCATGCACCCAGTCAACTGAACATTGCTCCTCATTAAGCTCTCCATGCACCATCTCACTCCCAAAGTAATGCATGCATCCTAGTTACCTCCAGTTGACTCAAGCACACACCCAGTCAACTCCAACACGTGCCACATCACTCCAACCCATGCATGCGCCTTGAATCCCGTTGCCACCTGTCACTCATAAAAAAGACTACCATGTGTCACCACTTAAGGTGGCACGTGCTACTTCACATACCACATGTCACTTTGCAAGGTTGATTGCCAACAATAGGAAATCTTTGCATGTCAATGTAATTAGGCTCATTGGAGTCGGTTTCCTATAAGAAATCCAAATATGTACTCATTGACATGCAAGCCCTGGAATTGTAACAGCTAAAAATAACAGTATCATGCATTTCACTCTGGAAAAGCTCATTGGAACCATGAACTTTCAAGGATTCCAAATTTGTAATCATCACTGCCATGCTGGCCTTTGAACTTTGCCTCCTAAAAAGTATGAAGACTGCTAAAAATAACAATCTCTTCCAAAACTGATAGAAAGACTTGTGCAGTATCACTGACTCTGAATTGGGATCATATCACTGAACCATCCTGCATCTGAACTCCATAGGAACCTCCTCTGACACATCAAAAATTGTCTATGGAAACTAAGTCTGAGCACCAGCTAGATGAAGCCCTCTAGATTTGCAAAGGAGTAAATTTGGGGGTTAACACTACTATGCCCTCCCCAATGTTAGTTAGCGACGGTGCTATATGGACAAGTATTAGCTCTTGCCGCAGGCTGTCACTTGATCAACTGGCACAAGTCCGCTAGGAGCTTAAGCCAACTTCTATGAGTTCTTAGAAGAAGCTTTTAACTGTGATGGACGAAAACTAACTCAACTAGAGGCTATTCTACTTGCAGAAAGAAGTTGAGAGCTAGAAAGGAACGCAAACCCTAGCAAACCCTAGTTGTATCGACTAACCCTACTGGTGCAAGTGAAAGGATAAAAGCTACAGAAATGGATGCCATTGACTTCTAAAAAGGTAAAATGCATGTGACTAAGCTACTTCTGAAGAGAAATCTGAGGAAAACGTCTTTTTGCATTTTTGAATAATTTGTCAGGATTATTTTGCATGTGCTTTAACTGTTTTTTACTGTGCAGAGGTTGATTGGTGAAAGGAAATGGAGTAGGCGCTTGCAGGAGGTTGGGAAGGTTAGAAGAGGGCCTAAGGGGTCCCTAGCACCCTTCCAGAGAATTTCACAGTGCTCGGATCTCAAGAAACCGCTTTCGTGAGCTTCTACAGGAAGTCTGCAGGGGTTCTACAGGATGTTCTGTGGCTTCTACAGGATGTTTCTACAGGATGTTCCCAAAAGGGAATTTTGAAGAGCTGATGGTGGAAAAAGGGTGAAGAAGTGGGTATGGAGGTGAGATGAGGGTGTGATGAGGTTTAGGACTTGGCGAACGAAACGGGTGAGTGATAAGGATGGCTGGATTTGTTCAAGGAGGGTTAGAGTAATGTTGCACAAAAATATGGAAATTAGGTCAAAGTGAGGGAACGTGGCAAATGCAAGGCAAGAATCAGAGTTGGAGGACGGAGTAGGCGGTATTGAGGGAGTAGGGGTAGGCAAAGAGGTATTATAGGTGCTCTGCAAGTTATTTTCCAAACTATTCAAACAAAGACTCAGAAAAACCAAAGACCTAGCTACTTTAACCTAATCTGACCTAAATATCAGCAAAGAAAATGAACAGAAGTTTATTGCAACGAAATCATGTGAAATAGCTATGCAAACTAAGCAATCATGAACCTGAACATGTAACCACAACTGGTATCAACTTCTGCAAATGAGAATTTAACACTAACAATTGCATGATGAAGCAAAGACAGTGTTTTTGGGGGCAGCAAGGACACCTTGGTCTCAGCTCATGGTTCCACAGAGGGAGAGGTGAGATCAGGGGTGCTTGATGGCCTTTTTCTGAAGATATTCTCTGTTATTAACCTATCAAATCAATCTGAACATGAAAAGCCTTTCTAATCATCAACAATGATCTAGGTAACCAAGCAAGACTGTAATCTACTTAACAGAAATTATTTTGCAAAAACATTAAAAACATATAACAGTACACGAAGGAGGCCTTGGCACTTGGGTTGGGCCCAACCCCAAGAGCTACAGGCTCCTAAGAAAAAGCTCAGAACTGATGCCAAATGAAACTGCTTTCCATTATTAAAAAATAACCATGTCACAAAGAAAGTTGTACAACAGAAGCTACAAAATGAGTTGAGAAACTAGCAGCACTATAGTGCAGAATACAACTGTTCAAAAAGTAACCTACGAAGGCTGGAAGCCTTCCTATTTATACACTACGAGGGTCTCCAACAGCCCTCCTTAACTCGAGGGGCTCGGCTGCTTGAACTGCCAGTGATCAGTCACTTCACGCAAAACTGCTTGGCTGCCCTTGGGAATCCTTCTCGGTGGCCTGCTGAACTTCGAGCTGAGGGTGGAGAATTCGAGGAAGGGGCCATTTAGTGCAGGAGACACCCTTCCTACGAATCCTCACCCTTGTTCCTTCATGCTTGGCTGTCATCTGGCTCATAAATGCTTGGCCTTGGTCCAAAATTTGTCCAAAAATCTGCAATAACCATGTGTTAGCCCTCTTGGTCAAGTGACTATTCTCATTCGTTCAACTAACATAAATATACTCAAAAAACATGCATAAACTATGAAAGATGGTGGATTGATGAAGAACAATAGGCAAAATGAGCCCAATAAGTTACCCATTTTTGGGGCTCATCATCACCCCCCTGCTAAATGGGTTGCTCATCCTCTGAGCAACTAATCTAGCTCATCATCCTTGATAGCTTTGATTGCCTCTCTCCTGTCCCAGGCCTCCGAGGTGATGTCTTCTTCCCGGTCATGAAATCTTGCTTTTCTTTCCACTTCCTCCCACTGCCCGTTTTCCTCTTCTTCCTTAACTCTTTCCAGCAATCCCAAAAGCAAGGGAGGACTGAACTTTAGGCCGATCCAATTGGCATGCAGATTTTGCATTCACTGTTTAAATAGGGGTACCCTTGCCAAGGCCTCCCTCATCCTGGTTGGAGAGTGGTATTCCCTTATCTTCAAACTGTGGGGCAGTGTGTTCCACCTCCTTGTGCAAGCATGAAGGCAATTATCCCCCAACAGTTTCTCCATGTCCTCAAAGTGGGCAATAGCTTGAGCTTGTCGCTCAATGTAATCTGGTAACTCCTGAGGATTGTCAACCAAGTGCTGGTGGGCGTTTATCAATGTTGAGGGATCCTCCGGCTCTGCTCTGATCATTAGTGGTTCACTGAGTTCCCTGTTCATAATATCTGGGACCTCTGCTGCCCTTTTTTCCTCGTGATTTAGCCAAGAGGCCATGGCCATAAGTTGGACATCTCCTACCACAGTGTTGGGGTCCCATGAATTCATATTTGGAAGGGCCAAGTTGTGCAAATAAAACTCTGATAATTTAGCCTTGTCCTCTGATGAGCTACTATCACATAAAGCCATAAATTGATGATAGTTTTGAAATGGAGTAGTGCCCCTTTGGGCCAAGGTGTTAATCTGGAACTGCAACCATTGATCTTTAAGGTACAAAGCGTATGACTTGGCAGGCTGCCTACACTGTACGACCTCTATTGCCCAGCTGGCCATGTAGGCCAGTTGGGCTTCCTTCTCATGTACTTGTTGCCTTAGAGACTGTATCTCTTTTGTTGCCTGCAACTCCTTTTCCTGTAGCTGTTTTGTTAGTGCCTCGATCTCAGCCTGCAGCCCATCCTTTCTTTGCTGTTCATCCAAGGTTTCTTTGTCTGTTGGAGGCTTTTCCCGCTGCTGCTGTTCTCCTAGAATGGAGGGCCTGTCTTCCTTATGGATTCCCTGTAGCTGTAGCTGCTGTTTTAGCAGCTCGTTCTCTTCCTGTAGTCTGGCCCTCTGAATGCTTTCCACATGCTTTACCATGGCCAATTCTTTCCTTGACTCTCTGAGTTGTTCTTCTAGGGGGCCTATGTCTGCCACACCCTTGGACTTGGCGATCCTCATCCAAGTATGAGTCCTAATCCTTTCTTCCTCCAGTGCAAAAAATAGTGGCACTGCAAATTTCTGGGGAATTATTTTCCCAGCTTCTAACAAGTTATAGTATGTGCCCAAACTAGGTTGAGGACTTGGTTCCAATATTTCCTCTGTCCTTTCTTCTTCCTGTGGTTGTTTGGCCACCTTTTCCTCCAACTTCTCGGTCTCTTTTAGCTTAGCCCGAGTTTCCTGTAGAGCTTTCTCAGCTTCCTATAGAACTGTCTTTGTGTCCATTGTCTTCAGTCTTTCTCTCCAGGTGGAAGTTTTTGGGCTTCCTCGCTCATAGGTGACGGAAATATTTGAGGGAGACCCTTCCTTTGGTTTAGGGGTTGTGTCCTCAATAATAATTGGCTCCTTTGACTGCGGCTGGGGTCTGCCTACTTTGATCCGAGTGCTCCTTCTTGCTCTAAAGTACATGGAGGTTTGCCTTTTTTGCTTCCCTTTTTGTTTTGGAGGTGTTTTTAAGGTGGCCAGCACAGCTACTGCCTCTCTTGCCAATATTTCCGGTGATTTCCCTCTTGGCTGTTCTGTTTCCATGCTTCCTGTAGAAGCCTCTGTGTCAACTGTTTCTGCCTGTATTGAGGTCATTTTAGGATCTGTCTTTGCCTTTTGTTTTGGTGTGACTGCTGTGGCTGTGCCAACCTTTACTTGGGATGTTTCTGCCTTCTCTGCTCTCCTCTGCAGTCTCTTTTCCCTTGGTGTTTGTGCTGCTGTTCCTTGCTCTGTTTTAGGCTCAACAATTTGGCCCTCCCCCTCTTTCTCTTTTTGTCCTGCTTGTGCTTGTTTATCTTGTGTTTCTTTACCACTGGTTTTCTCTCCTGCTTCAGTGTGTTCCCCTTCTTCACTGCTGGATGAGGTGAGCTCCTCGGCCAGAATTCTAATATCGTCATCTTTGGTCATGTTTCGGAAAATTTCCCAAGAGAGGGGAACAGTGTAGGTGTGGAGGGCATCTTCCACTAAAAGTTTGATGAGCCCATGATGGGCTAACTGATCCGGTGTCCCTTCCTTCAATTTTGTGCCACATTCACTTAATGACTGCAGAAGAAAATAGGGGATGCTCAACTTTTCTTCCGGAGGTAAATCCATTCCATGTCTTAGTTCATTCAACAACCTAAAATGATTGCCATAGACAATGCTGAACCTCCCTTCGCGGGTAATGTATTTCATGATTTGGAAGCTAACTTCGCTCCAAAGAGGAGGTAAGCTGGTTCTCCGGACCCCGTTTTTGTCTTCTACAGGATGTTCTGAAGGCAGGAAGAATGCTTTCTTGGCTGCCTGGCCTAATGACCTTTCTTCTTTGCTCCAAGGGAGCCCTAATGAGAGACCAGTAGCACGACTGATGAGCTCAGGGGTAACTTCTAAGGTCAAACCCCTAAAATTCATTGTGGCCTGTGTCTTTGATTCAGGTTTCAGGGACATTAAGAATTCCTCCGTTATTTCATCGTCATGACCCTGAATTTTGTCACAAAAGGTCATCCAATTGGCACGGGTGAAGAGCTCTACTACCTCTAGATGCTCACGCAGCTTGCTGGGATCCGAAGGTTCTTTCCTGATAAACCCTCCTGGCATGGTGAGAGTGCTCCCTTTTTTATGATTTGGTCAGAAAAGGAAATGCTGTCTATGGATTTCTTCCTGGACTTAAGGAAGAATTCCTCTGCTGTTTAATATCAATGAGCAACAATTCCCTGGTTTCAAGACTGCTGTGACTCAGCTCTCAGCTATCTGGTTATGAAAGGAAGAGTTTTGCTTCTACAGACAGAGGACAGAGACCAAGTTTTCTGCTCAGGGCATATTCAGATATGCAAACTTTAAAATTTTCATCCATAGGCTGGCTCTCGCAGCTGCATATGCCTTCCTTATAAGAGAATTTTAGCAACAGGAAACGTGGAGAAGAATTTCGATGCAGAAAAACCTGGGGAATATCGTTCAACACACAGGCAAACTGCTATTGTCAACTCAGGCGGATTTTTCTTGGACTCCCCAATTTGAAACAGTTCAATTCACCACCTTTTCGAAACATACCATGCATGGAAGAGTGTTTTTCGAGCCTACCTCTCTCGGAACTCCAGATTCGACGAAGAAAAGTCCAGCTTCTCTGCTCCGGAAAGCTGTGCCGAACTTCCTGTAGAGCTGCTTCCTGTAGAACTCTTGCCGGCTTCTGTAGGATGTCACTGCGCCTCTGAATGAGCTCGGTACGCGGGAGATTTTTTTGAACAGGCTGAAAAACTCGGTGGAGGACGACGGGTTAACAGATTTCAGAAGCAGAGGACGGGTACTTCGGCCGAGGATGTTGCAAGTGCAAATGAACAGTGGGTGGTGAGAGTCTTCAGCCGAGTATCTTTTAACTGCGGCGCAATTCGTGGCGAGGGGATGAGGTGGCCGGACCGAACCGTTGATCCAACGTCACGACCATCATTTTTCTACGTGTCTCTGACTGCCATCACCTCCCCTCTGCCATTAACCGCCGCCACCACTACCAGTCCCGCTGATTTTCCCTGACTGGACACTCCACATGTGTCGGCTGCACGTCTCGGCGGCAAATTTGAACGTAACTGAGCTTGTTCGGATCCCACGAAGCTTTGTAACTGGTTGAGGGTGGCCAGTTTGACTGGCCACCGATCTTGTTCAGTCTGAACCATTTTCACAGTCATGCAGTTTTCGAAATATAGTTTATGCAATTGACGGATGAGGTTAGACATTTACCTGTGCGGCCGTGGACGCGTTATGAAGATTTCGGGTCTTGGAACCATTGCTTCGCTTGCTGCTACCTCGTGCACGGGTGTTAGAACTCATTCCTCCATTTGTTGATGCTGTATGCACGGGTTTTGGAACCCGATCTTTCAGTTATCAACGCTGCATGCACAGGTTCTGCTGGGTTTCGGCTGCCGAGGATGTTGTCACGTCCAAGCAGAGCCTTTTGCACGTTCCCTTTGTTGATCTCGGCTGTCCCTGCCTCCAGAGTATGTCTTCCAGAGAGATCAGCTGCTACAGGATTCCTGTAGGATGTCCTGTAGCTGCTTCTCCTCCTGGGATGCAGGCTAAACGAGCAGGGCTATATTGCAGACGATGGATCTAGATGGAGTTTGGACAGGCAGGGTGAGTGAGACTTTGTTACTTGACTTGTCACTAAAAATTCTTGCTATCAATTTGAGGAAAATAGGGTTTCTTGTATCACTGTGCAGGAACACATAACCAGGTGGTTGACGGAGGTGTAAAGAGATGGAATAGGGTGCCATATGGTGATGGGTGGAAATAGGGGTGTCTGCAGGCCTAACAAACAGATTCCAACCTTCAGATTACCCTCCCAGATCGATTTTGGCTTGCCCGAAGGTTCTACAAGATATTTCCTGTAGAAGACAAACTGCTTGTAGAATAGGCAGAACATCCTGTAGAAGGTGAAATCTGCCCCCGAATGTGATCAAATCCTAGGAGAGGCGAGTGGTCATGGAGGAAGTGTCTGTGAGGGTGTCCTGTAGCCTGGTGTGGACCCCTGTCCTTGTTTTGCGCGACCTTCCTAACTTGCAATATATTCCCTGCAACTTGCAATTATTCCACAGAGATTAGGCCTGTTTTTTTTTTTTTTGAGAGACAACTGGGGTGCCTCCATGAGGTTTTCACCCTCACTGTCTGCCTCGGGCGCTTCTAAGAAGTTTTCACCCAAGGATCTTTTTATTTCATTTCTCTGTTTTTTTTTTTTTTTTTTGATGCTCAAGGTGTGGGTGGAGTAGAGATAGGGCCCTGCTCCATTACCAGCACTGATTTGTCCAAAGTTTCAATGAACTCCTGCCTCGAAAGGGGTTTCCTGTAGATTTTCAATCGATGCCCATTGACGAGCATGGGGATGGCTTCTTCATCAATGGTCCTGATGAGGACTGAACCATTGTCGTTGCATTTCTCCACTGTATATGGTCCTAACCACCTTGTCCTCAGTTTCCCTTTGAAATCCTTGTATCTTGAGTCATACAGCAGCGCCCAATCTCCTAGCTGGAATTGCTTTTCATTAAGGTGCCGATCATGCCATATCTTCCTCTGGAGTTGAACTACTTCTGAGTGGAGGAGGGCCTGCATTCTCTGTTCATCTAATCCATTCAGCTGCAGTAATCTTTCCCGTTGTGCATGGCTGAGATCTAGGTCCAGCTGAGCTGCCATCCTCAATGTGTTGTACTCAAATTCTATGGACAGCAGAGCCTTCTTCCTGTAGACCAGCTCATAAGGTGTGAAACCTGTTGTAGTTTTCCAAGTGGTGTTGTAGGCCCAGGTGGCCTCAACCAAGTGATCTGCCCAATCCTTCCTGCTGCTGCTCACCACTTTAGTCAAAATCTCTTCCAACGATCTATTAGTAACTTCCACCTGCCCATTAGCTTGCGGATGATAAGGGGTGGAAGTTCTATGCTTGATCTTGTGATGAGCGAGCAGGTCTTCAATCAGGTTAGAGGTGAACTGACTTCCTTGATCGGTGACCAGCTCTCTTGGGTAGCCAAATTTGTAGAAGATATTTTCCCTTAAGAACTCAGCCACTTTTCCTTTTGTCGCTTCCTTGATTGCCTTGGTTTCTGCCCACTTTGTCAGGTAGTCTGTGCAGACTATGATGTAAGACCTTTGCTTTGAAGGAGGGTTGATAGGACCCACAAAATCCATGCCCCACTTCTCAAATGGCTCGAAGGTCACTTGAGGTTGGAGGGGCATTTCATCCCTTGGAGTCGGTTTCCCCATCCTTTGACATCAGTCACATTGGCTGATGTATCTTCTGACATCTTGATGAAGAGTGGGCCAATAGTAGCCTGCCTGTAGAATTTTGAAGGCAGTCCTTTTCGCTGCAAAGTGACCTCCACAGGGCCCATCGTGATAGGTCAGGAGGATGTCAAAAACTTCCTCCTCCCTAACACAACGCCTCAAGATCTAATCTGGGCCAAGTTTAAACAAGTTGCCCCCGATCCAAGTGAATGGGGCACTTTTCCTCACAATTTTGCTCTTCTCTCTTGAGGATAGGTGTGGAGGGAACTGTGCTGAGACCAAGTAATTTGCTATATTAGCAAACCATGGAGAGAGTATTGAAATAGCAAACAGGTGTTCGTATGGCATTTGGTCATCTACTGTCCCTTCTTCACCTGCAGGCAAATCCAATCTAGATAGAAAGTCAACAACAACATTTTCCTTTCCTGGCTTGTCCACAATGGTCAAATCAAATTGCTGCAACAAAAGTAACATCTAATGATACGAGCATTTACATCAGGCTTATTCATTAAATATCTAATCGCAGCATGATCAGTGTACGAATGTTTGATAACCAGTGATGTAGTGTCTGAACTTGTTTAGGAAATGGACTACAGCCAGGAACTCTTTTTCGGTTACAGTATAGTTCATCTCTGCCTTGGATAGGCTTTTGCTGACAGAGTATATGGCATATGGTAGTTTCTCCTCAACTTGTCCTAAGGCTGCCCCTATGGCTTTGTTCGAGGCATCGATATGGATGTGGAAAGGTAGGGCCCAGTTTGGACCTCTCAAGATCGGGGCGGACACCAACTTATCTTTCAACTCATCCAGAGCCCCTTCACAATCGTTAGTCCATTTAAACTCAACATATTTCCCTAAGAGGCCAAACAATGGCGAGGCTAGCTTACTGAAATCTTTAATGAATCTTCTATAATATCTTGCTAAGCCTAGAAAACTCCGAACATCTCTCACTTTTTGAGGAGGTGGAACTTTTTGGATGATAGCAATTTTGTTAGGATCCACCTGTAATCCTTGCTGAGAAGTGGTATGACCTAACACGGTCCCTTCAGTCGTCAGGAATTCACATTTTTCGAGATTGAGGGACAGGTTCATCTCAATACACTTGGTTAAAACTTTTCCCAGGTTAGACAATGCTTCTTGGAAGTTAGACCCATAAGGAGTAAAGTCATCCATATAGATTTCCACCGAATCGTGAACCAGCTCAGCAAATATGCTCAATACTGCTCTCTGGAAAGTGGCAGGAGCGTTGCATAGCCCAAAGGGAAGGACCCGGTAGGCAAAGGTTCCCCAAGGGCAAGTGAAGGTGGTCTTATCTTGGTCTTTCGGGCTGATTTGGATTTGATTATACCCATTGAACCCATCTAGGAAAGAAAAGAACTTCTTCCCTGCCAGCCCATCTAGCACTTGATCTATGAACGGTAAAGGGAAATGGTCCTTCTTGGTGGCTTTGTTAAGTTCTCGATAATCTACACAGATTCTCCACTTCCCATTTTTCTTGGGTACAAGCACCAGAGGAGAAACCCATTCGTTGTCCGAGATGGGGTAGATGAATCCTGCATCCAACAACTTTTGCAATTCTTCTTTAACGATGTCCTTAAGGGATGGATTCATTCTCCTCTGAGGCTGCCTGACTGGTTTACAATCCTCTTTAATGTAAATGTGATGGGTACAGACCGACGGATGGACTCCTTTCATTTCCTTATAGCTCCAGGCGAAAGCATCCAAATGGTGGCTCAATAAGCTACAAAGCTCCTTCTCCTGAGAGGAAGATAGGGATGAGCTGATCTTTAAGGTTCTTTCAGGGCCAAATTCCACATTTTTAACTTTGGGTGAGGTCGGATCGGCCACACAGAGGTCCACTAAAGCGCTGGCTTGGGTACCTTCCACTAACTCCTCTAATGATAGTGCACTGGGAGGTGGATTTTGAATCAAATTCTCGATCAAGTCATCCTCGGTCAGAGGACCTCCCCTGGTGGCTTCTACTGTGCACAATGGTGCAGAGTAGACTTCACCCTCATCTTCCTCCTCCAACTAGAGCGGTAAGTCATGTTCTAACAGAGGTTGGGTAGGAGGGTATAGGACTAGTTGTTTGGACATAGGCCCATTCTTGATGGTCATGCTTCCAGCTCGACAACTGATGTAAGCATCTGCAGTAGCTAACCAAGGCCTTCCTAAAATGAGGGGTATCCAGTGAGTTTTGCCTTTGGTTGAAGGAGCAAGAAGTCCGCAGGGTACTCCTAAGAATCAACAGAGACCAGGACATCCTCCACAATCCCTTCGGGAGTCACGGTGGAGCGGTCTACCAACTGCAGTACTGTCGAGGCCTTTCTTAAGGAACTCTGAAGGTTAAGTTTAAGCATAGTGTCCCTGGTCATCACATTAATGGCAGCCCCTAGATCAATCAAGGTGTGGGGGATTATGGTGCCATTGATGTGGACATCAACTACAGGACTCCCAGGGTCCAAATATTTTGGACAGATTACTTGTCCCAACATTAGATCGGACAGTTGTCCTATGACATTGATAGTCAGGGCATCTCTCTTGCGCCTGCTTGGGTGCCTGAAACACTTCTCCTTGATCAATTTGTTGTAGATTGGTACATCTTTTATGGCCTGGAGAAGTGGGATTTTCACACACAACTGTTTAAGTTCTCCCAGAAGTTCAGTCTCCTCTAGGTTTGGTTGCATGGCTATTGTTAGTCTCTCAGGAAAGGGTGGAATGGCTTTGGGTTCACTTTCCCATCCGAGAGACCAACGGGGACATGAAGATGAAAAACATAAGTCCCTCAGCCTTACCTCATTTCCATGGATTGACCACTGAAGACCTTGATACCTTCCTATTTGAGTTTGCTGTCCTTTGTCGAACTTATGACTATGCAGAAGACAAGCAAAAGTTGAAACTCTTTCCCTCTACCCTCAAGGATGCAGCACTACGCTGGTTCATGGGGCTACCTGGAAACAGTATCACAACTTGGGCTCAGATGCAGCAAGCCTTTAACAACAAATATCGGGACTACTGTAGGTCAAAGGAAACAAAGGGAGAGATCTTTCAGATGACCATGGGAAGTGATGAGTCTTTAGAAGACTACGAGGAAAGGTTCCAACTTAGCTATAAACGGGCCAGGTGCACGCTTGACCCTGAATCTCTGAAGCTGGTTCTGCTCCGAGGAGTCCCCGAAGACCTTCTAGATACCCTCCATCTGCTAGTTGGAGGAGACATCTACCAACTACCTTATGAGGACATAAAAACTGTGTTTAGAAACCACTCTAGGGCAGCCCGGAAACGAGGTAGGGGGAATTCACTCTCAGCTAGTACCACCTTCTCTAAGCATGAGTTTGCTAATCAGATGGAAGACCTCAAAAGTGAGATGAGACAGACCATTGCTATGCAACTGGATACCTTCCGAATCCAACAGAAGAAAGAGGAAGTTGAGAGTGCTTCGTCCTCTAACTCAGATTCTTGCCTCTCGTTTGCCACGTTTTCTCACTTTGCCCTAGCTCCTACATTCTCGCACAACATTGCTTCTCTTATCTTCGAACCAACCCAGTCACCTTAACCACTCTTCATCCTCAATCACCAAGTCCTAGACCTCCTCACACCCTTATCTCACCTCCATACCCACTTCTTCACCTTTCTGCCTCCATCAACCCTTCAAAATTCCCTTTCGGAACATCCTGTAGAAACATCTTGTAGAAGCTACAGTACATCCTGTAGAACCCCTGCAGACTTCCTGTAGAAGCTCACTGTGAAACTCTCTGGAAGGGTGCTAGGGACCCCGTAGGCCCTCTTCTCACCTTCCCAACCTCCTGCAAGCGCCTACCCCATTTCCTTTTGCCAATCAACCTCTGCACAGTCAAAAACAGTTAAAGCACATGCATAATAATTCTGACAACTTACTCAAAAATACAAAAAGATGTTTTTTTTTTTTCTTAGTTCTGTCAGATTTTACTTCAGAAGCAGTTTAGTCACATGCATTTTATCTTTCCAAGAGTCAATGGCATCCATTTCCACCGCTTTCATCTCTTTTCTTGCACCAGTAGGGTTAGTCAGTAAAACTAGGGTTTGTTAGGGTTTGCATTTCCTTTAAGCTTTCCACTTCTTTCTGCAAGTAGATTAGCCTCTGTTGAGTTAGCTTTCGTCCATCACAGTTAAAAGCTTCTTCTAAGAGCTCATAGAAGTTGGCTTAAGCTCCTAGTGGACTTGTGCCAGCTGATCAAGTGACAGCCGCGGCAATTGCTAGTACTTGTGCATATAGCACCGTCGCTTCCAAGTTTGTTACGAACTACCGGGTTGATAAAAGTAAAGAAGGGAGTCACCATGTTTTAGGTCAAAGTCCCCATTGAGGAATTCTAGGATTTATTCCGAGTCAATAGAGTCATTGTACTTTTTAAGAGACCCTTCTTGGGCTTTTGAATCATGTAAAAAGGTTAAGTATCAAGTCAAATATAATTTATGTATCCTCCACACCAAGTCGGCCTAGAAGAGATCAAGTTGGCCTAAGGACACTAATTCGACCTCACATGGAGCCTATAAATACAAGCACATCGAATTCATTTGGAACACACTCTCTCACAAGAAGTTCGATATCTCTTGTAGCTAGGAAAAGTGCGAAGTCTGAAGCTGAGAAGCCAAAAGAAGTGTGAGTTGGGTGGAGTCTAAGGAGAAGAAGAAAATCGAAATTTTGGTGCCTCTCTCTCTCTGTTTCGTGCCCTAGATTGGGAGATCGAAGTCTTCCAAGTTTCACTGTTGCGGACGCTGCTGTCTTGTCAAAGTTGTTGGAAAGGGGTCGAAATTCTGGGAAGCTGACTTGGTGTGGAGGGAAGGTTTGGTCTTTGTCTAGGGTGAAGAGTCTCAAAGAATACTATTGAAAGGAAGAATTTCTTGACCGAGTTTTCTGCTCGAGGCTAGTTTTGCCCTGGCATAGTGCCTACATCTGGTGTTTATTGTTTTATGTGCTGCTGCTATGGTAATTGTTTGATGAACTAAAAGAAAAAAGATATAAAGAATCATAATAACAAGAAACATCACAAGTAATTATCAAGAATAAGAAAATCTTTCTGCCTTTCTGATTTGTAACATGGTATCAGAGCTTTGGTGAAGAAAGAAGAAAAAGGCAGTGTCAAGCACCTGATCAAGAAACCATTCAAAGGATTATCTCAGGGAAGAAATCTACTATATTCAAGGAAGATGTCTAACACAATCAAGGGAGAGAACAAACTTGAAGGGGCCTCAAACTACAGGTCCTAGAAGAAGAGGATTGACCTCATCCTTGAAAAGAACAAGGTACTAGACTTGGTCAAAGGATAAGTAAAGAAGCCAACAAAGGATTCCAGTGATGTTGATAAAGTGAAATTTAGGGAACTAGAATTGGTGGCCATGATTCTAATGGTAGAAGGAATAAATGACAACTTTGTCCCATTCATAGCTAACATTGATCATGCTCAGGAAATGTATGAAGCCTTGTCAAAGTTATTTACTATTAAGAACATTGGTCAAGTAGCAAGTTTGAAGAATGAGCTAAGGACCACAACGATGACTAAAGAAGACCAGTGGCATCGTTTTTTGTGTAAATAGCAAGTTCAGGGATGATCTTCTGGTCATTGATGAAATTGTTCCAGACAAAGAACTCGTGATCACTGCCCTATTAGGATTGCCACCTACTTGGGGTGCATTTGCTGTAGGACTTAACAGTTGGAAGGTAGCTCCCACCTTTGAAGAACTATGGACTGCCTGTAGTCAAGAAGAATTAAGGATCTCATTAGTTGCCAATCTTGAAGGAGTATCAAATGCCTACATTGCTCAACATAAAGGAAAGAAATCGAAAGGACCAAGGAAGAAAGTTGACATGTCTAAGGTAGAATGCTATCAATGTCATAAGAAGGGTCACTATAGGAGTGATTGTCCCGACAATCCAAGAAACAAGAAGAGAGAAAGAGATCAAGCCAACATTGCTGAAGAAGGAGACCCAAAGAAAGTCAAGCCCGAAGAATCTGACATTAGGGACTTACACTACTAAGTCCTTTGCTTGTAGCCTTAGATATCTTATTTTATATTTTTGATGTTTTAGAATTTAAGGTTTTTAACATATTTTGAAAAGACATTTTTAGTGTTTTTTATAATTTGTAGGTATCACTCAAGCTTTGGAGGGAGCCCCCAAAAGTATCTCATTCCTTCAGTTTTGGTTTCATGAACTCATTTAGTTTGATTATATTAAATACTAATCACCATTCTCGTTTATTGTCTTGATGAGGAAGACATCTGCTATACCCTTAAAGAGTATGGAAGAAAGCCACCCAAGAAAAGGTTTGTCAAGAAATAAAGGTATGCATTAAACTATTAAAAACATTGATTTCTTTATTATAAATGTTTATTCATTTGAAAAATCTATTACTAACATTGTTGTGTCTAGCCATATTGAATCATATTGATTCTTATTTTGGGTGATTCATCACTTGATAAATCTACCCCACTACTACTCTTAACTGATTTTATAGAACCATACACAGGTTCTCGGAAAACCCTAACCTAAGGGTATGCTAATGTGAACGTCTGAAACCCTAAATTGCTTAGGGATATTGTGAAATTAATTTGAAGTTTTATTGATGATGTCGTTTGGGATTTTGGTATGATCAAGAAAACCTAACTTGTTAGGGTTGAATGATAAGGTCTAAAATCTCGAACCGTTGAAGTCTTGGTAATTTTTGGGTTGCTATGTTGAAACCCTAACTCATTAGGGTTTGTTGGATTGTGTAAGCAAGACCCTTATAATGTCTTAGAAATGATTTCCTGGTATGTGTGTGTTTGTCTGATCAAACCCTAGTCTAATCAAGTTTGTTATATGTCTAACTTCTATTGATATTTTTGAAGTTGGGTTTGAGTAACACATGATATGAAATGCCTTTGCATGGTGATGAAACCCTAGTTATATAGAGATGTGTCCATTTGGTCAAAACCCCTAGCTTGGTCTAGGTCAGTATATGTCTAATGTATTAATGTTATCGGACATATGATAAACTTATGTATGATTATGATTCCTAGACATGTGTGTTGACATAGTTATTGATGGTCATAAGTCTTAGGATTTGATACAAGTCCTTGTCTGAGATTCTAGGATGATATTTGGAAATCTAGGGTTTTGCAGCCAAACCCTAGTAGCGGTTAAAATCAAATCTCTAATATCTGTGATATAACAATCTGAGAGCTATTTATATAATGATTATTGAGATTGTGGAGAATGAAATTCTAGGGTTTTGAAGTTAAACCTTAGTAGAAGTAAAAAATCTCTGATGTATGATGACAATATGATAATTTGAGATTTGTGTAAGATTGTTGAAATCTGAGATTTAGTTGGGATTGATATTTGATTGAAAAATATAGGGTTGCAATTAACCCTAGTGGAAGGTGTTCATGTTAATGACTAAGCTGTGATTGGTTTTGATTGATTCCTTTTTATGAAATCCTAGTGAAAATCTAACATAAGAATTCTGAAAGTTGTTAGATACCTTGTAGAACTATATTTCTTTGAATTGTTACTAGGGTTTGCTATTTGTTGTAGTAGGATATGTTACACCTTTGATAGAAACATTGAAACCCTAGATGGAATGAAAATTGTTATGAAGTAGTCTAGGGTTTATGACAATCCCTAGCAAGATGTTGAAGAGTATGTCTCTTGTTTGTAATTAAGTTTGGGTATCTCATATGTGTAAAGTTGAAATGCTTCTGTGATCCTAATATGGCTAACTTCATGCTTCTATAGATTTGGTTGCACTTGCTATGTAAGTTGTGCAAGTACACAATCTTCAATATGGTGAAGATGCTCGTTGATGTGATAAGCATGATGAGGATAATAATAACTTTGATGAAATGGTTGGAAGCCATGAAAGATTCTTCGATGTTGAAAAGAAGACGTTGATCACCCTGAGGAACCCTGAATAGAAGAGATTTCCCTAAGATTAAGAGGGAGTCTGGATAAAGATGCTCCCTGGTTGAGAGGGAGGGTATAACTTTGTTTTAATTGAAGAATGAATTTCGGAGGATATGTTGTTACATGAGAAGTAGGAAAGGAAAGTGTATGATTGAGGAATCTTCTATCAGAGATTCGATTGATAGTCTTACTATAAAAAGTTGAGAAGCAACATCAAGTTGTTTGAAAGACCCCAGAGGTTTGTATTTGTTTATGTACATGTGAATGTATATTATTTGATTGGGGTTGTGTTTGTACAGGTGAATCTCTCGAAGGATTTTATAGCATGCTGGTTACCAATTAGTTTGATTGGGAGAGATTGATCATCTTTGATCTGCTAGATCAAGGAGTGTTGAGGCTTTGTGAGTGAAGCATTGCCTGGGAGGACATCTCCAACACTTTGTGTTGATGTCTAGGTCCCGAAGTTGAAAGGTGTGTTGATCATAAGAGCTTTGTTTTGGATACACACACCTGGATCTTTGGGTTGGTGGTTAGCAGGTAAGCCTGATGGTACCTAGAGGCCGAAAGCTTGAGTCCATCTTATTTCCACTTAGATAGCTTGCCCTGGTCAGGAATCTAGTCCAGGCATTGCGGTGCCTAAAGTTCTTCATTGTTCATATTTTTGAGATCTTCCATTGTACTTGTATATGATGAATACCTCCCTAGTTAAGATGGAGTTTTGGAAAATGTAACTACGTTCGGTCTTCATTAATGTATTTGAGTCATCTTGTAATGTACTTTTCAAAAGAATAAAGAAAAGAATTGTTATTATTGTTATTGTGACTTATTAAAGCATGGGTTTCATGCTTTGGTCACCATGTTTTAGGTCAAAGTCCCCATTGAGGACTTCTAGGATTTATTTGAGCCAATAGAGTCATTGTACTTTTTAAGAGACCCTTCTTGGGATTATCAATCATGTAAGAGGTTAAGTATTGGGTCAAATATATTTTATGTATCCTCCATACCAAGTTGTCCTAGAAGAGATCAAGTCGGCCTAAGGACACTAATTCGACCTCACATGGAACCTATAAATACAAGCACATCAAATTCATTTGGAACACACTCTGTTACAAGAAGTTCGATATCTCTTGTAGTTAGGAAAAGTGCGAAGTCTGAAGTCGGGAAGCCAAAAGAAGTGCGAGTTTGGTGGAGTCTAAGGAGAGGAAGAAAATCGAAATTTTGGTGTCTTTCTCTCTCTCTCTCTTTTCGTGCCCTAGATTGGGAGATCAAAGTCTTCCAAGTTTCACTATTGCCGGAAGCTGCTACCTAGTCAAAGTTGTTGGAAAGGGGTCGAAATTCTGGGAAGCTGACTTGGTGTGGAGGGAAGGTTTGGTATTTTTCTAGGGTGAAGAGTCTCAAAGAATACTATTGAAAGGAAGAATTTCTTGACTGTTTTTTCCCCTCGAGGGGGGTTTTTCCCTGACATAGTACCTACATCTAGTGTCTATTGTTTTATGTGCTGCTTATAGGTCTGGTATTTTTCTAGGGTGAAGAGTCTCAAAGAATACTATTGAAAGCAAGAATTTCTTGACTGGGTTTCCCCCTCGAGGGGGTTATTTCCTGAAATAGTGGCTACATCTGGTGTTTATTGTTTTATGTGTTGCTTATTTGCTAATTGCTTGATGAACGAAAAGAAAGAAGATATAAAGAATCATAATAACAAGAAACATCACAAGTAATTATCAAGAATAAGAAAATATTTCCGCCTTTATGATTTTCTAACGATATTGTCTTACCCACCCCTTGTGCCTTGAGCTATTGCTGTCCTCGAAAAGCTGTCGATGCCTTGATCTAATTGTTTGTGGACGTTCCTAATTTCCAGGAAAAATGTGTTTCTACTTTTCTTTCAGGATCATAAACGATCTGCCCTACACTAGGTGTCCCTACAGGATAAATCTTCAATGCCCCGAGAAATGTTTAGCATTAGGTGGGATGCTTAATGGTTTTTTTCGTGGCGTAGATGTAGTAAGGAAAGGGTAGGATAATTACTCTTATGAGTTGAAGACTTAATTAAGACATTGTTCTATTAATTATGGCTTTGAAATGACTGGACCAAGAGATTTCTTCTATGTGTAGCTCTTGGAAAGGTATATATGCACCTACTTTTATTTTTGATAAGCATCATCAACACAATAAGTATTGCATTATGATTGTACATACTATGAGTTCTTGTTGCACGTTTATATTTTGTGCCACCAATCCTTCGTCAACCTTGTTGTCGTCACAACTGAAGCATTTTACTGCACAATGTTTGGAGTTTCTCCATTTCGCCAATTTCGTCATTCAGGCCCTTGGCCGTTTAGAAAAATAATTATAAAATATAAAAGAAAATGAAAAAAAGAAAAATAAAAGAAAGAAAAGATTATATAAATATTAAAAAAATCATATATATATATATAATATATATATATATAAAAGAGTAGGAAAAAATATTATTTGTATATAAAATTAAAAATATATATATTTAAAAAAAAAATAAAAAAAAAAATATATCATTAAAAAAAAATTAAAATAAAAAAAGATATCATTTAAAAAAAATTAAAATAAAAAAAGGGGTGTCATACCTAGCTACACAACCATCGTACACTTTCGTATAAGTGACACGCTGCCATACAAAGCCACCAACCACTGTTTTTGTTGCATGCAACCACCAATCACACGTTGTTTTAGCCATCAGTCATTTGTCCACACCCTTGTTTGTACACATCCCCCATAGCTGTACAGTGACCATTTAGTTGGTCGACGGGTGAGACATAACCATTAGGAATTTCCACCGAATTGAACTACTCTTCGTACTCATAACACTGAGACCGAGTGTCTCATGAGTGGAATCGTTGAAACACAATCGAATGTGCATGTAATCTATTGTGTGTACGGGTATAGCTGTAGATAGTCACGACTTTTTGAATTTGAAGGGCGATTCCACTCTAACTATTAAAGGTGTGAAAAGTCATTAACCTCCAACCCAATTTGAAAACGTGGCCACCAATTTGAGGTTAAAGCGCAATAGGCAAACCTAAGAATTAGGACATTTGACATAAGATTAATATCGCAGACATTTAAGTATAAAAAAAGGTATTATTAAAATTAAAAATCCCTAAAATTAAAATAAAAGTATATTAAAAAAAATTATACATTGAGAAAAAGGGGCAATTTAAGAGAGTATAAAAGGTTATTTGGAAGTAGAATACATTTTTCTCAAGCTCATATAAAGGAGTCATGAAGCTTTTTGAAATATATATATATATATATAAGGTGGAATATAAGTGTTTAGCCTTTCTTATAATTGTTGGAATAAAAGAAGATCTAAAGGAATTTTGAAGTCTAAAAGGGAAAAGTTATTAAAAAATAAAAATAAAAAGGGTCACTTCCTTCCTGTCAAGTATTGTTTGATGTAAAATTTATTGACGAACGTGAAATGGGGACCAGTAATGAAAGATTCCCTAAAACTTTTGGTATATCTGTTAATGCGCTCTTTAAATCAAGGGATCTCCAGTAGGAAAGGATATTATAATCTCTATCGATCCTACTCAATAATAATTATGTTAGTATTGAATGTGCTAACGAATTAGTGATTCTTGAATCAAATATAACTGAAACGGTGGATTCGATAAATAAAAAAAATATGACAAAAGCAATCTACAACTAAGTATTGGAGACTATACTTTGAATGACATAAGCAATAGTAATTATGTTAGTATTGAATGTGCTAACGAATTAGTGATTCTTGAATCAAATATAATTGATAAGTAAAAAAATTATGACATAAGCAATCTACAACTAAGTATTGGAGACTATATTTTTTTCTCGAAATTCACTGTCAAAATATTATTTTTTGACAATGGTGATATAATCTTGGGTTCACCTAGATAGAATCACTAGTGTCCTTCATCCTAAATACGAAAAATAAGTTTCTAACATTTTCCTACAAAAAGAAAAAAATAACATTACAGGACATTATATTGAAATCAGATTCAGTAACATCAGAAGACATACAAGATATCTTAAAAGTAAATTTTCAAGAAAGTAAAAAAGCAATACAAAATAGGCAAAGGGAAGTTGACAAAATCACCATTAACAAAAATGAAGACGTTACTCACCTTAAGGTGTTAAAATTGGCAATTAGGGCTAAACTACACATGGGTCATCTTATTTATGATGGCTGGTATTTTGCTTGGATTCCTCTCTTCGAGAGGTATAGGATTGATCTAAAGATCATCTGATTCTGACATGTACAAATGAGTTATGAATTATTTTGTTTATGGTCAAATTGTCAAGGTCGGCTAGCGAACTTATGTAGGCTCAGAAGCCCAACAGTGATGTCTATTCATCCTCAATGTTGCATATAAATAGAAGGTGACTTAGCCTCATTTGGACAGACTCATCTTCACACTTTTCTCTCTCTCCTCATTGATTGGGTATGGATTTTTGGGCCTCTCTCTCTCTACATGTCCAAAATTTCAGGAGGTCGAAATTTCAGGTGGCCGAAATTTCAGGTGAGTGAAATTTCCGGAAGCCGAAGTTTCAGGAGACCGAATTTTTTTTGACAGTTTGACCAAGCGTTGACCTCCTTTGACTGCGTTTTTGTGAGGGCTATCTCTATTTGGGCAGGCCACATTTTTGGGCACATAAATCGAGGCTAAATGTTGATTGTTGACCAGCGTTGACTGCAACTAGGGCTGACCACAGGTGGGTTGTTTGACCAGACTTTGATTGGGTTGAATTTGACTGTTTTGAGGGTTGTTTTATCTTGCTGTTTGGAGGCCAAAGTTGACTGAAGTTGATCGATTTGCTAAGGGTCAAATTTGCCTTGTTGACCAGCGTTGACTTTTCTGGTTAGGGCTCTTTTGCTACTGTTATAAATTATCAGATTTGTAAATTGTATTATCTCTCTCTGCTGAACTATTGAAGACTAAAAGAAGATTTGATCAAGGGTTTCCCCACATTGGGGTTTGTCCCTGGCTAGTGCCACATCTTGTGTCCTCTTGTCTTGGCTTGTCTTCTACTGTTTATGTTTTATGTTCTATCTGCATTTTTCTATTATGTTGATGTGATTGTTAATTTGAATATTGATACTAGGCTAATAAAAAAATTGAAGTAAAATTGCTCTAAAGCATAAAACATACCGTTGTTGCCTAAAATTAACATAAGGACCATAGTGAGAAATTACTCGCTCAAATTAACAAACTTAAAAATAGTAAGAAGCCATTGAAAAGCAAATTAGAACTTATCACGAAATAAGCTGTGTTGCACGGTGCCTGCACCCGCACCCGGGGGTGGGGTTCTAGAACCCGTCCCGGGTTCCCACACCCAAGTACCGGATTCGGGTACGGGTTCTTCCCAGACGAACCCAGAAGAACCAGGTTCTTCCATGAAGAACCGGGTTCTTCAAAAAAAAAATTTGGGTTCTTTTCCTTTAATGGGTTTCTTTTGGGTTCTTCGGGTGCTTGGGTTCTCGGGTTCTTCGGGTTCTTCGTGTGCTTGGGTTCTTGGGTTCTTCGGGTTCTTCGGGTTGGGTTCTTTGGGTTCTTCGGGTTGGGTTCTTTGGGTTCTTTGGGTTCTTCATAAAAAACTATATTAAAAATTTAATTTTCAAATAATTTTTTTTATTGAAATTTAAAAAATGATATGCCATAAACGAATGATATGCCATAGAATATAGAATATATGCCATAAACGAATGATATCATTTTTGGAGTCATTGATGGTCATTGGTCTGGATTGTCCTTCAGAGATGGTTGTAAGGTCTTCTGAATGTTTCTCAAGGAAATTTTCTGCCATCATTTCCAAAGATTACAGTTTCCAAAGACTGTCTTTGTTCACATGCCTTAGCATTGCTCTGTGGGCATGACGTGCTGCTCAAGGGTAATGAATCATTGTAAAAATTTATCAACAATGATAAGTTTTTCAAAACTTATGAGCGACACAGTATTCTGAAATCATATATGATTATGATATCTCAATATTATAAAAGGAACATTATGGGTGTACAATCCACAAGCAGAATATCATATCATATTGGCTGTAGCTTTGTGGAAATATTTAATAAGGTGATGACCATAGTTGGAAAAAAAAGGGTAGCTGTTTGCACATTCATGAGTCCCTTCCTACCGCAGGAGACTCTTATGATCAGTCTCTCCATTAGTCTTATGCTATAAATTTATAAAAACAATTTCAAAACTTATGCCCAAGGTTTGTTAGAGTCTCAATGTAAATTATGAATCTCCTGTATTTGTGGATCTTCAATGCCTTTAATATTATATGGCATCGAAACCAGAACTGGAAAAGAGACCTCTTACTCTGTAATTTGAGCCTGCAGATTCTTGTAAATCAATTTGGAATGAATTTATGAAACATTCATTCCCGAGCCAAATAAGTTTATAACCATCAAATTATAAACTGTAAATGCACACATACAGGTTTAGACATTTTCGGTCAAATAGAAAGTAGGATTGAGACCAGCCATAAGCTGTAATCAGCTGATGCTGTTAAATGGCGAAGGACTATTTTGGAAAATGGCTAAATTAAGTATCAAAATCTGCCAATTTCTCACAGCATTCTGATAACATCATGTTAAGATTAAAAACTAGGAAAATATGCCTAAATGAATAAGCATGTTTTGTGGAAGGGTAAGGCTGCCACTGTTTTAACTTTTTGGGATTGCTTTACCATAGAGCACACCATGCATGGGGCAGGTGGATTATTAGACATCAAGAAAAGTCTAGACCACTATCAGGTTGAGAAAATCTCCTATGAAAAAATTGTTTTTATATGGGAGAGACTAAACTGTTTAAATGATTATTATTAAAGTTTTCTTGTTTAAAGTTGAAAAAATATACAAATTCAAATTTCATATATATTATTAATTATAAATTTTATAATTTATAAAATATAATTATTAAAATTTAATATTATTATATTACCCGACGAACCCACGCACCCTGTTTCCAAAAATGCCGTCCCCGTCCCCGTCCCCGCACCCACGTTTCCTGGCAACATAGGAAATAAGTATTGAAGTCTAAAGACATAACAAACCAAGTTGAAGAAAAATGAACAATACTGGTCCAGTCAATATCAGAACTCAAGAAGATGACAAACCAGTTGAAGGGAAGACATATATAGATGTTGCAGTTCTGACGATTGAAATTTCAAAGTAAAGATTCTATAACCAATTCAAGAACATCAA